>OV179152.1:32500-1512257 GCA_921972225.1 Euplexia lucipara | reverse complement strand
CGACGACATTTCGTCATACATAACCGGCTGTCGAGTTCTGACGTCACATACCATGGCCAGAGACAAAACGTCGTAAGTGCGAGTTACCAGTTCCGTGTCAGTACAGATTCTGATACGCAGTAACACGATGACATTTAAGTTAATGCGAGTATCCGTATAAGTAGTCGGGTTTTAAAAAACATCTCTAAGTTGGGTTGTCAATCTATGTGATATATTCTTTTCTATCACCAAAAGCGCAATATATAGTTTGATTTTAGAATTCTCGAATGCCTCGTTGGTCTAGTGGTCGCAAGTGCAACTGCTGAGCATGAGGTCCCGGGTTCGATCCTCGGCTCGGTATTATGAAACTTTTCCATCAGAAAATTCTCCAATTTCGGAATTTGAATTTGAGCCCAATTGATGGCAATAGGCTGGCCCCCTAATCCATGGGACTGTAACATAACTGGCGAAATGTGGGTTTACTATTACAGGTACACCTTTGCCTAACCCTTTGGGGATTACAGGCGTGATGTTATGATGATGACTTTAGAGTTCTTGGGACTGTTTACAAAGCTTTTGGCTGTTACGTATTTGGTTGGAGAGGAAAGCAGATGATGTAGCAGATTCATGAATTTTAGGATAGAGGAGTGTGATGGTTGTTTCCATTGGTCTTTAATTACGAGACTTAAGTCTGATATATATTACTAGGTAAAAGTTTTCAGTGTTTCGTTGGATATTGGAACTTAGTCGTTAAAAATAGAGAGCATAGTAGTGTTGTCGACATTGCCAAAATGTTTTGGTATGATATATTGCTGCCCCTGCAAAGTTCGTTTCATCTTAGAATCAGTTAGTTTTATTAAGTTTTTTTTAGATTACGTCCTATTCTCAGACCTAATGATAATACACACAAAATTTCATAAAAATCGTTCATACCGTTTCAGAGGAGTTCTGTTACAAACACTGTGACACAAGAATTTTATAAAAATAGAGAATATCAACTATTTTACCTGGCAGACGTATTCCTGCCCAAACAGAGCCATCTACTGGATTCAACTGTATTTTCAGATTTGCCAGAGACCTACTCAAATAAACAGACAAAGTTTTATTCGAATTGGTGTAGCCGTTTAGGTAGGTTACAAATATACGTACAGAAGAATTTTATATAGTACATACTAGAATTTTTGTTTCTAAAATTTTTTAATATATCAAAAGTGATATATTCTAAATTTTATAGTTTTCGTGACACATATATTTGTTTCGTCAAGTCTAGTTTATTAAACTTCTCCTTACGTGTTATTGCTCTGTTGTAGCTCCATTGCAGGGGCAATTTGGCAGATACATAAAATAACTAACTCTTATCAAAGAAAACAAGATTACAAGTAATAATAAAAGAGAAAAAACGAACAGATACAAAATTTATTCGTTTGGCTAGTAATGTTTAAGTCCCATAGCGGCGAGCCTACAGCAATCAATAGGGCAAAATAGCACTGTCCGTCTCGAGAATCGAACCTAAAACCTCAGACTTACCAGTAGTGTTTGCTGTAACGCTTCCAAAAATGTAAATAATTTTTTTGGCAAAAAAAACTTTCTCTTCCAAACATACTTTTTCCGGTACTAATTCCACAATACATATAAGTTTTTCAATAATATTCATCGATGCAAAAAAGACTTAGTTAACATAAAACAAACAGTTGATATTTGTTTAAGAGTAAAGATTTTCCATTTGAAATATGAATTTCAATATGGAGTAGGTCTTTGGTATACTCGTAAGTAAAGGATTAGGAACAATTATTAAAGTTTCATTTAGGATTACCAATCACTGGTAGAAAGATTTCAGTTATATTGCAAGCAAGATTTCACTGAAGATGAAATAGAAACAGGTGCTATAGGTTCCAAACCAAAATCAAAAACCATTTATCTAAACTAGAGTGAGGATCAGTACTTTTTGGCCGTCAAAAATTACTAATGACAGCCCCAATTAACTATTATATAACTACCCTCCTTGTTCTAATTTCTATGTTCCTCATTTGACTATACCCGGACATCGTAGACGTATAACGCCATCTAGCTAAAACTATACACATAACTTGGAAAGGCATAGTGCTAACTTTTGAAGCATTCACTTCGAATGCTTTCGTTGACTCTCTTAAACACGCAAAAGCGAATGAATTAAACGTAACAATACACTCGAAAGCCAATTCCCGTAATTTGTAAAGTCGCAATCTCATCTCAGTGACCATCTTATGTCAAAAACTTGTCAGAAATGTTTAGAATTTAGACGTACTTTTTGTCAGATTGAGAGTAAGGTTCGAATTTAAACGTAGATATAGGAACTGCCCCTCTGTATTTAGTTATTTACCAAAGAGTTAGTAAGAGATGTACTGCACTCCAGAATTTTGCCAGTTTTGTTTAAGTTTTATTCAAGCATTTTGCCATCAGCCGGGTATAAGTCGTTCAGAGACTTTCTAGCTGGTGAATATACTCTTTTTCAGACCTGGGACTCGAGCCTATGATAGAACTGCATCTGTAGTACCCACAGGCAGTATGTGAGTATTTTTTTACATCTTGTTAGGATGTCTTTCTTAAGAATTTGAATGAGGCAGCGCGAAATTGCGACATTGGGAAGGAATGAACTCAGGTTTTTGCCCAGAAGTGGGACAATTCTGGCTAGTAATTAAATAAATAATACAAATCACATTGGTTGACTCAAGGCTAGTAAAGCTTTTTATCACTAACTTCAAATAATGTCCTGCACCGGCCACGTCGACAGTCGACACCCTGCCAAAGTGGAATTGTTACCTACCATAGATTTGCGGTTGACTGTATTTCCAACTCATTTCACTATATTTCTTATTGTTTTAATTAAAACCAAATTGCTTCAGCCAGTCGATTCTGTAAAAATCAAAGGGTTTTTCAAGGGTTTTTAGATTAGAACAGCTTCCTTCTACAATTTAAAAAGCTAATATTTGTGATTTGTTAGTTAAAACAATGCTTGTTTATTGCTAAAGATTAACAAGTATCTAGTAGATGATATATTTAGTTTATATTTTTTAGAAAAGGGATCACCTTGAGGAAATGTTCTGAAAATCATTTATTTATTTAGTACATGGAGGACTTACAGCTAACAAAAACACAACAAATAAGAAAGTAATAGTCACCAGAAAGCCAATTACAAGTCCTCGCGTGTAGGTTTACAATCATAAATCAAATAAGGCGCGATGACAGACAGCAGCACTCGACTCAAATTGATAAAAGAAAGAAAAAAAGATTTGTATATACCCTTATTACTACATGAAACTAATTTATGATTTTAAAAACAAAATACCTATAATCTCCACATAGAGTAGGTAAGCCAGCTGATCGCAAAGTATCTCAGTTACACAGCTGCCCCTCTATCGGAGTTAAATCCATCTGTTAATCATCCGAGCTTCGTCAGACAGGCAGGTGAAATTGACATGTAGGAGACTAAACGAAGAATATACTCCTCATTTACATGCGTCGACCTGCAATTGAGGTTGATATTCTAGGAAGTTAAATGGTAGGCGCCATGCACGTCGGAGCTGTCTCTGCCTATCTCGCAGTTGCCCCAGCGTGAAGGTGAGCGGCGCCGCGGCACGCTGCTAGTTATCTCGTACGTTTATTTTGTTGATGTGTCTTTTAGCTCGGCGCATTCCGAACCATGAGCGGTCATAGATTAGGCAAATGGTGTAGATGGCAAAGTTCCGTCACTTCAATCAGATCAAAATCTAAACAAATTTCAGAATTTTTGACTGAACCCAATGGACATTACGACCATTACGCCAAATTAAATTAGCGTAAAGAGTGCTTTAGTTCTTCTTACCTATTAGTGAATAAAAAAACTTTTCAAATAGTTTTACATGACGACTGATGACTACGTAATTAAAATTAATTTAGAGGTCCCAAGTAATACCCCTGTGGCATACCTGCCTTCGAATAATTACCAGAAGAGACTACATCTCGTATTTTACGTTTTTATTCTAGTTGATTATTTATTTTGCTTAGAACCGATGCTTAGAGACTAAGCACTCATGTACACTACAAGATGAGAAATATTAGAAGAGGTTGACTTTATCAAACGCTTGTCAAAGGTCAAGTGTTGACGAATTTAAAATTTTATAGTTCTGAACATTTATTGCATCCATTACGATTCAAATATTTATCTTGAATTACTTCCAATCACGTTTGGATGCCATTCTCAGCCTCACAGATGGTCAATCCCATACTCTACCAAGTTTACATTATAAGTCGCATCTACACGGTCGGCTAGGCGCTCGTCTGTGTTCGGTGGCGCCGCACGCACACAGGCGCGCGCACCTGACGCCGCCGGTGGCGCCAGCCGCGTGCCCCCGCCCCCGTACCCCACACACCCGCGCCTGATAGACGTTGGCAACCGTTTGCCCAGTTTTTGGGAGATTTAAGTTAACATAGAGGAAACTGGGGAGATTTTTAATGACCCTTCCGTTATTTTAGGATTGCGTACTATCGTTGCTTATCTTTTTGTAAGTGTATATTTATCTACTATTTTACGGTTTTAAAATGCTTAAGAATTTTGATATCTTTTGATTGGATTAATATTTTATCATTATTATTTCTTTTTATTTGCCAATTCACCTAAAGCACGTGTGGTCATCAATGCTCATGTGAACGTTAGGTAAAAAACAGTAAAAATAGAACCAAAGACGTCAAGAAAGTATGAATACGGAAACTAGAGGACCAAATTAGTAATAACTTGGAAGGAGCTATGTCCATCAGTAAATTGGCTGACTGGCAGTTAGGAAGCGTTATGCGACAAATCCATTAATTTAAATGAGCATGAAAAAGTCTTAAATCTCTGAAAATGAATAAACAGGGTATTAGATTCAGGGTAAATTGTATTCAGGTGTTGCACACCACGACGCGTCACTGCACTAGCCGGCGGAACGTTGTGTCCGTCAGTCGAGTGCCCGCACGCGGCGAGCGATGTCGTGCCGCCTGCGTGAGTGTGTCGCGTGGCGCGAACGGCCGCGCGACTTGTGACCCCGTCGTCGGCATGTGATGTTCCGGAGACGCGCGCTGCGGCGGCGGCTGGTGGCGGCCGGCGCGCCTTCCTTGCCGGACGACCAGCTGCGGCGGCTCGCGAGGGCGTTGGACGCGGGCGCCGCCGGCGGGGAGTGCGTGCCGGCCGGTCACGCCGCCTCACAACTTCGGCTCGCAGTCACCCGCGCCTTCAGATTTCCCGACCTAAGAGACTCCAGCGAACTCCGCCGCCTGCCTCTCTGCGCTGACCAGCAGTGCTGCAACCCGTACCACTGGAGTCGCCTCTGCAAACCCGGTATGTGTGACGTGATCAGGACGTTGACCCGCGCAACAAGTGCATCAAGTAAACATCGATGTCGTACGAATCTCAGGCTTAGTGTTCCTATGTCGTGTTTTGAACGTGTTCGCTCGTACAGTTTATGTGAATGGATGATCAAACGAATGAATGGTCGCCGCCGATTGTGATTTGAATCAAGAACGTCGCTGAGGACGAGTTTGTTGGATGTTTTCGGCCATCGAAACGTTTCTATTTCGACCTAACCTCTTCTAACTTAACCTAGATAGTCTTGCATTAATCCTAATTGAAGTGCTTTAACTTATTCTGTAAGTGTTCTGGAAGATGTTTCAATATTCGTGGATTGGAATCCTTGTTCCTGGAGCTCTGATTTTCTTAATATTCATGTGCTTCACACTTACGTAGATTCGTTCACGCGGGTTGCACCTATTTATCAGTGCGATTCGTTATCACTGTATTATCGCTACTGTTTGTTTCTGTATCTATAGTTACGTTGCCAGTGACGTCAGGCTGCTCCGGTCACATACTCCACCGGCATTTGACACAAGTACGATATATAACACCATCTCTACATTAGATTGTTAGTGTAAACATTAGACTTCGGCGATCTATTTATAGCTGTGACATCAGCAGTAGTTTCTTGGATTTGTTGTATGAAATTTCAAAGGTCAACACTTTCCTTCGACTTAAAAGCATTTAGCAAATGTCCTCTGTTACATTAATTATTGATGACTACACTGTTTGGATTGGTACTTTTGATTGATTGTCCAAAGGTGTTTGCTCTTTCGGAATTGAGTCAAAAAGTGAAAGTGCTCCAACAATTATAATTATTGAGTGGTGATTAAGATTCCCTCCGGCGTCAGTTGCGTAGTCGGGGTGTGTAAAAAGCGGCTCGCCTAATCTGCCGTGGCGAGGGTCACCCGTTCGCGATAACTAGACAAGGTCGAGTCGCCGGCGCCGGCGTGCCGCGACGCTCGGCGCGCGCAGCCCGTTAACTTTTTAATTCGTCAGGCAATGGCGCTACCGCTGTCAGCCTTTGTTAGGTAAATAGCTACATTCCGCCGCCTGGCGCTTCCTGAGGTCGTCCAAGTGACCCTTACATGATATCATCGCAGATATTTGGGCGTAATCATGTTTTCGGCCCGTTTCTACACCGAGACTGGCAATCACTGCTGTGATGTCACTTAATTTATAATTTATGTAAATTTTCTTAATTTAGATGTGACATAACTTGTTTTTAGCGATTCCCCTTATCTTTTATAATTATTTGTAATGTTTCTTTCTTTTGATAATGATCATTTTAGTCTGCACTAATCTAATTCTCATAAGAATTTATCAAGCTAGTTAAATGGTTATACCAAAAGTACTATGTACCTATGCATAAAATATCCAATTCTATTTCTTAATGTTTCAATTAAGATAAATTTTAGTGTTTTATCTAGTTTCCACAAGAATTCATCAAACTAGTAAAATGGTTATATCAAAAGTAGCTTCAACATATGCACAAATATAATATTCAGGTGATTTTCCGAAATAACCGCCAACGGTACTCTTATTTTTTAAGTCCTCTCTCACTCTCTCTTGACTTGCAAACAGCACCATCAATTATATTTCAACGCCAAACCGAAATTCCTCATTTTACATAACCCACGAATTTTCCCAAAAGCGTCTAAACAAAAATACACCATAACGGGCAAGTGAAGTAACAGAGATTCACTCATGTTTCCAAACTAATGAGTGACCATGACATCGACTCACGCGCAAGTCGCGTCGCCTACTTAAGATCGACGCCCACTTTATACTTCTCACTTCTCGTGGGTGTGCTGACAGTGCCTGTTAGCATATTAATTAAGAAGAAAGCCAAGTAAAAATATGAATATTTATGTTTCCTTATGAGGGAAGGACCGGCTAGTAGCTGGCGACCCTATTGGTACGACAGATGTCTTTAATAGTGTAGGATGTCCTGTAATTCGATTTTTTTTCAATAATCCTCTTGAAGTATTATTAATTTATTATGTATTTCTACAACTTGAAAGTGTTTTGGTAGCTTTACAGACCTAATTTTCTGCCAATAGACGTCGGAAAAGTTTTATAAGTACTTTCTCAATAACTATGTAAGTAGAACTGGCGATATATCAGATGGTCGAAAAGAATTTTATAAAAATTAAATAGAATCATCAATAATATATTAAGTGGTGACTAAGAAATGTACCTGAATTAACATAAAAAACATGACTATCGCGATATCTGAGCGTCTAGTCCTTTTGCCGTTCACTTTCGCCACGGAATCGCCTTAAATGGGCATCAAATTGGTCAAATCAGTTTCACAGGCATTACAGGTTGCGTGATTTACTAAATTATTCTATTGCACAAGCATACCATCCCACCACGACTTATTTTTTTATCATGTATTAATATTGTATCCCTTATCTGTTATTTTTTTTCAATTTTAATCAATTATAATATTAAATTCAAGCAAAACAACCTTAAAACATTTGCGCTAAATTTAGTTCACAGTCTCAGAAAGTTCTGAAAATAATTTGAGAGATGAACTAAAACAATGTTATTGTTTCGTATTTCACTAACATCCGCGAAATTGTGTTTGTTTTGAAATCTTTCGCTTGCATTCCTGATTTTGCCTTTCGTTTGTGTTAATTTCTTAGTGAACTAATGAAGATATATTGAATCATTTGTAAGTTCATAACGCCACCTGGCTCCATAAGGTCGTTCCCGCAGACGACTCGAATGCAGGTGACCCTTTTTTCCGTCTTCAGTCGCGACAACATAGTTTGCGACGCCACTGTTTTTGTCAACTTTCCCGTCTTGTTCCCACACCGTGCTTGCTAAATATAGTCGCCATTATTCGTCGCACATTTGATTTGTGTGCACATTGCCAACCGACGCAACAATCAACAGTTCCCGTTTGTGTTTTGGTCTGGTTCTAATTTGATTCTACTGCTAATTAATACCCCTGCTCCTTGCGTGGACATTTGATTAATATTCTCTACGTAATTTTGCATTTAACCTTTTTTATTAACTCCAGTAATACGGATAATGATTTCAGTTTTACGATCTCGCAAATCGTAATACGGCTCATCGTAAATTTAATCACCGAAATGTTTATTGTCGTACACCTGTTCAGTTTGATTCATCACTTTTTTGTTTTGTCCGTCGAGACGTGTTGTTTTTTTGGACAAACAAGATGAACAGGAAATCCTTGTCCAGTCTAGATTGCAAGCGACCAATTTATTCACGCAGATCAATCGCATAGCGAGTTTGGGGCGCGTGGTCGCCAATCACCGGCAATCAAGCCGCGCGGGCCTCTATTTGTAAATGTTTTTATGCGAGCCGGCACTTTTCGAACGCCTGCTGGTGGGAGGAGAGGGGCTCTTATCTTATCGAGCGCAGGCGTCGACGCGACGCCACCGACTCACAGGATCAAAGATTGCCACGAACTCGCGACTGCTTCGGCACGTTCGCCGTGACTATCCACCGGCCTGTCATCACATACCCATTACGGAAATCAGTCACCCACATCCGGCAATTAAACCCACATCCACGACGGACAAACATTAACGAAAAATTCTAACTACCATTTACAAGTAATTTGGTGCCCACACGCCATT
The DNA here is from genome assembly GCA_921972225.1 of Euplexia lucipara. Classification (NCBI taxonomy): domain Eukaryota; kingdom Metazoa; phylum Arthropoda; class Insecta; order Lepidoptera; family Noctuidae; genus Euplexia; species Euplexia lucipara. The sequence continues at coordinate 1,503,320 of OV179152.1, read as the reverse complement.
TCACCGGGCCATTACAAGTGAGGTCCAAAATTTAATGATGTCGTCTAGATAGCAGTATGAGAATCCATCTGTTGATGTTAGCGACGCGTCGGAGGCGGCGGCATGGCCGATATTTATTTAGCCATAATTGCTTGTCGGCTGACTGGCGCCGGCGCCGTGTCGCGCCGCGCAGGCGGGGGCTGGCGGGCACGGGGGAGGGGGCGGGGCGCGCCTGCGCCGGCGCAGGTACGCCCGCCGCACTGCGTAAGCTCAACTCGATTTTCGTGATCGGTTTTTTTCTCGTTTTATTGTAGTCTGGTCATGTTTTTGGGTTGCTTTGTTGAATTTGTGAATGGTTCTCTTATTATGCCCGCACGAGAATAGGCTTCCATTAAAAGAAGTCGTTTACAGCTAACGTTTTTGTGGCTGCTCATCGGTGGTTGTTTATCCAGTAGTACAATAACACAACGAAGCTTTTAGTCGAGAAGTGAGTGGCGTTCACATCTAACATTTTCAGATAAGTGATCGACAAACGTAATTAATCTCAGGCGAGTTTACTTTCGGATTTGATATTATCGACTTAAGAGCGTGATCGCAGACTGTGTCACAAAATAGTCCATTGACTGGCGGCACCTGTGACAGAACCGGTTGCTCCCGAAGGCGGCTCTTGCGAAACTGGAAAAATTGTCCTCTTTTATTACCTACACTACACGTATCGGAGCGAGCCGACGTGTTACTGATCGCTCATTTCACTGCTTGTTAGGAGGTCTTTAAACCAATTCACATGTTTCCAGTGCTTCTCTGCTACTAAATGTTTCTCATTCTTTAGTAAGAATGTTTAATGCCTCACATAATTAATTTAATGCTTTGCAGACATGTCATAATTATTTTGGCAAATTGATATTCTGAATAAATTATAAGCTTGCAAGCGCAATTTAGGAAGAAATGTTGCCATTTGAACGTCGCAGTCACGTTGCTTCCAACGTGATGTTATTTGAAAATTTATCAGTCCTTCAAAGATTTCATTAGATCCATGAATCAGTTCCTAGGCAGGCGAAGACTAGATACCTAGACGATACTTTTAAAACAGTTGGTGATAGCCACTTGAGTCACACTAATAATTTTTTTCGTAATGTCACAAGTATTTCGTCGGCAAGGCAGGTTATCGCTTAGGAGAGGCCTTTCTGGGGATTAGATGAACCGTTACCAATTGAGTATAATATATTGAAATAAAATTATTCTTAAATAATGATTATTAAGTGTCCATATTTTTTGTCCAAACACCTGTCTGATCTTCCAATTCAACTTTAAAATTGTGATTTGGAATTTGGAATCAAGTCATAGATTTATGTTTTGGTTTTTTTATTGTGTTTCTTGGACACTTTGATCAGGAAAACCAAACATAATGTAGCTGAAGTATTTGAAAAAACATGAGTATCCCATGAACCTGATAATTATGGAATAGCACGAACCTTGGAAGTTCTCTCACGTTACCATTTCAATGAATGCTTAACTTTACGTTTTATGTTTCACTAATGAGCGTTAATTATATCATCAGAAGTGCCGGTGCTTTAATATGTAAACTAACTGAGATGATGGCTATAGCTCCGATCACTATAATTGGGTATAATTTGTTTTTGGACCAATCAGAGCCCTTTGAACTATTAAGTTTCCTATCAAAATTTTATTCTCTTTTAAGTGTCACGTTTATTATGTTTGTTTTCGTTGACAAGCGATATCGATCTCTAATTGGAACTAGTCCTATTCAAAATAGTAACATTGGGAGTATTTATGAGATTTTACATCTCCAGTACCTCTTAAGGTTGATTTTGTATCAAATTAATTATGTACAATAATATTACTCATAAATTCATAAATTATCTTTTATTTACAAAAACAACAATAATCATTGTCAGTTTTTGCATTTTCTCCATTTGATTCGTTTTTAAGTCGTTGTCAATTCTCAACTTGTCAAGTTGAATTTTCATCATTGACGTCAACGGTATTTAGATTTATAGTTTTAAAAATCTACTGTTTTGTTTCATAAACTTTACCAAGTTATTGTCGATTTCTTTATTCTGTGTTGGTACCTTAATTATTAAGCTTTGCACGTGCTCATTCTACAATTGGCTGTACCTGCATTTAATTTTATCGATCAATCAACGCCCGACTATTTGCATCATATAAATTCACCTCGTATTGTTTGTACGTCATTGCCTTCCGGTCCTGCCTAGCGCCGACAAGCAAGGTCCACGATGACATCTTACGTCAATCGACTACTACGCCATCTAGTTTTAATGTTCTTAACCAGTTAGTTGGAAATGCTTTTCGAAAAAGTTTTCATTTTACAATAGATAAGGAATACTGTACAATTAAATAATTAAGATTCCAAAATCACTTTCCTTACTTAGTAGGCATATGTGATTTTTTTGCACTGCTCCAAGGATTTAATTAAAATATGTATTTAATCAGAGAAACAATAACAATTGGACAAGGTTTTTCGTCCAAAACGCTATTTATTGTGCACAAAGCTCTACTAATTGCAAAGTACCAGATCATTTTTTTTTATCCAAGGTCCTGCATAGATTGAGATAACCAGAAAAACCTTGGTGAATAAGCAATGATATCTAGGGTTTATCCTAGCATCCGCGTGGGAGCTGCCGACGTGCGGCCGCCGGGCGCCGTTGGAGGCGCCATCCGACTTGTTATAATTCGGGCGGGCTATTTTCGTCGATTCACACGCGCGCGCGCCACGTTCCGTGCGTATAACCGACTTTTTTTTTGAATTTTAGAGTTTTGTTGCTAGGTTAGGACCCTAAATTCTTTGGCACTGTCTTCGCAAAATCAATCGCTGTTAGTCCTTTGTTAATTATGAAACTCCTGTTTTATTTTAAGCGTGTTCCTAAACATCACGCTTCCTGTCATAAAAAAATATGTTCATTCTCTAATTGGTTAACTACATCTTTTTACCAATATTTGTTGTTGTTGGCTTGTCCCATTTGGCAATGATTTGCGTACTGGTGATCATCGTTTGTTCCGAAAATACTTGTAAGTTCCTTGTTGATAGGTTTTGCGTAATAGTTATCTAAATCTTTAGGGTTATGAATACTCTTAACTCAGTTAGAGTTTACAATGATGTGTCCCGGGAATGTTCACGCGCGTGGCTTCGTCCTTGAGACGGCTACGTGATGGTTCGCCGTGACGCGTTTCCACAGTTTTCTGGCAGATTTATGGTGTATTAAAGTGGATTTATTGATTGTTTATTGTTTTCGATTTAGATTTCTCAAGTAATAGACTAAGATTTGTAGTTCAGTCCGTTTATCAATGTAAACAATGTTTATTATTCTGTGAGAGACTTTCATGAAAATATTTATGAAGAATGAGTGTAAACTGAGCCGGAACAGAACGCGTAGTGCATCATTGTGTGACAGGCACTTATCGTACACATAAATTGGATTGTGCTGTTGTAGATCTGGAAACAAAACAAGTGTGATGGTACGTTTGAAGTATAAAACAAAACTTTAAAGTTTGAAAGAGAAAAACAAATAGATGTAATTATTTCAGCAGTGACATGCGTTGGTGAGCCAAACGGCACGTCAGTGGTACGACGATCGACGTCATTTGAATTTGATACGCAATGTGATGTAGAAAACATAGTCAACAATATGGGCGTACTCTCTGCTCAGGGGACATTGTCACACACCTTTCTACCGTCAGCGTGTTGGCAAAGTGCTTTTTATTTGTTCAAAACTTCAACTTTGATTTTAAATAGTTAGTTGTGTACATGTTTCTGTTTCCTACTTCCTATTAAAAGTCCTTCAAGAGAAGTAACACAGGAATTTTGTTAAATTTAAGAATATGTTAAATATCTAGATAATTTCCGCGTGTAATCTGAATCTGAGTCTTTTCAAGTGGACATTTTCCTGCTTAAGAAACATTTTAGAGATTCACTTCAAAAACCAACATTTCCTTGCCTACCCACTTTCATTTTCCTACTATTATCAATACAAATTTCTGTGAATATGCAATCAGGACACACAGATATAAGTGATTACAAAGAACTTCATCGAGACTTCTCATGACTAAGATAACTTGGAAGATGTGTTAGACGCAGGAAATGTTCATTTAACATATAAACGTGTGAAGCTACCTATACCTAGTTAGCTTCAATATTTAGACATGCTACGAGACAGTGGTTAATAGTATTAGCAATATAAATTAGTCTGAAGATCCGAAATTTAGAAAGAGAGAATGCAATAAAGTTGTATTCGATAATAAAGAAAAAAAAGGAAGTAAGAGTGATTACCTATATTGAACTGAAATATTGAACGTTACTCTTTAAACATTTTTTAATAGATCCGATCTAGAAAAAACTCATACTCAAACTCAAAATCTTTTTTGCATTCATGTGTACATTTGTTGTTACATTTAATAAAAGTTCCAAAATGAAACCCGGTTAGGGCACAGCAACATATTACATAAATTGGACAAAAACTTAATTTACTATTTATTATTGACATGAGGTAATATTACATTATTTTATTTACGTGTATTATTTATTATTTTTTATTAATTTGTTTTTTATGTTATGTGTAAGTACACATAACATAAAAAACAAATTAATAAAAAATTAATGAATTAATGAATTCTACACTTACACACTTGTGTAAGTGTAGAATTGATCCGAAATAGATTTTTAAATATAATACGTAGGTACTAGTAGTTTCATAGTAAAATTTATTTAGACCACATTTATCTACCTATTCAGATTTCAAGTTTCGGAACTTCAAGTAGATCCAATAAAATAAATAAAATAAGTTTGTTCCTCATTTAAACAAAGTCACAATACCAGAAAGTCATTCTTCTAAAACAAATGTAAATGTCTTGAATTCCACAATATAACAAAGTCAATAATTTTCTAAACATAACTATGAATCAGTGCATATTTACAATTTGGTGGAGCGGTGCGCCCGCGCCGGCAGCGGCGCCGCGTTGGCAGCCCATCTACGCTACTCGATTGTACAACACTTACAAATCGTTCTACTCTATTTCTACACCCGTTCCTGATTTATTTTTGCACAGTATTTGCTTTTATGGTAGTTTTGATTAATATTAAATATTTGTGAATTGAAATTGTCTCAAAAACATTGTCTAAACTAGTCTCAATAACTTCACTTGTAATTTTAGTCGATGGTAATTTCCTTATATTAACTGGTCCAAACACTGTTGCAGCAATTTTAGATTACCTAGATGAATTTTATGACTAGACTAAAGTGTGGAAATAAACATCACTTCACATTGCTGTCCAGCCAACATAAAGTTGAAAGCTATTGCAATAAACCAAGAAAACAGGCTTATCAATAACTGTACCATTTAATAGGCTAACTGTCCTGCACTGATCAAAGCAATTGAATAAATTTTTTGATATTTATTATTGCCGCTATACTGGTTACAGAATATACTATGAATAGAGCAATAGACGCCGAGGGAGCCGGCCAGGCTGACCGGTTCGCCAGTTACATAGTAATCGAAGGACAAACTGACAACCTACGGTATTTATTGCTATAGATTGAATGTTTAGATTAATTACACATGCCGGGCCTCCATACGCGCCTACCGTAATACTTATCTACCTCATCAGACGGCATTCCATCATGCGTACATCAAAATTAAACTCTATCTAAATTAGTACAGGATTCATTCTTCATTGACGGATCCCTTCAATAATTGAAACACGATATACCACCACGTCACACTGAAATCTAAACCCTCGCCCCTCGACATTCGATACAAATCAATTTGCACTCGCTGCAAGTTTAAGCTTCGAAGCAAATGAACTAATGATTTCTAATTAAAGCTGTTAGGAAACTGCACTCTATATCGGTCACGACAAAGTCTTTTTTCCATTAATAATATATGGTGTTTATGACGTAACAGTTGTAAAAGTAATTTCAGTCACGCCACTCTCCATATATTTATATGTGATAGTTTGTTGTTGCAAAAAGGTGAGATATTACTGGCGTCGGTGATTTAAATATCAGTTTTATCGCGACAGATTAGAGTTTGTTTTGGCTGTTCATCGTAGGCAAGGTTGTTAGCGCGCGCACTTGTATGGACATAAAGTTCAACAACGATATTATTTATATCTGCTAGATGCTACGCTAGGCGTTTAGGGTCATTTACTCTTGCATCGCTTACTCTTTTTTCAGCTGCAATGTGTTGGGAGTGCGGCGAAAACATGTGACTCACCCAATCATATTCATAACACTGTAAGCCAGTCTGTAAACTTATTTCATGTACTTACTGGTGTTGATTTTCGTATTTACAGGCTAAACCTGTAACTTATATTTCATAACAAAAAAGTCAAAAAATGGATTTGAGAATGGATTTGAACTAAAGCTCCTAAGACATTTTTAATCTCATCAAATCAATAATTAAATCAAATAATTTATTCATCTACCAAAAACATGCTAAAGTTTAAGTCATATGTATAACATTTGACATTTCTTTACGTTTATGAATCCTTCTCTGTCACCGTAATTTCTTTGAGTCTTTTTTCTACCAGCAAGAGATGTCCATTCTCTTATTTTCATTTGATTTTTGAACCAAAGAATCGGCGTCGCTGTCGGCAAATATTGAGAATTCATGTACCTAGCTGTCAACAAAATCGTACCGTTTTGATATTATAAAAATGAATTTAAGCGCACTTAACGACTGTACCACGTAATAAAACGCTAATAAAATTCTCACATGATTTATGTGGCGTCTTCCAAAAATTCCAAGTTTTATCATCCATTCGATATGCAGGTGCATACACTGACGATTGTTTTGAAATTTCTTGTGCAAACGCCGTTAAACACTTCTGGGAACGGCGCGCATACTTATACATCATAAAATCATATTGAATTCAGTAATAATAATGGTAGTATAATTTGTATTCAATGTCCAGCGGCATCTATTCAGTTGAAAAACAATGTTGACACGTCCACCGCCGCCTGGCGCCGAATTGCAAATGACAATTGCACAATTCACATTCGGAATTCGAAAATACTAATGGCGTTCGAAATTCTAAATGACCAATAGCGCGTGCCTGTTCGCTCGTAAATGGAATAGATCGCGCTCCGGATTCAAACGACATTATTTAACGTTACTTTGGTGTTTGTTCTTTACCTGGTTGTTTCTCGAAGCCTACTTATTGCACTTGGTAAATTATTACTCACCCGCTACGATCCCACACACAACTTAGATGCGGCATCGTAATTTTAAGTCCAAAACTATTTCGGTTGAGGAAAATTACATATTCGTCACATAATGAAAGCGGTGTTTCATACAAAAGACAACATAAAATTGTCGTTATGAGGTCAAAATATAGGTTAGTCCGGGTTAGTCATTATTTAGCCGATGATCAAGGTTCGATTCCACGGTTGGACATAATTGCGGGCGGTCTGGGATCGTTTTTACCTGATCCGGTTACGTGTTGTTTGTTTTAAGTTTGATTTCTTTTATTTTTTGGCCGAGACGACGGGTAACGCGGGTGATTAGTGGCGATTGAAAAAAGTTTTGAGCGATTTTTTGCATTCCTCTTTTAAGTTTTCCGTTAAATCAACTTGGGAACCTGATATGTAACTTATTCACGTAACTTTAATGGTTATTTGTGTCTGTTTTAATTGACGTTTAAGAGATAGAGGAGTTTAAATAAGACTTCTTACAATTATGTTTTTAGGCATTTCAGCAACAAAGCTGTTTCTTTTAATGACATTATCTTGATGAAGATTTTGAGACAATTTTGACTCTTTTAGTTTTAATTTATTCCAAGATAGAGGCACCTTGACAAATAAGGTCTGTTGTCCAAGTCAATATAATAATTAGACCATAGATAAAATGTGATTAATAACGATATTTTCTCTTTCTTTACAGAAACTCCTCCTCCACCTTACAGTCGTTACGCAATGGAAGACCTCAAACCTAAAGGTAAAAATTTAAAATAATTACGAAGAATTAAAACTAATTTTTGGATTCATAAATAAATTTTCCTCATAAGAAATATGTACATTACATCTACATTTAATAAAAACATCTCTTCATATTCAATTTCGATATGAGGAGTCCCTCAGGGACCTCTTTAGGCCCTTAACTAATTTATGATTGACATTTTCAATCTATTCTTTCTTATAGTATTACAAAAACAATATCATCGATATTATTTTCCATTATCATCGGGGCAATCAAAACCCTTATTTGGATTTCCACAAAAGACAAGAGACCGACATTTTAGAATCAAACTGCAAAAAACTAAGATAATTTTTAATGCAATGTGGATTCTTAGTCGGTGTATAATAAAATTAAGTTCTGACGATTTATTCATAATTTTTAATCTTATTAATTAAAATTGCTTACTAAAGTAAGCAAAATTTGGTTAGGATTGTCGTCAAACAACTGGTTTATTTAAGTCAAAGCATTGTACGTATTCGTTTCTTCCCTAAATAATATTTTCTGTAAAAGTTCACATCGATGATAGATTAATACCTATTAAATTTCATCGCATCAGTATATTAATCCAGTTTTCTAAAATAAATACAGTAAGGGCATTATAAAATCATAGATCATAGATGGTCACTGTCACAAAAGTCGGTAGATCGTGGAATCCGACCGCATCGGCGCCCGCGCAGCTTCCTGCAAATTAGGGATGCATAGTGTTGTACCTGTTCGAAATATTTGACCTTATCGAACTTTTTTTGAGAAATAGACTTCATTTGGATCATGATCTGATATTTTGATATCAGATCATGATCCGAATGAAGTCTATTAACGTCGCTTAGGTTAAGAATGAAAAATAAAGTCATTAAAAATTAAACAGTTAATTGATGGAAAAATTTAGTTTAAAATCAAACAATCCGTAAAAAAATTCAAAACGGTCATAAATATGAGAGCCTTATCAAGCAACAGATAATAATTCGGCAAAACTTCATTCAAACCGAATATCAGAGAAAAAAATCACCGCTTCATTCACTGTAGCCAATTAACTGTATCTCTGTTACAAAAAATCACATGTTTACGTAATTTCTGTTATACAGATAATGGACGCGATAACCACAAAGTTCGCAAACACACTTATCGCCTCTAATTAAATACTATAATTAATAGGCACGGGGTCCGCAGCTGTCGCGCGCTGCGCTTGCGCTTCTTAGATAATGATATATGATTTCGGTGATTGTTTTCGAAATATATTAGTTATTGCTTGTTATTGTTGGCGTGATCACTTTCCTCTTTTAAGATAATTGCTTTGTTAAAACATATTTGCGTGTTAACTTATTGGGTACTATATATACTTCAGGAAGTAATGTGAGATGTAAAACTCTAGTAACACATAATATTTCCTTAAAAATCGTTTATAAAGTTTAATTTATTTCAAAGTGTACATCACTATCGACTCCCGCGCATCCCCACCGTCTCAGCCTGCGCGCGCATTCCAGCGCCATCTTTAAACTACATTATTAATGCTTGCGCCACTCAGCACACGGACTTTGGAGTTTTTTCCACGTCCCTTTGAAGGCACCACGCGGTGCATGCGTTTTTGTTTATAATAAAGACCACAGCGTTGATGTTACCGCATTATTTTTGGTAATGGGGATTTGGGCTATGAATAATGAGGGAGGCACGTGCTTTAGAACGTTCGATTGGTCATTGAATTATGATTACAAAGGATTCAAACTTTTTTGGATGTTGACGGGATATAACTCATCTTTAATTCGGTTGAATGAGATTACAATACAATTTAATGTGTGCTCTTAAGTTCTAGCTTGCTACAGTATTAATGTTCTAAAGAGTTTCCTTGATGTGCATCAGATGTATTTTCGTCAAAAGAATATGAATGAAATAAAAATTACAGTTGCAAAGTTAGAACAGTGCATATAAGACCTGGGTTTGGTTACTAAAATCTAATTTACGAGCAACGATTTTTGCTAATACAACAACCTATTATATATACATAAAACATTTCCTTCAAGCTAGTTTAGGATTCTGAATAAATTACACTCCCGTTTATAACATTCCGTGCCACGTTTTTCCATATCGTTAATTGTAGGCGTAACCCCTTAAACACTGTCATCCCGGAAATCCCTGTGCAATCAACTCGTGCAAGCATAGGGGTGCGAAATTCACTCTTTATCGCTGGGATTCCCTCAGAGTGTTCATCATAGGATTTCCCATGATTCCCGGCTTAACCCTCGTTTTTCATTGCTTTCGGCGCCTGTCGCGCCGTAATCCCTTGCATTATTGTTTGCTTGCGTTCTTAGGGTTAAGACTCGTATTGCTAATAGTGACATGTTCGGGATTATGATTTATGTTTCGGGTAGTGAATATATCGGGATCTCCCGAAGTTTTTGAATTTGTATCTACAATTTTATTGCTTAGATTCTTTGTCTGTGACCTGTACTACCTACGCAATGTGATCTTTGACCTAATCTTATGATGCATGTACCGTGGTTGCTGTACCTAATCCATTGATGGATAACCAAACTACTGCGTAGGTTCACATACGGAAACCTTACTCATTTATGTTTGTTATCTACTATAAGGAGTGATAGCTTGGGAATACAATGCAATGGAGAAATGGGCTTGCATTATGATACAAGAAGCAGCTGCAGGTGCCTCAAAATGATTAATACTTATTTAGAGATTGGCGCATTTGTTTTAAACTAGAAGCTTAAATTCATTGCTTTGTTTATTTGTGTGTGCAAAGTGTATGGTGACTCAAACTTAAAAAAAAAACGAAAGGATGTTGGTCGAGTAGCGGAATCCTCAACACACAACTACATCTTAAGACAAATGTGTCAACAGCTCTGGCATACATTAGCTATATCAGACCACTTACGGTTCGGACCTTGATATCCTGTTTTTGAATGGGACCTCTACCCATCCTTTTTCCAGATAGGACTGACATTGACATTCCGGTCGGACCCATTACCGCACTTCCCCGAATCCATTCATACCTTAAACTCACCTGGCTTCACTCCACTTGATTTTGAACCTTGACGCTTGGTTTTTAAGTAAATTTTTGAATGGTGCAGAATATTTCACGTATCCAAAAATTAGGGTCCTCAATTTTCGACTTTGTTTTTGGTATCTGAAGTGCGTTCTTGGTTTGTGTAGAAGTTATTTTCAGTAGGTTTAATGGTGATTCTGTCGTTGTGTGCGTGCGGTGATAAAGAGTATGTCCATTAACGTTATCGTGTCGGTATCGTTGCGTTTATCGAGGCGCCGGCGCCGCTCGGGTGACACAAATATACTGCTAGTATTTGTCTTTTTATTATATATGCATTTCGTTGGTCTGTGTGGCTTCAAGCTCTTATTGCTGTTTTGAAGAGAATAAGAGTTCAAGTATCTAATTAAATATTTAATTTTGTTTTGAGTTATATTTCTGTGTGGAAAATCTTGTATGCTCTGAATCTAAATTGTTTTGAATTTTATATCGATCTGATCTTATCGTGTTATATAATTTCTCATATCTGTAATATAAGTAGTCCGTTCAATAACATTTGCAAATTATTTTTTAGTTGTATAAGAATACAGCTTTAATTTTTGTCTGTAATTATATTCATTACTTGCATTTATTTCTACTTGAGTAAACTTCTGTTATTTTTTTAAGTCCGATTAGGCTACAGATATGTCATCATTATAACTTGAGGCTACTTCATTTGCACCTTCTTCAGTGTGGTCTAGTGTGGTCTAACTTATTCTGGACTTGATTCTTGCCACACTTATGTAGAGTTGTTGGTCCAACTTTAATTATCTTAAGACAGAAAAAATACATTTCCTTATAAAATAGTCCCTTGCTCTTAGAATTCTTTGCGATATAAATTCGAAGATGACTTTCTCCTTGGTGCAAGAACGTAGCAAATGCTGACCATTTCAAATAAAATTTTAATTTTTTTTTGTCCATCTTACTTTTACAGAAATTTCTTTTTTTTTCTCATATTTTGTTTTTGACTTATAAAGACCCTCAAAAGTCAGCCAAAATACGTCGTTTGCTGGACATAGGCCTCTCCAAAGATTACAACAATCAGAACAATCGATCCAGCACTGTTCTCATCCGTTTACTTCGTGTGATCTTCACCGGACCATCGGCGACCCTCGTCCCCTGAAAGTAAAATACAGTTACTTTTACAGTTTCAGTTGTATCCATTGTTTAATCTATGTATTTCATATGAAATCAAAGCCACCATTGACAACTTTGGTTAATACCCCGATTGAAGAGCGTTTTTCCACTTTGGCCATTAATGGCACATACTTTGAAAGCATGACAACGTGTGATAGGTAGATACTCCAATTTAAGTGCGTCTGTGACGTAGTTGGTCATAAAAATAGTGTGATAATGACAATCAGCTGGTAATAGACGCACGCGCCTATCTTTAACACCCCTTCACTATTATTATCGTTGATGATCAACTGATTATGGATAGAAATATAGACGTCATCTAGGATACATTTGATGTTGTAAAGAGGTGGTATCAGATTAGCATTTCCAATGTATTCATAATCATCAGTCGTGATCATCAATGTTAGTGACTATAATAATTATTACCTGACACATGCCAAGTTTAAAGTCGATAAAAGACATCGGTGAAATAATACATCGTAAAAGATCCAGGACGTAAAATTAATATTGCGTGGTAATACTCATAATGCTTGTAGACACCCTCCCTATTTAAGAAGACTTTTGCCCTGCATCGGGACAATATCAGATTAGTAAGCCTTTGAAATTATCGACAGTCTAAATTGGCTTTTATGAAAACCTAGCTGATGCCTGCGGCTCTGCTCATGTGGATGTCTGTTATCGGGCCCAGCTCCTCAAAATCATTTATATTTTAGCCAATGTATACAACAAATTTAAAAAGTATATACTAAAACCTTCCTCGAGAGCCACTCTATCTATTGGTGAAAACAATATGAAATTCGGCGCAGTAGTTATTGAGTTTATCGCGAACAGACAGAGAGACAGACGCGGCGGAGGACTTAGTTTTATAATATGTCAGTGATATATCTCAAAGACGTGACAATCAAACGAACGAATGAAAAGAAACTTTGAAACAAGCAGAACCACGTGAATGGTCTAGTCATATCGAGGGCTGATTGAAGGGATCGTATTTCTTCCACCTACGATCGATTTCTCTTTATGCCACTTTTAATCTTCAACCTTTGGAATAAAGTCTATAGTTCAATTTGTTCAATACCATACTCTATCAGTGCTTAATGTTATCTTACAAAAAGTGGTATTTTTTAAAGTGATTTTGGGCTTTAACGGTTGTACCAAAAGGGAAACGGCAGAGAATATGGAGTGGTGATATAGGAACAGTTTTGTTTTAAGTGTACATAATTTTATTGTTTTTAATAAAGTTTAAATCAAAAAGTCATTTATTCAAATGAGACTGAGAATCAACATTTTTTGAACGTCAAGATTTAAATAAGACTGCAGTCTTCCAAAACGCCCATTACCTATTGTTTTTGCCGTTATAAATAAATAAATAAAATTCATTTATTTCAGCCATTTTACCCATAAGACGTAAGTTTAAAGAACTTGAGAAACCTACTCGTACTCCTACCGTCAAAAATACTGATAACTAGCATTCCTAATACTTAGTACTATTTGATCTCAATGTTCGATGTTTTCACGTTTATCCCTTCAGTACTCAAACTCCAGATATACTTTAGAGCAAGACTGCACCATCTCACATAGATACTTTTATGTTTGTATCATCTGAACCGAGCTCGGGAACCGTGCAGCGTCGGCTTGTAAACAAGCCGTATAAAACGCTCGCGTTTCTGTGTCATGCGCACGCCCATCTCAGACATTACGATACGGGGACGAGACGATATCGACTTGGAATAGAAGGCGATGTAAATGGGGTAAAATAAAGCACCCTGAGAGGCACTAGTGATAGCAAACTATTCGAATTGGCTTTACCAGTTCTGGAGTTGAAAGATTACACATAAGAAAAAAAAAATAGTTTTACTTGCCTAACAAAAGATCGCTAGAAGAACTAGGGTGACATAACATAACATCACGCCTGCAATCACCGAAGAGTTAGGCAGAGGTGTATCAATAGTACACCCACATTTTACCAGTTTTGGTAAAGTCCCTTGTAATACCCGGGCATCCATCAAATTAGGATGAATCTGCATATATTTCAAAGCTATTAACTAAATTTTTACAATGTGATTGTAGTATTCTATCTGAATATATTATTGTCTAGAATGTTTACAAACTACACTCTTTGAAAGTATAAAAAAGGTTTTAAACTTTGAAAGAGTGTCTAGATTCAAAGTAGTATTGAATGGATTCTGCGCTTGAAATTAGAAGGACGTTAGATATCGTCAAGGGACTATGTGGATAGATTTTATAACATCATCCCAATTTAATACTAAAACTTATACATTTAAAACTTTTCAAAAACATTTAAATTCAAACAAGTCGTGTATGAGTCGTTAGAACTAAAGTAACTTAAAGCGGTGTCATTGAGCTTTCAACTATTCGGCGGGAAGCTTGCCTATCAAGCGGCATACTTGACGAATTCCTTCGTCTTTTTCTCAAGAACAGATTACTTACAATGTTTAGAAGATATTTCTGCTGCTAAATAGAGTTTATGAAGAGTTTGTAAGAAGGATTTTGTTGTTATTTGTATAGTCGTAACATGTCTTTTAAACGCTTAATTTATAGATTCATGATTTTACAGTATTGGTTACTGCTGGACATGGCTTTTATTGACCAGCGAAGTTCATTGTAGATATTCGATCACGTTAACATCTTGATCTCCTGTATTTGTTGTTGTTAACAAGTTCTTTTCCAACAATAAGTCTAAAAGCCTAAGTCGAATCATTTATTTCAATTAGGCCATTTTAAAAGGCACTTTTGAACGACATTACAATAATTAAAAAAAAACTTTGCTCATCATTACCATCATCTGCGTAGTCCTTTCCCAGATATGGAGGAGTCAGCTTTCAGCCTAAAAAAACTACGTATATTACCTGTACAATTAGGTACTACTAAAACCAATAACGAGCTCCTAACGATCTATAATATCTTTCCTTTCTTTATTGACTGATGTTTTTTAACGCTTAATAAAATTATAGCAGTTGCCTTTGCGGCGTAGGTTTTCCCAAAAACGCAGCAAACACTTCTAAAGCCTTCTGCATTATGGTAACTCCCAAGTTGCACACAAGTCAAGACATTCAATACTTACTACAATATTTTCAGCTGGCTCCGCTACCGCTACTATATTGCTATATTATTCTAGATGGTGATACTGAGAAATGGGATCAAAGTTTGTCTATGACATTTCATCGCATAAGCATGTGTTCTCTATAGTATTTTAAATCCCTTTGCACACAAGTTTAAATAGACACTTCTATGACGTATTTTTTTATTTAATTAACTTTATTGCCAAAATATATGTTAACATAGTTTGTTCAAATCCGAATTGTGACCCTACGTACTATGGTCAGCATGCATTACCGAACTAGGTAAAATCCTGTGTTTCAGTACCTGGCGCCACTCCCCTCTGCTACTTAACAAATTCAAATAACTCTGCTTACCCCACATCACATAGCAACCCTGACTCACAAAGGGACCTAACACAATAGCATCTGATATTCAATAATGTTGTAAAGGAGCGCTCGATTTGTTGAAATCTTCCATTACACGTGGCGAAGCAACTCAAAAGACAAACAAAGTGCCGCGGACTCGTCTATTATACAAAATACCAATGGTTGTTGCTAACTAAGATTATTATAATAAGTGGGTAATTGTAAAGAGTTTTCCATGATGAAGGTATCTTTGTCTAGAGCTAACTGGCTTCGTGTTTTTAGCTTTAACAATAAAACATGATTCTTATGAGTTGAAAGCATTATTCTTAAACCATATATATATTAAAAAATATATTAATAAAATTATTGAACGGTTAAAACTTCTGACAATTCTATCGTCTAATTTGTTAATAGTGCCACTAGAGCTCTTGTTAATAATAAAGTAGATATTGTTTGCGCCAAAGCTAAGAAATGATACTAACTTAAGTTCACTGATGCCTCAAGGCAGTTTACTGGGCCCAATATTGCAACACTAAAGAAATGTAGAACAATTCTATCTAAACATATTTCGGTACCTCTAATTATCTAATAGTCAGATTATACATTTGAAAATCCGTTGTTCAGACGGTAGTTGAAATCCACAACCTCTACCGTGTGACTGTGTATATCTACAACTTTTCAGGAGCCTTATGGGATGATAAAACTATTAGGTATAAGTTTAACTTCTAAAAAGAAGTTTAATTTACAAATACTAACTTTTATTTTTTCATATACCTACACCAAATTTTTCATAAGTATTTCTATAAGTTCACTTCTGTTATATTATTATATTATAGGAACTCCAGTGCAATATTTCAAGCCTCTAAAGCCAGTGAATTTAAGATTAATATGAAGTAGATAGATACAAGGCTAAGTTACAAACAGACAAACAGTAACATTCATCTGTTCAGAAATACAGCAAAGTATTAAATTTCATTTAATAAGATATCTTTCTCGACGAGTGTGGCCCCGCCATAGAGTAATGAGTGGCAGAAGATCCATTTACATGAAAAAGCACGGAGTATATTGGATTTAACACAAATACAAGTAGCTACAGACTAAGCCATGGTTACTGACGCAAGAAGTCTATACGGCTTTTCATCGTCTGTTGTTTCTGAGACTAAATTCAAGTACTTAGGTACATTTTCTCTTGAGACGTCTGTTAGCTTTAGACTCTGGAAAAATTTGAAAATTTTACTGAGATTGCGTTCATTCTTTTGTTAATATAACAGCGACATCTTGTAAATTGAATGTGCCTTCTACACTTATTTCTTTAGTGAGTGGTATACATAAAATGTTTAATTATACATGGCTGGTATACGACCTTGATTTGATCGGCAATATGCTAATGTATGCTATCTTACGCACTCCGGCCACGCTACATACACAGCTATATTTACATATACCTTTACATTATTTATATACTTGACCAAATTGAAGATTATGTTTCATGGTTTGAACTTGTAACCGCGTGTTGCTAGCTAGAGATTGTCTGGAAATTATATTCATGGAAATATAAAGACCAAACTGGTATTTATTTCATCTAACATCTCTTATGTACGATTCATTGAACAGTTCTCAGCAACTCCAAAGGACATAGTGTCTTGCCTTGAAAATTCCAAATGTCTGATTATGGCAGAAATACTAAATTAACCTTCCTAATGCCAAACCTGCCAAGAGAATCGCCCTTTACGCCTGTCGGAAGCAAATATTATCGCCATTTCAAACCATTTACGTTGTTTCCGCATATAATGCGATGGCGCCAACACCTACCCTTGAGACCTGCTCACCTCCCGGTAAATAGCGTGACGGTACAGACTTAAATAAAATCTATAATTGTAATGACTATTTATAATTCTGTGTGAGACATGAGATAAGCAGCAGGCGCCATAATCCACTCTATAGTGGACTATTAAAATTTAAATAAGTACCACTTTATACATATAAATGTATACACAATAATTTATGGCGCGCCTTATAATAAGTCTAGGGTGTAATGTGGTGAATATTTTAATGTTGTGACTGGATCTGCAGTAGCCACTAACCAGTACTTAGTAGTAGGCACAAACTTGCTTAGATGGCTTAATCACAAACTAATTTCCCCAGGGTACATGTTGCGGTAGTCGCTGCAAGGTCAAATCAAATCTATGTGTATCCAAAAATATTTATTTCAAGTAAGCTGAGAATTATCATTTTCTAAAACGTCTACTTTTTACCATTTCTTTTTCGATATATACCTCTGCCCAGCCATATTTTCCAAATTTTGTTCGGGTTGGCTTCCAACTCTAACTGCCACCCACTATTTATTAAGACTGATTGTCGGACTAACGGGCTTCTCGCTAACCCATAACGAGTATCAAAAAACTACAATATTAATGTAACAAACTACATATTATTAACAAAATAAAAGCTTACTAAATAAAAAAATACTGCAACTTCTATGTATTTTGCGATCCTTTCAAGGACCCCAATCGCCAAATTGAATTGTCACTCACACAGCCACACTTCTAACACGTTATCTACATGTATGTAATAAATTATGATACATAGGTGTGTCTGTCCATGTGTTAGTGCAATCTGTGATGTCACTCCAAAACCTGTCATAAAGATAGCCATTATTTTTTTAATAGTTTTGAAGCTTGTCCAAACATGTTCTCTTGTGGGAAATAAGTTTTAATGATTTAACGATATATTTTTCATGATTTTGAAAAGTTTTATATGAGACCGATAATACTAAAAAAGTACATGTCTTAGGACGTAATGTTCCAGTTTAACCTTTTGCTGTAGTACATAAACAAAAAGTTAATGAACGTGATTTGGGGAACTACAATATGGTTGTGAATATAATATTGAAATGAAATGTGCATATATAAAAACATATTACATATACAAATACATAATGTCAGATATTTTTTCATTGACCAGTTACAGTATTTGGAAAGATCTCCTTACAGAAGTATATATTATTTCATTTCAATACTTGAGAGTTCTACAAATCCTGTTATTAAACTGGACTATCACCAAATGTTAACAGATAAATTGGACTCTTTATTTTAATGAAGGAAGCAGTCGCAGTTATTCTCACTATCTATCCAAAATATTTTACTACATTCTCTTTCAGCTACTGTTCATCAGTTGCATCATATTGATATCATTGTTTCTCTTGTTCTCAGTTCATGGTGAGAGCACAGAGGATGCCAGGAGGACGGACCATGAGCGGCTTGTATCCGGCTCCCTGGCTACTGACGGTGAAGGTAAATATCTTGGTTTACTACTGATCCTATTATAATGATGACAAATCTGGACGTCTACTAAACAGAGGGTCTCATGTTAAGTAGTGGCCTCTTGCTACAATGTGGAAGAAATATGAAGACACCATCATATGTTTTGAAGATTTTTCTGCACACTACAGCGTAGATTTTTTTCGGTTAAACCTAAATATTAATTTTCAACCAGTGATATTTCTACGTAAAAATATGCAAGCCATAAAAATCCAGTTAAAATCTCATTGGTTAAGATAAATTAGGAAAAGCCTAAGAAAAATTTTAACACTCGGGGGTTTGGGATCTTGTATTGAACTCATTGTTTTGTGGATGTGCAACAGTTGTAAAATCTGTAATGGACATAATGTCGGTGGTTTGCCGTATGCTCTTCTCATCATTGCATTAAAATTGCCATCCTGAGAAAGTTTACAAAGCTTCTTTCTCCATAATTTCACTTGGGTGCAAGGACATGGGTTCTTGAAGAAAGAGCGAATCAGTCTTTAAAAAAATGTTCTACAATATCAAACCGTCTAGACATTGAATCGAAGGTTGAAGCACTGTTTAATATGTATGACTGACTAACGTGTGTTATACCACTCTCTATATTATGTGGTGGTATAAACAGTGGTTTCCGAAATCCCATTTAAAAGAAATTAAATCACATTCACCTGTATTTACATTCACCACCCACGCGAACACCACCAGTTAGCTAAGTGGTGTCCCAAACCCATGTCTGATGGCGGTAACCTTGACGATCGATCGCGCCCGCCAAGACGGCGCCTCCCCACACCACGGCGCCACCACGCTCGCTGTGGGATCGAACAGTGATGGTATTGTCTTGGATATATGATGGGATTTCGATGGGTTTCGTGATTTTGGGCTGTTCTTTGAAAGGTGTTGCTGTATTTTAGACAGTTTTGTCTATTGTATAAGATAGATTTCATGGTTTTGTTGCAAGTATCGATGTGGTTTTCTTTATAACTTGTAGCGTCGAAAGCTCAGGGTAGATAGTGAAAGAATCTCTTAATTGATTAATGACTGCTGAATTTGCATTTGTAATTCATCAAGATCAAGATTTGAGACTCCACGATTATTTTTATACCCTGTTAAGAGTCGTATAGGTTTGGCCAACAATGTTTCCATGAATAAAAATATTGATTTCTTACAATAAATAAATGATCGAGTTATTATCAAGGGCAATGCGAACAGACTCATCGATAACCATATATTCCATAATTGAAATGTTGTCGTAGTGTGGAATTTATGAAACCAATTCGCACCTTATTCTAGGACTAATATCAGCATCACTCGATTCTTCTTGGTCTTTCTGGAGTTCTTTTGCCGTGATAGTTTCTAAGTGGCTTGCTCTAACGTTTCTTCCTCGACTTTAAATGTTACGGCTCCATCTATTTCGAAAACAACAATGACTTAATGGAATCGGATGCAAAAATCAACACTTCCAGTTTCACAGTTATTTCGTCAACTTTTGGCATACGACTATAGTTTTAAAACAATAGGTTTCTATCAGCACTGGCGTCATGTTCCTGGTTTAACTAAACGCTCGGATATATCGGTGGTCGTCATCTGGCATGTGGAGCCAAGATTTTGAATATGTGATGTCAGGGTACTGAAATGGATTATCGTGTTTAGTCACATAACTATAAAATCGTGCCTGTAATGCACAAGGCGTTGGAGAAGCAAAAATGTGAATATGTTAAGTTTGGCGTGAGCCTATTGCTATTAACCAGGCACATATTCGTTCGGACTCCGGAATGATACTGATAAAGACCTAATAACCACACCACTAGTTGAAAAAACCTAGGACGGCATGCCATAGCGCATGCATATAACAAGGTTTAATGTCCAGGGTTTCAACTAAGTATTTATAGTTCAAAGAAGTTTATTTGATCCAAATGATCTTTGATTAATTTGCCTGCAAAACATAGACCACAGAAAATGATTGTATTTGTAATTTCTTCCTCTAATACAACCAATTAATGTTCGCCTATTTAATTTCATCTTTTCTTCTTTCCAGAGCGCCAGAGCTGGGAATCAGAGTGGTGTCGTCTTGCGTACTGGGAGCTAACCCAGCGCGTAGGTCGCCAGTTTGGTGTCCGTGTGAGGGCAGTAGACGTATTTGGAGGAGGTGGAGGGGCCTGTGGCTCAGGGAGACATGGGCTGTGCTTGGATGCTTTGGACCAAAGGGGAGATGTACCGCAGGCAGAACAGGTTGGTTTCAACATTAAATCAGTCTTGTCTACTAGAATTAAATTGGTCAACATTTTACATCCCTCTGTATTTAATGGCCGCCTAGTGTAGTCGCATTAGCTTTTTGCACTTCTTCTCTGTTTAAATATTAACTACAGCGCAATATTTTTTAAATAAATGCAATGTTTTTATTCATATATTAGGTGTAGTATAATGATTGCCAATAATGGGTTTACGATGATTTATTCTCATAAGATAATCAGAGACTAAACTGTGTATTTGAATTTACAAGCCAATATAGTTAGCCTGATTGTAATTAGTAATTAAAACTAAAAGCTCGAAAGTCTTGGTGATTACAATGGCCGTAGATAACTACATTGATTGAGAGTAGGAAGGCGGCGCGATAACCCTAGATAACCTCCGTACGCGAACACTGAATCTTTGTTGGACTTAACGCGATATTATAAGTGATTTTCAACGATTTTAGCAATCGAGTTTGAAGTACAATATATTACTCAGAACACAATTTAAAATAATTTCTCTCGATAATGACAAGACCAATTTTATCTTTCGGGCCCTGAAACTAGGCGGGGCCTGATTATAGATATAATATTATGCACACGAAGAAGATAATTATAGCAGCATTGATGTCACCTTCCCATACGCTTAGCAACGTAGGTATTCACCTTTCTTTCATTTGACATTTAATCTAATAGATAAGATTAAGAGAAATAAGACAATCGGATAAGTAGAAAGTTGGTAACAGTGAACCGTAGCGTAAAACAAATACATAAATTATGATTATCACAAATGACGGCACTGATGTAGCACTATTAGCCCAATGATGTGACCGATGGACTGCTAAGTCTCAAGTCTAGTTTAGTCTTTTCGGATTCATGTGCGTATTGTACAATATCACTTGCTTCAAAAACGGTAAAGGAAAACATCGTGAGGGAACTGGCAGGCCTGGCAGATATTTCTCAGGGGCATGTGATGCCAAGTCAGAGCGTCATAAAAACTCTGAACCTACGTTTGTAAGTGAAGGAATGACGGCAAATAGAAATGTATGGCTGAAGACTAGGTACATGATGAGCCAACCTCACATAAATTGTCATAAGTGCAGGAAAATTATGAAAGTTTCTAATAATGTTTCTTCTCTTTCATTCCAGGTGCGAAAAACAAGAGCAAAGATCGGCCTTGGCGTCACCCTATCCCTGGAATCGGATGGGGTGTGGCTTTACAATCGGAGCCAGGAGCCTGTGTTTGTCAGCTCCCCAGCCTTGGATGCTGCGGCTGCCAAGGCCCTCCTCGTGTGGAGGGTCGCTCCAGGCCACTGTCTATGCATCTTCGACCCCTCTTGCCCTCCTCCAGCTGTCTCGCTGCCCCACATCGGACCTGTAGATCCCAGGTCGGTGAGGATCTCGTTCGCAAAGGGCTGGGGTCCTAAGTACTCGAGGCGGGATGTGACGGCGTGTCCCTGTTGGCTGGAGGTCTTGCTGGCCCCCCCAAGCTGACGCAAATAGAGTGTTGTGGATTTTGTGTGGCTATTTGACTTTGGGATAATACGGAAACTTTGACGTGTGTGGGAATGGCCGGGTATTGTCAGGATTTCGTGGTATGGTCGATTGTTGACTCTAGTAATGTGTGAAAGAGGGCCATTTCTTATATTCAAACTGATTTTGCTATACATGCATGTATATTCATTATAAAAACCATTACATTTTTTTGTTTACTGTTATTGTACGTCTACCATTGGGTAGTCCTTATAACATAAAACTGGCAAGCATGCCTTTTGGCATTCAATCCGCCTACGCTATACCAAAATTGAACATGAAGTTAAAATAAATAATTGAATAAGAGAAGTTCCGAGAGAGTTTCCGTCCCTCCCAAAACAAATAGCCACACAGACATATTTTGAACTAAAAACAATGGAAAACGGACCATAAAGTGAAGTGAACAATTTTCTAATGAACTCAGTGAAGTAATGTTTATTGGACAATATTACAAAATGTTGTACACTCATGACCATGGAAAAATGCTCGTCTAGAAATATAATTAACAAAAGCAATAGGGGTCTGCTCATTCCCTTTAAAAAGTAGAGCATAAATATACATACTTATGAAGTAGCTAACACATAGAATAAATAATAGTTTTTTCTAGTTGAGCAGTTTTTCAAGACTGCGAGTGTACACAGTGCTTTGCACATTTTGTAGCACCCAAAACTGGGTGTTTTTTGTACATCTTGTTGGAATAATGGTACATTAATTTTTTTGTTATCATTATGGATTTGTTACTTAAATTATTACTCATTATGCCGTTATTAACTTCTAGACTTATGTAGCAAGTCTACTTGATACTTGGCTTGATACTTTTACACCATATTGAGTATAAAAGTACCAAGGCGGCAGAATGCGTACTTCTTTAAACAGTCATTTTTGACAATTACCATAATAGTGTAAATAAGCAGGTGGTTAATGTGCGTTATATTTAAAGGGACCTTTTTTCGTGAAATGACCGGTATTTGTTGGTTGATTCAATACTTTCTCATAATATAAGTGATAAATCTGGGGAAATCGTAAGATTTGTTTCTTTTTGTTCGTTTTTTTTTCGTTCTATCATTGTACCTCGATTCATCGGATCATTTTGTTCAATAACTTCATTAATATCATTACTCCTTTATAAAAGTGCCATTTTAGCTACTCTCGTAGATTGGAGCTAGCCAATTTAGTTGTGGAGTGTCTATTTCTACTTACCCCTAGATTTTTCATTTGTATAGTCATACCATTGGTTTTGAGGCCTTATTAAGTGGTGTGTAGTCAACTATACCAGTTTTCTAAAAGTGTACATATTGTATAAACTCGGCTTTAAGACATGCGAGACTGTATATATAATGTTACATATGTACTATAAATATTTGTAATTAATTATTTATAATTATGAAATATGCCTTACCTTAGCAAGTAAATTATTTAAGAGTTAGTGTTTAATTTCAACATTTTTTTTACAAAAAAATATACATTATTGAAATATAATTTGACACAATATTTTGTATTAGAGAATTCGTTAAAAAGTGAAGAAGGCTGTGTGTAAAGCATTTTTATTGACTTCAAATGGTAAAAAAAAACAACGGTCGATTTTGAGAGAATTTTAATAGAAAGGGAGAAAACCTTTCTTGCTTATGGATCTTGTAGCAAATAATAGCGATTGTTAAAACTTACTTAATGTACCTTTCAAGATTGTCATAGAAGGAATGAAATAGTTAACAACGTTTATTAAAATTCTCTCAAAGACCAGTCCAATTTATCTCAGTTTTTGTGAGTTATGGGAGCAACATGGAATCGCTTAGAGTTTTAAAACAATTTTAAGTTTAAAAAAAAGATCTGCCGATATAATACTTTTGTAAAAGTGCAATCTTATATAAATTAAATAGTCTTAATAACAGATAAAAATGTGCCTTGCGTTATAATGAAATAATAATATAATTAATGGGGTTATCCTGAGTCGTGTGTAAGAAACAGTCAATTTCACTGGCCTTTATGAATTCTATACATTTATATACATAATATGATTTTATTGTGAAGCCTGTTGTCTACTATAGCGTAACTTAGTAGTTTCCATAACTGTATAATTGTTCTGAATACAGTAAAAAAATAAAGAGAAATTGTATAATTTAAAGTGGTATCTATAAATTGTCTTTTTTGTCAGCATATTCATATATTAAAGGAAATAAATTTACGCTCCGTTACGCTCTAGTAGTCAGCAAGTATAAATCCTCGAATTTAAGTGTATAATCGCTTAGACAAAGTGATTGGACAATAAGAAGTAAAATCTAGTCTACGTAGCTATGGAGCTTTGTCGTTAAGTTGTCGCAGTGAATCGGGCCTGTTCGGGCCTGTTCGGGCCTGTTCGTTCAAAATATTTTATCTATCAGATTTTTGAGTACAATGTGGCTAAAAGATATTTATTTACACAGAATTTTATACCGTGGAAACAGCTTTGAACAATGTACTTAATAAAATAAGCCAGGACCCATGTTGCATCATTAAAAATATAGGTACTTACCTAAGTGTTTTCAAAAGTCATAATGTACTGAAAAGTCTATGGAAGTTTTCGGAAATTCATGTACATAATGCGAATGGCAGCTTGTTCACAGTAAAATGTATTTTATGCAGTCACAAAAGCATAATTATGAGTTATTTATTAATGTTTTGGGTAAAAGCTGTTTAGTCATTGCATTAGACTGATGTAGCGCCTTAAACGAAATAAGTTTTGACATATTTTTAATTATTTTTACTTTTATCAATATTGGGATCAATAAATTTAAATTATTTTGTAAATTAGGTATTCTTTTCTTAAAAAAACATATTTCTTTCATAAATTCTGTACCTATAGTTTTTATTTTAACTGGTTTATTAAAACTTTTATGTCTGTTTCTAAAATATTTAAAAATATGTCAAAAGCTAAAATAATATAAAATTTAATAATGTAGATAGTAATTGTTCTCCCTGATTCGCCGGTTAATTGTTGTGAGTTTGACTGAGAAGATGGATGAGATTAGGTTATGATAAATTATAAATAAAAGAGAAATATTTTTAAACTTCTGCCGTTTCATTCGATTCTTCAATTATAACACTTCATTTACACAAGGACAATTTAACACTAGACTTGTAAAATTATCTAAGAAACAAAAAAAAACAAAGTAACTGGACAATACGACAATAAATTACAAATTCTGCCTCTATCAAACATAAAACGTATTAAAAGGATAATAACTCGATCTAAACTACAAATAAAAAAAAAAAAAAAAACAAACAAAAATACTCAATTTTACAAGAATAATAAAAAAATATTTACAATCATTTTATCGTAGTTTTTTCTTATAACTAAAATAAATTACTCTAGTTTTTTGAGAGTCGTATTTGGTAAGAGGAAACAGGCAACTCCGCACACTGTAACAAAACAAAAAAAAAACTTTAAAACAGCGCCATCTAGTAAAAGGTACGTAAACTGCTACGTTCAGCTCATTGAACTCGGCAATTGGTCGGTTGAATTTGAACTGGTTAATACGGTATAATCTGGGTAGAGGGCGTTAGGTAGGTAGTGTTTTTCAAAATATTGATTTTAAAGCTTACCTGCTAATACGCAGCCTATAGTAATAAAAGGCGGTAGGCATCCGTAGTTTATGAGTGCGGGGAATATGACGGTACCAGTGATGGTGCCCAAACGTCCGCTCATGAGGAATGTAGCCATCGCCATTACTCTGAAATGAGCAAACATACATTTTAAATTATAATATAAACAGTATAATATTCTCAAAGTTTGCATAGGTGTAGGTTAGTTTGAAAGTAAATTATTTGGAACATACTTTAGTGTTTGAAGCATTTCTCGGATCGTCAATCGAATCAAAACGTCAAACTGTTAAAAAATTTGATACTTACTCAAAACTATTTTTATCTTTTAAGTGGTTTAGTCCACCGACCCGCTATTAGTAGATTTGACTCTAACAGACAGAGCCCAAATACAATACTAACTTTTACCTACACTAGGAACCGACAAAAACTTATATTCTTTAAGAATTTAAAAAAAGCCACTTTGTAGGATCTCTGTGTTGAATTTACAAATGTTGAATTGTTTCAAAGTTTTTTTGCTAACAAACATGCTATCATCAGATTATTACCTGAGCGAAGTTGGGAATAAGTCAACAGTGATGCTGGACAGTGAAGCACCGCAGAGTGAGGTGAAGGCAAGCGCGGTGGTAACCATGGCAACGACGGAAACCGCGCTGGTGCCCACAAATGGAAGCAGAACGATCAGAACCGCACTGGTGACACCACAAAACGCTGATACCTTACGTTTGCCGCATCTAAAAATAAACACAACAATTTGAAGTTTTGAAACTTAATGTTTATTCCATTCATCATTAGGTACAGTCTTTGTGTGTGAGATGGAAGTAGTCACCAGTCTAGCTGTCGTCATATATACCTTCGGTTAGAACAAAAGCAGGTCTTTGATTAGTATTGATAGCATCCTGGAGTCCGGATTCTTGTTAGGTTGATAACAAGAGGCTCGAACTCTTCTACACCTGGCGAAATGTGGGTCTACTACCGGTTTGTTTGTTTGTGTAACTCTTCTTAACTTAAAATTAATTCTTGGCTTAAATAATCAAAACTTTTGAAGCCTTTAGATTTAGGTAGTATTAAAAATATCTTACTTATTAACCAGTGCTCCTCCGATCCCGTACGTAAGCACAGATCCAGCTCCAACAAGCGCGCTCTGAAGGTATGTCAGCATGTCAGCCAGAATAGGAACACAAATGTCATCTACAGCTGCTGGTGTGGTGGAGGGAGCGATGGCGGAGCACAGACCCTTGGCGTCGTTGCTGATCATGGCTGCCAGTTGAGGGTACCAGAGTCTGATAGTGTTGGAGCTGAAAATGTAAGACTGTTATTAATCGTTGGATTCGAGTGAAAGGATTCAGATGGTGTTATCTTGATACTTAGTTATTTATTTCTGTTTCTTATGAACACTACATGTAGTAAAACGTTAGTGAAGGCAGATAAATTACAAGTTTCCACTAATAATATTATAGTAAAACAACGGACAGTAGACAGGTAAAAGCGCACGACGAATTCCGTGTAGTTTCACGAATAATTAATGGGAGCCAAATGTTAGAGGTAGAGAAACTTAAGCTGATTATACACGTAGTTTCCGTACCAGAATACAGGGATGAAAAAAACGTCACCCGAGTATAGTGTAGATTCCCAACGGTGAAATTTTTTTTCTAATCGGTCCAGTACCTACCTAGTTTTTAAGTTTATGCGTTACATACATAAATATAAAATACAAATCTTTCCTTATAGATTGCTATAGTTATAGATAAGAAGTATCTAACTACAAAGTATGGTTTCGATAATCAAGTAAGTGATGATAAAAATTATAAGCTGGATAACGTACCAGCCATTCCCAGCAATATCTGTGTCTAAACCGCCTGGAACCACGAGAAACCATAAAAGATAGAACATTGACCCAGATAATACTAATGACTACAATCAGTCAGGACATTCTGCCTATAACTGCTAAAATCTATTGACAAACCAGTTCGACTCGATTAGCTGATGTCTTAATAAGACGTGCCAATGTAGTTTATTGGACACTTGCTTATGATTAATATTATAAGGAATGTTCTGGACTCTATTATCTAAAGGAGATGTTGTGTTAGAGCCAATATTAATAATGTTACAAAGAAGAAAGATCTGTATTTTTGTATGTAACAAATCAACTTAAAAACTACTGGACCGATTTTTAAAAATATTTCACCGTTGGGAAGCTACACTATTCCCGGGTGACATATGCTACTTTTTATCCCTGGGAATACAGTTAAACATCTTGAGGAAATGTAAAAATCCCGGTTCAATAGTTAACGTACAGACGCCAGCACGTCAAGTTACCCCAATGTGTCAAATTTCTTTGATCGTTTTTCAACTTTATGTTAAACTGAATGAAGGTCATAATTCAATTGGGAAAATTTGACACATTGGGTGATTGGGGTAACTTGATGTGCTGTCGTCTGTACGTTGGAAATTACCAGTCGCCCTTAGGCAAGCGCAGTGATCAATGCTCGTTCTTTCTCTTTATTAGAAGAAGCCCTTTGCTCTGCACTGGGACGTTAACAGGCTGTTATTATGTTAAATTCAACATCTTGAGGAAGTGTCAAAATCCCGGTTCAATAGTTAATGAACGTTGGAAATTACCAGTCGCCCTTAGGCAAGCGCGGTGATCAATGCTCGTTCTTTCTCTTTATTAGAAGAAGCCCTTTGCTCTGCACTGGGACGTTAACAGGCTGTTATTATATTAAATTCAACATCTTGAGGAAGTGTAAAAATCCCGGTTCAATAGTTAATGAACGTTGGAAATTACCAGTCGCCCTTAGGCAAGCGTGGGGATCAATGCTTTGCAGAAGAGACCCTTTGCCCTGCAGTGGGACGGTAACAGGCTGTTATTATGTTAAATTCAGTTAGGACTTACCCAAACATGCAGCCCATGTGGATGATACACATAAGAAACAGCCACTTAGCGTGTGGAGGTCTGAACAGCGGCAATAGCTGTGCGAAGCCCCCTCTCAGTGCTGCGACACCTTTACCCTGCTGTTCGTGTTTTTCTTCTACTAAGACTTTTACCTGAAAGCCATGGTGACAAGAACTTTTAGTATTTAGAAACACTGTAAGTACAAGAATGACAACATGGTTGTATGAATGTCAACGAAGCAAAAAAAGTAGGTATGTAAGAATCGTAGCCGATGGCGCTCTGTAGCTTACCCCCATGGGAAAAAGGCGCGAGGTTATGTATTTATGTACAGACGCCAGCACATCAACCTACCCCAATGTGTCAGTTTTTTTTATAGATTTTCAACTTTATTCTAAACACAATAAGGTTCATGTTCAATTGGGAAAATTTGACTGTTGGGGGTAGTTTGATGTGCTGGCGTCTGTACAAGAATTCTTGCTTGCATTTTTTGCACAGAAACAAAGTTATGTATCGTTTTTGTATCGCTGTATGGTGTAAGGTGACTGCAGCATGCGTAGCATGAACACATTGAACACCGAAGAAACGGCCTTTGTCTACAGACGAATCGGCAAAGTGACAGATTATATAGACAGGAACCTCAATCTTTCAAATTTCTTTCAATAAACCTGCCTGCGTAGCATGAACACTTAATTTCTTTTCTTCCGAGACACGCCAAAGACCGTTTCTTCGGTGATCATGCTACGCGTGCTGGTAGACAGATTTACTATAGACATATTTCATGGGAGAATAGTAGTTCCTAAAGAAAATGAACACCTTTAACTATGACCTCTGAGATCTGCTGATAGTAACCTCAAAGCCTGTAGATATTAAACAGGTCAATGGACCATAATTTGGAAAGTAAAATCAAAATCAAAAGTCTTTATTCAAACTAGGCTGAGAATCAGCACTTTTTGAACGTCAAAAAAAATACATAAAGATAGTCCCCCAAAAACGGCCCACCCTTCTCCACTTCCTAGTGTTTTTGCTGGGAAGAAGAAGTGGCGCAACAAAAACCCCAGCAACACATCTGTCTGATTCGTTTGAAGAACTATACATAAATAAATAAATAAAATAAATAAATATTCCACAACTTTTCACACAACGCCATTTAGTCCCAAGTTAAGCTTGAGAGCTTGTGTTATGGGTACCTACTAAACAGCTGATAAACATACTTATATATTTCTAAATACATACATATTATAGATAAATAACACCCAGACACAGAACAAATGATCGTGCTCATCACACAAACATTTGTCCTGGGTGGGAATCGAACCCACGACCTCCGGCATAGCAGTCAGGGTCACTAACTACTAGACCAACAGGCCAGTCAACAAATACAAAGAATCTATACAACGAAATGCTTAATAAAGAGCACTAAAGTTTAAATATTACATTTCTGAATGATTGTCACGTGTTAGCTAGCACACTCCACTATACCAAGAAAAAAAAAAGTAAATAAAAATATTTATATTAACATTGAGATCTAAACTCAAGCAAAACGAATACAAAACTGAATAATAACAGCCTCCAGGTATAAAAGGCGTACCCGCTTACATGTACAATACTGACTTATATTCTTAAGGTTGTGACTCTAAGTTTAAAATGATAATCTAGGACCATCGAAGTGAAACCAATAAGCAGTTAACTAGTGCAGTTAACTAGTAGTAGTTAACTAGTAGTAGTTAACTAAAGTGGTATATCAAGTCGACCATCCATATACTAGCTTCAGCTGCAACCAGTTACTCTGCTAGCTGACCTTCGCAAAGTTAGGAAAAAGCTAATGGGTCTTTGCATAGCTTTGATAGGGGCGACTGTTCCTTGAAGAAGATGTGAAAAATTCCCGCTTTCCTGCCATTTGGTTTAGTAAAGAGCACCGTTGAGCTTTTTTCGTTTCTTTTGAAATATACGGTCATAAACTAATTTAGAAACTTACGGGATACTCATCAGCGGGTTTTCCTGTGTTCAGTTTGTAGATAATCTTAAAGACAGCCATGGCTTCCACATTCCGCCCTCTGGACATGAGGAACTTGGGGCTTTCCGGCAGGAAAATGAATGATACGCCACTTAGAAGCGGCATCAGAGCCGTGGCGAAGAGGAACAGGTTCCAGGAGTGAATTACTGAAAAGTACGGGTAGTTATGACTAATACATACATACATACATACATACATAAACTCACGCCTTTTTCCCGTGGGGGTAGGCAGAAACTACAGAGCGCCATATGCTACGATTCTTACATACTTCTTTTGCTTCGTTTACATTCATACATGTTGTCATACACACACGCCGGTTGCGAGTACTACGCACCTGACCTTTCTGAAGAACCTCACCAATAAGGTCGATGTATGTCCTTCTAGGGCGTCCCCTCCCGGCGTTCCCACTTACATCTGCCTTGTAAATACCTTTCGTTAGTCGCCTTTCATCCATACTTTCAACGTGACCAAACCATCTAAGCATACTCTTTTCAATTTTTGTTACTACATCTTCTTTTAAACCACAACGTTGCTTTATCACATCATTCCTCAATCTGTCATTCATTGTTACACCACACATACTTCGCAAGGAACGCATTTCATTTCATTTTATGACTAATATTAGTGAGTAACATTCCTGGTTATTAAAGTGTTTGTGGAAGAAGCTAACGAGTATATTGATTTGGATGCTTGAGGGCTGCTAGGTTTGCCGACATATTTCCCGAAACTTATATTAGTTTACAAGCCTCGACCGAAAACAATGCATACGTTATCATTAACTGCTTCTGCATTTAATTTTATGCAATATTACGCAATATGGATGCGATGACATCGTAAATTAATCTGTAGTTCATTACTGTACCTATTCCATCTTTAATATTCTTCTCTCAAATCTATTGTGGGTACACAGAAGTTGTCATAAGTTTAAGTACTTCTTAATCTGCTATCACTGGGGCATGCAAAACATATTCGTGTAAAAAATAAACTACCTATACTACATCCGATTAGGTAGTTAACAAAAGGTAAACAATGTTGACATGTTTTTTTTAGTTAATAACACAGTTTAAAAATAAAATGCAGCTGAAAACAAATTTAGATACAACAAAAACGATTACATGATCAATTAAACAATTTGTTTAAACAGTAGTTGTATTTAATTAATAAGCGTTTATGTAAAAAGACTTGTCAAGATTGTTTACCTTTACTTAACTACCTACTCGGATGGCGTATAACTATTAGAGTACGTTGAATGTTCCTTAGCCAATTTTAATAAACTACAACCGAACTACTTACCGATTTTATCCCCAAACAAATGGTACTCCCAGTCCTTGGTCAGAAAAGCCCACGCCAGCAGTGGTAATGTGGTGTTAGCAAAGGTGTAGAATAGACTTGTCAGTAGGATCACTCGCGCCCTCAGCTCAGTCCGATGCAGTTCTGCTAGATACGAGATGAGGACCGCGAAGGGGCCATTGAAACTGAAAAGGTTAATGATAAGTGGTGATTATTTCCGTAAATTGATTTTCACAAACAGTAAAAAGAGTATGCTAAGATGGTTGATACTAAAAGGCGACGAACATAAGGTCGATGTAAGTAAAAACGCAGGGAGGGGACGCCCTAGAAGAACATTGACACACCTTATTGACGATGTCCTTCAGAAAGCTCAGTTGCGTAGTACTCGCAACCGGCGTGTGTGTATGACAACATGTATAAACGTTAAGGTAGCAAAAGAACTAAGTACGAATCTTAGCAGATGGCGCTTTGCCTACCCCCTAGGAAAAAAGCTGTGAGTTTATTTACAGACGCCAGCACATCGAGCTATCCCAATGTGTCCAATTTCTTTGATAGATTTTCTACTTTATTTCAAACACAATTAGGTTCATGTTCAATTGGGATTTGACAGTTCGGGGTAGCTTGATGTGCTGGCGACTGCACATAAGTATTTACAAACGGTTAGACATTTCACCAAAGTGTAGTTTAGTACACCTGCATTAAGCCTGATAAGTTTAAAACAAATGTAATTGAGGACTAGCTTATGCCATCAATCGGGCAAAAATCCAGACACCAGGCTAAAAGGGTGAAATTCTAATTAAAATAAAACCTAGTAACTGGATAGCACGACTTCATTTTTAACCCCCGACGCAAAAAGAGGGGTGTTATAAGTTTCACCGCTATGTGTGTGTGTCTGTCTGTCTGTCTGTCTGTCTGTCTGTCTGTCTGTCTGTCTGTGGCACCGTAGCGCCCAAACGGGTGAACCGATTTAGATGCGGTTTTTTTTATTTGAAAGCAGGGTTTTTTGCAATGGTTCTTAGACATAATTCATCAAAATCGGTTCAGCCGTTTCAAGGTTATCAGCTCTTTTGTGTTAGCTACCGTTGCTATTTTAGACGTCTAGGGGTATTAACTTTACTTACAAACATATTTGTGTCTTAAAATTTCAAACACCCATGTGTGTAGTATTAATAAGCAACATTGTGGTGTATTTGGTCTGATGCAGTCAGGATATCTAGACTAATACACTCTTGGAAAAATAACAGCAGATATGTCGTGTTTGGATTCATTTTAACCTACATTTGATTCTGCACACAATGCACTGATGGCAACTGGATGAGCCGATGCTGCAGCCAGGCTATCCAGCACACCAGTAGGTAGACTCTTGACAAAATAATAGCAGATATGTCGTGTTTGGATTCATTTCAACCAGCATTTGATTCTGCACACAATGCCTTGATGGCAACAGAATGAGCTGATGCTGCAGCCAGGCTATCCAGCACACCAGTAAGTAGACCCTTGATAAAATAATAGCAGATATGTCGTGTTTGGATTCGTTTTAACCAGCATTTGACTCTACATACAATGCACTGTAAAATTCTCATAACTGTAAACTCTATAAAACAAAGTTAATGCGTTTAAAAAATATAAAATAAAAATTAAATTAAAAATTTAAAAAACCCCCATCGCAAAAAAGTAAAACATTTAAAAAGTTAAAAATAACACTTTAGCCATGAAATTTTACGTAACGTCGGGGTAACGTTAAAATAAGTAGGTACCTACATACCTAAAGTACTAGGAACATTTCTTACTTAAGCGGTACCCCGACGTGAAGTAAAATTCATGGCTAAAGTGTTATTTTTAACTTTTTAAATGTTTTACTTTTTTGCGATGGGGGTTTTTTAAATTTTTAATTTAATTTTTTTAGTTTAAACGCCCTAATCTCTTGGAACTACTATCAACATTAATATTATAAAGAGGAAAACATTTGTATTTTGTGTGTGTGTGTGTGTTTGAAATGAATAAACCCAAAAAATATGGCACCGATTTCAAAAATTTTTTCACCATTGGTAAGCTACATTCACCTTGAGTAACATAGGCTACTTTGTATCCCTGTATTCCCACGGGAACGGGAAATAAATAATAAATATTCCACAACTTTTCACACAACGCTATTTAGTCCCAAGTTAAGCTTGAGAGAGCTTGTGTTATGGGTACTAAACAGCTGATAAACATACTCATATATTTCTAAATACATACATATTATAGATAAATTACACCCAGACACAGAACAAATGATCGTGCTCAACACACAAACATTTGTCCTGGGTGGGAATCGAACCCACGACCTCCGGCATAGCAGTCAGGGTCACTAACAGCAGTTAGTGACCCTGACTGCTATGCCGGAAGACCAACAGGCCAGCCAAACCGCGTGACGTCTGCTAGAATAATATAATAATATAGTGAATTCAGAACAGAGCTTAAACGCGGTCGGCCACAGCTGGTCCTTTAGTTACAGCAATAGACAAAAATCACGCCAGTCATAACAGCTGCCTCCACTATAGACGTAAGCGTCCCCATATAGGTACATAGGCTCTATTT
This sequence comes from Euplexia lucipara, assembly GCA_921972225.1. Lineage (NCBI taxonomy): Eukaryota > Metazoa > Arthropoda > Insecta > Lepidoptera > Noctuidae > Euplexia > Euplexia lucipara. Next base: position 1,468,340 of record OV179152.1, on the reverse strand, counting down.
CCGCGAACGATAATCAGGAACCCATAAACCGATAAGGTTGTTTACACACTGATTAGTAGACAGTGATTAGTAATTATGTGTACTATTAATCAAACAAGTGCACATGTTAAACACTTGTACGGTAATCGAAGAGTAAACAGTACTTTATTGATCGAGTAACCTTGTGACGTGGGCATGAAACACTGATCCTTCTAACACCTGGGTTTCTAGAAATGAGACAAGAATATTTATTCAAAAGAAAGCATTGTTTGATTTGATTTTTTTTGACTCAGCTCTTAATCAGGTCAAAACTAGACGTCTTGATTTCATTTAAAGAATTTGATCTATGCAAGGCAATGATGCGAGGTCAATTTTTTTTAGCCTAATTTTGTTTAGCCAATTTTTTGTAGCCTAATTTTTCCAGCGTTATTTTGCTGCAAAAATTTGTTATTTCCGAGTGTTTTAAACAGGTAAGTAATCAAAGAGTATGTTAAACATTCGATTTTTATTCGTAATTTCTTTGTTGGTTCCATAGTGATAAATAAAGCCTAAAGAAACTTTGGGAAATGACGCCCTAGAAGTACAAAATGTCAGTACATGAAGCTGTACCAAACTGTGTATTTTCTTAACTCAATAAGAGCCTTATACTTTTAGAATAAAGTTGAAAATAGATCAAAAAGTTTGACAATGTGGGGTAATTTGATGAGCTGACGTCTGTACATACACTGGCCTTATTGCTAATGTTTTTTCAAATAGAATACATAATGGAATATTGTATTATCTGTCCAACCCGTTGGAGAATAGATGACAATGAGCTATAAGACAACATTTTAGTTTTTAGTCCCTCATCTAGATAACAAGAAAATATTCGACACATATTTTTTTCATTTTCAAATTGATGGAAAACTGCTTAGATTAAGCGTATTAAAGTTGAGGAGTGGGGGCTTGTAACGCCATAAGCTAGCATAAACTGTACTGGTTAGTGACGTCATGCGACATTTTAACTCGATGTATCGCTGTTATTTTTTGATTATGTGAAAAAAAAATGACGGACACTGCACTCGGAGACTGCCACGGTAAAGCTCTTGCATGTCATTTTTTATCAACTCCTCTCCTCTCCCCCTCCCCATTCCTCCCCTCCCCCACACCTCCCACACCCCACCCCTCACCTTCCCATTCCCCTCCCTCTCCCCCTCCTTCTCCACCCCCTCTCTCTGTCCTACCTCTCCACTCCCCTCCACATTCCTCCCCTGCCCCTCCGACCCCTCTCACAATCCCCCCTTCCCTCTGTCACAATCTCCCCCCTCCCCCTCCCCTCCCACACAACATCCCATCTAATCGCGCACAACGCCGTGTCGAAGACTGCTGAACTGAAACGACGTTAGACGATGCACGGCCTTCAAGCCACACCTCCTTGCCCGTCGGAGTGGGGAGCGTGAGGTTTTTTTTCGTTACGAAATTTCTGGGTTCGGTCCCCACGCTCAAGGCCCGCGATAGAAGCTATGCAATAGCTTAAAAAAAAATATGTGTCGAATGTTTTCTTGTAATCTAGATGAGGGACTAAAAACTAAAATTCATTACAGTAAGAAATCTGTGTGTTTTATTTATGTGTGTATGTTTGCAAGCTCATAAGGTCTGTACGTAATATTATCCGTAACAGTAAAGTTGGCACAATGGGCACACTAAAAGCTGTTTCTAATAAAGATTTATTAGTTGGTACTCTCATAAAAGTCTGTGCCATCATTTTAAGCACTTCCAATTGACGTCAACGAAGGTAGAAAATCGATTTATGTGGCCATATGAAAATCATTCTTAAGACTTACAATGAGCCAAACTAGTTGATAAACAGATATATGGGTAGGATATACTACTTGATTACCTACTATAGTTGTTGCATTAGAGTGGCATTTTGGTCTAGCGGTTAGTGGCCCTGATTGCTATGCCGGGGGTTAGATTTTGAGGTTCGATTCAAACCCAAGACAAATGTTTGTGTGATGAGCACGATCATCTGTTCTTTGTCTGGGTGTAATTTACCTACAATATGTATGTATTTAGAAATATATAAGTATGTTTATCAGTTGTCTAGTACACATAGCTCAAGCTCTGCTTAGTTTAAGACTAAATGGCGTTGTATGAAAATTGTGAAATATTTATTTACCACCGAGTGGCAAAATACATTAAAATTGTACGAATTGGCGTTACGTTTACATCGAGAGTTCATGCTAAAGGTACTGCCATGCTCGCACGTCGATTGAGAGTACTAGGCAACTGACTCTGAAGAAAATCACCGATAAAGTCTGTTTATGTCGTTCTAGGTTTTAGTAAAATACATAAGCTCACGCCTTTTTCCCATAGGGGTACCATCAGAAACTACAAAGCACCATCTGCTACAATTCTCACATACTTCTTTTGATTCTAATTCTAGTAAAATAATAACCAATTCAACGTATTTATCTAAGACTAGCAGACGTCGCGGGGCGAAAAAAAAAAGTAGCCTATGTCACCCGGGGATAGTGTAGCTTCACAACGGTGAAAGAATTTTTCAAATCGGTCCAGTAGTTTCGGAGCCTATTCAATGCAAACAAACAATCAAACATTTCCTCTTTATATATTAGTATAGATATATACTATATTGTGGAAAAAATAATCAATCATTTTCATTTTGAAGCGGCTAAGCTCTTCACATATTTTAGAATTAAGATGTGAAATAATTCTTAAGTCTAATTGTTTATTCAAGTATTTCAAATATTGTGGGGAGGGATACAATAAATTATTATTATTTTTAATTAATAAACAATAAAAAATAAATAAATATTGCACAACTTTTCACACAACGCTATTTAGTCCCAAGTTAAGCTTGAGAGCTTGTGTTATGGGTACTAAACAGCTGATAAACATACTTATATATTTTTAAATACGTCATATGCATTATAGATAAATTACACCCAGACACAGAACAAATGAACGTGCTGATTACACAAACATTTGTCCTGGGTGGGAATCGAACCCACGACCTCCGGCATAACAGTCAGGGTCACTAGCTTCTAGACCAACAGGCCCGTAAACAATGAAATGAATGTAATTATTGGCTAAGTCGTCAGCCTGGCGATCGACAGGTCGTGAGATCGATTCCCACCCATTGCACTATTGACGTGAACCCAGTCCAGACTACTAGTATGCGCAAACCGCATTGCTAGTTAGCTTTTTTTATAAATAATAATAATAGTACTTACAGGAACCCGCAAGCGAACCTCATGACTAGCAGCATGGCGAAGTTCTGGCTCATGGCAGCCGTCAGCTCCACCAGCCCGGAGCAGAAGAAGCCCCACACCATAATCTGTCTCCGTCCCAGGGTATCTGACAGGTACCCCCACAGCATCGCTGACGAGATCATGCCTGGAACAGGATATAATATGATGTTAAAATAACGGCTTAGTAATTTAAACTATGCCTGCTATAATTAATTGGTCAATTTTAAAATGTAATATACAAAAAATAATAATTATTATTCATAATTAAAATGAAAATATCTAAATGTTATTTATTTAAAAAGGGATGCAATTATTAGGTGATTTGTTAGTTAAATAATTATTTATTAATTAACAATCTGAAGCGGCAATAGCCCTCATCTAAAGACTATATTGTGTGAAAAAAAAAACATTTTGAAGCGGCTAAGGCTAAAAGGCTAATGTAATACTGCTACATAAGGCGTTGGACTGGCGATCGAGAGGTCGTCAGTTTGATTCCCACCCATTTCACTATTGACGTTAACTCACTCCAATACAAGCTACAGCTTAGTTGGAGGGATAAACAAGACTACTATTACTAAATGTGCAACCCACGTTGCCAACAAGCTATTTTTCCCAAAAAATAAATTGTAGTGCGTCTGGCTATTAATAACAACCGCATGGGTGTATCGAATGTTAAGCTAGGCATGCCCAGATTAGTTTGTGGGTGGGTGACCGTCAATAACATTTCAAGACTCCTACGTGCCTTACATAGCATGTTAAGCTGCTTGACCCACGCGTAGTCAACAGTAACCGCTACGCAGTCACCAGTCACTACGAGCTACGCGTGAGCTATGACCAGCTACGGCGTAGCACATTGACCAATGACGTAGCATCTACGTCACTATATTATAATACTCTGGACTATACAACCCAAAAAAAAATATCAATTCGAGCCGGTAGTTGCTGAGATTAGCGCGTTCAACCAAACAAACAAACTAACCCTTCTGCTTTATAATATTAATATAATATTAAAGTATAGATATAGAAGTATAGATAAAATACATCCAGATACAAAACAAATGATCGTGTTCATCACAAGCATTTGTCCTGGGTTCGAATTAAACCCACGATCTTCGGTTTAGCAGTCAGAGCCACTAACTACTAAACCAACAGGCCAGTCAAGGAATGCATTTGAGTATGACCAATGTTATTTGCCCCATTTCTTTTGAATAGACATTAAAACTAACTTCTTCTGGCTTCCTGCCCATATTGCATAGGAAAGTGCGTAACGGTGGCTAACAAAACATGTTATTTACTTCAGAAATGTTTTTAAGAGCAATTCTGTGTATGTTTTGGGTTTCATTGCGCAAGAATTTGTGAGTCATTTCTTGTTTGGCCAGGTACAATTGGTAAACAAGAGAGTAATCTGTTTTTGATAAAGAATATATTTTAGATTTTATGTGTAGACTAGTTTTCTCTTTCCGGTAAGTAGGTATTTAGGAGATCAATATTTTCTCTAACCGTAAAATTTGCTTGAAATTTAATATCAGCCGTTGCTTAAGCGATTAAAAGTTAATAATAATAATAAATATTCCACAACTTTTTCCCCAGCTATGGCTAAAAAATACCTAAAGTAATGGCTATCTATTTGTCAGCGTAGAGCCTTGAGGGCCTTGACAACCCTATTTTCTATACTTCACAAACCCACGTCTCCATCATATCTGACTTCTCATTTTCAACATTTGTGTTCTGAACACGATAAGAATCTTCGTTCCACGAATAATCGTCTTCTACGATGTCCTTCTCACCGTTCTGGTTTCATTCACTCTTCTTTTTTCGTCCAGGCGGTTTTCCTTTGGAATGAGCCGCCTCTGAACATCAGGATGGCAACCAAATTGTTCACATTTAAAGTAAAGGCACGCGAACACATTCACAAGGTGTTGGCAAACTTATCTCTAAGTTGAGTAAGCAGATTAGTTTCTCCATTAATATATCTTTTTTTTTCTCTTGACCTAGTTATCTCTGGATTTTGTATAATATTTATGTCTATATGTATTTATTATAAATTATAATTTATTTTTCTTTCAAGTTTTTGTTACCTTCTTGCGCCTACCATGTTTTGTCTCTGCACTACCAGGTAGACTGGTAGAAAATGCCTAAGGCATTAAGTCCGCCTTTGTACAATTTATTTTACTAGTGCATAAAGTTTTAATAAATAAATAAAAAAACTTTTTCACACAACGCCATTTAGTCCCAAGTTAAGCTTTAGAGCTTGTGTTATAGGTACTAAACAGCTGATAAACATACTTATATATTTCTAAATACATACATATTATAGATGTACACCCAATCACAGAACAAATGATCGTGCTCATCACACAAACATTTGTCCTGGGTGGGAATCAAACCCACGACCTCCGGCATAGCAGTCAGGGTCACTAACTATTAGACCAACAGGCTAGTCGTTGCTGTTAAAGTGTTGCTTCAAATGTTTCTTCTCAGAGTATTCTATTTGAAAGAGTAATCTTTGCTATATATTCTGAGTTAAAGTGAAATGATATGACCTTATACCGAGTTACAAAGTAAATATTGTTATAACACTAATTTTAAACCCCATGCCTGTACTTCTTCAAGAGTTAAGGCAAAGGTGGACCCATGCAATATACCCATATTTCGCGAGTTATGTTAAAAGTTTCAGGTAATAGGGGGCTATTGCAACCAACCGGGTATAATCCAGACTTAAATCGGTTGTCCCCTATAATACTTTACGTGACCCGGGAATCGAATCCAGGACTGCACATTTAGTAGAAGCGCTTGCGGCCACACCACTAAGCTATCACCCCGCAATGACGAAAATAGTTTCGAATTAGCAATACACGCAATATATTAATCACTAAGTAAGTTTACGTAACTGTCGTCATTGGTTAAATATTTGAGTGGAAACTGCACAGTTTTATATTGTTTGTTTAATTCAGTGATAGTGTTCCTAACAGGTGATGTTGGTACATATTTATCAGTACATAATGTCTAAGAATTGATATGTTCGTGCTGTTTGTTTGTTGTATCAATAAACTTGGTTTTGAATAGGTCACCTGATACTGATGTGAAATTATGACAACAATGGTTTTTCCGAATTGGTCTAGATACTGACATACTGTTTCACAGCAGGGTTAACTTCTTCTTATGCAAAGAAGATTTGAGACTTAGGTATATTTATCTACATCTCCATGTATTCTCATGACGTTTTCCTTCACCGATGTCAGTGATGTTTTTAAAAACATTTTAAAATTACGCATTAAATTACTAGTAAACTATAAAAGGTACAGGCAAAATTGGTAAATGCAAAATTGGTGAACTAAGCTATTATGACAGACCTCAAATACTATTATTTAATATTTATATTTATGAATACAAATTTGAAGTATACGAGGGTAATTAATAGATTATTTAAAACTTTTAAAACGTGCGCATTCGCAGCTCATAAAACATACTGACATGTTTTGAAATCTCCTAACATTTGGCATAACACAAAAATCGAGATATACAACGATGTCTTTTCTATACAATAACTAATTAAAAGTAAAATTGGTATGTACTTAGTGCTGTAAAACATTTCGTTAAGAAAAGAAAACTACGCCACGGATGTTACATCATAAAACTGTTTTCCTCGTGCGCCCGCGCAACTAGAATCTGTCCAAAACGAATGTATATGTTATGACATTAGCCACGCACGCCGTCACCACATCACACAGCGTTTGTTTAAAAAACAATAAACATAGACACTGTTTATCATGAGGTGATAACAAAAATTAATATGCAGAAGGCACGCTAAAAATAAACTACGAGATTGTATGCATTACATTAGGTTTGTTCTACTTATTTAAGAATATCTCCGTGTAAGATTTATTTTGAGTATTTTGTATGCAAAGATAAATAAGTCAATACATAAAATGTGAATTACTTCAACAATATGATTATGCTGCAACAGTTTAATCTAACATAAGAATTTATACTGTATCTAAACTTCAAAACTTATAACATAGATCTGAGTGTGTTGCAGTAAATTTTCACATGCCCAAATCATCGTCTCTCTAGCTATTCCCAACTATCTTAGACAATTTACACACTGCCACGCACAACGCAGCGTATTGCGCGAATGAGTGTTGGCTTGTAAGTATCTCCGTTTGCATAGAAAACACGTACAATCCAACATACAGAAAATGCATACACACGCAACATGCAGCGTGTTGCGTGGCAGTGTGATAATCGCCTTAAGGGACCTAACCCTAAGATAGGAAAAAGCACATAGACTGACGATGATTTGATCCCAGTTTAACCGAATGCATTAGAATACTGGTATTTTCAACCGACTTACAAAAAAGAAGGAAGGACTCAATTCGACTGTAGGTACTTTTTTATGTTAATTACCTCATAACTCCGAAATGTGTGGACTGATTTCAAATTTTATTGTTTGTCGATAATGGAAGAAACAAAGCACTTAAGCCACAGACTTATGAAACTAGAGTTATTTTACACCTGTTGTATTTAATTACATGTAGCGACCGAGTATCTGAACTCCACAGTCCAGTAATTGCTTAATAGTAAAAGATCTTTATTAATATTAAAAGTATTAACAAGTTAACAAAAAGATCTTATTCTAAATTTAAACCCGGTAATTGGACAGTACGATACGCCTTAGTCAATACTAGATAGTAAGACTTTCTAACTACCTGGTTTAAGGTGCTTACCGAGGCACGGAAGGGATTTTAAAACGCACACATTTACACCTACTCTATACCATGATGTAATAGTTCTGAAAACAGTTGCTATCAGAGATTGACAAGACTGATCCTTCTGCACATATTTATTTGTTGCAAATCACACACCATTTAGTGTACGAAAGATTTATGGGAACATAATATTGATACATTTCTTTGTTTTAGTGGAAAATAAAATATTTGCCGAGAGAATTTACGGTGTTTTTTGTAGACAAACAGACAAAAGGTGATGCTTCGTCTATTCTGTTAGTAACTAGTGATGATAATGTTAGGTCATGATACAGAGGTCTTTTAAAAAGACTACACATTTACGTTGGTTTTAGGATCTAGATTGTTGGAGATTCCAAGATGGTATGCATTGACTGTCTTGTGGATGTAATAGTTGTTCTCGGATGAGCACATCTATGGCGTGGTGGGGTTTTAAGTTTGATTTCCTGATCAAGGTTATTACAAGATTTTTCGGTTTACTTATTTATTTATTTGACTTTAAGCACACAAATGCACATAGGCGGACTTAATGCCTTACGCATTTTCTACCAGTCAACCTTTAGGTCTAGCAGAGACATACAGTGGTAGGCGCAATTCCGTAAAAAAATGTCTGTCAGTCTATTTAGTCTGTGCTCAGATCAAAAGGTATGTTTTTTTTCTACTGATGAATAAATGTTTAACTTGCAAGATTTTATAACAAACACCAGGACATATTCAAATTCAAATTCAACATAGGTATACATTAGAGTTGTTAATATAGTTAGGGATTTAGCACGCTATGCTTTGCCTCTAGGGCGTACAAAAATTAGTACCACATACAAACAAAGCTTGTACAATGTATGCAAAAGGAAGAAAAGACGAACGAGATAATGACAAAAAAAAAATTAAAAACGAGATTATGTTGTTCAGCCAGTCGATTCAGTAAAAGTCACGCCATGAAAACTTGAGTGAAGTGAACTGTCAATGCCTAGCATTAGTATGGAATGACAGCTCAATTCACCCTCACTACGCCTACATTTTTTCACGCGGTGATTTGACCAGAATCGCACATCTGGACGCCTAGTGTTGGTGTTCATTAACCGACTTCAAAAAAAGGAGGAGGTTCTCAATTCGACGGTATGTTTTTTTTTTTTTTTTTTTTTTTGTGTCTTTGTTACGCGATTTCTCCCTCATTTGTGAACCGATTCTCAAAATTCTTTTTTTATTTGAAAGAGTGTACTCCCGAGGTGGTCCCATTTTAATTTGGTGAAGATCTGGTGCTGATCTTCGGAGATATACAACGGAACTCTTCAAAAATAGACGGCAAATCTGTCGTGATTGCTGGAATCGCTTGGATGTTTATTGTTTATACAACATCATGACGTATCATCACGCCTGTATGCTCTGAGGGGTACGCAGATGTGTACAATATACCTAGATTTCGACAGTTAGGTATGTTAAGTTTCATTTATTAGGGATAAGTGGATAACCCTATTAGTATGACATATGTATTGTTAACAAATAACAATATAAAAATAAATTCATGGCAAATATTTGTATGGGAACAACTAAAAATGGAAAAATAAAAATCTTTTTTGCAAAAAATAAAACCGACTTAAAAAAAACACTAACCAGTGTCAAATAACTCTAAATTCGGAAGTCTGTGGCTTTAGTGGTTTTGTCTTATTCATGATGGGCCACCGACTTCCGAATTTAGAGTTATTTGACACTGGTTAGTGTTTTTTTTAAGTCGGTTTTATTTTTTGCAAAAAAGATTTTTATTTTTCCATTTTTAGTTGTTCCCATACAAATATTTGCCATGAATTTATTTTTAAATTGTTATTTGTTAACAATACATATGTCATACTAATAGGGTTATCCACTTATCCCTAATAAATGAAACTTAACATACCTAACTGTCGAAATCTAGGTATATTGTACACATCTGCGTACCCCTCAGAGCATACAGGCGTGATGATACGTCATGATGTTGTATAAACAATAAATATCCAAGCGATTCCAGCAATCACGACAGATTTGCCGTCTATTTTTGAAGAGTTCCATTGTATATCTCCGAAGATCAGCACCAGATCTTCACCAAATTAAAATGGGACCACCTCGGGAGTACACTCTTTCAAATAAAAAAAGAATTTTGAGAATCGGTTCACAAATGAGGGAGAAATCGCGTAACAAACACACAAAAAAAAAAAAAAAAAAACATACCGTCGAATTGAGAACCTCCTCCTTTTTTTGAAGTCGGTTAATGAACACCAACACTAGGCGTCCAGATGTGCGATTCTGGTCAAATCACCGCGTGAAAAAATGTAGGCGTAGTGAGGGTGAATTGAGCTGTCATTCCATACTAATGCTAGGCATTGACAGTTCACTTCACTCAAGTTTTCATGGCGTGACTTTTACTGAATCGACTGGCTGAACAACATAATCTCGTTTTTAATTTTTTTTTTGTCATTATCTCGTTCGTCTTTTCTTCCTTTTGCATACATTGTACAAGCTTTGTTTGTATGTGGTACTAATTTTTGTACGCCCTAGAGGCAAAGCATAGCGTGCTAAATCCCTAACTATATTAACAACTCTAATGTATACCTATGTTGAATTTGAATTTGAATATGTCCTGGTGTTTGTTATAAAATCTTGCAAGTTAAACATTTATTCATCAGTAGAAAAAAAACATACCTTTTGATCTGAGCACAGACTAAATAGACTGACAGACATTTTTTTACGGAATTGCGCCTACCACTGTATGTCTCTGCTAGACCTAAAGGTTGACTGGTAGAAAATGCGTAAGGCATTAAGTCCGCCTATGTGCATTTGTGTGCTTAAAGTCAAATAAATAAATAAGTAAACCGAAAAATCTTGTAATAACCTTGATCAGGAAATCAAACTTAAAACCCCACCACGCCATAGATGTGCTCATCCGAGAACAACTATTACATCCACAAGACAGTCAATGCATACCATCTTGGAATCTCCAACAATCTAGATCCTAAAACCAACGTAAATGTGTAGTCTTTTTAAAAGACCTCTGTATCATGACCTAACATTATCATCACTAGTTACTAACAGAATAGACGAAGCATCACCTTTTGTCTGTTTGTCTACAAAAAACACCGTAAATTCTCTCGGCAAATATTTTATTTTCCACTAAAACAAAGAAATGTATCAATATTATGTTCCCATAAATCTTTCGTACACTAAATGGTGTGTGATTTGCAACAAATAAATATGTGCAGAAGGATCAGTCTTGTCAATCTCTGATAGCAACTGTTTTCAGAACTATTACATCATGGTATAGAGTAGGTGTAAATGTGTGCGTTTTAAAATCCCTTCCGTGCCTCGGTAAGCACCTTAAACCAGGTAGTTAGAAAGTCTTACTATCTAGTATTGACTAAGGCGTATCGTACTGTCCAATTACCGGGTTTAAATTTAGAATAAGATCTTTTTGTTAACTTGTTAATACTTTTAATATTAATAAAGATCTTTTACTATTAAGCAATTACTGGACTGTGGAGTTCAGATACTCGGTCGCTACATGTAATTAAATACAACAGGTGTAAAATAACTCTAGTTTCATAAGTCTGTGGCTTAAGTGCTTTGTTTCTTCCATTATCGACAAACAATAAAATTTGAAATCAGTCCACACATTTCGGAGTTATGAGGTAATTAACATAAAAAAGTACCTACAGTCGAATTGAGTCCTTCCTTCTTTTTTGTAAGTCGGTTGAAAATACCAGTATTCTAATGCATTCGGTTAAACTGGGATCAAATCATCGTCAGTCTATGTGCTTTTTCCTATCTTAGGGTTAGGTCCCTTAAGGCGATTATCACACTGCCACGCAACACGCTGCATGTTGCGTGTGTATGCATTTTCTGTATGTTGGATTGTACGTGTTTTCTATGCAAACGGAGATACTTACAAGCCAACACTCATTCGCGCAATACGCTGCGTTGTGCGTGGCAGTGTGTAAATTGTCTAAGATAGTTGGGAATAGCTAGAGAGACGATGATTTGGGCATGTGAAAATTTACTGCAACACACTCAGATCTATGTTATAAGTTTTGAAGTTTAGATACAGTATAAATTCTTATGTTAGATTAAACTGTTGCAGCATAATCATATTGTTGAAGTAATTCACATTTTATGTATTGACTTATTTATCTTTGCATACAAAATACTCAAAATAAATCTTACACGGAGATATTCTTAAATAAGTAGAACAAACCTAATGTAATGCATACAATCTCGTAGTTTATTTTTAGCGTGCCTTCTGCATATTAATTTTTGTTATCACCTCATGATAAACAGTGTCTATGTTTATTGTTTTTTAAACAAACGCTGTGTGATGTGGTGACGGCGTGCGTGGCTAATGTCATAACATATACATTCGTTTTGGACAGATTCTAGTTGCGCGGGCGCACGAGGAAAACAGTTTTATGATGTAACATCCGTGGCGTAGTTTTCTTTTCTTAACGAAATGTTTTACAGCACTAAGTACATACCAATTTTACTTTTAATTAGTTATTGTATAGAAAAGACATCGTTGTATATCTCGATTTTTGTGTTATGCCAAATGTTAGGAGATTTCAAAACATGTCAGTATGTTTTATGAGCTGCGAATGCGCACGTTTTAAAAGTTTTAAATAATCTATTAATTACCCTCGTATACTTCAAATTTGTATTCATAAATATAAATATTAAATAATAGTATTTGAAGTCTGTCATAATAGCTTAGTTCACCAATTTTGCATTTACCAATTTTGCCTGTACCTTTTATAGTTTACTAGTAATTTAATGCGTAATTTTAAAATGTTTTTAAAAACATCACTGACATCGGTGAAGGAAAACGTCATGAGAATACATGGAGATGTAGATAAATATACCTAAGTCTCAAATCTTCTTTGCATAAGAAGAAGTTAACCCTGCTGTGAAACAGTATGTCAGTATCTAGACCAATTCGGAAAAACCATTGTTGTCATAATTTCACATCAGTATCAGGTGACCTATTCAAAACCAAGTTTATTGATACAACAAACAAACAGCACGAACATATCAATTCTTAGACATTATGTACTGATAAATATGTACCAACATCACCTGTTAGGAACACTATCACTGAATTAAACAAACAATATAAAACTGTGCAGTTTCCACTCAAATATTTAACCAATGACGACAGTTACGTAAACTTACTTAGTGATTAATATATTGCGTGTATTGCTAATTCGAAACTATTTTCGTCATTGCGGGGTGATAGCTTAGTGGTGTGGCCGCAAGCGCTTCTACTAAATGTGCAGTCCTGGATTCGATTCCCGGGTCACGTAAAGTATTATAGGGGACAACCGATTTAAGTCTGGATTATACCCGGTTGGTTGCAATAGCCCCCTATTACCTGAAACTTTTAACATAACTCGCGAAATATGGGTATATTGCATGGGTCCACCTTTGCCTTAACTCTTGAAGAAGTACAGGCATGGGGTTTAAAATTAGTGTTATAACAATATTTACTTTGTAACTCGGTATAAGGTCATATCATTTCACTTTAACTCAGAATATATAGCAAAGATTACTCTTTCAAACATCATGACGTATCATCACGCCTGTATGCTCTGAGGGGTACGCAGATGTGTACAATATACCTAGATTTCGACAGTTAGGTATGTTAAGTTTCATTTATTAGGGATAAGTGGATAACCCTATTAGTATGACATATGTATTGTTAACAAATAACAATATAAAAATAAATTCATGGCAAATATTTGTATGGGAACAACTAAAAATGGAAAAATAAAAATCTTTTTTGCAAAAAATAAAACCGACTTAAAAAAAACACTAACCAGTGTCAAATAACTCTAAATTCGGAAGTCGGTGGCCCATCATGAATAAGACAAAACCACTAAAGCCACAGACTTCCGAATTTAGAGTTATTTGACACTGGTTAGTGTTTTTTTTAAGTCGGTTTTATTTTTTGCAAAAAAGATTTTTTTTTATTTTATTTTTTATTTTATTTATTCGGGAAAATAAACAGTTATACATTAAAATCTTACACTAAGTTATAAAAATATATGGTATATAAATGTATAACCTACGACATTTTCCACAAAATATTAAAAGTTATACCAGTGTGCTATTCTAAAAGTAATTAACAGTAAACTTAAACATAAACGGACATGCAAACACATAAAAAGAGAGAGAGATATATATATATTTTCTTAAATAGATCGAGCTAATATTAAACCTAACCATTGTACTCTAAAATATTTTTTTTGGTAAGAGTTCTAAATTTTTGAGCGGAGACGAAGAAGAAGACGATGTCTTGAAAGATCTTATTGTATTGATTGGTAAGGCGACGTAGGGGCGCTCGCAAGCCCGCGTTTGTGCGACAAGAACTTACTGCAAATAAAGGTCTTGCGCGCACTCCACGCCATAGCGTTTTTCTGGGCACTACATAGCTGATTTTATTGCGAATATCAATACAGTCAAAAGTGTTACATAGGTCAAACAAGAACTTAGTTTCCAGCATACTAAGCTTATTATCAGACAACAGTATCTCTCTCTTGCCCACCGCCTTGACGCAATCAAAAGGAACACATTATGTACTTAGTTACTAATTAGAGTGATAAGATTATATTTATAGGCCGTAATGTAGGTGTGTCGTGATTACCATTCCTCAGCATAGTGACACACCCCCATTAACTTTGTGAAGTGGTGAAAAGGAACAAAACTTGAAAACTTGTTTCACAGTGAACTTAAATTCACAGCTCTATTTCAGGGTAATATTGGTTTATTTTTTATAAATATGATAAGCCAACATTAATAGAGGTATTATGACTATGAGAACTGTAAATATTGCTGACATTGTTTTTTATGAGATTTTTCACAATAAATTTAATTTTAATAGTATTTTTTTTCAGCAGAACTTTGGATGGGCTAAACATTATATATATATACAGGGTTATTTGTAAAACACCAACAACCTCGCAGGAGTAGATTACTAACATCATAAACAACAACATTTGTTCTACGACTGTTTCGAAAACAGACAAAACAAAAATCATTTCTCCATACAAAACTCGATCAACTCTTCCGATATACCTATGTATGGAGAGTAGATTTTTTTTGTGTGTGTTTTACAAATAACTCGGTATATAAGATCATTGTACCCTGTGTTCACAAAATTAATAAGTGAATTTAAATATTGAATTTGATAAATGATTATTTTTTTGTAGTATAATCTATAGTAAGTTTTGAATGTTTGGAGGTATGAGGAACAGGGTGTAAAGTTCCTCATCCACCATTGAAAAGGGAGGATCCACCGACCAGACGGGTGTTGTGTCTGGTGGGCTAATTACTGCCCGACGGTTGTTGTTGGGAACTTGTATAAGTTCAAATTGCGCGGATAACTTTGATACCGCGATGTAGGATAGTTCGTATGTGGCGAGATAGATGTCGCTACAAACGTCTTGGGTAGGTTATAAGATTACTTACCTCCATAAGTCATAGCGGAGAGAGTCCCCATATCCAACAAACTCAGTCCCATGTCACACTGCGCTCTTGTGAAGATGTAGCTGATGGAACTGGTGACGGAGACAGCGCTCCAGAAGGCTGGGACGGTGCACAGCAGCAGGGCTATGTTGAACTTGCCATACCCTGTCGCTGCTATCGCCTCCTCGAAGTCTGATGGTTCAGGTTCTGGAAGAACAGTATAGGTGGTGTTTACATGCAGAATTTTTTAAGATGCTGCCTAATTTGATTTTTTTTTCATTTTCTGTGACATGTTATGAAAGAAACGAGTTAAACTGGTGCACTAAGGCTTTTATATAATATTGGATGAGGAAATCACGTTGTCCCATACAAACTTTGTCCATATTTTTCACTACTTAGGGATAAAATTTCGGAAAATCTTTTCTTATTAGATGCCTATGTCATACACAGAACATATCCTCCAAGTTTCAGCCTCTACGGTCGCGCGCTATAGGCTGTGCGTTGCTCCGTCAGTCAGTCATTCAGGGAAAAAGACTTTATAAACTTTGTATGTGTACCCAAAAGTCTCATAAACTAATAACAGACTATACCAACAATCCGCGTTCACATCTAGTAGGTAAATATCATATTCATAATATACTTACGATCAAGTTTATGATATATGTTTAACCACATCATTTTCATCATTGCGATTTTGTTCTGTTATCTACTATAATATTATAAAGAGGAAAAAGTTGTATGTCTGTATGTTTGTAATGAATAAACTCAAAAACTACTGTGCCGATTTAACAAAATCAATGATGTGCTGGCCCTCTAATACATCTGTTCGCTCGAATTTATTAATTTCTCAGTTAGTTTAATATAAAAGTAGTATGATTTTGGATAATGCACATGTAAGTAATTATGTATGCAATTCCTTTAAGCAAAAGTAAATGTTTTTAAATCAAAACCTCTTAAACGGCGGCGTTGATGTGTCTTAGAAAAACCCGTCTGCAATATTCAGTACTATTGCAAAACAAAAACAAAATATCTCTCGCTTAAATATGCCAAATATCCAAATATACCTACCTACGTGACGATCAAAACAAAATCGTCTCATACAAGTCTGGTTATAACCTGAACACTTGGAACTCTGCCAGTATCCCTGGTCTCTTCGTCTTTAACCAATAAATGTCACTCACTTCAGGTTTATTACTCTTGGGTAATTTTAAATTATTATTATAATGACAGTATTTATGTGGCAGTTTCAGGCTCTGAAGGTTATTACGAATGAGTTTCCAATTGATCCAGAATCATTATAAACAAATAAGGTGGACGAACGTGTTTATACTAAGGAGACCAATCTATTTGAAATTGATTGGTCTCCTTAGTATAAATGGTATTGGTACCTGTCTTTTGGTTTTTAACAAACACACGCTTCGCTATGAATCCTGGCACTCTTTGGTGTAAAAGTAACCTAATTCCCGCTTTGTGCTAGTCCAACTCCTAAACTTAATGCCCTGCCTACCTATTCTGTCAAAAAAAAAATGTTTATTTCTTACCACAAACCAAAAAATACAAACATTTACACACAAGAAAAAGCTAATAATTTTTGGTTGTGGATCGCTGGTGCCTGTGGTAGATATTAACACCTGTAATACAGGTCACCAGGTATTTTGTAAAGCCTGCCCGAGGAAAAAAAGGTGAAGTAAACATGTCAATCCTTAGCATTTGTATGGGATGGCAACTTACTTCATTTTCTCTTCACCCACATTTTCACAGACTATTTTTTGTAGAATACTCGTAGCATGATTAAACAAGATGGAAGTTTTAAAATACTTCTCTTTTCTTCCATCGGGAATCCAGACGTACTGCAGGTTATCACCCATTCCTTGTAGATGTTCCACACATTCGCACGAAGCGCTTTGCCTGTTCCTCTACGCACAGCCAAGGAGTGGAATTCCCTGCCTGCATCAGTGTTTCCGAGTTCATATGACCCCAATATGTTTAAGTCGCGAGTTAATAGGCTTTTTTTGGGTAAGCTCGTTCCATCGTCGACCTCATCTCTGACCGCTGGACAAGATTGAGGTCAAGAGTAGATCCATTACATATAATATAAAAAAAAAACCACACAAATAATCTGAACTAGCGGCAACGCTTCAGTCGTAAGAGTGCTTACCCTTATAATTAAAAATATGCACATTATTTTACATAATGAAACATGTAAAAACAAGAGTCATACAAAGACCCGTCGATTAGATTCTGCAATAAGGGATGCATATTAATGATTGTTCGTTAGATAATTCATAACTTGTGATTTCTAATAAATAGTAAGTAGATTGCAAAAATAAAATCCCAGTATGAGTTGGCTAACATTGGTTATGTTATATGCAGTACCAGTTTGTTATTTTAAAAAAGGAGCACTATTCTAAAGACCTACAATACCGGGAACCAATCAACGGGCAGCTATATAGAAATTACTTTATGCCAATGCAACTACTCGACAAATTTAGTTAAATCAAATATTAGTAGCTATGAGACACTAAAAAGCAGTAGACTAAAAAATTTATTGCGCAATAAATCATCCCACACAGCAGTATGTAGCAATAGTATTTTTTGTATGATCATAAAAATATATAATAAGTTACCGCTAGCTATAAAGAACCTACATGCAAATGGTGTATTTAAAAGGAAGCTAAAAGACTTCCTGATAAAAAAGGCATATTACTCGGTAAAAGAATTCCTTGATGAAAAATAATTTAAAATTACAGCAAATAATGATGATATTGATAAATTAATGTAACAATTTTATTGAATCCAGACATGTGACATTGAATATGTACATTTTTAACTTTAAAACTTTTGATTTTTTTTATGTTTAATACTAGTAAAATTGTAATAAGTGCCATTGTAGACAATTTAAGACAAGTGACACTGCATGTTTAATTTTATTTTATTTTCTAAGCTATTTAAATTGCAATGCCTTAACAGGCAACTAAGTTATAAGACCTACCTAAATTTAACATCTAGAAATTCCATGTATCTGTACACTTAGTTCGCAATAAAGAATTTGAATTTGAATTTGAATTCGACTTGAGAATCAAACCCCACGTCACCCTTGACAAGCATCTTCATGACCGCTATGTAATTGCTGATTGACAGAAAACATTACGCCTGTATTCCCCGAAGGGCTAGGCAGAGGTGTACACCCTCATTTCGCCAGTTATGTTTAAGTCCCATGTACCTAAATGGGGCAGAGCCTATTGCCATCAATTGGGTACAAATCCAGACTCCGTACTGCTACTGAGAAACCCCTGATGGAAAAACTCAATAACTCTTTACCCCACCTGGGGATCAAACCGGAACGTCATTCTCAGCAGTAGCACTTGCGAACACTAGACCAATGAGGCAGTCCTAACTTATATTATTTAACATACATACACATACATAACGTCACGCCTGTAATCCCCGAAGGGCTAGGCAGAGGTGTACCTGGTAGTACACCCACATTTTGCCAGTTATGTTTGAGTCCCATGTAATAGGGGGCGAGCCTATTGCCATCAATCGGGCACAAATCCAGACTCCGGGCTGCTGTTATATTATTTAACTGATTATTAAATGTTTCTTTATATCAGACGTCATTCCAAACGTTACTTTATCCCGCCCGCTAAAACTGTGCTGTTTGGTAAATGATAAATGATATTTATTTTTGTAAATAGATTTTTACAAACACATTTACACGTCACCTTTTTTAGTAAATGAGGTCGGTATTTCACTATTTGACTGCTCTGAGAAGAAACACCGAAAGAAACTCAGAGGTCATAGTCTCTTTTAAAGTCCAGACATTATCTTGGTCAAATCATGTAAGATCCATGCAGATTAGTGTCTGAGATGGTCTTTTGAGGAAAGAACCACACAGAATGAGGGGACCAGATCAGTCAGTGCAAGCATTTGTCAGTAATCGTGAGCTTAACTCGGAACTAGAAGGAGCTTCACGTGCCGACGAACAATACCAAAGAAAGAACATTTGGGTTGGTATGCACTAACACTCAGATTTAAGTCAATACACACAAACCAAAAGTATGCCAATCTATTTTCCTTTATGTACGGATGATATACAATCGGGTTCAATTATTATCTCATCCTACTACTACTATTTCAATTAATACTATCTACTGTAGCATTGTTAAGACTTTAGAGACACGCAGCACATAGCATCGCTATAAAATTATGTAATTAGTATCTTTCAAAATCAATGCATTTCAGTAAGGTAGTTAGGTTAGGTAGTTAGGTTCGCTATAGGGTAGGTATGATGAGTTATGTTAGGTTATATAGGGTGACTCCTAATTAGTGACCGATACTTAAACACGTGATTGTACTCATGAATACGAATAACTTTCCCAAAGAAACTTTTTTTTATACTTATTAACTTTCAATTAATTCAATTACGTCAGTAATTGCACAACGGGAGCAGTTGGGGTGGTGGGGGAGCGTGTGACGCTACTACTATCAGTAGATTTAACCCTTCCGGAGATGGACTATCAGCTGATAGATCGTGCCGATTCGTGCCTACTGTGATCAATCACAGGCGCGCGCGCGGGAATTCCAAAAAGCGTTTTTGTTCTTTTATTGTGTATAAAAAAAAAGTTTATTTGAGAAAGTTTATTGATACAATCACGTGTTTAAGTATCGGTCACTAATTACCAGTCACCCTATATAATATATATCGTCATTCTAATTCTATGTCAAAATCAAAATGAAAATCAAAAGTCTTTATTCAAACTAGGCTGAGAATCAGCACTTTTTGAACGTCAAAAAAATACATTAAAAAAAAAAAGATTAAAGATACCGGGCTGGTATCCGCAACTCCACGTCTAAGCGCGTATTTTGCGTATGGGCTATAATCTACCACGCGGGCCCAGTGCGAATTGGTAGATGTCACATGTCTTCGAACTTTTTGGTTCTAGGACATGCCGGTTTCCTCACGATGTTTTCCTTCACCGTTTTGGAGAGCAGTGGTGATGAAATAAATTACACAAAGTAATGCGCCTGCCTGGGTTTGAACCCACGACTTACTGTTCGTAAGTCGGGGCCGCCACCACTGGGCCACCGCTGCTCTCAAAAAATACATAAAGACAGTCCCCCAAAAACGGCCCACCCTTCGCCACTTCCTAGTGTATGTAACACAAAAAACTTAGAGAAGAGCACATTGTGTCTCTTCCATCCTGTAAAAGTATTTGTGAACTTATGTACACTCGTTAGAAGCGTAACAAGTTAAAAATCTTTTTAAGAAAATAATCTATCGCGTTCAAAATCTTTTCAATAAACAGAGGACGTGTATGTATTATAGAAAATTACAACTTTTCTTTGCACTTTAGTGTTTATGTCAACTCACGTATAGACGGCCAGCTCATCAACCTACCCCAATGTGTCAAAATTCATTGATAGGTTTTCAACTTTATTCTAAACACAATAAGGTTTCAATTGAGAAAATTGTACAGTTTTACATTTTGCGTAGGTTTTTCGTGATGGTGTGCGTGCGCATCGTAAAATTTACTCTCATCATTTTTCCCCAAAGAGATTTTAAATACTATAGAGCGGGCATGTCAAGGAAATGTCATAGAAAAACTTTGATCCCATGTCTCGACAGTAACGCCATCTAGAATAATATATGAATATTGGAGCGGCAGCGGAGCGTACTACAAAAAACTCATAGACTTGTATCCAGCAGGACACACTTTTTCGGACGAAAATTTTGTTTATTTATTTATTTATTTATTTAATACTTCAAGCACACTAATGTACAGAGGCGGCCTTAATGCCATGGTTCGTGATGTCCGGTCTATAGGTATTGAATGTCTTTGTTTTTCCCTAAAAGAAGCAGGTCTATAACTTCAATAAAAAATATGTAAAAGACTTACCTTGAGCCAATTTCTCCAAATTCGTAGAAGATAATCCCGTGACCTTGAAGAGATGATCATGAGGGATCTCCTCGGCAGCCCGCGTCATCCCCACCTCACTCTTCGCCATAACCATTTTGATACTTTTTTTCAAAATTTTAAATAATTACTATCTTAATATACCGAATATCTAACTGTCGGTAGTTATAATAATTATGACTGTACCAAAAGACCATTCTTAGAGGAATGAGGTAACATTAAAATGATAGTGATATATATTATGTTTCAGACAGTTTGCTAAGGATTTGTGCGGTGTGCTCGGCAAATATAGTAGCTGTATATAGCGTTATGCTAACAGTATCTTAGTTAATATGTGTGTTTGATGATAAAACTAGATTTTATCATCGACTTTGGCTGTTTATAATTGGTTTATGGATTGTAGTTTGGTAGCCCTTGGGTTGTAAAGGGATTATTGTATTTTTTTTCTAATAGCAACGGCTTGCAAGTTAAGGGTCCAACTATCAACTATACTATTACTAGCATACTTACAGGCTTTGCATTTAAATCCACGCACCAAGTTTTTGGCGTATGTTACAAACACGAAGATGGCGGGATGACCTGGACAAATTTAACGACCAGTGGGGCACTATAGCCCTGCAGGCCTAGCCATATTACAAATATTCTTTTCCACTCTGTATTTAGTCAGTTTCAGAATAGGACTTGAACTAACAAAGACTAAATAAAACTAATGAATTGAGTCTAAGGCGGAATTAAGCTTGCTGGGGCAGGAAGTTGTTTCTGTAAATCTTTTTCGGTCTGCTTAACCAATCTTGGAATCCATCCCTTAGATATTATACCTGGTCGCAAGGAAAGTCCAGTCCTCACAATATAACGAATAGAACAAAACAGTTCGCGTTAATTTAATGACGTATAGAAACAATGTCGGAAAATGTAGACACAATGAAAGTGGAAGCAGCCAAAACACGAGACTAACAAATCATAAGCCAATAACAGGTTCCTATTAATATATTCAGTTGTAAATAGGTTTAGCAGTTCATTGTGAAAAGCCAGGATCTGTTTGATATGTTCTTCAACACAAACATAGCAGTTTTAAGTCGTCCATTGATGGACACAAGCCTTCCTGGGGTAAATATCAGTTCTGCAACTGTGATACCTAGATGTCTGTCAAAAAACAGTACAACTTGTAAAAGGCCTAACCCAGCTGCACTCAGACATCATCTGCCAGCACATCAAGCAATCTCAAACTGTAAAATGGCTCTTTAAGATCTTAGACGACAATTTGCACTAAAAAAGATGTAAAATTATATTTATTTCTGTAAGTAGATCTTCTCATATTCTTTTACAAGTATTTTTTTATAAAACTAAATGGCATTTCCAAAGTGACTGATCCCTGAGAAGAAATGCCGAAAGAAACTCAGGGGTCATGGCCACTAAAGAGTAGGGTTAGTCATTGGCATCAGGCTCTTAGGCAAAGGACTTTCCCTAAAAGGATGTTGCCTGTGCCTAAGCATTTCTGCCTGATCCTTCTCTTTACTGACCAACTCCTTCACAATTCAAAAATGCCTGTAAATTGTATAATTCACATCACATAACTTTCACACAGCGCCATCTATTTCGAAGCTAAGCAAAGCTTGTGTTATGGGTACTAAACAGCTGATAAACATACTTATATATTTCTAAATACATAAACAGTATAGATAAATAACACTCAGACACAGAACAAATGATCGTGCTCATCTCACAAACATGTGGCCTGGGTGTGATTCGAACCCGTCGTGGGTTCGAATCACACCCAGGCCAAATGTGATGATGACTCATTTATGACTGTGGGGAGGTCGTTTATGTAGATGATAAACAGGAGGCATCCAATAACACTCCCTTGGGGGATTGAGGCGTTAATTTGCTTGCTATCAGACCGAATGTATTGGATTTGCTTTGCATGTTCGTTATAGTATTCTACTTCGACTTGGTGTTCTCTATCTTCCCAATATGATTTGAACCATTCGTAAGATGATACATACTTATATACAAACAAAAGCACACATACATACATATTATAGATAAATTACACCCAGACACAGAACAAATGATCGTGCTCATCACACAGACATTTGTCCTGGGTGGGAATCGAACCCACGACCTCCGGCATAGCAGTCAGGGCCACTATCAACTAGACCAACAGGCCAGTCAAAAATTAATGTTTTGAGTTAGATTTTTTTAAGATTTTTTATATTTGGTGCTGTTATCAACATAATGACAGTAACCTTATGTTTTGATGCCAATGATAATTGTTGATATCTTGAGACAAACAAATATTGCTGCGTGATAGAAATAATCATTTGCATTATTTAATACCGTGTCAAAGTGATGAAATGTAAATAACCATCAGTGAAATAAAGTTGAGAGCATGTGGTTCCGTACCTATTTGTATGGTATAATTACAGATGAAGGTTTTGAGAATCAAATTCACAAAAAAAGGTTCAAGTAAAACTAAAAAGGTACATAAAAATCATGTTTTTCATGTTCTGCACAGGTGCACACGGCTACACATCAAGCTATACATTTCCAGTTTACGCTAGTCTCGCGCTGTACAGAAATTCTATACAATGCGAGATCAGTTTAGACTGGTTATATAATGCTTGAGGTGCCGTGTCTATCTACAATTCTACATATTATTTTTATTTCATTTTATTTTATTTTTTTTTTTGTTTAATAGAATCAAATAATCTACAAATTGAAGTTAATGCCACTTAGCCAAAATGTTGTAGTTATTTCTGAGAGAAACTGCGGCCTTAAGAATGACCCTAGAACACTATTTATTCCCTGCTTAAAATAAATGGCTTTACACAACAAACAAGGAACCCACAAAAAAATATTGTGTTTATGATGGCAAGTACGTTAACACGCAAACATCTTACCATAAACATGAGAGTTTCATCATTATCTTTGCAAATGCGACGCCGTCGTCAGGGTCGTGGGCTCGATTCCCGCGTCACGTCAGAAATATGTAAGGGTTTTCGTCGCTGATACAGATATTTGTATCAAGTCTGGATGTTTCAGTATGATTTGTTACTACAAACAATTTAAAGACAGGGTCAGGTTAAAATAAGGCATAAAGCATTATGTTTAAAGTATACAGGGTGTAACGGAAAGGGTATATACATCCGAAGGGCACGGATTCTCTTGGTGATAAGAAACGACATGGCAACGTTTTTATACATATACATACATAATTGTAAAGTTGAGCACGCCCGCGCCTTCGCGCCTTCGTCGGTTAGGCAGAGCCCGATAGGTCTGTACTAGGGGCGCAGAACCCGAGATAGATATACTTGAACCTTGCCGGACAGGATTATGACCCTCATAGTGCGGTGACACGTTTGTTATGATTTTGCATTTAATAAACTGTGGATATTAAATAATATCGTGAATTTTCAAAGTTGTTAGTAGGAAGCTGAAATTTTGAGGAAAGACTCGTTATTAAACACTCTATTCACCCTGTTTGTATGTATATACCCTTTCCGTTACACCCTGTATATGGAAATATATGAAGGAGCTTGTGGCTAAATACTAACTGCCACACTGGTCGATCTAAGGTTAAGCTACGCTTGAGGAGATTGGTCCGTGGATGGGTGACCCATTCATTACAAATAACAATTAAGATTTCTCTTCGCCCCGGAAAACACATTAAGCCGTTGTTCTCGTCTGTCCTTTGTGTTTTTCAAAGACATTCAATACCTATAGACCGGACATCACGAACAAAATTTTCGTCCGAAAAAGTGTGTCCTGCCGGACATAAGTCTATGAGTTTTTTTTAGTACGCTCCGCTGCCGCTTTAATATTCATATATTATTCTAGAGGGCGTTACTGAGACATGGGTTCAAAGTTTTTCTATGACATTTCCTTGACATGCCCGCTCTATAGTCTTTTAAATCTCTTTGGTGTTTTTGACAGCCGTTGCGAGCAGACAGACGCCCGAAATTGTAACAACCAGTTTAACCTTTCAATCGTGTCAATTAGAGACACAACAGAAAGACAATGACAGCGCGGACACCGGTGTCCTCTTGTGGTTTAATATAAATAAATAATAAATATTCCACAACTTTTCACACAACGCCATTTAGTCCCAAGTTAAGCTTGAGAGCTTGTGTTATGGGTACTAAACAGCTGATAAACATACTTATATATTTCTAAATACATACATATTATAGATAAATTACACCCAGACACAGAACAAATGATCGTGCTCATCACACAAACATTTGTCCTGGGTGGGAATCGAACCCACAACCTCCGGCATAGCAGTCAGGGTCACTAACTACTAGACCAACAGGCCAGTCAAAATTAAATACGTCAATTATTACGTCGTAATTAATTACGTCATTCTTAGCTATCAAGCTATCTATTCTGAGTCCAAAATCGTAGACTAAATATCCGAATCGGGCGATTACCCTCATGCAACATGCAGATACGTGTATCTCACACACGTGCTGCGCAAGCGCACCACAAAAACAACAGTTACGTTTCACGCAGATAACGGACAATGACCGCTTATTTTAACACTTTACAATGTCAGAATTAACATTGTATGGAGATAAATGATCTTTTATCAAAAGAAGAAGAGTTACTCGTATGTCAATATCATCTTCTGTCTATTTTTTTTCCTCTTTGGCAACTAAGCCGATGTCGACTATTTAAGCGTCACGTATTGACGGCAGATTAATATATTGAGCCGTCGAACTTTGTACAGACGCCAGCACATCAAGTTACCAATGTGTCACATTTTCCCAATTGAATATGAGCCTTATTCTATTTGACATAAAGTTGAAAAACGATCAAAGAAATTTGACACATTGGGGTAACTTGATGTGCTGGCATCTGTACTTTGTGGTAGGTGTTAGTGGCTGGAAAGACACGACAATTATTTTTGTTAGTTAATTTTTTTTTAATCATTTCTGTCTTTGTAGATCACTGCTGATTACACTGGGTGGCAGGGATGTCATTTCACAACCGGCAAGTCGATTCGGTAAAAGTCACCCCGTGAAACTTGAAGCGAAGTAAGCTGCTGTCAATGCCTAGCAGCAGTATGAAATGACAGCTCAATTTGCCTTCATTGCACCTCCATTTATAAAGCATTGCACTGCTAGATGACATTGAAATTCTTCGTCGCCTTAGAAACAATTCGAATGTCAAATACAAATCATTTATTTCAATCAGATTGGTAATTTTGTTAAAAAAAAAGATACGAAAATGGGTTCCAGTTGCCCCTTCTAGGCAAAAAGCAGTTTTTTATGGGGAATACATGGGCAAGAAACGTCCATACTTTCTCTTTAAAAATAGGCTTTTACAATATTTGTATACGTTACGGTAATGTGATTAATTAATTAAACCCCAAGCGAACATCGGCGTTCGCGCTGTCATTGTCTTTCTATTGTGTCTCTAATTGACACGATTGAAAGCTTAAAAATAATAGTAATACTAATAAAATTATCAGCCTGTTACTATCCCACTGCAGGGCAAAGGGCTCTTCTCATACAGAGAAGGCTCGAGAATTGATCACCACGCTTGCCTAAGGCGGATTGGCGATTTCAAACTTATATTAACTATAAGACCAGGTTTCCTCACGATGTTTTCCTTCTTAGATGCCATTTAAAGTACGAAATCCACGCGGACAAAGTCGCGAATGAAGTGATAGTGTGCATATATAGGATGACTGGTAATTAGTGGGGTGTGTAACGATTGTCATAATAACAAAATATCTAACGTTCGTTTGACATAATTTCAGTTAACATAATTTTGTTTAACATAACGATCAGTTGACATAATGAATTGTTGATATAATTTCAATCAATGTCAATTTCAATCAATGTCAATTTCATATGACTTAATGAACATTTCCTATAATGCACATTTCACATAATATTCATTTAGCATATTATTCATTTAAGTACTATAATATTCATAATCTCTAAGTAACTTTAACGCGCGAAGGCGAGCGAGCGAAGCGAGTGTGCCGCGGCAGCGGCCGCCAAGCGCCAGATCCCTTCTATTTTTGGAGAATCATGTGGGTTAGGTTAGGTTAGAACCATGACCATTAGTGCGCGAAGCCGAGCGAGCGAAGCGAGCGTGCCGCGTCAGCGGCCACCAAGTGCCAGATCTCTTCTATTGTTGGTGAATCATTTAGGTTAGATGAGGTTATTACAGTATGATGTTTTCTGATATTTACTTATTCACTACAGAATTTGGGCAGAAAATGAGTAAATATGAAAATTAGGTCAACTGAACGTTATATGAAAAGAGCAATATACATATTGAAAATTATATAAAATGAACGTTATACTAAATGTTATTATGTTAAATGAATATTATATGATATGAAACATTAGGCCATATGAATTTATGTCATTTGATATTATGTCATATGAAAATTATGTCATATGAACGTTAGTTCAAGTGAAATTAGAGCATTTGTTATTATGCCAAACATTACACACCCAATTAGTGACCGATACTCAAACACGTGATTGTATTCATGATTTCAATAAACTTTCCTAAAGAAACTTTTATTTCATACACAATAAAATATATAATGTATATATATATATATATTCAATTTAATTAAATTTAATTCTTAAGTTTAATGGTCATTTGTTTTAATTATTGATTTTAATGTTTATTTGCATGATTTTAGTGTTAATTTTAATTTATTTTGTAGGACGGTTTTAACGACTACGTAACGTGACCGTATGCGTCTGCGATGCGAGCCGGACTAAAGACTGGCGCTCCAACGTGGGGCCGCGTACCAAAAACGACGCGACGCGAACTCACTTATGTGGAGTACGTAGTCGTTAAAACCGTCCTACAATTTCTAATTCTGGTACTTATGCTGTTTTTTAATGATATTTTATTTCTTATTTATGATGTTCTGTTACCCAATTTTATTGTATTTACTTTGTTTTTAATTTCAAATCGACTGTATGGATCTAGTTATCTGAAATAAATGATTTTTTATTTTTTATTTAATAACTTAGAACACAGTAAAATAACAAAAAAGCTGTTTGAGATTCCCGCGCGCGCGCCTGTGTTCGATCACAGTAGGCGGCACGATCTATCAGCTCATAGTCTGACCTCGAGAAAAGCAAAATGTATAGTAGTAGTAGCGTCACACGCTCCCCAGCCACCCCACCGCTCCCGTTGTGCAGTACTGACGTAATTGAATTAATTGAAAGTTAATGAGTATTAAAAAAAAGTTTCTTTGGGAAAGTTATTCGTATTCATAAGTACAATCACGTGTTTAAGTATCGGTCACTAATTACTAGGTATATTCCCACTGTCCACCCCCTGCTTGTCCCCCGCGGGTGGACAGTGGCACAACTTTTAAAAATAATTCCCACTGTCCCCCGGGGGTGGCCAGTAGGGAATGCAATCTCGTACGAGATTTCCGCCTAGCGAGATCTCGCGAGACTCAAAACCCAGTCTCGCGAGATCTCGCAAATTACGGGATCTCGCGAGATTGGAAGAATCGCAATTAAAACATATGCAAATGCTTGTTTTAGGAACTAGTAATTGACATGATATGTAATTAAATAGAAACTGCGTTGCTTAGTTATAAAAATAATGTAAGTTTTATTTTAAAAATCAACAGAGTACTTATTATTTTGTCTCTAACTCTAATAACATTTGTTTATGTCTATAATTATTATACCTACTGTAGCTAATCAGTTCAAATTCTTACAATATTGGTAACAAAACAATAATTATCTATATTTAGGCAACGGCCAGGATTCAGTTCGCGCGCAGCCGCGCTATGACCTTGTCCAGAAGGAACGAAGTAGCTGCGAAATGACACGCGATTTTAAGTTCATAGATATGGATGTTGCATACCTTACTTACTGAGGTTCGTACTAAAGAGCAATGTATTACAGAACGCGTCAGACTCGCGCGCGTATCTGGATAGGGCCTTAGAAATACACGTCGTCACGCTACATTTGTCGATCTCGTTATCTCGCGAGATCTCGTACGAAATTTGACGAGATACAATCTCGTAAAATATGGCCGGGATCTCGCGAGATCGGGATCTCGGCGAGACGAGATTGCATTCCCTAGTGGCCAGTGAGAATCGTTATTAAAATAATTCACTGTGGCCACCGCTGGTGGACACGGCTACCACCTTTTCAAACGTTTACAATGGCCACCTCCAGTGGACAGCGTCACTATTAACACCAAACATTCTCTTTGTCCACCCCCGTCTGATGGACGTTTATTGAAAAGTCGTGCCATTCGAAGTACCTATGTTATTTAAATATACTTCGAAAGGCACGCACCTCTGACTTTTCGGATTCTAGTGCGTATTCTAGAAATTAAAAATTACTATAAAAACAGTAAAGGAAAACA
Organism: Euplexia lucipara; assembly: GCA_921972225.1. Classification (NCBI taxonomy): domain Eukaryota; kingdom Metazoa; phylum Arthropoda; class Insecta; order Lepidoptera; family Noctuidae; genus Euplexia; species Euplexia lucipara. The sequence continues at coordinate 1,438,595 of OV179152.1, read as the reverse complement.
TCGTGAGGAAACTGGGATGCCCGAGAGATATTTTTCAACAACTAATGATACCCTAACAACACGATAAGAAGAAAAAGTTGATATATTTCGGTTATTTTAATGGCAAAATGATTCCTAGCTAAATTATTGAAATACCGACATCATTTCGAAGTGATCTATAAATAGACTGAGTGCAAAAGATATTGAACGAAAATCCTATCAAATGGTGAAACCATAATGATAGGGGTTGAAGTCTCCTTGGACTTCGTCCTTCAATAAACACATCGCTGAAATAACCTTTGGAATCGCGGGTAAAGTCCATTTGTAGGGACAGCAGAAAAGTTGCAAAAATATTAACATTTTGACAATCATATTGCGTAAAAAGGAACAGTAGACCATAAACCATAATAGTGATCCGTGGTCCATAGTTGTTGGTTTATATTGTTGCTTAAGGCTAATTTCATATTTTTTATAAGATTTTTATGTGTTGGGGGATTTTATTTTTTTAATTTTACATGGTGCGACTGCCTGTCTGACCTCAACAACCTTACTGGGTACACGAAACCCCTTGGTTAAACACTTAAACCGCTTGACAGATTTTTGAGGCTCTGCCTATCCGGGACTGTCATAGTTCTACAAATGCCAGCCAGGACCAACGGCTTAACGTGCTTTCCGAGGCACGGAGGAGTCTTGATACGTAATAAATGGGCACCCATCCACAGATCAACCTCGTCAAGCGTAGCTAGCCCTACGGTTGACCCGTACCGCTGTAATTATTTAGCCACAAGCAAATACATTAGACAAAAAGGTCAAATTTCAACGATAGTGGGCCCAGAATCATGTACTGATCTTAATAAGGTAAGGCATCGTTGTCGCTTCTACCTTGTACAAAACAAAGAGGAAAATATTATTGTTTCGAATCTGCCGACCGTACAGCAAATCACTAGACATTTGTGACAGAGAAGCCGAACAAAGTTGATTGTGAGTTCCACGCGAGGCGCACGTGCGTCGCGCCCACTGTCATGTTCCAACAATAATATTTAACTTAGAACATAGGTACTCGTATATTACTGAAGTGTTGTGACAAAATGTCCTTATGGTCTAGTAGTTAGACCCTCATCTTCAGCTCATCTTGGACATCACTGGCGTCGGTGAAGAAAAATATTAGACAAACTTACTTAAATATCTTTAAACACATACATATTATAGATAAATTAAACCCAGACAAACAAATAATTGTGCTCATCACACTAACATTTGTCTTGGGTGGGAATCGAACCCACGACCACTTAAACAACGGGCCAGTTGAAGTAGTACTTTATGGATCGATAATATACCAATCGTGTTACATTATTACCTCCTACTTCTTCTACTTCAGATACTACTGCCTAATCTAATATTGAATGTAACATAGAGAGATGCTGCGCAGTAGTTAAGTTTAAAATGATGTATTTTTCATGTTTCAAAATCAATGAATTTCAGTAAGGTAGTTAGGTTAGGTAGTTAGGTTCGCTATAGGTTAGGTATGGTAAGTTAGGTTAGGTTATATATATAATATGCTGTGATTCTAATTCTGTCAAACACAAAAGGTATAAGAGGTAAGAGCGAATTAGAGACCGCTAAATAAAAGTAGCAGTAGTTATTATTGTTTTGATCTATTTGTTGCTATCATTTGAAACCTACATAATTATGAAAAACTCCCTAATATATAAAATTCTCATAATGATTGTTATCAAACTTCACGGAAACAGCTTGACCGATTCGAATGAAATTTTGTGTGTTTATTCAGTAGGTCTGAGAATACACCGTAAACTATTTTGTTTTAAAGGCGGAACGAAGCCAACGTGGATCAACCGTTTGTGGGCACTGTGCATACCCACAACCCCAATTGAGGCCGATGAGTCATTAATAAAATAAATAAATAAGTAAATTGTTTTATTGGGAACTACATAGGAACCATTTTTAGGGTTCCGTAGTCAACTAGGAACCCTTATAGTTTCGCCATGTCTGTCTGTCCGTCCGTCCGTCCGTCTCTGTGACCTTTAGCACTAGAAAGCTGAAATTTGGTACCAATACTCGTATGTGTATCAATCACGCCGACAAATTGGTAAAATAAAAATTGGAAAAATATGTTTTATTAGGGTAGCCCGTGTTAGGTAGTATATGTAAAGTGGGAAGTGATTTTTTTTTAAATTTCAACCTTAACTTAAAGTTTAGTTAAGGTTGAAATTTAGTTAAAGTCCCAAGTAATATGGCCTTCTGCCGAAAAATGGCCACAAATCCAGTTTTGGGGCTTCTAGTACTAAGAAATAACTAGTAAGTAATAAATGGACAATTCCCATAAAAAATCCGGAAATCGAACCCAGGACCGCGTGGTCAGCGATAGTAGGTACTTACGACCACTTAGTAATGTAATGTGATTTACAATTTCTACAATACTGAAAAAAACTACTCCGTGTATTGAAACCAAGTAGTTATGCGAAAATATGCCATTATAACTATTGTATTGTTAGATCTCATTTGACTAAACAGTTAAAAACTCTAACTAATATAAACAGACACACACACACTTCACATTGCTTGCATTCTAAAGTGATACTGTGTAACAATTGTTGGAAGGTCAATAAATAAATAAATAAATCAATCAAATACATAGTAACCCTAATCCTTTCTCCACGATGGCAAATTCAAGTGTTGTTTTAAGTGCTTATGTTAGCCATCGTCCCATAGACGCACTAAGAAGACATTTTATACTATTTAGCTGCATCAGGACAGTCTGGAATCCGACATTGTTGTGTGGCAGTGGCCTTTTTACAACTACATATATTGATATGTAGTTGTGAAAAGGCCACTGCCACCACCACTGCTTTTCTCTGCATCACCTGCTGAAGGTTGACTGGTAGAAAATGGCTCCCTATGACCCTATTACCCTCTTCCAGGAAAGTCAAATCAAATCAAATCAAATTTATTGAATAATTTACACCATATACCCCTTCGATCAATAATAGCACTAGATGTCGGGTCGGCGTCAAAAATCCGTCTCGGTAAATATAAGCTCAATAGAAACCGGGGTTGGTATTTTGTTTTGTTTGCTTGAAACACGGCCAATGTAAACACGTCCCACAATGCCGCAGTGTGTATTCAACAGTTGCAAAAATAATCCCCGAAAACGTAATTATTCGGCTGGAGTATTTTACTTTGAGTAAGGACATGAAGAATAAGTTATATTTTAAGCTATAATTTAACAAATAATACCAATTTTTTAATAAAATTACCGATTTTAAACCACCGCTACAAATGTTTGACCAATGCTCGCCAACATTTGCACAAACTTTTGTTTAACTGAACAGCAGATGCATGGAGTAGATTTGTATTGTAATCATTTTAATAATTTGTTACTAATACCTATTTAAAAATTAGTTAGTTAAATTCGGTTAATGCTACTTTAGTTTTGTTTCGTTCATTATTGGCCACCGACTTTCGAAACTGGAGTTATTTTTCACCTGGCGGTGTTTTTTTAAGAAGGTTTATTATTTGTAGAAAAGTTTTTGTTTCGCCATTTTTAGTTTCTTCGTGTGTCAAGAAAGTCTTTCAAAACTTCAAAGAATCATTGAAATCGCTTAACAATATTGCTAAAGAAGTTCTATCTAAACATTAATCTGTACATCGCTGCCGGGCCCCTTTTATTTATTTATTTATAGTTACTTAATACGGTACAACACCAATTACACTAAGTAACATAGAGACAATTACAATTACGAAAAAAAAAAGTTATAAAAAGAAATTAAAAAATAAATAAAACTAACATGGAACAGAAGACTCCCTGGCATACTTACTCTCACAGAACACCAGGCATACACGCATTAGTATAATCCATTCATCCGCAAACACGTCACAATCAGGGTTGGCAGCAAGAAGGGCATTCACCACCTTTAGAATACGACAAATTGGGGATTCCGCTCTGGCTACGGTTTTGGCTGGCAGTTGCGCAAACAGGTTGTGCCGACGGCTCTGACGGTGGCCTATGTATTTGTCGGGCACAAATAGTCGACAGAAAAGACCATGGAGTTCAGGACAGTCGATACGTACCCGTAGGGTTTTGCAGGCTATAGTGAGTTGATCAAAACCTCTTCTCACCTCCAGCGAGTTAAAGCCTAACGTCCCTAAAATATAGTTTAGGTAGGATACATGTAGGGAAAGAAGTAGTATATCTTTTGGAAGAGGCATCTAAGGAATGGTTTTTGTACCTTTTTCAGCATCAGTGTTTGGGTCGCGTTATAGGGGTGCCGAACACAAGCACTTGACTCCAGCTTGCTTCGTACCAAAGCCGCGTACAACAGCCTAACAACATTAGGATTGCGAAAGTCTCGAGCATTACGTAAGACAAATCCTAAGCGCCTAAAAGATTCCTTCGCAAGTGTAGAGACGTGGTCTCGAAAAGTCAAACACCGGTCAAAAGTCACTCCCAAATCCTTTATGGTGACAACACGGGTAATAGCGTGGACACCCAAATTGTAGTTATAACGAATTGGCCGTAACCCTCTACTATAGGTCATAACAAAGCACTTGCTTGTATTGAACAGTAGTTTGTTCGCAATGCTCCACACATGGATGGCGTCGATGTGTCTTTGTAGGAGTTTGCAGTCCTCCTCTGTTCGGATTTGTGCGACCAGCTTAAGGTCGTCAGCATATAGCAGGCATTTGGCAAACTTAACCTTGGAAATGAGGTCATTGATCGCGATCAGAAATAGAAGCGGCCCTAACACTGATCCTTGACTTACTCCCGTAAGGTCCCGTCGCAGAGCACTAAATTCCGCGTATAAAAGATCACATCGTGAACCTGTCCATTTATGATGGAGTTTGACTTTACGCTTAGTATCATTAATAAAATAGCCAGGCGTAATGTTATGTTATGCAAATATAAGAACAGCTCTGCATAGACATCTTAATGTAGCAATCGCGAACAATTTGCTGTTATGTCTTGAAGAGTTCCGTCGCCTGTCTTTTTCATTAGTTTTTTTTTCACAAAATGTTACTTTCTAAATGAAAATGCTTGATTTGTTACTAAAAATGTAAAAATCGGTAAAAATCGTGTGTACCTATATTTTTTGAAGAGTTCCCTCAATTCCTCAAGGGCCCCTCATAAGATATGAGTTTTTATACAAATGGGACCAATCTGTTTATATACCCTATCAAATAAAAAAAGAATTTTAAAAATCGTCTTTATATGACGGAGTACTGAGGTCCTAAAAACCTAAAAAAAAAATACAACCGAATTGATAACCTCCTCCTTTTTTAGAAGTCGGTTAAAATTATTTGATTTCATTCAATCTGCTCCCCGTGGTTTAACCCGCGTAAACCAGGAGTAGTTAAAAGTAGCCTTAGCCTCTGTGTTAATCCAGGATATAAGCTACTTACATACTAAATTTCATCCGAATCTGTTAAGCCGTTTGAGCGTGAAGAAGTAACAAACATACAAACACACACACTCACAATCAGAAACTTTTGCCTTTATATATTAATGTGAAAACTTCTAAATCGCATGCAAAAGTAGACGCATTATTTTTTTTTGTGGGTTGATTTGATTATAATGAGCCAACCCGCAGACAATTAATAGCAATGTCTTAATAAAATAACTATTGTACTAATTTAAGCCTACTACTTTTTTAAAATGGGTCAAATGTAATTATTTGCTACCATTAAAAAACAAACCTTCGCTCGCATAAGAAATATAAATGATTATTCTGCAACTCTACGTCTCAATTCTTACTGTGTTCTGAGCATTGAAATGTCATACTAAGAACTACGTCTAGTTCCAAAATAGAGTAAAGACGAAATTGTGAACAAAACGTTTTTAACCTTTTTTTCTAGGACTTAAGTTTCATTTTGGAAAAAATATTTTTGTACTTATTATAAAAATGGCTTTTATTTTTAAGTCACATTTCAAATTTATTCCTTTTACTTTTCTCCGACGACAGAAGGACTTAGGCATAAATATTTTGCAATTGTAATTAAAGTTTATGCTTGAGTGTCAAGGTTTATAATGAACTGAACTTGATAATATTATAAAACATTTTTCTATATTCGTAGTAAGAAATGCAATTGTTTATGCGTGTCTAAACGTGGACACTTTTGCGAGGTATTTTTGTTCCTGATCTTGTATCTAGTACTATTATTGATCGAAGATATACCCAGTTAGATATAAAGGCCACAAAATAAATCTTAAAAAATAATTATTCTAGTACTCAACATATAACTACATTATGTGTATATTAACAACCAGGACTTATGGAAAATTTATTTTAAACCTAGAATTATATATTAGCGACTTTCCTGAACTAGGTTAATAAAACCTGTGTTTCAGGCCATCACTTAACAAGACTAATTATTACGAGTGCATGTTACATTACATAATTATAGAATAACAACTTACGAACTAAACCTTACATACAATCATACTAGAACTTCCAATAGTTTCTCTGTGTCTGTGTAATTGAGCTTTAATAAATACACCGATATTAATTTACTACATTTAATATAATTTACGCTATATATATCTAATAACTTGTTCAACTTATTGTACAAAAAAGGTCCTAAAAACACGTAAAATCTATGAGCAAATGCATGTTTCGTCTGTGGTTTTATGCAAACCAAGTCTTTTCTCCTCCTGGTTGAAGGTACTGGGTCAAAAGGAAGCTCAGAGTGCTGATAAAGTGTCGTAGGGCAATTAGCACTATCAAGACACAACAAAACAAATACACAAACAAAACAATACAAATACCTTCTGGCCCGCCTTCGTGGGTCGTCGCGAAGTCCAGTTAATCTCCCTCCCCGACCCTTGCATGAGCCAGCCCGCGATGCTAAGCCATTAGTTTTAAATTAGTTCCTACATAATTTAACTCAGATTCAGCCGTCCTCTTTTTGTTCGATCAGTGACACCCTAAGCTGAGGTTCGAGAAGCCCTTAGCGAGTGTCACTTAAATTCTTACGTATTGCTTCTTTTAGGCTGGAGGCCTTGTGTATTGAGGTCGTCCACAGGTTTGCCCGGTTAAGCAGAAAGCAGCGCCACCCCTCAGTAGGGTGAACTGTGAGACGCACTCAATAAAAAAAAAGGTGGATAATAAGTCCGCCTTTGTACAGTGGCCAGTACATCAGGCATCAATGTGTTAAATATCTTCGATAGTTTTTCAACTTTATTTCTAACAGAATAAGGTTCACATTCAATTGGGAAAATTTTACAGCTTGGGGTAGCTTGATGTGCTGGCGTCTGTCCATTAGTGTTCTTGAAGTATTAAATAAATAAATGATAAGGCCAGACAAATGACAAAATAATGAATTGAAATAGAGTAGGTAGGCCTTAGTTCTGCCGCGGGACATCATTATTAAGACTACTAATATTCTCTAGCCCATTGTATTCTATGAATGGCCTGCAGTAGGTCCAGTAGTTAGCGGGTCTGACTGCTATGGCAGAGTTCGTGGGATCGACTTCCACCCAATACAAATGATTGTGTGATGAGCAGGATCATGTGTTGTGTGTCTGGGTGTATTTTTTCTATAATAATATGTATGTATTTAGAAATAAGTATGTTTATCAGCTTTTTAGTACCCATAACACAAGCTCTCAAGCTTAGCTTGGGACTAAATGGGTTTGTGTGAAAAAGTTGTGGAATATTTATTTATATTTATTCTTTTTCTTTCTTATCGTGTCGATGGAAGACATGGACACTAAATTTCTTAATTTGGATCCCGTTTTATTTGTTTCTTTTCCATTGTTCTTAAAATTGTTTTGATGTTAACATATACATACATACATACATATACATACACTCACGCCTCTTTCCCATGGGGCAGGCAGAAACTACAGAGCGCCATATGCTACGGTTCTTACATACTTCTTTTGCTTCGTTTACATTCATACATGTTGTCATACACACACGCCGGTTGCGAGTACTACGCACCTGACCTTTCTGAAGAACCTCACTAATAAGGTCTATGTATGTCCTTCTAGGCGGCCCCTAGAAGGAAACTAACATATAAGATTGTTTTTTCCCCTGTTTCATGAAAATCCGTGATTGTATATCCTACAAAAATGTAACCACTAAGTTGTGTGCGAAGTAGATAAGTAAACAATGTATATTTGTTCATCCTTCTTCATATTTTTCACAAACAGTTTAGAGCGGAAGAATATATTGATCGAATCTAGTTGTTTGTTTTCCTAATGGTGTGATTCCGATGAACGTGATGTCATAATTATATATATGTGTTTAAAGATAAATTTATGGTGAACTGCAGACTTTAAGAAAACAAGATTAAAATCAAATCATTTATTTGCAAACATGGGTAGTTGGTACAGACGCCAGCACATCAAGTTACCCCAATGTGTTAAATTTTTCCCAATTGAATATGAACCTTATTTCGTTTGACATAAAGTTGAAAAGAGATCCAAGAAATTTGCACATAACTGTTCTTTTTTTTACATAATTAAGTCCTCTACATTCTACCGTCACATGGGATGCAAATTTTATTAAATTCAAAAATTGAAAAAATACAATTAAATACGAAAGGGTTAGAATAAATGTCAAAAATGTTTTATATATCAAATTAATTAAAAATAAAATGTTAAATTTTATTTCTATTATCGTAATCGATAAGGCGACAATAGAAAGAAAATGGCGTACCTGTAATCAGCTGTTTGTCAACTGTCAAGTGTCAACGAGTAGACTTTGTGAAATGGCTGAAAATGAAATACACATGACATTGACAAACAGCTGATTCTAAATACGCCATTTTCTTTCTATAATAGAAATAAAATATACATAGAATTTTTATTATGGCTAGGCCTGCAGGTAACGGGGGCTAATACTATTACAATGATGTCAAAAATAATAATAATAACTTGCTATAATATGGTAGAGTGTCGTGATGGCCCAGAGGTTAAGGCACCTACCTCCCATGCACGAGGTTGTGTATCAAACTCGGGCAAGTACCAATGTGACTTTTTCAATTCATAAGTACTTTCTAAGTTTATCTTAGACATCATTGACATCGGTGAAGGAAAACATCGTGAGGGAACCTGGACTTACAGTTGATATAAGTTTGAAATCGCCAATCCGCCTTGGGCAAGCGTGGTGATCAATGCTCAAGCCTTCTCTGTATGAGAAGAGGCCTTTGCCCTGCAGTGGGACAGTAACAGGCTGGTATTATACGTGGTAATTGGGAAATGGCTTGGCAGATGATGGCTTCCAATCTAACTGGATGCAGCTGAATATCAGTGTTTTAGATGAATTGACTGCCTACCTGACCTCCACTTATGATATACTGAACTAATGACAGGGTAACATGATACCCCTTGGTTGACAGAATTGTCAGGCTTTCCTAGTCCCTACTACTTACTCGTTACAAATAACAATGATTTACAAATGACAGCTGCGACCAACGGCTTTACGTGTTTTTCCGAGTCATTGAAGGCTCTTGATAATTATGTAATGAAAAGTCAACCTCGGGTGAGCTTAGATTTACTTTAGATCGAGTACGAGTCGATCGGACTGATATTAGATTGCAACAAGCTTCTGCAACACCATTAAGTCACTCTGTAAGTATTCCCTAAAAGATTAGGATTTATTTATTATTATTTATTTATTAAAGCTTTATGCACAAGTAAAAAAACTGTACAACGGCGGACTTAATGGCTAGCGGCTTTATGGCGGGTTTAGTGTTTTGTTAATTCCCATGTGGCCATAAGTGGCGAGTCTATTGACATCAACCAGGCCAAAATCCAGGCTGCTAGTAAACGCATAATATAGTGGCTAAAATAAGCCGTGACAAACAGATAGACAAGAAAAGCAGTTTCCTTTTCATCATTTGACTGGCCTGTTGGCCTAGTAGTTAGTGATCCTGACTGCTACGCCGGAGGTCGTGGGTTCGATTCCCACCCAGGACAAATGTTTGTGTGATGAGCACGATCATTTGTTCTGTGTCTGGGTGTAATTTATCTACAATATGTATGTATTTAGAAATATATAAGTATGTTTATCAGCTGTTTAGTACCCATATCACAAGCTCTCAAGCTTAACTTGGGACTAAATGGCGTTGTGTGAAAAGTTGTGGAATATTTATTTATTTATTTATTTGGGAAAGGAATCCTACAAACCAATAAACAGATACATCATACTACTCGTAATATACTTCCTACAAATATTATTGTATTGATTCTTTCTTCAGAAGGCTTTTCCAGACTTTGCCCTGCATCGTGAGACTCGCATAATAAATGAATACAATCTTATGTCTGGACTTTAAAAGAGATCATGACCCCTGAGTTTCTTTCGGCATTTGAACTCAGGGATCAGTCACTTTGGAAATGCCATTTAGTGCCATTTAGTTAAAAAAAAATGTCAAGTAAAAGTATCTGGAAAGATCTACTTACAAAAATAAATATCATTTCGTTTCATCATTTCATTTCATTATAAATGCGAAAATTTGTTATTTGTTACTCTTTCACGCAAAAACTGATGGATTTTAATGAAACTTTACAATAATATAACGTATACATCAGACTATAAAGATATTGAATGAATTGCCCAAATTATAACGATAGCTTTAAAGTAAGTAGAAAAAAAATCTGTCATATGCAAGGTATTCTGAAGTACTAATCCTGCGAAGACGAAGTCGCGGGCACCAGCTAGCACATTTTTATAAGTCAAAGCGAAAATAGCTAACGCTAAAACACTATTCCAGACTTCCTGTAATCATTGACCGTATAGCCATCAAACCTAGACCCAGTTTAGAAGATATTCCGGGAAGGTCGGTAGAGGTCATACTCGTATATTTCACAGCGATGGTGGAAGTACCGGAGTCACCCTAACGAGCTGGACAAACAGAGGCTCGGCAGATTTTAGACGGGTGGGGTGACCAGAGGTGGTATTAGAATTTGCCGGCTGGTTTTGGGGTAAAAGTCACTACGGGCCTAACGTGCCTTCGGAATTGGGCTATTGGATACAAAATAAATTTATTCGCGTTAAAAAAATAAACTTCTCTGCTATATTATATTGGTATGTATTTACAATAACCCCTTTTTGGGTACTTCATTAGAAGCAAATATACTTTATTGCGTAACTAAAATCTAAAATACAATACAACAAATATTTCTAAATAATACTATAAATTACGGAAACGTACATACCTAAAAATAAACAAACAAAAGAACAGTAAATCAATTAAGGCATCAAAAAACTCATCCGTTGTATGGCAATGCTGATTTTCTGACCGAAATAAAGGCCAGCCCTCTGGTCACGTGAAGAGTCCACCAAATGCTTGGCGATGTCCCGGAAAACTAGATGGGCATTCGGACCCCATGGCCCGAGTGTTTCAACCCCAAACGGCTCAAATATAGAACTTCCAATAAGGTTGTTATATTTTCGCCGTTTGAGGTTTTCAGCACCTGCGGCAGCCGCACCAGCACAACCCGCCGTACTAGGAAGATGGGATGGCGCAAGGGTATCAACACATGTTGCATCCCACACCAAAGGCCTACCCAACTTCCAAGGCATAATGGTTACACCGTCTGGTCTCTTCCCATCGTCGCGTGCTAAGCCGTTGGGTTCTAAAATAGCTGGCACCCCAGCGAAAAACTAATTAAAATAAATTAAATATGTACACCTTAACTAACTACAAGCCTTTTCAAGGCGATTTTTCAAGGAGATTTTTCGCCGACTGGTCGACACTTCGCGTGACAAGGGGGCTGGCTTATTCTTCGACCAAAGAATTAGCATTGCCATCAAACGTGGCAATGCTGCCAGTCTTCTGGGCACGATTCCTGATGACAGCGATGGGGAGGCGTACTTTGACGCCTGAGTGTTCCGATTTTGCTTTTCCTAGAAGGGTGCTTTTGTATTTTTTTTCTTTACTATTTTATTTGTAGAAGCAAATAAGAAAAAACTATCTGTGTATCTGGTTTATAAAACACTGAACTTAAATATTGAAACTTCTTGTGCCGGTACCTACTAATTTTGAAAGGTAAAATTTATTCCTCGATGCTTCATCTTTCACCTTTTTTTTAATAGTGTAAATTAGTGCTTGACTGCGATACCACCTGGTGGTGGAGGCTGATGGTAAGCAGTGATGCAATCAATGATGGTGAAGCGCATTAGTTTATTAAGAGCCTATTCACTCTAGCCTTGAAGACACCTAAATTATAGTCGGACGGGAAGACTGCAGTAGGCATGTTGGTCCAGTCTTTGATTTACGTAGTATATACGCCGAGACAAAACGCTTTATCCGGATTGTAGAGGTGCCAATGATGGACACTCGGTTGTCCGATGGTAGAAAGGTGATTGCGGAATCGTCAATCAGTCATGTAATTCACCGTACCCACCCATATTTGAAGGGTAAATACTTCTTGTGGCAACTCCACGGGGTGGTAAGGTCAAATGATACAACTATGATTGTTGACTATTCTCAACCCCCCGCCCCCCGTCTCTCACCGCCATTATTAGGTCGTGCAGCCATTGCTTCGTACTTGGTATACTGACATAGAACACTATACAAAATCTCTGAGATGAGATGTTTATTGGTAAAGGCATCCTTTGTCATTTGATATTTGCAGTGGGTTTTCCAAATATTGAATAGACAGTTTTTAAATCTTGCAACAAACAGAAGAATGTAGGTTAAATAAACTATAATGCTACTAGAAAATATTACTCTAACGGATATGTTTGCTACATTTTTATTCATAATTCTGTAGATGAATTGTGTTTTATGAATTGCTCTCACAAATTGCCACTACCTTTCGTATACATCTAAATGAATTAAAGCACAGTGTGTAGATCTTTAGTAAGTATCTCTATATTATTATTTCACGACTAATGAACTTCTTCAAAATAATATGTCCACTATTCTGTAACACAACTTCACAAAATAGTTAGTTGTTTCAAATACTAAACAAAATCTTCATTTCACATTAAAACGCGGGCAAGGTAAATTGAACAATCTAATAACATACCGTAGGTACTCGTGTATAAAGTACTAGCCGATATCAAGTAAAAAGGGGTTGAAATCCCACTGTCTGGCGGCATCTATTATTATCTATCTATTAAAGTTATTAATGAGATAAGAAATAAATTGAAGTTTAATTATTACGAACTAGCTGCCCCGGCAAACTTCGTTGCGCCTTAGAGTCAATTTATTACTCTTATCATTTTTTTGTATTAGATATACATACGTTGAATAAGACGACAACAAATAAATCCAAACCAATAATAACTACTACTACTTTTAAATTACATCATGTATATATACCCTAACCTAACTGACCATACCTATCCTATAGCTAACCCAACTATCTAACCTTACTAAAAAATACTAAATTCATAATTTTAATCTGAACTATTGCCTCTATGTTACATACAATAATTTATGCCTATAGTTTTCCCGGTCTACTTTAATTAAAGTCCTAACAGTAAAATAAGTTCTATTTGCAAAGAATTATTAAAGTTCGTCTCTGTCTGTAGTTACGTAAATTGATTTCTGAAATATAAGACTTTTTTATGCTACATAAAACCTCTAAGTTTAGTAACAAAATAAATTTCAGAACGTAGGTGCGTGTTATAAATTGACAACCTTACCTTCTTGGGTTTAGCTTAAGACTTGTCAATTTCAAATTGTCACCTGATAATGAACTGGGAAGTTTGACTCCTGTCATGTCATCCAAGATGGCGCTGCGTTTGAAAAATGTTTGAGACAACCGATATTCTTGATATTTATTTTTATGATGTCGAACGGGATAAAAAGTATCCTATGTCCTTCTCCTGGCTCTAAACTACCTCCCTGCCAATTTTCAGCTAAATCGGTTCAGCCGTTCTTGAGTTATAAGCGAAGTAACTAACACGACTTTCTTTTATATATATAGATTGGAACTCAACGAATTAAGTTACTCAAATGATAAGTTTAGCTTTTTTTTTGTAAGAATAATAGTCTCTTAGTAATTATTATCTGACAAGTCTTTTTCCAACTATGTGGCTTCCTTCTGGTCTGTCTGAATGCAGCTGAATATCAGTGTTTTACTTAAACCACTGCCTATTATGACCTCACAACTTGGGATGCCACAGCAATACAGCATGTCGGAGCGTGTCAGAGGATACCGAAGCAGGCTGTGGCATATCAATGAAATGTGAGTCTTTAACACTGTTAAATAGGACTCGAAATCATCTGTATTATAAAAATCCCTTGTCAGGTCATGCCGTAAGTGAACGCCGGGCCTGAAGGTCACCAAGGGTACGTTAGTCAGTGAATGGGAAATACCGTATCAGTTTTAGATATTTGCAGGCTGATGTGTGAAGAAGCAACAAGTTCAGAAGGTCAGTCTCTCCAACAAGTTGCAAACAATAAGTTCCTACTTACAGTTTGGCAATCTGCCAGCATTTCAAAGAGTTCGTAGTTCATTCCACTTACTGTTGATGTTATTATTGCAACAGGTGGAAGAATATAAAGCTTTTAATTTGAATCGGGTTAGTTCCATGAAATATTAAAAGTGTGTGAAACTCTCAACAACTACCCTGTTTGGCATCCTCCAAGCCCATTAAAAAAAACAAATCAAAATAAAAACTTAAAAAAAAATCGTTTTTAATAATAAACGAAAAATAAATAAAAAATAAATAATAAATCTGGCTTGCCTTGATTGGTCGGCCAGAGTGAACTCTGACGAAGAACGGAGCTCCCACCTCCTTCATGGCTTAGTTGGCCGGCTAGAGTGGAAATTCGCAAGAGCAAACGTGCTCGGAGGATGGAAGCGTTCCAGTAAGGTGCTGGTAGGGATCTTGACCGTACTTCCGGGATTGTCCTGATAGCCGTGGAATGCCGCTCCACTCCTTTAGCACCTCAGGACATGTAGCTCTCTTGTCGCTACGTCACTATGTGCTAGCGGTCGTTTTAGAGCGCCCATTATTGAGTGTGCATGTCACCCCCTGTCATTTAATCTGTGTATATGTAACATTGATAAGGCAGGGGCTATAGTCTTTCATAAATCTAGGTATCCAGTCCATTTTAGCTACCCTAACCTATAGTCAAGTACTTTTGTTACCATATTCTGCAATAGTCTTACTCCAGTCGTAGGTTTTCCTTGGGTGCACTTGTCTAGTGCATACAGGGAAAATCTGCGATTAGTCTCTCATTTCATCAAAGTCGACAATGGGCCTCTGCGAGTTGGCTGGGGCCTCTGCAAGTTGGCTGCGGCCCCTCGTACTCCTTCCAAAGGTCCGAAACCCAAAGGTTTAGAGAAATAAAAGCAAACGAATCATAATATGGAAATTGTATTGTTGTAATAATAATTGATTAATTAATAATGTAATTAACGAAAGTATATTTTTATTTTATTATATCAGAAACGATTTATTCCCTGGACATTCTTGAACACTATAATAATATTGTTTAAATCAAATCAAATCAAAATATCTTCATTGCGGACATAGGTTGTGACAGATGTTTAAAAATAAATTACAATTCCAGTATGTCTTGCCTTATAATATGGGCATAGGTACAATAAATACATTTTAATCTATAGACATACATACATTGTTCTATATGGACATTGATGTAAGGATTGGCTATCAGTGTTACCAGATCTAGCAAAGCGCTGAACCACTGTTGTGGGCATTGTGACTTTGTGAGCATGCTTACAAGCCTAGTTCAGGTCAGACAGAACAAATGATCGTGCTCATCACACAAAAACTTGTCTTCTTGGGTAGGAATCGAACCCACGGCCTCCGGCATAGCCAGTCAGGGCCCCAAACCACTAGAACAACAGGCCAGTCAAAGCAGCACTATATGTATGGATGATATACATATACTCTCAAGCTTAGCTTGGGACTAAATGGCGTTGTGTGAAAACGTTGCGGAATATTATTATTATAATACCAATCAAGTTAAATTATTACCTCCTAATACTACTACTTCAAATACTACAACCTCCTCTAGTTTTGTATATAACACGCAGCACAGTAGTTCAGAAATGATGTATTTTGTACCTTTCAAAATTAATGCATTTCGGTAAGGTAGTTAGGTTAGGTAGTTAGGTTCGCTATAGGGTAGGTATGGTCAGTTAGGTTAGGTTATACGTATATACATATGTTGTCATTCTAATTCTATCAGGCACAAAAGGTATAAAGAGACATTGACAGAGACTCACTAAATAAAATTATTGTTATAGTTATTATTGTTTTGGACCATTTTTGGACATAGGTTTTGGATATATTTGTTGCATGAAATTTTGCGTGTATATTCAGTAAGTCTGAGAATAGTTCGTCAACTATTATTTCATGGATGTTAAATTGACGTGACGATATAAATACTTAGTGCTTATTTAGGCTTTCGGTTCATAATATTGTGAAGTACAGTGAACATGCTCGCCTCCCCATGTAAACATTTGGAATTTATAAATAATTTGTAGATGCATTAATGTAGTACATAGTTTTTAAGTGCACTGAAACTAACTTAATGGACATGCATAGTCTGAAATAAATGAATTTTATTATACTTTTTTTTATTTATTAAAGTACACAACACAATTAATGTGTGTGTTTATTAATGTACACTTACCTAAGTAATTTTGTGACGCTAAAAACTTTTCCTATGACTGAATACAAGGTATCGATCGTAGGGAGTGTAAATTGAGCGAATTTCGCAGTAGCCGTGGGGCCTTGACCACCACCTTTTATGAAGCGTGGATCTGTCACTTTGTTGATTCCACTGGTAAGCAAAATCTGTTTCTGCGGTGGTCATGCTACGCGTACTGGTTGTCAGATTGTCAGCCAGGACCATAGGCCAGGACCAACGGTTTAACGTGCTATCCCTGGCACTTGAGTTATTTTGTTTAGTCGAAAATGTTGATAATTATGTATTTCAATGTTTAGGAAGCGTTGTTGCTAGTTAGTCACAGCACTGAACTGTTATGTTATTTTCTCATAACAACAAGCACACTATTGAAAATATTTAGCGCAGTTAGTTATTACCATCTGATCGGCAAATGGGTGAAGGTCGCATAGTAATTAAGTGAACTGAGGTTGTCTTGCGGGACACGTGGAACGATCTATAAAAATACAACGTCACGCCTGTAACTCCCGAAGAGTAAGTCAGAGATACACATACATTTCGACAGTTATGTTTAAGTCCCATACTCCCATGTAATAGATACATATAGTTAGTGACTCTGGCTGCTATGCCGGAGGTCGTGGGTTCGATTCCCACCCAGGACAAATGTTTGTGTGATAAGCACGATCATTTGTTCTGTGTGTGGGTGTAGTTTATCTATAATATGTATGTATTTAGAAATATATAAGTATGTTTATCAGCTATTTAGTACCCATAACACAAGCTCTCAAGCTTAACTTGGGACTAAATAGCGTTGTGTGAAAAGTTGTGGAATATCTATTTATTTATTTATTTATTGCCATTAATTTGTCACTAATCTTTCTTTCTTTCTTTGACTCAGGGCTGCTGCCGAGAAATTTTTAGCTGGAAAAACTCAATGCTTTGCAGTAATTTTAAAGTTTATGCGTTACTTATAAAAATACACAAATCATTCCTCTTCATAATATTAATATAGGTACTAGCGCCATCACGTGGTTTTACCCGTTTAGTTTCCGTTCCCATGGAAATTCAGGAATAAAAGTAAAAAGTCTACCACAGGAAGAGAGGGTAACTTCCCAACAGTAAAATAATTTTTCAAATCGGTCTAGCAGTTTTTAATTTGATTCGTTACATGCAAAGAGATTTAAAATACTATAGAGCGGGCATGTCAAGGAAATGTCATAGAAAAACTTTGCTCCCATGTCTCAGTAACGCCATCTAGAATAATATATGAATATTGGAGCGGCAACGGAGCGTACTACAAAAAACTCATAGACTTGTATCCAGCAGGACACACTTTTTCGGACGAAAATTTTGTTTGTGATTTCCGGTCTATAGGTATTGAATGTCTTTGGTTACATGCAAACAATTTAAAAAATCCTTTTTTTAATATTGGTACCTATAGATAAAAGTAAACAATGTTTGTTAAAATAAATAAAAAAAAACAATAAACCCTAAAGGGTTAAACAAATCAATATTACAGAACTAGCCGTAAAAGCGCAACAATTTCAGGGGTTTACCATTGAGCTGTAGTGTGAACTTGAATTCATCGCGTCGATCTGTTTCAGTGTCGATCAGTTTGTTCCACTGTTTAGTACCGCCCTGAACGCAGAATAGGACAGACGCACGCAAAACAAATGCCGCCGAACTACCGCACGCGAGTCAAATTAAAAATCCAGTACTGAAGAACTTAAGTATCCCCAAAACAAATGGGATAAATACTAAAACTGGTGATTATTATAAAGAGTGGTGAATACAAACTATAAGTGGTGATTTGAGTAGGTGTTTTTTTTGTCGATAAACGATTTTTTTCTTCGTGTGATATTAGTTTTTAGGAACTATTTAGTGTGTTAGTGGATAGTTTTAATTATGGAGGAGCACGGAGGTGAGTTTCGACAACTTTTTAAAGGTTTTTTTTATTATAATGTTAAGTCAGCAGTAGAATTAAATCTCTGAGGGAGCGGAAAACAGTATAACTTCGTTTTTATTTTTCTTCAAATACGATGCGTAGTTTTCATCATAGAAATTTTCCTTACAGAATTATTTTTAAATCTGAAAATATTTTTCTATTTACTCTTGTATAATTTATTTCATGCTTGTCCATGTTGTAGTTCATTTTTGTTTTTACATAATAAAATGTAGATCAACGTCTTGAAAATGGCTGTGGTATAACAGTGACGTCATGGATTGGTAAATTGATTAAGGAGTCCAAGTGACACTCCCTTGGCAATCTTTTAGTGTAATGGCCTTTTGTCTTAATAAGTATAAATAAAATTTATGTTATACGAGTATCTACTTATACATCGTATAGTAATGAGCTTTATTTACTAAAACATTTTTTTTTAAGTATTATTTATCAGCACTATTTGTCATATACAGTTGTATGTATGTATGTTGAGCATGACCTCCAAAATTACTGCACTACTATTGGTGAAGTTTTCAGTCATTTTCCTTTTCAATTGTTTCCTAGAACGTTCTAGAGTATTTTGTTTGGTTTTCGAAGACGCTCGCAAGTTATTATTGTAATGTCCAGTTTCGAATATTTTCATAATAGTGCTATTTTCATAATGCTAAATGTTCTTGTTGTAATAATGACTTATTAAGTAACTGCAATAATGAATACAATAATAAATTAAAATTTGACACTATCACTAGTTTATTATCAATTCAATGTTTTATTTTTAAATGTCTCTCTTATTATTTTATTCTTTTGTATTGTTAGGTGTTTATTTATCGCCCGCTCTGTTTTTTCCTGGTGGGGTGGGCAGACATCCAAGTAATATTAACCTTTGGCACGTTGGCGTTCATAGACAATGATCACTCGTAATACCTAGTAATGTTATTCATTTCTGATGGATGCCTTAGAAAATATGTTTATTTAGGCTATTGTGTAACTAGATAAAATATCACATATCAGTCTATAAGTATGTGGGTAAGTAACTAGTGAAATTAACTTGCTATAAAATGTACAGACGCCAGCACAAAGTTACCCCAATATGCCAAATTTCTTTGATTGATTTTCAACTTTATCTCAAACTGAATAAGGCTCACGTTCAATTGGGAAAACTTTGACTTGACAGTTTGGACTAACTTTATGTGCTGGCGTCTGTACCTACATAATCGTGTTGAAGTAGTTCGCCGATTTTTTTTATTATTTTTCAACGTTTAGTTTAGAATAAATGACTTTTGATTTTGTCAAAAGTCATTTATTCAAATAAGGCTGAGGATCAGCACTTTTTGATCGTCGAAGTTACATAAGACAGTCCCCCAAGAAGCCCGCCCTTTGCCACTTCCTAGTGTTTTTGCTTGCAAAAAAGTGGCGAAACAAACTGAATCACAATTTCTATATAAACCTGTGTATTTTTAGTTGAAAAGTGAATAAAATAATTTATTGCTTTCATTGAAAATCTCATTGGATTTGATAGAAATACTTAATTTAAAAAGAAACTTCATCATCTGCATAGCCTTTTCCTAACTGTGTTGGGGTCGGTTTCCAGTTTAAACGGATGCAGCTGAATACCAGTGCTTTACATGGAGCAACTGCCTGTCAGACCTCCACAACCCAGTAACAGTAACAGGGTTACACTTGGTTAAACTGGTTGTCAGACTTTCGGGCTTCTGACCACAAGTAACGACTGTCAAAGATCTACAAATGACAGCCGGGACCAACGGCTTAACGTGCTTTCCGAGGCACGGAGGAGTCTTGGTATGTACCTAATAAATGGTCACCCATCCACGAACCGACCTCAATAAGCGTAGCTTATCCTTCGATCGACCCAATTCAAAACAGAAACAAAAAAGGAAATTAAATATTAGAAAAAAAAATGTCAAATTATGACCTATTTTGTGCATATAAAATGCACGTGGTTTTGTCATGGCAAGAAACAGACGTTGTAGGAAGTTATAACTAATAATAAAAATTATACATAGATAAGACAATATTAAATTAATCATATTTACGTTGCAAGGAAACGGATACCTTTGTCTTTATTTTTAATAAAAATTATAATTACCCATTAATAACATTGCACTCTTGACTGTAGAGATAAAGAAAAAAATGTCTTATTCAGTCAGAAGATACTTATTATTACCAGCCTATATTACTGTCCTAAGACTGGTCGAAGACATCTTCTTATGCAGAGAAGGCACCTACGTCGTTCGCTGCGCTTGCTCAAGGAAGATTGGTGGGACTAGCCTACGTTACTCCATATAACATCAAAATCGGTCCAGCCGTTTCCATGATTACCCCAAACCGACAGACACACTAACAAAAAAAAACAAATTATTAACACAATATGCTCAGTCTGCTGTAACTGTGAACCCCTGTGGTATTTTCTTGTTATTATTAATTATCTGATTGATTTGCTACGGGAAAATTAAAATGCATGGCGTGACGAATTGTTCTGGTATTTCTTAAAGGTTAGTAGGTATATTTTAAAGAAATTAATAATACTTTTTAGATGCTATTAGAAAAAAAAAACATAGAAAACTGTGGACGATTTCAGAGTGATTTTTTTTATTAGGCGACAAATTTTCACAAAGTGTTTTATCCATAAATAGGTATGAGCAGCTTTTACTACGGGACCAACTCGCAACTCAGAAAAAAAGAAGTGAGCTGCTTTGTACAAAGTTTAATCCCTACTCGACAGTGTACAGACGCCAGCACATCAAGTTACCCCAATGTGTCAAATTTTCCCAATTGAATATGAACCTTATTCTGTTTGTCATAAAGTTGAAAAACGATCCAAGAAATTTGACACATTGGGGTAACTTGATGTGCTGGCGTCTGTACAGACGCTAGCACATCAACTTACCCCAATGTGTCAAATTTTTCCAATTGAATATGAACCTTATTCTGTTTGACATAAAGTTGAAAAACGATCAAAAAAATTTGACACATTGGGGTAACTTGATGTGCTGTCGTCTGTACTTTCTAAGTTTATCTTAGACATAATTGGCATTGGTGACATTCATGGCTAGAAAAAATTGAGAAAATCCGTCGCATGATAAAACAAAAATCTGTGTAGAAACTCTACAGGTGCACGACTTTTACCACCATCCGTTTGTTAATTTTGTTTTTGTCTACATCAATATCCTAAAAACAAGAGATGTAAAATTCGTCTTCCGCCATATTAAATTATTTTGTGCAAATCTAGGCGGCTTCATTTGCATCACACATGTAAATTATAAAATAAACCGACAAACCACTAACTGCAGACGACTCTGTCCAGTGTCCAGTGTTTTTTCGTTAAGGTTTTTTATACCAATTTTTGAAATTCAACAATTAATAATTTATTAAATAAAAAGACTAATCTACTCGACTAGATTTTAATAAGGTACAGACGCCAGCACGTCAAGTTGCCCCAATGTGTCAAATTTCTTTGATCGTTTTCCAACTTTATGTCAAACAGAATAAGGTTCATATTTAATTGGGAAAATTTGACACATTGGGGTAACTTGATGTGCTGGTGTCTGTACAATAAAGGGTATTCTATTCTATTTTATTCTACTTATCACAATTGGGTTATTTACATACATAATTAGATTTTTTATTGTTTTTTGTCCGTGTAGACCTTTTGTTGCCTGAAGAATAAATAAATAAATAATAATTATTATTATAAACAAAATTCTAAAGCAAACAAAAAACATTTAAAAAAACATAGCCATGAATCACGTGATTGAATGCGATAAACATGTATAACAAAATAATTATGTTGGAACATACTGGCCACAAACAATTGAGTAACAAAGAAAGTTTTTGTTTATTTTCTACTTCTTACCTTGAAAACAGCTTATCACTTTGACATAACGTGACTTTGATTACAGCTTAGCTCATAATATCCGGACATCGATCCCTTTTGTTGGGAGACATTCGGAATACATGACGTATAGGTAGACTGCAAGTTGAACTAAAGTTGCAAGGAAGTTTAAGAAGCGTTTAAATTGTGGGATTGTTTGTGGGTGGTTGGTGGTTGGTGATGGTCCACAGCCTAATTTGGGATAGCTTAATGTGTTGGCGTCTGTATATCATACATTCATGTGCTATGCAATTATACATATCGATGGTTATGATGCTAATTGGTCTATGCGACAGTTTTTATGACTGAGTTATAATGTATTTGGTATCGGACAATTTTTCTGCTTCGGTTGAGCTAAGTTTTAATATTTTTCCTGTGACTCTCAGTACATGTGTGAGACGGAACACCGAGGTGGTTTTAAGTCAGTAAGAGACAAGTCTGACAGACCCCTCAAACCTCCCCGGTCCAATAAGAAATAAAAAATGACGGAGGTAAAAAAAAAATACTACCGAATTGAGAACCTCCTCCTGTTTTTGAAGTCGATTAAAAAGAAGTTTAAAAGCTTTCACAATAAAAATGTCGCTTAGAATCATTAGCCTCACAGCCGTCGATATAATATGAAGAGATTTCATTCAGTCTTCAGTAGCTCGAAAAAAAAATATAAATGTTTATTCGTATGTAGTTCGTATTTATGGTTGTGAAGCAGTACCAGCGTTAGATTACTTTATAATGACGTTACACCACAAAAGATAATAAACAAATAAATATTTCATAGAAAGGGTTACCTAGCTCAAGTGCCAACATACACAAACAAACTGAATTGCAGATACATAATATTAGTAGATCATACAAATATTTACATTGAAACGGGAAATGATCCTGCGTGCGTGAGAATGTGCCTTTTGTAGAGTTTGCAGTTCATCAGAAGATTGTGACCTACTTAGTGATCGCCATTATAAATGCTTGTCAGGGAAAGGCTTTAATCACCAAGCTTATGGAGTTATGACAGATACGTTCTCTGCTTTTATAAGTACCTACTATTAGTCGCCGAGTTATCGTAACTTGTACTAGCTTTCTGGACTTCTTCTCGACTCTTTACTGAATGAAGATATACCAGATTGCCAGATTGCCAGTCAGGCCGACTGGCAATGTGGCAATCTGGTATATCTCTTCTATAGGTCTTTTTTTATTTATTTATTTAATACTTGGAGGACTTACAGCTAACAAAAGCACAACAAATAAGAAAGCAATAGTCAACAGAAAGCCAATTACAAAACCTCACGTTTAGAATTACAATTTATATATTATAAAATGGGTTAGCTCAGTAATCAAGTTAGTGCTTGACTGCAATCCCACCTGATGTAGATGACGAATATAATCCTCATTTTGGTCTCTAGTGGTCCAAATTCGTCGGTTTTTAGTTTCTGCACTTCCAATTGTTTATTGTACAGACGCCAGCACATCAAGTTACCCCAATGTGTCAAATTTTCCTAATTGAATATGAACCTTATTCGATTTGACATAAAGTTGAAAAACGAGCAATGAAATTTGATACATTGGGGTAACTTGACGTGCTGGCGTCTGTACAAGAAAATATTCGACACGTATTTTTTTATTTTAAAATGTCGCATGACGTCACCAGCCAGTACAGTTTATGCTAGCTAATGATGTTACAAGCCCCCCCCCACTCCTCAACTTTAATGCGGTTAATATAAGCAGTTTTCCATCAATTACGAAAAGAAAAAAATATGTGTCGAGTATTTTCTTTTAATATAGATGACGGGCTAAAAACTAAAATTTTGTCAAATACCCCATTATATTCTGACACCGTATGAATCACCTTCTGTCGATGTTGGGGTCAGCTTCCAGCGTGACTAAATCCAGCTGAATACCAGCGTTTTCCATAAACCTACTGCATACCTAACCAGCTTAACTCAGTTTGTGGGGAACACGATACTCCTTGGCTAAACTGGTTATCATCATATTTCGTGGTGTTTTCCTGTAACAACTATCAAAGATTTATAAAAGACTGTCAGGAACAAAGGTTTAATGTGAATTCTGAGGCACTGGACCCTGATGATGAATGATCGTTCATCCACGGATCTACCTCCTCAAGCTTTACTTTACTTTGAAGGTCGACCCGCAATGATTCCTATCCTAACAGGTACAACAACATATCGTTCAAGTTAGTAAACACGCCTGAACCCTCCTTGTTAGTTGATATAAATAGACAGCACACTGTCATGGCCGCCACGCCGCTTTCTCTATTGTACCGTCCGGCGTCTGTTAATTGATTGTTTTCATGCTGTTCTGAGGATTGGGATAAAAATACAACTTAATTATATCCGCAGGTTGGTCTTGTTATAGAAACTGTAGTGACTACTACAAGAAATATATGTTTTCAAAACTTCTGCAGCATACTACTTTAATGCAGCTAAATATCAGTGCTAGCCTAGTGGTGTGACCGGTGGATTGCCAAATCATAGGTATCGAGTTCGTTTTCGGATTTACGGTGACCCCACTTTCTATGCATATTAGACCGATAACCTAGACTTCCTTTTATTATTACTATTATTTATTTATAGTTACTTAATATCGTAAAACACCAATTACACTAAGTAACATAGAGACAATTACAATTACGATAAAAAGTTATAAAAAATAATTAAAAAATAAAAACTAACATGGAACTGTAGAGTCTCTGGCATACTTACTCTCACAGAACACCAGGCATACACGCATTAGTTTAATCCATTCATCCGCAAACACATCACACTCAGGGTTGGCAGCAAGAAGGGCATTCAGCACCTTTAGAATACGACAAATTGGGGATTCGGCTCTGGCTAAGGTTTTGGCTGGCAGTTGCGCAAAGGGCTCTGACGGTGGCCTATGTGTTTGTCGGGCACAAATAGGCTACAGAAAAGACCATGGAGACTACAGACGATAATGTGATATGTATGAAGAAAAAAAATGAAATGAATGAAAGAATGTATGTAAAAATTGATTGTTTTTATGCCGTTACGAAAATGAGAATAGAAATAGATGGTATCAGCTGGTTTTCGTCTATCAAGGTGCCAACAGACGACCCAGTTTCACACACATTATGTTGGCGATTCGTTTGTTGGTGGATTCTAACAGTCTTTGAACTCGACCTTTAGATGTGGGGAGTTATTGTCTTAAAGAATTGACGGGAGACATGTTGATTTACCTGCAGGTGGTTGGTTGGATTTTAGATTATTGTCTGCTGCCAGTTACGTATGTCATATCGTCGTTGATACTGCAATTCCGCGTAACTACAATTGTTAAATACTGCGAATATACACCTTCGCTGACTGTGATAAGGTGTATATTCGCTGTATTTAACAATTGTAGTTACGCGGAATAGCTGTATCAACGACCAGTACATCTAGCTGACTCAATGTGACAAATCTCTTTGATAGACTTTCAACGTTATTTCAAATGAAATAAGGTTCATGTACAGAAAGAATTGTCCGTTTGGGGTAGATTAATTTGCAGCACCCATTGCATGAACACCGTAGAAACTATTTTTCGCTGCTTGACATTGTAGATACTTGTCGACTGAAGAATCAACACATTTCTTCCCTTTACCCTTGCTTGACATTGTCATGCTAAGGACGGATTACAGAAGAAAGATTTCTATTTTTAATGTTTGTATGTAACGAATAAACTTTAAAACTACAGGACCAATTTGAAAATTTCTTACACCGTTGGGAAGCGACACTGTCACCGGGTGACATGTGGTGATTTTGATCCCTGTATTCTTATGGGAACGGGAACTAAGCGGGTTAAACCGCCTTACGTCCGCTAGAATG
Organism: Euplexia lucipara; assembly: GCA_921972225.1. Classification (NCBI taxonomy): domain Eukaryota; kingdom Metazoa; phylum Arthropoda; class Insecta; order Lepidoptera; family Noctuidae; genus Euplexia; species Euplexia lucipara. The sequence continues at coordinate 1,412,368 of OV179152.1, read as the reverse complement.
TGATAGTTTTATGTGCTGATTGTCTAACCTTTTATTCAATTCAAATGGTTTCATTTATCCATTTGTTATATTACTGAAGTAACAAACACAGCGGCAGCAGTATAGGGTTTCAAACAAGAGCAATTATCAAGCAATCTCATGCATTTAACAGCAGTTCTTTTAGTGAGTGTTCACTGATTAGAGTGCCGATTATTTTTTTATTTTAGGCTGTTAATAAAAGTACCTAGATAAAACGATGAAGGTAATAATGTATTGACGTCAAAGGGCTCGTTCAGTGACTTGTGAATTGTGCTATCGTATCGATAAAGTGAATTCTCTACAATGTTGAAATTCATTATTTGTTTTTAAACAAATTAAAACTCTCAAACAGAAATGGGCAGACCTGGAACAACTATCTGTAGGTCATACAAATATATCAAACCCGCGACAAGCAATGAAGCAACGCGTCAAGTAATCACTCAGCCACTGCGCCAAGCATGACGTCACTCTTTGTCAGCTGATAGGCTATGGCAGTAAGCAGATAATTAGAAATTTTCACACAGTTAAAAAAATACAATTAAAACAACAATATTATTAATGAGAAATTATTATAGACACAAAACAACAACAATTACAACAATTACATTACCATTATCCGCATCACTGTCAACGGGAAACGTGCCCAAAAATTCTAAAGCAAACAAAAAACATTTAAAAAAACATAGCCATGAATCACGTGATTGAATGCGATAAACATGTATAACAAAATAATTATGTTGGAACATACTGGCCACAAACAATTGAGTAACAAAGAAAGTTTTTGTTTATTTTCTACTTCTTACCTTGAAAACAGCTTATCACTTTGACATAACGTGACTTTGATTACAGCTTAGCTCATAATATCCGGACATCGATCCCTTTTGTTGGGAGACATTCGGAATACATGACGTATAGGTAGACTGCAAGTTGAACTAAAGTTGCAAGGAAGTTTAAGAAGCGTTTAAATTGTGGGATTGTTTGTGGGTGGTTGGTGGTTGGTGATGGTCCACAGCCTAATTTGGGATAGCTTAATGTGTTGGCGTCTGTATATCATACATTCATGTGCTATGCAATTATACATATCGATGGTTATGATGCTAATTGGTCTATGCGACAGTTTTTATGACTGAGTTATAATGTATTTGGTATCGGACAATTTTTCTGCTTCGGTTGAGCTAAGTTTTAATATTTTTCCTGTGACTCTCAGTACATGTGTGAGACGGAACACCGAGGTGGTTTTAAGTCAGTAAGAGACAAGTCTGACAGACCCCTCAAACCTCCCCGGTCCAATAAGAAATAAAAAATGACGGAGGTAAAAAAAAAATACTACCGAATTGAGAACCTCCTCCTGTTTTTGAAGTCGATTAAAAAGAAGTTTAAAAGCTTTCACAATAAAAATGTCGCTTAGAATCATTAGCCTCACAGCCGTCGATATAATATGAAGAGATTTCATTCAGTCTTCAGTAGCTCGAAAAAAAAATATAAATGTTTATTCGTATGTAGTTCGTATTTATGGTTGTGAAGCAGTACCAGCGTTAGATTACTTTATAATGACGTTACACCACAAAAGATAATAAACAAATAAATATTTCATAGAAAGGGTTACCTAGCTCAAGTGCCAACATACACAAACAAACTGAATTGCAGATACATAATATTAGTAGATCATACAAATATTTACATTGAAACGGGAAATGATCCTGCGTGCGTGAGAATGTGCCTTTTGTAGAGTTTGCAGTTCATCAGAAGATTGTGACCTACTTAGTGATCGCCATTATAAATGCTTGTCAGGGAAAGGCTTTAATCACCAAGCTTATGGAGTTATGACAGATACGTTCTCTGCTTTTATAAGTACCTACTATTAGTCGCCGAGTTATCGTAACTTGTACTAGCTTTCTGGACTTCTTCTCGACTCTTTACTGAATGAAGATATACCAGATTGCCAGATTGCCAGTCAGGCCGACTGGCAATGTGGCAATCTGGTATATCTCTTCTATAGGTCTTTTTTTATTTATTTATTTAATACTTGGAGGACTTACAGCTAACAAAAGCACAACAAATAAGAAAGCAATAGTCAACAGAAAGCCAATTACAAAACCTCACGTTTAGAATTACAATTTATATATTATAAAATGGGTTAGCTCAGTAATCAAGTTAGTGCTTGACTGCAATCCCACCTGATGTAGATGACGAATATAATCCTCATTTTGGTCTCTAGTGGTCCAAATTCGTCGGTTTTTAGTTTCTGCACTTCCAATTGTTTATTGTACAGACGCCAGCACATCAAGTTACCCCAATGTGTCAAATTTTCCTAATTGAATATGAACCTTATTCGATTTGACATAAAGTTGAAAAACGAGCAATGAAATTTGATACATTGGGGTAACTTGACGTGCTGGCGTCTGTACAAGAAAATATTCGACACGTATTTTTTTATTTTAAAATGTCGCATGACGTCACCAGCCAGTACAGTTTATGCTAGCTAATGATGTTACAAGCCCCCCCCCACTCCTCAACTTTAATGCGGTTAATATAAGCAGTTTTCCATCAATTACGAAAAGAAAAAAATATGTGTCGAGTATTTTCTTTTAATATAGATGACGGGCTAAAAACTAAAATTTTGTCAAATACCCCATTATATTCTGACACCGTATGAATCACCTTCTGTCGATGTTGGGGTCAGCTTCCAGCGTGACTAAATCCAGCTGAATACCAGCGTTTTCCATAAACCTACTGCATACCTAACCAGCTTAACTCAGTTTGTGGGGAACACGATACTCCTTGGCTAAACTGGTTATCATCATATTTCGTGGTGTTTTCCTGTAACAACTATCAAAGATTTATAAAAGACTGTCAGGAACAAAGGTTTAATGTGAATTCTGAGGCACTGGACCCTGATGATGAATGATCGTTCATCCACGGATCTACCTCCTCAAGCTTTACTTTACTTTGAAGGTCGACCCGCAATGATTCCTATCCTAACAGGTACAACAACATATCGTTCAAGTTAGTAAACACGCCTGAACCCTCCTTGTTAGTTGATATAAATAGACAGCACACTGTCATGGCCGCCACGCCGCTTTCTCTATTGTACCGTCCGGCGTCTGTTAATTGATTGTTTTCATGCTGTTCTGAGGATTGGGATAAAAATACAACTTAATTATATCCGCAGGTTGGTCTTGTTATAGAAACTGTAGTGACTACTACAAGAAATATATGTTTTCAAAACTTCTGCAGCATACTACTTTAATGCAGCTAAATATCAGTGCTAGCCTAGTGGTGTGACCGGTGGATTGCCAAATCATAGGTATCGAGTTCGTTTTCGGATTTACGGTGACCCCACTTTCTATGCATATTAGACCGATAACCTAGACTTCCTTTTATTATTACTATTATTTATTTATAGTTACTTAATATCGTAAAACACCAATTACACTAAGTAACATAGAGACAATTACAATTACGATAAAAAGTTATAAAAAATAATTAAAAAATAAAAACTAACATGGAACTGTAGAGTCTCTGGCATACTTACTCTCACAGAACACCAGGCATACACGCATTAGTTTAATCCATTCATCCGCAAACACATCACACTCAGGGTTGGCAGCAAGAAGGGCATTCAGCACCTTTAGAATACGACAAATTGGGGATTCGGCTCTGGCTAAGGTTTTGGCTGGCAGTTGCGCAAAGGGCTCTGACGGTGGCCTATGTGTTTGTCGGGCACAAATAGGCTACAGAAAAGACCATGGAGACTACAGACGATAATGTGATATGTATGAAGAAAAAAAATGAAATGAATGAAAGAATGTATGTAAAAATTGATTGTTTTTATGCCGTTACGAAAATGAGAATAGAAATAGATGGTATCAGCTGGTTTTCGTCTATCAAGGTGCCAACAGACGACCCAGTTTCACACACATTATGTTGGCGATTCGTTTGTTGGTGGATTCTAACAGTCTTTGAACTCGACCTTTAGATGTGGGGAGTTATTGTCTTAAAGAATTGACGGGAGACATGTTGATTTACCTGCAGGTGGTTGGTTGGATTTTAGATTATTGTCTGCTGCCAGTTACGTATGTCATATCGTCGTTGATACTGCAATTCCGCGTAACTACAATTGTTAAATACTGCGAATATACACCTTCGCTGACTGTGATAAGGTGTATATTCGCTGTATTTAACAATTGTAGTTACGCGGAATAGCTGTATCAACGACCAGTACATCTAGCTGACTCAATGTGACAAATCTCTTTGATAGACTTTCAACGTTATTTCAAATGAAATAAGGTTCATGTACAGAAAGAATTGTCCGTTTGGGGTAGATTAATTTGCAGCACCCATTGCATGAACACCGTAGAAACTATTTTTCGCTGCTTGACATTGTAGATACTTGTCGACTGAAGAATCAACACATTTCTTCCCTTTACCCTTGCTTGACATTGTCATGCTAAGGACGGATTACAGAAGAAAGATTTCTATTTTTAATGTTTGTATGTAACGAATAAACTTTAAAACTACAGGACCAATTTGAAAATTTCTTACACCGTTGGGAAGCGACACTGTCACCGGGTGACATGTGGTGATTTTGATCCCTGTATTCTTATGGGAACGGGAACTAAGCGGGTTAAACCGCCTTACGTCCGCTAGAATGTGATAGTTTTATGTGCTGATTGTCTAACCTTTTATTCAATTCAAATGGTTTCATTTATCCATTTGTTATATTACTGAAGTAACAAACACAGCGGCAGCAGTATAGGGTTTCAAACAAGAGCAATTATCAAGCAATCTCATGCATTTAACAGCAGTTCTTTTAGTGAGTGTTCACTGATTAGAGTGCCGATTATTTTTTTATTTTAGGCTGTTAATAAAAGTACCTAGATAAAACGATGAAGGTAATAATGTATTGACGTCAAAGGGCTCGTTCAGTGACTTGTGAATTGTGCTATCGTATCGATAAAGTGAATTCTCTACAATGTTGAAATTCATTATTTGTTTTTAAACAAATTAAAACTCTCAAACAGAAATGGGCAGACCTGGAACAACTATCTGTAGGTCATACAAATATATCAAACCCGCGACAAGCAATGAAGCAACGCGTCAAGTAATCACTCAGCCACTGCGCCAAGCATGACGTCACTCTTTGTCAGCTGATAGGCTATGGCAGTAAGCAGATAATTAGAAATTTTCACACAGTTAAAAAAATACAATTAAAACAACAATATTATTAATGAGAAATTATTATAGACACAAAACAACAACAATTACAACAATTACATTACCATTATCCGCATCACTGTCAACGGGAAACGTGCCCAAAAAACTGGCCGCAGTGCTACGTTGAATGGCAATGCTGATTTTCTGAGCAAAATAAAGGCCAGCTTTCTGGTCTTGTAAAGAGTCGAGAAACCGCTTGGCGATGTCCCGGTAAAACGAGATGGGCACTCGGACCCCATGGCTGTTTCAACTCCAAAAACTAAATAAGAGTTTAAAGGGATCGTAGCATGTGGCTTTCTGCAGTTTCTGCTATATTTGTATCTAGCAACAAAATACCATCTGGTTACCCTTGCAGGCTTTGGATTCTCTCATACAAAATATGGAATCGCCAAACTTAAGTGGCAGTGGGCAAGGCACATTGCTCGTAGAACATATGGTCGTTGGAGCCGCGACGTTCTGGAGTGTCGACCATGTACAGGAAAATGCTGCATTGGAAGGTCTCCCACAAGGTGGACCGAAAACTTGGTGAGGGTCGCGGGAATCCAGTGGATGCGAGGCGCAAAGGAGTTCAGCAGTGGACGTGTTTCGGCTATAATGATGATGATTAATAAACAGCACCACGGTTCCAGATTTGAGACTTTAATTGGATTGAAACATTAACGAAACTACTGACCTGCTTAACTCAATTATAACATTATACCTACCTATTAATTACCGTGTCATTACACTGTCTGTCTATCTGAAAGTGCCCCGAACATCGACACTAAAAAAGTAAACAAGTTATGTTGATGTAACCCTTATTCAATATTATAAACATGTAGTTGATTCACCGCTTGACATAATAAAAAGGTCAAGTGATTGGTGAAAAAGCGAGTGCATTTTAAGAGATAAGATTACTTAGACCTCTTTTATTCCATCGGGAACTCAGACGTTCTGGTTATCACCTATAACTTGTAAATGTTCCATACATTCGCACGAAGCGCTTTGCCTGTTCCTTCATTATGCGCACAGCCAAGGAGCAGAATTCCCTGCCTGCATCGGTGTTCCCCAGTACATGTGCCTCCAGTCTGTTTAAATCGCGAGTTCATAGGCGATGTTTCCATTCACCGATGCCAATGATGTCTAAAACAAACTTAGAAAGTACCTACATACATTTGAATTGAAAAAGTAGCATTGGTACTTGCCCGCATTTGAACCATAATCCTAAGCATGAAAGGTACCTAGGCGTCTTAACCTCTGGGTCATCATGTCAATCATTCATCCTCTACAAAAGCCTTCATTTAGGAATAGAAGGAAGTTATATCACAATATTACATTGATGACAGCTGCGGCAGAATCAAGGTGATTGCCACTGTATGTAGACCATGGACTTATCAGTTAATAACGTGGCCACTCGACCGCCTCACGATACGATGATATCTTTCTAAATACTGGTATTATGCAGACAAAACTAGGCTTTCGTTCTTTCTCACCACATTATCAGCTCATATTTAGTGTTGTGATAACAGTTTTGAACGTGTATTTCCAAAAAGTTTACGGACTTAAAATGTACGGACGCCAAGTTATCCCAATGTGTCAAATTTCTTTGATCGTTTTTCAACTTTATGTTAAACAGAATAAGGTTCATGCCGACATATTTTATGATAGTGTTAATATTTTAGAAAATCATTTTGTGCTATTTTTTAATACGAATTTGTCCACACTGTATTGAATGTGAAACTGTGTATTTAATTTATTGGAATCAAGTAGTCTTTAAGCTTAAATGTAATCTTTTAGTTTTAAATTTTTTTCATTTAATTTTTTAACATGTAAGCGTTTTGGTGTTTATACTGTTAGCTTATTTTGTAATTTTAAATAAATAAATAAGAGACATTAGCCTATTATAAGCAGTGATAGCTTAGTGGTGCGACGGGCAGTGCTGTGAAGTCGTAGGTTCAAATTCAAACCCACCTCTGTCTTTTCGGATTCATGTTCCGAGTTGAGCTCACGATTACTGACAAATGCTTGCACTGCCATGACTGATCTGGTCCCCTCATTTTGTGTGGTTCTTTCCTCAAAAGACCATCTCAGACACTAATCTGCGTGGATCTTACATGATTGGACCAAGATTTTGTATCAATTGTTTTTATGTTATTATTTACACTGTTGACATTGAATACATAAATAAATATTCCACAACATTTCACACAACGCCATTTAGTCCCAAGTTAAGCTTGAGAGCTTGTGTTATGGGTACTAAACAGCTGATAAGCTTACTTATATATTTCTAAATACATACATATTATAGATAAATTACACCCAGACACAGAACAAATGATCGTGCTCATCACACAAACATTTGTCCTGGGTGGGAATCGAACCCACGACCTCCGGCATAGCAGTCAGGGTCACTAACTAACAGGCCAGGCAAAGAATGTATATTGACATGTATTTTTATTTTGAAAGTATATTATATTTTTTTTTATTGTGAATGTAAGGACTATGTGGATTCTATTTTATTTTTTTAGATTTTGGTTTCTAAATCTTTTTAAGTTCTTTAATTTATTTATTTTACATTTTGTCTGGCAGTTTGAGCTCTTTATGGGACCAACCCCAATGTTCTTTCTTTGGTATTGTTCGTCGGCACGTGGAGCTTCTCAAGTTCCGAGTTGAGCTCACGATTACTGACAAATGCTTGCACTGACTGATCTGGTCCCCTTATTCTGTGTGGTTCTTTCCTCAAAAGACCATCTCAGACAAAAATCTGCATGGATGGCAGATATTTTGTCGTGTTTGGATTCGTTTTAACCAGCATTTGACTCTACAGACAATGCACTGAAAAATTCTCATAACTATAAACTCTATAAAACAAAAATAATGCGTTTAAAAACCTTAAAATAAAAATTAAATAAAAAAATTAAAAAACCCCTACCGCAAAAAAGAAAAACATTTAAAAAGTTAAAAATAATACTTTCCTATCGTTGAGTCATGAAATTTTAGGTAACGTCGGGGTACCGCTAAAATAAGTACCTACATACCTACGAGTACTAGGAACATTCCTTACGTAAGTAGTACCCCGACGTGAAGTAAAATTTCATGACTCAACGATAGGAAAGTATTATTTTTAACTTATTTAATGTTTTTCTTTTTTGCGGTGGGGGTTTTTTAATTTTTTTTAGTAAATGAGATCGGTATTTCACTATTTGACTACTCTGAGAAGAAACACCGAAAGAAACTCAGAGGTGTCTCTTTTAAAGTCCAGACATTATCTTGGTCAAATCATGTAAGAACCATTCAGATTGAAGTGGTCTAGTCTTAGTGTACTTTGCATTGCCTGTCAATCATTAACTCACGGAACTAGGCATTGTTATTACGCAATAAAACCTACATCATAAGTTTTTGCTACAGTTTGTGGAAAGATTTATTAATTGTTTCTTTGTCTCCTGCATTGATATGAATTTAATTATTTTTAGTACTAACGTAGGGACCTGTTGTATAGAACTGCCTTCTTGGTCGAGTGGTCGCAAGGGCTGCTCTGAAAATCAGGTTCTGGGTTCAATGGTCACGAATCCTCAATAGAAAGGATTACTTATCGTCCCAAGTGTGGATTTTTGTCTGGCAGATAGTAATAGGTATTAGACATGTTGCTTGCTGGCGAGTTTGTTTCGCAACTTCTTCCCAGCAAAAGCATTAGGAAGTGGTGATTGTGGGCATGTTAAGGGATTGTCTTGAGTATTTTTAACGTTCAAAAGATGCTGATTTTCTATCTTATTTGAATAAATGACTGCCCTGTTGGTCTAGTAGTTAGTAGCCCTGACTGCTATGCCGGAGGTCGTGGGTTCGATTCCCACCCAGGACAAATGTTTGTGTGATGAGCACGATCATTTGTTCTGCGTCTGGGTGTAATTTATATATGATATGTATGTATTTAGAAATATATAAGTATGTTTATCAGTTGTTTAGTACCCATAACACAAGCTTGGGACTAGATGGCGTTGTGTAAAAGTTGTGGAATTGATTTATTTATTTATTTAAATGAGTAACTAAGTATTAGTTTTGATTGTGCCACACTCTTTTACAAGAAACTTAGCGTAGCTTGCGAATTTCAATTCAATTTATTCATAAACTATTTTCATTGTGTCTGAAATGATTTGATAAACACTGAATCAATAAACTGTCACTAATAAGTAAATAAAAGACTGCCAATCCAAAACTGTTGTCATTTTAAATCAAAATAAAAAATAGAAGTAATGGGGATGAACTACTTAAAGGTATCATCTACACCTCTGGCTTGTCCATCGGTGAATGTAGGCGTAATGTTATGTAAAATACCTATTGTGTTCTGATTGGCGATGTTGTCGTAGGACATGGTTCAATTAGATGAAATAGGTTTTAATTGTTGCAGTACAATGGTTCGATGAGTTAATATTGATGGACTTGACTGTTCAGTTTCTCATATTTAAACTTTTGTTCAACATGAGCCGATCCTTTTTCCAACTAAGTTGAGGGCTGCTTCCAGTTTAACCAGATGCAGCTGCCTGTCTGACCACCATAATACAACGCCTGGGTAACACAATTCTATCAAAAATCTGCAAATTTCTGCCAGGACCAATGGGTTAGAGTGATTTCGGTGAGTGTGCTCTAGAGCTCCACGAGCTCATTCCACCATCTCCTTGCTTCCATCGGGAATCCAGACGTACTGCAGGTTATCACCCATTCCTTGTAAATGTTCCACACATTCGCACGAAGCGCTTTGCCTGTTCCTTCATTATGCGCACAGCCAAGGAGTGGAATTCCCTGCCTGCATCAGTGTTCCCGAGTTCATATGACCCCAATCTGTTTAAGTCGCGAGTTAATAGGCTTCTTATGGGTAAGCTCGTTCCATCGTCGACCTCATCTCTGACCGCAGGACAAGATTGAGGTCAAGAGTAGACCCATTATATATACATACATACATACATACATACATACACTCACGCCTTTTTCCCATGGGGGTAGGCAGAAACTACAGAGCACCATATGCTACGATTCTTACATACTTCTTTTGCTTCGTTTACATTCATACATGTTGTCATACACACACGCCATTATTAATAAAAAGAAAAAAAAAAGATTTACGTAATGGTTGGTCACCCATCAACGAAACAAACTCGGCAAGCGTAGCTTTAACTAAGTCAGGAGTCACTCATAAAAAAGCTTCTGTTACAGCAGGCCTAGCCAACAAATTCTATTTCTATTATAGAAAGAAAATGGCGTATGAAATCAGCTGTTTGTCAACTGTCAAGTGTATTTCATTTTCAGCCTTATTACAATATCTACTCGTTAACACTTGACAGTTGACAAATAGCTGATTCCATTTAGGCCATTTTGTTTCTATTGTCGCCTTATCGATTACGATAATAGAAATATAATTTGTAATATGGCTATGCCTGCAGGTCTTTCAGAAAATAGAATAGAATATTCTTTATTGTACACCATAAAATCATAAAATTATAACTTTTGGGGCTACGATATAGGGCGAAAAATAAAACATACCGTCGAATTGAGAACCTCCACCTTTTTTTGAAGTCGGTTAAAAAAATCGGTGGGTGTAAACAGTATCGATTCATCTAATGTTTTATTTGTGTCCTTAGAATCTTACGCAACTCTACAACGACATTGCACATATTGCCGTCTACAAATTGAACTATCAGCAATATTATCACTTCCCATAACAGGCAGACAACACCAATTCATTGTGACAATACTTAATCATTACCAGATACCACCAATCATCATCTGTTTATCAATCAATCAAACATAAAAGCAATTCACGCACACGCCATCTTGATGGCACCACTCCGAACCGGGCGAATCTGGATTCCGCTAGTTTTAACTGGATTTTTTTGGTTCTGTGGTGGTGCAAGTAGTGCCCGTACTGCAATGTAGATAGATTACAATTAAAGTTGATTGGTGTTGATGTGTTTGTGACTGGATTAATTTAAGATTAAACGGATGCCGCTCAGTGTAAACATTTGACTTTGTGGTGCAAACATTTCTTAATTAACTGGTTTATTTTCAATTTATAATGTTTCGTTTCATGAGAGATTTATGGCGGGATGATTTGGCACTTAAAGCTGCGCCTTGTTACTGAAGTCGGGATTAATGATAACATTGATAACGTTGTTTTGCGTCACGTCTGTAATCCTTGAAGGTTTAGGAGTTGGTTCGTACCAGTTGCAATTAGTTTGACATGTGTTTATTTAGGCATCAATATTTATGGCACTTTCTTCAAATAATTATGCATGTTCGGTTAATGGGAATAGCCTCACTCCCTATTACTGTCCCTGGACTCACTATTATAAGTACTTTTATGTATGTCGGTGTGTGCTAGCTAACATGTAACAAATTATTTAATTTACTTAATTATTTTTATTAATTACCAATATTGTGTAAACTCATATTCTTCTAACATACCAGACAGACGTGTTGCTGGGGAGTTTGTTCTGCCACTTCTTCATCTCAGCGAAAACACTAAGAAGTGGTGATGGGCGGGCGTTTTTGGGGACTGTCTTATGTATTTTTTGGCGTTAAAACGTGCTGATCCTCAATCTAATTCGATAAATGACTTTTGATTTTGCTTTACATAGGACTTAAACATAACAGACAAATGTCAGTGTATTACAGTTAGACTACGCTAACTATCAGACACTTTGTAGAAAATGGCCGTGATGTTTATCCACACTTCTATACTAAAATATTATAACGAGGTAAAGTTTGTGGTGTTTGTAACGTTGTAATCTATGGATTTACTGAACCGGTTTTGAAAATTCTTTTTCCAATAGAAAGTCACGTTATTTGTGAGTATCATAGGCTATAGGTATTTTATTTCCATAACCAAAAGGGGATGTTAGAGTACCAAATGCAAGCGGACAATGTAAATAAATAAATATTCCACAACTTTCACACAACGCCACCTAGTCCAAAGCTAAGCAGAGCTTGTGTTGTGGGTACGAAACAGCTGGTAAACATACTTATATATTGCTAAATACATACATATTATAGATGAATAACACCCAGACACAGAACAAATGATCGTGCTCATCACACAAACATTTGTCCTGGGTGGGAATCGAACCCACGACCTCCGGCATAACAGTCAGGGTCAGTAACTACTAGACCAACAGGCCAGTCAAAGGCGTGAGCTAGTTCTAAATAGGTAAGGGTCAGTTGTCCTAAGTCAGAATACAAACGGCAGACATTAACTATCATCATTGGATAGATATGGCAATTAACGTAACGATTGAAACATTTTAAAAGTGAAGACTTCACAAGTTTACTAATCATGAAACTGCTATATCAACCATGCAATCCATATTTTCGTCAGTTAGTTCTTATTGACTGATTTAATGCAACAAAAATGTCAAACGTCAATTATTAAGGCAATACGATCAAGATTGATGATTCCACCATTAATTCCAGGAAAAAAAAATGTACAAAAAAACAATACATAACATAAAATTCTATGGATTTTTGGATTTTATTTTATAATACTCGTCACACAACAATAAAACTGCAAATAGTCGTAAAATATTGTTTTCTAATTAAGTATTTTCTTTCTTGAGTTTTATTGTGTTCTTATCTTAATTATTTCTCTGCAACGACTAAGATTACTATTACGTAAGAATATTATAAGAGTTGTATAAAGTATTGCTAGGAGAGCAAGTCTATTCCGTAAAAACCCCCGCCAAATGTTAGATGAAGTAAGCGTGAAGTGAACTGTCGATCCCTAACATTAGTTAGACAGACTGGCCTGTTGGTCTAGTAGTTAGTGACCCTGACTGCTATGCCGGAGGTCGTGGGTTCGATTCCCACCCAGGAAAAATGTTTGTGTGTTGTGCACGATAATTTGTTCTGTGACTGGGTAATTTATCTATAATATGTATGTATTTAGAAATATACATATAAGTATGTTTATCAGCTGTTTAGTACCCATAACACAAGCTCTTAGCTTAGCTTGGGACTAAATGGCGTTGCGTGAAAAGTTGTGGAATATTTATTTATTATTTATTTATTTATTAGTAGACATAACAGCTCTTTTGGCCTTCACTTCACATACATTTTACGAAGAGTATTTATAGAATAAAAAAACTACAGGTTCCTATGTATTGGAAATATTTGCCATTAGTTGTGCTGAGAGCACATTAAAAGTTATGTAAAAACGGTATTGCTGCTTATCATGAGTCCCGCTAAACGACAGATGGACTGCCCGACTGACGGAGCGGAGGTTTATTAATAGGGTATGGAATTCTACTGACAGCCGCGATGGGCCAGTAGTAACAGCCGTGACATACGAGTTGTCGTGAGTTCGATACGAACGGTGAACAAAAACATATCGTGAGAAAGAAAACGCTGACCGGTGTAAAATAACTATCGCAATGACACAAATAGACGCTTTAGATAAATTTAAAAATCCTGTGCCACCATACTGATACTCTGATCTGATACTGATCTCATTTATTTTTATTGTAAATACTTATTGTTAATAATTTTTTTGTAATTTTATTGTTATGGTTTTTACTCAATTTTATTAAATTTTTGCTGTGCCCTACATGGTCCATGATTGTAAGTAGCTTTAAGCACTACTTTAAGATTGTGGAATGCAAATAAATAATATGAATGAATAACTCTAAATTGGGAAGTCTGTGTGTTGTAGTAAGAAACTTTATCCTTCTTTGTATGATTAGCACAACACTAATTAGTTAAGTACGTCACTATAATTGTTTTTACTCTGTGACAACATTATGGTAGAATCTCTCAATAAAACCAAACCACGTTCATTGCAAGTTTTTCTTTTATTTATCTAAAAACAACAGGTTATGGGCCCAGACCCACGCACTATAACTAAATAACAGTTTTCAAGTCGAAATTAGTAAAACTAAAACAAAATAAAGTTTTCAAGTATCACAAAAGTTCTACGAAGTGCAACATAACCTATAAAGTGAAAGCGTGGCCGGCGTTGAAACTTTTTGAAATTGGAAGCGTCTTCATCAGCGATAATGTCAAGTGGTTCCACTGCACTTATAGAAAAGCTGACCGGAAGAGACAATTATCCCACCTGGAAATTTACTATTAAAACATATCTTGAGCACGAAGAGTTATGGAATTGCGTCGAACCGGCAACAGGTGAAGCAGTTGATACAAAAAAGGATACGAAAGCGAAGTCGAAAATAATCTTGTTAGTAGATCCTATCAACTATATACATATACAAGATGCCAGAACGGCAAAAGAAGTATGGGATAATTTGGCTAAGGCTTTTGATGACAAAGGACTGACACGCAAAGTAGGATTACTGAGAGATCTGATAACTACCACGCTAGATGGGTGTCAAAACATTGAAGAGTATATAAACAAGATAATGACTACTGCTCATAAGTTAAGAAATATTGGATTCGTGGTAAATGATGAATGGCTGGGAACTTTACTCTTGGCTGGGTTACCAGATAATAATAATAATAATAAATATAATAATAATAAATATTCCACGACTTTTTCACACAACGCCATCTAGTCCCAAGATCTATATCAACCAATGATTATGGCATTAGAAAACTCAGGTTTGGTGATATCAGCTGACTCCGTTAAAACAAAACTCCTACAAGATGTTAGAAAGTCAGATACTTCAGCGCTGTATGTTAACAAAGGCAAAGTTAACTCGCAGAAGGCCAAACAAGTTTCAGAAAAGACAAACAAACCCAATAAAGGTCCGAGGTGTTTTATCTGCAATAAATATGGACATATAAGTAAGAATTGTAGAAATAAAAAGAAAGAAAATACATCAAATGAGAGCTCAGGCTATGTGGCTGTATTTTCAGCATCTTTAAGTAGTGACAATGGCTGGTTTTTAGATTCAGGGGCATCTATGCATCTTACGATGTACCGTGACTGGCTTCATGATGTAATACCACCTCCGGTCAACAATATCAAAGTGGCAGACAACAAGAAACTTACTGTGAAAGCATGAGGTAAAGTGAACCTACATGTTATGAATAATTGCAAGTCTGAAACAATATGTGTTCAAAATGTTCTTTATGTACCAGAACTAGCCACTAACCTTCTTTCTGTTAGCCAGATCATACAAAATGGCTGTCAAGTGAAGTTTGACAAAGATGGTTGCAAAATATTTAACAAAAATAATGTTCAAGTGGCTAATGCAAAACTATCTAATAATATGTACCGGCTAAATACACAAAGTATTCCAGCATACATGTCTACAAGTGAAAGAAATGATGCATACCTATGGCATCAAAGAATGGCACATCTAAACTTTGAAGATTTAAACAGATTATCGGAATGTACAGGAGTTAAAATCGAAAGCAAGGACAAAGGTATATGTATTTCATGTCATGAGGGAAAGCAGTCAAGAAATCCATTCCCTTCAGATGGAACCAGAGCTAAAGGTTTATTGGAACTCATACACTCTGATGTCTGCGGTCCGATGGAAGTCCAGTCACTGGGAGGTGCACACTGTTTTGTCACTTTCATCGATGACTATTCCTGGAAAGTATTTACTTATTTAATAAAGAATAAGTCAGATGTTTTTGGTAAATTTAAAGAATTTAAAGCCATGGTCGAAAATCAACTTAATTTATCAATAAAGATTTTACGCACAGACAATGGCACAGAATGTCTTAGTAATGAATTTAAATCTTTCATAAAGTGTGGAATAATTCATCAAACATCTGCACCATACACACCCCAACAAAATGGACTAGCAGAGAGGATGAATCGAACATTATTAGAACGAGCTCGTTGTATGTTATTAAATGCTAAATTACAGAAGCAGTATTGGACAGAAGCAATTTCAACAGCAGCGTATATCACCAACCGCTGTCCTACCAGAGCATTGGGATTTCTAACTCCTGAAGGAATCTGGACTGGTGAGAAGCCCAATATTAGTAATTTAAAAATATTTGGATGTGAAGCAATGGTTCAAACTCCAAAAGAGAAGCTCAAGAAATGGGATGCAAAGGCAACTAAAATGGTATTCATTGGTTACAGTGAACAGACCAAAGGTTACAGACTTTTTGATCCTAAAACTAAGAAAGTACTAATAAGTAGAGATGTTGTATTCTTAGAAAATTCAGTTATGAGAAATTATATTAAATTGCCATTGTCAGAATCCACCTCACAAGGTCCTATATACAATAGTGAATCAACTTTAGAGTCATGTGATCAAAATATAACTAGTGATGAGTCCTTCCACTCAGATGAGGGATCTCTATATGAACCAGAGGAATCAATAGATCCTAAAGATATTTTTTCAAATATAACAACAAGATCAAAAAGTAGATTGAATAAAGTAGGCAATACTGAAAATAGTTACCTATGTACTGATGTCTGTTCAGACCAGCAGGACACTCCTCAGACATATAGCGAAGCAGTATCAGAACATAATGTGAATGCAGTAAACTGGAAGAAGTCTATTGAAATCGAGTTGTTGGCGCATGCACAGAATAAGACCTGGCAGTTAGTGAAAAAGCCACCAGGAGTGCGGGTAATTGGCTCTAAATGGGTTTTCAAAATAAAAGACATGCCATCCGGCCCGTTGTATAAATCCAGGCTATGTGCCAAAGGCTGCTCACAGACAGAAGGCATAGACTATACTGAAACTTTCTCACCTACAGTAAGGTACGATTCAATTAGAGTGTTACTTTCAGAGGCTGCTCAGCATAATTTTGAAATGATTCAGTTTGATATAAAAACTGCATTTTTATATGGAGATATAAATGAGGACATATACATGACACCACCTGAAGGTTTGGAAGCATCATCACATATGGTATGTAAACTAAATCGCTCTCTTTATGGCCTCAAACAGGCTCCAAGATGTTGGAATCAAAAATTTGACTCTTTACTAAAAAAATTTGGTTTCAAAAGTAGTCATTCTGATAAATGTGTTTACATAGGGAATCTAAATAATAATATAGTTTATCTGTTACTGTATGTGGACGATGGCCTTTTACTGTCAAACTTGAAAGAATCTTTAGATATAGTTATATCTGAATTAAAAAAGAATTTTGAAATTAAAGTATGTGAACCAAAGAATTTTGTTGGTCTTCAAATAGAAAAATCTAAAGGATGTATATTTATTCACCAGGCAAACTATATTAACAGATTATTAATAAAATTTAATATGCAGAATGCTAACTGTAATGCTATTCCAGTTGAACCTCATACAACTCTAGAAAAGAGCTCAGCTGCTCCAGAAAAGGATATACCTTACAGAGAAGCTGTTGGGTCGTTAATGCACCTAGCAATAGTAAGCAGACCAGATATCACTTATGGAGTCAGTTTGGTGAGTCGATATTTAAATTGCTATAATCTCACACATTGGAATGTTGTGAAGAAAATTATGAAATACCTAAAGGAAACACAGCACTATGGTTTATGTTACATGTCAAAGTACAGTAATCAACTACAAGCATATAGTGATGCAGATTATGCTAAAGATATATGCACACGGAGATCTTTAACTGGATATGTTTGCATTAAAAATGGAGCTGCTATAACCTGGACAACACAACTTCAACAGAGTGTTGCCTTATCAACTACAGAGGCTGAATTTATGGCAGCATGTGCTACCACAAAAGAAATTATGTGGTTAAAACGGCTATTAACTGACATTAATGCATTTCATCAAGACTCAGTGACTTTACATATAGACAATCAAAGTGCAATTTGTTTGATTAAAAATGTAGACTATCATAATAGTGCGAGAGCCGGCTGCAGAAATACCTACCTCATAAGATACCCCAATAAGCTGTATTTAGATCGTTAACCGACACTGAAACACGTAAAAAAAATCAGGTCTGCCAGAGCCAATCCTGCCGGGTCATAGAAATAATTGATATTTTTTGACGTAATTTTTTAGTAAAAATTACCTCATAAGATACCCGAATGAAAGTGCTGGCAGCAGTTAACCATTGATTAGTTATGTAAAAAAAAGTTGGTCTGCCATTGCGCAGCCTGCCGAAAGTACTTGGCAGACCTCTTTAAAATGCCCTTCTGACACACTAAACCTACCTCATCGAGTACCCGGATGGGACCAACGCTAAATAATAACCAATATGCCCCTGATAATGGATCAAAAGGTCTGCCAGGTCTAAGCTTGCCGAAACTTAGTGTTTAAAGCGTTTGAAGTTGATATGGAGCATAATTTCACCTGTAGTCAAAATAACATTATTTTGTTTCTAAAAGAGATTGCCCAGGAACAGTACTCTTGATAAATCACTTGTGTCTCAAGTCTTTAAACGACATGAAATATCTAAAATAAAAATATCTTTTTTAAAAAGACTTAATGATCATTTAAAATGGGATAGTTTTTTGAACAATAATTAGTACTTTTATGTTTCCGACGTTATAGAACGCCATTTTTTACTATCAGCTGTCATTACTAGGGATGTTTATTTTTAACCGCCTTCAAAAAAATAATTTTACGTTACGTTTTTTTCTTTTGCGGGTAATGTGCATACCTACCTACATAAAATAAAACGATATCGATTTTGTGTTGATTGTTCAATCTATTATTGAAAAGTAGGTAATAACAGAGTTCTAAGTATAGTATTTTTAATATCAGTGGTTGTAAACGACGGCATCGGTGCCAAGTGGTATTCGTGAAATATCACTGGCTGGTTTACGGAAATCTATCTCTCATCAGTATGGTTATAATCTTATTTGACATTTATTGCGTCTGTCATATTTTTGCAATACAATACTGTCATTTCTACTGGTTTTGGTACGTTGTGCGTCGAGTCGAGCCTTTTAGTTCCTCCGTTACTGCTGCCAAACCATTGAAAATAAACATAATTCTAACGCCGCAGCTGCACCGTGTGTGTTGTTTATTACGAAAGGCAGGACTTTTTAGTTGTGATCATGGCGAGTGCGACTGTGATGCAATGTCTCAACTGCTCTTTGAGATTAACCCCACTTAGCCGCAGACGCATGTTGTCGGAGATTTCGAATAACATCATGAACATTTTACGAGTCTGGATCTCACCAACGCCGGTAAGAATGCACATTGTCTCTTTATCGTAGTATGATTTTTTTACTTAGGAACTGCGCTTTATGTTTACGTACCATATAACAAAATCTTAGAGGACAAAAATACAATCAATATCTGTATGTAGTTCCTCACCTCATCAGTCCCGACTGATATGGTTCCTACCTATATTAATATAGGTCATGTTAAAATCCAGTACGGGTTACTGGATTTTCTACTATGATAATATTACCGTGCTTCTACTGATGTGTTGGTACTAACTAACTTATTAACTAGGATTAGAAGAATAAATTACAGGTTTATGAAATAATCATTCTTTTATTTATTGTATTTAGTGTTGTGTGTTTTTCCTTCCCTCTCTACTTACGAAGACAATTTCATGATACCTACGACATCTATGATTTGAGTACTTAGGATCTCTAGATCCTGATCAATCGCTCAGTTTCATATCTATATAACACAGCAATTGACTATCTTAGTAATGATTTCTTCCACGCTTTGCAATTTCATGAAACGAGGGAATAAGATTAAAAAATGCGTAAAATCCAAATCAGTAAGACTTGGTGAGGTAGACACAGATTTACACAAATATGCTTCAAAGACACCAAGCTAACCCGTAAACCCATTCAGACCCTTTTAAATAACTTTTTTCAACTAATTTTTGGTCTAACATAACCTCAAAATAGTAATTTCATTTTTGTAAATATCTCGGAAATGCCATTGTCGTTTGTGTTAAATCTTTTGAGGTAGTATATAGACATGCCATCGAGTATTTTAAAGATAATTTGATGAAGACACAACAATGTTAAATTGAGTACATATGTCCATAGCGCCGTGGGCATTGTCCTTTATACAAATTTATGAATATTAAATATTTTTTATCAAAACATTGAATAAAACAACAAGTGTAGAGATAATAGATGTATATTCAAAATTTAGCACAATCACTACGAGTTCAATAACATGCTTACAATTTATATACAACTATCAAAACTTAGTTTAAGTTGGCATTACAGTTACCTGAATTCTGTATTTATATGTGGGTTTAGGGAACTAAGTAAGTAGACTTTTGAGTGTAGAACCTGTTATTGCGTAAATCATCGAAGGAACAGCTAACGCCTAACCAAACTGACCACCCCCAGGATCTCTCAAAATCCAAGTTTAAACAATAATGGTTAGGTTGACTAGCCATTTACTGTCAATACCTGAGTAGGTACGATAACTATCTTAATTCAAAAATTACAAGCCATTAAATAACTAGCTACAATGATGGTGAAATGACAGCAAGAACTATTATTAAAAATATAAAGATGCAAAAAAAATGAAAATCAGTCAGATTGAACTGTACTAATGTAAATCAGTAAAAGTTTGTACAAAAATAAAATTATAACTTAACGTAGAATCTCAAATTAATAAAAATCCCTTCATCACTTGAACTGTCATATGACTTATCAATATCGTCGTCCTCTGAATCATTAATTATAATAGACTCTACACTGAGTGGTGTTGGCTCACCTTCATACCATAGAGGTTCTAGGCGATTGTTATTCAAATCCCACCCGTATTTTTTGGTATTTAATTTTATCCATTTATTTGAACATGCGTTTTGCCACATAGCGTTTACGAAAACCGTTCGCAATATTTTTTGTTTTATAACCTTTTTACATGGTGGCATTCTACATGAACTATAATTCCTATTTTTTTCAACAAGGAACCTTTTAATTTTTTGCTTGCGTATGTTTTATTAAAGATAACGTATCTGGCAGCATTAGTATTTGTAAAGTTTTTATTTCCATACATTTCGCAACTAAAATTATGAATCAAATCAACTACTTCTGTATCATTCTCGTATACAATATTCTCGTCTTATTTATTGAAAGCTTCCTGGTAGATGGGATTCTGTTTTAACACCTGGAAAGGTTTAGATTTACCTTTATTGTGAAAAACAGCTGAAGTATCTGTCAAAAATTAAATGAATTTCATCAGCTTCTATGGTGCAAATTTATTGTAATATCATTTCGGAAAGTTTTTTAAATGTGCTGGGAATTGAGGATGGTCTCAAAACGGTTGCGATCATGAAGAATCAGATACTCGAATACTTTTTCATGCATATAGAAAAAGACGCAACTAAAGTATCCATTTTAGCATCTGACACAGATATTTTAGTCGGTGTTTTAGCACACGCCTACCCACTGAAACCAAATATTTGGTTACTTTCGGGCGGATTATCAAGAGCCAAAGATCCAAATGCTATTAAATTGTACCCATTTATCAAAAACACTAGGTGAAACGTTGTGTCGTTCTTTACCAGCATTTCATGCATACACTGGTTGTGATTACACCGCTGTTTTTCACAATAAAGGTAAATCGAAACCTTTCCAGGTGTTAAAACAGAATCCCATCTACCAGGAAGTTTTCAAGGTTAGGCGTTAGCTGTTCCTTCGATGATTTACGCAATAACAGGTTCTACACTCAAAAGTCTACTTAGTTCCCTAAACCCACATATAAATACAGAATACAGCAAGAACTTTTATTAAAAATATAAAGATGCAAAAAAAATGAAAATCAGTCAGATTGAACTGTACTTATGTAAATCAGTAAAAGTTTGTACAAAAATAAAATTATAACTTCGTAGAATCTCAAATTAATAAAAATCCCTTCATCACTTGAACTGTCATATGACTTATCAATATCGTCGTCCTCTGAATCATTAATTATAATAGACTCTACACTGAGTGGTGTTGGCTCACCTTCATACCATAGAGGTTCTAGGCGATTGTTATTCAAATCCCACCCGTATTTTTTGGTATTTAATTTTATCCATTTATTTGAACATGCGTTTTGCCACATAGCGTTTACGAAAACCGTTCGCAATATTTTTTGTTCTAGAACCTTTTACATGGCGGCATTCTACATGAACTATAATTCCTATTTTTTTCAACAAGGGACCTTTTAATTTTTTGCTTGCGTTGTTTTATTAAAGGCTAGCTTCTGTCCGCGACTTCGTACGCGAATCCTGTTGCTTATGCCAGCAACAACGGGGTCGTCAAAATCGAAGATCTGAAACGTCTTGTGTCGAATTCTAAAAGCCCGGGGACGGGAAATCAATGGGATGCGCGAGACGATTCAAGACGTTCCAGATTTTTTATTTTTGTTGGTCAACAGGAAATGCCATCAGACTTAACAAATTTTGCTAAGACGCCATTTCTATTATGTATATGTTATATTGTCTCTGGGCTTTGGAGTTCCCCTACAGGTGCTCCAGATCTTCAAATTTAGTCTCACAGCAGAAAACACTCTTCACGTGGAATAGTTTTTGCAATGGCACCATTTTTATATCTCTTTTAGTTTAGGTGTTCCATTTTCCAAAATAAATTATAGCCTATATTGTGCGTGTTGCGTGACGTTCACGATCAGCGGTCAGTCGCGCACATATTCTTCACTGGTGTCTAGAGACCTGAATTTAGATGCGTAAATACGCTGAGAATGCAGGCGTGCTTCGCGATCCCAAGAAGTTTCCACGGAGCGAGTTGCAGCCTCATGTTCTCGAACAGCATCAAGTCTCTCCTAACGTTCTTCGGTAGATTGTTGGGATATTATGGTTTTTAATCATTTAGCATCTTTGGAACATTGGGAAAGATTTGACCTCTTTCTAGGCATGGTTATAGTTTTATTGTGATGATACCTGATCAATTAAAATCTAAGTGGCTGCTCCCCTGCGTTACCAGGTAGGCTACCATGTAACGAAGATAAATGGAAAAGGAAATTAAACACTCAAATAACATAAGCCCGAAAGGCATATTTATACGTTAAAAAAAATGGGAGTTTTAGCCAGTAGAGTCTAATTTTCAACGATATACGATCGTCATCGGAAATCTGTCCTGAACTGTTCCCGCCTTCACCGCGTGGAGGTACTTATGTTATTTTATAATTATGCAATGAAATTAGTGATAGCTTTAATTTCTGTATCAAATGTTTCTGATCTTCGATTTTTATAAGTCAACAGGAAATGCCTATCAGACCGAACAACTTTTGCTAAGACGTCATTCCTATGTGAGTTATGGTGTAGCTGGGCTCTTGGAGTTCCACAACAGGTGCTCTGGATCTTCAAATTTATTCTGTCAGCAGAAAATGCTCATCACGTGGAACAATTTTTGCTATGGTACCATTTTTGTATCTCCTATAGTTTACCTGGTCTGTTGTGGTGCATTTAAATCCGTCCAGTAGTTCCGAAGATGAGCGTGTACAAACAAACAGACAAACAGACAAACAGACATACAGACAGACTTTTTTTTTTATTCGTGCTCTATTACTGTTTCTAAACCCCCCTCAATTATTATTATTTAAATATAGTCAATGTACAGACACAGTTTTTTTACTGTCTTATTATATTTATTATATTATATAGATATAGATAACGTATCTGGCAGCGTTAGTATTTGTAAAGTTTTTATTTCCATACATTTCTACTTCTGTATCATTCTCGTTTACAAAATTCTCGTCTTATTAATTGAAAACTTCCTGGTAGATGGGATTCTGTTTTAACACCTGGAAAGGTTTCGATTTACCTTTATTGTGAAAAACAGCGGTGTAATCACAACCAGTGTATGCATGAAATGCTGGTAAAGAACGACACAACGTTTCACCTAGTGTTTTTGATAAATGGGTACAATTTAATAGCATTTGGATCTTTGGCTCTTGATAATCCGCCCGAAAGTAACCAAATATTTGGTTTCAGTGGGTAGGCGTGTGCTAAAACACCGACTAAAATATCTGTGTCAGATGCTAAAATGGATACTTTAGTTGCGTCTTTTTCTATATGCATGAAAAAGTATTCGAGTATCTGATTCTTCATGATCGCAACCGTTTTGAGACCATCCTCAATTCCCAGCACATTTAAAAAACTTTCCGAAATGATATTACAATAAATTTGCACCATAGAAGCTGATGAAATTCATTTAATTTTTGACAGATACTTCAGCTGTTTTTCACAATAAAGGTAAATCTAAACCTTTCCAGGTGTTAAAACAGAATCCCATCTACCAGGAAGCTTTCAATAAATAAGACGAGAATATTGTATACGAGAATGATACAGAAGTAGTTGATTTGATTCATAATTTTAGTTGCGAAATGTATGGAAATAAAAACTTTACAAATACTAATGCTGCCAGATACGTTATCTTTAATAAAACATACGCAAGCAAAAAATTAAAAGGTTCCTTGTTGAAAAAAATAGGAATTATAGTTCATGTAGAATGCCACCATGTAAAAAGGTTATAAAACAAAAAATATTGCGAACGGTTTTCGTAAACGCTATGTGGCAAAACGCATGTTCAAATAAATGGATAAAATTAAATACCAAAAAATACGGGTGGGATTTGAATAACAATCGCCTAGAACCTCTATGGTATGAAGGTGAGCCAACACCACTCAGTGTAGAGTCTATTATAATTAATGATTCAGAGGACGACGATATTGATAAGTCATATGACAGTTCAAGTGATGAAGGGATTTTTATTAATTTGAGATTCTACGTTAAGTTATAATTTTATTTTTGTACAAACTTTTACTGATTTACATTAGTACAGTTCAATCTGACTGATTTTCATTTTTTTTGCATCTTTATATTTTTAATAATAGTTCTTGCTGTCATTTCACCATCATTGTAGCTAGTTATTTAATGGCTTGTAATTTTTGAATTAAGATAGTTATCGTACCTACTCAGGTATTGACAGTAAATGGCTAGTCAACCTAACCATTATTGTTTAAACTTGGATTTTGAGAGATCCTGGGGGTGGTCAGTTTGGTTAGGCGTTAGCTGTTCCTTCGATGATTTACGCAATAACAGGTTCTACACTCAAAAGTCTACTTACTTAGTTCCCTAAACCCACATATAAATACAGAATTCAGGTAACTGTAATGCCAACTTAAACTAAGTTTTGATAGTTGTATATAAATTGTAAGCATGTTATTGAACTCGTAGTGATTGTGCTAAATTTTGAATATACATCTATTATCTCTACACTTGTTGTTTTATTCAATGTTTTGATAAAAAATATTTAATATTCATAAATTTGTATAAATTTAGAAACAAAATAATGTTATTTTGACTACAGGTGAAATTATGCTCCATATCAACTTCAAACGCTTTAAACACTAAGTTTCGGCAAGCTTAGACCTGGCAGACCTTTTGATCCATTATCAGGGGCATATTGGTTATTATTTAGCGTTGGTCCCATCCGGGTACTCGATGAGGTAGGTTTAGTGTGTCAGAAGGGCATTTTAAAGAGGTCTGCCAAGTACTTTCGGCAGGCTGCGCAATGGCAGACCAACTTTTTTTTACATAACTAATCAATGGTTAACTGCTGCCAGCACTTTCATTCGGGTATCTTATGAGGTAATTTTTACTAAAAAATTACGTCAAAAAATATCAATTATTTCTATGACCCGGCAGGATTGGCTCTGGCAGACCTGATTTTTTTTACGTGTTTCAGTGTCGGTTAACGATCTAAATACAGCTTATTGGGGTATCTTATGAGGTAGGTATTTCTGCAGCCGGCTCTCGCACTATAAGAGGTGTAAACATATAGAAGTTAAATATAACTTTATTAAAGAGAAACATGCAGACAAACAAATTAATTTAAAGTATGTATGTTCAAAAGAGCAATATGCTGATATATTTACTAAAGCTCTACCTAGAGCTGCATTTCAGTACCTACGCAGTAAAATAGGAGTACTTAAATCTAGTTGAAAACTCTTTTCTTATTAATTTTGTAATTTCAATAAGATACTAATTGTTAGTAAAGATTTTGTTAGGTAAGAGTATGTAAATTGAAACTTGTAAGTAGGTAATAAAGTTATTACAGAATATTCTAATAATATGTGTATGTGATTAAAACATTACTAAGCTGAGGTTGTGCTTGATATGTTTCAGTTAATTTTATATACCTATGTACTGTCTTATTTGTTTATGTTTAAGAAGGGATAAAATTTGGTAAGAGTGTTGTAGTAAGAAACTTTATCCTTCTTTGTATGATTAGCACAACACTAATTAGTTAAGTACGTCACTATAATTGTTTTTACTCTGTGACAACATTATGGTAGAATCTCTCAATAAAACCAAACCACGTTCATTGCAAGTTTTTCTTTTATTTATCTAAAAACAACACTGTGGCTTTGGTGGTTTTGTCTCATTCATGATTGGCCACCGACTTCCGAATTTAGAGTTATTTTACACCGGTTAGTGTTTTTTTTGAAGTCGGTATTATTAGTATTTTTTGTAAAAAAAGCTTTTATTTTTCAATTTTTAATTTTTTTATTTTTATGTAGTTCACTAATTATTTTCCATTTCTTTTAATATTACAACCAAACAAACAGATTTCGATGAAATCAAGAAGAAAAAATCATGGACAAAAATGTTCTTAAATGAAAACTACCAGGTCAAACTATGTTAATTTTTTATGAGACCATTAAACAACTATTCTGCATCAAACTAAAAAAGAATCACGTAAATCGGTACATAAATCTCAGCGTAATCAGTGCACATACATACAAAAAAATGTTCAACAATAAATTAAATGTTCATAAAATGAAAAGCAACGGGTCAAATTGTGCTAAATTTTTATGGGACCAAATGGCAGCTATTCTGCCTCGAATTACGTAAATCGGATCATCAATCTCGGAGTAATCGGAGTACATACTTACCTACATAAAAAAAAAATACCGATCGAATTGAGAACCTCCTCATGAAGTCGGTTAATAAAAACCGCCACCTGCATGGGCCCGCATGGTATATTACGGCCCTGTCCTTCTCACAGAGAAGAGACCTGTGTTCCAGCAGTGCGAACCCTGAAAAAAAAACAATACTACTAGACGTCACGCGGTGTCACCCGCGCAGTTCCCGTTTCCATGAGAATACAGGTATAAAAAGCAGCCGGGGATAGTGTAGCTTCCCAACGGCGAAAGAATTAAATAGGTCCAGTAGTTTCGAACCCTATTCAATGCAAACAAACAAACAATCAAATCTTTACTGTATAGAAAGTTTAGCTGAAAGTATCAGTAATTTTTTTCAGGAACAAAAGTTCATTGCACTCGGTGACGCTTCACGCAACCTAGACACGCCGTCGATGATAAAGACCGCGGTTCGAAATAGTACCTACTGACGTCATCACATACGAGTTACGGTGACAAACAACCTAATAATAGGCTAAAGGTTATACGTTCTAGAACGTTCCGACAAAGGCCAGAGGTGGGCGGGATTTTGACCAACACTGGAAGCTTATCAAAATGGGTGACTTATTCATTACGTATCGAAATCCCTTCCATGCATCGGAAAGCATGTTAAGTCGTACTAGTCCCGGCTGGTATCAAAAGAGCTTGTGTCTAAATAATATCAGCCTCATCACGGGCCGATCGAAGGTTAAGCTACGTTTGACGAGGTTGGTCCGTCGATGGATGACCATTTATTACATACCAAGGCTTCCGTGCCTCGGAAAGCACGTTAAGCCGTTGGTCACGGCTGTCCTTTGTAGATCTTTGACAGTCGTTACTTGTAGTCAGAAGCCCGAATGTCTGACAACCAGTTTAACCAAGGGGTATCGTGCTACCAGTAGCGGTTGTGGAAGTGCGACAGCCAGTCACTCCATATTAAACAGAGCTTAACATAGTTGAGAAAAGGCTAGGCAGATGATGAGAGTAGACAGAAGCCTGACAGCCAGTTCAGTCTGTGAGCTACCTTGCCTGACCCATCTTCCCCTTATATTTTTTTCTAAGATGGGTCACTCCCAGATTGTCCAAATACAGCAAAAGTTGTCTTACTATGTGTGTAAAAATTTATAATAAAATACCTATAGAGCTAAAAAAAAAATAGTAGACTGTTCAAAAGTAAAATGTTGGAATGGTTGAATGCTCATAATTTCTACTCCCTTAAAGCATTCTTCGAAAATAAATTTTAGCAAATTTAATAAATAAGTTACAATGTTACTCAACTTTGCATGCTATAGATTTAATAGGTAAACATGTTGAACTACTGTTTTAACTGTAACACCTCTAAATACCATGTTTTGAAGCAATTAAAGACTTTGACTTTGACTTTGACTTTGATAGCTCATTGACCGTACTTAACTGGGTTGTAGTCAGCTAGTGTCTAGGAGGCAAAACGGTTTTGTGTGACAAGTTCGTGTAGAGACGTATTTTTTTTTTACGGGATGATATTTACTGATTCGACTGGGTGATATGTAATTCCTATTTTCATTTGTATCTAGGTAAACAGACACAAATTAATATAATAAATGTTCACTGTGACACAACATTATTAATATAAGTAGGTTAGTACTTTATTTAAGGCTTTTGACTTCTTTCCGATAAATTATCAGGTGTCAAACTAAACATTCAAACTATTAATGAAATAACATGTAAACAAGATACTAATTAACTTAGTGTTGCTTTTGTTTCACAATGTTAAACAATTCAAGATTTTGTGGCTTCCAAAGTATTGTGGGGTTTGTGTGCTGATAAACAATTAATCATTTTTATTTCTTTCATTTGGTTTGATTTTTAAAACTAGTGAGGTCGCTGTTCCACTATCTAGCATTTTTTAAGCCCAGAAATTAACTTGTTCAGATTATGGATGAACGATCACATAAAATTTCTAATGTTATATTTTGGGGAAATAACTAACAAATATGAGTGAGCCTGCTCAGTCAGTGCATGCAATTCTCAGTAATTGTGACCTCAACTAGGAAACTCTATCAGTTTGATACTTTATGCGTACTCAAACACCCAGACTAAAATTTCACCTTGCCCCTAGACATTTAGGGCCGTATTTTGATTTTACTCTTATTGTTTTTTAGGAAATTAGACAAACTCTTCTATTTTGCCAACAAAAACAAACGGTAATCACCAAAATGTCTGCTAAAAGTGATGATTAGGGAGTAATGTTTTCTCAGGTTGGTTCATTGTGGCAGTAAAGGCCCGAATAAATAAACTGCTATCAATCAGAGTTTTAAATTGTTTTTGATTGTGCTTTTCTGCTTTTTTTATTGTGAATGTGATTACTCAGTCCTGAAAGCCTAGTGTTTAATGTCTCGCCTCTCATGCACTAGGTTGTGGGTTCAAATCAAAGCAAGCACAAAAGGACATTTTTTTTAAAAATAATAGTAATATCTAAGATTTTCTTAGACCTGACTTCAGTGAAGGAAACTTTGACTTATAATTATGTAAGTCAGAAATTATCTATCCCACCGTGAGCGTGATCATTGCTAATAGAAATAAAGAAAGAAAAAGTATTTATTTGGCACAACATGGGCAGGCTGATTTTTTCTGTACGAAAAGAGGCCTTTAGTCTGCACCGAGACAATATAGGCTTGTATTTAATGATCATGAAGATGCAGCTCAAGAAGGAGCTTGTGGCTAAATTATAACAGTCGCACGGGTCG
The DNA here is from genome assembly GCA_921972225.1 of Euplexia lucipara. Lineage (NCBI taxonomy): Eukaryota > Metazoa > Arthropoda > Insecta > Lepidoptera > Noctuidae > Euplexia > Euplexia lucipara. The sequence continues at coordinate 1,382,676 of OV179152.1, read as the reverse complement.
ATCGAAGGTTAAGCTACGCTTGTCGCGGTCGATCCGTGGATGGGTTACCATTTATTACATACCAAGACTCCTCCGTGCCTCGGAAAGCACGTTAAGCCGTTGGTCCCGGCTGTCGTTTGTAGATCTTTGACAGTCGTTACGGGTAGTCAGAAGCCCGAAAGTCTGACAACCAGTTTAACCAAGGGGTATATAATGTTACCCAGTTACTGGGTTGTGGAGGTCTAACAGGCAGTTGCTCCATGTAAAACACTGGTACTCAGCTGCATACGGTTAAACTGGAAGCCGACCCCAACATAGTTGGGAAAACATAAGTGTTAAACAACTTACGTGATGACTTTGATATCACTTTGATAAGTTTTTTAACTCTAGATTGATACAGGGTGTAAGGGACGGCCTCCTCAGACTGATGGGGTGAATTCAGTATATTATACTAAGAAGACCGGTACAAGAAATATTTCAGGAACGTTATGGGAATCCAATAAATAACTTGATTTGTTTTATTTCCTCATAAGCAATCATAAGCAAAAAAAAAACGCACGCAGCGAGCATTCGGGCGCTCGCCCCGTCAAGTCGTTCGTTAGAGTATTTCAACATCCATTGTTGGTTTTTTTATTTTATTATTATTATTATTTATCTTTATTACAAGTAACATTGACTCATTCACAATTTTTCTTAATCCTCTGTTAGTATTCCTATTCTAATTACTTAACCTAAAACCATGAATACATATGAGTCACTGCCACACGCTTATCACAGATGTGGACAGCTTGCAGCAGCGACTCACATACAGACAATCGAGTCTGCTCGCAATGCAGCGCAGGATGATGCTGGGATTTTAGCCGTATTATTTACATAAATGGAGTGCTACTTTCAGAGGGTGTTATTATACATTGAAATGAAACTGAAAAAAAAACTGTAAAAAATGAAAATTTTCTTGAAAAAATTTCGGTGGATTATGATTCAAAATCAGGAGCTAAATGCGCCCTATCAGTTTGAGGAGGGCTGTCCCTTACACCCTGTATTATATTTGGAGTGGTGAAAATCAATCTGCTTCTTTGTATATTTAAATAATTAGTAAAACTAAAACACTCTTTGTTTACCTTTCCCGATTGGAAACGAAAATAATTTGTGCACTTTTAAAAGAAATTCTCTACCGTAGAGATAAAGCGAAGATGTATAAATAAATTACATTTGAGAGTTTCTTGAACTCACATGAATCTTTCGAAATCGTAAAGTTTACGGGAAAGAAGTGGGTTATTTTAGATTTATAGAGGATAGGCTAAAAATCTGTCACTACTAGGTGAATTGGTGTGAGTGAAAATAATAAATAAAATGGAAATAGCTAGCTCTAAATTTACTTTTTGATTTCGTTCTTTAGTTTATCCCAATATTTTTTTATTGTATTTTATTTAACTACACTTTAATAAATAAATAATACCAGTTTATACTGATTTGTAGTTTATAATGTTCCACTACAGGGCAAAGGCCTCTTTTCATGCAGAAAATGGAACGAAAATGTTATTTATGTTTTACATAAAATTTTCTTATAAATTTAATCTACTGGCATAGGATCCCGCTATAGAACGACCTTCACCGAGCTGGTTAATGGATGAAACCTATTTTATATTAAATTTAGTATATATATAAATATATTACACATGGGTTGTCTAAAAAATTTCAGTCCAGGATATTTTTTTTGAATATTTCACCGGTTTAATTAATAAGCAAATTCCTTACCAATCGAAAGTATGAAGTCCATAGAATATGCAAACGTTAGGTTGACAATTTTTTTCCCGTCACAACTCTCGGGCAGTACGATATAAACAGTATAAATGGATACTAGTAACTTGCACCGTTCTGGTAAATGAATGAAAGTAAAATGAAAATAAAGATCCCATACCAATCGAAAATTGGTAGATATATGAAATTTGTCCATTAACCAAACCGGTGTTTTGTTTTTTTAGATATTAATTAGTTATAGGTACCCTGGACTGAAATTTTTTAGACAACCCATATGCAATATATTTATTGACATATTAAATTTAATATAAATTAGGTTTCATTCACTAACCAGCTCGGTGAAGGTCGTCCTATAGCAGGATCTTAGACTATATGCCTTGTTTCAGCTTATGTTTCAAAATCAAAAGTCAAATTCCTTTGATAGTTTTTCAACTTTATGGCAAACCGAATAAGGTTCATGTTCAATTGGGAAAATATATCAGTTTGGGATAGTTAGATCTGCCTGTTTGCTTGTGGTTTTTGTGTGTCTGTACGTCGTGATTTCATGGTACCTGGAGTGAACTCACTCCAGGTAGTTATAGTCCTATATATAGTAGTCACAGTTATTGATAAAGGATTCTTACAAGTCATATACAGATTAAAGATTTTACTCGACTCGATCTGACTGCCTCGTTGGTCTAGTGGTCGCAAGCGCTACTGCTGAGCATGAGGTCCCGGGTTCGATCCCCGGGTCGGGCTTAGTGTTATTGAGTTTTTCATCTGGGATTTCTCAGTAGCAGCCCCGAATCTGGATTTGTGCCCGATTGATGGCAATAGGCTCGCCCCCTATTACATGGGACTTAAACATAACTGGCGAAATGTGGGTGTACTACCAGGTACACCTCTGCCTAGCCCGTCGGGGATTATAGGTGTGACATTATGTTAGATTTTACTGTTAAAAAAAATATTAAAACTTATGTACCTACAAGATGTCAAACCAGTTAAAGAAATAAATAAATAGCAGTCAAATCACACTCAGCACGGTCAACCTTGAGAGAAGTCTTATTCTAAATATTTAAGCACAGTATCCACTCTCCTGAAATGGGCTGTCAGTCATTACCATGAATGGTATCCTCAATAAACAAGTGTATCAAACCAGTGTAACTCAGAAATGAGTTACACTGGTTTCAAAACAAACCAAAACAAATCTAAAGTGGTTGCTGGTCATTCAAACTCTTTAACGTCAGAATTGTTTTGCTTTCAGTAATTTTCTTATTCTAGTTACAACGTATTCTCAAATAAGGTGCATAATCTAACATATAAAATTCTCGTGTCAAAATGTTTGTAACAAAACTCCTCTGCAACGGCTTGGCCAATTATTATGAAATTATGTGAGTGTGTAAAGTAGGTATTGGTTAGGTATTTGGACGTGATCTAAATAAAAGTAATAAATTAATTCTAAGGCGGACCAAAGTTTACCGGGGAATGTAGTTCTATAAAAAACACTACCATTGTTATGTATTATTATCAATAAGGTTTTTGAATGTTTTTTTAACATTTTAATTTTGAATAAATATTTCTTAATTTTACTTAATCCGTATTAATGTGTTATATAAAGCCAGCTAGCCAATTATAAACCCTCATGTATAATGAAGTCTTATAATTGGCTGTCTGTCTTTTCTTATTCTTTGTCTATTTTGTTTAGCTGTAAGTAAGTCTTTCAAACAAAAAAAAATGAAACTAAAATTTTCCTTATCCGTCGCTCGGCGAGTTATTGTGAATGTATCGGAGTGTTGTGTTGACGATCAACTGTTGGCACACTGTCTCATGTATTTATACTTTGTTGGCAGAGAGCAAGGAGCGAGTGCAGAGAGCGCCCTTCGAGACCGCTCTGCATCATGCCGGTGAGTGACCAAAACAATCATTAACTATACAATTAGTTTAGTACGTAGATACCTACATACATGCATACATACATAAACTCACGCCTTTCTCCCATGGGGGTCAGCGCGTCAGCTACTACAGTCAAACGGGGTGAATAGAAACGCAGGGGTTAACAGAAACAAAATTATAAAGTTGTGTTCCTATCCACTCTTTCGTTCATATATTCACCCCGTTTGACGGTACAATCCTTACATTTATACTAATAATAATAATAAAATAAATATAAATAAGTAAATAAATATTCCACAACTTTTCACACAACACCATTTAGTCCCAAGTTAAGCTTGAGAGCTTGTGTTATGGGTACTAAACAGCTGATAAACATACTTATATATTTCTAAATACATATATATTATAGATAAATGACATCCAGACACAGAACAAATGACTTGCAATTTTGCCTGAACTATACTTCTTTTGCTTCGTTTACATTCATGCATGTTGTCATACACACATGGTTCTTAAATAGGCAATATGAAATGTCGTAAAAATATAATGCGTCAAGGGGACAATGCTTCATATAGTAGTTTCTCGGTCCAGACGAACAACTTCAATGGCTAGACGAAGAATCGATTGAACCCATTAGCGTCGGGTTTTCCCAGCCTACGCAGCAGGGAACCTGGCTTCGACGACGACACGTAAATAAGCAATAACTATTTTCAACACAATCTAGAAAAAAATAAAAGTTGCAATGGCGTGCAGCTGGATACTGAGAGGGATGTGTGGTGATACGCAAACGGTATATAAATGAGTATGTATGAGAAAATTTGAAAGAAGTATTTGTGATCGAACAGTTGTATGGTAATCGGTTTCCATGGCAGGGGCATGTGATGCAAAGAAATGAGGATTACGTTTTGAAAAATGCTTTGAGTATTAGTTTTACAAAAGTAGAGGAAGGCAAATAAACTATGGATAGATTGCGTGAAGTAATGTGGGGCGTCTGGCGGCGAGATGGGCGGACGACATTGTTGCCTTTGCGGGAGTACCGTTTCAATTTTCAATTTCAATTTATTCATGAAACAATTAACATTGTGTTGAATATTTATACTTACATGCAACATACAAAAATAAGTACCTAATAATTATATTATAATATTATTCGACATTCTAGAGCAATTAAAATAAGGTGCTAAAACTTCACAAATATAATGTCAAATCGTTATGGATATTTAATGTCAAACACGTTTAAATAGAAATGTCAGAAACTGGTTAAAAAGTCAACAAATTCAAAATTATAATGTCAAAACAGCAAAAATATATAAATAATTATTTAAATCATTCATTATTGTGTGACATTAAATCCGATATATTGTACAGACATTTTTCGAGTAAAAAGGCTTTTAATTTTGTTTTAAACGAGTGGGTGTTATAAATTAGAACCTTTAGCTCAGAAGGCAACTTATTAAATATCTCTACAGCTTGATAATTTGAGCAATGTTCTACAATATTTAATTTTGGAGCTATCAGTTGCTTAAAAACTTTTCTCCGTGTGCTCTCTCGTATATCTCGTTCTTCCTGTGATTCGAGCGTATGTATATACTTAGCGAAGTGACTTAAAAGGACCATTATATATAGGCTAGGTACCGTTAATACCCCCATTTTTTAAAAGTAATCTCGGCATGAGACACGTTGTGCAATTCTAACCATTGTCCTTATGGCTCGTTTTTGTAAGATGAACGCTCTCTGCCAGTTATAGCTGTAACTGTTTCCCCAGAGCACGATGCTATATCGTATCCTAGACTCAACCAGCGCATAATATACAGCCTTTAGCTGTTCAATGTTAAGTTCGTCTTAATTGCATCCTTTAGTGAATTATTTTCCAAGTTTAAATTATCTATTTCTGAGTTTGCAGACTGCAATTCTAATTTAAGTTTGTTGATTTCCTCATTCATTGATACAATATCCATATTATTTTCTGAGTTATTATTATTGTTGGGTAAGCTTTGATATGAGATATCCATCTCAAATTCAAACTCGCTTACGTTTAAATTATGCTGCTTCTGCGTTCTTTGCGTGACGTATATGTTATCGTCTTCCATGTTTTAATTATTAATCGATATAATTTAGAATAGTTACAAAAAGTCGAGCACGTATTCAGATGCGAACCAACAACTAGTATTTAGTAGTACTTCAAGCGTATATTAACGCGCCAACTGAGTATCTGTTAGGAGCCTTCAAATAGTACCATAGGTTTGGAACACAGACATCTGTTTATCTGTTTTATCGACCGTGGATGAGAATGGCACAGGGACGTGGAGGATGACAAGGACAGGACTACCCAGTAATGGGTGAAGTCAGGCTGTGAATGATGATGATGAGATTGCGTGAAAGCAGGTATGGCTAAGAAGGCGATAACTATTGATTATTATGGCAAATGTAAAAGACCCATGTGATGTGAAGACGTGAATTTGAATGTTTGTAACCGCACTTACGATACGGGAGATATTCTTGTGGTAAGACAATGTTTTTTTAAATAAATATACAGAAATAATATATGGTTATTGCTTATACGATTCGACAATCGCTACATGTAGTCAGAAGCCTAACAGTCTGACAACCAGTTTCAACAAAGGGTATCGTGGTACCCTGTCACCGAGTTGTAGAGGTCAGATATGCATTCAGATCAGACTGGAAGCCAACCCAAACATAAATAAGAAAAGGTTTGCAAGATGGTGATTAAATGCTAGTCTTTAGCAAATTTCCGACTACTCATAATTACTGCCAATTCCTACATGTATGTAACGACAACAGAAAAGTCGAACAAGGCGGGGTAAACACGAGACTATATCGGCATATTGATAAACAATGTCTAATAAAAACTACAATGTCTCGTCTTTTGTTTATGTCTGCGATATCCTCGGCTTTTGAGGTTGTCCAGTCTAGCTGTAGGTACAATGGTAGGTAACTATTCGATTTTGTGTTTGATGTTTTTAGAAACTAATTTCGTTGCGAAGATTTTCTGTTTGTTGAATGTTTTAGTGGCTGCTCTAACCGATTTCTGTTGCAAATACTGGTGAATACTTCTTTTAGATGGGTCTTAGCAATCATTGCATATCAAAGATTCGTTTGTAAACTAAGTCCACAAAGTATGTATTTTGGTGCTATTTTTTAATGTCATCATCATCATCATTTCAGCCATAGGACTGCTGGACATAGGCCTCCCCTATAGATATCCAATAAGACCGGTTGGAAGCGGCTCGCATCCAGCACGTTCCCGCGGCCTTAATGAGGTCGTCTGTCCACCTTGTGGGTGGACGTCCTACGCTGCGCTTGCCGATACGTGGCCTCCGCTCGAGAACCTTTCGACCCCATCGGTCATCAGTCCTCCGTGCTATGTGCCCTGCCCACTGCGACTTCAACCTGCTAATCCGCTGGGCTATGTCGGTAACCTTGGTTCTTCTACGGATCTCCCTCTCTCTCGGATTTTTAATATAGGGACTTACAACTTACCGGCCTTTTTCAGGCATCGTAAATTTGTGGGTTAGTTAACATTTCAGTTAAGGTTCTACTACCACAATTTTACATTAATTAGGTCAATTTTAATTTTAATCTGTATCTTATATTATCTAGTTTTATTTTCTTTTACGATACTTTTATTTCTAACTCATAACTGGCGTAATGTGGGTGTACTGCCAGGTACAACTCTACCTAACCCTTCGGGGATTGCTGGTGTGATGTTATGTTTTTTTTATGTGTTTTTGTTTTATGTCTTTTTCTAACTTCATCCTTCTTATTTTTATTTTATACTTTCTTACCTCTCGTACCAAATGGTCGATTGCGGTCGCCTACTCGCACAGTTTAGTTTTTGGGCGCGATTTTATCGATACTTTTGTTGTGTTTTTTTATTAAATTGCGCGATATAAGAATAAGTAGTGAGAGATAGAAAATAGGTACTTACTTATGTTTTAATTACCCCTATATTGCAAATGTTTCCTTAACTACCGCTATATACAGAATAACACATTTTCTTTAAAAGTTATTAAGTCGCGATTTTCTCGAATGTTTTACAAAACTATTAATTTCAATATAAAAATAGACGACGTTGTTACCACTAAATAAAAACTTCACCGTTTTCTCTTATAAATTAAAATCTCACATATTTTAATTCAGTAATAATATTTTCAGTTCACAATAACAGTTTCGGCACATTTCGCATTACGTTTTATTTCGGGAGCTGATAGGGGTCGTTTACCTGCGCCCACGCACGCGACATTATTGCGCGGGTCTCCTGCGCATATACCTACAAAGGGAACCTTGAAAAATGTGAGTTGGCATTTTTACCTTAACGAGTTTTTAGCAATGAATCTTGGGTGAGTGAAAAAGAAAATACAATAGTTTCAGCGAAGTTTACTTATTTTGAATATTAAATAGACCCTTCGGGAAGAAACTGTTAAATAATAATGATTCAGATAGGTTTAGTTACAGGGTTTATAGGGGTTATAGGGTTTTATTATGGCCATCGGTTTATAGACTCGAAAAATAGTTAATAATCAAATAAAAAGACCTATGCGAGGCGAAAAAGGCATTCATCTACGCATTAGCAACAATACCTATTATAATTATAATCGATGATTAGTTTCGGAATGTGCGTAGATTTTCTTAAGAACGGTTGGACTTATCAAGTTAAAATTTATACCAAATACTGAGGTCTATAGTGTCATATAAAAATCAAGGTCCTGAGTCAACACTATAAAAATGAAATAAAAATGAAATAAAAACAAATTATGGGCTTTGATTTTCACAAAAACTTGTAAGTACCTACATACCAAGATTTACCTTAATTTACAATTTTTTTTTTATTTTTCAAATTTAAATTCAAATTCAAAATATTTTATTGTGGATCATAGGTAGGTACAGTTCTTAAGTAGTTGAAAATTTTGATCAGCTATGTCCCGCCCGGAGGGCTTACAATAATCACATTCAATAAAAACATTTAAAAAAATAATTACATAATTACTAATTGTTATTACTTTCCCTCTAGCACAATAAATAAAAAAACCAAAAGGGCACAAATGTCAAATTTAATTTCTATAGAAAATAAAATTAGTAACATATAACATTCAAAAGGTAAAAAGATAAAGTCAAACGTGACAAATTAAGAAGGTAGGAACAAAGAAAAGAAATTATATACTTGCAAATATTTTGGATAAAGTCAAACGTGACAAATTAAGAAGGTATTAGGAACAAAGAAAAGAAATTACATACTTGCAAATATTTGCGTAACCCTCAGTGCTCGAGTCCAACTTACACTTGGCCGGTTTTTCACTAGTAGGTGAGGTCGGTCAAAAGTCTTCTTCTTCTTATCGTGTGGTTAGTAACTGACCTGGTGTCAGAGTTTTAATGCCGCCCATGGGCCTCTGACTTGGCATCACATGCCCTCGAGAATAGTCTCTCAGGCATGCCGGTTTCCTCACGATGTTTTCCTTCACCGTTTTTAAAGCAAGTGATAATTTAACAATACGCACATAAATCCGAAAAGTCAGAGGTGCGTGCCTTGGGTTCGAATACGAGACCTGTGATTTGGCAATCCACCGCTCGCACCACTAGGCTATCACTGCCTTAAAAAGTTAAAAAAAGGTTGGTCAAAAGTTATATTTATCGTACCTATTAAAGGTTAACATTATTGAAAAACGTTCCATAATTTTCCCAACTTTCCACGAGTTCCAAATATATTTCACCAGGCGTTGTTTCTCTGTATCTAATTCGGTCGCTCGCCTCCGTAATTAACCTCGATTCGATTGTACCAGCAGTGTCACGGTTTGTGGGTGAGCAGACTTACAGGTAAACATAGGTGGGTATTTCGAGGGTAAATGACGCATTGAAATACTTTGCTGTTGTTTCAAAACATCTTGAGGGAACTTGAACTTGTAGATTGCAAACGTGATGAAGAAAGCTTGTACGTAATGTCAAACTTAGTGAACAATGTCGCTTTATATGATTCAGAGGTACCTAGTTAGTTAAATGCAGTTGTTTGATGTGACTTAACGAAAACCACAGACTTCACGAATGTAATACTAATAAAAAAGTTACATGAGATTTCCGTTGGATGCTAATCCGCGGTTAAGTATAGTGCTGCAGCAACTAAATAATTTTAATTTCAAAAGTAAACAAATGGAGCAGTTAAACCGTACACCCTTCTTTGTATGAAAAGAACATCTTAAATAAGGAGAACGTCAGTAACAGTGTCCCTTCCAGAGAAGGTTCTAGAACAACCAATGGGATTAGAATATGTCTTCTTCTTCCAATTCCACCGGTTCTTCTGAAACATTCTCTTTACTAAGAGAAAAACCTATTCTATTTGTTATAAACCTTCTCTATACCCTTACAGTAAATATAAGTACAGACGCCAGCACATCAAGTTACCCCAATGTGTTAAAATTCTTTGATCGTTTTTCAACTTTATGTCCAACGGTATAAAGTTCATATTCAATTGGGAAAATTTGACATGACACATTGGGGTAACTTGTTGTGCTGGCGTCTGTACATAAATATAATCATTGAAAAACTTTAGTCCACCTTTCAAAATCAAAAGTAATTTATGTCATTAGGCTAAGGATCAGCACTGTTTGAACATTAAAATTACACAAGGCAGTCCCCCAAAAAAACTGCCATACACCACTTCTTGTATGGTTTTGTTGAGAAGAAGAAGTGGCGGAACAAACTCCCCTGCAACATTGCAACAACTTTATTAATAAGGCAAATAGTGTTTTGTGAATGTGTCCGTGTACCTATTGTTATGTTGATAAGTTTAAATTTCTTTGCACAAATAATAGGTCATTAATTAGGATGTATGTAAGTGATAGAAAACTCGAATAAATTGACTAGGTATTCTTCTAGTTTTGTATGATCATAATAGCTAGAAATAACTATTAATGCACCACATAAACTAAAGTTGCACAAAACTTTTGCGAATTAAAACACCTTGTGTAATAAATTACGAATCAACAAACCGATTAATTTTATAATTACTTCGGACACGGTGTTTTTAACAAAACGGCGCACATGTAAACATACATTTTGCGCGTTTTACGTGCGTACGATTGTTATGTGCGCTATATAGAGAATTCGGTCAAGACCGAACCGTGCGTAACGAGACTGTTCTGTTAGTTTAGTTTAGTATTCTTTGATAGTGGGATAGTACACTCAAACGGGGTGAATAGAAACGCAAGGGTGAATAGAAACAGGACATTGTAGGGTATTTTCAGGTTAGTTAAAAGTTCTTTGTTCCTAAGAAAAACAATTAAGACTTCTTCCTTAGGTTATGCTAAACTAAATTCTCAAAAAATGTACAGTAATATTACTTGAATTATATAATTAAATTACTTACATAATTATTTCAACAGCTGAGAACAATTAAACGATAAAAAAAATATATATCACTACTTTCACACAGCGAGCTTGTGCTATGAGTACCTACTAGACAACTGATAAACATACATACATACATAACATTCATAACGTCACGCCTGTAATCCCCGAAGGGCTAGGCAGAGGTGTACCTGGTAGTACACCCACATTTCGCCAGTTACAAACAGACATACTTAAGTCATATAAATGAGCACAATTATTTGTTCTTTATATGTTCTTTATAGGTTAACCTACTTAGGTATATAAAGGACAAAAAATAATTGTGCTTACCACACAAACCTCATTATCTCGGATGAGAATTGAACCCACGACTTCCAGCATAGCAATGAATCAATGATAGATTTTGATAAGGGTTTGCTTATTTGCTGGTTGTTTGTGTATGAGTTTAAATGTTTCTAGACTCACCCATGATAAAGAAAAAAATATGGGGTAAATGAGGTACGTTTTTATAAAAATACTTGCTAGCTCAACAAACTTTGTTCTGCCATTCCCCATTTATCCGCATTTAATCGTACATAAATCTAACTTATACGGTGATGGTAAACAGCCTACTGCTGATCTGCCAATCATTCACTGACTGTTTATAGTTCTTTGTTATTCTCATTGTAAATCTTTGTAACCGCTGCGTGGCCGCCATATTGTACGCAGTTAAACCGCGAATGGTCTGTGGCGTAATTGTTTAGATGTTACTAACTATTACAACACGTGATTCTATGGATAAGAAGAGGTATTATGATTATATGCTTTTCTCATTTTCATCCTCCTCAATACTTAATATATGTATTGCTTCCACGTGTGAACTTTACGTTTCTAAAAATATGATCATTGTGGTCCCTGTCGGGCACGGCAACGTAGGAGAAAGGAAGGGTGTATTGTTTTAACCTTCTAACCTTTTCGCAATTCATTTGGAGTCTTCGTTTCGGAAGTTTAAGACGTTTTTTAAGCTTTAGTGGTTTTTTTCCATTAAACTGTATTTATTTTTTTAATTGACTAAGGTATAACTCAGAAAACCTCCTACAAGCATTTCAGTATTAATAAATTAACTGTAATACTCGAAAATGAAAGGAACAATATAAATATTTGAATTTAGCCTGTCTCTTATGTACACAATTACATTCTACTCTGTCACCGAAGGTTCGATTCAGTATGGGGCGCCAACGTTTCAAGTAATGATTGCCGCAACCCGCGGGTTTTTCCACCCATGGCGGAGTGGTGTTAGGGAAACCCGTGCGTGACAACCCGGTACTATGGCAAAATCTATAGGAAGGAATTTATGGGGTGTATATTAGATCAGCAAGCCTAGCCATATTACAAATTCTATTTCTATTACGACGCTAACGACTGTAACACAGTTCATACTAATTACTAGTATATAATAGTCATCAACGTTATCTCTTACAAATATGTATTATTTGTCATGATTATGTATTTTAGTTATAAGAGAGAACTGTAATTTGAAGTGTTTTAATAAACTATTCTATTCTATTCTATTATTGTAATCGGTAAGGTGACAATAGAAAGAAAATGGCGTACATGAAATCAGCTGTTTGTCAACTGTCAAGTGTTAACGAGTAGATTTTGTTATATGGCTGAAAATGAAATACACTTGACAGGTGACAAACAGCTGATTCCATATACGCCATTTTCTTTCTCTAATAGAAATAGAATAGAAATAGAATTTTTAATATAGCTAGGCCTGCAGTTTGGTTAGAGACTTTTTGGAGCATATATATTTTGAAATGGTAACTTGCAATAACAACCGTGTAACTCCAACGGTTTTCTTAGCGCACCCTTAAATAATGTGCTAAAAAGGCCGAATATTATCAGACTCAAAGACTCAAACGCCATATTTGGACAGTAACTGAGCGATTTCAATATTAGTAAGGCCTACAGGCAGTGGTTGAAACAAAACATAAATATTAATAATAAAAATAAATAACGATTAGTACCTACAAATAAATAAACGGAAAATCATAAAAATAAAATTTAAGATTAAACAAAACATAAATAATAGATACAAACAAAGTGATAGTAGTTAAGTTAGTTATTCGTTATCTTCAAGTTTTATTATTCGTTTAAATGTACAGACGCCAGCATATCAAGTTACCTCAATGTGTCAAATTTCTTTGATCGTCGATCAGCTTTATGTCAAACAGAATAATTTTTATAAAAAATTAAATGATCACGTAAAGTAGGGCTTACTCACTCCTACTCTTTGCTGTGCCCTACAGGATACATAATGATCTCATTTATAAACTTACCACCTAAGAAAACAGAAAGCAATAACGATATTGATTATTGACTAGTTTCGGGTTTAGCTGTTGAGTTTAGATATTTGTAAGAGTACCAACGAGACAGTAGAAATTCTTTGTGTGTGCCAAAGCTGTTACTAAAGAAAAAGAACCTTGGCAAAATCACCACCAACCCCAAAATACTTTTAACCCCGCAACAAGTTAAATTGACAACACTTCGTCAAACACGAGGGTTTGACAACAAACTCGCATCAGATGTCAGGTAGAACCTTCAGCCAAGGTCTCAACCTTCGATCATCTACCATCATTAGCTGGAGGTGGCCATAACAAGCGTCATTACATTAGCAGTAAGCTTTTAGTTAACTAGGGGTGGGACACGGTGACGTCACCAAGGTTGTGGGGCAAGGCCGGGGCTATTAATGTACTTCGGCTGATAAATATAGATGGTCGGTGTCTTTTTATGGTGTTTGGTTTAGAGGGTCAAGTTGGAGGCTGCTGGCGTAACGTGGTTGCATGCCGCCGGTCAATTTATTTACTCTCGAATCAGAACGCCATACAGCAATTACACTAATAGAGCAAAATAAATAATAAAAAAAAACAACTACCTAACTGCTTCTTTAAATCATTCATTAACTATTCTAGAAATATTTTGATAGACCGACAGAAACGAATGAAATATTTAGAATAGAATGCTCTTATGATTTATTTAATACTTCAAGCACACTAATGTACAAAGGTGGACTTAATGCCATAGGCATTTTCTACCAGTCAACCTTCAGGTAATGCAGAGAAAAGCTGTGGTAGGTGCAATGTAAAATGAAAAAAAAAGAAAAGAAAGCCAGCAATACTAATATAATATGTTCAGTATAAATACATAAATATGTACGCTATAGTTACAATATATAATATATATTGCAACACTCACGCTATTCTGCTGTGTATTTTTTTTTTTATTATTATTTATTTAATATTTTCTTGATTTGCTAAATATTAATCCGTGATTTTAATATTTGTAAATGTGAGAGTACCATGTATCTATCCACATAATTATGTAAGTACTTATCTACTAAAATGCTTAATCTATCTTAGCATAGTATGTTATTTTTTTATTTTTTATTTTATTTTACTTTGTTTAATCTAGGTACATCGTATTCACATATAATGTATTTTTTATTGTATACAAATATTGTAAAAACTATTTTAAAAGAGTAAGTATGGAGTTTCTTGCCCATTCTTCTCCATACATAACTACCTTTTGGAAGGGGCAACTAGAATCATTAAATTTTACTTAACTTGTAAGTTTAACGTTCAAAAGTGCCTTTTAAATGGCCTAATTTAAATAAATGATTTGACTTTGACTTTGACTTTTGACTTTATATAATTTTTAATACACAAATATGTTCAGTATAAATACATAAATATGTAAACTATAGATATAATACATATACATAATACATAATACACAAGGATTTGCGAAAACATTAGCGCTGTGAAGATACTACTGCCAACTTCTTTCGAATATGCTCACGAACTTTAACCTTGAATGAAAATCGGTTGGTTGCCATCCTGATTTCCTGGGATAGCGTTTCACAAAGAAATAGACTGCACAAAAAAAGAGCTATGAATAAAGTCAGAACGGCGAGTGGGACATAGAAGAAGACGGTTATGTGAGGAGCGAGGGTTTTACGGGTTTGCTCTTTATAATACAACTGAAAGACCGGAAAGACTGGCCTGTGGGATAGTAGGTAGTGGCTCTGACTGCTATGCCGGAGGACGTGGGTTCGATACGGTGGCTGTGTGAAGCATTTTTGCTCAATACTTAAATACTAGGCATCAAACTTGACTAAAGCAGACAGGAATTGTTGAACTGTCTTAAATAGACAAATAATATATTCGTTATTTTATGACGTCCTAGTTTCATTAAACCTTAAAGAGATTAAAGATACCTACGATAGAGAAGACACGCGCAGCAATGTCTTAGAAAAACCGTGATCCAATGTCTCAGTAGCGCCATCTAACATAATATAGCAATTTTGGGTGTGCGTTCCTATTGAGGGACCACCTCTCAATTTTGAGTTTGAAAATGTAAAATTTGTAAAAGTACCCATTCAAAAGTTACAATCGATTTAAGGTGGTCCCTCAGTCGTGCATGATAGACATCCATATCTCCGTATCTAAAAATTTAAAAAAAAATGTCCCATTTAATACAAATAATAATCTAATTTCTAGGAGGAAATACTTAGGGTAAGGTGACCACACCATAGGATATTTTAAAAATAAACACTTGTGACTGTTTGTTGATATAATTTTTTATTAATATTGAACATCACTTGGCTTACCACACAGATAAAACAATAGGTATTTATGAAAATAAATAAATTTGCCTTATACATCATAAAATAATGAATCTATTTTTTGTCTACTTATGACAGTTGGATAGTTTCCTACTGTCATTGTTAAAGATACTAAAAATTTTTGTTCAAATTCAATGATAAGGCTAAAACTTTCAGCTTCTTCGTCTGTCGCACTTATCAAATAAATATAGTTTAACAATGTTTAGTATAATGCTTGAAAATGTGCGTGTATTGCATATTATATATATATTATAAGGCTCTGTGCAAAATCTGTGGTATTTGGAACGAATCTTCGAATGCTTGCAATCCAAGATGGCCGTGAAACGTCACCAAAAATACGTTTTGCCGCCAAAACAAACGTTGTCATCGCGATCAAAGTGGAACATTTATTTAACTATTTCTTTTGAAGAATCTTTTGGAAAGTCCCAGTTTTTTGTAGTTTATTACTATGACGTAGGCAAGTGTTATGTTTAAGTAATTAAAGTTTTTTTTTTATACGTAACATATGGACTTGCGTTTTAAGAGATTAATTTATTGTGTTGTTTTAGAGATCCGTACGCAAAACGACTATTATTAAGCCATCTGAGTCTGTTTGCGACGACTTTACAAATACTCTAATATTAGTGTTTGGAAATATTCGTTGCAGAAACATTATTCTAAGTTATTTTTAGGACTTTATTTATATCAATGGGTAATACCTACTTATTGTGCTTGCCTCATTTTGAACCTTAAGGCCACAGGATAGTTGCATTTATTAATTTTAAAATGGTTCTAATTTGACATAAAGTTCGCGTCCAGCATTAAAGCTAGGCACACTAAAGGAGGATCTTTGTGATCGTAAATTGATAGGCCAGTTGATATGAAATATGTGTCACTATGGCCTCTTTAATCAACTATGTTATGGCCGGCAGCATAAATGGATGTAGCTGAACATCAGTATTTAACATGAAGCGACAACCTATCTGACCTTTACAACCCAGTCACTTTGGATAATACTGGTTGTCAGTCTTATAAGTTGATAACTATTTTAAAGATACTGCTTTGCGAAGCACTAAGGGACGCACACACCACGATTTTTTACCGTTCTGACGACGCGAATTTTTGATAGGCGCGATGTCTACGCCTTCTTAAAGAAAGAAAGAAGATTGAAAGAAGAAACATTTATTGAAAACATCCTGAAGCACGCACATTTAAAACGCACACGCAGATTATAGCGTATTATCAGATAATTCACATAAAAAAAAAAAAATCATCTATAAAATGTTTGTATTTAGCAATATATAAGTATGTTTATCAGCTGTTTAGTACCCATAACACAAGCTCTCAAGCTTAAATTGGGACTAAATGGCATTGTGTGAAAAGTTGTGGATTATTTATTTATTTTATTTTGTAATTCACATATTTGCATCGTTTCAATAGACCAACTGGCTCGCTGAGCTTACTGATTGCGTTCAACGTCGTGTGCAAACCCTTAATGAGGACCATTTATTAAGTCACCAACTTTGGGAAAAAGGTGTGAGTTTCTTCACGTAGGTATGTAAGTCGACTATTACCTCAATCATGTCAAACAATAAAAATAAAGCTATTCAGCCAAGTTTTGCTTGTTCTAATTTCATGTAAATTAAAAACGAATGGACACTGAATGTTAGGCAATAAAAGCGTGTCAAAAACGAGGGTAACTCATATGACGCGTGTAGATATAACTGCCTACCTACTTACGTATAGTTGCCCTCATTTGTTTTATGTAGGTTCAGTTTTATTGTTTGTCTGGCGGAGGGAGAGTGCCGAAAAACTATCTGACCATTTCTTACTTGACCGTCCGAAAGGTTACTGAAACTTGTCATCATATGCTGACACTCTGATATACCTGGTAGAATAAGCATGTGCCTACTGATTTTTAAATTATGTTAATAAATATGTATGATTCAAATCATGCTACTGAATATTAAACCAGTGTTGCCAAACCGATTCCTTTTAAACTTTGTACATCGGTTTGGAAGACTATCTAACTTTTTTTAAAACATTAAAATTATTATCAATTTAATCTGTCCATTACAAAAAAAAAAAAACGAATACCTTATAGTTTTATCTATTTTGACCTTAAAGGTACAAGTCTGAGATGGCTCGCAGACTGCTAACTGCAACTACAAACTGTATGAGTTTCTATGAATCTCTATGAAATTGATTCCGAGCGTGGTAACACCGCGGCCGGACCAGGCTGCACGCCGCGGCTGCAAGCCTCAATTCATAGAGATCCATAGAAACCCGTACAGTTTGCAGTTGCAGTAAGCAGTCTGCGGTCAATCTCAAACGTGTACCTTAAAACACGCTAAACAATACAATTCCCCTCTTTATTCTTATTTTATTACCCGATTTTAGTGGTTGATCAAGATGGGCCATGATGACCAGGCCCAATGCACACAACAGCCACCAGCGACCTCTCAAATACTCGCAAAGTGATGGATGTAGTCATTTTTCTAACGTCAACCATTATGTATAAGGCCAATTAGACACACCCACGCTTCAGTTTATAGGTACCTCCCCTATAAAGATTGAATATCGCGTGATAGTAGACATTCTAAATAATGATTGGGGTGTAAAGGCCAGGCGGCCCCCAAATTGTCTGTGAGATATGACGATTGATAAGTATTACATAAGTTATACGTTTTCGTTAACTTAATTTGTCGGAATAGCCTACTACGATCGGACTACGATCCCACCCACCCATGCACCAGATTTTGTTTGAAACGATAGAGAATTCAAAATCAAAATCAAAAGTCTTTATTCAAACTAGGCTGAGAATCAGCACTTTTTGAACGTCAAAAAAAAATACATAAAGACAGTCCCCCAAAAACGGCCCACCCTTCGCCACTTCCTAGTGTTTTTGCTGGGAAGAAGAAGTGGCGGAACAAACTCCCCAGTAACACATCTGTCTGATTCGTTTGAAGAACAATCTATACAATGAAATGCTCAATAAACAGCACTAAGGTTTATACACTTTGTAAACATCTCAGAATGATTGTCACGTGTTAGCTAGCACACTCCAATATATCGAGATTTAAATAAAAAGTAAATATAAATATTCATAATAACATCTAAACACATCTAATTCACATCTAAATTGAAGCAAAACAACTATAAAACTGAAAAATAACAGCCTCCATAAAAAGTGTACCCGCTTATATGTGCAATGCTGGCTTATATTCATAGGCTGTGACTCGTTCAAAATTGATCGCTCGACTGCAATCACACCTGATGGTAAGCAGTGATGCAATAATTGACGGTTAAGCGCACTGGTTTATTAAGAGCTTATTTAGCCTTGTAGGAGCTTCTGGGTAAATAATAAAAGTTCGCTTCGGGGCTGCGGAAGTTCCTGTGACCCCCTGCGCAAATGCGGGACGGAATACCGAGGTGGTTTTTAGTCTGGAAGAGCCTGACAGACTCCGCCCTCCCCGGGGCGAAGGACATCTAATCATCAACCAGAGGATTTTCCACGCCGCAAAAAGTTAGTTTTTATGTTTTAATTTGACTGGAGTGGGATATATTCATGGATGCCAAACTGACCCACTGATGAGTCATTCAGAGTTACAAAGAGATAAATTATGCAATATAGAAAAGAAACAGGGAAGACAACTCAAGAGATGCGAAGATGAGTTGAAGCTTACACTGAAGAAGGTTTGCCAGGGATTGAACACAATGAAAAATGTTAGAGGAGGCCTTTGCCAAAAGGCACACTGAATTTAGTGATATCCTCTAAAAGAGGAAAACTAATACTCCAAAACAGAAGGAAGTTCAGGATAGAGGGCTTATTGATTGATTGATTGATTGATTGAAATTACGCAAGATACCTAACCGTATAAGTGGGTAAAACTGCGTGGCTCAGCTAGTACATTAATAATATTGTAAAATCAAACATATTTAAGTGGGTAGGTACACCTAGATGAAATTTGCTTAATATTTTTTTGAAATATTTCCGATCGAGCCCTACCTGTTTATTTTTAGAGCTTACATAATACAATAATACCGCATGCTTATATAATACCGTTGGTACTAAAATACATAGGTGCTCAAACGGGACTAATTATTTTTTCTTAATGAGTCAATTTTCAAACAACCAATCTAACCCATTACTTAATTCACAATATTTATAACAACACACGATTTTATCGAAAAACAAATATTTATTATCTAACTATCAATAGCTTTTCTGTCTGACCGATATCAGATAGTATTCAAAATACAATACTGATAACAGTGGGCCTGGCACGAACGCGCAGAGAAGTCATACCAGCCTTGTAAAGAAAGAAGAAGAAGAAAGAAAAAAAATACACTTATTGAGGACTCGCACAGAACCTAAATCTAACATGTCAATAAAACAAAAAACATCCCTCTCTTTGTTTTAAAAATATAATATACCCTCAGACACTCACAAATAATATAGTTTATAAAAGAATTTTCCCTACTAACGTCACAAACTCATTATAATTTATTATAGAAATACAGAAAATGAATAACAAACAATAGTAAAAATTAAAAAGAAAAACAACTTCAACAAACAACTAACGCGTCTCCCATGCGGTCTTACTATCCCAATGCATGGCAAAAGATAACTTCAACAAACAACTAACGCGTCTCCCATGCGGTCTTACTATCCCAATGCATGGCAAAAGATAACTTCAACAAACAACTAACGCGTCTCCCATGCTGTGTTACTGTCGCAATGCATGGCAAAAGATAACTTAAACAAACAACTAACGCGTCTCCCATGCTATGTTACTGTCCCAATGCATGGCAAAAGATAACTTCAACAAACAACTAACGCGTCTCCCATGCGGTGTTACTGTCCTAATTTATGGCAAAAGAATCATTCTCTTAATAATTTAATTTGTAAGTCTGTCGTTCAAAAGTACCTTTTAAGGATCTAATTGAAATACCTTAACGATTTGAGTTGGCTGGGGATCTCAGAGTCATCATTATCATCCTCCAACACTTATCCCCGTTTATTTGTGGTTGGCGCAGCATATCATCTTCTTCCACACATCTTCTTTCTGTTTGCGGTCATCTCAGTAGTCTTTCTTCCTGGCCATATCGTCTTTCATACAACCCATCCATCGTTTCTTTGGTCACTCTTTGGAATTTCTGCAACGTTTAGGTCGCGCGTTTGTGTCAGGCCCTATTTTGCTGATAACAGACGTACGATAGCCAAAGCTGCAGTGCTTACGTACTTTAGCAACTTCCTGGACAATTATAAGCTAGATTTTTCTTATCATCAGTGTTATTTTCATAAAGTGTCGGCAGTTTTTAGTCGCGCATTCTTCTTCTGGTGCGTCTGGTAGATGACTAAGCTTGTGTCAGAATTTTAATACCGCTCATGGGCCACTGACTTGACACCACATGTACATGTAAGCGGGTACGCCTTTTATACCTGGAGGCTGTTATTTTTCAGTTTTTTAGTTGTTTTGCTTGAGTTTAGATTTCAATATTAATATGAATATTTACATTTACTTTTTTTTTTAAATCTCGGTATATTGGAGTGTGCTAGCTAACACGTGACAATCACTCTGAAATGTAATGTTTTACAAAGTGTTTAAACCTTAGTGCTATTTATTGAGCATTTCATTGTATAGATTCTTTGTATATCTACATAGTTCTTCAAACGAATCAGACAGATGTGTTGCTGGGGAGTTTGTTCCGCCACTTCTTCTTCCCAGCAAAAACACCAGGAAGTGGCGAAGGGTGGGTCGTTTTTGGGGGACTGTCTTTATGTATTTTTTTTGACGTTCAAAAAGTGCTGATTCTCAGCTTAGTTTGAATAAAGACTTTTGATTTTGATTTTGATTTTGACTTGCCGTCGAGAAAAATCTCTCAGCCATTCCGGTTTCCTGACAATGTATTCTTTCACCGTTTTTAAAGCAAATGATAATTCTACAATACACATTGTACAGTTGCGCATTAATATTGATAGAGTAAGATCTTAAACGACAAGGTTGTAATCATTAGAACTATTGGTAGTTGGTACTTAACTTTCTTTTTTTTTGGGGGGGTCGAAAATCCTCATGGATGTCCGAGGGGTCTGTCAGAATCTTACTGACTAAAAACCGTGTTCCTTCTCACACCTGCGCCGTGGGTCACGGGAACAGAAGATACTTCCGCGAATTGTTAGTTGGTACCTACTCTAAGGCAGTAGGTACGCCCTTTAGCACACTTATAGCTCAGCAAAATAGGTGATTAAACAGTTATGGCTCGTGCCTTTTTAGCATAGCTTTGTTCTGTTCTGTCTTGCTTGATATCGGGGAAGTCATAGGTCACAAGTCCGAACCTAAGGCACCCGTGATTTTCAGGATTCATGAGCGTATTGTAGAATTATCACTTGTTTCAAAAACGTTGAACCGTTCACAACTACAGATTTGCTAATGCGGTTGCTACTGAGAAATACCAGATGGAATAAATCAGTAACGTTTTGCTCATTACCCGAAGCGAGTAGGTATCAAACGTAGGACCTCATGCTACGCAATAACGCTTGCGACCACTAGACTAACGAGGCTGTTCTATTATCGTATATTGAAGTTGAAATAATATTTACAATAGTAGGATTACCTCGGATCTTTGACAGTCGTTAAGAAATTGTCAAAATCTCTAACTATTACACAGCGTCCTTTTATAGCCTGCGTTTTGAAACATTACACACATAAACTGGAAGAGTTGGATTTATAATAGTAATCTAAAACAACTTTAACACAGCGCCATCTAGTCCCAAGCTTGGCAAAGCTTGTGTTATGGGTACTAAACAACTGATAAACATACTTAGGTATTTCTAAATACATACATATTGTAGAAAAATTACACCCAGACACAGAACAAATGATAGTGCTCATCACACAAACATTTGTTTTGACCTCCTTGAACTCCAGCATATTAGTCAGGGCCACTAACTTCTAGACCAACAGGCCCCGTCCTTAGTTTTTGACTTTAATCTTTAGTTCTAGTCTTTAGATTGACTTATATAATTAAACATGCTAAGGACAGTATCCTGGAATGTTTGTGTTCGAAAGGAAAATTCCCAGAGTGTAGACCATTCAATTCAAGTCAGATGACACCGTTTACGGCGTCCGACAGACTACTGGAGCTGTAGTTATAGCTATTAATATTGTTATGAGTGTCCCAGTAGTCGACTGGTTGTAATAAGTGTTAGTTTAGAGTGTAGGTATAGTATTTGTACATACTACACATCTTGCTAATGTTTGTTAAGATGGATGGATGTTTGTTACTCATTCACGCAAAAACGACTGAATGTATTTTAATAAAATTTGATATGGAGTTAGCTGACACCCTGGATTAACACATAGGCTACTTTTTATCCCTGTATTCCCACGAAAACGAGAACAATGCGGGTGAAACCGCGGGACGGTAGTGTATAATGAAACTGAAGTTTTTCTTTGTTTGAAGACGCTTATCTTCGGAACTACTAGTCGGATTTTAACAATTATTTTTGCGTTCTGATTCGGGAAAAATATAAGTTACTTAACATCACGCTATAAACCTTTGAAGCCGGTGAATCCGCGGGGCAGCAGCTAATAATTTGAAAACAATTTAAGGTATTTTTTTGTTGTTTTGTTTAAACGTGCTAATTTATTTATTGCACTCATTTAGTTCTCACGAACAGCTAAGGAAATGAAATGTCCCCAATCTTGAGAAAAGCTTAAAGTAAGTTTAGTGACGTGAAACCACTCTACACACAAGCATATTTTTAGTTTAGTTATAGGGGTCTACTAGTAATGAGCAACCTACAATACTTAAAAGCTTTCTAAACAATAAAAAAACAGCTGTTTAAGGTTGTACCCTGCAACCTTAAACAACTTGTCGGGAACGATTAGAATAAAATAAAGTTCACACTAGGTTAGCAGACCGGGGATCGTTTACCCCTAGACTGATTTCACCTTTTAGCAAAGTAAATCGATCGATTAAATCGAACAGACGAATGCAGCGTAAAGATCAAATTCCATAAGTGAAATAAAGAGTCTACCTGTTTATTTCACAAATGCATTTAGTAAAACTTTTCAAACTACACGTGAACATTAAAAACAACAATAGTTCTAAGAAATCCATGTTTCATTTCGTAAATATTTGGTTCGACGGCTCACCTGTTAATAGTGTCCGGACAAACAGTATTAGTCTGTAGGTATGGTAATCAGCCATTTTAAATATTTTATTTTTTTATAATACCAGCAGGCCTAGCCATATTACAAATTCTATTTCTATTCTATTGTTGACGAGTAGAATTAAATACCTACATTTCTGCCTAACTATTCAGGTAAAACTAGCGTGATATTATGTTTCGATGATTCATAGTTTCCATTGATAGACAGACAACTGCGTTGATTATTATGAATACTTTGATGGACGTTGATATTAATATCGCAAAATGAGTGTCTTTGAAATTAAACTGAAGTTTGAGACTCAAAACTATAACTTTTAGAAACGATATCTTTTATGCTTTGAAACTACCACACATTAGCATTATTTTTCAGACAAAAGCATAACATTTTTGACGTAATTGTTAACAGAAATATAACAACGAAAATTCTTTTCAATTTTCCTTACTGTGCTCGTCGTAGAAAACTAAACTAATTCAACGATTTTCTAAACCCATTCTTCTTTTATATTTCCTCAAAGTGACGTTGACTAATTGGGCCACTCATAGTTATGTTAATTGATCATTTTAAATATTTTCAGACACTTGGCAGACAGTGTTAACAATGTCTTAATTATATTAATGACTTCCGTTTGCTTTGCATAGAAATTGGAGATGCAAGGCCGTGTCCTACTGTTTTATGGGCACCAGAAAGTAATAAAACATTCAGTGTAGCTTTTAGAGACTAACATAAATATGTAGTATCAAAACAGACTGACAACACATTCTGTCTAATTAGATTATATTGGTATACTATAAAAGAATTCATCCTTTCTCCTACCTTTTTGTTGTGCTCTACAGGGTCCATAATGATCTCATTTATAATGTTACCACCTAAGAATACATGATTATGTAAAGCAATCAAGATAATTATTGGTTAAGTATTCAATGTTGCCATATTCCTTTAGTTTATTTTACCTAGTGCCTACATTTGTGTAGGCTAGCCCGATGCGGGTTGCTCCAAAAATAAAACAAATCTGTTTTTTTTCTGTTTTTTACGCATTTGCTTACTAGTTAGTGCTTGTAATCAAAAGCTACAATAACGCCAGGGCTATCAAACCTCTTTTCTTTTACTGGATTCCAGTAAATGAAATTATGACCACAAAGATTTATGGTATGGTTTGTTTTCGTTTGATAATAATAGTTTAACTAATTCATGCTTACAGAAATAAATATCTCTTTATCCCTTTAAATAAGTAAGGTAATATTAATGAAATAATTTTTCGTATCTACGTCCCCAAAAATCACTCTCACTGATAATTAACATCTAATTAACTCGTTTTACTTTCAGGAGGTCCTTAAAGACCGTTATTTTAAACCAAACAACTAACTAGAACTAGATATTCTTAACTAAACTAGCCTTTCCATAGATAAGATAAACAAAATGAATGTGCATGTGGGCCTAATTAGAAATCATCACTAATAAATTATCCACGTTCAGACATTCGCACATGAAAGTGAAAATGTTCAATACCCCTGACCTACTCAAAGACGTGGACGAAAAACAAACGCAACTAGCTGCCAGATCATTATAATAAAAGATAAAAAAAACTATTTTTTCTTCTTTATTACTTACGTTTAACGCGAATTAAACGAACGTACCAAAACTTCAATTTATTTTGTTTGCAAAGAATTTATACGTCCGCAAATCAAGGGGGAGGCGGATAAATAAATAATGGTATGTAATGGACAATCTAAACTGCTGAAATGTTTCAGTTACCGATCACTTTGGGTAAATAAAGCGTTGAATGGGGTAAAAGGTTGTTGTACTCATCGGATTGGCTTTAAGATCTATCATCACCGTTCCACGCAGTCTATATTTGAGAAAAAAATTGCTTTGGATTTGTCTGTTTTGATCTTTATCTATACTAATAATATCCCCTACATTATAAGTGAAGCGCCGAAACTACTAAACTGATTTTAAAACTACAGACACCACACATCAGACTATCCCAAATTGTCAAGTTTTTCCAATTGAACATGCTTTATACAGACTTTTGTAATAAAGTTGAAAATTAATAAAAAAAACATTATTGATACTTTCACTAACAGGAAGATACTTAATCAGTATTATAGGCTATGTTGTATGATATAGTTAATTTTTTTGAGGATGAAGTCGTAGGCTGAAAAAAGTAAATAAGTAAACTTATACTAACTAAAAAGTCCCAGGTTTCGTCCTTTACCACGTCAATGAAAAAATAGGGTTTTAGAAACTAAATAATACAAAACATTGATAAGATCGGGGCCATAGTCTATCACCATACCAATATAATTATCCATAATTATCACCATACCTTATAATTTATTAGCGTTAAACATTGTA
Organism: Euplexia lucipara; assembly: GCA_921972225.1. Lineage (NCBI taxonomy): Eukaryota > Metazoa > Arthropoda > Insecta > Lepidoptera > Noctuidae > Euplexia > Euplexia lucipara. The sequence continues at coordinate 1,356,525 of OV179152.1, read as the reverse complement.
TAAAAAGGTGTTAAACATAAAATAAAAGCACAAACATGTTTGCCTAAAATACAACAGAGCATGCAAAAAATTATGGATTAGGCCAGCCCCCCTAGCCAAGTTACAAACGATTCGTATCTATTCTCTTTCTACAATCGAGAACGCCTCAAATCCCTTTGTTTTGACCACGTGACTTATCACCTTTCGCTAAGTCACGTGGTCAAAACAAAGGGATTTGAGGCGTTCTCGATTGTAGAAAGATACGGATCGTTTGTAACTTGGCTAGGGGGGCAGAAATGCAAAGAAGCAGAAGCGTTGGAAAATCTAAAATACTTACTAACCTTATAAAACCCGCCAACACAAATAAGTAGATACATCCAGATGGAGCACAATACATTGTCATTTGTATACGATCATAAACTCAGTTTATGACTTCGTTGATTTTAACGACTCCGTTAAATGTCCTTTGGAGAGCTCTATTTACTTCAGAAATTAATGGACTTTACTTTATTACTTCATACTTACAATTAATTTATACATATTTGCTGAAGGAATAGAAATTGAAAAGTGACTGATAAAAGGTATTTATAAAGCCGTAAGTGGAAACGCCGGAACGCCCTAGAAGATATACAAAAACCTTATCACTATACTTCAAAAATAAGTACTTTTTTACATTGAACATTTCTTTGACATTACATTTATTATTATTATGTTTCGACTTAACACTTCATTTTTTTAATTTATTTTCTTTTTTGGCCTTAACTATTTTATAATTATTTATAAACCTATTTCACATTATTATTTGAATTGCATTAATGTAATAATAATATGACATGTCATGTTTTAAGTTTGTATGTCATTATTGGCAACAAGTAGGTAGAGCACTGTGCACTTATAATCTAAGCTCTTTCTTTGCAGTATGTGTATACAGGGTTATTTGTAAAACACCAACAACCTCGCAGGAGTAGTTTATTTATTTATTTATTTAGGCACACCAACGACTTATTTACAAAACCATTTACAACAATACATTTACGAGGGCATTCTGTGTAAAAAAGTCACTTAAAGGTATGCACAGCATTTACATAAGGTCTTATTAATTAAGAATGAATGATTATAATTAGTTTTAAAATTGAAAATTGTCATCAAAATATAAAAAAAAAACTAAAATTAAACTAACTAAGAATAAACTAAAATAGCATTATTATTACATTGCATAGATTCAATGACATTTATAAAACATTTTAAATATAATTATAAACTTTTTATTTAGTTTACTAACATCATAAACAACAACATTTTGTTCTACGACTTTTTCGAAAACAGACAAAAAAAAATCAACTCTCCTTACAAATATCCGAACAGTTGACCGAGTTTTGTATGGAGAGTTGATTTTTTTTTGCGAGGTTGTTGGTGTTTTACAAATAACCCTGTGTACGTGATTGATATTACGCACCCAATCTTCAAATCAAATCAGCAGACCTAGCCATATTACAAATTCTATTTCTATTATAGAAACAAAATGGCGTAGGTATATGGAATTAGTTGTTTGTAAACTGTCAAGTGTATTTCATTTTCAGCCATATTGCAAATTCTACTCGTTAACACTTACAATACGCCATTTTCTTTTTATTGTCGCCTGATCGATTACGATATTTGAAATATAAATTGTAATATGGCCTGTATTTGAAGATTGGGTGCGTCGGAACTGTCACTCCTTCATACAGGTTATACTGTAACCTAGTTAAGAGATCAGAACTGCACCCACTATAATTGTAGCAAATATTAATCAAACATTGTAAAACTATATACCCATGTACTACAATACTTATTACGATCAATAAACATTATTATTATTATTATTATTAATATGGCCTGTATTTGAAGATTGGGTGCGTAATATTCGCAATCAGTGTGTTCTTGGTAGTAAGGAACTCTACTAATATAAGAAGTCGGCTTACACTGGTTTTGTTACTTCCTACATGTACATGTGGCCTACTGCACGAAACATTAAAAAACAATTAAAAATAAGTAGAGTAATAGCCACACTCACAAAAGAAACATAGACTGTAGGTACATACTTAAACAGACAATGTCAAAAATCCAGACACAACAAATTTTTCTTGCAAAATAAAAGAGAAATACCGTAAACTAATGATCCTCATTATTTACTTTTTATATAACGTTTTGGTCTCGTTCTCCATCATAACTGTTGTCAGTGTGCCAAAACCACGCATCTATTAAATAGTTAGATATGGTGTCTTGATAAATTTAGGCCCCTCGCTGACGGCGACTTTTAGTAGTAATGATGTCTTCACATCGCTAAAAACGCACGTTGGACGCGATGCTAACGCGCTACAGAAGCGTTGCCAACGCGCTATTAACGCGCGAGTTTCTTACCCATTCTTCTCCATATGAAACTACCTTCCAGAATGTGCATCTAGAACTATTCTCTTAATTTATTTCACTTTTTTTCTCTTGTAAGTCTGACGTTGAAAAGTACCTTTTATAGATCTAATTTAAATAAATTATTTAATTTTGACTACAGCATCGCGACTGTATTGATGGACTACATCGGGTAGAGAACGGAGGGTGTGGCGCGTGAGTGGAGAACCGAGCGTCAGTATCGTTACTGAATCGCGGTTGCATGCAGAAGCGTTTGCTACGCGACTGAAAATCGTAGTGTTCGCGAGGGCAGCTACCGACCGCATCGCGACTGTATCGCTACAAAAAGTCGCCGTGGGCGTGGGGCCTTAATGCGTTCGGCTATTTCCGTGCACCTTCGGGAATCGCGAAGTATTGAGGATGAGCTAATAATTTAAATTTTCAGTGTTTATGTCTCCCGGCGATTATTTTTTAAAGTCTAGACAAATGTCGTTGTTTATGTAGGATGTTAAGTTTTTTTGATAATGTTTATTGCCAATATGACGTTTAATTGTGGGTCATCGAACGCTAACTAGTGATTAATTTTTGCCAAAGATTATCAATCTGAAGAAAATGATTGAGGTAAGTCGGTCTAATAAAAGTCACACCGTGAGGACTTGAGTGAAGTGAACTGTCAGTGCCTAGCACGAAATGACAGCTCATTCGCCTTCATGTCACCTAGATTTTTAGTCTGTGATTTTAACAGAATCGCACTGGACTGAACTTATTAAAGATACAATATCTAGAGATTTCATGATCTTTTTTATTACTAAGACCAAATGTTTATTAGAGAGATTTTATCCTGAACATATCCCATCGATTAGTAGAATAAAAAAGTGAATCGAACCAGCAAAAAATTAACACCATTTTTTTAATTTTTTGCTGGTTTGATTTTTGGTTTAAGTATGATTGTCGAGAAATCGGTGAATGCAGTTTTATTTAGCAAGCAGCTATAGCCTAATGGTTAAGATGTCGCCGTGTCGGCCTGGCGATCGAGAGGTCACGAGTTCAATTCTTTTGCAATATTGACGTGAACCCACTCCAGACACAAGCTAAAAAAAAAACACAAAAATATTCTGTCTTAAGAGTTTAAAGTGGTTGCTTTTTTTCTGAATTGAATAAACGAACACTGGTGCACTACTATAAATGGTTTGGCTACTGGCCTTTAAAATAGGCAACAAAATAGCCTTAAATGTAATTTTGATGCAAGTGTGCAAAGTCTACCTAAGGCATTAAGTCCGCCTATATACATTTGTGTGCTTGAAAAATTAAATAAATAAATAAAGTCTGTCTACATGGTTGAAGATGAGGGCGTAATGGAGCCGAGAGTGCAATGAAGTGGTCACGCGTTTCACAATACTCTTTTGAAAAAACATTAAACACATTTTATAGACATGGCTTACTCATAAAACACACCAAGATAATGTCTAGACTTTAAAAGAGACTGTGACCTCTGAGTTTCTTTCGGTATTTCTTCTCAGAGTAGTCAGACAGTGAAACACCGATCTCACCTTTTAGGTAGTTAAAAAAATACATGTAAAAGTATTTGTATAAACCTATTTAAATAAATGTAAAAGCTTACCTATGTTTCAATTCATATATTACCGATCTCCCTCTTGGCGTACTGTTTCTTCTTTTAATCGTATACAGAAATGTGCAAAGATTACATAATTTCCAAGACATAAACAGATGATTTATTAACAAATCCATTGGGTTTTGAACGGATTCCCAGGAAAACCCAATATTAGAAATAAAAAAATATAATTCAATTCGCCAGGATCAGTGACATCTATCTTGCCACACACTAACTTAAGATTGGACATACTACATCGCGAAGTTAAAGTTATCCGCGCGATTGAACGATCCCGACCATAACCGTCAGGCGTTGGATAGCCCACCAGACACAACATCCTTCTAGTCGAAGAATTCTCTTTTTCTTACTTCTAAATATCAAATAAATAATCATAATGTTGTTATAAAACTCTCTTAACTACTTAATTACGCTACAGAAGCGATGCCAACGCGCTATTAACGCGCTAGTTTCTTGCCTATAATTCTTCTCCTTATGAAACTACGTTTTTGAATGTGCAACTACGTATTCTCTTAATTCATTTCACTTGTAAGACTGACTTTAAAAAGTGCCTTTTATAGGTCTAATTTGAATAAATTATTTAACCTTGACTAGAGCATCGCGACTGTAGTGATGCAAAAATTCTAAATATTAAATAAACAAATGTCTAAAAAAATAAACAAAATCATAATGTTGTTAAAAAAAAACTCTAATAACTAGTTTAGTGGTACAGATTTACCATCTCAAAAGGACCAACATATGGCCATGCATAGTTGATATTATTTTGTTAAATGACATTCCATAAACATAATTTTGTAATCGTTGAGAATCTGTAGTCTCACAACAAAGTATTAATTGTAAATAGACATTTGTTTAGTTTACAATATTCGTAACTCAATACGTGACCGCAGCGATACGAAGTTTAGTCTTTTGTTTAAAAGTAGCATTGTTAAAACCATAAATCTAAAGATTATGTATGCATAATATTAAAAGAAACTCTTAGAACATTGTGTACCTTTATTTTTTGGTTTAAACACGTAGTTGGCGGCTAAAGAGCAGGCCTAGCCATAATACAAATTCTATTTCTATTATAGTAATCGATAAGGTGACAATAGAAAGAAAATTGCGTATATGGATCAGCTGTTTGTCAACTGTCAAGTTAGTGTTAACGAGTAGAATTTGTAATATGGCTGAAAATGAAATAAACTTGACAGTTGACATACAGCTGATCGCATATACGCCATTTTCTTTCTATAATAGAAATAGAATAGAAGTAGAATTTGAAATATGGCTAGGCCCGCTGGTATCTAAGTTCTTATGACGCACATGCGCCTCTGACTTGGCTTCACATAGTATAGAGAAATATCTTTCAAGCTTGCTGGTTTCCTCACGAAGTTTCCCTTCACCGTTTTAGCAAGCGATAATGTTAGAATAAGCACATGAATTCGGAATGCCAGAGGTGCGTGCCTTGGGTTCGAACTCGAGACCCTCGATTTGGCAGTCCACAGGTCACACCGCTGCGCTTACTTCTTAACTTAGTGCTATTCTAAAATAATAACTAAATGCACAACATATTAAGATGTCACAGCATGCATGATCAGGTAACACTGGATTAAATTATGTAAAATATAATTATAGTTTAATTACTTAGGACAATCAATTAAATAACAAGAAATAGAATAAGAAAAAGAAAAAAAATAAATGAAAATTAAAGACCTTGTTTTACTCTTAACAACTCTAAAACAACTTTTTTGAATGCGTATAGCTTGTCGCCGAACATCCACACAGTGTTCTACGATTAAATTTCAATTCAATTCAATTCTCAATTCTCAATTCTTTATTGCGTACCATAATGTTTACATAGGTGTTAATTTGTATCTGGGTTGACGTGAGTGCGCTCGCAGAGATGAAATGAAGCGCACAGTACCTACCCCGTCTGATAATCACCGTAACTGAAGTCCACTCAAAGTTTAATACCATTTTTTTTTGCTCAGTTGTCTTCAAAGTTTGATGCGTAACTGGACTCCAGTTAGTTACTGGAAATGAAAGATGGCTAATAGCCCTGGGTGTTATAAAATAGAATTAGTCTCTGACAAAACAATAGTCTTCATTGTCAATTGCCATTTCTCCATACAATGTAACAAATTTTAATACTAGGAAGTGGCGAAGGGTGGCCGTTTTTGGGGGACTGTCTTTCTGTACTTTTTTTACGTTCAAAAAGTGCTGATTCTCAGCCAAGTTTGAATAAAGACTTTTAATTTTGATTTTGATTGAATAAAAAAATAATAATAATAAACAAATAAGTAAAAAAAAAACAAAAAAAAAATAAAATGAAAAATGATGAAGATGATGTTTTTAATGATAAAATGTTAACTACACTTTAGTATTGCTGTAAATTTCCCAAATAAAAAAAAAAAAATTAGGTTATGAAAAAGTAATAATTTGTTATTTAACTGTTGAGGCTTGTAATTAGCAATTAAGTTATATTTGCTGTTATTATCATGTTAGTCTTCCGGCAATAAAGAAAATAAATAAATAAACAACTCAACAAAAAATCATTTCTGAAATTATTCTTAGTGTTGATGTTTACGTCTCAAAATAGCGGAGAAGGGCGATGTCCAAAGTGCACAGTCCCATGTGACACCGGGATTACATTAATAGAACTCTGACGTAGATACAACTATTTATTTACTATTTCATTCCACTGCCCAATGACAATAAAAGCGGTTGTAAACCGGAAAATTCCGGAAAAATCAGGAAATTTCTTGACGTACGATTTTGTCATTGCAAAAATAGTTGTGCATATTATGCAAGCACGTTAATTAGCTGTCAATCTGTCATTTGTAGATGTTTATTAGATGCTACAGGTAGTCAAATGTTTGAAAATCTGACAACTAGTTTTTACCAAAGGGTAGTGTCTATCTGACTTTCACATCCTAGTTTTTAGGTTATGCAGATAGGCCGCTCGATTTAAAATACTAATATTCATCTATAAATTTGGTACGTCTGGAAACCAACCCCATTAATAGCTGGAAAAGGATGGGCAAGTGATAAAAAAAACTCACTCGAACAATCTAGCATTTACGCGACTTTTATTTTAACAGTAAATTACTTTTTTCTGTTTTCAACTATTGATATCGAATGACTCCATTCATTCACATGCTTATTTGAATAGATAACTGCGGATTGACATGTCTATCGGCAATTAAATTTCCTGCTATATTGGTCGGAAGAGCTACTGCAGAGCATGACCTTATTCGGTTCGAATCCCGGTTCGGATAAAGTGATAGTGGGTTGTTCATCTGGAGTTTTTGAGTATCTTCCCAAAGCTGGGTTTGTGCCCATTTAATGGCAATAGGATTTAAATATGACTTGCAAAATGTAGGTATTCTTTAGCCAAAGAGATTTAAAATACTAAAGAGAGTACATGCATTTTTCCTTTAACCTTTAGGTAATGCAGAGAGACAAACAGTGGTAGGTCCAATTCCGTAAAAAAATTTGAAGAGCAGTAAACATTAGTTATTTATATACATATGATAAAACAATAAATATGATAAATATCATGAAATATAATATAATACAATAAATATATACACAAAAAAAAACTTAAACACATGAGCATGATAATCATGCCAAGGGAAAATTTTAGACGAAACTACAGCCGTTTTTTTGTGAATGTGCTCACGAACCTTCAATTTAAAAGTCAATCGGTTGGTAGCCATCCTGATTTCCTGGGGGAGCGCATTCTACAAAGAAATAGCCTGGACGAAGAAGGAACTGTGAATGAAGTCAGTACGATGAGTGGGGCATTTGAGAAGACGGTTATTTGATGATCGTAAATTTCTGTTTCGTTGTTATATTTGTATAGGTACCTACTACTAGAAGTATACCCGTAGAATTGTCGTATCTATTTTTGTCACAGCACAACAAAACACAGAATATTATTGTAACAGTTTTCCGAGTGACTCAACTGTCATTGAGATATATTTGTTACTCTGTGACCTTGGCGGGGTGGTAACATCAATTACGTAGTCTAATGTTTTGATAGCTATATTGTACTTGAAAGTGAAAGTAGGAAGTGGAGCATGTATGACACACATACATACACATTCATCTTTACATTTATTGGAGTGTTCAAGGCTACAGTTGTTGTTAAAGATAACATGTTGCAAGGTTACAATTTTCAGTAGTTTTAAGGTACTTTACTTTCATTTGTGATTGGTTTATACAGAGTGGATAGATATTCAGAAATTGCTTGATTTTCAAAAAGAATTGGAACTGTATTCACAGATTTCACGACAAGCGTACTTAAAACAAACAACGTTGTTTCTAGTCTATATAAATGACCTTCCAAAACACGTCGCTTTTCCTATGGTTCTTTTTGCTGATGACAGCACGTTAATTGTAAGACATAATAAAAATATAAATTATGAATGTGACATTAAAGACGCATTGCAACAATCAATTAACTGGCTTGGACATAATAATCTAAAATTAAATTTAAATAAAACTAAAATTATACAATTTCGACAAAGAATAACCACTCCTGACATTAATATAACATTTGACGATAGTAAAATTGAAGAAGTAGAACATATAAAATTTCTAGGCTTGATAATTGACTCTCAACTGACTTGGAAAGACCATGCAGCAAGTCTTATCACGAAATTAAGTAGGTTCGCTTTTGCTCTATATAAACTTAGGAAAATTGTTAATCAGGCAGCTGTTGTAGCTGCGTATTATGGTTACGTAGACTCCATATTACGTTATGGAGTAATTTTTTGGGCAAATTCCTGCGAAAAAAAATAACATCTTTAAAGCACAGAAGAGGTGCATTAGATCTATACGCAATCTTAAACCAACGGATAGCTGTAAACCACATTTTAGATCTCTTAAAATTCTAACTTTACCTTGTCTTTACATTTATGAGACCGCATTGTTCGTCAAGAAAAACAGTGACTTATTTAAAAAAGCTTCACAGCAACGCTATAGGTCGACAAGACCAGAATATCGACACGAATTATGTCTAAGAGCCTCAAAGACCGCCCTTATGCACAAAAGCATTCTCTGTATGGCTCCGAAAATATATAATAAAATTCCAAATGGCATTAAAGATTTAAATTTGACGCAATTTAAACAAAAACTAAATAAATTTCTAATCGACAAATGCTACTATACCATTGACGAATTCCTTCTTGACAAAATGTAACAAACCAAGCTGGCAATTATGTATTTATTATCCTTGACAATTGAAAACTTGACTAATTTGAATAATATTATTAATCTAAATTGTAATCTGATATTTTTTTTATGAATTTTATTGATTGTATTCAAAATCATTATTGTAGAAATTATTGGTTGTATTTTAAAATTTCTTATATTGTTAATTGTGTATGCCCTGACGGGTAGTTTTTTGAGATACATATCCTACTGTAAGACCACACATCACCAAAAAATACGCAAATAAATACTTTGACTTTGACTTTGACTTTGACTTTAAACCGGGATCGAGCCAGCGCAATATTAAAAAAAAAACAATCGAATTATTAATTGGTGCCAAATCGTTATCTTTTCATCAGGATGCCTTTTATAAGACTTTTCTGACTTTCCTCATTTTGACTGGCTTGTGGGTCTAGTAGTTAGTGGCCCTGACTGCTATGCCGGAGGTATTGGTTCGATTCCCACCCAAGACAAATTATTGTGTGTATGAAATCATAACATTTTTCTGTGTCTGTGTGTAATTTATCCATAAGTATTTAGAAATATATATGTATATAGGGTGATTGTCAATTAGTGACCGATACTTAAACACGTGATTGTACAAGCTCTGCTTAGTTAGGGAGTAGATGGCGTTGTGTGAAAGTTGTAAAATAGTTATTTAATTATCAGAATGAAATCTGCTTAGATTTATTATGACTAATTAAACGTTTTTTTAACTAGTAGCAGATTGTATGATAGTCAGATTACCTAATAATATAATTAAATTTTATTTAAAGTGAATGTGTGTAACCGCTGCTGCTCGGGACACTATTTACGGTTGTTTTGTGAGAGTATAATATATCTGTTTATTAGAATATCATTGGTACTCGTTATCCGAGTGACTGCCTCGTTGGTCAAGTGGTCGTAAGTGCTACTGCTGAGCATGAGGTCCCGGGTTCGATCCCCGGGTCGGACAAAGTGTTATTGAGCTTTCCCATCTGGAATTTCTCAGTAGCAGCCAGAACTCTGGATTTGTGCCCGATTGATGGCATAGGCTCGCCCCCTTTTACATGGGACTTAAATATAACTGGCGAAATTTGGGTGTACTACAGGTTGACCCGGGATTTATTTGAGGGGCATCTCGCGTATCGTGTCCTTGAAGAGGACGTGAATAGCTTAACCGGGCGTTTCTGTAGAACAAAAGTTTAAGACCTCCAGCCAGAGTATAAAAACTTAAAAACTAAGCGACTACGCTAAGGGCACCCCCTGAGGGGTACGAGCCTCGGCTTAGGGCGTCGCTGAGCGAGGACAGCAAGGGATGGCTGGATCTGAGTGGTCATTATTTAGGAACCTCCGGGAATTACAGGCGTGATGTTATATCATTGGTAGACTCCCTCGTGCTCGCTTTCCCCTCCCGTCGCCACTTCACCAGCCCGATTAATTGGATTCGGTTTCGTCGTACACAAATCTAATTTGTGGACGTGTTTAACTAGCTTACGTGCCGGCTTAGCTAGCTAACTGTTTATGTAAGAGATTTTTGTCATTACCGAGTTAGTTTTATAATTATTTAGTTATCTAGCATAGTTTAAGTACCCACTCACATTATGGCGCCTGTTTTTTTTATTTATTTATTTATTTAAGGTTCACCCACAGCACATAATTATATGGACATTATGGTAATATTCTAAAATATATGCCATTACGGGCAAACACAACACTGGGAAAAACACGCCAGATTATTAAATACACTACTACAATGAGACACGATATAAAGCAGTAACATACAATTTTTTTCAAAGAGTGAGCCAGAATTATGCTAGTATCTTGTAAAGGGGAGCCGAAATCTATTCCAGATGGAAAACCCATCAACACTTCGCTCGACTGTGGAATCAAACCTCTTGCCTCATACACAGTAGTAGCGCTTGCAATCTCTAGATCAAGCAGGCAACGTTGCTCGTCTTCATCATCTGCCTACCCATTTTATCAACTATGTTGGGACTGGTTTCCAGTCTAACCTGATGCAGATGATTACCAGTTTTACATGGAGCGACTGCCTGTCTGACCTCCACAACTCAGTTACTGGGTAACACGATACCCCTTGGTTAAACTGGTTGTCAGACTTTCAGGCTCTGAATACTCGTAACGACTGTCAAAGATCTTTATATTGATCATCATTAATATTATACGTTGACATCGAACTATAATTTTAACAAACCAAATTATTTTTTGACAATGATTGTATTTTTTTGACGTATTAATTCTTATTCTGATATTACAAATAATCTTAAAGAATGATGAATCTAAATTACTGAATTAAACTAACAACATACTTAATTTCATTGACTAATTTACTGTAACTCTTGTAATGTCAATGTAAGATGTAAATTGTACCAGATACTCAAAAATAAATGTAGCTTAACGTGCTTTCCGAGGCACAGAGCGGTCTTGATATGTAATGAATGATAACCCATCCACGAACCGACCTCACCAGAGTAGCTTAACTGTCGATCGATCTGTGCGGTAACGTCGCACGTGTTGCGGTAAAAATATCGGTCTTGGAGACGATAAAAAGTTGATTAGCCATATTTTTTGTCTCATTTTCACGTAATGACGTAGCTGCAGCTATTTATTTATTTATAGCCTAGACGTGAACAGTTACAAATCAAGGACAAAGCAACCATACATTATCTGTCACCGTCTTTTTTAAAATCGATTCTAGACATTAGCTGTGATTGAATCGATATTGAGATCACTTGAACTAATAGGTTTCAATAGACACGGATGCATTACGTTTACATACTGATGGACGATATGACGTGTATCAACACGTACTTTTTCTGTGTGTGTGTGTGCCAGCACATCAAGATACCCCAAAGTGTTAAATTTCTTTGATAGTTTTTCAACTTTATTTCAAACAGAATAAGGTTCATGTTCAATTGGGAAATTTTGACAGTTTGGGGTAACTTGATGTGCTTTCGTCTGAACCTACATACATACATATCTTGATGTCCTTTTAGCCTAATCGGTGCCATGCTTAGTCTTACAATATGCATACTTTTGCTTGTGCTAATAAAGTTAATTTGTTACTTTGAATTATATTTTTTGCTTACACCTCAAAATTTTATTGTAACTACTATAAACTTCAACTTAATTTTAATTCAATTTTGTTGATAATTTTAAGTATCGATGGCCGTTTTCATGTCGCAACAGCGTACCAGAAGACACTACATGGTTAGGCCCTTAAAGTTAGACTGATAATCTAATGAAGATTGCATCAATTCAACAGATGAAGGCAACGCAGGATTGATCGTGGTGGAAAATTTGGGGAGGCTTATATACAGCAGTCAGACGTTTTTAAACCGAAATTATAGAGATAATTGCATGGATCGATTAATAAAGTCATTTTACGACCTGAAATAGTGAATTATACTAGCTTATCGCTAAAGTGTCTTACTGCTGGTCAAAGACTTCTTTTCATCCAGAGAAGGCACGAGCACTAACCACAGCACTTACTCAAGGCGGTTTGCCGATGTCAGACTAATTACTCAGAAGTCTAGATTTTTATAAACTACATATTATTCCTTCATCTTCGTCAGGGATTTACGTAAAAGTACATTTAAATTGAATAAATAACATTGGTGCCTCGTGCACGAGAGGCAAGACCATAACCCCTAGGCATTAAAAACCCAGTTTTATTTTTATTTTATTTTTTATTTTAAAGCAAATATTTATTTTTTAAGTACCTAAGCAGTGATGCAATCAGTGATGGTGAAGCGCACTAGTTTATTGCCTATTCACTATAGCCTTGAAGACACCTAAATTATAGCTAATTATACCTTACATTTATTTTTGCTTTCCTCTCAATACATACAAAAACATAGGTACATAAACTCACGCCTTTTTCTCATGAGGGTAGGCATATAAACGCCGGTTGCGAGTACTACGCACCTGACTTTTCTGAAGAACCCCCAATCTTCGTTCCTCGCAATTTCTCCATTATTTTTATCTTATTTAAAATTTTCTTTCCATATTCCAGGTTACGGCTGCTTCCAATGGCTGCTGCTCATGTCGTGCGGCGCCATCTACGCGGTGTGCGCGCTCAGCACCACCACCCTCAGCTTCGTGCTGCCGGCTGCCGAGTACGACTTCCACCTGTCCTCCAGTGATAAAGGCAGGCTTACTGCCACGCCCCTTATTGGTACGTGTCCTTAATTGTATGTGATTAGGAGATAGCTGTTAAATTATCTTGATTTAATTATTATTTATTGTTAACACTTCAAGCACACAATTTGTACAGAGGCGGACTTAATGCCATAGCCATTTTCTACATTTAGGTCATGCAGATACTAACAGTGGTGGTACAATTCCACAAGAAATATGAAAATACTACAAAAAACAATTCAATTAATCCAATAATCCTTAAGCACTAGAACTGCTGTAAGACATACTATGCTGCAGCTGTAACCCAAAAGTGGCGATAAAGTCAAACACGTTTTAAAATAGCAAAATGATTGAATAGTCTTGGGACCCGCAAAAAACCCTATCAGTCAAATAATTTAACGACAATGTCATTTGAAGAAAGCCTTGTGATAGTCTTTGTACAAGGCCCAGCACATCAAGCTTCCCCAGTGATCCATTTTTTTTATAGTTTTTCAACTTTATTATAAAGAGTATGCGCGATATGCTGGCGTCTGCCCTTACTCGATTACGTTACGTTCACTTTCTTCAATTTCTTCTTCTGTGATCTCGAGCGTTCCCGTTTCACGAGGTCAGCTTTCCCAATCATGAGATGCCATATATGTATATATGTCGGTCTTGTGCATCATCTTCCGTAAGTCCTACAATATCTCCATCTTCATCACCTCAGTCAATTTGTATAGAATAATTGTGTTGATCGTTATTGTCACTAAAAAACGCGATCAAAAAGGCATAAAACTCACGTGAAGTTCGAAGTTTACAACAGTTAAGCTCTTCCTAATACTTTGATGTTAAAGTCTTCAATCTATTCCAGGTATGTGCATTGGCTCCTATTTCTGGGGCAACTTGGCTGATGCGAGAGGACGCAAGAAAGCCATCATTGGTGCCTTACTCCTGGACGCACTTGCTGCCTTCCTGTCCAGCGTAGTGCAGTCGTTCCCAGCATTCTTAGCCTGCAGGTATTTACATCATAACTGCTTGTTTATTGCGGTTTTATGCATGGGGTGTCACCTCAATATATTTTTTTTTGTAGCTTTTCTACTTCACTGTCTAGCTGTTTATAAAATACACCTGTATGTTAAATTACTTCGGTACAGTCTTCATTTTCTGATAAACAAAAGCATGATATTATAAGGGTTCCGTTTCTGTCTTTTACTTTTTGATATAGTGGTTGCAAATGCTGCTATCTGAGGTCATGGGTTCGATTCCCAAGTTGAGTTTTCTAGCTTGGAGTCTAAATTAAGGCACAAGTAAAGTTAAAAAGCTTCACTCCTAATGCATTGGACTTATCTAAACATAGCTTGTAAACCTGCTAGTTCTTTCAAAAATATATGCATGATACTTTAGACCCCTTAGAAGGGGCAAGACATCGAGAAAACACCTTCATCTCGTGCAGAAATTTTAACAATCACTTTATACCTTATTTGTACCAATCTTGGCGTAACTATTCGTTGTAGACTTGTGCCTCTTGCAGGTTCTTCTCTGGGTTCGGCATCATCGGGGCCACCGGGCTCATCTTCCCTTACTTCGGAGACTTCCTGTCTCTCAGGCACCGGGATGTAATGCTGTGCAGGCTTGAGGTGTTCTGGACATTCGGCACCATTCTGTTGCCAGGTAAGATAGAAAAGAATACTTTACTTATTTGACTGTTCTACATTAATCACCAGAACAACTTACAAATAGTAAGTGAAAGAGAAAAAGACAGTAAGTGGGCGAGAGACAGAGAGAGAGCAAGACAGAGAGAGAGAGGGATAAAGAGAGATCGACAGAGGGAGAAAGGGAGAGAAGAAACAGATTAAGAGAGTTTTGGAATTTTCCAAGATACAGTCTTTAATAGCACATGCTTTCTATTTCATATTGCTGCATCGACCTTAATTAAATTGTGATAAAGGCAAAAAGATGGTAGTGATGATGATTGTGGGTTTATTACCAAAAATTGCTGTTGTTTTTAAAATCAAAAAAATATGTAAGTAAGTATTGGTTTTGCTGGTGGGGAGTTTGTTGTGCCACGTGTTGCCATCAAGAACACTACGAAGAGGTTCAAGGGGGAACGGTTTGGGAGACTGTGTTTGTAATCTTTGGCGTTCATAAAGTTAGTAAGCCAGTACCGATATTAAGCGTAATTTCAATAAATTAATTCTGATTTTGATTTTTGACTACCTTGAAATACTAACTTAAATTAAATAGGTAGTAACAAAAAGGAGAAAACAAAACAAATACAATATTTTGAAATGAAACAATAATAGCCAAAATTGATGATTGCGCATATAACGCGAGCAAGAATTTGAATGTCAGCGCCGCGGCTAAGGTCAACCGGAATGATATTGGCTCTGGCACGGGAGTGAGGACATCGGCTGCCAATTCACTGTGATGGCAACTGATAACATACTAGAGAACTGTTTGTGGACATATGACAGCATAAATATAAACAGATTTAGCATTTAAAAACATGGCAATCTGTAGATTAATCAGAAAAAAAACCTAACATAACTTAAGTAAAGATCTTAAAAATATATATATTTTGTAATTCGCCATATTGCGGTGGCAGCTACCTTTTTGAAATTAATCATAGACTATTATTATTCTATTAGTCAAGCCGTTTCATTTGATACCCATATTTTAAAAGAGTTATGTAATCCGCCATCTTCATCAAATACTGCTAAGAATACTCCCGACTAACTACCATGCAAACAAAAAAAAAAACAAAATCAGTTTCTTTCGAAAAATAAAAGTCCCTTTTGGCATTTATTCTCAAGCATCTGTCAATTTGGAAAGGCATTAAAAAATATTTACATATAAAAGTAAAAATAATAATAATAATTTTTTGGACCCTGTTCCTGATGCCAGCGGGCTACTATTTTTTATAGAATAGAATAGAATAGAATAGAATAGAAAATTAGGAAGTCTGTGGCTTTGGTGGTTTTGTCTTATTCATGATGGGCCACCGACTTCCGAATTTAGAGTTATTTTACACTGGCTAGTGTTTTTTTAAGTCGGTTTTATTTTTTGCAAAAAAGATTTTTATTTTACCATTTTTAGTTGTTCCCATACAAACATTTGCCATGGATTTATTTTTATACTGTTATTTGTTAACAATACATGTCATGGTAATAGGGTTATCCACTTATCCCTAATAAATGAAACTTAACATACCTAACTGTCGAAATCTAGGTATATTGTACACATCTGCGTACCCCTCAAAGCATACTGGCGTGATGATACGTCATGATGTTGTATAAACAATAAATATCCAAGCGATTCCAGCAATCACGCCAGATTTGCCGTCTATTTTTGAAGAGTTCCATTGTATATCTCCGAAGATCAGCACCAGATCTTCACCAAATTAAAATGGGACCACCTCGGGAGTATACTCTTTCAAATAAAAAAAGAATTTTGAAAATCGGTCCACAAATGGGGAAGAAATCGCGTAACAAACACACAAAAAAAAAAAAAAAAAAAAACATACCGTCGAATTGAGAACCTCCTCCTTTTTTGAAGTCGGTTAAAAATACATTCAGTAGATTAGTTCCTGAATCTCACACTAGGATTCCCTGTGTCGTCAGTTCCAGGCTCCTACGTTCCGTTAAATCTATTTAGAAAATCTACTTTCAGACACAAATGTCCTTTCATGTGTCTACAAGTTCCGAAAAGCCCTCGACAGAGAGAGTTGGAAGGAAAGTAGGGGGGCCTTTGCCCTGCTGTGGGAAAATGTAGGCTAATAATGATAATATCTACAGGTATCGCATTCCTCATTATCCCGGACCCTCGTTTCAACCTGACGGCCGCCGGCGCCGACTTCCAGTACACGTCGTGGCGCGTGTTCGTGGCGGCGTGCGGCGTGCCCAGCCTGCTGGTCGTGCTGCTGCTCATCCCCTTCCCGGAGAGCCCGCGGTACCTGCTGTACGCCAACAGGGCGGAACAGGCGCTCCAAGTGCTACAGAGGATATTCGTTGTTAATACTAAGCTTAGTGAGAAAGATTTTCCGGTGAGTGTACTTACAATATTTTGTAATATTCATAATATGTATATTTATATTATTTTCTTTATTTACATTCCAAAATGTGTGGAGATTTCACAATGAGCTTAAATCTACAGGCCAGTTATTCCATCACATATAATAATACTAGCCTGTTACCGCCCTACTGCAGGGCAAAGGTCTCTTCTCATAATGAGAAGGCACGAACATTGATCACCACGCTGCTCAAGGTGGATTTGCGATTTCAGACATATAAATATTTACTAAGTCTAGGTTTCCTCACGATATTTTCTTCACCGATGTCAATGATGTCTAAAATAAACTTAGAAATTACGACAATTAATGTAGTGATTGCATCAGTACCAATTTAAAATTAGAATCGATTTCGTTCCCTGTAAACTGAGCTATAATATGTCAATAGAGATAATGAGTATCAATTTTCTTAAGTGTTTCCTTGTCTTTGACTATCTTATAAGATTTTTTTCCTTCATTTGTAGGACATAAGACTAAAACGAAACAACCTCATTAATTTCCAGGTAGAGTCAATGATAAGTGCCTACGAGGGCGACGAAGAGGAGGTGGTGTCAGCAGATAACAATGGTAACGAGACCAAGGCGCCGCTGACCTGGGCACAAAGATGGGACGCCTTCTGGGTGAGGAAGAAGATGCTGGTGATGCCGCCTTACATCGGACTGTTGGTGCTCTGCTGCTTTGTCGATTTCGGGCTTATGTTCAGGTAATTTTATTTTATTAAGTACTTCTGATGACTGGCCTGTTGGTCTAGTAGTCAGTGACCCTGACTGCTATGCCAGAGGTCGTGGGTTCGATTCCCACCCAGGACAAATGTTTGTGTGATGAGCATGATCATTTGTTCTGTGTCATTTGTTGTGTGTAATTTATCTATAATATGTATGTATTTAGAAATATACAAGTATGTTTATCAGCAGTTTAGTACCCATAACACAAGCTCTCAAGCTTAACTTGGGACTAAATGGAGTTGTGTGAAAAGTTGTGGAATATATTTGTGGAATATATTCTGAGACACGAAAATACCTACTTAGTGCTAAAAATATATTTGTCCATGGATTTGAACTTTTATAAACGACCGTCATTGTGTTTAAATTTATTTCTTAAATACCCAATATATACCTATAGCATGGAAAAAATCAATGGGCTCTGAAAGTAAAGCACTTTAAAAACTTAGGATACAACATTCATCCCACAATAATTTAGAGTAAAGGAAAATTATTAAAAAAAAAATTAAACTGCTATAACAGATTTCTCGACAAGCATACATGAATAGAAAATTGAACACATAATATTTTATTATATTCCCTAATCAATAGGATTATTGTGGCGGCATAAACTTTTGGTTTAAGAAATAAGAACCCCTACACCGCAAACATGTTTTTTTTTTAATTTATTTCATTAAGGAACTTTTAACAAATTGTTACATCAGATAAATCGTAATCCTATGTAAATGCATCATCATTACAAAACATAATAAAAAGATTCAAACGATTTTACTTTTTATCAGAACGCCTCTTCTAAGAAAGAAATGTGTGTATTTTGTTATAAAGCAATGTGTTAAATAAAGCAAAAATATCAACTTTAAGAAAAGTAACCTAAAGGATTTAGAGAAAGTGGTGTCACTTCAGGGCCTATTGATATTTTCCACAACACATTTTCACATTGTTTGTCTCTCGTTCTAGTTACTACACACTAATGATGTGGTTTCCGGACCTGTTCGAGAGGTTCAGCCAGTTCTCAACGCTGTACCCTGATGTGTCTGCAGGCGTTTGCGAGGTATCCTTGGCACTCGCCAACGATACTGCCGAATTGACGGTGAGTGATTGAAACAAAATGGCTCTACGACGACAAAAAATAAAGATTAAAACTATTGCCATGCAGTTTGCATTGCTTAGCCTATCTTAATCATACTGTATCCTTCTATACTCCATCCGAGTAGGTTGTTAACTAAAGGTAAACAATCTTGACAAGTCTTTTTACATAAACGCTTATTAATTAAATACAACTACTGTTTCAACAAATTTTATAATTGATCATGTAATCGTTTTTGTTGTATCTAAATTTGTTTTCAGCTGCATTTTATTTTTAAACTGTGTTATTAACTAAAAAGACTTGTCAAGATTGTTTACCTTTAGTTAACTACCTACTCGGATGGAGTATAACTAACGACGTTACGTTACAGAAGAAATGGTCAGTTGTCCATTTGTTCAAAAGTAATACCTACTTAATTATTAATTAGTGATTTAATTCTTGTCTTGTCTTAACTGTGTCTTTTGTAGTTACACTGAATAAACGATTTTATCTATCTTATCCATATCCTTGGAAGATAGATAACAAGAGAGAAACAGGTTTTAAACAAAAGAACAGGGAGAAAATTATCAACCTAACAAACAAAATGATGTCAAATGAGTACAGAAAAAAAAATCTAAATGAAGTAAGTTTTTGTCAGTTCGAGGCATAAGGCCAAATGTTTTGTAAACTTCAAGCATGCAAGCTCATACTCTTCCGTACCCGCAATTTTCGCATCATGGTGCAACATAATATTAGACTTCAAGCAATTTTTAAGAGCTACAGAGACATACGCTGGATATTAATAATCTATCTCGGTTGCTATCTTGATCCCGATCTTTGTCTGTAACCAATCAACGACCGAATTTGCCTATCCGAGTCTTAAAGATGTCCAATCAGAAGCAGCCGTCAAAAACAAAGGATCGGGATTTGGATTGAGATAGAATATTAATATCGGGCATATATCTTCGACTTGTTTTGTGTAACCTGCTTTCTTTCTCCAGGCCGAGTTGCAGACCTTGGATGATAAAGTATACATTCATACGCTGGTGGTAGCTTTAAGTTGTGTCCCCACGGCGCTGTGGGTGGGACTCACCATCAATATAGTGGGCAAGAAGCTCATGTTAGGTAAGTTAAATTTACAACTGCAAGCTAAACTTTCAAATCCCTAAAATATGTTAGAGATTTGAAGGTTTCATGAAGTTAGATGATACTTGACAACTGTCATGTTAGCTTTAGCCCCCATATTAATAAACGTTAGGTATCTCTAAGTTAATCCTTGAAAAATGTGATGGTGGATCCTGAGGTCATACTGGTAGAAACATAATCGTTTATTAATGTGAGGGAAAGTGGTTTACATGACATAGTTTATAGGCTTAACAGTCTTTGGAGTTCCTTGTTGATCTGATGGTCGCAAAACCAGTGCAAAACACTGGGCTACCAACTTATAGCTGCAATTTCTCTTTTTTCAGAAGGCTTTTCATATCTAGCCCTGTTTCGTTAGATCGATAAAATCTTAACATAAAGCGAATATCTGGTCATCAAAAGAGACCATGACCACTAAGGTTTTTTTCGGTCCATTAAGAAATGCCGGCACCATTTCATTTTTAGAGTATTGAAGTGTAGAAAAATAAACTAACAGTCATCTTATCATCTGCCTAGCCTTTTTTTTTTTTTTGAGGGGTGTAAAATCCTCATGGATGTCCCCCGCCCGGGGAGGCGGAGGGGTCTGTCAGACTCTTACTGACTAAAAACCACCCCGTGTTCCTTCTCACACCTGCGCCGGGGGTCACGGGAACGGAAGATACTTCCGCGACCCCCGAATCATCTACCTAGCCTTGTCCCAACTACGTTGAGATCGCCTTCCAGTTTAACCAGATGCAACTACCGAATACCCGTGTTTTACATGGAGCGACTGCCTGGTGGACCTCCACAACCCAGTTACTGAGAACCATGATACCGGATTCTGACTATCTGGGACGACTGTCGTAGATTTACAAATGACAGCCGAGGCGTCGGCTTAACGTGTTTTCCAAAGCGTGGAGGAATCTTGCTTATGTAATGAATTGTCACTCATCCACTAACCAACCTCATCAAGAGTAGCTTAACCTTCGATCGGACCGTGGCTTTTATTAATTTAGCCACAAGCTCCTCAAAATATAAAACTACAGTAATATAATGTAATTTCATAACATTGCACTTTTTCCTCTTTAGCTAATCCAACTGTTTTCTGTCTCCAGTAATGATGTTGATTAGCTCTGGCCTAGCTGCCCTGGGCCTGAACCTGGTGCGGTCCTCGCTGGAGAACCTGATCCTGTCGTGTGTGTTTGAATCCATTGTCAGTTGCACAGAAGCAGTCCTGTTCTGTGTCATCTGCGAGATATTTCCTACTAAAGTCGCGTGAGTATACTTCGTTATTATTATCATTTCAACATAGAAAAGAAATGAAGAGATTAGCACCATATTGTGGAGAAAGTGTTGAGTATAAAATTGGAGTGTTACAAGAGCAAAGGGAGACCAAAGAAAAGATGGATGAAATGTCTTTAATAACTATGAAGAATGAGAATTTGAAACCTTTTTATGTAGTTGGTTAATTAAAAATTGGCGGTCGATACCTTTGGTATCGTTTGGAACGTGGATCCACGCGAGACACAATTGCTTTTAAATTGTTTCTATCATTGCGGCATACGAGTGATTAAACGTCCAATTATTGATATAATTAATGTTTCTTCAGCAGTGATATTCTGCTACAATCACCCCGTAAAAATCTAGGTGAAGTAAAGGCGAATTGTGATGTCATTCCATTAAGTCAAAGTCAAATCATTTATACGTAACGGTATTTTATTTTATTTTATTTTATTAATTTTAAGGAAACTTACAGCTATTACATTTGAATTAACAAAAATACTAAAAATAAGATGGCCAATTACAAGTTTCCACTTTTAAACATGATGTATACACAATTTTAATTTTACCGTTGACAGCATTACATCCTACCATCAAGAATTTACAAAAACAAAAGTTGCTCATCGAGAGAAGACAAAAACAAAACAAAGTGTAAATGAACAATTACAAATAAAGTGCTCACGCGTCAAAGAAATATTTACTTATATCCTTCTTTAACTTCTGGATACTAGTTGTAAACAAATCCAGCTCGACTTCCCGACACACCGTGTTAAACGTACGACAGGCTCTTAAAATATATGAGTTTTGCCGGTAGTTAGTTTTTGCACTAGGAGTATGAAGAAGTACATGTCTTCGAAAATATACAGACGGGACCCGAAGCCCAATCTTGGTTACCAGCTCAGGGACGTCAGTCGATCCGCTCATAATACTAGATAAGAAAGCAAGATCTGCAATTTTCCTACGCTCTTGTAGAGGAAGTATGTGGAATTTCTTACACCGACTTGTATAGTTATGGAGGTAGGTATTTGATCGATATTGAATGTACCTTAAGAAACGTTTTTGTATGCATTCTAGGCGATCAATGTAGATATTATAATTTGGATTCCAAATTTGCGATGCGTATTCAAGGTGGCTACGGACAAACGCACAGTAGAGAATTTTTATTGTTTTTATATTCTTAAAATCAGAGGATATCCTAAAAATAAAACCGAGGGCCTTAGAAGCCTTCTTAACTACATTATGGATATGCTCGTCAAATAAAAGTTTAGAGTCAAAGGTTACACCAAGATCTCTGATAACATTGACTCTGACTATTGAGGTATTCGATAACTTGTAATCATAATTAATAGGGTTTGGCTTACGAGTAAAAGTACATACGTAACATTTTGTTACATTTAAATCTAACCTATTGCTAACACAGTAAGATTGAAACCGGTCCAGATCGTCTTGTAGTAGGCGGGCGTCCTCGATGGTCAACACTGTGCCTAGTATCTTCATATCATCAGCATATAATAAAATTTTGGAGTTAAGAAAACAAGACGCAATATCATTAACAAAAATATTAAATAAAAGAGGCCCTAATAAAGATCCTTGAGGAACCCCTGATGGAATGTACATGGCTCTCGACGTGTAACCATTAAGGACCACTGTCTGACATCTATTTTGCACATATGATGTGAACCATCTAAACAAGCTACCCCTCACACCAGCCAATGCCAATTTACTTATCAAGAGCGTGTGGTCTATTCGATCAAAACACTTGCTGTAGTCAGTGTATATAACGTCAACCTGAGATCTCATGGACATATGTTCCGTAAGATAGTCGCTACAGACCACGAGGTTAGACGTGGTGGAACGACCTTTTAAAAATCCGTGTTGGTGTTCCGAAAAACTTAGTTTTAATACAGCAGAAAGTTGCCTGTGTACAATTTTTTCCATAATTTTAGCGAATATGCAAAGTTTTGAAATCGGTCTATAATTTTCTATACAATTTTTAGGCCCTTTTTTATGTATTGGCGTAATATACGCTGACTTCCATATCAAAGGAACCACCCCTAATTCAAATGATCGCTTAAATAATATGGTCAACGGCACGTATAGACCCTTAGCACACCTGGAAACAAAAATTGGTGAGATGTTATCAGGGCCCGCAGGTTTATTTAGGTCCACCTGTTTAAGCAACCGATGTATTTCGGCCTCCCGCACATCTACAGAGCAGATGTCTGTTATAAGGCCAGTAGATTGCCATCCTGAAGGACTAATTCCCTCAGAGGTCAGAATCTCATCACCCTGGCTTCGCTCCTGAAAGTTAGAAAAGAAATAATCTCCGAACTTATTACAAATTTCTTTCCCGTCTGAAGATGACATTTCACCTGATTTCAAAAGTCAAAGTCAAAGTCAAAGTCAAAGTAATTTATTTGTATAACATAGGTAAAAAGTATATGACTTGGTGACAATATCAAATTCTATGTGCAACACTATGTTTCACCTTGCAAGATATACAAATTTTAACATTGGTTAAGTATCTTAACACTGTAACAAATTAGTAGTAAGTAAGTACCTACTTTTTTACACATTCTCATTTTGAATTTCTTATTTTTTTGCGTTATTATGGACCAATCAATTTGTCTTCTAAATATTCCTTAATCGAGTAGTATGCTTTTTTAAGTAGAAACTGTGAAAGCATTTTTTTGAATTTACTTAAATTATCTAATTCTTTTAAAATTCTAGGTAGCTTATTAAAAATTTTGGGAGCCATACCTAGAAAACTTTTTGAATACAGGGCAGTTTTATGTGGATTAACACGAAGTGTGTTGCCATGACGTTTATTGTTGACTAATACAAATAGTTTTATGTGTTTCCTAACAAACAAAGCTACTTCAAATATGTATAGACATGGAAAGGTCAGTACGCGAAGCTCAGTGAAATATGGCCGGCAACTGTCTGTAACCTGTAGCTGGCATACTGCTCGTAAACATTTCTTTTGTGCTTTAAATACTAATTCTCGGTCAGTGGAGTTTCCCCAGAATATTATACCATAACGTAATGTTGAGGAGACGTATGCATGATAGGCGGTTAGGACTGTTTCACGACTAACAATTTTATTAAGATTATGAAGTGCATAGTGGTATTGATTTTTTTTTTTTATAGTTACTTCAATATGTTTACGCCATGACATTTTGTCATCTAACCAAAGACCCAAGAATTTTGTGTGGTCCGTTTCGCTTATTTTTTTATTATCATATTGTATATTTAGCTTTTGTTGTCTTGTC
Source organism: Euplexia lucipara (assembly GCA_921972225.1). NCBI lineage: Eukaryota > Metazoa > Arthropoda > Insecta > Lepidoptera > Noctuidae > Euplexia > Euplexia lucipara. The sequence goes on along the minus strand of OV179152.1, from coordinate 1,331,684 downwards.
CTTTGCTTAAATGACATAATATGAGTTTTGCCTAGATTAATTTTCAGATTGTTATTATTTAACCAGGTTATTATTTCGTATAAACTATGATTAATGTCTGTTTCACATAAATCTTTGTTTTTTCCGGTGTACAAAACCGTGCTGTCATCAGCAAACAAGGTCATAGGGTGTTGGGTGACTTGGGGCATATCATTGATATAAACCAGGAATAACAATGGACCGAGAACACTGCCTTGTGGCACACCATAATTTATTTGCCTCTGTTGCGAAAGATAAGTTAGTTCAGTATTAGTTAGAGGACAGATTTTTTTAATTTTAGTGATTTGATTTCTACCGTATAAGTACGAATTGATTAGACTAAGCACATTACCACGGATTCCATACTTTTCTAATTTAGTACCTAGTATTATTAAATCTACATAATCAAACGCCTTAGTCATGTCCATGAACAAAGCGATTGTCGGTGAACGATTATCAATTCCTGTAATTACTTTTTCTATGAACCCGTAAATGGCCATATTTATATTTTTACATTTTCTGAACCCATATTGTTCGCTAGCCAAAATGTTATTTCGTTCCAAGTAAGCGTTTAAATGGTTGTATATAAACTTTTCTATAACTTTAGAGAATATTGGAAGCAAAGCAATCGGTCTGTAATTTTTAGGGTCATATCGGTCTTCTTTTTTATACATGGGACTTATCAAGGATATTTTTAAGCTACTAGGAAAAGTACCATTTTCTATGCATAGATTTATCACGTAACTTATTACTGGAGAAATTTCAGTGGCCACATACTTAACTACCTTTGTAATTATATCATCATTACCTGCGCTGTTTGTGTTTTTTAAGTTATTAATTATTTTATAAATATCTTGAGGAATCGATGAAGGCATGAACATTGAGTTCAATGTACTATTTATTGATGAAAAGTTATGGTAATTTACACTATGCCCATTTACAGGTTTTACTTGGTTTATGTAGTACTTATTGAATTCTTCAGCAATTATCTCTGGGGAATTTATATATTTATCATCAAAATTCATTTTTGTAATATTATCTCTAGGAGGATTGTATTTATTGGTATTTATGACTTTCCATGCGGCCCTTGTTTTATTATTAGCATTGTTAATGTAATAGCTATTTCGCGATTTCTGCGTTAATTTAATTATTTTCTTTAGCCTTTTAGTGTAGATTTTAAGTTTGATCTTATTTTCGTTAGTGGGATGCAATCTAGCATGCCATAACATTTTTCGTTTACGTCTGCAGCATAATGTAATACCTTTTGTAACCCACGTCAGTTTTTTTGTAATGGGAATTTTTATTTTTATTGTAGGATCCGTCAATACAGACGGGTAACAATTGGTTTGTTGTTTATTTTTAACATAATGCCAGAAAGCCCTAGGGTTCTTGGAAATGGCTAATTCGATGTTTGAAATATAATTATTAAACATTTCCTTTTCCAGATCTTTAGCTCGCTGCCGTAAAGTTATAAAAGATTGATAATCGGAAAGATTTCCGTACCTTTTATATTTAGAGTGGAAATTGGCCTTTTCCTTTACTATTTTAATGAGAGGGCTTTTGTACCAAGGAGGATACTTACCCCGCGGTACAACAACTTTACTAGGAACATGTTTACTATGTAGCGAGTTGATAGTGTCATAAAAATACTTGACAGCTTCCTCCAATGGCCTAGAAATTTATGGCAATGGCTTAGAATTAGTTCCATAAAAAGGACTTGCTAGTTAAATAAATTAAGTAAATAATTCTACATACTCGTAGTTGCACATTCCAAAAGGTTCCATTCCAATATGGAGAAGAATAAGCCTTTACAATTAGTCTTTTAAAACACTACTTAATGCTAACCATTGATAGTTGACTCCATTGAAGCTTCCACGGAGTGACTTGTACAGCACATCAAGTTACCCCAATGTGTCAAAAATCTATGATCGTTTTTCAACTTTATGCCAAACAGAACAAGGTTCATATTCAATTGGGAAAATTTGACACATTGGGGTAACTTGACGTGCTGGCGTCTGTACCTTGACCGGCTGTTCAAGGAAAAAGAGATGTTCCAAAACCGCCTCGCTCTGCATATCTTAATGCCACAGTTGACTTACTCAATACTCAATACTCAATATTTATTGCGTTCCACAATGTACATAAATGGTCTTAAGAATATAAAGGTACAGAATCATTATGGACCCTGTCGGGCACAGCAAAACTTAAAATAACCCCAGATTTCCTTTAAGTTCACGAGCGTGACTGAGAAGGGTGTGACTGATTTTTTTCCTAGAATTACGTGGAGAGCGATATTTATAAACTTCTAACGTGGTAAACGAGAGCTTAGTCAGACAACCAAGCTAGTATCAGCGTTGACAGCCAAGCCCTGCCCCCAAGCACACACAGCACTACGTGATTAGCGTCACAGAGTTCAATAATTGTACGACATGATTATTCAGTTCTATATGTAGATCTCGTCTCAATACATGGAATGCTATGAATCCATAAGATGGTCCCATTGATTGGCTTTGCAACTTACCGTTGACGTAAAATTTAATTAATTATAGAACTGTACATCATATTAATGAAATGCAGTACCAGAATTTGTTTCTATATTTTATTTTTAATTTGGCCTGGTGGGTGTGTACTTTGTGAAGAGATCAGTTTTGGACTTTGAAGTTTTAGCTTGACAATATTGATGTGCCAGTTGCGTGTATCGACGCGTTTATTATGTCGCCATTTGTATATATCGTATGATTGTTTATTTATTTTTGTATGCAACACAACTTGTGATCATTCACAACTTCATTAATAACGCGTTGGTTAACTAGGTATGTTTTTTAGTAGGTACTCTTTCAAAGATTTGGGAAAAAAGAGGGTTAATTACTCAAAGGGTTACAATGGAACCCTATTAGCAAGCCTTTACGGTCTGTCTATCCGCCCATCCGGCCGTATGCCTGTCTGTCTGCCAGCGGGTAGTATGGATAAAAGTCCTAGCTTCAAACAACGCATTTGTGAATACTAGACTGAGACGGTCATCATCATCATAATTTCAGCCATAGGAAGTCCACTGCTGGACATTGGCCTCCCCTATAGATCTCCAATAAGACCGGTTGGAAGCGGCTCGCGTCCCGCGCGTGCCCGCGGCCTGTGGGCGGGCGTCCTACGCTGCGCTTGCCGATACGTGGCATCCACTCGAGAAAATTTCGACCCCATCGGTCATCAGTCCTCCGTGCTTTGTGCCCTGCCCACTGCCACTTCAACCTGCTAATCCGCTGGGCTATGTCGGTAACCTTGATTCTTCTACGGATCTCCTCATTTTTGTTTCGATGTCGCAGAGAGACTCCGAGCATAGCCCTCTCCATAGCTCATTGGGCTACTTTGAGCGGGGACGGTCACGTTGAATAAAACCATCTCCTTTTTACCATTCACTAGCTTTATGTCGCGGTTTTTCTTCCGTGGTTTACCACTTATACAGGAGGTGTATTTTCCGGTAGCTTGTAGCACTTCGGAACAATTTAGCCTTCTGCCAGCGAAAGTAGCAAATTTTTTTGATCATCAGTTTCGGTGATTACCACCTTGTACATAATTATATTTTACTCTTCGTTTAGGAATATGGCTAAGTTTATGTAAATTATTATTAACTATAAGGCTTAGGGGAGGTGATGATAACGAACATTGTTTTTAGGCAAAATGGCATCTTACATGGCAATCAATAGCCAAATCTCTGCTTCTAAATCTATATCTATATATATAAAAATCAATGCCACTTTTCGTTGTAATTTTATAACTCAAGAACGGGCTCACCTATCCAAACCAAATATTTAGGCTTTGTTTGGACTATTTAGTAGATGGTTTATGTAAAGTATTTATCACATTTTTTGTAACAAATGAATTCAATAAATGGGGGGTCATTTTGTTAATGGGGACTTTTCTGTCAAATTGAAACTTTTTATAGATGGGGATGGTGTAAAATAATTGTTAGCAATTAATAAAATATTTTAATGTTTAAATAAATAAATTTAATGTTCCAATTTTTTTATTATTATCATTATTTCAGTTCATACGTAGCGAAGCACGTACCGGGCCGCTAGTCTATTATTAAGAGTTATATTAGTATTTTCGTATGTAACGAATAAACTTACAAACTACTAAACCGATTTGAAATGTTCTGGCACCGTTGCGCGTTGGGAAGCTCCCCGGGTGACATAGACTACTTTGTATCTCTGTATTCCCATAGGAACGCGGGTGAAACCGAATGACGTCCGCTAGTGGTTAATATAAAAACTGTTTGTTTTTCACAGCGCTACGGCAATGGCGGTGACAGTGATGTGTGGCAGAATAGGTGCCATCGTGGGCAACGTGATATTTGGCGCCCTGGTCGACGAGTACTGTGTGGTGCCTATTTACATGTTCGGAACATTACTAATAAGTAAGTGGGAATTTACGGCTATTTTGTTCACTTGTGCAATCGCACTTATGGCTGAACTATCTTACTTTAGGCTTACCGCTTTACTGAGACGTTCTCTGTGGTGACTGAGCGGTGAGGAAGAGGGTTAACTGTCACGTGATGCGAGTACTCAGATTGAAAACCCGTCCTGCATCGACAGCTACCTCAGGCAATGTCTCTTTTGTCTCCCAAAACCTGTCGTGTCTCCATTCTGTCATTGTTGAGCATCACAAATAGGCTCGCCCCCTATTACATGGGACTTATACACAGGTAACTTGCTAAATGTGGTGTGGGGGGTGTGTGTACTTCAATACGCTTCTGCTTTACCCTCCGAGCATTACAGGCGTGTTGTTAGGTTATGTTTGCCTACTTTATATTTCCTTGGTTCATGTCTAACTGTTGCTATGTCTGTCTGTTCCAGCGAGCGGGTTGCTGTGTATAATATTGCCGAAGAGCACGCGCCCCGAGCGGCCGACGACGTGAAGCAACGTAGTGATGTGACTGTTATATTTTTATATCAATTAAATAATTATATCTACAACAAAACTGTTTCCTTTTAACTCACTATCCAACCTCAAATCCTCGTATTGATTCAATTTGGTGACCGGTCAAAAATGTGGCTCACCGAGTTTTACCTTAGATTCTATTCAATATCTTCTTTCTTTAGTTCTAGTAATTGTAGCATTTTTGAGTTTAGTAAATAAATCGAGGAGAATAAATAAATAAATGATAAATATTCCACGGTTTTCACACTTCCTCGTTTTTAGTTATAGATACTAAACAACTGAAAAGATATTGAAGGTCAAAGTGCTATATGCTTTTTCATTTTTTTTTCAATTTTGTATCGTTAGTACACTTTCTTCCGAACAAACATTATCAGAATTATCGATTTTTCAAAACAAATAACGCATTTGAAGTTACAAAAATGCAATGGATACTAAACAAGCGGGCCTGTCGGGTCAACGACCAAGCGCGTGTAGACGTACGCTCAGCTGATCGAAAGTTTTTTTTTATATATATATATATAATGGGTCTACTCTTGACCTCAATCTTGTCCCGAGGTCAGAGATGAGGTCGACGATGGAACGAGCTTACCCATAAGAAGCCTATTAACTCGCGACTTAAACAGATTGGGGTCATATGAACTCGGGAACACTGATGCAGGCAGGCAATTCCACTCCTTGGCTGTGCGCATAATGAAGGAACAGGCAAAGCGCTTCGTGCGAATGTGTGGAACATCTACAAGGAATGAGTATAACCTGCAGTACGTCTGGATTCCCGATGGAAGAAAGGAGATGGTGGAATGAGCTCGTGGAGCTCTAGAGCACAGTCACCGAAATACAGTCTGTAAAAAACCGACAGACATGCAACTTTGCGCCGGTGGGCCAGGGTATGAAGCTTGGTACCCACCAGCTTTTCGTCACCAATGAGCCTCTTGGCTCTGCGCTCTACTGAGTCGAGTGTGGCTAGTTGGTATTTGGCTGAGCCATCCCAAAGGTGACAACAATACTCCAGTTGCGTTGCGTTGTCGCGCTATTCAATGCGCGCAATAAAAAACATCTCTTTTTTAAAGATGAAAAAAAAAAGTTTTTTTCCAGCATTATGTTTTTGTTAAAGTTACTTAATTATATGTACAGAATGTGTGGTTATCGGCTATGTGATCGGTCTTTTTACACCCTGTATACGTGTTATGGATAACACTCATTACTCAGAGCAAATAATCGTGCTCATCACATAAACGTTTGTCCTGGGTGGGAATCCAACCCACGACCTCCGGCATGGCAGTCAGGGCCAGTAACTACTAGACCAAATGGCCAGCATGTTTTGATTGTAGATTGTGCAGCAAGGGGATAGAGTTATAGTGTCTTACTCGTATATCACAGGCGCCATATTGAATACAGAGCCTTACGGATACAAAAGTTAAAGTACGGTTAAAGTAAAAGTTTTCTCCCAAACTTAACGCAGCAAGGGAATTACGTTGGCTAGTGGAAAATAAACCTTTTTATTATCCGGGGAGAATAAAATCCGGTTTCACACTTTTTGCGAGATACTTATCTAATTTAAAGCCTCGTCATACAATACGATGCTTTAAATTAGATAAGTATACGATGTAAAATAATTGTTAAATATTTTTTAAGTGATACACCAGTAGTGTTATTCTGTAAAAATGAACTTGAAAATGTGATTGAAGTGATAAAATAATTACATTATAATATAATAATAATAATATAATAATTTATAATAATTTATTATATAATAATTTATAATATATACGGATTTATTACAAAGATTTTCCTTAAATCCCGTTTAAGTTAAATTGTAAGTAGTCTTAAGTATTTTCCTTATAGTTTCCTGTACATAATATTTGTTTTATTTTCCTGGTCTTACAAAAAAGCACAGTATGGTTTTTACTTCATCTTGTTGAGACAAGGCAAATGTGGTTTTGCAAGACTTAGTGTACACAAGATAGAAATTTTAAATATTTTGATTTAATTTTACCTACCTATCTATTTATTTGTTTATTTATAGTCAAATAAAACGGCACAGGTCGAATTGATTGAATTAACTTAGAATTCCAGTTACGCGCGAGACGCGACCGTGAGCGTACGCGCAGTTAGCGAGTCCCGCGTTTGTAGCTACATACTTTTTTTACATCTACCTACGATTATATTTTATTATATGTTTTCGTACGATGAATAACGAAGGGGAGAATCTAGAGTTTTGCGACTCTAGTGGGAGTGATGTTATGGAAGAGGAGATTTTTTTAAGAAGCGAGCAACAAGTTACTGCAGAAATTCACAAAGAAAATGAAGACAATTCAAATCTGAGTCAAAAAACCCCGGAAAAAAGGACAAGAGAAGATAGTGAAGAGATAATAGAAGAAGATGAGGGCTTCATCACAGTCAGAAAAGGCAAAAAACGGTTGACAAAGAGTTTGTCTATGTCTAAAAATACAGATAGAAGAAATTTAGATTTGGAAACGCAAAAAGAAATAAACAAGGTTATGGTTATTTCAAAAGAAGTTTTACCCAAACAATTTGGAATGGCAAAGCTATTGAGGGCGGAAAATATCCAAAACATTTTAAGAATTCAATACAAAAGCCCATATAAGGTACTGATTCAGTTTGAAAATAAAGAAAGTGCAAGGAAATTAGTTAGCTGTGAAAAAATGATTACCTTGGGATACAGGTGCCAACTGATTGATGAAATAAATTTATCATATGGTGTTTTGCGAGACATAGATTTAGAAATTGAAGATAAGGAGATTGGGGACAATTTGAAGTGTGATCATGAGATAATTTCGGTAAAAAGATTAAAACGACTAGATGATTCAAATAAATGGACAGATAGCAGTACTATACGGTTATGTTTTAAAAGTTCTACTTTACCCTCATACGTATATGGGTATGGGTGCCGGTTTAAAGTGGAACCATATACATTCCCTGTGACGCAATGCTCAGGATGCTGGAGGTTCGGTCACCTAATAAGATACTGTCCTAACAAAAAAAAAGTATGTCCAAAATGTAATGGCCCACATGATAACTGTGCAGTTACTGACTTTAAATGCGCTAATTGTAAAGGCGCCCATATGGCTCTTGATAAATCTTGCCCTATATTCGCCAAAGAAAAGGCAATAACGGGGATAATTTATTTCTGTAAAACCTTAACTATATTATACAAACACTAAAAAAAAAAAAACAATAACTAAACCTAACAAAAAATATTTACAAAGCATCAAAAAATTCCTCTGCATCGCTGCCAGCTGGTAAAGTGCCCAAAAGACTGGCTGCATTGCCACGTTGAATGGCAATGCTTAGCCTCTGGCCAAAGTAGAGGCCAGCCCTTGGGTCACGGGAAGCGTCAACCAAACGTTTGGAGATGTCTTTAAACAGAAGACGAGCACTCGGACCCCACGGCCCAAAAGTTTCAACCCCAAACGGCTCGAAAGTATAACTACTAACAAGGTTACTATATTTACGCCGCTTGAGGTTCTCAGCAGCCGCAGCAGCAGCACCAGCACAGGATGTAGACCCAGGAAGATGGGATGGCGCAAGAGTATCGACACAAGTAGCATCCCATACTAAAGGCCTACCCATCTTCCAAGGGAATAAAGACATACCGTCCGGTCTTTTGCCATCGTCGCGTGCCAAGCCATTGGGTTCTAAAACAGCTGGAACGCCGACGGAAACAAGAGCACGTCGGATGATGTCATTAATGTGTGCATGCCGTGCTATGCGACCCGCACTACGACTGCAAGATAGACCGTGATGCCCGAGGCTGTTGACAACTTCCCCACAGTGACAGCGATGAGGAGAAACACATGGAGCTCCTAGACGAAGGGAAGCAGCGAGGCGGAAAGTAGTGTCATCGAAAACCGTACCTATGTTCGACGACGGTAGTGCAAGAAGCCATAGTCCCGACTCCCATTCACCCACAGCGAGCAGGCGCGCACGCTCAGCAGCAGTGGCAGATGAGTCAATTAGGTACTTCTGCACCGCTCTGCTGAGCGGCTCATCCCACCGACTCTGGGAAAATGGGTTCTCGGGAAGATCTGAATTCGGGCAAGCGATTTTCCAGGCATCCATAGCCTCGGCGAAGTACGGCACATTGAAATCAACCAGTGTGGTAGCTAAGATATTCCTGATTAATTTCTCAGTGCCGCAGACCGAGGATATAAATGCCGGTAAACAAATACTAGAAATTTTGCGGACGCCGAGGCCTCCCATTCGGATAGGAAGACTAGCTTGCGCCCAAGCTCTATCGTCCAAGGCCACATTTAAAATTGAGGTTAAAGTATTCCTGATAATTTGGTCTATTTTGTCCAGAAGGTTGGTGTGCTTCCATAAATGGGAAGCACGAAGGAAGTATGTTAATTTAGGGCCGAAACAGCAGTATCGAATTATGGTGATAGCCGAATGCATGTTAATTTGGAACAAACGTTGCGAAACATCATTGAAGTTTTGAATTTTCTCTTCAATAAAATTGTGGAATGAATTTTCGAATATTGGGGACCCAAGGAGACGAAGGGAGTTTTTATCAACAGTTTTGATTTCTGGGGCTATTGTATTAAATTTGGAAAGTGTCAGTTCTCTGTCAGTATTGTCGGATATGTATAATTCACATTTGGATAGGTTGAGATCTAGGCCTGTGGAACGGAGTTTATTTGTCAATATCTGGAGGTCATTCAAAACTGTGTCCACATCTCCTCCCAGGGTTCCATCGTCAAGATACCAGACATTAAATTTAGAATTTAGCTGTCGAATTATTGGGTGAATGGCTAAACTAAAAATCACTGGCCCGAGGGGGTCACCTTGTTGACAGCCAGCAGCTGATTCAAGAAGGTTGTCCCGATATAATAATTTAGAAGGATGTCTGTAACATTGCCAAAGAAAACTAAAGATTTGTGGTACTTCTTTTTTAGCTTCTGTCAGCAAGGTGTCCCTGTTTACAGAATTAAAGGCATTCTTTATGTCAACCTTCAAGATGACTTCTCCTTTGCCAGAATTTAGGTAGGTCGACAAGGCGTGTACGGCAGCCTCACAGCCCCCTTTGGACCCGTAGCCCAATTGAAGGGGCTGAAATTTTTTCGAAATAACCTCACCATAGAATTTACAGCAAATCTTGGCTGCCATACGACGATACGTAGTTCCCACGGCAATGGGACGAATGCCGCCATCCCTCTTGCGCAGGGCACACAGATTTGCTCCATACAAGACGTCGATGACGGCCTCGTTCACCCTGCCGGAGAGCATTAGGTTCGTCAAAGCCGTAAGCTCCTTCACAAGCAACACACCAGCTTCCCCGGCGCCTGAACTGGTAAGGTCCTTAAGGTGCTGAGGACTCAGGCCGTCGAGGCCGCCGGCGGACCCGCTCCGGAAGGAGCAAATGGCTGTGACTACCTCTCGACCTGTAATGGTGAGGGTATGATAATCCGAATCAGGGGGGTCGGGAAAAGAAAGATCACCTGGTGGGGCCGGGTGTTTGCTCTTAAGAGCTGCGAGGGTATCCGCAGAACACGGAGCCACCACATCACTACTAAAAAGAATCCTGGCTGCTCCACTAATGTCACCTTCACCTAACTTTGTTTCCACAAGATGAGATATACCTCTTGTAGAAGTACAACTCTCGGTCGGTAATTTTGAATCTAAATTAAAATCCGAAATATTACAATTTTCTTTAATTTGTGTAGTTAAAGTCTTTTTGCCTGCCAAATTCTTTTGTACATGGAGAACTTTGAAAGGGAAGGTGAGTAGTTGTTCCCAGGCATTTAGCGAGTTCTCCTGGGCTGCAAGGCGAACGCAACCTGCCAAATGTTGTGCTACAAGCGGTCTAGCACCACGGGGAACTCGCTTTAAAATGGGAACAGATTTTTTGAATTTTGAAAGGGTTTTCCAAAACGGATCTAAAGTGGATGTTGCCGGTATTAAAGGTGTAGATGTTATGACAGGGTCTGCTACATGTGCATTTTGAGGTCTGTGTACTTTCCCAATGTGCACATTCAGACCCCGCTTACCTTTGAAAAACCGTGCCTGGGAACACTGAGGACATCTTTCCAGTGATGTTGAAAGTTGACCACTACCATCACTCACCGCATCACTGCTGCCACTTAACATTTAATTAAAAGTAAGTAAGTAATATAAAACTAAGAACTAAAAGATTAACACTTATAAATATACAGAAATATTAAACTAAACAAATCAAAAAGAAAACTGATGTGACGTTGACGTTTAAATGACGGGACGGCGGGCGGCGCAGCCGCGCAGGAGGCCTGGTGCGCCGCGCCGCCGATGACAGCATTGTGGCGCAGCCCTGGCAACCGTTGCTGCGAGACAGGTGGACTGGCGTCGCGTCCTCAACGTCACCACCCAAGGTCCCAAACTGCACGTCAGCACCAGCAAACTCAAACCGCCGTGGTAAACAGGAGGCGGAAAAGGGTGAACTAATAATCACTTATGATATGTAGTTTCAGTGATTTTGACAATTGTGTTTGACGTTTATTTAAAAACCGGTCATTCGGAATTGAAATATTTACATTTACACGGTTACAAGTGAACAAATTGTAAGAATAACATTTCCGTGCATGTATTCCTTTGTATTCTTCAATTTAAATTGTGAATATTAGTAGATAAAGCATATAATAACATTATTTTATGGAAATTTTAATACGCGATCAAGTTTGCACGACATGACATACGTCCACATCAAAGGCAATTAGGAAAATAATGTCCGCTGAAAGCTGTACTTATCGAAAAGCCTAATCAACATGGTTGGAGAATAGAAAATTGCAGATGGAGGAAGCTGAAATGACTGAGACGATAGATTTTAGGACAACTACAAGGGAGAACAAAACGTTAGGCCAATCAAAATCATACAGGGATGCGGTTGTAAACAATTCATTTGAGGCATTAGTAGTGGATGATGGGGCACATGAAACTGAAACGTCAGGAGATGAAGAAAAGCGCACTGATTACCCACAATCACATTTAAAAAAAAAAAAGAAAAAGAAGGAAAAGTGTCACAAAAATCAAAGAGAAAAAGAAAATGCTTCTAGAGCAGAACCTGATTTTGAAATGAGCACCAGCAAACCTTATGAGCGAAGACAGGAAAACACTTACTTTAAGAGTTTCATGAGTAAGCTTAAAGACATTTATCTTTTAAATATCGATTTCGAAGATAAAATTAAAATGTTTTGTAGTTATGTAGTAAAGGAATGCATAGAATTTATTATTGAATTAGTACAAAAACAAGAGGTATTTACGAAATTTATTTCAATAATTACCAATGGCTAATAATGTACAAAAAGTTTTCGGCTTAAATATAATGCAGTGGAATGCGCAAAGCTTACGACCAAAACTTACAGACTTAAAACTTTTGTTGTCTTACAATAAAATTCACATAGCTTTGATCTGCGAGACTTGGTTGGAACCTGATTCAAGTTTACACGTAAGTGGTTACCATCTACATCGCAAAGACCGAGATGATGGATATGGAGGTGTCGTTATCATGGTACATAAGTCAATTAAAGTCCAAGAGTGTACTTTAAATTATGTTAACCGTGGCATAGAAGTGGTATGTATTAAATTATTGAACTGTAGTCAAATTAAGTTTTTAATGCTAGTTTATTGTCCCCCGTCAGTACGCACTATCCAGTCCGACTGGGATAATCTTTTTTCAACTTTTAAACACAACTGTCTAATAGCAGGTGACTTTAACGCTCATCATACCAATTGGTCGAATAGAAATGACTGTAGAGGAGGACAAATATATGATGCAACTTTGGAACATTTTGTCTCGTTAAATAATGGGCAGTCAACAAGAGTGAAATTGGTTAACAATGTTGTCCAACAAACTTCGCCAGATGTTTCATTTATGTCGAGTGACATAGCTATGTGTTGTGATTGGCAAGTTACGAATGATAGTCTTGGAAGTGATCATCTGATCATTAAAATGAAATTTAATTTCAAAGATATCCAACGAGTACGTAAAAAACGTAATTTTAAATTTGCAAACTGGTTTGATTATAATAAACACTTAGAAAATTATTACTCTACAGTTAATGGCGAAGTTTGTAACGTTCAAAAAGAGTATAATAATTTTATTGAAAAACTTAATAGTGCAGCGGATCTTTACATTCCGATGACCAAAGAATTTAATAATCCTAGTAGGAATTTTCGGCCCCAACCATATTGGAATCAATCGCTCTCTAAACTCATTGCTCAACGTAGGTTAGCTCTTAGCCAGTTTAGAAGAAACCCTACTCCATCAAATCTAAGTACACTAGAACACATTAGTTTAAACACCAAATTAGCTATTCAACGAGCTAGGAGTCAAAATTGGCAGAAATACTGTGACGATATTAATGAAACAACGTCTATATCGGAAATGTGGAAAAAACTAGGATGGTTAAAGGGACGTCGGTCATCTGTAACGTATACTTCTGACGATAAAAAAGAAGTTCTCTTAAATAGTCTGGCTCCTGATTATGTGAATCCTTGCCCACCAGAGATACGATCAGATAACGACATGTTAGAAAGCTCCTTTTCAATTCAAGAAATGTATAATTGTTTAAAAAAAAAAGATACTGCTACAGGTGACGATGGGATCACATATTCGATGATTTTCCACTTACCACATTGCGCTAAATTACATTTATTGAAATTATATAACACCATTTTTGTAACTGGAGAGATCCCTGTCCAATGGCGTGACATCCGAGTTGTGCCAATACCAAAGAGAGAAAACCCTTCAAACAATGATCTTAAACTACGACCAATCTCTTTGATGTCATGTGTTTGCAAAATTTTACATAGTATGATAACGAAGCGTTTGGAGTGGTATGTAGAAAATAATAAACTACTTTCACCTTTTACGACTGGATTTAGGAAGGGACAGTCATGTTATGATAATTTAGCTCGTCTTGTCACACAAATACAAATAGGATTTTCGAATAATTCCCCAACACTGGCATGTTTTTTGGATATTGAGAATGCTTATAATAATATATTGATTAATGAACTAATACTAAATCTTGATGAAATAGGGGTGGGTAAAAGGGTTTGTTTATATTTATGGAATTTTTTGACTGAGAGACATTTAAAAATTAAGGATGAACTTGATGAAAATAAATTTATTATGCGATATGCCAGCAGGGGCCTAGCACAAGGTGACCCTATGTCTCCCATCCTATTTAACATAGCTACAATTAAAGTCAGTAAAGAAATTAACAACATTTTTATTTGCCAGTATGCTGACGATTTTGTGTTGTATACTTGTAACAAAAACATGACAGAAAGTGTAAATAATATTCAAAATGCACTCAACGCTATAGTCATTATACTAAATCAGTTGGGGTTGACATTGTCGACTACTAAAACCAAGTTGTGTTTATTTAGCAGAGGACGGAAAAGTCTCCAGTTACCGATCTTAATTATTAACAATCCTATAGAATTAGTCACATCGTATAAGTATTTAGGTGTATGGCTTGATAGTTGTTTAAGGTGGGGTAAACAAATAAATGAATGTTACCAAAACACACAACGACATCTTAATTTGCTTAAAGTATTGGCGGGGTCGACATGGGGGGTACATCCAAAACATTTACGTAAACTTTACGTATCTATAATCAGAAGCAGAGTAGATTACAGTTCCTTTTTGTTTGATAATAGTAGCAAAAACAACATTTATAAGCTGGACAAAGTTCAGAACCAAGCATTACGGATTATAGGTGGTTTTATAAGAAGCACACCCATACATGTAATGGAGTCGGAGCTTTGCGTTCCTCCCCTGCATTTACGTAGAAAATATTTAGCATGCAAATTTTGTTTGAAAGCTTTCTCTCAGTCTGACAATATTACTATTAATTTACTATCCAAACTAAGTTCCCTTTGTAATAATAGCTATTGGGTCAGGAAAAAAACACCTCAACTTGTAGACATTTATAATTTGATTAAAAACGAGATTATGTCAACGTCATCAACGCTAAGAATGTTTTCTCTTAAAACATGGGTGACTAACATCAATGTCAATAATGTAATAAAATTTCACTTAGACAGTTTAGTTCATGCAAAAAAGAAACACGATTACAACATTTTAAAAAACAACGTTATGTCCGAGTTGAGAGACAAATATGACGGTTGGTATGTTATATTTACTGATGGCTCAATAAGCGCAAGTGGTCGCGGTGCTGCATTTTATGATCCTCATGCAGCAAATCATTCTTCTTACAATAATTGTTTTAAATCTAGCTACGAATTTTCAGTTATGTCGATGGAACTTATAGCAATTTTAGAAGCGCTTTTGTATTCACGAACGATTCAACAGAATAAAGTGCTAATTTGTTCCGATAGTAGAAGCGCTTTATATCATATAGCTCGATGCGCCTCTGGTGGCAGAGGTGCATCGATAGCTTATATGCCCTTTAAATTTATGAGAACAATTTAAAGGGCATTCAGTTGAGATTGCAATGGATTCCATCACATATTGGTATCAGAGGTAACGAGGAGGCTGACATTTTGGCGAGAAAAGCCGCAGTAGATGGAAAAGAGGTTCTAAGTTTGCCAAATTACACTGAGTTGTTGCCTAAATACAAAAAGTACTGCCACAATAACTGGGCGGAATATTTTAATGAGAGATCTCTGATAAAAGGAATTTGGTACAAAACATTACTAAGTGAGCCTCCTCGAATACCATGGTTCATTAATGTGAGTTTGAGTAGGTCTTTCATTGTAACAGCGCTTAGGTTAAGATCTGGTCACGTTCCACTAAACAAGTTTGCACACATGATGGGAAAATCAGATTCTCCAAATTGTGATGTGTGCGGTGTTATTGAAGACGTACATCACCTGTTGGTGGAATGTGTCCGTTACGATACCGATCGAGAGCTCTTAATAAGAACTTATTACTTGAACAGAACTAATGTGGGTATGTTCCACGAGACGTTGTCGTCTCCATTGTCTGAAGCCGCTAAAGCGCTGTTTATGTTATTTAGTCGTAAGCCATAACTAGTAAGTAGATGTAGTTTAGTTTAATTAGGTTACGATGGAATTGGCATGTACTTTATGTATAAAAATTCCTTAAATAAACAGAAAAAAAAAAAAAAAAAAAAACTTAGAATTATATAAACAAAAATTAATAACATAAACATGTACAGACGCCAGCACATCAAGTTATCAAATTTCTTTGATCGTTTTTCAACTTTATGTCAAACAGAATAAGGTTAATATTCAATTGGGAAAATTTGACACCTTAAACCCCAAAGTAACTTTTGAAAAGTTACTGAGGGGTAACTTGTTGTGCTGGTGTCTGTACATTATTAGATTAGCAACCAGTTTGATTTTGTCATAGTGATTTCTTGAAAATAATGTACCAAATATGTGTGTTGTATTTGTATAAAATAAAAGTGTGTGTTTGTATGTTGTGTGAAATATTAGTACCTAATCTATAAAAATAATGTATTCCTATATGACTATTGTATGCCCCAAGGGCGGGACGTAGCTGATCAATTAATTGAAGTTGAGAAGTTGAAGAGTCTTGTCTTCAATGACGAAAAAATTAAAGACATAATACGCTTACTTATGATAACTTTAGCTCAAGTAAAAAACATATCGTATAAATTAAATTATCCGCGATATAAATGCTGTAGAGGAAGATATTGACGATCTGATTCATATTATAATTGTAACGAGTATGTACTGCAATCGGCGGAGTGGTGTTTTTAGATTAAAAGTGTCTTCAAAGTTACTTGTGATTTAAAAACGTTAGCTAGAAGTAGTAGATAGGGTGTGTTTTTTTATTAAATTTAACTGTGTTGTGCATATTATTTTTTAAGAAGCCACCGTTTTTAAATTGTTGGTGTATTGTTTACAACCACTTTTGCTCAGTCATACGTTCGATTCCCAAAATATAACGGGTAAATTGTTGACGTTCTGTAATGAACGCTAAACTGACGTACGTTTAACGTAGAGGTGAGTAGAAGTTTCTGTATGTACATATGTTCAACAATAAGTATAATACTTACTTTTCTCTTTCACCAACAAGTCTGTCCAATAGTTGTCAGTAAGAGATCGTTTAGCAATTAGATCGCTCATTGTAACACCTTATTCATTCAGCCCTTAACCGACTCATTGCCACCATCATTTTCATGCATACTTTAGCCAGGCCCCGAACATTGGGCGATGAAGCGCCAGGGGCGTCATGGGCCTACATACAGGTTGACGTACCTTGGGCGTCATTGGCACCCTATGATGTTTTATGCGTATTTCGCCGTTATCTTGCATCGATCTCATTTTTTTAAAATATGCTTATAAGTAAGTTCGATATGACGCGCCAGGGGCGTCAAGGGTCTCCCGTGATATTTTCTTATGACGCCCCTGGGGCGTCATTGGCCATGAATCGGTTAAGTTAACCATTGTTTTAAAGTTTTTATGGTGCACAATAAAGAGTATTCTATTCCATTCTAAATATAGACATTGCTTTCTTATCGTGCACTATTTTTAAATTTTATAGTTATTTCAATTACATTATTACACTTTTTACTTAAGGGACTGATCCTGACGACTAGTCACGATACATGGTACCCTAGTGTGTGTGTTTAATATGGGTTTACTGTTTGCTTTCGAATGTCATTATGCCCGATGGTTAATTCCCCGAAATCATCAGACTGAATGTCCAAAAAGCCGAAATATGTCGAGCGACCGTGTTTCACCGAAATGTCATTGCAGCCCTATCCATCGAATGTCTATTAGCTCGACATGCCAGTAAATCGCAAGTTATTCGACATAACATATTAAAAAAAGAGTAAAAGAACAAACTAGGGTTTAACCCCTCGAATGTCGTTATGTGCCCATCATCATCAATCAGCAAAGCCGGTGTCGACCATTCTACTAATGTCTAATGTTAATTGCAAGAGCAAAACAAGCGTGAGCATACGTCATTAATTTCATTTAAATGTACTAATCAGCTTAAGAAAAAAAGTACCGAATGATTACCTGTTACTTATAACAGTTATTTAAAGATTTAGATTAACTTACTTAATCATTCTGAAATGCTTTAATTACTAAGCATTAAATTGGTTTCCTCGGCATTATAAAATAATTGAATTTTAGGGTTCCATTCAAAAAAGGTCGGTGTATATTCTCTGATTACTCTACTGTTTTGAGATTTTCAAATTACAGGTACATTGATGTTGATTGTAAAGCACATGCTCACATTGCTTACACTAGAGCAACTTATACCAATTTTTTTTGGAATCATAAGATTTTGACATTTATTGTCGCTGAAGTGAGATTGTGACTAGATTTTGACTAGATATTAGATTATATTTGAACGTTTCTAAGTACTGAACACAGGCCTTCTAATTAACATGGTCTGCGTTGCCTCTCAGAAGCGAACAAGCTTTTAAAATAGCAGTTTCGGTACCTCTTTCTTTATTTATTTATTTATTTGAAGGTACGACAACGACTCACTCACTAGAAACATACAACAGAATAAGGATAACACAAATATTTTTTTAGTGATTTTGTCACTTACAGGCAGAATGCCTTTGCTTACTGGTGACTTACTTTACAAAACAGGACAGGTAAAATTAAAATCGAAGTGATTTAAACATATCATGTTAGTGACGCTTCTTTGGTTGGTAAAAAGTTAGGGTACTCGGCAGTTCAATAGTAAAGTACAGAACCTTTGTTGCATAATTCCGCGCACACTTCATCAGATTTTTCAAGTTTGTTGTACGCAGCCGCTGTCTGATCACTATTGCGTTTGATTGATAAAATGCACGACTCTAAATAGGTAGTTGTATATTATGTGTATCCATCTTATCTATTGTTTATTAATATTATTTTTTAAATAAGTAGTCCACTTTCACTGTTGTTAGATAGTTGAAAATATACTAAAATGGGTACCTACATTGAAATACTTCTTTACAATCGAATAATTATGTGAAAAGTTTCAGTAACTGGAAGATCATTAAGAAATAGTGTGGAGAAAAACAATGGTACAAAATAGCGTATACATTATAAACGTGGCAGGAGTTGGCAATAAAACTGAGAAATATACCTACTTTGGAAATTCTGATGAAAAGGAAACTCGCAGTACTGGTGTTACTGAAGAAAAAACATATAATTATGAAGAAGCTATTAATTTAACAGGTAAGGATTTTGATTATTTTTTAAATACTGAAAATTGTGGCAAAGGCGCACACACAGATTCCAAATATTTATTTTAATTCGAACGGCCGAAGCCAATTACATTACTTAAACTTACATGATAAATCATGATTCATTCAAGATTATTGTTCTTTCAGATTTGGTTCAAATGTCGACGGTAGACATAATAATATATTATTATAATACCAGCTAGTTGCGATTTGAATTTTACTATTCCTATTACCTACCGAAATGTACCATCCTCTGGTTTGTTTCTGCATCGCCCAATGGTTGTCTTGTAGGAAATGCCTCCGGTATTAAGTCAACCTTGTAGGTTTCTATACTAAAAATATAAATGCATAAGGTTGCCTTTCTTTCTAATAGGCAATGGCTGCTACAACTGTGGGCTCCTCGCTGTCCTCAGTCTCGGCTTGTTGGGCATGGGTATTGACATCTTTGGATTCTCGGTCATCGTCACCGGCAGCAACTGTGACTTTCAACTGGAACACTGGCAGAGGAGTCTCATGCTGTCCATGCCTTTTGTTGGTAGGTGTTTCAACATTTACGTTTATTATGATACTGCTTTACATTTAGATTCAGTTCAGCTGAATCTCTTAAGACCAAAATTACTTGAACCCGGCTTCCGAGCCCAAAACTTGACCACTCATACACACGTAGTTCAAAGGATTTCGTAAGTTAACTAATTTACCGCAAGTGAGGTCGACTGTACGTATCCATAATAGGATGTTTGTTTATTTCCTTATTTACATCTGGATCGATTAATATGTTCTGCTGTTCTGCTTTTAAAATAGATTACCTTGCATGTAACTCACTAAGTGAAACATCTTTTTTCTTGCACAACAATCTCACAAGCTCAAGTCTTGATTTGGGTTTTAACTTTGGTTTTTTTTATGTATAATGGGTCTACTCTTGACCTCAATCTTGTACTGCGGTCAGAGATGAGGTCGACGATGGAACGTGCTTACCCATAAGAAGCTTATTAACTCGCGACTTAAACAGATTGGGGTCATATGAACTCGGGAACACTTATGCAGACAGGGAATTCCACTCCTTGGCTGTGCGCATAATGAAGGAACAGGCAAAGCGCTTCGTGCGAATGTGTGGAACATCTACAAGGAATGGGTATAACCTGCAGTACGTCTGCACTCCCGATGGAAGAAAGGAGATGGTGGTATGAGCTCGTGGAGCTCTAGAGCACACTCACCGAAATACAGTCTGTAAAAGACCGACAGATATGCAACTTTGCGGCGGTGGGCCAGGGTATGAAACTTGGTACCCACCAGCTTTTCGTCACCAATTGGTTCAGCAATTCTGTGATTTGTTGATCTTTGACTGTCGTTACTGGCAGTCTGACAACCAGTTTGATTAAAGGGTATCGTGCTACCTATGAATCTCTAAGAATACCGCAGTATTGCCGCACTCGGAATTAGTTTCATAGAGATTCATAGAAACTCGAGGTGTCGCTTGCAGTTTCCGGTTGCAGTCCATCTTGGACTTGTACCTTAAATCTCTGTTATTCAACTGGTTTAACTAAAAGCCAACTCCAAAAAAGTTGGGGAAAGGTTAGGGATAATATCATGACTTTAACCATATTATCCCTAACCTTAACAATTACAGCATGCCATGATGCTGTAAGATTCATAAGTTAAGGTTTTCGTTTTCAGGACCAATTTTAATGGCAATAGCATGGGGCTACATATCAGACACTCAAGGAAGGCGGAAGGTTCTGCTGATAGCGCTGTGGGGTAGTTTCTTGTCATCGTTTATCAGCGCTTTCTCTGTCAATTGGATAATGCTGGCAGTCTTAAAGGTCTTCAGCTCAAGTTTGTGAGTATTTCTTAACATTTCCATCTTTAGCTAGATATCCTGTATATCTTTCTTATGATAATAGCCTGTAGTAAAGAGAAACAGTGCCGCATCCCTGAGTGGAGAAATCAATTGTTTGTAACTAAATGCTCTACCGTCTACAGCTACAAGTTAGCAATTCCTTTATGAAGTTACTCTGAAGTACATAACTAACATTTTTTTTTGTTATATTTCTCTGTTGTTAAACAGATTATTGGCTTATTACATACATACATAAACTTACGCTTTTTTCCCATGTGGGTAGGCAGAAACTACAGAGCGCCATATGCTACGATTCTTACATTCTTCTTTTACTTCGTGTACATTCATACATGTTGTTATACACACACGCCGGTTGCTAGTACTACAGAGCTGAACTTTCTGAAGAACCTCACCAAAAAGGTCTATGTATGGCCTTAAAGGTCCCCTTTCGGCGTTCCCACTTACATCTGCTTTAAAAACAACTTTCGTTAGTCACCTTTTACTCATTATTATTAGCCTATTAAGCTTAGATTACGATTACGCATCACAGAACCGTTTTCACGGTTGATCAATCATCTAATGCAGCTGTTTTCAAAAAAGTATAAGTTAGCGGCAGATAGCTTTACTTAATTTACATTATTATGTATAATACCTACGTTTTGTTTCTTTTAATTAAGTAAATTGGAGTTGTACCATTTTAATTACCTATAAATAAATACACTACTAGCCTACTAGTATTAGCAATAACCAATTTCATTGTTTGTGTCAACAGTTGCAGCGCGGTTCAATCAGGCGCATACGCACTTCTAAATGAGTCATGCGCGAGCGCAGTGAGAGGTGTCTACATGTTGATCATGACTAGTGCACTGATGCTGTTTCTTTTGTCGTACGTCGGTAAGTTACCGCGGGTCCCACATTTTCTGGCACCTCTAATTTGTTATATTTGATCATGTATTACTACATTAACAATGCTGAGAAGTGAGACATATGATGCGTGTGTGATCTACGGCCTCCGCCATTAATTAAGTCGCTCAGTCATTAATTTAAATTCTTTAGCTATACAGTTAACATAAATGTCAGCAATCTAGTGGTCGTCTGGTAGTCGAAGTTCGACTATTTTAATCTACACTTCTTTTTAAACTTTTAACTCAAAATCGAAGTAAAAGATAATTGAAGTCATGTATTATTAAGCCTTTCTGACCTGGTTCACATCGGTGTTCCACGACTAACTAGCTATGATGGTCCCCCAAAATGCCCGCCGTTCAACAACTTAATTTTTCCTTGTTTTTTCACTCCACATTAAGTTAAAGGTAAGTACACACATCAAAAGTGTCTAGGGATCAACATATATTTTTGCAATAACGTTTCTCCTGATTGATATTAATTAAAATTTTCTTTAAGGATTCATCAAATAAAGTGTTTTCGTTTGTCACAGTAACGATAAACCAAGTCACCTTTGCATTAATAAAGAGATTTGCCATTTTCCTAATAAAGGGATTTTTGACATTTGAACCACTAACATTAAAGTTCGAAAAAAAGACTGAAATAACAGTTTTCTTTAAAATTTTATTGGGTAACTTAAACAATTAATAATCCGTGTTTCTACCGCGAACACTAACAACACAAGAACATCGGTTTGGCATACTCAAAATGAGTTCATCCAAATCACGCTGTGGAATGGCCGCCCATGTTCGTTGCAACAACAAAAAAAGGTCTTCTTGCGACTGGATACCCTCCATATTCGGCAGAGCTCTTCTCTGTAGCATATCCCATGCATGCTCAATCGGGTTCAAGTCTGGCGACTGAGCAGGCCAGGGCAGGACATTGATGTTAGCTGCGGCGAGAGTCTGTCTTACAACTCTTGCGGTGTGCGGTCGTGCATTATCATGCATTAACTGAAATAAGGGACCGATTTGCACTTGTAGAGGAACGATGACGTCTGATACAATCGTCTCAGCATAAATTTGAGCGTTGAGGTTGCCTCTGATCCAAATCAACTCAGTTCTTCCGCCGATCCAAATACCCGCCCATACCATGATGGTTCCACCACTATAAGGATGGAGTTCCTGGCAGGATTTTAATCGCTGTTGGCGTCCAGGGGTTCTCCAGTGTCGTATACGTCTTGTATCCGGTCTCATACCAAAACGAGACTCATCAGAAAAGCACACGAAACGCCATTGTTCTTCTGCCCAATTTCTGTGTTCAAGAGCCCATTGATATCGAATCCTACGATTGTGCATTGCTATAGGTGGTACCCGTAGCGGTCTTCGGGAATGAAGGTTCACTTCATGCAAGCGGTTTCTGACTGTTTGGTCGCTAATTAAGTTCCCTGAAGAGTGATGAAGCCTCACGGCTAACATCATGGCGATTATTGTTGGAGCTCTTCGAGTTAAGATTTGAATGTATCGGTCTTGTCTCCGTGTGGTGCAGCGATACCGTCCTCCATGGCGCTCAGCCACGGTACCAGTGCTTCGGTAACGTGTCCAAAGTCGACTGATAACACTCTGACTTGTATTCAGAGCTAAAGCCACAGTACGTTGCCGGGAACCAGCTTCTATCATTCCCACGGCTCTGAGCATTTCTTCCCTGCTTAAATGACGTCGCCGCTCCATAATAACGTTGGTTTTAATCAGTAGTAGGGAAACAGTAGCACTAATAATGTCTTCAATGCGTTGTATGATTTATAGGGAAAATATTGACAGCTGATTTTCATCTTTTACTCGAATTTGATTCACAGTTCCTGATTCAAATTATGAAATGCACCAAAAAGGATCCATATAAATTTATAAAATCATAAATATATTACAAAGCCACATCTCAATCTCAAGAAATCCGCATAAAAATGCTTGATCCCTAGACACTTTTGATGTGTGTATGTGCTCCAGACCAAATTCTTGTAGAGCACGTTTAGGTATTATGTTTTTGTGTTAGAATTAATTCTGTTTCGACTCAGAATATCGGAAGATAGTCCAAGCAGTATACCACTCTCTTTCACAGTGCCAGCCTACTTCGTACTCCAGCTTAACTTTGCAATACAACTGGGTTTTCTCAACTTCACACCTTGGAGGCTGTTGACCATTATCATGGCCGCTCCTCTGGGCGTCAGTGCATCCCTGCTGCACTTTTACTATGAAAGCCCCAAGTTTCTGGTGAATAGTGGTCGAGAGGAACTAGCCATAGATTACCTTGGCAAGATCTGGAGAAGGAATGGAGGGAAAGATGAGTATCCGGTATGTATAAATTATTAAGAGATTATATTTTAGGTATTATATTGTAAAAACTATTTTTAAAAGAGTAAGTATGGAGTTTATTGCCCATTCTTCTCCATACGAAACTACCTTTGAAAGGGGCAACTAGAATCATTATATTTTATTTAACTTGTAAGTTTAACATTTAAAGATGTAGTTTAAATGGCCGTTTTGAAATAAATAATTTCACTTTGACTAAGTAGGACATTATTTTGTAAACGTTTCAGAACAGATAACTTCAAAGACACTGAGTCTTTATATACACGTTTAAAAAGGATAATACGCATAATCAGTAGGATTAAAAAGGTTATTTTTATAGACGTCAGTGTTGGTATGCTATAATTTTGTGTATTCTGTACCGAAAATTAGATGTGTACACCTCCCGTGCATTTCAACTCGAGAGGAACGCTGATGAAGAGCCGACTATAGAAGCCTTCTTAGACTACATGGACAAACGGGCGCTGGCGCTTGAAAATGCTGATCCGGGGATCTCCCACGGGCACCTACGCCAGTTGCCTAAAGAGTCAGGCCAAGCCGCTGGTAGGCTAGTGGCCAACGCAGCTGCTCAGAAGCCTTCATGCTTATACTGTAAGTTGAAACATAAACTTCATTCTTGTAACAGTTTTAAATTACTGAATGTAGATCAACGAGTAAAGTTTGCCATTGAAAAAGGCCTGTGCAATCTTTGTTTATGTGCCCACACTGGAAAGTGCAGATATCATTTCCGGTGTGCAAAGTGCAAGGAGGCACACAATACCCTGCTACATTGTAGCACAGATAAAAATATGTGCGATACACAAACTACTGGCTCAACGTCAACTGCATCATTAGCGGCAAGCAATAACAATAATAATGATGTCCTTTTACCCACAGCTAAGGTGAAACTTGTTGCTCGGGATGGCGCTGAAGTCCATCTTAAAGCCCTGCTTGACAGTGGGTCCCAGCTGACTTTTATTACACAAAAGGCATTACAGCTGCTTGATTTGGAACCTACTCGTAGTAATGTCAATGTAATTGGTATCACTAATTCAAAAACGAGGTTGAAGCATTGCTTACCTCTAGAAATCCATTCTCTAACCAACCCCTATAAGGTTGCGGCCACATGTCATGTTGTTGACCAAATAACATGTAACTTGCCTCAACATAAATTTAATACCTCAGACATTTTGTTGCCTAAAGGCATTAAACTGGCCGATGATCAGTTTAATGTGCCAGCTGAGATTGATTTACTAATGGGAGCGGACATATTTTTTCAGGTGCTGCTGCCTTCAGAGCTGCCGGTGCTGCGTGAATGCCAGCAGTCTGCTACAGGGGCCAGCAGTCCGCAACCACATCTTGTCAACACTCAGTTTGGATATATTGTAGGAGGTACCCTACCACACACTAATTTATCAAAGGTCTGCAATAAGGTTAGTTTAAAATGTAATACATGTGAGTCGGATATTAATGAAACCTTAACACAGTTTTGGAAAACAGAGGATGTTCCAAAAATCTATGATGAAAGATCATCAGAGCAAGAGCTCTGCGAATACATTTTTAATAACACAGTTCAGTTAAAGGATAATTGTTTTGAAGTCGCGTTACCATTGAAACTACCTATTAGTGAAGTCAATGATTCATTAGGTGACTCCTTTAATCTTGCATTAAAAAGATTCTTAAACTTAGAGAAGAAATTACATAAAGATCCCAAACTTTTCTCTGAGTACCAAAAGTTCATTCATGAATATTTAAATTTACATCACGGTCAGTATATAGATATTGAGCTGTATGAATTAAACAAAAATGCTATATATTTTTTTTGCCTCATCATGCAGTCCTGAAGCCTGACAGTAAAACCACTAAGCTGCGTACAGTTTTTGATGGCTCTATGAAAACTAATAAAAAAGTGTCACTTTTAAATGGACCAATTGTACAAAGAGATTTGTTTGAGATATTGTTATTATTTCGTTGTGGTGATTTTACATTTACCTCTGACATAAAACAAATGTTTAGAAATATACGTGTAAAACCGGAGCATACCTCTTTACAAAATATACTGTGGAGAGATAGCCCCGATCAGCCAATCCGATGCATTAGGCTTGACACTGTCACATACGGGTTGAAGAGTTCAAACTATTTGGCCACCCGTTGTCTTAAAGAACTAGCGGCAAAAAATAAAGACAATTTCCCGCTAGCTTCATTCATTATAGAAAATTGTACATATGTAGATGACATTCTTTATGTAGATAATAACTTGGATACTATCATAGAGACTAAATCACAGATTCGCCAGCTTTTGAAGTTGGGTAACTTTCATACACATAAGTGGTCATCCAATGATAACAGAATATTGTCTGATGTTCCTTCAGCGGAACAGCATTTTGATGACTTAGAGCTACAAAGTGATGATTATTATTTAAAGACTTTGGGCTTACAATTGATAGTTAAAGACGATAAATTTAAAATGTCCTGTCCAGAAACTTTCAATAATCATAATTTTACAAAGAGAGATATCCTCTCCTATATCGGGAAAATGTTTGATCCCATGGGCTTTGTTAGTCCCATTATCGTACAAGCAAAAGCTATAATGCAACGGCTATGGTCTTCCAAGACTGAATGGGATTCCATCCCTGATGATGATATCAGGAAAGCGTGGAATGACTTTTCTTCCAGTCTAGCTGAAATGAAGCCAATTTTCATTAATAGAAATATACATATAACTGAATTAAGTAAACTTGAATTAATAGGATTCTCAGATGCATCCAGCACTACGGCATACGGATGCTGCGTATACCTGCGAATTACAAATCAAAATGGTAAAGTTAAAATGTACCTGTTGTGTTCAAAATCGCGCATAAATCCGCTTCAAAATAAAAACAAAACAGTACCGCGCTTAGAACTTAACGCTGCTCTGCTTCTCTCCATACTTATAGCAAAGGTTTATTGCACGCTAAAACTAAAGTATAATATAGGCATTGTCTACTTATTTACTGATTCACAAATTGTTCTTGCATGGTTGCACACAGAACCCATGAAACTTAACGCTTATGTTGCAAATAGGGTAAGGGCAATAGCTAAAAATATGCCTAACTGTCAGTGGCTTTATGTAAACACTGAAAATAACCCTGCTGACTATATCAGTAGGGGTGTTACGCCAAGTGAGCTTCATGCCTGCAGCCTGTGGTGGAATGGCCCTGAATTTTTGCATGACAGTGAATATAAATTTAATTTTAAAATAGATTTACCTGCGAATTTGCCTGAAGTAAAAACCGGGTCAGCATTCTCCGCCAGCCAAGTGTCTTCAGTTACGAGCGATGTATTCGATCAAATACGTAAATTTTCTAGCATTCACAAAATGGTACGTACATTGGCTTATGTAATGCGTTTTATTAATAACATAAAGGGTGGCAAAACAAGTTACAAATATCTCTTAAGTTCTGAATTGAATAATGCTTTAATGTTGCTTATTAAGAATGGACAAGAAATATATTTTAAAGACGAAATTAAATGTTTACAAAATAATAAAAGTATAAAAGGTCCTTTACAAAGCTTATGTCCTTTTATAGATAGTTTAGGTATCCTGCGTGTAGGTGGCAGGCTACACCACTCTAATATTCCATATGCTCATAAACATCAGATTATTTTACCCAAAGAATCACATGTTACTAATTGTATTATAAGATCTGAACATGAAAAGCTTTTACATGCAGGTCCGAAATTATTACTGTGTAATTTAAATCAAAAATATTGGATAACTAATGGACTAATGTATGTCAAAAAGTTAATTCATAAATGTATAATATGTTTCAGACAGAAGGCAAAGGCCTCCAAACAGCTGATGGGTTCCTTGCCAGTTGACAGAGTGACTGCTATGAGTCGCCCTTTTGAAAAAGTCGGTGTAGATTTCGCTGGGCCTATTGATATTAAACTATCGCGCGTGAGACGTTCCGTGGTAGGAAAAGGGTACATTTGTATATTTGTGTGTTTCGCTACAAAGGCAGTTCACCTCGAACTCACATCAGATCTTACTTCAGATGCTTACCTCGCTTGCCTTAGAAGATTCATTTCTAGACGAGGATTGCCTAAAGAAATCTACTCTGACAATGCTAGTACCTTCAAAGGCGCAAGGAACCAATTAACTGAGTTTTATCAATTACACTCTTCACAAAATCACCAAAGACAAGTATGTCAATTTGCAGCCCAAAGAGGCATTAATTTTCACTTTATACCAGCATATTCCCCAACCTTTGGCGGTCTGTGGGAGTCTGCTGTGAAAAGTACTAAATATTTTCTAAGAAGAGTATTACAAAAGCAATTGTTAACCTATGAACAAATAAACACTGTATTAATAGAGATAGAATGCATATTGAACTCCAGACCTCTGATTCCTATGTCATCTGATGTAAATGATTTTAGCTACCTAACACCAGGTCACTTTTTAATAGGGAATTAAACAATCCTTCTGGAAGATGTGGTATAAACAATATCTTAATACATTACAAAATAGACCTAAGTGGTTAGATGTCTTGCCTAATATTAAGATAGGCACAATTGTTATTTTAAAGGAAGATAATCTACCCATAATGTCATGGCCTATGGCCCGAGTTACTAAAATATTTCCTGGCCATGATGGTCATGTAAGAGCAGTAGAGGTCACAAATTCGAAGGGAAATACCCATGTGCGATCTGTTACAAAACTTTGTATCTTACCTATAGATGATAATGTTTATTGATATTTTTATGTTTACTAGCTTAATGTAGCTAAAAACTAGCTGATTATTGTTTCTCTTGTTCCTCTCGTAGGGCCGGAGCATGTTGGAATCCCAACACTAAAATACTACTTACTAAAAAGGCATCACTAGCGTAAGCTCGCGCAGCCATCTTTGCTAGAATGCCCTTTTTTCTCACACTTCCTTCTACGATCGGGCCGCGACAGGTCGAACTAGCAACGTGCTCCTGCCTGACGGATTGATGGTGTGAATTGGTTGTTGGTGAGAATTAAACCACATTATTCAGAACCAGCTGTTTCCTTGCTACATTCCTCTTACACATATTTCTCTAGTCAGTCCGTTTTTCATAGATTTGTGATTTCCTTTGCTACTATGAGGAAAAGAGGAAGGAGTATCTTGGGCGGCTCATAAAACATCATCATCTGCCTAGGCATTATCTCACTATGTTGGGGTTGGGTTTTGAATACAACTGAATACCATTGCACTATTTTGCATGGAGCAATTAACATTTCTAACTTTTTTAACCCAGGTAAACAGGGTATACTCAATGGTAAGATAGATTGTCAGACTTTCGGGCTTCTGACTTCCCGTATCTAAAGATCTCCATAATGCCATGCCAGCTGGAACCAGCGGATTTACGTGCTTAGCTTTCCGAGTAGTTGTCACCCTTCCATTCACCAGCCTAGACCAGCATAACCTTATATAATAACTTACAAAATTCTCAATTCCCAGGTACGTAAAGTGGTACTAAATGAGTATAGAAGCATCGTCAACCAAGACAACCACATAATGAAGTCGCTGTGGCTGCAGACCATACCACTGTTCAAGCCGCCGCTAATCTGGAGAACTATACAGCTCTTCTATCTGACGGCTGTCATTTATAGCATGTAAGTCATTTGATGATGGAGGATTAAGTTAACTGACCGAAATATTGCAAAGTTTAAATTAAATCTTCACAAACTTCGAGATACAGGGTAGAAGAGACATTAACACACAGCCAATGTAAAAACTGGGAAAAAGCCTTCAATTTTTTTTTAAGCTAGTTGGGTGACATATATTCAAAAAAAAAAAACTTAGATCTTTGCTGATCGAAGGAGGTCCAGGATCATTGTACTGAACTGTTAGTACCTATTAAATTTTAAATCGAAGTCACTTTCCTTCGTTGTTGTTGTTTTGACTGGCCTGTTGGTCTAGTAGTTAGTGACCCTGTGACTGCTATGCCGGAGGTCGAGGGTTCGATTCCCACCCAGGACAAATGTTTGTGTGATGAGCACGATCATTTGTTCTGTGTCTGGGTGTCATTTATCTATAATATGTCTGTATTTAGAAGTATATAAGTATGTTTATCAGCTGTTTAGTACCCATAACACAAGCTCTTAGCTTAGCTTGGGACTAGATGGCGTTGTGTGGAATATTTATTTATTTGTATTTAGATGCCTTGATAACTTCATGAAAAGAGAGATAGCTATATCTATTTTTTGTACGTACTGTTCTCATAAGTTGATTAAACTCTGATCCTTTCAGAGGCTTCCTATTTGGAAATTGGGAGCAATATACCAGATATTGGATTTGTGCCCATTTGAAAGCAACACGCTTGCCTTCTATTATTTGGGGTTTAAACATCACTGGCGTATTATTTGTGTACTATAGTCATCGATCACTAATAGAGAATCACTAATAGAGAACTAGCTGTACACTTGTACTCTGAATCTTACGTTACTACAGTAATATCTATTGACATACCTAACTCGATGCTGCATTACCGACTACATTTACCCACTTTATTCTTGATTTCCCTCAGTAACAACAGTCTCGTGATATGGATGCCGTATATCATGGAAGCCTTCACTGCTGGAACTAACTCACCCACTGATGATGGCTTCAGGAGTTTGTGCAGCATCCTGAAGTCCACTGCAAATGTTTCGAGCTCAAGTGATACGGTAAGTAGCCACTGGTTTATAAATATGAATAGGAAACGAACACAGATCTTTAACTTCACTAGTTTGCTGCAGAAAATAAAAAAAAAAACAACCTATTACTGTCTCAAAGCAGGGCAAAGGCCTCGTCTCATACAGAGAAGGCACGAGCATTGATCCCAAACATAAATTAATTTTATAATATAAGTTTGGGATCATTGCTCGTGCCTTCTCTGTAATGAATGGATGATTTCCTTGCTTGCGTGTATTTTATTGCTGAACAGTGCCACCTACTTCTCCTTCACCTACTTCATTCAGGAACCAACTCAAATATACACAACAGTTTTTTTTTAAATCAGTGCAACACCAGAGTTTTCCTGCAAAATCTCGAGTTCCGGACAAGCAGCATTGACTTTCATTGTATTTTATATTCATAATATATATCCCTCCTTTTGTTTTCTTTGTGTCTACTCAAACGAAACTAAAATAATCTCAATAAATAAAATGCCTTGGTCACTAACAATTGATGGGAATATCTCTCTTTTAGACCACTTGCTCGTCTTCAATCCAGTCCCACACCTTGCTGTCAGGTATCACCCACGGCGTGCTTTTTGCAGGCATCACCCTGATGCTATCCAAGCTGGCTTCCAGAAAGAAACTGCTGATGATCATGTTTCTCCTAATTCCGGCTCTGTCAATCTTAGGAGCGATCTTTAACCAAAATAACCTGGCTAGTCTGATCCTGTTTGTGGGAATGACGATGACGAATCTTTGTATGGGAGTGCTGTTCTCATATTATGTGGAGCTGTATCCTACGCGTTACAGGTAAGAAAACACACTTAACTAAACAGGGACTGACAATGGCGTACAACTAGACGCTGATAAGTTATCCTATCGACCAAAATTCCCTTTCATTCCTTGGCATTGATTGTCGCTAAGATGAGATTAGGGGTTTAGCCTTTTGCGTTGATGCAATATGACTTTACTAACCTAAGTGTATAAATACTTAACACCACTGAGGAAGTCCTTGATAGGAAACGGACTCATTAACAGCTTATTATCATGCCAAGCCTTTTGTCAACAATGTTGGGGTCGGCTTCCAGTTGAACTGGATGCAGCTGAATTGAAACAGATCACACTAGACGCTACGCTATGCCACACCACACCATACCACGCTATAGCAAAAAAATGCAATCACTCTTTTAATCAGTGTAGTGATAGAAATAATCCCAAACATTCCGTTTGATGTCTCCTGAGACGATGAAAGAGGCAGTATTTGAGCTTATTATAAGCTCACCTATTGCCTCTTTACACGTAGATCCTATCAAACTGCTTTTACATACAAATTGTATGTTCTTTCCAGTGGCATGGCTGCATGTCTTGGAGTAATGGTGGCTCGGATCAGTGGGCTGGCTGGAGTCAACTTCCTAGGCACTTTTGTTATGACCCACTGTACGATGACCTTTTACATTTTCACTGCATATCTAATAAGTAAGTATATTCAAGAGTTACATGGCGAAGAGAGGTGTAAAATTATACACCTTGCTGCTCGTCAGTTCAGTTAGCTTGAAGTTAACTTGACACGCTATCACGTGGCTAGATTTGTAATTAACTGTAAAAGTCAAGGAATTCATTTGATGCGAGTACCATAAGACCAGGCGATGTGACCACGCTTTGGGAAGACCTATGTTCAGCAGTGGACGTCTTTTGTCTTTTGGTTGAAAAGACGACGAAATCAAATCAATCTAAAAATAATTATGACAATCGTTGAAGCCAGGAGACAGATAGAAGAATGTAAGAAGAAGCTTTAAGTTACATTTGGCAAAAAGATTTGGGCTGTGTTAAGCTTTAAAATGTGTGTGAAACGAAAAATAAAGAATGTATAGTAATTGCCATAAAACATGCGAGTGTAAAGTTAGGCTTTTGTCTTTCAACAATTAATTATTTTCCTAAATATAGGCTGACAATAATTCTTACTAATGCGGATTATAGTAGACATTCAAACTAATGTAATACTATGAAATGTTATTATTGTATAATTATATTAAATGAAGCATTTTCTTTACAGGTGGAGTAGGAATGGCGTATTTCTTACCTCCAGATATTAAAGCCAAAGAAAAGTAGAATCTCGACAACCTTAAGTTATTTTAGATAATAACTCACATAGCTACTCCTAGCTAGCAATATTGCCTTATCACTCTCAAATGCAATGGGTATTGAGTATTTTTATTTTTGCCTATTCAGAAGGATAGGATACGTCAGCGTCATTCGTATGTGGTGATATAGAGCGCTCTACTGGTAAATGAAAACTCCTAGGTAAATTTAAGGCTGACAAAAATTAAATTGTAATCCACATTCCATTAATAAGTTTCCTTGCTTTGTTTATGACCAAAGTCTTGGCGGCTACTTGATTACTACTTAGGAAATGTTTTTTAACCCCAGGCTTAGGATGTGCATATTGTAGGTTGTGGATCAGGTATTAAGACTTATATTTGAATAAAACAAGTAAACAACTGATTCACACTTTTTTTTTCATTATTAACCTCGCTACTGAATGGTGTTTAATTATGAATTAATTATGAGTCATCGATCACTAATAGAGAATCACT
Organism: Euplexia lucipara; assembly: GCA_921972225.1. Lineage (NCBI taxonomy): Eukaryota > Metazoa > Arthropoda > Insecta > Lepidoptera > Noctuidae > Euplexia > Euplexia lucipara. Next base: position 1,298,259 of record OV179152.1, on the reverse strand, counting down.
AATAGAGAACTAGCTGTACACTTGTACTCTGAATCTTACGTTACTACAGTAATATCTATTGACATACCTAACTCGATGCTGCATTACCGACTACATTTACCCACTTTATTCTTGATTTCCCTCAGTAACAACAGTCTCGTGATATGGATGCCGTATATCATGGAAGCCTTCACTGCTGGAACTAACTCACCCACTGATGATGGCTTCAGGAGTTTGTGCAGCATCCTGAAGTCCACTGCAAATGTTTCGAGCTCAAGTGATACGGTAAGTAGCCACTGGTTTATAAATATGAATAGGAAACGAACACAGATCTTTAACTTCACTAGTTTGCTGCAGAAAATAAAAAAAAAACAACCTATTACTGTCTCAAAGCAGGGCAAAGGCCTCGTCTCATACAGAGAAGGCACGAGCATTGATCCCAAACATAAATTAATTTTATAATATAAGTTTGGGATCATTGCTCGTGCCTTCTCTGTAATGAATGGATGATTTCCTTGCTTGCGTGTATTTTATTGCTGAACAGTGCCACCTACTTCTCCTTCACCTACTTCATTCAGGAACCAACTCAAATATACACAACAGTTTTTTTTTAAATCAGTGCAACACCAGAGTTTTCCTGCAAAATCTCGAGTTCCGGACAAGCAGCATTGACTTTCATTGTATTTTATATTCATAATATATATCCCTCCTTTTGTTTTCTTTGTGTCTACTCAAACGAAACTAAAATAATCTCAATAAATAAAATGCCTTGGTCACTAACAATTGATGGGAATATCTCTCTTTTAGACCACTTGCTCGTCTTCAATCCAGTCCCACACCTTGCTGTCAGGTATCACCCACGGCGTGCTTTTTGCAGGCATCACCCTGATGCTATCCAAGCTGGCTTCCAGAAAGAAACTGCTGATGATCATGTTTCTCCTAATTCCGGCTCTGTCAATCTTAGGAGCGATCTTTAACCAAAATAACCTGGCTAGTCTGATCCTGTTTGTGGGAATGACGATGACGAATCTTTGTATGGGAGTGCTGTTCTCATATTATGTGGAGCTGTATCCTACGCGTTACAGGTAAGAAAACACACTTAACTAAACAGGGACTGACAATGGCGTACAACTAGACGCTGATAAGTTATCCTATCGACCAAAATTCCCTTTCATTCCTTGGCATTGATTGTCGCTAAGATGAGATTAGGGGTTTAGCCTTTTGCGTTGATGCAATATGACTTTACTAACCTAAGTGTATAAATACTTAACACCACTGAGGAAGTCCTTGATAGGAAACGGACTCATTAACAGCTTATTATCATGCCAAGCCTTTTGTCAACAATGTTGGGGTCGGCTTCCAGTTGAACTGGATGCAGCTGAATTGAAACAGATCACACTAGACGCTACGCTATGCCACACCACACCATACCACGCTATAGCAAAAAAATGCAATCACTCTTTTAATCAGTGTAGTGATAGAAATAATCCCAAACATTCCGTTTGATGTCTCCTGAGACGATGAAAGAGGCAGTATTTGAGCTTATTATAAGCTCACCTATTGCCTCTTTACACGTAGATCCTATCAAACTGCTTTTACATACAAATTGTATGTTCTTTCCAGTGGCATGGCTGCATGTCTTGGAGTAATGGTGGCTCGGATCAGTGGGCTGGCTGGAGTCAACTTCCTAGGCACTTTTGTTATGACCCACTGTACGATGACCTTTTACATTTTCACTGCATATCTAATAAGTAAGTATATTCAAGAGTTACATGGCGAAGAGAGGTGTAAAATTATACACCTTGCTGCTCGTCAGTTCAGTTAGCTTGAAGTTAACTTGACACGCTATCACGTGGCTAGATTTGTAATTAACTGTAAAAGTCAAGGAATTCATTTGATGCGAGTACCATAAGACCAGGCGATGTGACCACGCTTTGGGAAGACCTATGTTCAGCAGTGGACGTCTTTTGTCTTTTGGTTGAAAAGACGACGAAATCAAATCAATCTAAAAATAATTATGACAATCGTTGAAGCCAGGAGACAGATAGAAGAATGTAAGAAGAAGCTTTAAGTTACATTTGGCAAAAAGATTTGGGCTGTGTTAAGCTTTAAAATGTGTGTGAAACGAAAAATAAAGAATGTATAGTAATTGCCATAAAACATGCGAGTGTAAAGTTAGGCTTTTGTCTTTCAACAATTAATTATTTTCCTAAATATAGGCTGACAATAATTCTTACTAATGCGGATTATAGTAGACATTCAAACTAATGTAATACTATGAAATGTTATTATTGTATAATTATATTAAATGAAGCATTTTCTTTACAGGTGGAGTAGGAATGGCGTATTTCTTACCTCCAGATATTAAAGCCAAAGAAAAGTAGAATCTCGACAACCTTAAGTTATTTTAGATAATAACTCACATAGCTACTCCTAGCTAGCAATATTGCCTTATCACTCTCAAATGCAATGGGTATTGAGTATTTTTATTTTTGCCTATTCAGAAGGATAGGATACGTCAGCGTCATTCGTATGTGGTGATATAGAGCGCTCTACTGGTAAATGAAAACTCCTAGGTAAATTTAAGGCTGACAAAAATTAAATTGTAATCCACATTCCATTAATAAGTTTCCTTGCTTTGTTTATGACCAAAGTCTTGGCGGCTACTTGATTACTACTTAGGAAATGTTTTTTAACCCCAGGCTTAGGATGTGCATATTGTAGGTTGTGGATCAGGTATTAAGACTTATATTTGAATAAAACAAGTAAACAACTGATTCACACTTTTTTTTTCATTATTAACCTCGCTACTGAATGGTGTTTAATTATGAAAACAAATGTTGACATTACTAACAATGTTATTTACTTTAAGTAACAGATGTTGAAGTCACAGCTCATGGCAAAATACCTACGCGGCGGTTTCAACATCTGCCACATATTTAACAACCAGTAATTATCATCCTACTAATATTATAAACGCGAAAGTTTGTGAAGATGGATGGATGGATGGATGTTTGTTACTCTTTCACGTAAAAACTACTGAATGGATTTCAATGAAATTTGGTATGAAGTTAGCTGACACCCTTGACTAACACATAGGCTACTTTTAATCCTGTATTCCCACGGGAACGGGACCTACGCGGGTGAAACCGTGGGACGTCAGCTTGTCATATAATATATCGTCAGTATTCCTCAGAGGGAAGGAAGAAGTATACCTTTAGTACACCCCCATTTCTCCAATCATGTTTAAGAAGTTCCATGTTATAGAAGGTGAGCCTATTGCCATCAATCGGGCTCAAATCCAGACTCCAGGCTGCTACTGAAAAATTCCAGATTGAAAAACTCTTTTTTTAAATGAAGCTTTTTAAATCATTCATTGGCTTGCGTTTGACCACTATCTCACCTGAAGTTAAGCGACAAAGTGGTCGACGACGAAGCACGCATGCCTAAAAGTCATATATTCACTCTATACTTAAATACCCCGTTTTACCCAACTCGAGGATCAAACCCGCTACCTCATGCTCAGAAGTAGGTCTTGCAACCACTAGATAAACAAGACAGTATGCTCTGCCTGTAGTATCAATAATCTTATCTCATTCAATAGTTGCACCAGTTTGGGTGATAACAGGATATCACATTTACATCTATTGTCATATTTATTTGCTCAACTGCTACTGTAAATAATGTTACGACGCTGAAATAATATTGGTTATTATTCAACAATATTCAAGAATAGATAAGATGACTCGTGTTCGTATGAGATGTGAAGAAGTTTTATTTTCTCCCCTTAAATATGGCGGGGGTGGTAATGCTAATCTTAGCAGTATGCTCGTGAATGGGGGCTGCTTGTGGTGACTGATCGCCCTATAGAGACCAGCAGAGCTATTATTGGTAGCCAGGCGTTTGACCACTATCTTACCTGGTGGTAAGCGATGATGCGTTCGACTATGAAGCACGCCTGCCTAGAAGCAACCTGTTAAAAGACCCCTAGGTTGTAGCAATCAGGAAACACCGAGACCGGCAGGGAATTCCTCTCCTTAGCTGTACGCACAATTAATGTGTTCCGAAAGCGTTTAGTACGAGTGGTTGGGATATCTACCATGTACCGGTGTCGCAGTTCCGTACGTGTAGTGGTCCGATGAAAAAAAGGGCTAGCCGGAATTAAATTGCCAGATCGCCGGTTTTTTTCATTGCCAGACTACTTGGCGTCCAGTTACACATTGAACTTTAATGACAACTGAGATATGAGTATTACAAAAAATTGGTAGCACGTTAATTGGATTTCAAGCTACGGTGACTATCAGACTGGGTACTGTGCGCTTCGTCATATCTCTGCGAGTCAGCATGACGTCATCCTAGCTGAAAGCGGCTTTTTGACAGTTAATCGTTGAACATTTTGCCTAGTGATCATCACTATGAACTGTCTAGACACGCAATAGCCCAGCTGTTTTAAAAATAATAATAATAGTAATATCTACAACAGGAGTCATCCCAAAACAGCTTCATCAGTCCCTTAGATCCCTGAACCTACCTTCCAACACTTACCATCTACTGCAGAAAGCAGTTATTCTCAACACATACAGGCTAGTAAGAAAGTTTCTTCAGTGTGAGACGGACAACGTACAACACTTTTAACCCAACTGATGAACACTTGGCTTAGGCCCGTGCAATCAGGAATTCCCGGAAGCCGAAGAAAAAAAAAAAACAAAAATAATAATAATAAATAATAAAATATTTTATTGACACAAAAGATACAATACAAGGTGTTTTGTTTTATATCCCATAACTCTAGGGTTATATTCTGTAGGTAAAAATAATACTAAAACTCCTAGAATAGATGGTCCAAAAATGCATAGTTTCGGAGATTTCATCAATCATAATTAAATTATCAGTTGTTTAGTACCCGTAACACAAGCTCTGCTTAGCTTGGGACTAGATGGCGTTGTGTGGATAGTCGTGGAATATTATCATTAAGTATTATTAATATTATTTTTATTACCTAATTAGTTAAAAAATTGTCACCAGTACGACGAATCTTCTTTCTAACATCACTTTTCTTTCACGTCCCTTACGTGTTTTACATTAATCATCGTGACTTTGTCGAATTATTTGTATGATAGTAAAAAAAAGGATGATTGAAACATATGCCAGTTGATTCTTTAAAATGGTCTCAATCATACCGTAGAGTTATGGGATATCAAAAAAACACGTTGTATAAACGTTTACATTTGAAACCCTGACTCCCATGCTAGGTGAGACCTGTGTTACAGGAGTCTTCGCCCTACTTAGAGCTAGTCCGTAACAGTTTTTTAGTTTTTGCATCAATATAAAAACGAAAATTACGTACTATATGTTAACGAGCTATATACGGGATCCCGTCTGATGAATCTTGTCAACCGGTGTTTAAGGAGCTTGGTTTGTTACCATTACCTGCATTATACATTTATGAAATATGCATGTGTGTTCGGAAATATAAGGAAGTTTTCAAAACAGAAGGAGAAATAAACTCGAGAAGTCGGCGTGACCAATACAGGCTAGTGCTGGATGAGCTGCCCAGATCAGCTAAATATAATAAAAATACTTCTGCTATGTGTGTAAAAATTTATAATAAATTACCAAATATGTTAAAAGCATTAAATTCTAAGAAATTTAAAACCAAATTGTATGAATGGCTCAGTAATAATAATTTTTATAGTATTAATGACTTCTTGAAATTTAAATTATTAATTGTATTCTATGTCAAATTGTGGTAATATAGTTGTAAGTTTGCATGCTTTAGTATTAAGCAAAACATGCTGATCTAAAATGTTTAATAACACCCTGCATTGGTACCGTGTTTTATGCAAATAATTAAAATATCTTTATATTTATCTTTATCTTTAAAATAATGCAATCATGCTCTTGTGTGAGTGTGATGTGTCTCTGTGTGGGTGGGGGAGTATGATGTGTTTATGTCTGTGTATGTGTGTGTGTGAAACCTTCATAATTATATGGTAAGAAGTGGGTACGTTGACCTGCCCTTGCGAATATTAACCTTGTCACCTAGGCTTCAAGATGAAGTAGGTAGGTAATCTTTGTTATTTACTTACGAAAAATATTTTTATTGCTTAGTAAATAGTACTTTCTTCTTGAATGCGTCGTGACTTTGCTCTAGTTATCTTGTCCTACACATCATTTACATTTAAGGGTTTAACAATTAAGTCGTTAGTCATATTGTATTAAGAAGATATTACAACATCTGAGACTGCTATTGCTAAACATAAGTTACCGGATTCGATTCCTGGGTTGGCCAACAATCTATTCTGGAATGGACTGGACGCAGATTTTATTGGCATGTCTGTTATACTAACAGAGGGATTCGTGAAAGTGGTTTACCTCCTTATCTGTACTTTCTGCACAAAAACATAAATTTGTGTATTTTTGCCTTGGGGAGAAGTATGCAAGTAGTTTATGTCTAACTACTACAGTTTAAACTGTTTAATAGCAAAAGAAATAGTTCTTCAATGAATTACTTTCAAATCTAATGGTTATCTTGTTTAACATAGTGTGTCTTTCTTTAAATTGTATTTGATTATAAACCGTTCTAATAAAATAATAAAAATGTGGATGAGAAAATTACATTAATGAAAATAGAACTTATATTAAGACGGTATTTCCCAAATGCCGATAGGGCGGTTACAAACTAGTTGGAGAAACACCAATAAATATAAAAGCAGAAAATATTATTCAAGCTGATAATTTTAATTTTATTTATTTATTTATTAAAGCTTTATGCACAAGTAAAAAAAACTGTACAACGGCGGACTTAATGCCTTAGGCATAATAGGCTATAGGCATATAGGCTTTATTCATAATTTTATTCAGGAATTTTCCATCAAACTAATCTGCTTCAATTTTCTGACAACAAGCTTTTTTCTAACTATGCTGTGGTTAGCTTCCATTCTAACCAAATAAATAAATAAATATTCTACAAATTTTCACACAACGCCATCTAGTCCCAAGCTATGCAGAGCTTGTGTTATGGGTTAACAGCTGATAAACATACTTATATATTTCTAAATACATACATAATTATATATAAATAACACCCAGACACAGAACAAATGATCGTGCTCATCACACAAACATCTGTCCTGGGTGGGAATCGAACCCACGACCTCCAGCATAGCAGTCAGTGTCACTAACGGGTCCGTAATTTAACTTCGAGAATCATTTGTTCGATGAAAAGTCGACTGAACGATTTTTCGAATGGAATTTATTGCGAAACAACCTTTTATCGCCAAACGCTACTTCGACTGAACGATTCATCGAATATTTTTTAATCGACAGACTGCTCCTTCGAATGAGTTTTAGTTATTATATAGTTAAACGGAAAAGCTAATTAAAAATCGTTTGTTTTTTTATAATAAACCTTTTTCCCTTCGTTTGTGCTTTATTATCTTCCTTTTCACCAAACATGTTTCTAAATCTATGGGAAGGACGTACGGTATCTTAAAGTTGTATGATTTCCTCGATTATGTATGAATTAATATGTGACGAAAAATCGTTTTTTTGTAACTTTTTTTTCCGTTATTAATTCATTAAACCCCGAGAGGTCACCGGTGTCCGCCTGTCATTGTCTTTCTATTGTGTCTCTAATTACCTCAGTTGAAAGATTAAAGTGTATAAAAACTTGAGAGGTGTCAAGGGACACCCGGATGGAACGAAGTTATATAGTAAGTTATATTATTTGTTATGTACAGACGCCAGCACATCAAGTTACCCCAATGTGTCAAATTTCTTTGATCGTTTTTCAACTTTATGTCAAACTGAATAAGGTTCATGTTCAATTGGGAAATTTGACACATTGGGATAACTTGACGTGCTGGCGTCTGTACAAAAAACCTGTATACACTCAACAAAAATAATCGTTGCGACACCACACTGTTCAATGCGAAATAGAAAGACGAAACGAAAATAGCTGCCTTGCTTTCTATGAGAGAGAGAGAGACAGACAGACAGGGAAACATAAATTTATGTCATAGAAGTTACAACTCCCGGTCTTAATCCTCTCTCTGTCTCCCCCCTCCCCCCTCCTCATTCCTTCCTTCCCTCCCCTCTCTCTCCATCTCCCCCTACCCTCACACCCCTCCCCCTCCCCTCCTCCCTCCGTTCCTTCTCTCCCTCCAGCTACCCCTCCACATCCCTCACCCCTCCCCTCACTCACTCCCCATCCCTCATACCCCCTCTCGCCCCTCCCTTCCTCCTCTCTCCTCTCCCCCCGCCCTCCCCTCTCCCTCTCCCTCTCCCAACAACTGACACAAACAGCATTGTTGTTTGTGTCACACACACACACACACAACAGAGAAACACGCGCACGGCCCACAACTATAGCAAAAAGTGTCGTTACAACTTTTAGACCCCTTTCGCACCGCGCGATAAGGAACTTCGTTCCAATATCTAAAACTCATTCGAAGGAGCAGTCCGTCGATTAAAAAATATTCGATGAATCGTTCAGTCAAAGTAGCGTTTGGCGATAAAAGGTTGTTTCGCAATAAATTCCATTCGAACAATCGTTCAGTCGACTTTTCATTAATCGAACAAATTGTTCTCGAAGTTAAATTACGGACCCGTCACTAACTACTAGACCAACAGGCCAGTCAAAGACGCAGCTCAACAGGGGTAGTTTAAATTGAGGAGCAGTCTAGCTGCTCCAGACTTACCTTCAGGATGCTATTGGAGCTTCCACGTATCCAACACATAAGGGATGACGTTTTTTTGCGCCTTTTAAACTATCTTGCCTGCCTCGGCAAACACGTAACATGCGGTTTTCTGCCTACTAGTGACATAAAGTTTCTTTAAATCTCGATTCTCCTGCCCTTATCTCTATTATTTAATGGACGGCTCAGCGTATCTTCTATAAAAGTAGCTGTACCTTAGTGGTGTGACCGATGGATTGCCAAATCATAGGTCTGGAGTTCGAACCCAAAGCACGCATCTCACTTTTCGGATTCATGTCCGTATTGTATAGTCATCATTTGCTTCTAAAACTGTAAAGGAAAAGATCGTGAGGAAACAGGCATGAGATATTTCTGGCGGCCATATGATGCCCATGGGCGGCATTAAAACACTGACACCAGAGTCAAGAAAATGTTTATGGTCTACAATAAAGAGTATTCTATTCTATTCTTCTCTTCAAATACAATCCAAAATTCATGCTTGCCGAAGACACGTGGAACCTAATTCCAAAGCAAATTGACAGAACACAATGCATGTTATCAAAGCGTTTGTTAAACAGGTAACGGTGTGCCCAAGGAAAGCAATAGCTTACTGCATAAATATTGTGCGTACTAGTCGAGGTGTCGGCTATCAAGATTCATGGTATGTCCATGTCCATAGTTTTTGTGAGACACTGTGACGGCAATACCATGACCTATGTATGTGTGGGTAGTATCAATGGTTTATCATCATCATCATCTTCATCATAAATGACCGGTAGGATGTCCACTGCGGAACATATTATTATTACTATTAATAATTCACACTACAAATGAGGTCCATTGTGTTAGTTACAAATCTTACTTAGCCTTAACATAGGCTGTTGGTCTTGTATTTAATTACTAAAGATGATCGTGTACGATAGCCTAACGATCATACAAGTAAATTATCAGCCCGGGTGGTTATCGAGTGCAGAATGATGTTGGGTCTGGCACGCCACCTGCTCCCCTCGCTGACTGGGCGAGGCCCGCAGGGCCAGCACTAATCGGAGGTCACTAAAGTATCTTCGGTTCCCGTGACCCCCGGCACAGGTGAGAAACGGAACACCGGGGTAGTTTATAGTCAGTAAGAGTCGGACAGACCCCTCCGTCCTCCCGTGATGGAGGTTTCGTCATCCATGAGGATTTTCCACCCTGCAAAAATCGAAAAAAATGCAAAGCAACCAGGCAGATTTCTTGCGTCACGCTGCGTCAAACCTGTCAACACGTGCGTTGGAAAACATTTCCAACGCACTGCAGACGTGACATAGGCCTCCCCGATAGAGTTCCAATAGGACCGGGAGGAAGCGGCTTGCATGCAACGTAATTGAGTGTCAGTGTTTATCCTTCTAGGGCGTCCCCTCCACGGCGTTTCCACTTACATCTGTCTTAAAAATACCTTTTGTTAGCCTTATTCTTCTTCTTTTCTTGTAAGATAGATATATTATTATTCTTTTTATGCGCTTATATTTCTCGGAACCCTTGGGTTCCGGACCTTTGGAAGGCGTACGAGGAGCCTAAGCCAACTCGAAGAGGCCCATTGTCGTTTTTAATGCAGTGAGGCACTAATCGCAGATTTTCCCTGTATGCATTATGCAAATGCACTCAAGGAAAACCTACGACTAGTGCAGGACTATTAGACTAAAGCAATAAATGTATTGGGCTATAGGTTAGGGGTGGATAAGGTGAACTGGTTACCTAGTACTATGGAAGGACTATGGCCCCTGCCTCATTAATGCTTCATAAATACACGAATAAAATGACAGGGGGTGACTTGCACACTCAGTAATGGGCCCTCTGAAACGGCCGCTAGCACATAGTGACGTAGCGAAAAGAGAGCAACATAACCTGAGGTGCTTGAGGAGTGGAGAGGCATTCCACGGCTATCGTGACAATCCCGGAAGTACGGTCAAGATCCCTACCAGCACCTTACTGGAATGCTTCCTTCCTCCGAGCACGTTTGCTCTTGCGAATCTCCACTCTAGCCGGCCAACTAAGGCAAGAAAGAGGTGGGAGCTCCGTTCCTCGACAGAGTTCACTCTGGCCGGCCCATTAAGGCAAGTCAGAGGTGAGGAACAAGAAATCTCCCGGGAGATCAGGTCCTTGGGGTCGCCACTTCCCAACAGCTCGCCACAAGCTGCCCTGCGGGGATATTGTTATTATTATTGTTTGGTATACATTTTTGTATCTCGGCTTATATGTGCCGGTTTTTTAGGATAACACGGGCCGACGCCAAGTGCTAACCCTGAAGTACTAACTTAAGTGATAGATATGTTGTGTGATTTATTACTAGCCCATATTTTCCCACTGCAGGGCGAAGGCCACCCTACTTTCCTTCCACCTCTCTCTGTCAAGGGCTAATCGGGACCAGTCCCTATCGAAGGAGTCACCTCGCCCCGCCATCTTCGCCTGAGCCTACCGCAATGTCGTTTGCCATGCAAAGAAACCCATTGGGTCGTGAGTTTGGCCCACTGATCGTCTGACATGCGGCAATGTGTCCAGCCCAGTTCCATTTTAGCGTGGCAGCTTTTTGAGTGACGTCAGTAATTTTAGTGATAAGTAGAATGGATTTTTGTATTCCTACTCGCGGTCTTCAAGATTTCATTTTTTTTTCTTAATTCATTCAGTGTTTTTATTAATTCAATTAGCGTGCACAAATTAATCAACAACCGCCTTTTATAATTATTATCGAAAAAAAACTTTACAGAACCTAAAGACAGGTAATTAATCGAGTTCAAAACACCAACGCTAACGAAACTACATTCAGATTATGTTATCATTACACATTGTTGTCACAGCCGTTTTGTTTTTAACTTGAAACTCCGGTTACTATGGAAGTCGATCCGAAGTTTAAGTCATTAATAGCAGTACTGACAAAGTTTATTTTTCATGGTTTTCAGTTGCAGTATAAAATGAACCCTATTTCTACGCTTTTAAAATAGTTTTTAAATCAAATATTTTTTTGTTTATTTTTTTGGAAAGTATACGCAAACGCAGTATAGTTAGGAAACGGCAAAGTAATTTAATTCTGATTGTTTTCCACCATTTTATAGCGGCGGCCATCTTGGACTAAATTCTCATCATTTAGAACACTCCCGAATATTTCATCTTTCAAATTAAAAATACAAAATCAAAATTGGATTATCCGTTCGGGAGCTACGATGCCACAGACAGACATACACTCACAGACACGTCAAACTTATAACACTCCGTCGTTTTTGCGTAGGAGGTTAAAAATAGACTAAAGGTAAACAAATAAACTAGACATCTGTAACACCTACCGACTTGCTATCTTTATTTTCAAGATCACACCGAATTCTGCGTTCGACGCGGTCATTCGCTCCATGACCTACGGTACACTTATTATCTTTTACTGTCATCTGCGACCGATAAGATTCAAAACAAACAATACTCGTTATTGTATAATTTTACTCTTTTCTCATAGATATTGTATTGTAATCATTCTAGGTACCTATGTCACTAGGTATGTCTACACGTCAGGTATTATATTTTTTATTTAAACAAACACTACAGAATCCCAACACACTCCTTTTACTCATCATCATCATCTGCCTAGCCTTTTTCCCAACTATGTTGGGGTCGGCTTCCAGTTTAACCGAATGCAGCTGAATACCAGTGTTTTACATGGAGCGACTGCATGTCTGACCTCCACAACCCAGTAACTGGGTAACATGATACCCCTTGGTTAAACTGGTTGTCAGACTTTCGGGCTTCTGACTACAAGTAACGACTGTCAAAGATCTACAAATGACAGCCGGGACCAACGGCTTAACGTGCTTTCCGAGGCACGGAGGAGTCTTGGTATGTAATAAATGGTCACCCATCCACGGACCGACCTTCGTCAAGCGTAGCTTAACCTTCGATCGACCCATGCGGCTGTTATAATTTAGCCACAAGCTCCTCATTTAGCCACAAGCTCCTCGCAACACACTCCTTTTACTAAGCGTTTCAAATGAGAATAGGAATGACTTTGCGCCATATTGTGACGTCATAGCTGTCATTCGAATAAATTGGGTAAGATCAGCCAAACAAAGTTTTTTCTAAATATCTATAATTTATTTAAGAATTACGAACGAATAATTTAATTATTTAATTTAATAATTTAGTTCAAAGATGAATCAATATTATTGAATAAAATAAATAACAAAGGTTTGACTGGCCTGTTGGTCTAGTAGTTAGTAACCCTGACTGCTATGCCGGGGGTCGTGGGTTCGATTCCCACCCAGGACAAATGTTTGTGTGATGAGCACAATCATTTGTTCTGTGTCTGGGTGTTATTTATCTATAATATGTATGTATTTAGAAATATATTAGTATGTTTATCAGTTGTTTAGTACCCATAACACAAGCTCTGCTTAGCTTGGGACTAGATGGCGTTGTGTGAAAGTTGTGGAATATTTAAAATTTATTTTAAAAAATTCTAAATTGTACTCTCAAAGTATTTGAGTACATTGGGGATAATCTCTCGAGCTCTCCCATGAAAACAGAGCCTCGTTCACACATTTTCGATTAGTCAGGGAGATGAAAACAAAAACAAATATCAACAACAACAGCAAAAAAACCGTGTAACAAACAGAATAAATAAATAAAACGTAAGCACTGCACAAGACTAATTAATTTTAGACGTTTTTTCATAATGAATAACTTCGAATCGGTAAAACAAAAAAAGAACATAATTGATACGCGTTGCAGACCGTACTTTTCAAGCGACATTTGACAGATAGAGGTCATTGACGTTCCTATTCTTATTTGAAACGCATAAAACTTCACTTATGTTCATACATCTGCAGGGTAATTGCGAACTGCAGGGTATTGACAGTTCATAGTAATGATCACTAGGCAAAGTATTTCACTATTAACTGCCCGACAGCTAGTTTTGTATTATAAATGATGATAAATGATATTTATTTTTGTAAATAGGTTTTTACAAACACTTTTACACGTCGCCTTTTTTAGTAAATGGGATCGGTATTTCACTATTTGACTACTCTGAGAAGAAACACCGAAAGAAACTCAGAGGTCATAGTCTCTTTTAAAGTCCAGACATTATCTTGGTCAAATCATGTAAGATCCACGCAGATTAGTGTCTGAGATGGTCTTTTGAGGAAAGAACCACACAGAATGAGGGGACGAGATCAGTCAGTGCAAGCATTTGTCAGTAATCGTGAGCTCAACTCGGAACTTGAGGAGCTATTGGCTATAATCAGTGTGTGTCGATAACGTCATGCGCACTTCCAGAGATGTGACGAAGCGAATGTACTTGCCCCGTCTGTTAGTCACTGTAACTTGAAGTCCACTTAATTAATTCATCTTTTAATCGTGACAAATAGAGACACAATAGAAAGACAATGACACCGCGGACACCGGTGTCCTCTCGGGGTTGAATGAAATCGATTGTTCCCAACGAGTCACACTGTAACCTGTAACAGTGTGACGTAGAAGTACAATAAGTAATATTGTTAATTATTGAGAAATCACAAAACAATAACAGTTTTAAATTAATATATAGAAAAAATATTTTTGTACATAATTATATTTTATTCCTAGGCAAAAGGAATAAGGTTGGGAAAAAAATCCCAACGAGTCATACTGTTACAGGTTACAGTGTGACTCGTTGGGAATAATCGAATGGAATAAACCACAAGCGGACGCCCCGGCCGGCCGGCGCTTTTAATATAACTGGCTCTGTCTAACCTTTCGGGAGATATAAGCGTGATGTTTATAAGCTTAAAAATATAAAAAGTGTAGGTAGTAATGAGCATAGATTCGTGAGAGACATGATTCGTTTTGTCTTTGTTCGGATTTGGTTAATAATTAATAAAAAAAAATGAAAAGTCTTCGAAAAAAAATATTAGAACATTCGTTTTCTGCGGCGTCCGCGCTGTCGTTGTGTTCCTAATGTGTCTCTAATTGACACGAATAAAATGTTAAAGTGCAATTCCATTTTTTTTTTTTTTTTCAGTGTCATCAAAATTCGGTGTGCAACTGGACGTAGTAAGTCACTGGTGATGAAAATATAGCCAATATCCCTATAGCATTGCTATTCTGTAAAAAAATAAAAATTATTGGCCACCGACTTACAAATCTAGAGTTATTTTACTGTTTTTATGAAGTCGGTTGTATTTTTTGGAATAAAGTTTTTATTTTACATCTTTATTATAGTTTTTTGGTCGGAACAACCAACTGGTTGCATTGCATAGCACGCTAGTTGTGAGTTCAGGCTGTATACTTTTAATCAAAAATGTCACTGGATTAGTTCAAAGTTCAATTTCCCTTCCTTTCGGTACAATAAATAATAGAAAGATGAAAGAAAGAAAGAAAATATATTTATTGGCAACAGCTGGACACACGCACAGCAAAAACACAATAACACAAAAACAAGAGACACAAAAATGGCATGCAGACTTGTGATGTGACGAATTTACACATACTTTTTATGCATGTGAGGAATAAACTTTCAATGTATGGAGTTTACATAATGTGACGAATTTACTTTGTGGCGAATGTAGGTACAATAACCCGTCTCACGGCTGCGCCAAAAGGTTCATTTCAGCGCTATTAATAACGGTTTGAATAATTAATTTCCATTTTGTTATTTAAGATTGTTATTTAAAATTGCCAATTTCGTTCATGATTATTATTTTGATTATTGTTTTATTATTTATTTTGACTATTTTTATTAAGTATTTTGATTATGATAACTAATATTTTATGTTACGTCGTAAGTGTGTATAACTATGGATATATTATTTGTCTGTTAAAATAAATGAATTGAATGCCAGAATTAGGTATGCTGAGATCCTGCCTGACGCTGATTTTCAAATGAACCTAATACATAAACTTACGCCTTTTCCCATAGAGATAGGCAGAAACCTCCTACGATTGTTACATACTTCTTTTGTTTCCTTTGCGTTTTTCACGATATACACACAAGCCCACCGGTAGCGAGTACTACGCACCTGACTAAATACAAGCAATATAAGTAGTTACTGTCAAAATATTTAAACCCATGCTAATGGATATCTTTTTTTTTTTTTCTTTTCCTGTATTAGTAAGAACAACATTCTTAATAATAATTAATTACGATCTAGCCTAAAAGGCTAATAAGCAATTTAACTCTAACTTAATATGTTACGTGATAGATTATGTTAATAACTAAGAATAGTGTCTATTTGCACTTTTACTCAAGTTCGTAGCACTTTCTTAGAGTTTGATATAACTTATTTAAAAACACTATGTTCATGTGTTATATGTATAGCACAAGTAGGGTAAAATTGGGGCTTCTGCATCACTCGCCTCGCTTCGCTCGGCTCATGATGCAGAAGCCCCAATTTTATAATCGATCGCGCGAGAGCGAGTGATACAGAAGCCCCAATTTTATAATCGAGAACTAATACCTATCATTGACTTGTCGATGTATTTTTATCCACTACGGTTTTTAAACTGATGAGCGAATTGTTGCTACCGTTTCTTTGTGATTGCCTCCAGTTCACAGCAGTTCACTCGAACGGTTGATCAGATTCAGAACTCCTCAATTTATACCGTCGCACATTATCGCGATCGTTGGCGTGGCGTCGAACTACAGTGGAGCAAAACTATCGAGCGTACTTTACAACAATATCATGTTCGATAGCTGCACCGCGTTAAACCGAAATGTATTGAGCGCTACAGCGTTCAATATATTAGCAACCGTGCAAGTTAATGTCATCGGTGCCTTGGATACGGATAGAAATCCAGAAAAAGAATTGAGGATTGTTTTTTTTTTTTACTTAACTGTATTATGGAGATAGAGTAATTGATTATAATATAAAATAATGTAAAAAATCATAAAAACCAAGCTGGAACAAATATTCATTTGTTCTGTGCGGGAATCGAACCAGCAAAACACTTTTGACGCATTTGTTAAGGCATCTATTAAACCTACTATTTACATTGTGATGTAGCACTCTTAACCAATGCGCCAAATGTGTCTTTAGAGATGTGACAAAATATTGGACCACTTTGTCCTCTACTTAGTACTTGATAATATTTATAAATTATGATGGTGAAGTGACATCGTCTAACGGTAGCAAACAATTTATAGTCGTGATCAGATAGGATTGGAAGGGATAAAAAGCTATAAAAAACATATATTTTTAGTTTATAATTTTATTATCATGACACCATTTATTTATACATAATACATTTCTTAACGCACATACAGAATTATGATAAACACAATTATACACATCTTGAGACTGTTTATATTGATTATACAAATTTATTAAACTAGGACAACCTTTTTCTTCTAAATTAAATATATTACTATTACTATTTTCTAAAATATGCTTTAACCAGGAAACTTTTTCTATACCTTTAACGTAAACATATTTATCTCTTAAAATATTTAACACCAATGTCTGGTAATTAGAATATGGAATAAATCCTTCACTCCAGTATATCTTTCTGTTACGTTCAATCCAGCAAACTTGTTTCTTTTCTAGTCTTGTTAGATTTTTAAATGAAAATGGCGGCTCAATTAAAAACACTTGTAGTTTGCTATCACCCAATATTGCGATTTCTTTTGCTATAAATTCCTTGGCTTCTGTTTGAAAGCCTTGAATATCGACAATAACAATCATGATAACCTTCGCACAATGTTGCTTAAAGGTTTGTATTCTACAAGTCGATCGTTTATAATCAAACAATATGCAGTTGTCTTATCTGGTATTGATGTAGAACATTCAATTTCCAACCGCACGTCCACTGGACCTGTTTTTAGACTATCGTTTTGTCTTGAGCAGTCTATAATAAAAAGGGGAGCCTTTTCTTTGAAGTCTTTTAGATCTAGCAACGGATCTAATGGACTGTTGTAATACGACTGGCGAAATTTCACATACATTTCATATAATATACTATACTTGTTCTCAGAAAACTTTAAGCTCAAAGGTTCATAAGGATAATATTGAGAATTCAAAAAGAGCGTTACGTTGCTCACTTCGCAATGATCGAATAGCGAACTGTCTTTAGTTTTATTATTTTTCCTATTAGTTTGCAAGCAAAATATAACATATCTAGGCTTTTCTAATTGTGAAGCGGTCTTTACTGACCAAGAATGTTTTGTAGTTTTAGGAAGTAAAGGATACTCATATAAATCCCAATTTCTAAAAGCCATCTGAATAGACTTATCTTTTTCTAAGTGTTTTAAAAGTATTAATCGTTCTCGATCTGATACTTTTATATGTGGTACCCTCCACTGAACTCTTTCCATATCTATTTGAAAATGGGCAACATCGTCAGTAAGTATTACACTGTTTAAATTGGAGTTACTCCTAGTTAATATAAGTTCGTGTTTACAATTTATCACAATTTTATTGTAATCTTCTGCAAACCCTAAAACCTTGTTTAATGGTATCACAGCACTAAAATGTCCGTCACTGTGAAATCCATTTAAGTTCCAACCCCATATAGCTGCAACTTTATTTTCTGCTTGATTTAGTGATATGTATGATTTTATTGTTGACGTTATTCCGGAATTTTTTATACGGTCTATTTCTATACCATTCACTTCATATCTGATGTCTTGAAACAGATACATAACAGGGTTATTAGTGAACGCAACAGTTTTCTTGATCGGATTCCCATCTTTACCGAAGAACTTTGCTTGCCCTTCGATGTAAATCGAACTGGCTGATGGTAGCACGTATATGTCTTGTTGGTGTATGGGAATTCTGATTTCATCGTTTTCTCTAAAGCTGTTATTGTAGGGATTGTATGAATGGACTTCATAACTTTCGATTGAACTGTCAAAGTGTGGTGATTCAGTAATCTGTAGGATATTCATGTTTTAAAACCAAGGGCTTTAAGAAAGTTTTTATTTGCTTTGGTTAATTTCTTCAATTTATTCTTACGTGTGTGCCCCTTAGTAGTCCGCGAAGAAATAAGACGTTTTATATTCACTGATGTGTTTTTATTATAAACTATCATTTTGTTTTCCTTATATGAAGACGTAATTGAATGTGTTCTTCCCCAAAATTAATACTATGACCAAACTGATCAACAATTTTAACAGATATAGATGAAATGTTATTTTTGTTTATTGGAAAATATACTACGTTTTGCGGTATTTCTATGTAATGACGACCCTGAGCACTGTCATATAGAAATTCATGAATGAAATGTTTTGGTAAACCGTTGAAATATGAGCCGTATACAAGATCACATTCGATTCTGATCACAGACAGACTGCTTCCAATATTAGGAGCAATAGGTTTTGAATTCAATAATGAAAAGTAAAGCAAACCGCACTCATACTGATCAGATAAATGAAGTGGTGGTTGAAAGTATGAAATTAATTCTGATTTATTTCCGGAGATGGTAACCGTAATAGACATGCTTGTACACTAAACTCTTCTGAATAATCCCACTCATTTTATTACTTAACTACACCAAAAATTCTTTAAGAACTTTAAACAAAGATGTCCACAGTTAAAAGGGTGATCACGCTGTATATTATCATAATTATAGTGTACTTTATTACCGACATATTTTATAAATTCCTTTGGTGGTTTAAGATTTCCATAGCTATCGAAATACTCAATATAATCATTGTATTTTGCATAGGCTACCCAATGAGAGCCTGGATTTTTTGAGCTATCTAAATTAATAACTCCACATTCTTTTTTAAAAGGGTATTTAGGGAGCTCATCTCTCATAAAAACACCTCTAAAATGTGGAATATTAGTTGCATACTTTAAAATGTCAATATTAGTTAAAGCTCGTTTGGGTAGCCGACATCTTAGTTTTTTTCTTTTGATATGAAAATTCCGAGTCCATCTTTATGCGGTTTGAGGTGGAGGCCTTTTCCTACACAAAGAGCCTCCATTTTTTCGTTGTGTCTCTTTCTCTCAGCTAGTAATTTTTTTGCCATTTTAAATTCATTAATGGTTTTAGCAATACCAGCTGCACCGCCTGCTAAGGCGCCAACTGCAGATAATCCCGCGAAAATTGGAATCAAAGGTAAAACACCACCGGTTTTCGGTATAGGAATAACTCGAGGAAGTTTAATAGATGAATTACCCGATAATTCTCGGACAGCAGCCATAGCTAATTCTATTGCAACTTTTTTACATTTTGGTTTTAATTTTTTTATATGTCTTCTTGTTTTGGCTATAACCTTCTTAAAATTATGATTTAAACTTTTTCCATCTGTAACTTCACGAGAACACTTTTTGCTACGCTTTTTTAAGCCACAACCAGTTTTAATTTTTGTTGACATAATATTGCTTACTAAACGCGCTGCGAACTTTTCGCTTGGACTAGCATCCGAGGTAACTGCGCGCTCTTTTGCCATATTTAATAAAACTAAATCTGCCTTATGACGATCTTCTAAGTTTGAGGACTTATGATAGGCAATGTCGTGCTCTTTACAATATTCGTCTAATTTGTTAACACCCTTATCTCCACGTTTAAGCCTTTTGATTAATTTCGTGCCAGGACCGCAATAATTGTAGCCTGGTAAGTGTAATTCTAATGGCAAATGATTTATTAGCCAATTAAGAAGACTGCTCTCTCCAATACACATCATAAGACTGAAGAATCGGGGATTAAATATTTAATAAATAGTTATTGTAAAGCTAAGTTACTCTGATTTATCTGTTATAATTTATTTGACTTATCAATCCAACTATTTTCAGTTGAAGGCAAACCTAGCCATTTCACTAAAACTCTGTTTCCTTTTTTTCTAAGAACTTTTTCCACTAGATACACGTTTGGATGTTTCGTTTTTTGAAGCTCTTGCATATAAAATGCCCCTAAAATAGGTAGACCTCTAATTGTATCTTCAATTAAATATGTAATAGGAGTTGTATTTTGTATTTTTTTAATTTTAAATATTTCTGTCGACCAGTTAGGGGTGTATCCTTTTTCAAAGGTCCCTTTATACTTACTGATCCGTACATAATCACCCACACTAAACTTGCTTTTATTATTTACATTTTTTGCCAAGCTTACATATTTTTCCAGTATGCGTATTTTATTTTTATTATTTACATTTGCTGGGACTTCATCAATTGTCCGATGATAAGTATGATTATATTTATACATTACATTATCAAGAGTTTTATCTATCCATTTATAGTTTCCTTTTAAACTAAATTCCTTATAAAGTTTAGATTTTAATGTTCTAATGAATCTCTCTACTATTGACGCTTTTTTTGTTGAGAATGTTGAGTAATGATTAATATTATGGGATTTCATAAGCTTTTGAAATAAGTTATTATAAAATTCTGTTCCGTTATCCGTTTGTAGATTTTTTGGAACTCGCCCTTTATCTAACAACATCTTGAAAGTATTACAGACAACGTCTTTAGTCTTGCTTTTCAAAGGAAAAGCCCAAGCGTATTTCGAAAATGTATCAATAACTGTGAGAATAAATCGAAAGTTTTTATTTTCTCCACTAATTGATTGCATATCAATTAAATCCGCCTGCCATAGATCATCTATATCTTTCATGATAACGTGTCTTCGAGGAAAGTTCACCCTCGCGTTTTTATGAATTTCGTTGACAATATCGGCTTTGCTCATGTTTCTTTTCTTTTTGGGACAAATTTAATTATATCAATATCAAGTCTTTTGTGATACTGAAGGAAGGGCGCCTTATTCCTACTATTTATTCTTTAATAACGTCAGCTTCTTTCAATTCTTCAATTATTGATAAAATTTCATTATCATGATTTGTGTTGCCGGCATCTCTTGACGCTACTAATAATTTTAATCTCTCGACTAATTCATTGGGATCATCCCAATATACCAAGTCAGTGTACGTTTTATATTTTTTTAGCTTTGGCAAACTACCTCCAAGTTTCATCTGATTTTTTTCAGTTGAAGTCTCGCAAAATAATGGCTTGATAATTTGTCGATACTTAGTTCCTTTATCACCTCTTATTTGACCACTGGGGTTAAAATCTCTCTTATGGGCGTTAGTTTGATGTAAGATATCTTTATAAACAAGTTTATCTATGTTTGTTATTAACTTTAAATCAGGTTTACTTCGGAGTAAAAGTTCTTTAAGTCCAGGGGTTAAATTATAAGTTTTACCACCAATTTTAACCAAAACTGTATTTTCATTGTCTAAACTACCAATTTTAGAAAATGAAACTATTTCTTTGCCCATCATTAAAGTTTTGTTTTCAGTTCTTATTCCAAAAGGAACATTTAATCCATCATAAATACCATAAATGTCTTTACTTTCCAATGAAGTTTCTAAACTATTTTTTTGTTTATTTTTAGGAGTGCTTGCAGAATTTAATACAGCATCGTGAAAGTCATCACATTTAGTCGAAGAGCTCGAACTGTTTTCGTCTGACTCGAATGCTATAGAATTTTCGGATATTACATTTTCCATATGGTTTTTGTTTTCTAGATTTTTTTTAGATTTCACAAGGCTATTGAGGGGCTCCGAAACAGGTTTGAGCATTTTATCTAGCGATAAGTTCACTTCATGTTCCTGATTTTTCATTTGTTTTATTTTTCTTTTTATGGAGTCGACAGACTTCATTAATTCCATTTTAATATTTTTCTCCATCTTCCTCTTAAACAAGTGAATTCAAGTAATAATAGATTTAGACTAAACTGTATTCTTATGAAGCTCGTTATAAATATGCAACTTCATTCAAAATTAAAGAAGGTATCGAAATTCTGTCTGTACCTTCCATTATTTATTGGGGACTCTTTGTTAATGATTAAAAAATTAAAAGGAGTTTTCCAAACTGTTTTGCAAATGTCTTTAAATTGATTCCATGATAAATCAGAGCTAACATGTTCTTCATATATGTGCTTCAGGTTCACATCATCTTGTTTAAATATTATTAGAAAATTAACATTATCACGCAACAATTGTTTCGGTATTTTTGAATAGGTTTGTGATAAGTAGAAGCAATCAATTTGCTTATGTCTACCCATAGAGAAATAATTGCGGATATTTATTTGATTTTCACACGCAACATCATCAAAAATAAATACAGAGTTCGGTAAAGCTTCACTCGGAGATATAACATCTTTATCATCATTGAACTCAAAGAATTTTATTTGAGGCACTCTTCTTAGCACCTCGCTTAAGAAACGATATTTTGACTGAAAACTTGTTTTTGAGTAAAGATAAACATTTTGAAATTTCATCCCGTTTTCATGCAGCAGCAAACTAATCATTGTGTTAGTTTTACCGCAGTTTGAAGGACCGCATATAACACAGCGAATTGTGTTAGGTAGTAAAATACTATGCCTGATTAGATGCGGGGATTCATTGATATTTATATTGTTAATTTTAAGCGATATGGGTTGCTTGATCAACTTCATTTTGCGTATTACTTCTATTTCTTTCTGTCCTTCAAATATATATTGATAAAAAATGTATATAATTAATACGTTATACCTGAATAGAACATTTGTCCGCAATATCAACAAGTTTAGACTTGTGTGTTTAGACGAAACTGTAATTTAAGATATTATTCTTAAATTACAATAATGACATCACATGCTCCATTTGTATATAATTTTTTAATGCGATCTCTTCATTGCGCTGCTGTCATTTACGTGAGCAGATCGTTTGTCCGGTCATTTATTTACTTTCGAGGTAAGAACAATTTTTTCAAATGTGTATTTTTTTTTTATAAATCTTATTATATTAATATTGTTATCATTCTTATTTTCAGAATCATGTCAACCTCACCGTGCTACAGTCCTGTTCTAGATATTATAAACCATAATAGAACTTCAGTATTTGATGAAGAACCCGAGAGACCAAATTTACAGGAGGTAAGTGACAAGGTTATAAATATGTAAAAGTTATTATTATTTATATTTTTTATTTTATTTATAATGACGTTTTTTTTTTTACAGAATTTAATAGAAGACGATAATCCAATTACCAATCCTTTTTATTACGCTCAAGATAGAGAAAGTTGGTATGCTGAAGTAGCTGCCAAGGCTTGTGAAGAAAGTCGACAACAAAAAGCAGAGGAACAAGCATTGAAGAAGAAAAAAAAAATCAAATCAAAATCTATTACGAGAATAAACAAATCTTATGTCATGCGCAAAGAACCTGCACATGTTCGACATTTAATCAAAATTATGATACATGATTTGGATGGTCGTCCCATGGATAAAATAAAAGTGGATCCTGAGGATGCGAGTGTGGATGTGCAGTATTTAGTGACTAGTGATTATGATGATATAAAGACTGAAACTGAACATTTAGTTGGTAAAATAGTGAATAAATTAAGGCAATCGAATTGTCTATAATACATAATTATATTATGTTTTATATAATTTTTCTAATTTATTTGAATTGTCCAATGTTGTTTATGTTTATGCTGTTGTATACTTACGTTATTTATATGCAGTGTATATTATATTTCGATTTTGTCAATAGTTCGCATTGTCTGCCACAAATTAATTTGCTTTCGAGAGATTTTTTAGAATCTTTTCAATAATTGCTTCTTCTGAAATGTACTTTTTACTTTATCAAAAAGTTGCTATAATCTTAAATAACAAATTTATTTGTAACAGAACTTAGATCGAGGAAATAAAAAAAACAACTATTATTAAAATAAATGATATTTTATTCATTTTAAAGTGTATTAAATTTATTATAAGTTTACATTATTATATTTATGTTTTAATATATTTTCAATTTACAATAAATTGCATAATAACAAACAAATATTTGTTTCATTAACTAGTAAAAAGTTCTTAAAATTAGTTTTTCCCATTGTACTAAATAATAAAAAAATAAAAAAATGGGACAGACGTATACATTTAGCTTGAATTGAATGCTGGATTTATTATCTTACACATTTTTGTATGATTTTTAGTTAAATGTTCTTAACTTTATAATTATGTAGGTATAGGTACAAAAACATATTGCCATGTAGTTCATTATCACCAAAAGAATCCGTGCCTTTGATATGTACATACCCTTTCCGTAACACGCTGTATGTTATAATCATTTTATACTTAAAAAGTTAATAAGGCCATGTATACCTACTTATTATATCTTAATAAATTTCTTATCATCTTAATATTTGTGTTTTATTCCTGTTATAAAGGGTTATAATCAGTCTGTTAAATAAATACACATCAATTTGTTTACATAATTTATTTAAACATTAGAAATTTTATTACACACATCAACATAGTACATACAGCTTAACTTCAAATACATTTTCAAGTAACTTTATTATGATTATGAATTATATACATTTTAACTTAATTAATTACATATTGGGAATTTTCTTTTACATACTAAAATGCATTTACACAGTTTACAGGTATTGATTGTAGATTTACATAGTTAATTATGTATTAAAAAACAGTTTTGTAATGTCCCCAAGGTAAAGTTTTATAATCATCTTCTAATATTTGTCTTTTATCATCATCTCTGCTAAGTACAAGTTTATTAATTTTTTGAGTAAATATATTATGATTTTTTGACCTAATTATACACATATTTTCTCTTAAATGTTCATTGTATCGTAAAGCTCTTTTATAATTGTTAATATTAAGTTTATTTGTAACGGTTTTTTTAATACCTTTTGCTTTTCTTATTGATGTGGTTACAGAATCTATACAATACAATTTTGCTCTTAAGCCCACAAACTCGGATATGATATCACCACCCATCTCATCCTTGAAAAATCCTGGTATTTTACTATTTACTTTTGGCATATCATAATTCTCATTTTCAAAGTTACTGGTGTCAAAGTACCTAATATACTTTTTCATGTCTTTATAAAAGTCTTCAGTGTATATTAAATACAAAAGACTATCTGTATCAGTATAACAAAGTTTGATAGACTCTTTATAAATACGTTTCATTACAGAATAGTGAAAATGATGTAAATGACTCTTAGCCAATTCCAAAATTGAAAATCCAATATAAATCGGGCGATCCAGAATTATTTGTGTCTGTTGCATCTGGATTGCAACCAATGACTCAGATAGCATCGACATATTTTTGAAATTCGGAGCACTTATATATTTTTCTGCTCCACAAACTTTATTAGTCTTATTTGATGTATCTTTCCATACATTAACCAATTTCACATCAACTTGTTTTCTTTTGTTTTCTATTGTTTTTCCGAAAATAGAATTATTTTGTTTTTTAAAAAAATCTCTTTCAAAATCTGAACTTGCTTCTTGACGAAGTGTTGTATTCAATAAGATGTATGGTGCTAAAAATGCATTTTGACTAAAAGTTAATATCCTATGAATCTTGAGTAAAATAAGACCATTTTTTAAACACTCTTTCAAATGAATGTAATGAATCACATATTTAAATTTGTCATTCAAGTTGGCAATTAGTTTATAATTTTTACTTCCCGGAGGTACAAATTTTTCAGCTGCAAATGGTAAATCAGAATGGTCATCATGAATTTCGTATGGATAGTGTAAATCTACTTCGAGAATATATCCACTATCACTATCATCGGAAACATTTATAATATCAAATGTATTTATTTCTTTTTCGCTCAAAAATTTAAAATTTCCCGCTGGTAATTTTTGCATCATTGCATAACCATATAAATTAACACAATCCAGATAAACTAGATAACTATTAGGTTTCTGACTATCATAATGTGGAAGATATTTATTATTTGCTTTAGCATATCTTAAAGAACATTGGGCAAGACCTCCTCGTATACCCTTTTCCAACATTTGATACATTTCAATATCCGAAATCAAGTCTAAATTAATATTAGTGTATAACAACATAGCGTCCCAACTTAATGATGGTGAAGAAACGTAATAACATGGATCAAGGTTGTAATATTTTAAACTCATAGCTCTAAATTTTTCAAATACATCACATAAAAGAAGGACGTCACATTTTAGATACAGATCTGTATACTCTCCTAAATTGGAAATATGAAATGCGTCCCAAACTTTTAATGCATGATTGTAGTTTTCATCGGAAACAGTTTCAGATGTCAGATTATTATAAAATTTGATTTGATCTGGCAATTTATTTTCTTTGTAACGATCCCATGAATCAATATAGTCGTAACAATAAATACCTTTTCTCCGAATTAAATTAAATAAGTGTTCATCTTCGAAAAACTGTCGCAGACTTTGAAAATCCTCAGGTTTCATTGAGTTCACTAAATTATCAAGACTTGAACTCAAAAAATTAAAAGAGTCGATAAATTTTAATTGAGCCACATTTTTATCATTAATTGGTATAAATTTAGTAAAAGATATATATTTTTCCTTATTTTTAGGTATTAAATTTATGCGCCCGCAAATAGCAGAAAGTTCTTTTATAAACAAATGGCAATCATAACCTGAAAGGTTGTGAAATATTATAGGTATAAATGAACATTTTTTAGCATTTAAATTACATTTATCATGCGCTGGTCCTCTGTATTTTCCTGTGAAATGATCATGATCTGCGACAACTATGTCTGTATCACAGAATTTTTTCTTACATAAATAACATTTTTTTGCATTGTTAAAAGAATTACGTTCATCTTCACTGATTATCATGGGCTTTGAATCTGAAATTATTTCATACAATCTTTTCACATTTTTGGTAATTGATTTAGTAAACTTCTTTGAACAATCTGGCCCCTGTATGATACGAACTTATTAAGTTCTGGTCGAGAATGGCAAAAAATATAATATGCAAAGCAACTTGCCTCGTGAATTTGTATGTTTTCAACATGTTTTGTTTTATTTTTGTCTGAATATTCGTGTAATAAGCTCTCAAAATCACCGTAAATAACTATGGGAATTCTTTGAGTTCTTTCAAAATTTGAAAAATATTGTGTCGTGTTATCTTCAGGGAGTATAGTTTTCACTCTTGCACAGTTATGATTTAAAAGTTTTTCTGATGTACTAAAATATGTGAAACACTCGTCACATAAATGTATCTTGGACTTATGTTTAGTTATTGTTTATGTGCAAGTCTGTCGAACTTTTTTATTAAACAGTAATGGTTTTTACCTTTTTTATTATTAATACAAAGTAAGTTGACGTGCATTATTTTTCTTTTAAAAGTTTTATACAATGGTCCAGTCACTTGATTTTTCGAATCTAAACCATAAATGTTTATACTCAAATTCGGATTTAGATTTTCAAATAATTTAATATCTGTAAAACTTGGAGGAAATGACATATTAGTTGTTTTCAAAACTTTTGAATAATGAGGGTATGATGTCACTCTATTTGGATTATTCATAGACGGATACAAATGAGCTACAACACTCCAAAGAAAACAATGTTCATCATTATTAACTAAATTTAGACAAGATTTTGTTTTGCGAATATTTTGAGGTAATGGAATGTAAGAACCAGCTCTTAAAGGGTTGTATTTTAAAATATTTATTTCTAAATGACTTATTCTCTCGATTGTCCAACCTGATTCACAAAGTTCAAACTCTGAACATTTGTAAATCATTTTTTCAGCACATGCTTTAAAAATGGATAGTAAATCGGTATTTTGCGATATTATTTCATATTTAGTGTTAAAAGATTTCAGAGATGATTCATTATTTTTAGGTAAAACATATGAAACAAACAGTTCAAAATTGACTTTTAATGATGTATGTACTTTCAGTTTCTCTTTAATAAGATAAGAACATATATGCGAAATATCATTTAAAAATAATTCAGGTGAAATATTAAATTTTTGAGAATCTATTTTGTAACTAACTATTTTGTTTTTAAAGGCACAAGCAATCATATGAACATTGTCAAATTCAGTTTGTAGCAAACAGTTAGATTTATGAATGTTGGATTTCTTGTGAGAAGAATGTTTTTTAACGTATTCATTACAGGGTTGGCAGAAATACATTTAGTCTTCAAAAATATTCAATTTATTCTGTGTTTATTTATACTAAACAAAGTTATTTATTTTTCTTGTTTCTTGGTTTTGATTTTAGTATTATTCTATACAAAATTATTTTTTTTTGTTATAGGTTCTGATTTTAGTTTTATTAAATACAAAGTATAATTTTTCTTGTTTATAGGTTCTGATTTTAGTTTTATTTTATACAAACTTTAATTTTCTTGTTTTTAGGTTCTGATTTTAGTTTTACACAGTGTATTTTTCTTGTTTCTGGGTTCCAATTTTAGTTATATTCTATACAAATTTATTTGTTCTTGTTTTAGGTTCTGATTTTAGTTTTATTCTACGCAAAGTTTATTTTTTTCTTGTTTCTAGGTTCTTATTTTACTTTTCTGTTATACAAACTTTAATTTTCTTGTTTTTAGGTTCTGATTTTAGTTTTATTCTATACAAAGTTTAATTTTTCTTGTTATAGGTTCTCATTTTAGTTTATTCTTTATAAAGTTTAATTTTTCTTATTTTTAGGTTCTGGTTTTTGTTTTATTTAGTTTTTATCTACAGAGTAGATCCTGTAAGAAACAATGCATTTAATTATGTAAAAACATGAAATTACTATTCAAATTAAACATACCTACATACATGCATAAACTGATAAACCCAAAAATTATGTGGATATCGATAAACTAAGTGAGCAAGTACATGTTGATTAATCCTTGGATGGATACAAAATAGGTTTAACGTGACGAAAATTTTCTTTTATCGTGGAAACAAGCTGAGTAACTGCTTTCCAAGTTGGCGTTTTGTCATTTACTGCAGTTTTAAAAGTGATCAGGGAATGTTGCCAGCGGTTGTTGGTAATTGCTTCCAGTTCACGGCTGTTCGAGATGCGAACTTCAATGTAATACTCGCCTCTCTTTGTGGGATCGCTTTGATAGGTTTTGCCAGAAGCTACACGTCGTGAAAGATAATTTTTTAATGTTGCTGCATGGACAGGTTCAGACTCATCATCCTGCCAACAACAAAAACAGACTTTGAATTATTATAAGCTCAAGAGCTTAACATCGTTACAACATCATATTAATATACGATTTAACTATCTACACGTTATTATACTTATATATAACGTATTAAAATAACATAGCATGTCTTTATTGTTGGATAACCAAAAACACTTTGTCCGGACTGCGAATCGAACACAGAACGAGATAGAAAATACAAGAAGCGGAACACACTTGCTACCATCGAGGTCATTTACGAGATAGATATGGGGCAGGCATCGAAATTAAAATTGTTTCTGCTCAGACTAATTTTCGTTAGAAACAAAACGTAAAATATTATGTAGATAAATGAACTCACCTCAGAATCGGGAAAGAGATTGATTTTACGCTTTTTGGTCACGTTTGCTGGTGAGGGATCAGTCTCTGATTCCGAGTCACTATCTAAATGATCCTGTCTTTTTTGTATCTTGCTTCGTTGCTTCTTGGGTTTAGACGGTTTGGTGGTCTTTTTCTTAGTTGATGTTGAAGGCGCTTCAGCGTCTGAATCGAAGGGATTTGAAGACCTGAAATACAGATAAAGTAAAGTAAACTATTTATGAAACGAAAACAGCAGTTATCAAAAAATACTAGCCCATCAGCACGCTGAGCAAACAACAACATTATTGCAACTGAGTTGCTTATGGGCGTAGGACCTAAGTATTACGTACATACTTGACCCCTTGGGAAGATATTCCACAGCCACCAATGAAGGAATGATGCCACAACCAATGTGTTATAAAAACATCTCGATGGCTCTATTTATACCCTAATATTATAAGGGAACGATCATTGTAACGTATTAAAGTTTTCGCTGACGTTTCAATTTAAAAATAATTAATTTTTATGTTTAATATTGAACACTATACTCATTGATCATTAGAACTATTATTGTTTCTTTATATATTACAAATTAGGTACTCAAGTGTGAACATCTCCTTTACTAAACTTATTTGGATGCAATACCACACCGACGCCGCAATGTCGCTGCAATTTGAGACGAAATTTTTATAAGGTAATCGTATGTACTCTCTAATAAATCTATAATTAATTATTATATTTAATATTGAACACTGTACTCATTGATCATAAGAATTATTATTGATTGTTTATATATTATAAATTAGGTACTCAAGTATCATCTCCTTTACTAATCTTATTTGGATGTAATACTACATCGGCGCCGCACTGTCGCTGTAATTTGAGACGAAATTTGTATAAGGTAATCGTATGTACTCTCTAGTAAATCTTAATATAAGACGTAGTTTAACTTAAAATAGAATTTAATAAAGACTTACTTAAAAAACATACTTACACCACTATCATTCGTTAAGGGTAGCGCATCCTAAGGCCAAGGGTCCCACTGCCAACGGGTCCACCATATGTTTCTCATCGAGCTGTATATTTTCAACGGCAATAGACTGTCACTTAAAATTTAATATAATACTTAAAATATTACGTATAACCAATATTATAAGAAATTACAAAATCTAAGATAGGACCTAGGTCTAGAGACCTAGTCCTCATACAAAAAGCCTCGAAAGAAAAAAATATTTTTCCCGTGTTATTTCTATACTACGGGTAATAACTAAATACAAGCATCAAACTTAGTATGTAGTTCCTTTTATAAATGTTTTTAATAAATGCTAGGAAAGTATGAAGATAGAAAATAACTTATAAGTTCCTACTACTAAAGATTCGTCACCCGTTGGTATTGCGAAACATTTGTGCTGAAGCTTGCATTTTTACGGTTTATAAGTGCACACACTTCAATCAGCATTCATCAGTGCTAAAAGTGCGCTGTATCGGTTAGACGTTGAGTACTCCTCATCGGATAGACGTTGCGTGTATAAAATTGGGGCTTCTGCATCATGAGCCGAGCGAAGCGAGGCGAGTGATGCAGAAGCCCCAATTTTACCCTACTAGCACAACATTGTCACTATTATCCATTCACTTTGTACACTACACTAATTCAAAAGGTTTAGTTCTTTTTAGCCTACGCACTAAGTTTGTGTTATCTAGCAGCTGTATTGCCTCAACATTCACGTGTCGATGAAGTCTGTGCTCGTGAGATTCAGCAAATTTTTGTATAATAGTGGTGACGAATTCCATTTTAAGGTCACGGTGAAGGTCGTCATTTCTTATGTACCAGGGTGCATTGACGGCGTCCCTGAGTACTTTATTTTGGAATTGTTGAATTATCTTGACGTTGCTTTTTTTAGTACAGCCCCAAAGTTGAATACCGTACGTCCAAATTGGCATCAAAAGATGCTTGTAGAGTGTTATTTTATTATGTAATGATAGGATATCTGATATACTTAATAACCGCTTGCAGAGAGTACCTAAATAAATAATACATTTCTCTTGTAGTTACCGCAGTCGATCTTACAACGCAGTGCGCGTGAGTCGCTCCCGAAACGAGCTGACGCATGACGTTTCAAATTAAGCGTGTGAAATATTTATCAGTTATAAACTTTATTTTTTTGCAATCAGGATCTAGTTAATTCGTAAATAAATAATTCGTCTGTGATGTTATTCTAAATAGTGTACTTAATAAGAACATGGTTGAATATTAATATTAAATAAGGACTATAATATACAGGTTAGTAATGATGATATTTTTTTTTCTATTAAGATATTATTCTAGTACAGACGCCAGCACATCAAGTAAACCCAAACTGTCAATGTTTAATAAACATGAACCTTATTATGTTTGTAATAAAGTTAAAAGACTATCAAAGTAATTACACAGATTGGAGTAGCTTGATGAGCTGGCCTCTGTACCTTCCAACCAAATTAAATACTTTAAATAAATCAGCTTCATTAACAATTTTGTTACTTAAATAATATTAAACAGTAAGCACTAGATTCATGCTATTTTACTAATTTATTGTTCTAGTGGTAAAGCTTATCATGTGGCCCCGGGTTCAATCCCCGGGTGAAGGCTAAACGTCATTGAGTTTTTTACATTTGAAATTTTCTCAGTAATAACCTGGGGCTCGAGTCTGCTATTGCAATCGTGTCTCAATAACCGGTCAATTATCGATTTTTGACGTATAACGTCAAACTTATGACACATTTCCCATACAAAAACTGTCAAAGTTGTCAAATATTCGATACTGAGAAAATTTTAAATGTAAAAAACTGTAAAAACATGTAAAACACTGGTATTCAGCTGCATCCGGTTAAACTGGAAGCCGACCACATCGTAGTTGGGAAAAGGGTAGGCAGATGATAATTACATTGGACTTTAACATACAACTGGCGCAATGTGGGTGTCGGTACTAAAGGTACAGCTCTGCCAAACCTTTCGGGGATTACAGTCGTGATGTTAATGTGTGACACGCTCCTTAAGAGTAAAGAATGAATTAGCATTGCCGAGTTCAAAACTAGCTATGTATCATTCAGGACCTCTTGTAATGTGTATAAAAAATTATAATAAATTACCTAATGATATTAAAGACATAGAATTTGACAATAAATTTGTAAACGCGCTTAAATTGCACCTAATACAGAAATGTTAAGCCTAAATGAGTTCTTGACAAATAATTGACATTCTGTTATATCAATATTGTACTCGTAGATTGACGCAATGTAATAAACACATTCAATAACAAATTAATGAAATGATGACAATTGATAATGTAATATTTTATTTATTATTTTCTCTCTTTTTAAATAACTTTATAATATATAAAATGCATGGAAATAAAATTAAGATAGATATACCTAATGTTGCGGTGCCCTAGAAGGGTTCATGTACGAAACTCATATCTGTAACAAGACCTTGTAAACGACATTAATGCAATAAATAAATAAAGAATATCGATGTTGCAGAGAACAGAAGATGACATTTATATTTTAAATTATAATTAATAATTACAGTATTAATGCAATTGAATGGCCTGTTGATCTAGTTGTTACTGGCCCTGCTATGCCAGAGGTCATGGGCTCGATTCCCACCCAAGACAAAATTGTTTGTGTGATGTGCACGATAATTTGTTCTGTGTCTGGGTGTTAATTTTCGATAATCTGTATGTATTTAGAAATATATAAGTATGTCGTGGAAAACGATATTCTTGAATAATAAGTTGTGAAGTTGATTAACTTAGTACAGAGTCTATGGTGACCAGCGTGACGTTACTTGTCATTTGAAAATGGCGCGAATGTGTTTTCGGTAATGTCACGTGGACAGAGTCGTGCTGGTGCGTGGGAGCTGGGCAGAGCTCAGTTTGATTTGAGACACCGACGAAGACACACATCCAGCACGAAACTGTCAGTTACCTAGACTTGAGTTGTTTTGTGATTAAGATTGTTAAGTGAGGTTATTACTGCAATGAAGATTGCTATTCTACGTTATGAACTCTGTACCACAAAACCCCCATCGGTGTCAGCTCATCGCTCAGCCATCGCTGACGCCGACATCAGAAGTGGCATAAAGAACCTGCTTCCAACTTTACTGGCGAGCTTCACCGAGATGTGATGAGATCTTCGTCGTGATGCACCAGAAGAACAAGATGCAGTGATCGAAGTCTGCTTGCTACATCGGGCTCCATCAAGAGAGTATGCGAGGTGCAAGATGCGAGGCTCCTGCAGCGCGGGTTGGCAGCGCGGCGGCGCGCGGGCGGCAGCGCGGCGGTGCAGCGTGGCGCAACTACAGATGCGCAGTTGTGCACGAAATAACTGGTATTTTCTGGTAGTAACAACAATCCGGTGAGTCGTGTAATTTTTGTTTTGATTTCGGTAGGTACCGGATGTTGTCTTGCTAAGTTGTACTATAGTCGCAATTTTAGAGGTCAATGCGAACGTTTGTGTAAAGGGCATACCTAGGTAGTACCTAGTAGTACCTACAAACATAGACCTAGTACCGAACGAATTATTTACGAAGTTTTAAATAGTGGCAATAGTTTATTTTATATGCGGGTAGCGCGTAAAAAAGATAATTAATCATTTCAAATAGGTGTGTGATGGTAATGATCGTTCGAGAAATGTTTTAAGGAGGGTATCGCAATCAACAAAATGTTTGTTGGTTAATTCGAAACAAAAATGTGTGGTGGATTATGGGTGTTTACCCAATCAGTTCTTTGTTTTAAAAGTGTCGATACCGCGGGTATGTACATAGATCCTATATGATTACTTTACGTTATGAATATTGCCATAATTTTAATTAGGTAATGGTTTATCGTGCAGGGGTTGAGTACCCCTTGTGAATTGAGAATTAGACTTCAAACTCAAACCTTATCGTCTATAGGCAAGCTTAAAAACTCAGCCTAGACAAAAGGCAATAATTAGTGTCAAAGGTCAAAGGTCCAGGAACTATTGGATGCTTACGGCATGCGTCCGTGTCAGTCCCCTATTAAGAAAGCTATTCTTTTAACAAAGCATCTAATAGATAGGCTACGTGAAGTTAAATTAGCAAAGGGCTATTTTAATGCGTTAAATTGACAATAATGCGATCGAGATATTGTTTAGCGTTTTGCCTGGGGTCTGTTTACGTAGCCATATTTTGTTACGTTGTAATACAACAGCGATCGAAGTTGTGACATTTAAAACTCAGTAAGTAAATAGACCGAACCGAACCGAGAAAAAGGCTTCAAAACCTGAACCTTAACCTCTGACGTCAACCTTACAGACTAAGTCGGACGAAAGGAAAGTAGTGATAGGTACTCAGTTCAAAAAAACTATTGTGAGGTACTGTTATTTGCCCTAGTTAAGCCCTGTTTCTAAAACCTGCTACTTTAGCAAGGGTTGAAAGGCTGCTGGGTGTATAATAAACGCCGACTAAAGCCGGATTTTCCTTGAACATTTCGAAGTGTTCATTTGTGAAGCGTTATGTAAAGTTTCTAGGCTATGATATCATAGCAAAGGTGAGCTGAAGCTTAGTTAAACTGCCTTTCTTGATAACATTCACCATGTTAGGCGGTTCATAGGTTTTTCGTACAGGTTTTCGTTTTTTTAATTTACCCTCACTGTTTTTATTGATGACTAGTAAACAATTTGGTCCATATAATTGGAAATTGGGACACTGACAGATAAGATAACAAATCATTTAAATTTTACCGACTATACCTGGTTGATTATTTTCTTATTATGAACTCTTTATTTAAATGAGATTGAAATTCAAACTGATGCAAGTGCGGCGCTATTCCCTTTATTTTGTAAATCGTATGGAAACCTTGTTGATATCACCACGGTATCAGAAAGCTGGTTGTTGGCCTAAATTTAATTTGAGCAAAGCTTAAAAGCGGTTTGACCACAATATTAGGACCAGGTTTTTAGATTAGCTTAATGATTGTGTTTTAATTAAAAATGAGGACAGAAGTCAAACTAAATTAGATTCAAGTATGAATGCCCCGATCACCAAGTTCCTTGAGAATTGAATGACACAGTGGTAGTGAAACCACATTTGGTTAATAGCTTGTATACTCGTACTCGAACCTTCGGACCGCACCTCATGAGTAACATGTGGCGATGGGTCTATAAGGAATCGTTGGTGCGATTTCTGTCTGTGTTGGTGCACAAAGCGCTTCATGTGTTGTAGCACATATTGCGTTAGATTTTTGAGAGTCGTTGGTGCGATTCTCTTCGTGTTGGTGCACAGATTTTAATGAGTTTCATGAGTTGAGTATGCATTGCTTATAAATGATGATAAAGAGTAACAGAACTGTTAGAGTTACTGTGTTGTAACTTATTGGTCGGACCTTTACTAATTACAAGTGCGCAGTGCGCTGTGAACCTAGGATAAACAAGGTAGTGTAGTTACTAGCGGAGTTCAATACTGTGCTTAGACATGTGAAGTACCAATAGGTTATTATCTTGTTTATTAATGACACAAATTCATTTGAATAAACTTAAACTGATGTTTCACTGACTAGACGACTGTCCGAGATAGTCGAGAGCGTCTATTAACTGAATTACAATCGCGATTAATGGGTGGTTTACCATTCACTCTGGTAACTTACAAAAGTTCCAACTCGTACTCGTGTTGTTTATCGCTGTCCTTACCAACTCGATCTTCGCGAAGTAGAGATAGTATCGTACGACTATCCGACAGCGTAGTTCCCGCTTTTCTAACCTGTTTCTTCTTCTCGAAAAGCGTGATGGTTTCGTGTGTCTGTCCGTAGATGATTGACAGTCAAATTTAGATAGTAGGTACTTTGGGTAAATTCCCACTACCGTATAAAGAGATCAAACTTCTTAGGTCAATGGTAATGAAAAACGTTTCTCTAAGTTCCGTTTTGATAGTACCTACTAAAATGAAACTTAAGTGTTAGTAACTTGGTTTACATTAAAAATGAAAAGCCTAGCTTAACTAAGCTTGACCCGAAGTGAAGGTTCTTTTAAACGCTTGCGGGCGACCAGTATGTTGTAAAGTCAAGTCGTAAGATGCCAACCTGTGAAGTTCAAACGAATTAGAAGAAGAAAACAATGTTTCTGAGGGCAAAAGAACCTCAACAGACCTATGATACGCTTGTTGGCTTTCCGGTAAATCCGCATCCATAAGATGCAATCGCAACTGCATACGTTGTCGTTCAGGGCGTGATGAGCGGCTTGTGGTCTAGCGGGGACCTGGGCCTTGAAAGAGACTATTTTGTACGGTCATGTAATGACTTGAGGGTCGCGGACTCTGAGGTGATAACGATATGGGTGGCAGTACCGAATTGTCAATAGCTGTGGCAGGGCCATGAGTAGTGTGTTTATTTTTGAAGTTTGATAATTATGAACTTTCCGTGTTTAAGTTCTAAAAATGGCTTAGTTAAAGTTCGTTTAGTTAATGTGAGTACTGAGTAGTCATTACTAGGTCATGATTATCTGTAAAGTTTTGGAATACATTTCATCTTACTTAACGTATACTCTATGGATTAAGTGTGAGGGTTTGGTGACCGATCCAGTTGCGCCGGAGCATGTAAGAGGTGCGCGTGGTCTGCTTTTTATGCGCAGGATATCCTTTCCGAGGGGTAGCACTTACGCGGCTGAGATGGTTAGCTTCTGGGGTTGGATCACAAGCCGATGGCCTGTGTGGCAATGACTAGCCTGTGTGGCAATGACTAGCCTGTGTGGCAATGACTAGCCTGTGTGGCAATGACTAGCCTGTGTGGCAATGACTAGCCTGTGTGGCATTGACTAGCCTGTGTGGCGATGACTAGCCTGTGTGGCGATGACTAGCCTGTGTGGCAATGACTTGCCTGTGTGGCAATGACTTGCCTGTGTGGCAACGACTAGCCTGTGTGGCAGTGACGAGCCTGTGTGGCAGTGACGAGCCTGTGTGGCAGTGACGAGCCTGTGTGGCAGTGACGAGCCTGTGTGGCAGTGGCGAGCCTGTGTGGCAGTGACAAGCCTGTGTGGCAACGACGAGCCTGTGTGGCAACGACGAGCCTGTGTGGCAACTGTGAGCCTGTGTGGCACCCGTGAGCCTGTGTGGCACTTGTGAGCCTGTGTAGCACCCGTGAGCCTGCGTGGCACCAGTAAGCCTGCGTGGCACCTGTGAGTACCTATGTGTGGCACTCGTGAGCCTGTGTGGTACCTGTTAGCTTTAGCCTGTGTGGTATGTGAAAGTCTATGTAATACCTACTATGTCGTGCATTTGCATAGCACTATCTTAGTACACTTTCAGTTCTAGTAATGTTATCGGTCTTAGTGACGATTCATTCTGCCTGGATTTGTTTCGATTAGAGGTGTCAAGGTTTGACATACACCCTTGGAAATTTAGTTGTGGTCAGAATGACCGAGTTTTGAAGCATGTGAAAAATGCGTGCGTGCGTGTGTTTTGAAGTATGTGACCAATACGAGCGTGCGTGCGTGTTCTGTGTGTGTGTGTGTGTTTATTTTTAGTAGACACGAGGACGTGTGATGGTCATGATGGCCGTGTCGTGGAAAACGATATTCTTGAATAATAAGTTGTGAAGTTGATTAACTTAGTACAGAGTCTATGGTGACCAGCGTGACGTTACTTGTCATTTGAAAATGGCGCGAATGTGTTTTCGGTAATGTCACGTGGACAGAGTCGTGCTGGTGCGTGGGAGCTGGGCAGAGCTCAGTTTGATTTGAGACACCGACGAAGACACACATCCAGCACGAAACTGTCAGTTACCTAGACTTGAGTTGTTTTGTGATTAAGATTGTTAAGTGAGGTTATTACTGCAATGAAGATTGCTATTCTACGTTATGAACTCTGTACCACAAAACCCCCATCGGTGTCAGCTCATCGCTCAGCCATCGCTGACGCCGACAAGTATGTTTATCAGCTGTTTATAGTTCGTTCGCGTTAAGAATGCAGTAAAAATGCAGTGCAACTGCAAGATAAAAGTGTATTCCACAGTGGTGTTAAATTCAAACAAATTATATTTTAAAAGATTAAGTTTAATGAATTTATAAAAATGAATTTGATATGATTTGATTGGTTAGGGGGCGGGGCTAGGCCGACGGATAATGGTGACTTTACTGCCTTCTTAACGCGAACGTATTATAGTACCCATAACACAAGCTTTGCTTAGTTTGGGACTAGATGGCGTTGTGTGAAGGTTGTGAAATATTATTTTAATAATATTATTAGTTACAAGCATAATCTAATTTTTGCGAGGTAGGCAAGTTTATTAGTCTCTAAAATAGTAACAAATTGTGTCATAATATTTATTTATTTATTTATTTATCAACTGTGGATGACTTACAGTTAATGCAAACAGAATAAAAGAATAGCATGTGAGACTGACAGCCAATTAAAAGTCATCACTTATAAAAAACAGGTTGGAAAGAAAAATAGAGTGAACAACACAACACAGTTATAAAAAAAGGAAAACAGTAAAGCTTAAATTAAATTTACATATGGTACTTTACCAGTTGTCAGGAAATATAATAAAACAATATTAGGATTGAATAACTTATATTTGGGGAGCTGGTTAATATCTACAAGTTCGTTGGTTTCGTATGAGGTAGGACTACTGTGAACAGTGTTGCATTAACCAATCATAGGCGAGCGGACGATTTGGCTCGCGATGTGAGTGAACACTGCGCGTGGTGTAGCTGTAGTTAGTAGTACGCCCGCGCGCTCAGTGCGCGGACGTTTATGCATGCTGCTACATAGCTCCTCCCCAGCGAAGCGCCGCACAATGCGAGTGGTAGGAATAGGTGTCGCTAGCGCATAAGTAGTGCAAAGTGGTGTCTCCACACGATGTCAGCGGGCGCCTAGTGGTGCGGTGACGTCACGGTGCGCGGGCGCAGTGTTCGCGCCGTTTGCCTTTCACTTTTGATTTAGTTTGCGGCCGTGCCTCGGCGCGCCCGGACGTCAAGTTTATGAGGCGAAGCGTACGGTGGGTCTACAGGTGCGGCCGGATCGCGTGACGTATGTCGACTGTTTACGTAAACGAGTTGCTGTTTCTTCGGTGTTAGGCAGAAACGCAGGCTTCAGTCGATCTATGCTGATATTTACTTGGCGATCTTTTATTAGCACTGTATACACCTTGTGTAGTCTTTTCAAGACGCGATAAGGACCTTCGTAGGTTGGCGTTAGCGGCCGGCGGTAGGCATCGATACGGATGAATACATGCGTACACACATGAAGGTCGTCATGTATAAACATTGCGCGGCGGTCGGTGTTGCGCCGGACGGCTTGCATCTTTCTCATTGCGTTAGATATGACGTCGCTGAAGTGCGTATTTGTGTTTGCGTATATCGACGCTTCTCCACACATTTCGCCAGGTAGCCGTAACGGTTTGCCGTATAGTGCTTCTGCCGATGACACATCAGTGTTTTCTTTTATTGCTGCGCGAAGTCCCAGTAATACGGTTGGCAATTCTTGTGTCCAGCTTGAGTTATGTAGTCGTGCCGTCAGAGCTGTTTTGAATGATCGATGCCATCTTTCGACCATTCCATTTGCCTGTGGATGGTAGGCAGTGGTCCGTGTTTTCTCGATTCCCATTCTATTCATTAGTGTTTTGAATAAATGTGATTCAAACTGTCTCCCCTGATCGCTTGTAATCTTTTCCGGGCAACCAAATCGTACTATCCACCCCTCGTATATGGCCGTGGCGATAGTGTTGGCTTCCATGTCGTTAACTGGGAATGCTTCGGGCCATTTAGTTGCTCGGTCGATAATGGTAACACAGTACCGTCTTCCATCTGATATTGGTAGTGGTCCGACGATATCTATGTGAATGTGTGACAGTCGACCTGCTGGTGGATACTCTTCTAGCGGCGATACTGTGTGTCGCTGTACCTTGGTTCGTTGGCAGGTTAAGCAACATTTGGTCCACAAACTGACGTCTTTGTTCATGCTTGGCCAGAAAAAACGTTGTGTGATCATCTTCCTGGTTGCTCGGGTGCCGGGGTGACTCAACTCGTGTATGGCGTCGAAGGCTTTTCTTCGTAGCTCTGGTGTCAGGTAAGGTCGCACGTGACCACTTGATGTTTCGCACAGTATTGGTTCGCTTGCGTTGTGTGGACGTAGCCGTTCGAATCGGAGTGATGGGTTTTTTGTTATATTAGTCAGTTGTTTGTCACTGTGTTGAAGACGGGCCAGTTCGTTGTAGTCGATTGGTGTTGGAGTGGATATTGCTTCGATTCTTGATAATGCATCGGCCACAACGTTGTCCTTTCCTTCAATATGGCATATCTTCATTGTGAATTGACTGATATAGTGTAAGTACCTCGTGCGTAGCGGTGTTTCAGTCTTACTGTTTTGCCTCAGTAGTGCATGTGTTAACGGCTTGTGGTCCGTGTAAACGGTTATTTCTCTACCCTCAAACATGCGTCGAAAGTGCCGTATCGCCAGGTAGATCGCTAGTAGTTCTCGGTCAAATGTGCTGTATTTTTGTTGTGCTTCTGTTAGTTTTTTTGAGTAAAAACCGAGCGGTCTCCAGCTGTTTTCTATACGTTGCTGTAGTGTGGCCCCGACACACGTGTTTGAAGCGTCACACATCAGTGATAACGGTGCGTGTGCTGAAGGGTGTGACAAGGTGACGGCGTCCTTGATGCTGTTCTTACAGGCTTGAAATGCTTCTGTATCTTCGCTGTTGAAGTTTACCTCAGTCTTGTCATTTTTCTTGCATGTTCTTAGATACTTAAATAGCTTCTGCTGTGCGTGCGCAGCGTGCGGTATATTTTCTTTGTAGAAGTTCAATATACCGAGAAACCGTCGTAACTCTTGTATTGTGGTTGGTTTTGGATAGTCGGATATTGTTTTTACGCGCTCTTCTGTTGGTTGAATGCCGGCTTCGGTCAATATGTAGCCTAGGAATTCTAGTTTTTTCTGCCCAAAAATGCATTTTGACACGTTTATTCTTAAGCCGTGCTCTTCGAGCCTTTTGAAGAGATCTTCTAGGTGTCTTTTGTGGGTTTTTTGGTCTGGTGAGGCTACGAGAATGTCGTCGACGAATGGGAAGACGTGGTCCATGTCACCGAGTACATTGTTGATGTGTCGTTGGAAGGTTTGACCAGCGTTACATAGACCGA
This sequence comes from Euplexia lucipara, assembly GCA_921972225.1. Lineage (NCBI taxonomy): Eukaryota > Metazoa > Arthropoda > Insecta > Lepidoptera > Noctuidae > Euplexia > Euplexia lucipara. The sequence continues at coordinate 1,256,218 of OV179152.1, read as the reverse complement.
AACACATCCGTGGGAATTCAAAAAGGCCGAACGGCGTTATGACTGCCGTCTTCTCAATGTCTTCTTCCCGTATACGCAATTGATTATATGCTTTCCTCAAATCAATCTTCGAGAAGATTTTCATCCCTTCTAGATGGTACGTGAAGTCACGAAGTCGCGGTATTGGATACCGATCCGGTTTTGTGACGGCATTTAATCTTCGGTAATCACCACATGGTCTGTATTCGCCACTCTTCTTCTCTACGAGGTGGAGTGGGCTCGCCCATGGTGATTTTGATGGTCGGCATATTCCTTGTTGTAGCATAACTTGAAACTCTTTCTTTGCTGCTTGATATTTGTGTGGCGGCAACGGTCGTGCTTTATTGTACACCGGCGGCCCGTGAGTGACAATATGATGTTCAACTTGGCTGTTTTTCATGTTGTTGAAGTTTGGGGAAGTTATTTCGGCGTACTGTTGTAGAAGGTGATGGTATGGGTCGGTGAGGTTGATAGTAAGCACAGTGGGGGTAGCTACACTGCTTGCAATGCAACCGTCGATTGCTAGTCCAGTCTTCTTATCAACGAGTTTCCTGGCACGTAGGTCGACGAGCAGGTCGTGATGGCGCAAAAAATCGGCGCCCAAGATCGGTCGTTTTACAGCCGCAACGATAAACTGCCATAATAAGGGGCGGCGCAGACCCAGGTTGAGTTCCAGCTTTTTCTCGCCATATGTGTGTATCGGGGTGCCGTTCGCTGCGTACAACACTTCTTCCGCCCGTTTCATTCCTTTAGTGTTTGGGATGACCGACACGTTGGCTCCGGTGTCCACAAGGAATCTTAAATTATGTTGGTGATCGCAAACGTGAAGACGGTAGGGTGATATTTCGTTAACCTCGGGTCCCGTCGTAGCCAAGGCCGCGGCTAGTTTTCCTGCCGCTCGAACTTGCACGGAGATCTGCAATTACGTGCCTCTTTTCCGTAACGTGCGTCATAATAACAGATATCGCCTGACGTTTGCTGGTAAGTGTTCGGTCGGCCTCGGGATTGGGTACGTGATCGTGAACGGAACGACCTGTATGACGATCTTCTTTGTCTTGATCTATCTGTTTTCATTGCTGCGATTTCCCGCGTAAGTTGCATGATGGCTTCTCGAAGGTCTGGCTCTGGCTGCGAATGTTTGCCTTCGTGACGAGACGTCGACGGCTGCTGGCATACACAAACCGAATGAACCTCTCGGGTTTGCTCGTGCATCTTATCTGCCATGGCTGCAAGCACGTCGAGTGTGGCCGCCTCGTTGACCGACAGTACGGCACGCGTGGAGGCAGGCAGATGTCTCATCCACAGCATCTGCAGAGTGGTATCGGGCATCTTGTCACGTGCAGGCTCCCGCATGCTACGTAATAGCTGGGAAGGCTTCTGGTCACCTAGCTCCATCTCGGTGAGGAGCTTTTGCAGTTGCTGTGTCTCTGACTCTTCGTAGACGGACAATAGTCTTTTCTTAGCCTCCTCGTACCGACCAGCGCGTGTCTTGCCCATGATGATGTCGCTTATTTGCTCGACGTCCGTCTTCTCGAGGTGAGCTACTAGGAGGCTGAACTTGGCCTCATCGCCAGGCTTCTGCGGGTTGACTACCGTTTCAAATTGGGCAAACCATAGAAGTGGTTTGTCGCGCCAAAACATAGGTATGCGTGATTTGACGGAGACGGTAGCTACTTCTTCGTTGGTTGCCATTTTAAAGATCACGTCGGTGTCACCACTTTACCAGTTGTCAGGAAATATAATAAAACAATATTAGGATTGAATAACTTATATTTGGGGAGCTGGTTAATATCTACAAGTTCGTTGGTTTCGTATGAGGTAGGACTACTGTGAACAGTGTTGCATTAACCAATCATAGGCGAGCGGACGATTTGGCTCGCGATGTGAGTGAACACTGCGCGTGGTGTAGCTGTAGTTAGTAGTACGCCCGCGCGCTCAGTGCGCGGACGTTTATGCATGCTGCTACAGTACCTATTCAATACACGAACAAACCTGAATGAACAAAATCTTATTTAAAAAAGCTAAGGCTCAGGCACTTTCTGGCCGATGACACACTCGTCACGAATGGATCAAAATCATGCTGTTTACATATGTCATTAAAGTTTCTACTTGCACGCACTATATATGAATTTTGCCTGTAATTCGTTGAGCTAAGTGGAACACGCAACGGTGCGTACCATCGCTTCGACCTTCCAGGAACATTAAAATAAAATTTGGATAAAATATCGTAATTATTAATTGAATTATTGAAAATTTTTAGTAATGAGGTACAGTCAGAGATTGCTCGCCGATTAATTAGGGGTAATAAATGATACTTCTTACATAGGTTGAGGTAATCTTCAGACCGGTAGGGCACTTTCTGATGATAACACAAATACTTGATAAACCTTTTCTGGATGCTCTCTATACGATCAATGTACTTGTGATAACAAGGATTCTAGATTTCAGACGCGTACTCCAATTATATATATTATACCTAATAGTTTATTATCTAATAGCTGAATTGATTTCGTCATTACTGAATCTATAAATAACATTGTTGAGATCAAAATGTATGTATTTAATATAGTGAAAATGACTTTATAATTGCAGTAATATTGATTGATAATTAATTAACTGATAGTCCTAAGGGCACTGTGGTTATAACTTTTCCTTATGCACGAGTTTGTGGGTTCAAATCCGATAGAAAAATTAATGTGCTATTTTAATTCAAATCATTTTTAATTAAGACCATTTTGATCATCACTGACATCGATGAAGAAATACTGTAAAAATACCTGCTATGATATTCTGTTAATATTACTTCGGGAAAATGTGTGTGAAGTGAAGCCCAAATTAACTGTCATTCATAAATAAAAAATAAATATTCCAAAACTTTCACACAACGCCATTTAGTCCCAAGCTATAAAGCAGAGCTGGTGTTATGGGTACTAAACAGCTGATAAACATACTTATATATTTCTAAATACATGTAACATATTATAGATAAGTAACATTCCATAATAATAATAGGCATTGACAGTTCATTTCACTCAAGTTTTTAACGGGGTGACTTTTTCTGAATCGATTGGCTGGATTTATAGTTAAGGTGTCCGAAAAGCCACGACTGGGTGTTCACAATGGTGTGCTGGTGCCTACACTAACGTATTGAAGTGAATGTTGGGCGTGGCAAAAGAGACATGATAGTAGAATAAATGCTGTAGAAATGCGTTCCTTGCAAAGTGCGTGTGGTGTAACAATGAATGACAGATTGAGGAGTGATGTGATAAAGCAACGTTGTGGTTTAAAAGAAGATGTACTTAGTAACAAAAATTGAAAAGAGTATGCTTAGATGGTTTGGTCACGTTAAAAGAATGGATGAAAGGCGACTAACGAAAGGTAATTACAAGGCAGATGTAAGTGGGAACGCCGGCAGGGGACGCCCTAGAAGGACATACATAGACCTTATTGGTAAGGTTCTTCAGAAAGGTCTGGTGCGTAGTACTCGCAACCGGCGTGTGTGTATGACAACATGTATGAATGTAAACGAAGCAAAAGAAGTATGTCAGAATCGTAGCATTTGGCGCTCTGTAGTTTCTGCCTACCCCCATGGGAAAAAAGGCTTGAGTTTATGTATGTATGTATTTATAGGTTTGAAATCGCCAATACGCCTTGAGCAAGAGTGATGGTCAATGCTCGTGCTTTCTCTGTATGAGAAGAGGCCTTTGCCCTGCAGTGGGACAGTTCTGTACCATGGTTGTTCTACATACTAAAATGACTGATTTATTCAAACATGAAAATCTGTTTCTAAGTGGTTTTGTTTACATTCGACCATTTACATTTCCATTTTCCCTCCTTTCTTTATTTCCTCTGTAAGTACGTGATTCAAATATTGGTGGTTTGATGAAGATACTTACGTAAGGCATGCAAGACAGTTTATTTCCTGTTGTTTATAATAGTATCATCGTCATATTCATAGATATAATTTAATTTCAACAAAATAAATATAAATTGGTTTATATTTTTTGTTTAATATTGCACCACTGCTTCTTCATCTGATGCAGAAAGAAGAGGCAGTGGTAGGTGGAATAAATAAATAAATAAATATATATTGGTTTTCATAAAACATCTCAAAATGACACCACTCGTAGTCATTTGAAATCAGTCGAACATAGATAAAGATAAAGATCAATTTATTTGTTTAACATGATTAGATTACAATACAAATAAATCATGCATGCAATGGTCATAAATATGAGGATGTTCTACATGCTATACCATAGTAGGTGTACAAATCTTACAGGTTTTTACATATGGTCCATAAACAATAACCATAATAAAACATTAAATTGCATTTGATATTGGAAATAGTTACAAATTATAGAAGTCAAAATTATTATTTATCAGTTAAGAAGTCAGTGATGCTATAGTAACATTTCAAGGCCAACATGGTTTTTAACTTAGTCCTAAATAAAAATGTATTTAATTGTGTGATGTTTTTTGGAATTTTATTATATATTATATTTTAGGAGCCATACAGATTATACTCTTGTGCAGCATTGCAGTCCTAGAAGGATGTATGCAGAGATCGTTGTTGCGTCGACTTCTAACGCAATTATTAAATATTATTGGTTTATAGGTTTACCTTATATTTTGAAATTTCTTCAGAACATTCTTTATCAGCGATTACGTAAGCATACTCGTATATTTATAGAAAACAAGTTTACCTAACTTTGTAGTCATTAATACTAAGTCGTTAAGCCTATCTTTTTTTTTTCAAATAAATGTTTCCGTGTTTCGTGTAAGTAAATATCAAACATTATTCGGAATTTAAGCCGGTAGCTATAGTTTAGGCTTGAGAGCAGAATTTTTAAAACTATTTTATGGTATGCCGAAGTCAGGATCAACTCAACAATGTGATGTAAATTCAAACAAACGTGATTTCAGTACTGTTAATGAACTAAGCGTTGTGTTCAAAGTCCTAAATCCAATGAAGATGTTGGACGTTGGTCTAATGTTGAAGTCCTGGTTTTGTTACTAAGGTCAGGTGAAGGCCTTATAAGCATTTGATCATTAACCAATTCTTTACAGGCTGTTCACCCATTAATATGAACAACTTTTATTAAACGACCAGCTAGAAAATCAAGAAAATTCATAGTTGGTCGTTGGACCAACTATGAATCTTCTAGATTTTGGTGAAAGCTGCTTGATCATCCTTAAAAAAGATCTTAATAGCGCTTCCATATTTCTATTTATGTAAAACTTGCAAGCAGAGGAATTCCATGCTGGAACCAATGCAATTCCTTGTTTCACCGTTCATATAAAGAGCAAATAAAACACATTAAACAGAAATGTTACTGTAACATTTGGTAATGAATTGGTATCAGCAACAATAAAAAAAAGAAAATAGGTACTTACACTTGATTAAATCAATCAAAAGGCATAATGTTAATATTGTCGCTATAAGCCATTATACAAATTAAACTGGAGGCTTACCATGATCTTCTAAAATACTTGCCAAGTGCAAGGCAGCTCAACTGAGCAGCTTAACCTGGCAGGTTTCGTTTTTGTACCATGAATGTTTCCGTCTGACCTGCATTTTGACCTGCTACATAGTCTATAGTCACAGATTAAATAAGATTAATTCAATCGGTCGTTCTAAAACACGTTTACGGTTTTACGGTTTTATAGAAGTTAAATATGTTTTAACAAGTAAAGGTTGAAATAAAAGAGATTGATGAAAAAAACATTTTCGAACGTACCTAATACTGACAGGTGAAACATGTGATGTTTTGTATAAGGACAAAAGTAGAATATTTACGAGGCGATTTTGAAATTCAAGTGGGTTAGTTTAAAAAAGTTTTAGATAACCTGAGTGTTGTTAACTACGGCCGTGTTAATACGATTGCCGGAGATGTTAACAAGGATTGGAACACTTGGGAAGCTGTAAGTTTTACAATTAGATCAATGGTAGGCGCAAATTCTAATCACATAAATAAGTACTGATCTTCAACTCAATCGAAAAGTTTGTTGATAAAGTAGGGCGTCGCATGAATCTTTGTAGCTCATATAACATTACAGAGCTCAAGTGTAAGCTATTCAGTGATCCCTTATAAGGTACGTTTAATATTATATAGAACGTTATTGACCTGCGACATTTCAAATGGATCTATCGAGTTCGTCTTATTTATTTGAATTTTAGCATATTGTTTAACACTGTAGCTATGACTATGTTCCTAAAAGCACAATAAAATATTTTCATCTCATATATAAAACAAACGGTAAACGCAATGCTTAGAGAAGATTTTCTATATTCTATAATACTTTGAAAGGACGCAAGAATTATATTTTATGCACATTTTAACAATACGTAACGTTTTTGTTTTCCAATTTAATAGAAACAGGTCAATAAAAGTTAGTTTCACAGACCTGCAAATTACGACAATACGGCAGGTTAATTGTTGATTGTCTATATGTCAAAAAGCCTTCATGGTAGGAAACGTTGCAGGCCAGCCAGCTGGAGTGCTGTCACGTGGTCACTCACCGGCTTAGGTCACGTGATCGCTGGCTCGCCTGCTGCTATACTCACTCATGGTACAAAATAACAGGGCAGGTTATTTTTCGTGTAAAATTGACCTGCTATAAGAGTTCATGGTAAGCCCCCGCATTTAAAGTACACTTTTTCAATATAATTAACTGTTGATTGTTTGTTTCAGAGTACAATTAGAGAGAAAATGACGATGAATACGGGCACTAAGCAGAATAGGCGAGGAGATAGTATTATTATAAATAATAGCGTAATGAACAAAATGTCTAATAGTGGTCATGAAGAAAGAATATACACTTATGCTGAAGCTATTAATTTAGCAGGTAAGTTTCTTATCATACCTGCGTACTATTTTGAAGTCGGGTTCTAGTCTAATGGTAAGATTAGACTACGACACTATACGCGATACATTCAAAATCAAAATCCTCTTGACAAGAAGATCAACCTAAGCAGCTGGTATAACGTTTAACCTACTTTAAATTATTGGCCCAACAGATAGGATCTCGCAAAGTACCTCACAACACATCTTTTCAAATCCTTTCATTTTTCTGGATTATTTCATGAAATATTTTCCCCTCATTCTGCTTCAGGTAATGGCAGCTACAGTATAGGTCTTCTGGTGACCCTAAGCATCTGTACCCTGGCCATGGGAGTGGACATGTTCGGGTTCTCCGTGATCGTCAGTGGATGTACCTGCGATTTCGGTCTAGATATCAGCCAAACCAGTATATTACTGTCTATGCCCTTTGTTGGTAAGATTAAAAGACAATGCCAAAAATTGTATGAACCTGTGCCCCAGGCTGTACATAAATGAAATCTATGTAATTTAATAGTAAAGATCTTCTACAAAAAGAATAAAAGGCGCATATTGCTCAGCAGTCGTGGACAAAAGTTATAAAGGTTTAAAGAAACCGTTTTTGTACCTACCGACTAAAGTATTTTTATGTTTATTGTAAACATTAAGGTATAAACATGTTTAGATATCTGTTCCAGGCATTATATACACAGTGTATTCGTTTCAAAGCACTGGGAGGGCATTATTTTCAAAGTAAATCTAGTATGGTTAGTATCATTTGTAGACAGAATATTTTGTGACATAATGACATTTGACGTTTGATCGAAGACTTGAGTGTTGCCAAAATAAAATTAAAATAATGTTAGATATGAATGCTCAGATTATTTTAAACTATTAGTCTAACAATATACAGTTCGATTTATGGATAAGAAAACATAAAACACTAATAATAATGTATTACGTTTTAAGTTACGCTAACTTACAAATATTTAACATTTTAGGCCAGGTATGTGTTAAGATAGTTTTTCCCTGTTTTGCTCTTTGTTAATATTATATGGCAATGTTGAGGGTACTTTCAAGTGAAATAAAAAGAAAGATACTTGTCAAATGAGTTTTTTTCCACGTCTGGTATGGAATGTTAGTTATCTTCTAAAAATCGTATCTTATTTATTATAAGTATTTGTATTACAATGATCTCTGTACACTTTGGGGCAAAAATTGGCATTCTCGTTTATGTTTAAGAACAACTTTTTTTCTCATAAGAATTGCATACCTACAGAATTCACTTACTGAGAAACAATTTCTTAAACTAAGATTAGGAATTAGAGCGCACCTATACTAATAATATCTGTACTTTTTGTTTTAGTTTTTTTTTAGTTCACGTCATATTCTTAGACCTACTGAATATACCCAAACAAATTTCAAAAGAATTGATGAAGCCATTTGGTTTTGGTTGGTTTTGTAGCAAACACTGTGAGAATGATTATATTTCGATTTTATAAGGAGGTGATTTTTTTGTAAGTTTTTATGTAGGGGTAAGTCTTTGAAACTAATCACCATGATAATCATCAAGATTTCAAAAATTCATTCCCTGATAGAATGAAAGCTACACTATTGCAAAGTCCCATAGGTTAGGTGTTTTTTTTCTTTTACGCAAAAAAGTCGCGTGCCGAAGCTAGTGTAATTTATTTAAATCCAACCGTTAAATATAAGGTGCCTTTGAACACAAAAATTAAAAGAACTTAACACAAAAATTAGTTTAGTAGCGTCTACTAAAAGGTAGTTTCACAAGAAGAAGAATGGTCAAGACACTAGATACTTGATCTCCTGTAATCCCTGAACTGTAAGGTGCACTCTATTGTGCACATTCTGCCAGTTATGTTAAAGTTCTTGTAAGGGGCGACCCTATTGTCATCAACTATAATCGGCACAAATCCAGACCTCGAATGCTTCTGAGAAATTCTAGTTAGAGATATATACAAGTATACACGGTACGAGTTCACATTGTGGAATGCGATAAACATTTTGAGTATTTAATGTATGTATATATAATCGTTTCGTTTGATTGTCAATTGACAAATCAATTTCTAGTCAATTGGCGCGGCACCTGAGCATCTCTTTCTAAGGATCCCGTAAACAAACTATAAATGATATAATTTTCTGTGAATATGCCAACAATTTCTAATCTCGGCGAAAAACATTGGTAGGTACTAAATTTTAATGTGAGTGGAAGATGAGTACCCTTGCCATTTAACCTTTCAATCGTGTCAATTAGAGACACAACAGAAAGACAATGATAGCGTGGACACCGGTGTCCTCTCGGGGTGCGCGGACACCGGTTCTCTTGGGGTTTAATAAATTAAATGCTGCAACCTTTTCTTGATACTTTGGGCGCTTCGATCAGCTTCCAGTGTTATAATAATACCTATACTAATTTAAAAAAATAAAGATTTGTATTTTTGTATGTAACGAATAAACTTTGAAACTACTGAATTAATTTGAAAAATTCTTTCACCGTGGGAAGCTACACTATCCCCGGGTGACATGGACTACTTTGTATCCCTGTATTTCCATGGGAATAAGAACTACGCGGGTTTTAATTACGAAGAAACAAGAATTTTGCAAAAATCAATGATAATTAAAACCGTATGGGAATATTTAAATTGTACTTCAGTAGGTTAAGGGAAGGAATTTTACAAGAACGGCATTTACTTATGGTCCATTGCAATTAGATAAAGTAACACAACTTTTAAACAATGAAGCATTGGCATAACAAAAGCAGATGTTGAAAGAGTAAACTCTGATAGTGTTTAACATAATATAATAGTGTGTTGCATGCATGCATATTGCCATTCTTTGATAAGAAATATGGAAACAATAGTTAATTCGCACTGTCTTACTATCACAATAACACGTCACAACACATCAATATCTTTGTTATATTATTATTTATTAAATACTTCTTTCTACACCAAATAATGAATCACGGGAAAAACATATGTCTAATTCAAGTGTACAATAGGCGGTTTTACCACACAAGGCGATTCCATACAGACTATTTTTGAATGGATTGAATGAATGTACAAATGATGGAAGGAAAAACACCTGTCAGCTTTAAGTTTAGTTAAGATACAGCATCATTTATATTTGTATAAACATGTGTGCATTGTAATCATAATGCAAATTTTATTGATAGAAAATAAATAATGTGTGCAGTTTAATATGTTTTTCGCAATTGACGAACAAATAAAAGCCTGTTTAAGTTAGATAACACGTCAAGTCAATTAGTTCACATTTTGACCAATAGATGGCGCTGTGCTGATGACGCGTTTTTCTGTAACTCGGTGTTAAGATTCTCCGTCAGCTAATGACCCTCAGGATACTTTACTTGAATAAAAAAAACTTTTCATTGACATACTTCTGAGTATCATTCAACCCCTTCGAATAGTATCTAGATCATCCATCCCGTAAACATTTTGGTCCGTCGAGTCGAATTATATTCGAATTAGCTAGGAGTACTGTAGCGGTGAAGTTTTTGCCATAGTACACCGCGGCAGTTGTTAGGGAACCGGAACACTGAAAGGGTTGTGGATCGCAACTCAGGTGTTGGAAGCTGGAAGAAGTTCTCCAATGAAGGAGACGACATCAGCTGGCTGGCCCTGAGAAGAAGAAGTAGTCAAGCAGATCACCGTGACACCGTCGTCAGCAGCGCATCGTGACGTCAGTGGTGGCGTGCAGCGTGCGTGGACGTGTCCGGCGCAGAACAGGTCAACAGGTCAAATAGTGTGTGTGTGAGTGTAACGAAGAAAAACTGTGAGTACATTTTGTGTTATAGTAAATAGTTCAAGAACATTGCAAATTCTGCGCAGTCCATTAACTTAGTCGTTCAGTGCGTATTTTAGGACTTAGAATAATAAGCGAAAAGACGGGGGAACGTGGAATCTATGCCCGATTTCGCTCAGAACTAAAGTTTCGCCAAACACTTGTAAAATTTTCAAGATTTTCTGTATTAGAAGACAAGTGCCGCAGATTACACTAAGTTAATTTTCACTTCAAAATGGAAAAATACGGGAATTTGCAAAGAATTTCAAAGACAATTATTGAAAAGTCCCGATCTAATTTTAAGAAGACACCTAAGGATCGTCTCTCTTATCAGTACATTGATGCACGATTAGAGAAGCTAGAACGAGACTGGGAAGCATTCAGTAAGAAACACTACGAAATCTTAGAATTAGATAGTTCAACGGTTGAATCATTGGAATGTAATGTGATTGATCTTTATGAGGCGACAGAGGAAATTTACATTGGTTATAAGTCGGAACTAAAGATCGCATTATGTAATTATCCCGCTCCAATCAGTGACACATCAGTTTGTAAGAACACCCAAGATTCTGTACATAAGTCGTCTGATTCTTCTGTAAGATTACCTAAAATTACTATTCCTTCTTTCTCTGGGAAATACTCTGAATGGACATCTTTTCGCGACTTATTTATTTCCCTGGTACATAGTAACCAATCCTTAGATTCAGTTCAAAAACTACACTATTTAAAAGCTCATCTTACAGGAGACGCAGAACAATTAATTAAGTTTGTACCGATAGCAGCAGCCAATTATGATCAGTGTTGGTCACAGTTGGAATCCAGATATAATAACAAACGGTATTTAGCAAATTGTATTTTAAAAAGATTATTTAGTCAACGTAAATCGAATGTCGAGTCAGCAACAACATTAAAAGAGCTGTTAGACACTACTACAGAGTGTTTACATGCGTTGAAACATTTAGGAATTGATGTGCGCACATGGGATATAATGTTTATTCATATTGCTACTTATAAGTTAGATCCCGATACAAGGAAGCAATGGGAACTACATGTCACAAGTGACAACTCGACCGAGTTGCCAACTTTTAGTCAGTTTTCCAAGTTTTTAGAAAGTCGTTTTAGAGCATTAGAGTTCATTGAGCCCAAATCAAAGTCAGTTCAGTCAAATATTTCAGAAAGCCAAGGTCACTTCAATAAACCAAAAGTATTTCATGTTTCAAGTTCAGCTTTGGCATGTGAGTATTGCTCAGATAATCATAAGTTATGCTTCTGTAAAAAGTTTGCAAAAATAGACTATGATAAAAAGTATGACTTTGTTATGAAAAATCACATGTGTTTCAACTGTTTAGGTAGTAATCATTCGGTAAAACAATGCCAAATAACCACTAATTGCCGTCTTTGTAATCGTCGCCACCACTCACTTCTTCACCCAAACAACAGATCAGCAAGTTCAGCAACTACCGTTGCACAAAATAATAGTAATGATCAGGTCACTAAGGTCAACCCGTGCCCACCAGTGGCGGGATCATCATCAGATGAGAGTTCACCAGTTGTCTCATGTTTTTCGTCGGGTAATAGTAGTCAGGTGTTGTTAGCAACCGCGCTAATCAATGCTGAGTCGAAATTCGGAGGCAAACAGGTCATCAGAGCTTTGATTGATCAAGGCTCACAGGCTTCTTTTATAACAGAGGCCACAGTTCAAACGTTGGGCCTAAAAAAGGTTCAGGCAAATAGTATTATTTCAGGCGTTGGTGGAGATAGTACCATCACCTCAAAATCAATGGTCTCGTTGAAGATTCAATCGAGAATTGATCCATCTTTTGAAATCGTAGTCAGAGCATATGTACTGAAATCCATAACCACTCTTCTTCCAGTTAGGAAAATATGTGACTTGCAAGAGTTGGATTTACATACGATCACATTAGCTGATCCCCAGTACAATAGGCCAAATAACATTCATATTTTACTAGGTGCTGAAATTTACTGTCAGATCATACACCAAGGTCTTTTGAAAGGACCTACCGGTACTCCAGTAGCTCAATGCACCTCGCTGGGCTGGATACTGTCTGGGTTGGTTTCAAATCAACAAACTGAAACTGAAACTAAACTTATAGTTATGAATACTACCGTTAATGAGGACGTAACTCTGAAAAGGTTTTGGGAGTTGGAGTCAGATCATTCTATCATTTCGCCAAAAATATTAACAAAAGAACAACAGAAATGTAAAGAATATTTTAATAGTACAACGCGTAGAGCACCTAATGGGTGTTACGTGGTCCGATTACCTTTTCGAGAAGCTGACTCTGCATGTAAATATGGTAGATTTCGAGAGATAGCTGAAAATAGATTAAAAGTGTTAGAAAGAAAGATCAATAAAAAATCAGAACAAAATAAAGAAATTAAACTAAATTCTATAACAAATATTTTAGGACTTACCTGGAACCGTAGAGACGATAACTTCCAATACTCGGTGAAGCTTATGAAGACCACAGGACCTGAAACAAAAAGGACAGTTATTCCTAATATATCACGGTTGTTTAATCCATTGGGTTTGTTGGCACCAGCACTGATTACAGCTAAAATATTTATTAAAAAGCTCTGGTTAGAAGGTAAAAGCTGGGATCAAGAAATTCCAAACCAATTATTAGATGAATGGCGTACTTACTGTTATGATCTGTCACTACTTACGGAGATCTCAATTCCTAGATGGTTAGGAACTAAGGCGAGTGATACCACAGTAGAGAGACGTAGAGTAGACGACACTGGTAACGTTCACGTTTCACTAGTTGCGGCCAAAACCCGAGTCGCACCCATAAAGCAAATAAGCATACCGCGTCTAGAGTTGTGTGGCGCAGTATCAGTGACTTATTGTAGACGATTTTTAAATTATTAAACTCATACGTATCGTACTAAATACCTATGTAAATGGGAGATCAATGAGGCTAGGAATTGTTGTATTCAGCAATATCAAGGGCAAGAGTTTAAAGCAGGGCTCACAGAAATAAATCAAAAAGGTGGAGTTAAGACAAAAAGAAGTAAAATAAGAACACTTAACCCCTATAAGAGTTGGTAAAAAAGAAAAATAATATATCCCTATCAATCTCATTTCTCATTTCATTTTCTTCATAGATATAAATGGACTAATAAGTCACATTACGATATGATTTCCCTCCCGCGCAGTGGCTTATTGGTAGAGTTCAAGAAAAACACCCAGGCATGCAGTGATAATCTTACCCGAGTGGTTACATTAAAATGTATGTATACATATTGTGTTGTATAGTTTTAAGACCAGTATATTTTATTGTATAACCAAGTTCTGTTATTAAGTACAGTGCCAAATCCTGTATTGTAAAGGCCAATCGCTTACTTGTTGTGTGTAGGTAGAGGTTTCCCACCAAGACTATTTTTTGTATTATTATTGTTTATATTTTCATGATATCCCTCACGGTGGGCGGTTCTTTAAGGACAAAGGTCCTTGGTGGGCGGTATGTTTAAGTTAGATAACACGTCAAGTCAATTAGTTCACATTTTGACCAATAGATGGCGCTGTGCTGATGACGCGTTTTTCTGTAACTCGGTGTTAAGATTCTCCGTCAGCTAATGACCCTCAGGATACTTTACTTGAATAAAAAAAACTTTTCATTGACATACTTCTGAGTATCATTCAACCCCTTCGAATAGTATCTAGATCATCCATCCCGTAAACAAAGCCCTTATTGTCCAGTTGTTAATCTAAACAATTCTCGAACAATGTCAAAATCAGTCCATCTGTTTAGGAGGACAAATGCACAGATTTTATTATTAATAAAACAATAATACTAACTGCCCCGACAAAATTTCATTCCGCCTTCGTTTTTTTCTAAAATAAAATAGTTCACGTCCTATTCTCAGACCTACTGAATATACCTACCCACAATATTTCATAAGGATCAGTCAAGCCATTTCGGAGTAGTTTTGTAACAAACAGTGTGACACGTTGAATTTACATTTTAAAAGATTTTCATAAGATAACCCGGGTATTCTTTCATACAAATACAAATCTTTATTTTTTAACTAAAAGGTTTACATTAGTAAGTGATTGGAGCCTCCTTTTAAGCATGTAATGCCTGTGTTAGGAGACTCCGCTCTTCCACAGCAATATACAATATTTAGATAACCTAGATATAAAGCATGCTTGTGTGTATGCGTGTGTGTGATGGTATGTTTGTGTGAGTGTGTTTGTTTTTGACGTTTTTGTGTGTGTGTTCCTGTATGAGTATGTGGATGTTTGTCTGAAAATGTATGTTCTTGTTTTAGTTTATTTGTTGAAGAAGTGCCTCAGTGTCTGTGTAATTTTGAGTTTTTATCCAGTCCGTAAGAATTTTTTTACACTCGCGTAATAGTTTATTGTGTATATAAACCTTTCTATTTATCCTATTATAAAGTTGGCATGATAGTTTATTGTACTGAATGGCAGCAAATTTAGTTTTAGTGTGTGGAACCTTAGCCACGAGATCATTCCGCCTTTTTGTTGCTTGACTTGGATCATATGTTAGATTTCTATGTTTTTTTAGAACGGTATGTATGATATATATCTTTCTAACAGAGAGTAGTCCACTTTCTTGATAAAGTATTTCAGTAGGGTATCTAGTTCTTCTAAAATACATTATTTTTATCAAGGCACGTTGTCCTCGTTCTACATGTATAAATTGTGATTTTGCTGCACCACCCCATATCAGTGATGGGCGTAACTAATTACTTTTGTAATCTAATTAATAATTTAATTACTAAGTATTTTAAATAAAATGTAATCTAATTATATAGTATTCAATTACATTGTAATTACAATTACTTTGGATGTGTAAAGAATTGGATACAATGTATTTAATTGCAAAGTAATTAAATTACAATGTAATCAAATTACATAGTATTCAATTATATTGTAATCATTCTTTTGAAAATATTAGTTTAGTTGCTGCAACAACACACATTTATACATGATTAATGATAAATGTGTGTTTTTATTACAACTAAAATACATATTTTAAGTAAGTTAATTTGAATTAATAATCAGCAAATGAACGGTCAAGTACTAATTAAAAATAAAAATGATTATTTAAAAAAGTAAAATGAAATTTGATACAATAATACAGTTGATTAAAAATATTGTTTATGAAAAGATGTTTCTTTCAATTTCGTGTTTATCAAAATTGTTATTAATATACTAACTTTGTAAGCCTTTTACAGTTACAAGTAATATTAGTGTTATTTGTGTTAATCTGTATCGATCGGCTAACAGAATAATATGTAATCTGTTAAAATGTAATTAGATTAACTAACAATCGTCTTACTTTGTATCTAATTACAGTAACTACTTGTTGTAATCCGTTACTTAAGTAATCTGTTACGAAGTATCTAAATTAACAATTACAATGTAACTGTAATTTGTAATTATTAATCTAATTATTTTTTGCCCATCACTGCCCCATATAGTGATGCAGTAGGCTATTACTGATTGTGCTAGAGAGATATATATTTCATTTAATAAATTTCTGGGAGAGCCTGATTTCTTTTTTATATTTTTGGGTACAATATGTCTTAAAGTTTTAAAAATCCACCCCAACTTCCTAATCCTTCCAGTGACATGTTCAACATGAGAGTACCATGATAATCTGTGGTCAATAATTACACCAAGATATTTCGTTTTCAAAACTTTGCTGAGAGTGGGGCAATCGCAACTATTATTATTAGATTTATCACATGAGTGTACTTTGACGTTGAACAGTTCATCTGGTTGTGAACTTTTATAGATAGAGAAGCAGATATAGTTTGATTTCGTAGTATTTAACGTAAGTAGGTTGTTATCGAGCCAAGACGCAATTTGGAACATACCTGACTCAGTTTTAATTTTAACATCAGACCAACTGCGTCCGTGAAAGACAACAGCTGTGTCGTTGGCGTAGGAAAATATTTTTGCGTTTTCAACCTTAAGGTTACAAAGATCATTAATGTAGGCTAGAAATAGTGTTGGACCAAGAACACTTCCCTGCGGCACGCCGAACGACACATCAGCATCATCACTAATATACTCTCCAATCTTTACCCTCTGTTTCCTATTTGTTAGGTAGTCTTTAAGAAATTTAAGAGGTGTTTCCCTTATTCCAAGTTTTTCTAGTTTGTTCACAAGGATGGGAACGGAAGAAAAAAGCTTTTTTTGTCAAAAGTTTTCATTATTACATTTATTACCTCCTACTACTATTTCTTCAAAAACAACTACCTACTCTAGTATTGTATGTAACATAGAGACACGCAGCGCAGTAGTTCAGTTTGAAATTATGTATTTTGTATCTTTCAAAATCAATGCATTTCAGTAAGGTAGTTAGGTTAGGTAGTTAGGTTCGCTATATGATAGGTATGGTAAGTTAGGTTAGGTTATACATATACATATAAATATTTAGCTTACATAATTTTCTTTACATTGCATTGTTGTTGGGTTTCGTATTAGATTGCGAATGGCACAGTCAATAGATATCTAAACAAATGGCAAACTATGATATAATTTGAAAAATTAAAAAATATATTTAAGAAATATGTCATATATCTCTGTTTATATGGACATGACTCATACTTAATTGAATAATTTATTCTGTTTTTATTAACTAATTTGACATGGAATTGTAGCTAAAAATTATGCTTAATGAATTGTTATGGTACCTATGATTAATGGATTATGATGAATATTATCACGGTTTATGCACCATCTCGTCCTACCAATTTGTACGCCACGAAATGCGGCTAAACATGTTAGAACTATTTTAAATATTGTCACTATCTTGCATGCAATGTATACCATGTTTAAACAAATACAATTTACTAACTTACTTACTTACTTACTTTACTTATATCTAACACATCGATAAAAACATTGTAATCTGTTGGAGGAATAAACCACAACAAAATCTTTTGCTTAAGACACCTCCACCTTAAGCAATAGATTTGTTTGTGGTTTATTCCTCGAGGATCCCTCATCAGATATGAGTTTTGATACAAATGGGGCCAATCTGTTAGAATACCCTATCTAATAAAAAATATTTTGCTAATCGGTCCATGAATGACAGAGTACTGAGGTAACAAATCCTAAAAAAAAACCGAATTGAGAACCTTCTCCTTTTTTTGAAGTGGGTTAAAAATAAATGTGTTGGAGGAGGATAAACACTGTAATATAATAGAAGAGAAACAGAAGAAGAAGATGTGGCAGATTTGTATTTCATATAAATAATGTAACTTACCAAATGGCTTTTTCTCATAACTCAGGTCCAATAGTAATGGCATACCCTTGGGGCTACATCTCTGACACCCAGGGTCGGAGAAGGAGCCTGCTCATCGCCATGTGGGTCAGCTTCGTAGTTGCCATCATCGGCGCCTTCAGCCCTAACTGGGTGGTGATGGCTGTCCTCAAGTTTATTAGTACTAGTTTGTGAGTATCTTACATTACTATAGCTATGTATGACTATCAAATAGTCCTTCCTTCCTTATACATATTTGGTACCTTTGCACAAAAAAATATATCAATGAAATAAAGTGGCCAGCCATCCTGACGTCAGGTTGGCTGGCCACTTCCAAGTTCTCGTAGTTTTAGAGTTGTATTAACCAAGTTGTTAATGTTAATATTTACTATCTATTTGCTTAACATATATTTTTTACCAAATATTTCACTTTAGGTAGTAAATAGTAGCAAATAGGTATTAAATAGTGCACATAGTCTTAAGGACATAATCTCACTTGGTCCAGCCCGACGGTCACCTAAATCTATACACAAAATTTCATAAGAATCGGTCAAGCCGTTCCGGAGGGATTTTGTAACAAACGTTCAAAAGTGCCTTTTAAGTAAATGATTTGACTTTTACTATTGACAAACAGTTTGTCACGAGATTTTTTTAGATAACATTAGATTTTTCAATACATTAAGTTAGATTTCGATCTTTAACTGGCATTTTATAGTTGCAACCTACCTCCATGAAACTCAAGCGTGAACGAATGTTCGTGTAGTCCATACACAATGAACTTCTAAAAAGAATATGGATGTTAAATGAACCATTTTACATAAGGTAAACTAGTAGGCAATGTTATGTTTACAGTTGCAGCTGCGCGCAGTCAGCTTCGTACACTCTGCTGGGAGAATCCTGCGCAGAGAGAGTGAGAGACTCCTACATGCTGATAATGACCAGCGTGCTGGACTTCAGCTTAGCAGCTTATGTCGGTAAGATCTTTACTATCATTGTTTACCTTACTAAGTCAGAAATATATGTAGTGTAGACAATTTTCCTCTCTCTCTCACTCTCATAAAATCTCTACTTACCTAACTCCATCAGCAATATCCGGAACTTGTGCAGAAACACTGTCAGGATTCATTCCCCCTCTCCCCTTGTCCCTCTCCCCCTTCCCCTTCTCCTCCCCCACTCTCCCTCTACCTCTCCCCCCTTCCCCTCCCTCACTCTCTCTCTCCCTCTTCACTCCAAACTTTGTTGTTTTATGAGCAAAGTTTGAAACTATGACAAGGAGCGCAATAACCAAACTCTCAGCCATTACGCCAATCGTTCCGCTTACTGTCTAGATATTAACCGTTACTAAAAATCCTAAAAATCGTGGACAAACTGGGTCCAGAATTATGTACTCAACTGATGGTAAGTCAGTTTGCGTGATGACTACTCTATTTATGACATGTCAGAAGCCACAATTACAGACTCAACAATTACAGCTTCAAGCTATCCTCACGTCTCTTCACTATCTACCTATATATTAAAACACTATCATCATAATTTCAGCCGTCGCCTACTATATCCTGAACCTAGACTTCTCTTACGAGTTGGGCATGATCACGTTCACCCCCTGGCGTCTCCTAGCCCTCGCTCTGGCTCTTCCCCTGGGTTTGGGAGCGTTCGGTACGCAGTTCTTTTACGAGAGCCCCAAGTTCCTGGTCAATGTCCAACGGGACTACGAGGCTGTGGATAATCTGAGGAAGATTTGGAGAAGGAACAATGGAAAGGGGGAGAAATATCCCGTAAGTGCCTACTTCTTAAGTATTTATTTGTGTACCTATGATTAATGTGAGCAACGGCGATTGCTCTCCATACAAATATCTTGTAGAAAAGGCTACTAGAATTATTTTCATATTTAACTTTACTAGTGAGTTGAAGTTCAAACATTCCTTTTAATGATCTTATTGAAATTAAATCTTTGACTTTAAGAAGCCCCAGCAGTCTCAGATGAAATAAGAACATTGAACAAAAGAATAGATCCAGTCCCAAAAAAGTTTGTTACGTAACGATTTAGTGTCCTTATTTTCTAAAACCGATATTTCTAATTATATAAATGTTTGAAGTGAAAATTAAACAGTCAAGGCTAAACATATTCTCAAATTACCATTTTAATAGACTGTAAGTAGTTCGTGTTTTAATGGAAAAGATTCCTTACCATCGTTGTTGTACAGGTCAAGAAGATAATCTTGAACGAGGAAGGCAATGAGCGTAGCAAGGATGCCTCCCTGCTGCAGTCTCTGTGGGAACAGATCGTCCCTCTGTTCAAGCCTCCTCTGCTCTGGAAGAGTATCATGCTGTACTTCTTTACTGCTATCATTTTTAGCACGTGAGTAAACAATATTCTGTTTTGGTGAAGGAAAAACCCAGTTGTTCCTTGGAATAAAAATTGTTGCAGGTCATTTATATTATATTACTGATGAATGATTATAATATCTACCCCTGTATAAAAAAATGGCCGAATTGTTATTGGCTTTCTCTGCCCATTTAGTCGATAAAGTTATTTTACAAGCGTGACACATAAAAATATCATGCCAGTATTCCATAAAGGGTAAGGCAAAGGTGTTGATGGCCGCTATAGTACCTGTAAGTAATTTATTTAAATTAGTGACATAAGAGAGTCCCTCAAAAAGCTCGCCATTTGTTACCTATTACTACAGAACCTAGATTCCATGATGCTGGCAAGAAAACTCCTAACAGAAAAACCAAATAACAGGCAGTAGACCTTTCAGGTTTATAACCGTACCTTCTAAAAGATTCTAAAATGGCAGTAATCTCACATTGAACTTATTCCTCTCCTCATGAAATTCCAGAAACAACAGTTTCTTCATCTGGTTTCCTTACCTGGCGGAGAAGTTCTCCGCTGGTCTCAGTACCATGGGTGCTGATGATGAGACGGGCCTGTGCCGGATGATCGTCGGCAACGGCAACACCACCACAGAAGGCGTAAGGATTTTGAGAGTTTAGCTGCAAATTTATATTAACTAGAAGTCCAAGTTTCCTCACGATATTTTCCTTTACCGACGTCAATGATGTCTAGGATAAACTAAGAAAGTTAAGTGAGGCTAGCAAGCTACCCCAATCTGGAAAATGTTCCCAATTGAACATGAACCATAAACTGTTTATTAATAACTTGAAAAATTATCAAATATATTTGGCACTTTGGGGTAAGTAGGTATAAATGAACTGAAAAAGTCACATTGGTGGCAAGTACCCAGAATTCAACCACAACCTAGTTAGGCGCCTTAACATCTCAGCCATCATGATATCGCACATCGAAGGACTGGAACAACTTGCCTGCTGCGGTCTTCCCGTCCGACTATAATTTAGGTGTCTTCAAGGCTAGAGTGGATAGGCTCCTATTATACTAGTGCGCTTCACCATCACTGATTGCATCACTGCTTACCATCAGGTGGGATTGCAGTCACTGAATGGTTTATAGTATTAAAAAAAAAATCGCCAATCCGCCTTGAGCAAGCGTGGTGATCAATGCTCGTACCTTATCTGTATGAGAAGAGGCCTTTATCCTGCAGTGGGATAGTATTAACTTTATTTAGCTCCAAGTTTTTGTATGAAAGGACCAAAATTTTTAAGTGAAGTGGTTGACTTGGTTAAAATGTGGGGATGAGTTAATCTTTTAAATACTGAGTTGATTTTAAATGTCACTGGCATAAAAGAAAATACTTACACAAATATTTTAAAGGGGTGAAGTTTGTGAGTTTCTGACGTTGTAGGGGTAATCTCTAGATCTACTGGACCGATTTTGAAAATTCTTTTACCAATAAAAAGCCACATTATTTGTGAGTGTCATAGGCTATATATTATTTTCATAACTGAGAGTCGTCCTCTCCACCCCGGAGGGGACGAATTTGCAAGTGACATGCTAGGATTAAATAAGTCTGAAACTGCCTATCCGCTTTGAGCTAGCGTCGTAATTATTGCTCGTGCTTTTATTAGAAGAGGCTTTTGTCCTACAGTGGGGTAGTAACAGGCTTTTATTATATTTACCACAGACAAGCGTATAGAGCGAATTCCTCTTATATTAAAACTTTACAGACATTACGAGCATTTTGTATTTAGTTTATTTGCCAGATGAAAACAGAAATAAATAATTTACAATGTGAAATCAAAGTCTTCTATTTCGGCAATATGACATTGATTCTATGAAATTGCCAAAAGCACGTGGAATCTGTTACTACGTTAGACGATGGAGAAAGAAATTCCTGGAATTTCATTTTGTGTTTCTGATTCCCATACTGTGTTTTAAGGTCAAATAGATAGGTACCCCGATTTACCTGGTTCGTGAAGAACTTGTGGCTAAATATTATCAGTCGCAAGGGTCGGTCAAAGGTTAAGCTACGCTTGATGGCCCGAGGTCTGTCTGTACATCCACAGAGAGACCTCGGGCCATCGGTTACCATTCAAGACATATTAGAAATATATAAGTAAGTTTATCAGCTTTTTAGTACCCATAACACAAGCTCTGCTTAGCTTGGGATTAGATGCGTTGGGTGAAAGTTGTGGAATTTTTTTTTTTTATTGTGATTTTCAGTGACTGGGTTTTGGAAGTCAGACAGGCAGTCGCTCCATGTAAAATCCTGGTATTCAGCTGCAGTCAGTTAAACTGGAAGCCGAGTCTTACGTAGTTTGGTAAAGGCTAGAAAAGATGATCTTTCGTCGAATCCTTGAAATGCTCTTTCATTTACGCCAGAGAGTACATTATTATCCTCTTTATTTGTATTATCTTTATCTTCTATCTTTGTATATTTTATTATCCTCCAATAACCTCTTTACATAAGTATTTATTTTATTTTCAGTTCGAATGCAAATCAACCATGGAGATCAGTCTGCTGTGGGCCAGCTTAGCTCAAGGAGTCTCCTTCGTGATCATCATGCTAGTCATCACCAGGCTGGCTCACAGGAAGAAGGCGCTGATGATCATCATCATGACCTTCTCTGCCTTCTCCGCTGTTGGTGCTGTCCTTGTCAAGCATAATTTGATCAGTTTTATCATGTTCTTTGGACTTCTGACGAACGAACTATGTATAGGAATTATTTATACATATTTCGTTGATATGTATCCTACGTCTTTTCGGTGAGTGGTATATTATTAAGCTATTCTGTCTCTTCCTATTTCTCTATCTAGCTCTCATTGGGGACCTTAATCTTAACCTTTTGGCTGAAAGTCTCCAGAGGTACGTAACTTCCTTTATATTGGTTTTAGGTAGCCTTTCGTAATCCACTTTTGTCTGTTTTGTTGCTTAATTATAACTACTCCTGCTTTTGCTTCTTTCTGTACTATTATTGCTAATAGTAATTTTTCAGGCGTTTAAAAGAAACATAATGGAACGGTTCTGGATACCTACCTATAAGATATTCTATTTGAGAAATCAATAACAATTATTTATGAAATATGTTTTCTAATGTAATAGTACTGTGCTTCCTGTCCTTCATGTCCTTGTCTGTGTCCTTTATCCCATTAGTTTGTTTCTAATGGTCAAACTTTTTAAGCTATGTATGTTTTTATTGTCCTGTTTACGGAACATTCACTATGATATGATTTTTACACTAATCATTTACGTTCACTCACGTAAATTTTAGAGCAATCTGTTGCTAAATCATGTCAGCAAAACATTTTTTTTTAACAAACTTTTCACACAACGCCATCTAGTCCCAAGCTAAGCTAAGAGCTTGTGTAATGGGTACTAAACAGCTGATAAACATACTTATATACTTCTAAATACATACATCTTATAGATAAATTACTCCCTAACGCAGAACAAATTTTAATGATCGTGCTCATCACACAAACATTTGTCCTGGGTGGGAATCGAACCCACGACCTCCGGCATAGCAGTCAGGGTCACTAACTACCGGACCAACAGGCCAGTCAACACAACAACAACACAACAACACAACATTGCTCTTAACTTTCTCAAACAAAACATGCTTATATGAGTATACTCACTAAATTGACTAAGGTATAATAATTAAGATTTAAAAAAGTCTTTTAAACCCCCGTGACTAAGCAGATTACCTTCGGTTAGAGCTAAATCAAAACTTCTCTTTCAAATAACTACTTAAAATAATGCTATGTATATAGTTATGTATCCCTAAAGGTAAGACCAACTCTATAGATATTGGTTACTTAGCACGAGTTTGACCTAAGATAATCTAGTTGTAGCGACATCTTCCAGTTTGGAGGTATTATATGAGAAACAGAGTGTAAAGTTCCTCATCCACCATTGAAAAGGGAGGATCCTCCGACCAGACGGTGGATGAGGAACTTTAGACCCTGTTCCTCACACCAAACTGGTGACCCCGAGCATGAACATCAGCGCAGCCTTGTTGCAACGTCATCCATCGTGATGTCACCATCACTTCCTCAAGCTTTCGGGCAGTAGTTAGCCCACCAGACACAACACCCGTCTGGTCGGAGGATCCTCCCTTTTCAATGGTGGATGAGGAACTTTACACCCTGTTCCTCATACCTGCAAATAGTTAGTATTTAGTTGTGCGTAGCTATAAGCCTTATTTTAAGATTTTAAAAACATTGTGGAATGCTAATAAATGATGTAAATGTTAATGTAAAGCCTGAAATCGGATTTAGCCCGTAACAAATATACTTATCTAAGAAGCTGATGAACGAATGATAAATAACAGGCACTAGCCTACTAGGCACAACATTCTACCGGTCAGAGGATCACCCTTTTTTCAATAGAGGATGAGGAATATAACAGTCCTTCCAGTTACCTCTTAAACCACACCGACAATCCCCATTTATACCAGGTTTAAACAATGTCCTGAAACGTCGGTCAGAGGATCCTCCCTTTTCACTAGAGGATGAGGCAAAACCTGTTCCACATACCCCTTTAACAACCCTGAAATAGGTTTGTGCTACACCATGACTGAAACATACATGCTTTATTTAGAAGACTTTACTAGACTTTGCCTGCATCGTTAGGCTCGCATAATATAATATTATGTCTGAACTTTAAAAGAGACCATGACTCTTGAGCTTCTTTCGGCATTTCTTCTCAGGAACCAGTCACTTTGGAAATGTTATAAAGTTTAAAGAATACATTGTCATGTAAATGTATCTGGGAAAATCTACTTAGAGAAATAAATATAATTTCAATTCATTTCACACGGATCACCCCCGTATTACCAGGGGCTCGAGTCTGCTATTGCAATCGTGTCTCAATGACCGATCATTGATCGAATATTTGTCAACTTTGACAGTTTTTTGTATGGGAAATGTGTCATAAGTTTGACGTTATACGTCAAAAATCGATCATTGACCGGTCATTGAGACACGATTGCAATAGCAGACTCGACCCCCTGGTTTAAACAATGTTCCTAAAGCGTATTAAAGAAATTAACGTGTGTTTTTTCCAGGGGTATGGCAGCATGTATCGGCGTGATGGTAGCCCGGCTCAGTGCCCTGGGCGGTGTCAATGTACTGGGAGCCTTCATCATGACACATTGTACTTCCATGTTCTACGTCTGTGGGGGACTGATGCTGAGTGAGTATATTGTTTAGTTTTTACCCAACTGCCAAGAAGGGTTATGCTTTTCGTGCGTTTCAATGTAGGTACGAATATTTGTCTCTAGATTTTGCCTGTGACTCAGTTTGAATAGAGGTCTACATTACCGTAAAACATAGAATGTAATACTTTTTATTGTACACCATAAAAAAAACAAATGATCTTGAACACCTACTTAAGGTGTTATCGCTTCAGGTGGGTGAGCCAGGGTACACAACAAGCTTTTTTTTTCAATTTACGCTGACCTCACATTGTACGGAAATCCTTTACAATGCGAGATCAGTTTATACTGGAAATGTATAGCTTGCTGTGTAGCCGGGTGTACTTACTACGAGGTTTAAAATAATATTCCTTTGCTATCGGCTCTGTTGTACAGACGCCAGCACATCAAGTTACCCCAATGTGTCAAATTTTCCCAATTGAATATGAACCTTATTCTGTTTGACATAAAGTTGAAAAATGATCAAAGAAGTTTGACACATTGGGGTAACTTGACGTGCTGGCGTCTGTACCATATGTTTATTTTAATATAATTATGTATACTTATTTGTATTGTATCTAGCAACTATACTATTCTCGAATGCCACAAGTGTCGACATCACTCCTAGGTCAAGGCATATCTAATTACTTAATAATTATTATCTTTTGTTTCAGTCGGCGCAGCATTTTCATGCCTATTACCGCCAGATATACGGAAAAAATAATTATATTATAAGTATAGAAATAAGGTCATCGTTATTTATGTATTTTTTTTAATAAACACCATACCAAAGTAATCCTTATCGTTATTTATAACATTAAACCACTTATCCACTAAAACATATAAGTACAAAAAAGAATAATTAATTACAGGTAGTTGGGTAATGAAGTTCATTGGCACTTGCAGAAATCAAAGATTTGAAGAGGAAAAAGTCTTTTTATTATGTTCGCTGTTAACTAATGCCATGTCATAGGTCCCGATTTCGAACCCAATGTACGCACCTCTGTCTTTTCGGTTTTATATGCGTATTGTATAATTATCTCTTGTTTCAAAACGGCGAAGGAAAACATCGTAAGAGAGATGTGTCCGACGACATGTGAAGTCATAATATCAGAGCTGGCATAAAAATTCTGACACTAGGTTGGTTACTAACCAATCAAAAAATAGTAGTAGGTAATAGCCGATCATAAATGAAAACAATTAAAAACTGTATCAAAATTAATGCGACTCTAAGTGAAGCATAACTAAGAGACCTGCTGGCTTATTCACAACCATTCGACTAGATTCCGCACCGAATCGAACGGCTAAGATGTCGAAGATGTCATCCAAACGCAATTCACAAATCCGAAACCGATTTTTTTTGACAAGCCAAATTCGATAAGAAGACTCAAATCTTTCCGACAGCTGTTTGCTATCGGGAGCCATACCGAGCAAAATTTAAACGATTTAATTTTCATAAATCCAGGTTATTTCAGAGAAATATAAACACTGTAAACCTTTAAAACACTGCATTTTTAAGTAAATGAAGTTTTATTATTGTATTGACCGTATTTCATTGATACTTTCGCATTTACTTATATTCAAAGTGTAATTATTAGAACTACATAAGTAATTAAGTACACTTTGAATTACTTTATTCATATAGTTGTACGTGTTATTGTTTGACAATGAGCAAATAGCAAGATCTGTGTATTGATATCAAATACTTACAGTCATTTATCCTTTTTTAAGCAAAGTTATAATAAAAAGAAATCCATAGTTTTATTTCAAATAAAAACTTTTTCCGCATTGCCAGACTGGCAATGCGGAAAAAGTTTAAAAAGTAAAAAAGTCTGTCAAATTGGCAATGCCAGTTTGACAGACGGCTGTTTGCAAAGCAAGTTTATTCGAAATAAAGTTTGTATGATTAATAATAAAATCATTTTGAACCGTTTGCTGTCTATTAAATTACTAGCTGTATATTCTTTAATTAAACGGATCGAAACATTCAAATAAACCAATTTTATTTACTACTTTTAATTTTCTACCACGCTGATCTTTTTACTACCATTTTGTAGCGTTCCCCATAAATACAATGATCAATCGTATAGAAAAAAAAACGTATCCGTTGGGATCTGTGAATAGCGTTTTGGCAGTTCTTCGGCTCGGAAATGAGATTGTCGAAAACGGTTCCTTACCGACACGGAAACCAATCGAACGGTTTAGAATAAGGCAGCTGTTCTTGAAACCTGACTTTACCCTTTACCTGACTGATAAAACCAGTTAAAACCACTTTTGACGGTATCACTTAGTTAAAAGTACTTTTGACCAGCTCCATTAGGCAAAAGTACTTTTAACTGTAATTTTAGTCAAAAGTATTATTGACTAATGTTTACGGTCAAAAGTACTTTTGACTGATTTTGCTAGTCAATAGTACTTTTGACTGGTTAAGAGTTTTGACTGCAACATATACAATTATTTATAAGCCTACCTACACTAAACAAAAGAGTAGATTCATATTAAAATTGGAAATATTTATAATAGCCCTCCTCCTAATTCTCCTAATATTTATATTGCTATGCCCGACAGGGCCCACAATGATCCAAAACCAATGCATATTATTATAACCTTATGTACCTACCACCTAAGTTCACATTGTGGAATGCAATAAATATATTGAGTATTGAGTTAAAGTTTGGGCAGTTTTTCTGGAAATTTTAACACTCAATATCTTAGATCAAACTTATATTCTACTAATATTATCAACACGAATATTTGGATGGATAGATGATTGTTACTCTTTCACGTTAAAACTACTGAATGGATTTTAATAAAATTTGGTATGGGGTTAGCTGACCTGTACTCCCACGGGAACGGGACCTACGCGGGTTAAACCGCGGGACGACTGCTAGTTGACTATACGTCCAGGTTTTCTCACGATGACCTTCACCGACGATAATGATGTTTAAGATAAACTTAGAAATTACATATAAATTGAAAAAGACACATTGGTACTTGCCCGGATTTGAACCACCACCTCGTGCATGAGAGGTAAGCGCTTTAACCACTGGTATGCTGTAATTATAGAAAAAAATAAAAATAAATTGTGTCTCACGTAGATCTACGTTCATGACGGGTTAATTAAGTAGTAACCGACTTAGTTGGATATCGCTAATCTGCCTTAAGCATGCTTGGTGATCAATGCCTTCTGTGTTTGAGAAGAGCCTTTGGCTTGCAGTGAGACAGTAACAGGTTTGTAGTATTATATTTTCTTTTTATCTTAGTTCAAAATATTTCCGTATAACCATTCAAAATAAGCCAATAGTTTTGTAGTAGATTTAGAATGACAATAGATACATTATGAAATAAAGCATCTTAATTTCCACAGTCTTTTGAATAGGCAACATAATACCTATGTAGTGAGTCAAATTGTAAGGAATCTTAAGAACGAACAAATCTCCATATTCTAATAGTATCTATTTAACTTAGAAGATTTTCTTATTCTTCTCAAAATATTTCTTTATTATATTTGACGAATAGTCGAAGCATTGTTTTTTTTTGTCCATGTAGTCATTTCATTTGTCACGGAAACTTGAAGGCAAAGCAATCATGGTCAATTCTCGTTATTTGTATGATAATAATATTCTGAAGCCGCGGACATCAAGCAGGATGTTATAGTTTACAATAATGTAACTGCCTATCTGACCTTAATGACACTGACATGTGGAGCTCCTCAAGTTCCGAGTTGAGCTCACGATTACTGACAAATGCTTGCACTGACTGATCTGGTCCCCTCATATCTGTGTGGTTCTTTCCTCAAAAGTCCATTTCAGACACTAGTCTGCATGGTTCTTATATGATATGACAAGGATGATGTCTGAACTTCAAAAGAGACTATGACCTCTGAGTTTCTTTCGGTGTTTCTTCTCAGAGTAGTCAGATAGTGAAACGCCGACCTCACTTAGCTTAAATGACGTGTAAAAGTGTTATTATTAACCTATTTACAGAAATAAATATCATTTTACCAATAACCCTGTTAAAGGACCATGCAAAAGATTGTATGGGCGCTGTCCCAACCCACCAACAGACATGGGACTTGGTTCAATATTATTATGAAGTCTCATAAAAACACAAATAACAATTTTTTAGTCCGTAAATATATGGGGTACCTCTACTTAATTAAAAAAAAAAGTTTTTACTTAAAAAAGGGTGTTTTTTTAAAAATAACCATGTTTTAGATATTTTACAATAAACAATTGATCAACTAAACACTTTAGGTTTGAATAACATGTATTAAGTATATACATTGTAAAATAACAACATTTTGGGTTCGTATTAATCACATTTTTTGTTATTGTCTCAATTATTTGAGATTCTTATTAGATTTTTATAGATTATTTTGTGGACCGGTTTTTATTCTACGCATCTCACGGCTGTTCACTGTCAATAGTTTTTTTTATAGTTAAATATTGTTCCTGTACATTTTTTTACAATTAACTGTACCAAAAAGTGTGTATAAAAATTATTTTTTTCCGCGACACCCCCATGACTTACGGTGATGTCGTCATAATAAAAAATGATCATGATGCCAAGATGAATTAATTGAGATACGTTTGAAATCTGTTGGTGGTATGGGACGATTTTTTGCATGGTCCTTTAGATTAATGTTAGATTTTCCGGCATCTGACTTCCCGTGACAACTGCCTAATAGCAATAAAAATGTCAGTCGAATCCAAATGCTAAGTAATTAGCATTAATTAGCAATAAGTAGCGAGGCTAGACAAAACATCATACAATATTGTCATTACCTATCATACTTCTGGACAGACGAGTATAAGTAGGTAGTCAATCATATTAGTTATCTAACTAGAATGATGGGTGTCCGCCTAGGAGAAATGGGACGGCTTTGTCTTGATAAACTTAACTACTAACACGATTATGTCTACTTATCTTCAGACATAGGAGTACATTATTTTGTCTCGACACAGCGTGGTTATCAAAATGAGACTGATATGTTCTTCATCACGCATGTAATTCCCGAAGGACTAGGCAGAGTTTTCTTGTGGTACACCCACATTTCGCCCATGTAATAGAAGGCGAGCCTATTGCCATCAAACGGGCACAATCCAGACTCCGGGCTGCTACTGAGCAATTCCAGGCGAAAAAATCCAATAACGCTTCGCCCTAGCTGGGGATCAAACCTGGAACCTCATATTCAGCATCAGCGCTTACAACCACTATACCAACGAGGCTATGTGGTTACTTCATCGAGAGTAATATAAAATTGGTAGTAGTAGTCTCTTTGATTGATTTGATTGTATAACAATACCAAGGCGAACTGTGTGTACCTACACCTCTGCCTAACCCTTCAGGGATTGCAGGCGTGATGTTATGTTTTTTTATAAAAAAGTCCCGAAATAAACTCCGCATTTTAATCAGTTGGCAAACTTTTAATGATCTCCAACTAGATATAATGTTAAGGTCACATTTTTTTTACACATGTGTCAATTAATTCAGAATATCTTCAACCGAATCCTGTTCTTCTCTTTATAATACTTACCCAAGATTCTTTGACAGAATTTGAATTGTCGAACGAGTTGAAAAAATTGCAAAATTTATTGTAACAAAAAGAGACAATATCGTAACGCTGAGATAAGCTGACCTTCTAGCCAATACCTGGTTCAGTCGAACGTTTGGTTCTGCGGCAGAAACACTTATTTACGTCCAAGTATTGAACAAATAATATCGTAAAAAAACATCCTATTGTTACAACCGTAAAAGGCCACAGAATTGTGTTAAAGTGATTATGATAAAAAGTTGACTCAAGATAAATGTTCAATGAACTGTATTCGTTTTAAAAAAGAAACATTGTTGTGTGAGTAAAATTTAAACGGCGTCAGTAAAAAACAAACATGGTGACCAGAAGATGATAAACATTGGCAAAGTCGTATATTAAAAACAAAACAACTAAAAACAAAAGCGGAACGGGCGGAAAAGTCGACAATTTTTAAAATGGCGCCATCAAAAAATAGTTACAACATAAGTAAAAGAAAAGAGGATCTAGAAATGACTCCAACAAAACCTAGTAAACTACAATATAGTTACGAAGAAGCATTGGAAATTACTGGTAAGTTAACATAAAAGTGATACTCATTGCATTGCTAAGAGGTTGACCTAGAGCATCCTACATTAAGCTTCATTTTGGACAACATGTATATCCTAGTGAAAGATAATTATAACTATTGCGTAGAAGCTGTGTGCAAAAAGTAATGAGGGTAATGTGAACGAAGGTTTGAAAATGAATGTGGAAAGAAGAAAAAAAACAAACAAACGATAGATAGATTGAGTTGAAGATGATCTGATTAGACTATAAACAGAGATGTATAAAAGATGAACACATATGTAGGTAAGGCTAAAGATATTAAGAAACTCGTAAGAGACGATGATAATGACAACAATTCATCAGTTGCTGATCATGATGAAGACAATACTATGTTTATAAAACTTGAAGCTCAAGTTTCAAAATAAATCAAAAGTCATTTATTCAAATTAGACTGAGGATCAGCACTCGTCAAAATTACATAAGACAGAATAGAATAGAATAGAATACTCTTTATTGAACACCATAAAAACTTACAAATAATAACTTTAAGGGGTACATAAGGTGTTACAATGGGCGGCCTTATAGCTAAAAGCGATCTCTTACAGACAACCTCACGACACCTAAGACAGTCCCTCAAAAAGCCCGCCCTGCGGCACTTCCTAGTGCCCAAGATTATCTATTGTACAAGATGTGAGGTGATCAGGAGAAAAGGTTATCGACATTAATAGTACACTGATTGTCAGGGCTCTAATCAAAGCGTTGTCAACAAATATTTGCTGTACTTGAATACTTCACTCAATTTCTATTCCAGTAACATTGTGCTTGATCACGATTTCATCTGAAGGTTGTAATGTTTTAATTTCTGATGGAGTAACAGTAAGAGTCATTGCAATTTTAGAGATGTTTTTACTGTGGAAGACATACTATCTGAGCCAGAAAGACAAGCCAGAGTTTAAACATAGTTAACATAGTTAACATAGTCTCCTTTGTGCTAGACCATATACAGTGTACCAAGATGAATTGATTTTGCAAGGGTGTGACTAGAGTGACATAAATTACAAAAAGTCTGTTGGTTTGGCCAGGTTGAGAGGATGAATCAAAGGCGAATAATAAAAGGTATAGTAGAAACGCCGGGAAGGGATGGCCTAGAAAAACATACTCAGATCTTATTGGTGAAGTTCTTCAGAAAGGTCCTATGCAATTAAAGTAAGTAAAAGGCGTCTCGTAGTTTTTGCCAAACCCCATGTATAGGTGAGTGTTTGTATATATATTTGCTTGGAGTAAATCGTGGCTGTTGTCTTTAAATCAAGTTTGATTACCTGTTAACTTTATAAGTCGTTTTGAGTTGGGTGTTGCATAAGGAAAGTGGACGAACAAAATATTTATAGTAAAAACTGGTTTTTAAAAATGCTTTGGCATACAACGTATATTATGTATGTAGCCTTAAGATATTTAAATATGCGTTTGTTTATATTCATCAAGTCACCAAGAGAATAGGCAGTAGCCTACGTATGTCATCTGTCTGACTAACATGTGACACATTACTCTTATTACATTCACTACGAGGTCAATATTTACCAGTGTGAAACAATATCTCATGCTATATTCATAGACCAACATCAGATATAATATGAACCGTCTCCCAAAGTAAAACCCAGATCATTTACCTCATTCAGACCATTTAAAATACCTTTCGAACGTCATATTTAAAAATATTCTATTTGCACCTTCCAAAATATCGTTTTGTATAAATAAGAATGGGCAAGAAATTGCATATTATGCGTTTCAAATGAGAATAGGAATGACCTTCCGCCATGTTATGACGTCATTGCTGTCAATTCGAATAAATTGGGTAAGATCAGCAAAACAAGGTTTTCTATAATTGTATTTTTTTACGAATCTTGAACGAATATTTTTTTGCAATACCCTCCCATGCAAAACAGCGCCTTGTTCACACGTTTTCGAGCCGTCAGGAAGATGAAAACAAAAACAAATATCAACAACAACAGCAAACAACCGTGTAACAAACAGAATGAATAAATAAAACGTAAGAACTCCACAAGACTAATTAATTTAATTCGTTTTTTCATTTTGAATAACATTGACTGAGTAAAACAAAAAAAAAGAAAATAATTGATACGCGATTATGGTTTCGTTGCAGGCTGTACTTTTTAAGCGACATTTGACAGTTAGAGGTCATTGGCGTTCCTATTCTTATTTGAAACGCATAGTAGGTACTTCGTCCTTAGAATACTTTACGTGTAAATATTGTACAGAGGCCAGCCTGCACATCAGGTTACCCCAATATGTCAAATTTCATCGATAGTTCTTCAACTTCATTGCAAATAGTATAAGGTTCATATTGAATTGGAAAAAATTGACAGATTGCGGTAGGTTGACGTCTGCTGCTGGCGTCTGTACCATAAATGAAATGTACTACACCACCTACCTAGCTACCTACTTAGTGCTTAGGCTTACATAGTAAACATGAATTGAAATGGTAGTTAATATTTAAAAATAAACAATTAAAACACAACAATGAAACCGTGTTTGAGTTAAAATAATCAGAGCTATGAAGTAATTTCTTAAAGAAAATCCAGAATCTATTATGTAAAGTATAGACAGTAAACTTTTTTAACCCCCGGCGCTAAAAGAGGGGTGTTATAAGTTTGACCGCTATGTGTGTCTGTCTATCTGTCTGTCTGTCTTTGTCCCCGACGTCTGTGTCCCTGTGGTACCCAGACGTGAAGTAAAATTTCATGGCTCAACGATAGGAAAGTGTTATTTTTAACTTTTTAAATGTGTCACTTTTTATTGTTATTGATATTGGATATCAATAACACAAATCGTCATTTTTCCGATGTTGCCTTTAATACTAAGATTTTTCTTTTCTTTCTCTTGTAAGTGAATATTGTAAACTTCTTTTAGAGAAATAAAATTCTTGAAACCGAAAGTATGTAGTAAGTTTTTATGTTGTTAAGTTTTATGAGACTATATGTCTATCATGAACCTGCTTTTTGACATCTTGCATCTCTGCTTCACTGCAAAACCTGTAGATGAATCTCATACACAAGGCCTCAAATCTTCAAAAGGGCGTTTCATACTTTAGCAGTTATTATTTATTAATCTAGTCTTTATCCGTAAAAACAGTACACAGTAACTTCTCAAGTAAATACTCATAGATATGATGGTTTTTGATAATACATCTAGATAACAATAAATCCAGGTTAAGAGACTAACAGCCGAATACTGAAACGCTACTCAAATCTCCTACTCATCTAAAAGCTACTTAAATTTAAGCATCCCTCAAATTTAAATGGTATACACAAACACCACTCAAGCAATTCGAAAAACTATACTTAAATAAGCAGTCCTTAAAATTGTTCTCAGCACGTTCTCATTTACCAAATAATTTAGTTATATAATACCTACTTAACTCGATTTGACAGTTGATGTGACAGTTAAAAAGCGCTAAGTGGCGTTCCACTATACGGATTTTATACAGAGTTGAGTTTAAGTACAACTTAATTTGAGATCCTGTTACATTTAATCAATGCTTTTAAATGACATATGAGAATATGAATTTTGACTATGAGAGCTTCTCAAACGTTTAAGTAGCCGTCAAATATTTGAGAGGCGTTTCAGTATTCGGGCGTTTTAATCTTAAAGATGGGCAGCTTCCACTTAACACTACTGATAACAAGTACAGATAGACGCAGAGGTCAGGCGTACTGACACCCGCTTAGATATTGAAACTTACCATGTCGATAGATATTACATAACTAAATACCATTATTTAATTGTCTTTAACAACATCACGCCTGTATTTCCAGAAGGATTAGGCAGCGGTGTACTGGTACAGGTGTGAGTGCATTTTTATCTTACCATGTACTTTAGACAAACAAATCTAGGAGGTTCCACTAAAATCCCCAAGCCTATTATAGTCCCCCAGGGTATTACAAAGCACTCCATGTTCTACTACGACCCTCTAGGCGATGATATAAAACTCTAATTTTCCTTTGAATCCCCAACAAGGTACATAAGAAGTACAGCTGTTTAGATTCTTGGATCCCATTATAATATAATAAATGATCCCCTAAGTGAATGGATTTTTAGAATCGATCTAGTAGTTTTTAAGTTTATTCGTTACGTCATACAAAATCTATCCTCTTTATATATTAAGTATAGATATGGATAGTAAGGAAGAAACGTAGAAACTAAAACGATCGAATTTCAAACGGCTATGTTACGTACGCTAAGTCCTTACCAGAGTCCTAAGTTTGTTAATGATAAACTCGCCCAAAGATTTAAAACGCCGAGAAAAGGTCACACAAGAAATAAAGTCAATGCTACACCCTGCTCCCTACTCCTTCCTAGCTGTTAAATGTCACCATCTTTCTACAACAGCAGAATACTAATCATATATATACATACTTACATCATTTTTATTCAAATTCAGATCAAAATTGGCCAATTTGGCTAATAAATATGTATTAAATAAACAAAAAGAATGAGACACTGTCTCTGCCCAAATGTACAATTCAAGCTAAAGTATGTAAGTAAATAATTTGAAGGCACGGTTGGCGGAGTGACCTAGCGATTTTCTATTGCACTACGTGTCACGGGTTCGATGCCCGTACGAAGCAAATGTTTATTTGACCGACTACCGTAGTTGTTCTGACAGGATCGAGTGTTCGTATCTGTGAGTTTAAATATTTTTAAATGCATCCATTTGTTTTTTCGTTACATTTGTGCACTCTTAGAACTGATTGGATTATGACAAAATTTAGCAAACTGTGAGGCGTGTTCCAATTAAATCCCCTAGATCAATCCCCCAGGGGACTACACAGCACTCTATGTTCCACTACGATCCCCTAAGCAGGGGATTCTCCAAGTACTATTAAGTGCTATTCCTTTATATTCCCTTGTAAATAAATACGCCACTTACAAAATAATGATATGATGTACTCGTATACGTTTAAAAAATAGGTATTTTTATGTGTATCTGTAGACACAGAGGGATGAGGGACAATGATACCTATATTAATTTTTCGGAATTAAGGAAGATGAGTAAAAAAAAGTACCAACAGTGATGAAGACCGCTCGGACCCTGGATTTTTGTCCGGTTGATAGCGGAATACTCGCCCATATATGGGACTTCAACAGGGGGACTAGATGCATTCTAAAATAATCCCACCTATATTATAATGGGATCCAACAATCTAAATAGCTGTACTTCTTATGTACCTTGTCCCTAATTGGGGATTCGAAAGGAAATTAGAGTTTTGAATGGTCCCCTAGGGGATCGTAGGGGAACATTGAGTACTGTATTTGACTGGCCTGTTAGTATAGTAGTTAGTGAACCTGACTGCTATGTCGGAGGTTGTGGGTTCGATTCCCACCCATGATAAATGTTTGTGTGATGAGCACGATCATTTGTTCTGTGTCTGGGTGAAATTTATCTATAATATGTATGTATTTAGAAATATGTAAGTATATTTATCAGCTGTTTAGTAGCCATAACACAAGCTCTCATGCTTAACTTGGAAATAAATGGCGTTGTGTGAATAGGTTGTGGAACACTGTGGAATATTGTGTTTAGTCCCCAGGGGGACTGATCTAGGGGATTTTAGTGGAATGCGCCAACTGTGATCCCATTGCTCAGTAACGCTGTCTAGAGTATAATATAGCAATATTGAAGCGGAATTGAAGCGTACTTAACTAGACTAATTGACTAGAAGTATCGGATGTAAGTATTATGTATAGTAGTCTTAAAAGGACACTTAATTTTGTATAACATTTGCCAAACTCCACGCAAGCGAATGCTGCGAAAAAAACCTGGTTCATTTACATTTACTCTCAAAACAAGAGCCTTTTGTAGCATCAAAAAACTGGACCTAGTCTTCCAAATCGATGACTAATACAAAAAAAATAAGCAAGGTACGAGTATATAGCATCTAATTTATTTCAAGTTAATCGAGGTCATATAATTGCCACTAGCGTTCGTTAATGATAGTTTCAAGGTCGCTGATGAAAATTCCTATCAGTTTTCCGCTTTGTCGAACAGAATAGAAATAAAAGAAAATGCTAATTTACCAAATAACTGGCGTTTTTATCGAATTTAAACAAACATTTATTTCGGACATAATTCATATTGTGTTCTTATTAGTAGGTATTAATAATAATAATACCAGCCTGTTAATGTCTCACTGCAGGTCAAAGGCCTCTTCTCATACAGAGAAGGCTCGAGCATTGATCACCACGCTTACTCAAGGCGGATTGGTGATTTCAAACTTATATTAACTACAAGTCCAGGTTTCCTCGCGGTGTTTTCCTTCACCGATGTCAATGATGTCTAAGATAAACTTAGAAAGTACATATGAATTGAAAAAGTCACATTGGTACTTGCCCAGATTTGAACCATAACCTCCTACATGAGAGGTAGGCGCCTTTACCTCTGGGCCATCGCGACATATTATTATCATCATTAGGTATTGACAACTTACAAACTATTTTCATTATTTATTAATAATAGATCAAAAACAACATTTGCACATAATAACATCACAACAACCTTAGTAGGTAGGTTCTCCGAATACTGATGTATAGTAGGTAGTCGTTGCTTCAATAAAAATAGGCATAAGGTTATTATTCCGTTGCACCCGGTAAACTTGGGAGAAGATTCTGATAAAAAACGTGTCAAACAAGCCAACGCTTGCCTGGATTTTTTCAACTTTGCACTAAGTTGTCTTACGACCAGTAACAATAATTGAAGTTTTTGCTACAATACCGATACTGAATATTAGTATTTATCCTTTCATTCGTGTCAATTTAAGACACAATAGATAGAAAGAAAATGACAGCTCGGACGCCGGTGTCCACTTAGCGTTTAATTTATTAATATAGATCGATTGCATATCTGACCTCCAAAACCCAGTAACTGGGTAAATTATGATCACACGACCCTTTGGTAAGAATGGTTGTCAAATTTCTGGACGACCGCCAAAGGTCAACCGGGATCATTGGCTTACGTAAATTTTGATGCACTAGCGGTCTCTTCAGATATTATTATTAAAACAGAGGTTAAGTTGGTGGGTGACCCACTAAACTGATTTTGAAAATTCTTTTACGGATAGAAAGCTACATTATTTATGAGTGTCTGAAATTGTTTTTTTTTTCAAACTAAAAGGGGGCGGAAGGGATGTCAGTACAAAATGCACGAAGTCAAGAGCGTTGTGCTAGAAAAGAATATGCACGAATTTCCCATAACAAGCTTAACTTAACCTTCGAGCGACCCGTGTAGAAGTTTTTTTTTAGCCACACGCCCCTATGTAAACGTTATCATTTTCCAAAAAAAAATACTTCATTTGCCTTGAATGACAAGTAAGTAGATATTGTATTAATTTAGTATGTCAAGGCATGACGTCGTCGTATAACTAGACAATTAATTTTTTTATAGGAAAATTGCTTTATAGTACTTCTTTAAAGCCCCAAAACTTGTTCCATGTTTTTTGGATTCTCCTGTCTACCTCTTGATGATTGTTTTGTGCGCTAAACGAAATTTGTTTTCCAAAATATATATAGTTACTCAAACGCAAATGTTTGGCGAACCTTGCTTAATCAAAACGTCAACCAAAGATACATAAACATACTCAAACAACTATCACACACAATCACATGACCATCTATAGTAATAAAAAGAGGGGTGAGGCAAGGCGACCCCCTCTCACCTCGACTTTTCATAGCAGTGCTAGAGGAAGTCACGAGCAACCTAAACTGGAGAGACTTGGGAATCAATGTCAAAGGAAAGAATCTCTCCCATCTAAGGTTCGCCGACGATATTGTTCTCTTAGCTGTTAATCATAGGGATCTACAAAACATGATATCCACTTTACATAATGCGAGCAAAGAAGTAGGCTTAGAAATAAACCTAAATAAAACAAAAAAAATAATGACAAGCAGCAGCCACGAACCTGTCAAGCTCGAAGACGTCCAACTAGAATATGTGAGTAACTAGACAATTAGTAGAACAAAAAGAAAAAAAATACAACCGCCAAAATAATCACTTTTAAGTTTCACACAACTATTATTGTTGGGGCGTAACTCCCAACAGTGAATTTGTTATGTACTTGTTATGTAGATTTGTAAGGTTTGTTATGTTGTAAATGAGTAGACGAGTGATTCCCTTGATGGATTTATTGCTACTGAATTATACTGATACAATTAAATGCTAAGTTACAGGAATGCACACCTAAACACTATCGATATGCATAAAATGAGTATGACGTACAAACTAACAAAAGGTCAATGTACAGCGTAGCTCGTACATATTGCCCACTCACAAATGTAACAGTTTATAAAAAATGTAAAATGTTATGTTAAAATATAAAATGTAAAAAGGAAATAAATTCTAAAATAACTTATATAATCCAAGCCTTATACAATTACATGACAACGCGCAATAGGCGACGTTGCTTTGTTAAGTGCATGCGCACTCGATAAGTGCATTACACTGATGTCATCTGTGACGTCTGATGCCGTGTTTTCTACGATGCTTGCAGTCGACCTCCTTCGGGGTGTTGGATTCGGAACAGGTGGTGCTATAGTTTTTTGTTGTTTCCTGCCATGTTTCCGGAGTCGGAAATATACATATGTTGCACCTGCTATCGCTGCTGCTACTGCCAACACGTATATAACAACGTATTGGTGGACATCGTGATATGTTGCCCGATCTGATATTATTCCTTCTGCTGTCGCGGCTTTCATCTGTTCTATTTGTTTTCCCAGATCTCGAAGTAATGAGCTCTGCTCCATTATCGTCTCATTTTTAAGTTCTGGTTTCAAAACCGGTACAGATGTGTTGATGATTCGATTTATAGGAGGAATTTCTATCGAGACCTCTTGGACTTGGGTACGGATTGTATCCATAAATTGCCTTTGGGAATGAATCGTGAACGTCTCACTATAAATAGTGCAGTCGCTACCGAGTGTCATTACCCCTGCGTTGCTTAGTACTTCTGTTGTAACTTGATTTCCGCATATGACGCGTATTTTACGCGCGTCGCAGCAAAAGTAAAGATAGTTATTTATTTTGTTAAGTTCCAATAATGTGTCACGACAGTTCTCTTGTTTTATTTTGCAGTCAAGCGAATCCTTGTTTTTCTTGCAGAGGCTCTCGTCATGTTTCATGTGGTATACTGGTGTTCTTATGGGGCACAGCAGAGATGTACTTTCGTGATCAATGCATCGATGTAAGTCGGTTTTAGTCATCGGGATGTAAGAATCCTTTTGTATGTTGATGGCTAATAGTTCCGCTATTGGTAGTAGGGTGACCATTTCGCCGCCGTTCCCTTTTGGGACGGGTATGATGTGGTAAACTTCGTAATTTTCTCTGCTGATTAACGGCACCCGTAACTCAATAACAAGATATCTTTCTGACATCCTTGCTTTCACTTGTAGAAAATGATACAGGCGGAAAAAATCTTCTTGAATGTTTCTGATGGGGAGTGCCACATCTTTTGACAGCTGGCCTGATATGACATTCAGTTCATCTCGTAACTGTTCTGGCGCTACGAGGTGTAAATTCATTTTGCCATTGTAGATGTTGGTTACGGTGTCCAACAGTGTCTCTTGAACGTTTCTAAGGTGCTCTATAATGTTGTTTGCCGCGATTGCCGACATCACAAATTCGATTGATAGTTCCTGAGACTCAATCTTTTGTTGAAGATTACTTGTTAGTTTGTCTAGGTTTAGCAGATGTTGATTGAATAATTTGTATTGTTTTTCGATTGTTTCTTCCGATCTTCTAAGTATGTTGTATTCGGCTTCTATAATAGATGTTTGATTTTTCAATAATAGAGCCTGATGTTTCTCATTTTTGTGAATAAGTTCAATGTCTCGTTGATACTGTTCGGCGAATTCGTCATCCAATACTCCGAACAGGGAACGTGCGATAGACCCGACACCGTTGATAAAGCCACGCTTGCTTCTTACGTTCGCTCGACCTTGCGGATTCAGCAATAAGCGGTTGTAGTGTTCGAGTTCACCGAGCGCGTGACGTAATTGTAATGCGATGATTTCACATTGGCGCTTCTGGTTTAATTTTGAACATATGTTTTCGAGATGATCATTGAATTTAGTGAACACTGCTGTGCCATGCCAGTAGGGTTTGACATCGTAATAGGCAACAATCTTCCACTCGTCACGAATCAGTTTCATGTCGGTTACTTTATCGAAATATAGACCTTGTTGTAATTCGACAAAGTTTGTTGTGTTTGTTGTCGCGGTTGTTGGATTCAGTAGGTATAGCAGAGTCATCACTAATCCGATAAAGTTGATTTTGCTTCTTCGTGCAGTTGGTGAACATTTGGTTGTTTCTTCAACTGTTGCTTGTTTTTTGTGTTGTTTTTCGATGTTTTGTGGTTTGGAGTTTTCCTCGCTATTTATTGGTAAAATAGATAGCTTTGTTATGGGCCTTTTTATAAGGCCGTTTCTTGTTTTCAGGGTTACGACACGAACATATCCGTCGTCTCCCGGATGAAGTTCGGTTATTCGTCCCATCAGCCATTTTCCTGCAGGTCGCTGGTCATCATTAATGACAACCAATTCTCCAACTTTCAGGTTGCTTTGCGGCTTTTGCCACTTTGTTCTTGCTAACAATTGGCATAGGTACTCATTTTTCCATTTCTTCCAAATTTCTGAATACATTTTTCTGGTCAACTCCCATCTTGTTCGGGCATCTTCTCTTGATTCGATGACGGTCAACCCTGACCTCCCTGTTAGAAAGTGTGCTGGCGTTAGACAGTCGAGATCTTCTACGTTTTCACTCAGCGCACACAAAGGTCTAGAGTTGAGACAAGCTTCCAGTTTTGTTAAGATAGTA
This sequence comes from Euplexia lucipara, assembly GCA_921972225.1. Taxonomy (NCBI): domain Eukaryota; kingdom Metazoa; phylum Arthropoda; class Insecta; order Lepidoptera; family Noctuidae; genus Euplexia; species Euplexia lucipara. The sequence continues at coordinate 1,213,771 of OV179152.1, read as the reverse complement.
GTGAACTCCTCGAATGTCAACTTTTGCTCACCCACAACTCTTTTTAAATGGTGTTTCAAGCTCCTCACGGCTCGTTCCCACAGTCCACCCGCCGATGGCCACGCCGGGGCGTTGAAATGCCACTGTGTGGCCATTTCGGTGACCTTTTTCTGTAATTCTTCGTTCCTGTAGCTGTTTTCTATTTCCCCGTATTGTTCCATTATCAGTCGATTAGCGCCGACAAAGTTTGTGCCATTATCACTGTATAAATGGCGGGGGGCTCCTCTCCTTGCTGCCATTCTGTTTAGTGCTGCTAAGAATGCCGAGCTGGTAAGATCAGACACTAATTCAATGTGTACTGCCTTTGTTACCATGCATATAAAGATTGCTACGTAACCTTTTGTTGTTTTAGCCCCTCTGCCTTTATTCATCTTGATATCGACGAATCCCGTGTAATCTACTCCTGTATGGTAGAATGGCGGGGCAGGGTTTATTCTTGCGCTCGGTAGTTCACCCATGATTTGTTGTTGTTTTGTTGGACTTATTTTGCGGCACGTTACGCATCTTCTGACTTGCATCTTCGTTGCTCGGACGCCACTTACGACCCAGTATTTTTGACGAAGGTGCGATAAAGTGAGTCGCGGTCCTCCATGAAACGTCATCTGATGGGCTTGATCGATAAGTAAATGCGTTAGATGGCTGTCGTAGGGTATGATCATCGGATGCTTCATTTCTTCGGTAATTGATGCGTTATTCAATCTTCCCCCAACTCTTAGCAAGCCTTCTTGATCAATGTAAGGATTGAGAGGTAATAACTTGCTATTCGATGCCACACTGCCGTGTTTACGTAAGTGACTTATGTCCGTTGCAAATACCTGTTGTTGGGTTTGTTTTACAATTGATTTAGTTGCACGATTTAATTCTTGCAACGTAAGATAACTTGGTAATTGCCGATGTTTCGCGTCCAGCGTTCCAAGTTTTAAGTTCAACGCTCTTTGTATCCATGCAACTAATCGAATGACATGATTAATTGAGCTATGTTTTTGTAATAATTGCTCAATAATGTTGGTTGTTTCTGTGTTTACTTGGGCAGCATTGACTTGTTTCTTTGCCGCCGTTTTTATATCTTGTTCTGACGTATAGACTTTTTTGACTTGGTTTTTCATTTCAATTGATGACAGCCACATAGGGCCTTGCCACCAGAGTTTGTTTTCTCTCAGTTGACCGGCGTATTGGCCTCGGCTTGCAGCGTCAGCTGGATTATCGATTGACTTGACGTAATCCCAACACGAGCGCGGTATAACAGAGTTAATTTTTTGTACTCGATTCTCTACGTATGTTTTCCATCGTGATGGGTCACCTTGTATCCAACCCAAGACCACCATAGAATCAGTCCAGCCGTAGGTTCGAATTTCATGTTGATGTAAGGACTCCTTAACCTTTTGCATTAATTTGGATAGTAGATGTGCTCCATTAAGTTCCAGCCTCGGTAATGTTGTTACTTTTCTATGTGGCACAATTTTTGATTTTGCAGCGACAAGTGTGACGATTCTCGACGGGTGAACTCGTGCGTAAATGACACACGCATAGGCATCCAGGGAGGCGTCACTGAAGCCATGCAGTTCTATTACTTGTTTCCCATCACATTTGAGCCATCTTGGTACTTCACACAAGTTTATCGCCGCTATGTCTGCTTGTACTTTGCACCATTCCTTGTGGATGCTGTCCGACACTTCGTCATCCCATTGTAATTTGACTTCCCACAGTTTTTGAAATAATAATTTTAATTTCGTGGATACGGGAGCCAGCCAGCCAAGTGGGTCGAACAGTTTTGAAATTTCAGCTAATAAACTGCGTTTTGTGTGTTTTTTGTTGATGCTTGAAATCGAACACTGGAATGTGAATTTATCCTCCGTCGGATGCCAGCATAAGCCCAATGTTTTTGATGTTTGATCTGTTTTGAAATTGAAAACAGTGTTTTCATTGTTATGTTGTATTGTATCGTATTTCAATAGCGCAGGTTCGTTCGATGACCATTTTCTGAGGTTAAACCCACCTCTCTTAAGTAATCGTTTTAGGTCCGAAATTAGCACTTCTGCTTGTTCAAGGGAATGGGATCCGTGGACGAGATCATCGACGTAAAAGGACTCATTCACTACCTTTGAAGCTTCCGGAAAGTGTTGACGCTCGTCTTCTGCCAATCTTCGTAATGTCATTATGGCTAAGAACGGCGCTGCTTTGGTACCGTATGTTACGGTCGCGAGTTGAAAGGAATGTAGAGGTTGTTCCGGTGATTCTCGCCATACAATCTGTTGTAGGTTTTGGTCACAGTGGGCCACTAAAATTTGTCTGTACATCTTTTCGATATCAGCTGTATAGGCGTATTTGTATTGCCTCCACTGCATCAATGTTGTTTGTAAGTCTTGTTGTAAGTTTGGACCCTTGTACATTAGATCATTCAAACTCCATCCTGTAGATGTTTTGGCGGATGCATTAAACACTACCCTGTACTTAGTAGTTGTTGACTCGGCGCGTTCGACGCCGTGGTGCGGCAGGTAGCAGTCGAGTGTCTTGTTACATGTTGATTGTTTCATATGACCTAAGTCAATGTACTCCGCTATAAATTCTTTATAGGCTTTTGCTAATTCTTGTTGTTTTCCCAATCTTCGTTCTAATGTTTTGAATTGCGCTATTGCAGTCTGTTTGGACGAGCCCAGCTTGTGCTCCCAGTCATGTTTCATTGGTAATCTCACTTCGTATCTCCCATTTTCCAAACGTTGTGTTGTTTTAGTGTAATACTCCATGCATTTCTGGTCTTCTTCCGAAAAATGGGCTTGATCCTTAATATCTTCGGAATTCCAAAACTGTGCCATGTCTTCCAGATCATTCAATACTACGTTGCAATGAAATGTTCGAACGTTTCCGCATAGTAACCATCCCAGTTGAGTTTGTTGTGCGATAGGCTGGTTGACGTCATCGCTTTTGATCATTCCCCCTAGCATGATCTGAGAGTAAATGTCTGCTCCAAACAGCAGATCTACTGGACGACTGCTATTGAAATCCGGATCCGCCAAACAGATATTTTGTATCTGAGGCCATGATGGTTTAGTGAATGTTTTGTTTGGAAGATTTTTAATCAAGTTTTTCATAATGTATACAGTTTTACTGAACGTGTAGTTGCAGAAGGCAGAGCTGCATGAAATTGTTATCATGCCCTTGCAATTGCTCTCCTTTTCCCCAATTCCGGAGACAACTCCTTTGCATTTCTGGCGTTTATTCCCAAGAAGTTGAGCAGCGCGTTCTGTTATCAATGATATCTGAGACCCTTGGTCGACAAGAGCTCGCATGTTGTACTGATTTCCATCAGCTCCCTCTACCTTAACCATGGCGGTTGCTAATAGAATCTCCGATGCATTATTATTTTGAGAGACGTGAGATGAAGAATTGGTAGGTTCATTGTTTCTAGCAGCAGCTTCATGCAGTAACGTATTGTGCTTAGCTTTGCACTTGCGACATCGGTTGTTCGATGTACATTTTTTGCCCTTGTGGCTGTATAGACAATTAATGCATACTTGTAATTTGTTAATTGTGTTAAGTTTTTCGTCATTCGACATTTCTAAAAACTTTGCACAAAAATAGAGGCCATGCTCCTCGTTGCAGAGTGGACAAATAAATGTTGACGCATGGTATGATTTCGTAACCTTGTTGTTACTAACTGTTTGATTAAAGTTATGATGTTTATGTTTCTTGAAGTGGGCTGCTTCTTGATGCTGATTTGTTCCAGAACTTGATTTTTGATAGCTGTCTTGTCTGTCTTGCTTACGCTGCGACGATTCCATTGATGTGAACTTCGCTTCCAGGTAGTCTAGAAAATCCTTTAAAGTTGGTAATTCTCGCGAGTTTTTCAGTGATTCAATGTAATCAGAATAGGTCTCAGCGTCCAGCTTTTGCACCAAAATGTGTACCAATAGTGGATCCCAAGTTCTGATATCCACTTCTAAATTCTTGACGGCGTGCACACATTCGATTGTGACGTCATGTATTTTCTTGATCGGTGCTAATGATTGCTGTTGCATGGTTGGCAGGTTGAACAGCATGTTGATGTACGATGTGAATATAAGTTTTTTATTGTTAAAGCGGTTGTTCAGGATGTCCCAACACACTTGATAGTTGTCTGAGCTTATCTGTAGGTGTTGTATCAGCCGTTCAGCTTCTCCTTGGACCTTACTTTTCAAAAATTGCATTTTTTGCGCATTTGACAGGGATGAGTTGTTATGGATGGCCTCCGTGAAGAGGTCTTTGAATGGTAGCCACTGATTAAATTTGCCGTGAAAGACCGGTATTTCTAATTTTGGTGTTGTTTTTTCTCGACAAACTCCGGACCACATCTTTGTATTTAATGCTTTCTTCAGATCAAGGTATTGGCTTTCAAATCTTGTGTAGCGCTCTTCATATATGGTGTTCTTGTCTCCGTTGAGTTCGCACTCTATTTCCCAATGAAGACTGTCAATAGCTGACCAACGTGCTTGTAACGTTTGCAACGCATCTTGAAATTCCCATTTTTCAGAGATGAATTCCACTTGAATGATGGCGACTGCTCTCATGAAGGCCTTGAAGTTGGCCGATTGTTTCCGTAAAATATCGTCCAGCTTACTATTGGACCCTGTATCCCTCTTGTTAGGGCTTTGAGGTTGACGAGAAGGCGGTTGGTCCATGCTGTGGTTACCGTTGTCCTCATTTGAGTTACTGGTTTCTTGTTCCTCCTCGCTCTCGTGCTGTTCTGTTTTCCTCGAAGTACCTACTTTCTCCTGTTGAGGGGTAGCTCCGGGCGGTGGTGGTTGCACCAAGGTTCCACCGGACCGTTTGTACTTCGACACTTGCTCATGTTGCAAGACAATTAACTCCTTCACTTCTTTGTAACACTGCAACGCTGTGTTGTATAAATTACTTGTAAAATAAAGATGACTCACACCCACTTCTGTAGACAGACGGTCGTGGTTGAACTGGAAATCACTCCATAAATTTTCCAGTATCTGCATACGCCGTTTGAAGTAGTCCGCGTTCTTCCTGTCCCAGCCATCCTTTTTGATGTTGATGCCGACTTTCTTGATGTTCTCGTAAAGTTCGCGTTGGTTCTCGTAAGTATCTGCTGATGACGTCATGTTTTCAGACTTCTCGACGACTTGACGACGAAATCCTGTTTTGGTTTTTGAGTAGTAGGCTGTTGCTCCACACTCCTGGTTCTTTGTCTTGCGTGACCTTTCCCTCTTACGATATGCGCCTTCTCAATTGGTTACTGGGGCGACTCGCTTGTGAGAGACCAGTCCAACCGATTCGCGACCGTAAAAGATGTTGATCACACAACCCAAAATTGCTCGAAGGACCAAATGTTGGGGCGTAACTCCCAACAGTGAATTTGTTATGTACTTGTTATGTAGATTTGTAAGGTTTGTTATGTTGTAAATGAGTAGACGAGTGATTCCCTTGATGGATTTATTGCTACTGAATTATACTGATACAATTAAATGCTAAGTTACAGGAATGCACACCTAAACACTATCGATATGCATAAAATGAGTATGACGTACAAACTAACAAAAGGTCAATGTACAGCGTAGCTCGTACAATTATAGATTCGGAAGTCTGTGGCTTTGGTTCTTTTATTTGAAGTTTATTTTTAATTTTCCACTGACTTACGTATTTTTTACATTTTACCAAATTATTTAATTAAGCGCAAACACGGGTTTGCTGCTGGAGTTCCCTCGATCGAGTGCTTTACATCCCAATCATCAGATTTAATCGAGGACTCCATTACTTTGTTGTGTCATCAAAACTAATAAAAAAAAAACTTTTTAGCCAATGAGCCTCTGTCCGGGATTCACATGCTGTTGAAAAATATCTCTCAATTGAAATCATATAACCTGGTTTCCTCACGATAAAAAATCTGATTTAGCGTTTCTAACTTTTGAAGGCCACCTTAATTTTTACCATATTACCTAGTCAAAATGGAATTCTTTTTCCTCAATAAGCTGTTTATCTAGTTTTAGAAGAACAAAAACAAATATTTCAGCTACTTTGTAATGCTAATTAAAAACTTAAGTTGTTGTAATATATAATGTGTCAAGGTTGACAATATGATAAGTAGTTGTAACTTGCTACAGTTTTTTCACTGGTATTTTTCTTCAAATTATCCACCCTTTCTTTAGACTGACTCAATGGTCTATTGGAGCTGATTCGAATGGATTATTTTGTGCCAGATTATAGCTGGCACTATAGATGGCAATAGGATGATCCCCTATTACATGGGACTTAAACATAACTGACCAAAATAAATAAATAAATATTCCACAACTTTGTGTTAAGAGTACTAAATAGCTGATAAAAAGTAAAAGCTGGTATAAAGTTTTGATTTCAAGTATATGATATTATTTTCTATGTATGATATTTGATTAGTATTTTTGGTTATTGGTTATTATTTTGATTTTAATTTAAATTATAATTTATTTAATTTTTAATTTTAATTTTAATTTATTTTGTTTTTTTTATTTTAATCTTACGTGTAATTTTAATTTTGATTTAAACACACCAAAAATTTGTAATGTGATCTCGTTGACTAACATAGTTTTTAAGTGCACTTATACTAACATAATATGGACATGGTAAATTAATCTGAATTAAAAGATTTTTATTTTCTTTTTATTTTTTTTTTATTTTTTATTTATTATAAAGTGGTAGCTGGTATAAAATGTAAGTACATACAATACCAGTAAATATCAGACGGGGTACTGTGCGCTTTGTCACATCCCTGCGTCTGCGCATGTCGTCATACTAAATAAACACTGATGATAGCCAATACGAAGCTAGCTGTTTGACAGTTGATCGTTGAACACTTTGCCCACTGATCATCACTATGAACTGTCTACGAAGTTACGCAGCGGCTCTAACTCAAAATCAAAATCAAAAGTCATTTACTCAAATTAGGCTGAGGATCAGCACTTTTTGAACGTCGAAATTATTTAAGACAGTCCCTCAAAAAGCCACTTCCTAGTGTTTTTGCGGGGAAGAAGAAGTGGGGGCACAAACTCCCCAGCAACACATCAACATTAAGTTAGAAGAACTTGAATTTACACAGAACAATTAGTTACAATTACAAAATAATTAAAATAAGTTATTCACTACATGTTAGCTGATTCGATTCCCAGGATTACTTAATATTCCCAGCCCTGAGACTGGATTATTTTGTGACAGGTTGATGGCAATTTAGGCTCATCCTCTATTACATAATACTAAAACATGTCACTGGCAAAATGTTAGTACGTATACTTAGGTATACCTTTATCAAACTTTGGGGATTATTCGAGTGGCAGTGCAGCTAAATACCAGTGTTTTACAGGAAAGTACTGCCCATTTGACTTCAGGTTTAGGTAGGTCTGAAACCTGATAGTCAGGCTATCAGGTTTCGGACATATCTGAGCCAGTCATTCTTAGTGGTATCATGTTTTTCAACATCAGGGTTTTGAAGGTCATTAACTGCCATACTCAACGCGAAAGCGGTATCTCTGATAACATAAAATTAACTTTACTATTATTAACAAATTCGCACGAAGCGCTTTGCCTGTTCCTTCATTATGCGCACAGCCAAGGAGTGGAATTCCCTGCCTGCTTCAGTGTTCCCGAGTTCATATGACCCCAATCTGTTTAAGTCGTTAGTTAATAGGCTTCTTTTGGGTAAGCTCGTTCCATCTTTGACCGCAGAACAATATTGAGGTCTAAGAGTGAAAAAAACAAGATACCGATTTTGTGCTTCACGGCAAGGCAGTATAGGCAATCACTCCATGTGAGATACTAATATCATGGATACAATGGTATCCCACGTAAAGACAACGTGAGACTAAAACAATACTTATGGTGCTGATTATCGTTCACATGATCTAAAGAGGTTATCAGCATCAAAAAGTTTAGTTATCTCAAAACAATTGATCTTAAGTGTTCGAAGGTAACACGATATTTTCAAATGATCTCAGACGTGACCTAAAATCTTGCGTTATCACCAAAATATTCTAAAATGCATTTTTACGACACAGAATTAAAAGAAATTAGACCATTTCTAATTTCTTTTAACTCTAATTTCTTTAAACTACAGAGCGATGCTACGATTCTTACATACTTCTTTTGCTTCGTTTACATTCAAACATGTTGTCAGACACACACGCCGGTTGCGAATACTACGCACCTGACCTTTCTGCACCAATAAGGTCTATCTATGTCCTTCTAGGGCGTCCCCTGCCGGCGCTCCCACTTACATCTGCCTTGTTTAATTACCTTTCGTTAGTCGCCTTTCATCCATCCTTTCAACGTGACCAAACCATCTAAGCATACTCTTTTCAAATTTTTGTTACTACATCTTCTTTTAAACCACAACGCTGCTTTATCACATCATTCCTCAATCTGTCATTCATTGTTTCACCACACATACTTCGCAAGGAACGCATTTCTACAGCATTTATTCTACTTTCATGTCTCTCTTGCCACGCCCAACATTCACTTCCATACGTTAGTGTAGGCACCAGCACACCATTGTGAACAGCCAGTCGTGCCTTTTCGTCTGGCTCTCCCTCCTTTCCACATCTGCATCAATCTTTCCATCCCTTGTAATCAGACTTTCCAGATATACAAAGTCATTCACATGTTCACACACATAATATAAATATTTTGCTCATAATCCTTAGATAGGGTTACTCAGAGGTAAATCTATAGCGGAATACCCCCTTTCAGCACCTTTCGCAAATTAGTTTTAGGTCCCATGTAATAAGGGCTAGCTTATCGCTAACAACCAGACTCAAATCCAGACTCCAGGCTGCTATTGATAGATTCCAGATGGAAAGAACCCATTAACGAATTAATACTGGCCTGTTGGTCTAGTAGTTAGTGACCCTGACTGCTACGCCGGAGGTCGTGGGTTCGATTCCCACCCTGGACAAATGTTTGTGTGATGAGCATGATCATTTTGTTCTGTGTCTGGGTGTAATAATATGTATGTATTTAGAAATATATAAGTATGTTTATCTGCTGTTTAGTACCCATAACACAAGCTCTCAAGCTTAACTTGGGCCTAATGGCGTTGTGTGAAAAGTTGTGGAATATTTATTTATTTATTTATTTAATACCTTGCGAGAATCTCAATGGACAAACTATTCTTAGCAAAAGTAAATGCGAAGTCAGTGTTACCACTTTACCCTCCCGACCCGGGGATCGTACCCAAAACCCTGTTAAGCACAGCTGTAACGATAACAATATGTCATAATACAATTCATAGGACTTCATGTCCCACCTACTAAATTCAGCAAGCAAGTTTTAGATGTGCCATAAGTCATAGTTATTGAATGATAACTAACGTTAATCTTATATAAGAGAACTAGCAGACGTCTTGCTGTTTCCCGCTTAGGTCCCGTTCCCGTGGGAATACAGGAATAAAAAGTAGCCTATGTGCTAATCCAGGGTGTCAGTTAACTCCATAACAAATTTTATTAAAATCTATTCAGTAGTTTTTACGTACAAGATTAACAAACATCCATCCATCTATCCATACTCACAAACTTTCGCGTTTTTAATATTAGCAGGATTAGTAGGATAGTAGGATGTCAACAAAATAAAAAAAAACACAAATTATCAAAATAGGAGTGAAGGTATGTAAAAATTAAAAAAATAACACTAGGGTCAAAATTAACTAAATTACAAGTTGGCCACCACTAGATCAATGAGGCAGTTACCAGTTCCTATCACCTGTTATGCCTTTTCTTAACTATACCAGGGGGTCGTGTCTGCTATTGCAATCGTGTCTCAATGACCGGTCAATGATCGATTTTTGACGTATAACGTCAAACTTATGACACACTTCCCATATAAAAACTGTCAAAGTTGTCAAATATTCGATCAATGACCGGTCATTGAGACACGATTGCAATAGCAGACTCGAGCCACTGGTCCCTGGTCGTATCATCACCATCATCTTCCACAAAATAAGATACTAAAACAATACAAACCATTTTTCTCTGCACTCCAAGTATTACACTGTCTAATTTCACCTTTCCAGGTCACGGCAAGTACAACTATGGCCTGCTCCTCACGTGCTTCATGCTGATCATCGCCATGGGTATCGACATCTTCGGGTTGGGCATCATCGTGACCGCTGCCACCTGCGACCTGGACCTAACCCTCAGCCAGATCGGGATCTTGTCGTCCATGTCTTTTGCTGGTAAGTTTAGTATGTAATGTTGTGATTGTTGGGATGACCTGGCTTCTCATGAGTTCATCTCCAAGCATAAACCAATATGCAGTTTGTTATTAATTTATACTTTCCAAGCTTATCTTTAACTTCATAGAGATAGTGGAAGTAAAACATGGTGACGAAGTCTGGACTTATAATTCAAAGCATTACTCGTGCTGTCTCTGTATGTTTTGCAGTGGGAAAAGAATTGTCTAGTATTACTATAATTATTAAGTGATTCTTGTGACAGAATGTTCCCTCGGGACGAAACATTGAGAAACTGCGCTACCGATAATAGCATCGATATATTTTTCGACAGTCTGCGAAAATTTAAATCAAAAATCATTAATATCGACCTGTGATCAGCCGCCTACTCGCACTTCTCCCTCCCACCTCTTCTATTATGATTTTGAATGTACACCTATTGTAATTTAATAATCTAGTGTTTTTTCTTTTTTTTTTGATACACTTAAGCTGTGTGTTTGTTCATATCTTTTGTGTAATGTAATCCAATTCATTCGATGGTTTATTTAATAATTATATTGTAATCTCAATTTAATCTAAGTTAGGGAACCTATTTATACATTTTTAAAATCTTAATATTGCAATGTTTAATGTTAGCTTCTAATTAAACTAAATTTGACCTACTCCAAGAATGATGTGCATGCCTGTAAGTGAACCATTTACACAGGATTATCTCTAAAATGTTATTTTCAAATATTTGTTTGTAAATGGGTCGTTGGAATGCCTATGTTAATTAAATAAATAATTAAAAAAATAAATAAACCCATCCGCATCATTGGGACTTAATTGTTTGTAGCACTATTGAATGGGAAGTTATATAACGTATTCAAGTACCATACTGAGTCAAATAACTTTACCTACCCTTATTTCAGAACAAAAGGGAACACTGAAGGAAAAGATTTTCTCCTATGTATGGGATTATAGCTTTCGCCTTCACTTGAACTACAATTTCACGGGAATACTTTTACAGAAGTACTACAAGTTTTTTTTTACATCTTTGACATTAAATGTATCATTTTAATATGTTTTTTTCTTTGCCTAAATGTTGAATTCCTTCGACATTTTTCTATTGACATGTAGGTATTATTTTTCTATTTTTTTTTTTTAATTTTTAATTTCGTGAATTCTTGATTATTTGTTTTAAATGGATTGTGGAAATTGTTAGCATGTAAGCGTTTTGGTCATAGTAACTGTAAGCTTGTATTGTGTTTTGTTCAGTAAATAAATAAATAAATACAGTTAATTTAAAGCTAAATTGTATAGTTATATTTGAAAATGTTTCCAGGTATAATAGTCATGTCGTACCCGTGGGGCTACCTGTCTGACACCAGAGGCAGAAGGCTGGTGCTCATGTGGGCGATGTGCGGCAGCTTCATCAGCTCGGCCGTCAGCAGCCTGTCTCCGACCTGGCAGGTGTTGGCAGCATTGAGATTTATTAGTTCAGCTCTGTAAGTATCAAAGCGTGGTGATTTTGCCATGACAGTGGTAATAAATCTATAAATTAGTAAAACAGTCAATGTTAATTAAGGGGATCGTCACATTTGTGGACAAAAAAAAAAACTTGAGAGGTGTCAAGGGACACCGGACCCGGATGGAACGAAGTTATATAGTTAGTTATGTACAAAAAACCTGTATACACTCAACAAAAATATCATAATCGTCGCGACACCACACTGTTCAATGCAAAATAGAAAGACGAAACGAAAATAACTGGCTTGCTTTCTTTTTAAGTGAGAGAGAAAGAGACAGACAGAGAAACATAAAATGTCATAGAAGTTACAACTCCCGGTCTTAATCCTCTCTCTCTCTCCCTCTCTCCCCCCCCCTCCCCATCTCCTTCCCTTACCCATTCCCCTCCCCACCCCTTCTCCATCTCCTCCCCTCCCCTCCCACTATCCTCCACCTCCCCCTTTCCCTGCCCCCTCCTCATCCCTCCCCTCCCTCTTTCCCCCCTCCCTCTTTCCCCCCTCCCTCTATCCCCTTCCACTATCCCTACCCCTCCCCATACCCTCTCTCCACCCTCCTCCCAATAACTGGCACACACAACAAACACACACACAACAGAGAAACCAACTGGCACACACACAACAAACACGGCACACACACACAACAGAAAAACACGCGCACGCTGAACGGCCCACAACTATAGCAAAAAGTGTCGTTACAACTTTTAGACTTCTTTTGTTCCGACTAGCCCCCTTTCGCAACGCGCGATAAGGAACTTCGTTCCAAAAACAGATAATGTGTGAAACCCAGCGCAGCGGTTTCTCTACTCCTCAAGAGTTTTATATTAAAACTGGAATAATATTATGTTGTTGTTAAATGTTTATTACAATAATAATATAACTTTATTTTAAGCCAAAGTAGTATTAAAATCACTGTCACTATTTTCCATTATAGTTATTTACAAGAGCTTGAGCTTCGGCCAAATCCAAACAATCCTCATTGAATTATCTCTTAATGGGCCGGTTGCTTGTATCAAACAAGTCCTTTAACATTCGTTTTATTATAACTCAGATATTAAAGTTATATCTGGTTGAATAACTAGTCAACACATTGATTCTGTTCATGCAATCACTCCGAAACAAAGACCGGTCTTCATAATAACAGATTGCTTACAGATTTTAAATCTGATTACTTATTCTTTATTAATGTATGTTATTTATGAATCTGTGTATAAATGTATTCTTACATTTCGTTGTTAATGGTTACTTTGTTGCGTCTAACATGTTCTGTCACGGTTACTTTTTAAAAATGCCTTAAGCGTTAAGTCTGTTCTTACAAATTATTGTAACAGTTCCTTAACTTGTTCGTAAAGTTTTAATAAATTTATCTCGTTTCCCATTTCAGTTCGAGTGCAGCCGAATCCGCAACGTACGCGCTGATTGGAGAATGCTGCGGCACCAAGGTTCGCGCTAAGTACATGCTGCTGATTACCAGCGCGCTTATGATCACACCGACACTGTATTACAGTAAGTACTACCACTGTCGACATCTGTCCAAAGTTTAGGTCCCGGTGCGCAATCCCAAAGTAGATGTACAGACGCCAGCACATCAAGTTACCCCAATGTGTCAGATTTATTTGATCGTTTTTCAACTTTATGTCAAACAAAATAAGGTTCATATTCAATTGGGAAAATTTGACATATTGGGGTAACTTGATGTGCTGGCGTCTGTACAATGCATTAAATTAACGTGTGCGCAAACACGTGTGTGTTCCTGTACCTACTTCATAGTCCGAAGGGAATAACAAAACTCTAATTATTTAGTATTGACAATTTGCTGATCGCCAATGACAGTCTAGCCTATCGTTAATTAACAGTCCTGCCACGTCATATAGGTATAAAAGACATGTTTAAAAAATGCCTAACTTATTAACTTCCTCAAAAATTGGGATATCAAATGCAAAAATATTTTGTTCAAATCCGACTGGCAGTTCCAAGTTCAGTATAGTCGATAGAAATAAAAATGACGAATTACTAAAAGCACAACCTTACATTTTCCAGTAACTGCCTACCTCATAATGAAGCTGGACTTCACAGTCTACCTCCTGGGCATCATCTACCGACCCTGGCGGCTGCTGACCCTGATCATGGCTCTGCCTCTGGGCCTGGCGGCGCTGATGCTCTGGTTCTACAGCGAGAGCCCCAAGTTCCTGGCCAACGTGGGTAGGAATGAGGAGGCGGTGAGAGTGCTGAAGAGGATGTACGTGGCTAATGGATATGATGAGGACACGTTTCCTGTGAGTATGGCTAGCCAGGATTTTTAATAAGGGGTTGTTGCGGCTGCCCCATTTCTGCAGCGCCTCAGAAATGTTTTCTATATCTAACACTGATGGTTTTCAAACCGTATTATGCAAAAAGACGGCCTCGCTGCTATGCAGAATGCGGGGTAGTCGCAACTACATCCTGAGAGCGGTAGCCGAGAGCTATACTCCAAATATTCGGCACTTTGTGAGAAGGATGATTAAGTAGGAAAGATTATTTTCCTGCCTGGTCAACACTGGTCATCCTTTGTAGTAGATAATAGTAGTAGTTTATTTACTAACTAAGTTACTAACACTAGAATATAAGTTGTGTTGTGTTCTAACAAAATATACTTAGATCACTGATGTCCGAATTAAAGTTATTTTTTTTTTAGAAAAAAATCCGGTAAATCCCATCGGGCTTTATCGGATATGTAAGCAATGATAGTGGTGTTACCGGTGGATTGCCCAATCTCTCTCTGGTCCCGAATTCGAACCTAAGGTCGTGAAGAAACTGGCATGCCTAAGAGATATTTCTCGAGGGTATGTGATTTTAAATCAGTGGCCCATGGGCGGCATTAAAACTCTGGTACCAGGTTGGTTACCACACGATAAAAAGAAGATCGGACCTTATAAAGTAAAACTTGATTTAACATTAAACGCAACAATACAAATTTAACTAAACTACAAGCAGCACTGGAGGTGTGTATTTAATGTCATAGACCTATTCATGTAATCCAGTAGTGTACATGTAAGTTTTTTTGCTTGAGTTTATTTGTCAACGTCGGTACTTACTATTCTTATTACTACTGTCTTGTATATTGGTGTGTGCTAGCTATCATGTAGCAAATTATTTAATTTAATTTAAATGAGTATGTTTATTAATTACCAATGCTGTTTAAACTTTTCTTCTAACATATCAGACAGACGTGTTGCTGGGGAGTTTGTTCCGCCATTTCTTCTTCCAGCAAAAAACACTAGAAAGTGGCGAAGGGCGGGCATTTTGGGGGACTGTCTTATTTAATTTTTGACGTTCAAAAAGTGCTGAGCCTCAGCCTAATTTAAATAAATTACTTTTGATTTTGATTTTGTCGACAAAATATGCTGGAACATACCAACATCGTAAAGATTTGTTTCGAGTTTGTAAGTGTTTTCTTGCAGACTATAATCTGTGTCATATTCCGTCAAAAGGTGTGCAACACCATCTATGGTACCACACTCAAATTTACCGAATCGATTTTAATATCGGTGCACCTGCTAAAGAAATGATAGAAAATTCATTGTTCCCTCAAAACGTTCAAATGTTGCTAAGTTAAGCTGAAAAGGCACTATAAGCTGTTTTGTAGTCTTCGACAGTACCGAAGTTCGGAAGCGAACAGCTCGGAAGGTAAACGAACGTCTGCTGCGCTGCGTTTTGCGGGTTTGATTCCCACACGAAGCAAATATTTGTATGAGATACATGTGGTTGCTTCGGGTCTGGCTGTTTGTCTTTTAACTGACGAAAATAAATAGGGTTTTCAAGTCGACGCATTTTTTTTTCTTCATAACTTTTTACGGAGTTGTACGATTTTAATGATTATTTTTATATTGGAAAGGCTAAATAAACCTCAAAAGTGGACCAATTTTAATTTTAATTAATAAATTAAACCTTGTGGTAGAAAAACACGGTAATAAATGCATACAAATGATTATACACACATCAAAAGTGTCTAGGGATCAACATATATTTTTGCAATAACTTTTCTCCTGATTGATATTAATTAAAATTTTCTTTAAGGATTCATCAAATAAAGTGTTTTCGTTTGTCACAGTAACGATAAACCAAGTCACCTTTGCATTAATAAAGAAATTTGCCATTTTCCTAATAAAGGGATTTTTGACATTTGAACCACTAACATTAAAGTTCGAAAAAAAGACTGAAATAACAGTTTTCTTTAAAATTTTATTGGGTAACTTAAACAATTAATAATCCGTGTTTCTACCGCGAACACTAACAACACAAGAACATCGGTTTGGCATACTCAAAATGAGTTCATCCAAATCACGCTGTGGAATGGCCGCCCATGTTCGTTGCAACAACAAAAAAAGGTCTTCTTGCGACTGGATACCCTCCATATTCGGCAGAGCTCTTCTCTGTAGCATATCCCATGCATGCTCAATCGGGTTCAAGTCTGGCGACTGAGCAGGCCAGGGCAGGACATTGATGTTAGCTGCGGCGAGAGTCTGTCTTACAACTATTGCGGTGTGCGGTCGTGCATTATCATGCATTAACTGAAATAAGGGACCGATTTGCACTTGTAGAGGAACGATGACGTCTGATACAATCGTCTCAGCATAAATTTGAGCGTTGAGGTTGCCTCTGATCCAAATCAAATCAGTTCTTCCGCCGATCCAAATACCCGCCAGTTGGGCAGAAGAACAATGGCGTTTCGTGTGCTTTTCTGATGAGTCTCGTTTTGGTATGAGACCGGATACAAGACGTATACGACACTGGAGAACCCCTGGACGCCAACAGCGATTAAAATCCTGCCAGGAAGTCCATCCTTATAGTGGTGGAACCATCATGGTATGGGCGGGTATTTGGATCGGCGGAAGAACTGAGTTGATTTGGATCAGAGGCAATCTCAACGCTCAAATTTATGCTGAGACGATTGTATCAGACGTCATCGTTCCTCTACAAGTGCAAATCGGTCCCTTATTTCAGTTAATGCATGATAATGCACGACCGCACACCGCAATAGTTGTAAGACAGACTCTCGCCGCATCTAACATCAATGTCCTGCCCTGGCCTGCTCAGTCGCCAGACTTGAACCCGATTGAGCATGCATGGGATATGCTACAGAGAAGAGCTCTGCCGAATATGGAGGGTATCCAGTCGCAAGAAGACCTTTTTTTATTGTTGCAACGAACATGGGCGGCCATTCCACAGCGTGATTTGGATGCACTCATTTTGAGTATGCCAAACCGATGTTCTTGTGTTGTTAGTGTTCGCGGTAGAAACACAGATTATTAATTGTTTAAGTTACCCAATAAGATTTTAAAGAAAACTGTTATTTCAGTCTTTTTTTCGAACTTTAATGTTAGTGGTTCAAATGTCAAAAATCCCTTTATTAGGAAAATGGCAAATTTCTTTATTAATGCAAAGGTGACTTGGTTTATCGTTACTGTGACAAACGAAAACACTTTATTTGATGAATCCTTAAAGAAAATTTTAATTAATATCAATCAGGAGAAAAGTTATTGCAAAAATATATGTTGATCCCTAGACACTTTTGAAGTGTGTATTTTTTTTTCACTAACAGGTGAAACAAATCTATCTAGAAGACGGTAACGAGGAAGAATTGGGAGTGTTCTCCCTCCATTCCCTCTGGACGCAGATCGCTCCTCTGTTCAAGCCTCCTCTACTGAGGAAGACTGCGCTGCTGTACTACCTCACCTTCGTCACTTATATAGCGTGAGTTTTACTATTTCTTGCTAAAATTTATTATTACATACTTCGTTCACGATAGGAAATACATTCCAGATGAATAAACCCCAATATAATAGAATACTTAATAATCGTCTTCTACGATGTCCTTCTCACCGTTCTGGTTTCATTCACTCTTCTTTTTTCGTCCAGGCGGTTTTTTAAACACATTCACAAGGTGTTGGCAAACTTATCCCAAAGTTGAGTAAGCAGATTAGTTTCTCCATTAATATATCTTTTATTTTATTTTTTTTCTTTTCTCTTGACCTAGGTATCTCTGGATTTTATATAATATGTATGTATATATGTATTTATCATAAATAATAATTTATTTTTCTTTCAAGTTTTTGTTACCTTCTTGCGCCTACCATGCACCACCCTAAGGTAGACTTGTAGAAAATGTCTAAGGCATTAATTCCGCCTTTGTACAGTTTATTTTACTAGTGCATAAAGTTATAATAAATAAAATAAATACTTTTTATTGTACAGACGCTATCACATGAACCTACTTCACTGTGTCAAATTTCTTTGATAGGTTTTCAACTTTATACTCATCACAATAAGGTTCATGTTCAATTGGAAAAAATTGACAGGTTGATGATGATTACATTGATTATGATGATGTTGATTACATTGGTAGGTTGATGTGCTGGCGTCCGTAGAATGAAAGATAACATGCAACCAATGCCTGATCTGGGAATCAACCTCGTGTTCAGCAGTAGCGCTTGCAGTTACTAAACCAACAAGATAATGTCACAAAGTATATTAATGTCGAATCTTTACAATATATATATATTATTATATATTTTTTTATTTTATTCAATAGGTACAGATACAGACAACAGATCAAAACAATACAAAATAATACCCTTAATAATATAAATTTCGTGAACCTGAAGTCCAGTTACAACTGTACACAACATTCAAAATTAACAAAGCCTCGTTTTTAAAGGTCAAAATTGAATTTCAGTACGTAGTATAAAATTTTTAACAAATTAATAATAAATTAATAGTTAATAATAAACAAAATAATTACGAATAAGACTTAAATGATCCATAAAAGTCATACAGCGTTATAATTTAATAGAAATGATTTGAAAGAGCTAAATTTATCGTGAAAAATGTCTACATGTGAGCAAATAATTGGTGGGTTAAATAGTGTCAGCAAATAATTCTCACACTTAATGTTTTTTGTTTACTACCATACATCTTTTTAGGTACGTTTCACTGTTAATTTATTTATAATTTCTAATTAAAGTATTTATGAACTGTCTAGCCTGAAACACAGGTTCAACCTAGTTCAGGCAAATATGCAACTGTGTTCAAATCCAAATTGTTAAAGATATTTTTATTGTGTTTGTGTCTCTTATTATAAATAAACGATTATTATTACTTGTTAAAAAAAAAAAAAAAAAAAAAAAAAATAGCGTTATAATTTTTACACATTCTATGCAAAGGATTATTTTGAGATACATTGTTATTACTTGCGGGAATACTAAACAATTGTGGTATGCGCACAGTCCGAGTCAGTACTTTTATATCTAAATATTCAAGAAGTTGGCCGTCGAGTGAACAATTTACAATCTTATGTAAGGTGCACAAGTCGCTCATCCATCTTCTGTGTTCTAGAGTTGCCAAAGAGAATTTTCGAATTCGGTCTAAATATTCCGGTATCTTCCGTCGTAAGCCAAATTTTGAACACAGAGCCCTGATAAATCGCCTCTGGATTGCTTCTATACGATCCGTATGTACGTTATAAATTGGAGACCAAACAGCTGAACAATACTCCACTATACTTCTCACTAAGGAGCACTAAACGATTATAAGAGACTTCGCCTGCTTAAATGGTTTAGCAGTCCGAAGTATAAATGATAACATGTGATTAGCTTTAATGCATATAATATCATAGTGGGTTCTAAAAGATAAGGAGGAATCAAACATCACCCCCAAATCACGCACCTCTGTAACCCTCACAATAAATTTTATCTGTACCCTCTCAATAAATTTTATATTTATTTATTGTCTAAGGTTTTCATTTGAACATCAAAAAATACCTAAATAATATTATTAACTAAAAACATTAATTAATCGCTCTAACATTCAGATAAAAACACAAACTGGGATAAACATTCTAATGACGTAGGTAGTTGCTACGACGTAGCTAGACTCCCGCTACGGATGCTACGGTTTCGTAGCCCGCTACGCTTACTACGCGGTCGTAGAGGATCTAATTATTTAGTAATACATAAATTCCCATGACAAATAATTATTCTCCAATGAGTTTGTTTTCAATTGATGTTTTTTTTTCATTTAAAAATTAAGAATGCTATAGTCGATTTTACTAGGTATTTTATTAAAATATATTTTTATATTTTTATTTGACAATAATGTTTTAATTTTTGTTTAAAATCAGAGAATAAGCACTTTCTAAGTGATAAGTTAGAACTTGAATTTATACAGTATAATTATTTAACATTATAAATTCATAACTAAACCGTAACAGTAGTTATGGCTTTTACATTTACAAAATCACGTAGTCTTCCATCATAATTGCGTCATACAATCAAACGCCTGTAGCTTTGAAATCAATAAATAAATAAATTCTACAACTTTCACACTACGCCATCTAGTCCTAATCTAAGCAGAGCTTGTGTTATGGGTACTAAACAACTGATAAACATACTTATATTATATATTTCTAAATACATACATCTATATATAAAAGAAAGTCGTGTTAGTTACACCACTTATAACTCAAGAACGGCTGAATCAATGTGAATGATTTTGGTCTTTTTGGATTTCTCTTTTTCCGGAATAGCATAATGATTAATAAAAAACATGAAACGTCCTCGAAAAAATAAATATCAAGAATATTCGTTGTCTCAAACATTTTTCAAACGCAGCGCCATCTTGGATGACATGACAGGAGTCAACTTCAACTTCAACTCTTCTCTATGACATTTGTGGAAGAGAGACACCACAATTTTGCCAATAACACGTAGTTACTATGATAGACCAATGAAAGGAGTCAAACTTCCCAGTTCATTATCAGGTGACAATTTGACATTGACAAGTCTTAAGCTAAACCTAAGAAGGTAAGGTTGTCAATTTATACGTACCTACGTTCTGAAATTTATTTTGTTACTAAACTTAGAGGTTTTATGTAGCATAAAAAAGTCTTATATTTCAGAAATCAATTTACGTAATTAACAATGACGACAGAGACAAACTTTAATAATTCTTTGCAAATAGAACTTATTCTACTGTTAAGACTTTTATTAAAGTAGACCGGGAAAACTATAAGTATAAATTGTATGTAACATAGAGGCAAAAGTTCAGATTAAAATTATGCATTTAGTTTTTTTTAAAATCAATGCATTTTAGTAATGTAGTTAGGTTAGGTAGTTAGGTTAGCTATAGGATAGGTATGGTCAGTTAGGTTAGGTTATATATATATGTTGTAATTTTAATTCTATCGAACACAAAATGTTTAAATAAGATCACAGTAGAGACTCGCTACGTAAAAAGTAGTAGTAGTTATTATTGGTTTGAATTTATCGTTTGTCGTCTTATTAAACGTATGTATTAGATCTACATACGTTTAATAAGACGACATGTAAAAAAATATGATAAGAGCAATAAATTGACTCTAAGGCACAACGAAGTTTGCCGGGGCAGCTAGTTATAGATAAATTACACCCATAAACAGAACAAATTATCATGCATGAATTACATGAATTGATTCCGCCATCACCTTTCTGCCATCGGACAATCACCCTTACATCGCTGGCACCCCGATCCCGACAAAGCGGTTTGCCTCGTCGTGCGTCGAAGGACTGCAACAACTTGCCTGCTGCGGTCTTCCCGTCCGAGTATAATTTAGGTGTCTTCAAGGCTAGAGTGAATAGGCTCTTAATAAATTAGTGCGATTCACAATCGATTGCATCACTGCTTACCATCAGGTGGGATTGCGGTCAAGCACTAGATTAAAAAAATAAGATCTTTTCTTTCATTTTCAGTAACAACAGCTTCGCCATCATACTGCCGACAATATTCAATATCTTCTTCACATCGTACGCCACCAGCTCTGGCGACGCTTCTTTCTGCGACCTGTTCCACCTCACCAACACCACCAGTGTTGAAGTAAAACAGGTACTCGTATACAGCACATTTATGTTCTTTCTAGAGGTTTGGGTTAAAACTGCTGACAGTTACATACATACATAAACTCATGCCTTTTTTCCATGGGAGTGGGCAGAAACTACAGAGCCTCATATGCACGATTCTTACATACTTCTTTTGCTTCGTACGCATACATACAATTTGTCATACACACACGCCAGTTGCGAGTACTGACCTTTCTGAAGAACCTCAGGTCTATGTATGTCCTTCTAGGGCGTCCCCTCCCGGCGTTCCCACTAACATCTGCCTTGTAACGTGACCAAACCATCTAAGCACACTCTTTTCAATTTTTATTTATACATCTTCTTTTAAACCACAACGTTGCTTTACCAACATCATTCCTAAATCACCATCACCCATCCCTTCTTTTCCTCATTCATTGTTACACCACACATACTTCGCAAGGAACGCATTTCTACAGCATTTATTCTACTTTCATGTCTCTTTTGCCACGCCCAACATTCACTTCCATACGTTAGTGTAGGCACCAGCACACCATTGTGAACAGCCAGTCGTGCCTTTTCGGACATCGACTGGCTGGTCACAACGCCTTGTTGTAAGCCAATATTTGTAAAGCACAAACCTTTGTGACTTCCTTCTTTGTAATTTTTTAAGTAGCATTGTTTGTAAGACAGAACATGTATTTGTTTACTCGTTTGTCGGATAATTGCGTAAGAAGTCGACGCAACGACGTATCTCTGCATTCATCCTCCTAGGACTGCAATGTTGCACAAAAGTATAATTAATAGTAAATGTTGTAGTTAGTTAGTATTTGTGACTGGTCCGTGGGTCTAGTAGTTAGTTACCCTGACTTCTATGCTGGAAGTCATGGGCTGGATTCCCACCCAGGACAAATATTTTTGTGATAAACACGATCATTTGTTCTGTCTGGGTGTAGTTTATCTATAATATGCATGTATTTACACTTTGAATCTTCGGTCCACGAATAATCGTCTTCTACGATGTCCTTCTCACCGCGCTGGTTTTATTCACTCTTCTTCCCTCTGAACATCAGGATGGCAACCAGCCGTTTCACTTTTTAATTAAAAGTTTATAAACATTTTCATAAGATGTTGGCAGGTTCATCACAAAGTTGATTGATACTCAGATTAATTTTTCTCTAACAACGTATTTTTATCTCGCTTGACTACCGTATTTATTTTGTTTTAAGTTTGTGTGTATCTGTGTATTTATTTTTATGTGACACTTTATTTTGTCCTTAATTTTTACCCTGTTGCTCCTTGTTCTGTCTCTGCCCCACCTTAAGGTAGACTGGTAGAAAATGCCTAAGGCATTAAGTCCGCCTTTGTTTATTTTTTACCTGTGCATAAAGTTTTAATAAATAAATAAATTTGAAAATATAATTTTCTCTAGTACTAGCTCCGCTTAGGTTGGGTCTAGATAGCGTTGTATAAAAGTTGGATAATATTTATTGTTTTAGAAAATAACATCGTGGAGAAACCCAGACTTATTATGTTTGAAATCGCCGAACCGCCTAGAGCAAGCGTGGTGATCAATATTCGTGTCTTTACTTAATGAGAAGAGGCCTTTCAGCTGCAGTGGAACAGTAACTGTCTAGTATTATTTGCTTTAATTTTGGAACGATAATTAACTATCAAACCGTTGTCACAGGAATCGTCAGTATGCAAGAACAGCATAGAAGACAACACCATTTGGGCTGGATGTGCACACGGGATGTCCTTCTTCTTACTAAACGCAATCATCTCGCAGTGTGCTGGCAGGAGGAAGGTATGTTACAGTGCTTTGATCCGCTACCATACACTTTTAGAGCTGATCTCCTAATGTCCATACACTTGGGAGCAAATAAATCGAGTACAGTCCAAAGGATAATGATCTATCTTGGCTTTTCTCTTCATAAATTGGGATCGGCTTCCAGTCTGACAACAACTGCCTGTCTGGACTCCACAACCCAGCGACTTGGTAACGCAATACTCCTTGGTTAAACTGGATGTCAGACTTTCAGGCTTCCGACTACTCGTAACGACTTTCAACTATCTATAAATGACAGCCGGGACCAACGGCTTATCGTGCTCTCCGAAGCAAAAACAAGTTATATGTAATGTATAGCTACCAATCCATGGATTGACCTCTGCAAGCGTACCTTAACCTTTAATTGACCCCCACCTCATTAGCAAAAACAATCCAGATGAAGATGACTTGATATTTATATTAAGTAAAAACCATTACAAAAATTTTCCATCAATCTTCTTGTACAGTTTTTTGCCACACCCATTAGTAAACGTAATAAATCTAATAAGAAAAATAAACAATTGCAAAATTTAACTGATAGATAGGTATTTCACAATTATTATGAGCTTGAGATTCTCTAATCAAGATGGTGCAATCAATTAATTGGCTCAGGTAAATAAAATCTTGGAACTTGTTATAAAAAATCGGCCAAGAACGTGTTGGACAAGGCACGGCGAATAGTTCCGTAGTTAGAATAAATAGAAATCAATTAAAGTATTTAAAAAGTCACTACAAAATTATGCGGACTATAAGTGATCGAAATTCCACTTTAAATGTCAACTCTTAGACTGCTGTCATATTTTTGTTTGTTTCCAAAATGTAGATCACTATAACGGTAACGTTATAAACCTGAAATTGGCAGAATGGCTAAACGAATTTTATTTATTTTTGACATAAATGTTAAAACATTTAAGTTTCTGCACTTCATATAAACTTTCACTATGTTTGATCTCACACACCTTCATCCGCGCACTTTTCTGTTAAAGGGATTCAAAATTTTCGCTTGACGTATTATTAAATAGATACTGGCTTATGGGTACAGAAAACAAATATCCGTGAATTTGACACTACGAGAACCTACTTACTAATATGGCCTCTTTGGTTTGAAATGGCGACTACTTCCAAATGAATTTTGTACTTTATCATCCTCTTAACTTAGTTCTGGAAATAAAGTAAAGCCTACAAGTAGGTATGATACTCACAAATAATGTATCTTTCTACAGGTTTTTCAAAATCGGTTTAATAGATCCAGAAATAACCCCCTACAAACAACGTGGATCCCCCCTTGTGGGCACTATGGGCATGCCCTCAACTGCCCCTAACTGAGGTCAGACAGAACAAATGGTTTTGCTCATCACACAATCATTTTTTTGTCTTGGGTGAAAATCGGACCCACGACCTCTGGCATAGTAGCCAGGCCCACTAACCACTAAATCAACAGGCCAGACAAAGTTGTATTTTATGTTTGA
The DNA here is from genome assembly GCA_921972225.1 of Euplexia lucipara. NCBI lineage: Eukaryota > Metazoa > Arthropoda > Insecta > Lepidoptera > Noctuidae > Euplexia > Euplexia lucipara. The sequence goes on along the minus strand of OV179152.1, from coordinate 1,188,869 downwards.
ATTAAGTTAAATTATTACCTCCTACAACTACTACTTCAAATACTGCTACCTACTCTAGTATTGTATGTAACATAGAGACACACAGCACAGTGGTTTAGTTAAAAATTATGTATTTTGTATCTTTCAAAATCAATGCATTTCAGTAAGGTAGTTAGGTTAAGTAGTTAGGTTCGCTATAGGTAGATATGGTAAGTTATAGGTTAGGTTATATGTATACATATAATTATAATAAATGTGTACCCCTCTTTTACCCCCTTAGTGATTGCATTCACAAAAAACTTTTAACTCAAATGTTACATTTAATCGAAATATTCTTTTAAATCAGAGTACTGTTAGGTATACTAACTTTGCAGCCCCTTTTAAGCCCGAAAAAAAAATGTTACGAGTTTCATGACTTTTGATGAAAAACTTTCATACTGTATTTCAGTCAAATACTTACCCCCTTAGGGGGTGAATCCTTCCTAGTGCTCCCCTACGTTATAAAAGGAAAACAAATGAAGTTTCTAACCCTTATATAATATTTTAGACCCTAAGTTGATATGTAAATCAGTCAGTCAGCTTCTCTTTTTATATAAGTAGATAGATATATAGTATGGAAGTAAAGATAACAATGATCGTTTTAACTATTTGCGAAACCCTAAAAATCTAGTTTAACAACATCTACTGACCCCACATTCGTTGTTACGTAAGACAAAACAAGTTGCGAACTCGTTTCAAGGTGCAAGGTTACTCATTTATTGCTTAGGTAATAATGGCCGTCAAATTGCATAGTACCTACTATGAATTAATTTACATAATATAAGAATTATGCAACGTTACATATGCAAAACGATGATTTGGGGCCCTGTTATAATATGTGGGTCCAAAACACACCCATCTGTTTTTCAATGTCATTTGTTTATTGACTTTTAAACTTAGTGGTGAATATTATGCTATTTATGAAGTGTGTAGTATTCATGAGTGAAATCAATTTCAAATCTAAAGAGGTACACTTAGAAATTAGAAAAACAAATCGAGTAGAATAGAATAGAATTTAATACTCCATATTGTACGCACCAAACTTACAAATAATAACTTTAAGGGCTACATAGGGCGATACAAAGGGCGGCCTTATCGCTAAAAGCGATCTCTTACAAAAAACCTCTAAGTGGACTTGATAGAGAAAACATGAGAAGGCAGTTTTAGTGTACTATTTACGTAAATATATACCATACATGACTATTTGAATAGATATACAGGGTGTCTCATTCAAATCGGTCAGTATGGGAAAGTCTGAAACCATAAGACATACGAAGATCTGTTCTGAGGAACCATGTCATCAATTTTAATAACAAGAAAAACTGCATTCATACATTTTAAAAAAACATCTGTACTCCGTTCGGGAATCGAACCCGGTTATTTTGAGCACCTACTAAAATAAATTAAACTATGTGGAAACAATGCATTTTATTCATTTTAGACATCATGTTTCATACAGACATTTACTGCTTAAGACCTACCTAATCGATATCTAAATAGAAATAGTGTAGGTTTTTTTTTTCAAAATAACCGGGTTCGATTCCCGAACGGAGTACAGATGTTTTTTTTAAATGTATGAATGCAGTTTTTCTTGTTATTAAAATCGATGACATGGTTCCTCAGAACAGATCTTCGTATGTCTTATAGTTTCAGACTTTCCCATACTGACCGATTTGAATGAGACACCCTGTATAAAATAAGTAGGTATAAATAAGAGAAAAAAACTACCAATATTATAAACGCGAAATTTTGTGAGTATAGATAGGTAGATGGATGGATGTTTGTTACTCTTTCACGTAAAAACTACTAAATGGATTTTAATACAATTTGGTACAGAGTTAGCTGAGAGCCTGGATAAACACAGGCTTTTTATACCTGTATTCCCACGGAAACGGGACATACGCGGGTTGAACCGCGGGATGTCTGCTAAAATACTTATCATTTGCAGAGTAACGAACTGTTATATTAAGACGTGGTAGGATAGAGGTAACAATTTTTGACCATATTTTTAAATGATGGTTTAAATGTTTGAGCTTGTTCCACTGACACAGGCAAAGCATTCTATAGCCGTACAGTTTCCACTGAGAACAATTTTTCGTATAAATTTGTGGTGTGCATTAACAAAGGGCCCTGTACACAGGCCATCAGAAATTGTAAGTCTTTGACAGTCGTTATGAGAAGTCAGAACCCAGAAAGTCTGAGAAACAGTGTAACTAAGCGTTGTCATGCACGTGGAGCTCCCCAAGTTCCGAGTTGAGCTCACGATTACTGACAAATGCTTACACTGACTGATCTGGCCCCCTCATATCTGTGTGGTTCTTTCCTCAAAAGACCACCTCAGACACTAATCTGCATGGTTCTTACTTGATTTTGACCAAGATAATGTTTGGACTTAAAATGAGACCTATTTTTATTTTATCTGAGTTTCGTGCAGTGTTTCTTCTCACAATAGTCAGAAAGTGAAACTCCGATCTCATTTACTAGTTAAAAACTGACGTGTAAAAGTGTTAGTGAAAACCTATTTACAAAACTTTTTTACAAAAAAAAAACAACCGACCTCTTAAAAAAACTAACAGGTGAAAAATAACTCCATTTTCGGAAGTCTGTGGCTTTGGTGGTTTTGTTTTGTTCATTATTGGCCACCGACTTCTGAAACTGGAGTTATTTTTCACCTGTTAGTTTTTTTTTAAGAAAACGGTTGTTTTTTTTTTGTAAAAAGTTTTCATTTTGTAATTTTTAGTTTCTTGCATGTAAAGAAAGTCTTTCAAAACTTGAAATAATCATTGAAATTGGGTAACAATTGCTAAAGAAGTTCTATCTAAACATTAATCTGTACCTCTCTGCCGGCCCTTTTTAAAATAGAATGGCGTAATGTTCTGTTGTTGAAATACAAAAGCTCAGCATAGATATCTGACTATAGCACTCGCGAATAATTTGCTGTTATGCGTTGAAGAGTTCCGTTGCCTGTCTTCTTCATCAGGTTTTCTTCACCAAATGAAAATGCTTGATTTGTTACTAAAAATGTTAAAATCGGTGCGTGTGTGCCTTTATTTTTTGAGGAGTTCCCTCAATTCCTCGAAGATCCCTCATCAGATATGAGTTTTGATACAAATGGGAATGCTGTGAAGATTTGATAGGCAGTTGTTCCATGTAACACAGTGGTATTTCAGCCACACCTGGTTAGACTAAAAATCGAACCAGTAGAATAAAAATGAAGCATGCAGCAACAGGCAGGCAGCTAGGCAGTTAATTAATATTAATCATTAGAATAGTAACTTTCACTGCGCTACTGCTGAGCATGAGGTTCCAGGTTCGATTCCTGGGTCAGGCAAAGTGTTATTGAGTTTTCCATCTAGAATTTCTCAGTATCAGTCCGGAGAGTGTGCCCGATTGATACCAATAGATTCGTTTCATGGGACTTAAACATAACTGGCGAAATGTGGGTGTACTACTGGTACACCTCTGCCTAACTCTTCGGGATAACAGGCGTGATGTTATATAACTTCATACTTGGGGTGAAATAGGTATAACTCTGCTCTGTCCGATTATATTGTACGATATTATGTTATTATGACATAAGTTTAATTCGTTTTGGATTATTACGCACGGGACAGCGCGGCGCCAATTTTTTACGGCCATTCTTCTAGCTACGGCGATTCGTAAACAAGTGAAAAATCCGGCCAAGAGCGAATAGGACTGGCACACAAAGGGTTCTGCAGGTTTCACGTTTCTTGAATGGTGGATTTTTGTTTTTTTCATAACAAATAAAGATAAAGACTTGTAATAACAGTCGCATTGATTGATCGAAGGTAAACTCGCGTTTTCGTTGTGGCGAAGAATTGGCATTTTGGGGGACTTTCTCATATATTTTTGATGTGCAAAAACTGCTGACTCTCACAAATATTTGAATAAATAAGTTTTGATTTTGGCTCCGCTCGACGAAGTCGGACCGCAGGTAGAGTGACTAGTTAATTAGTACATAATTCGGCATCCATGACTCGAAATGAAAAATAAACCGTTGGTTATTTTGGCGGTTATTTTCAGATCTTTGTCAGTCGCTATGAGTCGCCAGACGCACAAAAGTTCAACTAAGGCGTATCGTATTACCTACCCAGTTACTGGGTCTTGGAGGTCAGATAGGCAGTCGCTCCATAAAGCACTGATTTTTGGAGCTGGAATTTAGCTGTATTCGGCCAGACTGGAAATCGACCTCAATATACATAGTGAAGAAAAGGCTAGTATGATGAACAGCGGTATTACCGCTGTTCATCATACTAGCCTTTAGAAATACACAACGAAACATATTTCAAAAATATACGGTTCATGAAATATAATAACCCACTGGCAGATAGGTGGATAGACAGACAGACAAACGGACAGACACAAAAGTACGGACAAAGAGGCTTAGTAATAGGGTTCCCTTTAACTTTACAAAAGTGTCAATTAGAGACACAATAGAAAGACGTTGACAGCGCGGACGCCGGTGTCCGCTTGGGGTTTAATAAAATAAGTACGGAACCATAAAAACTAGTTTCATACGCACGTCTTTGGTGAACGATTGGCAATTATTTTTTTAAGGTTCCAAATAAATATTTTGAAAAATGTGTTTCATTAAAAAAATAGATATATGCCTGTCGAATTGAAAACCTCCTCCGAATATTTAATCGGTCGTGACTAAATTGGCCGGAACATTTATTTATTTACCGTTTTTTAATAAATTTAAATATATTCGTGTGAGTACATTTGAACAGAACTCGCCTATCACGTCAGCAGGTTTTTTAATTAGAAACACGTGAGCCAAATCCAGACATTTCAAATTAGGATATATTTTTGTACACGAATTAATCTTTTAATATTACTGAAAGTAACATCAAAACTTAATTTACGTATTGTTTGTATTAAAATTAAAAGGTTTTGTTAAGAAAGGTTTCCTAACTCCTACTCTTTTGCTGTACCCTACAGGGTCCTCATTTACCTCCTCCTCCTCTTCCTTCCTTATTTATTTACTACCTAAGAATACATACGGAAAGCAATAAAGATACTGAGTATTGTGTAATTGTCATGTTATCAAAATCCCAAAACATCCATTTTAAAACTTGTTTATTAAAATAATTAGCACACGGTAGCAATTAACTTTTAGCAATGGCTGTACCTACTTTTATTGTTTTATTTAATGCTTATATTTGAATTTCATATCCTATTCCCATGAAGCTTTAATTTCAGAAGGCCATGTACTGAAGTTATGCGATTATTAACAACCTAAAGGTATTTAACAACTTAAGTGAATAATAATATGAGTAGGTCAAAGTTTGTGAGTATTGATGTATGTAAGCAACAAGCGTAGATGTTTCTTACTGCAATGCAAAAACTATTGAATTCATTTCAATTAAAGTTATCAGATATTGTATCTTTAACATCAAAATAACGTACAAGTTATTATTCATAAAAGTTTCTGTAAATTGGAAAAAAAGACTGCCGTTTGCGATACATTTTGGTTTAAAGCACCGCGTGAAATATAGGCGTAGTGAGGGCGAATTGAGCTATCATTCCATACTTATGCTAGGCATTGACAAAAAATGTAGGCGTAGTAAGAGCGAATTGAGCTGTCATTCCATACTAATGCTAGGCATTGACAAAAAATGTAGGTGTAGTAAGAGCGAATTGAGCTGTCATTCCATTCTAATGCTAGGCTTGACAAAAACTGTAGACGTAGTGAGAGCGAATTGAGCTGTCATTCCATTCTAATGCTAGGCTTGACAAAAACTGTAGAAGTAGTGAGGCCGAATTGAGCTGTCATTCCATACTAATGCTAGGCATTGACAAAAATGTAGGCGTAGTGAGGGCGAATTGAGCTGTCATTCCATACTAATGCTAGGCATTGACAAAAATGTAGGCGTAGTGAGGGCGAATTGAGCTGTCATTCCATACTAATGCTAGGCATTGACAAAAATGTAGGCGTAGTGAGAGCGAATTGAGCTGTCATTCCATACTAATGCTAGGCATTGACAGTTCACTTCACTCAAGTTTTGACGGCGGGACTTTTTCTGAATCGACCGGCTGTTACGATTCGTACAATCTTAAGAGTTTTACGAATATTGAAGTGAAATAACGGAGCACAGCTATTCTATATTAATTTTTTATCAAAAACCAGTTAAAAATAACAAAAACACGTTCAATTTTTTTCTTTAACTAGATGACGTCAAACTATCCTAGGCGATTACTCTGGGAAGACATACCGGATCAAACTCAGAGGTCACGGTCTCTTCTGTCCAATCGTTATCTTGTTCAGATCGATCATATTTATGAGTACCATGGAAATTCGTGGAAGATTAAAAAAAAAATTGCCAAGGGCGAGCCGTGTACGTAGGCAAATGGTTTTATTAAACCGCACGAACATTAATTTATTATTATCGCATAATAGAATAGATTAGAATATCAATTATTGGCATAAAACATGATATACGAGATGGTAAATACAATTGTGGAACATACATGTTTTGCTTCATACAAAAAAGCGTGCAAATTTACATGCAACAATACAACAATCATTATCGGATGTTATGCTGAAGAAACTCCTTGGCACTGTAAAAGCTATGATGTAATTTAATTTTAAATAATCTTGCATTTAATATTTTTAATTCATCCATGGTATCTTATTATATACTTGGACACATAAACATACAGCTTTCATTATATTTTGCAAGCCTTGGCAAAGCACCTAACGCGAGCTTGTAGAGCGGTCGTAACGGCTTCAAGAGTTAATATCGCTGGCTTCAGTGAACAGCTCCATGTGCCTGCTTCCACACAAACATACAAACTATTATATCTGAGTGTAATTTATATATAATACGTGTGAATTTAGAAGTATATAAGTATGTTTATTAGCTGTTTAGTACTCATAACACAAGCTTTTAGCTTAACTGGGGACTAGATGGCGTTGTGTGAAAAAGTTGTAAAATATTATTTATCGTGATAAAAACACCGCTATATAGTAAAGAGCTTTGTTGATAAAGTAGTGCTTACCCGACTAAGGTGACGCAATAAGGAGGGTTATGATTTGTATTTATGCATACAATCTCACATTGTTAGGTACTTTACTTAAACAAATATGTATCGCTAACTTAGTGGCAAGTTCTATAATTTTGCATTTGAGCAAACTTTACAGTAGTCGCATCATACATACAATGTATAATTCTGACACGATAGCTTGTCAGAATTATACATTGTATGTATGATGCGATGGTCAATACGCCTCCATAAAATAAAATGACAGTACGACGGGGTGCCAACCCCTAACAAAATGAGCTGGTACCATCTCAGAGCCATCTCTCCGCCACCGCGCGCGCTTATTGGTCAAATCAAATAGCATGCGCTTTCCCGGTCTCCTATAACATTTCTGCCCCATCTCACGAAATCTCTCTCAGACATAAAAAAAGCTTTTCCCCAAACTATATTTAAGCCTCATACACAAACAGCCTCGTGCATGAGAGGCAGGCGCCTTAACTCCTGGGTCATCACGGCGATTGACGTTAGAATTACGTACCCCACGGATGTACCTTCTCTGTAAAACTTTCAACTGTTTACCTATAATGGTTAGAGAGATACAGCCTGTTGGTACTCCCTGGCTACAAAACCCTAGAAAGTATCAAATCTAATGTTTTATTTTTATTTTTATTTTTATTTTTATTTTTATTTTTATTTTTATTTTTATTTTTATTTTTATTTTTATTTTTATTTTTATTTTTATTTTTATTTTTATTTTATTTTATTATATTATTTGGTATGAATCTAATCTCACTACTCTTATGTTCTGAATATCAAAAATAACTACTTACTTGTTGTCTCTCTGTTCTAGGAATTTTAATAACTCCAAAAAAAACGTTTCTTACTGGATGGTTATTATTATAAAAATAAACCTGAATAATATTTCTTAACTTAGTGTTTTTGGTTATGATAAGTGCTTAAATATAGACTATTTAAAGTCCTTACAAAAAACTTAAACCTATTAAGGAGACCAAACGGTTTTTTAAAACACTCCATGGATACCTTTTTTTTTCTTCTGAGTTCCAACCACAGCAATTGATTGACTATTATTATAATTAGTTTTGATATTTAAATGATTAATTATACCTACTATACACGCGCGCCAGCTGCGAGTACCTAATAGACCTATTACGCACGAAATATTTTTGAAGGACATCACCTGTTGGATATTCGTCAGTTTTGGAGCCTTCCCATTGTTTTGACGTTATTAAAATTTATTATTTATGACCACTTGGTACTTACACGCCTGTATTCTCAGATAGGTTAGGCTAAAGAGTATAATACAGCCACTTTTTATCAGTTTTGAAAAGACCCCTACCATCATACGTCATGCACCCTAAGGTTTATAACAATTTCGATTTCCTATTGTGTAAAAGATAAATAGTAGAATGACTAGACTACTGAGAAATATCAATGGAAAAGCCTAGTGCCTAATACTTTGTTATTCTGTAAAGTATTCAATAATAAATACAAAAATACAAATACAAAAATATTTATTTCCGTAAAACAATATATCTTACATTAGTTGATGATTGGAGTCTCCTCCAAAAAAAATAAATAAATTAATTCCACAACATTAACACAACGACATCTAGCCCCAAGCTAGAATCATTATTTAAACTTAATTTCTTTCGACGTTTAAATGTGCCTTATTGGGTCCTAATTGAAATAAATGGTTTGATTTTGACTTTGACTTTGACTAAGCAGAGCTTGTGTTATGGGTACTAAGCAACTGATAAACATATTATTTCTATACTTATATATATTTCTAAATACATACATATTATAGAAAAATTACACCCAGACACAGAATAAATGATCATGCTCATCACACAAACTTTTGTTCTGGTTGGGAATCGAACCCACGACCTCCGGCATAACAGTCAGGGTCACTAACTATTAAACCAACAGGCCAGTCAAATAATCAAACAATCTTGTATCTTTACTTTTCGCATTCGTAAAATATTGGCAGATACATCTCCTAGTTGATTTCTTAGATGAGTTTTTCTACATCAACGTTTATTTAACCCTTTTGAATTTGTATTTCTTTTTTTATGTATGTACGTATCTCTTTTCTGTTTTACTCCAGCCCTTGACGATCATCATCCTGATCATAGCAGCAGTCGCAGGTGTTGGCATCAACAACACCGGTGAAGCGATTTCGGGGCTGGTACTCTTCTACATATTCCTCACCACAGCGATGGTGTTCGGAGTCATATCCTCGTACTTCGTGGATTTGTATCCTACATCATACAGGTAAGCTAATCATCGTACCTTTTTTCTCTATCAGGGAATCCCTATCATCACTACAAGAAGATTTAAGATCCTAAAAAGAGATCATGCGAAGAAATGCCATAGATAATCTGTAATCCCAGGTCTCAGTAATGCCATCTAGAATAATCTATCCTTATAATATAATAATAATAATAATTGATGAGGCAGGGGCCGTAGTCCTTCCATAGTACTAGGTAACCAGTTCACCTTATCCATCCCCAACCCATAACCCAATACATTTGTTGCTTTAGTCTGCAATAGTCCTGCACTAGTCGTAGGTTTTCCTTGGATGCATTTGCATAATGCATACAGGGAAAATCTGCGATTGGTATCTCACTTCATTAAAAACGACAACGGGCCTCTGCGAGTTGGCTTCGGCCCCATGTACGCCTTCCAAAGGTCCGGAACCCAATGGTTCCGAGAAATAAAAACTACGTAATAATAATAATAGCCCTTTATTCCTAAACATGGGGTTACAAGAGGTCCCTAAGTTCGGTGTACCTTTTGACATAGGCCTCCTCCAATTCCTTCCAATGTGTCCTGTCCCTTGCTACTCTCAACCAGAAAGGTCCCGCTGTCTGTTTCAAGTCATCTTCCCATCTCCTGACTTGACGACCCCTACCTCTTTTGCCGTCCCTTGGTTGCCAGAGGGTTACTTGCTTATACTTCTAATAATATAGGAATATGGAGCGGCAGCGGCAAAACCATCTTGTGCTGGACTTTAAAAGAGACCATCATGACTCCTGAGTTTCTTTCGACAATTATTCTGTTCTTTCTAGTTTTTATGGTGTATAATAAAGAGTATTCTATTATATTCTATTCTTCTCACAGATCAGTCATTTAGTTATAAGAATTGCCATGTTTAAGTATCTGAAAAAATCTACTTACAGAAATAAATAGCGTTTCATTTTATTTTCCTTTTTCGACTCTGTTGGGGTCAGCTTTCAGTGTTACTGGATGGAGTGGTTTCATTTAACTGTATGTTGTATGTAACTTCAAATGTATGTAACTTCCTGAGCTCTGACCACCCGTAACGACTATCAAAGGTCAACAAATGACGTCTGGGACCAGCGGCTTAATATGCTTTCCGAGCCACAGAGGAGTCTTGATGTGGTTTAAATGGTCCCATCCACGGACCGACTGACTTTTATTAGGCTGAGCTATGGTGTTCATTTTTCAGAATCAGCTAACAAATTGTTGGTCTCTTTTGACCTTTAAAACTGCTTGAGGATTGTTTAATGGATCTATTGTTGCGGTTTTATTTAATTTAGTGTGGTCAATTTAATATCCGCTTTTCCTAATAATCCTACAATTATTATAATTGTTAATGTTTGTACGTTTGTAACTCAATCACTTGTAAACCGCTGAGCAGATTTGGATGACAATTGACTCATCGATGAACCATACCCTGGATTAACGCATATAGGATTTGTACTTTTTATCTCTGTCTTTTAAGTACTGAACTTTATCGATAGATAGCACTAATTTATTATTTTTATGTTTTTTTACTCAATCAAACATAATCAGTTGAACGGATTTGGATAAAAATTTCATCTTGAGGAAATTACATTATACGCGGGTGAAGCCGCGTGCAGAAACTAGTTTACAATAAATCAAACAGTATCGTAACCGATATTAATTGATTCTTCACGTTTTTTAAACCACACGTGTAGAATTAGTGGTTAATCCTTGTATATGTATAATAATATTTTATTTTGCTAGGTATTTTTTTGCTCGGCCTCGAGGCTTGACTTAGGAAATAGCAAATAATTTTGTAATTGGTTCTCTCAAAAAGGGGATCTACATAGGTTAACAGTACCGTAGTTATGGTAACAATCTATCCTTTGTGAGAGATGGAGTCTATACTAGCTCGAAACCTATGTGACGGATCTCCAGGCTCACACCCTTCAAATTACAATTATCGTGCTTATGTACTAGAAACTCAATATTTGGGGAGAAGACAGAATGTATGTGTGTGTACCTACATTGGAAAAAATCAATGGGCTACGGACTACACGTGCTTTAAAAAAGGTGAAGGAATCTCTGCTTAAAAATCGGAGATTCCTTCACCATTTTGCACGTGTAGTCACCGGACCGGTATAGACACTACTAGACTACTACTTAACTAGACTACTGTCTAGTAGAGTAGTACTCGACTACTGTCTAGTAGAGCAGTACTAGACTACTGTCTAGTAGAGTAGTACTAGACTACTGTCTAGTAGAGTAGTACTAGACTACTGTCTAGTAGAGTAGTACTCGACTACTGTCTAGTAGAGCAGTACTAGACTACTGTCTAGTAGAGTAGTACTATACTACTGTCTAGTAGAGTAGTACTAGACTACTGTCTAGTAGAGTAGTACTAGACTACTGTCTAGTAGAGTAGTACTATACTACTGTCTAGTAGAGTAGTACTCGACTACTGTCTAGTAGAGTAGTACTCGACTACTGTCTAGTAGAGCAGTACTAGACTACTGTCTAGTAGAGTAGTACTAGACTACTGTCTAGTAGAGCAGTACTAGACTACTGTCTAGTAGAGTAGTACTATACTACTGTCTAGTAGAGTAGTACTAGACTACTGTCTAGTATTGTAGTCTGCTGGTCACGCTATCACTGCTTACCTGCTAGTTCCACAATAGGCTATTTGACAAAACTTTAGTTTTTAGTCCTTCATCTAGATTACAAGAAAATATTCGACACGTATTTTTTCTTTTTTCACGTAATCAAAAAATAACGGCGATACATCGAGTTAAAATGTCGTATGACGTCACTAGCCAGTACAGTTTATGCTAGATAATGACGTTGCAAGCCCCCACTCCTCAACTTTAATGCGCTTAATCTAAGCAGTTTTGCATCGATTTTAATCTTTCAACTGAGGTAATTAGAGACACAATAAAAAGACAATGACAGGCGGACACCGGTGTCCTCTCGGGGTTTAATGAATTAAACTAGAAAAAATACATGTCGAATATTTTTTTGTAATCTACATTACGGAATAAAAACTAAAATTATTGGACTTGGTATTTGCGCTGTAATCGGGTTTGAAGTCAATGTTTGGACAGGAAAACGGTTACGTCTGTCGTGTCCGCCATATGCAGATATTATCAGTTTCCATTCATCACCAAACAATCCCAATCCAGGTAAAAACACTAAACTATTTTAAAATCTGAACCGCTTTATTTATTTAAAACGGTTCGAATTTTAAAATTGTTCAGTGTTTTTGTTTCCTTTTGCTGATAAATGGATTTTATTGCGATCCTTTTTGGTAGCCTTAAATTTAAAAGTAAACAGATATATAAATTAAAATGTTATGTTTAAGCAACTGAATTTAAAAAAGGAGAAGTTTCTTGATTCGGTTATATTTTTTATTTCATGTATGTTATGTCATCAGAGGGGAATTCCCGTATTTATGTATGTTTTTAAATATATAAGTATGAAGTACTCATAGGATTAACTCTGCTTGGTTTGGGAATTGATGACGTTGTGTGAATGTTGTGGAATATTTATTCATTTATTTATTAATAACGTTATTCATTTCCAGGGGTATGATAGCCTGCCTGGGTATGATGGTGGCTCGTCTCAGTGCGTTTGCTGGCACCAACATACTGAGTGGTGCCATGACAGACCACTGCTCAGTAGCACTGTATTCAGGAGCTGGAGTGGTACTCAGTAAGTATCAAACTTTAGGGTAGAAGAAACAGAGCTTTGAAGGGGATTTTTTCATTTACCGACTTACAAAAAAAGACAATTTTTGTTGCATATTTATATTTTATTTGTGTTGTCTCAGAGCTTCGCCGGTTACGGACCGATGAGGATTTTTTTTTGTTTCAATTAGATTTTCGCTCATTATGTAGTTTGGTTTGATATCTAAATAATTTAAACATTCTTCCGGCCAGGCTGTCTAAACAACAATGACAGCGTCATACCGGTATGACTACTGGGGCTCAAACGAATAATAAAAAAAACACTAAAAGATATAAAATGAGGTTCAATAGGTATCGGAAGATTCATCGACCAGATCTAAGATGGAGAAATAAATAAATAAAAATAAATAAATAAAATAAATAAATCTATGATAGATCTAGTGAAAATTTGTTTCTCAGTATAGAACTACTAATCTAAAAAAACATTCAATTTGAACTAATGCGAATTTTTGACAATAATAGGTTTATTTTTACAGCAACAACCTCTAGTTCATATTTATGGAAGAACATAATAATGGATGATCTATTTTTTTACCAATTATAACATCTCTTCGATTCTAACAATTAGATTTATATGAATAGTAGGTATCTATCAACATATACATACTTAAATATTTAAGCAAAACCTAACAGATTGAGGAGAAATAGAAAGTTTGGATCAAAGTTAAATTTTTAATCGTCCGAAGTCCTCAATTTTAAATTATAGTAATTTCCATAATGTAATAAATAACTCATAAATCTGTGTTTATGTTATGTTTATGTCTCTACGCGTAGCAATTCGTAATTTGCATTTAAATTAAGGTATGTATTAAATTGAATACTTACCTTATTTAAATCTCTTTAATAGATAGAAAACTACTAATACTAATTACCTTTTATACAATACAGGGTTAAATTGAATAGATGCGACAAATTTAAATATACAATACTGCGTGTTGTCAAGAAAATATAGAACATATAAAATGTCAATCAGCACTTTTTGAACGTCAAAAAAAAACATGGAGACAGTCCCCCAAAAACGGCCCACCCTTCTTTAAACCCAACTTTAAACAGTGTTACGAAAAACGTTAAAATAATTTAATTGTAGTTCAAGACCCCATTGAGCAACATTTTTGTTTGTACAACGTTGCTCCTAAATTAGGAACTTCTTCTCAACCTTTTGGGGCAGCCGTGAGACATTTATTGTTTATTATGTTTTTACTTTGCGTGAATCCAGCTGTTGTATCAGTCCCATACTAACCCATGCAGATCTACATTGAGTTCAACTGTATCAACTAAAGATTTTTCTTTTTTCTTCTTTTTTTCGCACACTTGCTGTCCAATTCACTTAAGACATTGGCAGAATAGTCGACATCGGCTCTGTTTGCCATAATAAAAATAGAATAGAAAAGAATCCAACTGTTGGTTTATTATGTTGTTACTTTGCGTGAATCCAGCTGTTGCCAATTAATGTTTTTTCTTTCTTTCTTATCTGTGACCTGACTATTTGTACATTCTGAAATGATTGACTGACCTGTTTCTCTATTGGTTAAGGTAATGTTTGTTAATAAGAACTCAATGTACACAGTTACGCAATTAACATACCTTTAGCTTTTGAAAACTTGTAGTAACTTAAGTATGATACTACATACACAAGAACCTTTATTTAATACACAATAACTTATTAACTCAATAAAATAACAAACACGCTGTTTAAAACTCCTGCGCGCGCGGCTGCGATCGATCACAGTAGGCACAAATCGGCACGATCTATCAGCTGATAGTCTGACCTCGGGAAGGGCAAAATCTACTACTTAGTAGTAGTAGCGTCACACGCTCCCCCCCACCCCACCGCTCCCGATGTACAAGTAAAAAAAAAAATCTTGGAGAAAGTTATTCGTATTCATGAGTACAATCACGTGTTTAAGTATCGGTCACTAATTACAGGTCACCCTATATATTATACATACTATATGCAAACTTGGTACGGCTTGTTTTACCCGCTAAGTGACCATACTTGAGACCACAAGAACAACAAAACTATAGGGCAGCATTGATCTATCTAACTTTAGTCATAACAATTCTTATCATTATTTGCAGGTGGTGCCGTCGCAGCATTCTTCCTACCATCGGACAGTTCAATACCTTCCTGATATAAATAGTTAATCATCCTCAAATAACCTGTTCGTACTTAATGTTTAAATATACTACGAAGATAAAACAAGTATTTTATTTACTTTTGTGAAGTCTACAAGTTTAATTATTTGGATTAAAGAAAAAGTGATAATAATTGTTTTTATTTTACATAATGTTTTTGTTTGTATTTTAATCTGTAGCCTTCGGGTTATTTAGGGTTAACGATAAAAATGAAATGAGAATGAATGTATTAATTGTTTTTATTTTGTTAATCTCTTTATTGTAATGTTTTGGTTTAGTTTTCCCCCTAATTTTATTCCTTTCTATATTTAGTAAGAAATAGTTGTATACAATGTAAATACAGGGCAAAAGCGAACATCAACACAAAATCAAAAAAAAAACAATCTTCCCCCAAACCGCCTAAGACCTAAGATTCATCATTCCTATTAAACCCACTGAGACTTTTAAATAACAAGACATTTATTTTAGTTCCCTACCTCGACTCGACTACCTCGTTGGTCCAGTGGACGCAAGCGCTACTGCTGAGCATGTGGTCACGGGGTCGATCCCCGAGTCGGGCAAATTGTTATTGAATTCTGGGATTTCTCAGTAGCAGCCCGGAGTCTGGATTTGTGCTTGAAGAATGGCAATAGGCTCGCTTCCTATTACATAGGACTTTAACATAACTGGTGTAATATTACCGGTATACCTCGGCCTGACACTTCGGGGATTACGGACGTAATGTTATGTTTTGTTTAATTATTTTAGTTTTTCACAAATTTATTAAAAAATCTCATTACTTTAGATAGAAATCACGAGATTTTTATAGAAATTAAATAAAACATTTGAAAAAGTCCAGAATCATTTACTGAACTCACTATCAGTTTTCTATGTCAATAATCAAAATATGAACATATAAAAATACTTTATGATTATACTTTGCAGTGCATTGTTCTGAAGTCAGGTTTTTCCCTAGGCAATAGTAAGGTCACTCTAGGAGGACGATTGACATCAATAATTATATTATGTATTATTAGTCGTGACCTTCATAAACTCGACCTTCGGACAGTGTAAAGTTCTAAAAGCTGTGTTTATCCTTCTAGGATGACCTTTATTAACATTATTAAATAAATGTGTGTCTCAAAATTAATGTGAGTATGTTAAGTAAGTAAGTAGGTACATGTTTTATTTTATTTCAATGACAAAACATCTCAATTTGTACCCGAAGAGTTACACATTTTTCTAGTTAATTTAATGACCAGTTTCATCAGACCTTATAAAATACGAGACATTAACTGCAACTAGTTACACATCTTATAGACACCTGAGTAATTACAGATGGTTGCACCTTCCAATTACACTGCAAGAACAATGTAATACTATGTAAAAAAAAATGTTGCCCAACTATCTTACTACTTACAAACAGACAGACCCAAAACAACTACATATAGGCCATACAAATTTGTTCCATGTGGGAATCAACCCGCGACATGCTACGCCAGCCTGCGCTTACCACTGCGTCAACCATACCATCAAAGTAACCCAGGACCTTATTAGAAGCTAGTGACGTTTAAAACATTGATGCAGTTCATGTATACATGAACTCTCGCCTCTTGTTATGACGATTCTTACATCAAAAATCATCATCATCATCTTTCTTCTTTCTTCTTCTTCTGCACAAATGTTTGTGTGATTAGCACGATCAATTATTATTGTTCTGTGTCTGGGTGTAATTTATCTATAATATGTATGTGTCGGGGCCAGCGATGGCTGAGCGATGAACTGACACCGATGGGGGTTTCGAGGTACAGAGTTCATAACGTAGAATAGCAATCTTCAATGCAGTAATAACCTCACTTAACAATCTTAATCACAAAACAACTCAAATCTAGGTGACTGACAGTTTCGTGCTGGATGTGTGTCTTCGTCGGTGTCTCAAATCTAAACTGAGCTCTGCCCAGCTCCCACGCACCAGCACAACTCTGTCCACGTGACATTACCGAAAACACATTCGCGCCTGTACTAACTCTGACTCTGTACTAAGTTAATCAACCTCACAACTTATTATTCAAGAATATCGCTTGCCGCGACATATGTATTTATATAAGTGTGTTTATCAGGTGTTTAGTACCCATAACACAAGCTCTCTTAGCTTAGCTTGCTTAGCTTAGCCTGGCTACGAAATCCATGGCAAGGATACTTGACTTAAGAAGACGTAAGTACCAGTGGCGAGGCAAAAATAAACTTAGTATTTGTATCACTATTAGTTCTGTCTCTTAAAGTCATTGGTCTACCTACCATCCTGTACGAGTATACCTTTGGTAATAATACCCATAGTATATTTGGCAACACTGTTCAATAGCAGAAGAGTTGCTCATCCGAACCTCCAAAGGAAGGAAGGAATCGAGTTATATGGACATTTTTTCTACTAGTTTATTATTCTGCAGAGCAGCTACCAATATTACAAACGATTTACTCGCCTTTTATCGTGCTGTCTGCAAATAATAACACAAATTTAACGTATCTCAAGGGAAATGCCACTTCTGCCATGTTTCTCCCATTTAGTAATAAATATTCAGTAATTTAGTGACTTAAACATTGCTATTACCGATTTCTAATGAGAACAAACATATTGAAAGCCGATTTTACAGTCCGGGGCAGTGGTCCAACTGCTCTGTCGAACTAGTTGGACCATGGGTCTTTACTAGGGGCAATTGTCCAACTTTAAAAATAGTTGGACTACAGCACCTTTTAACAGTAAAAAGTTGCAGTTGAGGTTTTTAGAGTTGGGGCAAGTTATTTTTTAAATGAATTGGACCACGGAACTCTCAAAAGGAACTGTGGGCCATCTATTTTTTAAGTTGGACAACTGCCCCTCGTGAAGACCCATGGTCCAACTTTTGACTGGGTTGTTAGTCTAGTAATTAGTAACCCTGACTGCTATGCCGGAGGTCGTGGGTTCGATTCCCACCCAGGACAAATGTTTGTGTGATGAGCACTATCATTTGTTCAGTGTCTGGGTGTAATTTATATATGATATGTATGTATTTAGAAATATATAAGTATGTTTATCAGCTGTTTAGTACCCATAACACAAGCTCTCAAGCTTAACTTGGGACTAAATGGCGTTGTGTGAAAAGTTGTGGAATATTTATTTATTTATTTAACTAGTTGAACGGAGCAGTTGGACCACTGCCCCGGTGTGCGATTTTATATGACACACTTTTATTAATTGCATTCTAATATTTACGTTCGGTGTTCCGCACTACAAAAGTAGGAATTCCAATATTTCCAATTCGTAATAAAAAAGTTTCACCGAGTTCTATGTGAAAAATAGCAGTTAATTTTTTATCTGTGATGTCAATCTTTCATTTGTTTCTTCCATGTGCATCACTTGGCCAGTTTCTTCAAAAAGTGGGTATTTCCTCGATACGAATAAAGAAAAAAATAAATCAATCTTCATTCATTAAGGGTAAAAATCAACACTATTATCGAACGTCAATAACTACGTAAGACAAAATAAACGACTAGTGGCCCACTTTAGTCCTGGATCAAAAAAAAATGAAGTCACGGAGAGAGTTCTTTGCCCAACAGTGGGATGATGTAGGCTAGCAGTAAGGGTCAGCACAGACAGAGAGCATTTTATTAAGGCACTCGAAAATCAACTTCAATTTTATTGGAATCAAGTTTATAAAGCGGCTATAAAACGCGGGCCGTGCACTTGCACTTTGATTTCAACAGTAGCAGACATCCCGCGGTTTCAACCGCGTTTTTCCGTTCCTGTGGGAATGAAAAACCTACAGGGATAAAAAGTAGCCTATGTCACCCGGGGATAGTTTAGCTTCCCAACAGTGAAATAATTTTCCAAATCGGTCTAGTGGTTTCGGAGCCTATTTAATGCAAACAAAAAATCAAACATTTCCTCTTTTTACATATATTAGTATATAGTATTAAAGTTGATTTTGACGAGTGCCTTGATAAAGTCCTCTCTGTAGCACTCCTCTCTATCTGCGCTGATCCTCACAGTCCTAAAAAACAGCCTCCTGTCACCACTTTCTTGTAATTTTGCTGGATAGAAAAACTTACGTAACCGACTCCCCCAGCAATATTCTCGGTCTAATAATATGGACAAACTTTAAACTACACATAGAAAGTACCTTATTAACATTATAAATCAATCAATGAATACATTCGCCACCTGCTACCTAGCAACCACCGATATACCGAAATAAAATGTTATTAATCTAAAACATTAACAACTAAACTCAAGCAAAAGTCTACAAAAAAAACTGAATTAATTACAGCATTTGGGTATAAAATAGATGTTAACCTTTAAAACGGATATAACTAGAAATGCTAAAAGTTATGTTAACTGCTACTAAAATGAGAAATACAAAACCAGTTAAACAAAAATATTTTAGTGTGTGTGGCTAAACTGAAGACAGGGTTTATACCGACCACCTGAGTTGAATTCACATTTGTGGAAAAGCAGGTTTCCTCACGATGGTTTCCTTCACCGTTTATGACACAAGTGATATTAAAATCATATATATTGCGCACAATATTTCGAAAAGCCAGGTTCGTGACTTAATTGGTTTTGAAATCCAGACCAAACTTGGCCTATTTCATATAGTTTTTTTTATGGTTTTACATAATGCCATCTCTGAGAAAACGTTTAACTTATTTTATTCATAAAATGTTGACCAGTTTTCTGACATAAAAACTCATTGTTAAGATTTAAAAAAAAGTACAGTTCGTTTTAGTCGGAGCATCCTGGTAATGTAAAATCGTGAGGTTTACATTACCATAACGCACAAGTGCGCTTTCTTTCTCTGGTATGAAATGGCGATTCAATTTCATCTCTACGATTCTTTCCATAAACACAATGTTTGTAAATCACTGAATTGATTTTTTTTGACTGATTAAGGCACGGCGCGGCTCCTCCCAAGCGGCACACTCTGCCAGCGTATGCCGTGCCGGATCCTCTTGACAGGCGACACAGTGGTGACACCGAGCGTCCGGCTCCCTGTTTATGCGACACGGGTACTTTCCGAAGAACCCGTGTCCGGTAAGCACCTGTGTCACCCGAAACGACAGGGAGCCGTGCTTCCTCCCGAGAAAAAAAAAGGTGGTATACGGCCACAACTGCTGCTGTAAATACCAACGGACGAGCATAATGCAGCTTCCTACCTGACATACCTCAATAGTCAAACAGGTGAACATACATGCATACTGGTCAACCGTAGCTTAACCGTAGCCTTAAGTTTCTAATGGACCTCTGCAAGTATGCCTGCTAAAGGTCCAGGACCTCGCGGTACCAAGATGTCAGCCGTCACATGAAATAAATTATTACCAATCTCTCGATCGTGACCCCAATTCAAGGGGCACAGGAAAAAATAAGGTTTATAATGTGCCCGCACTTTCAAAAATGACGATTAGCATTAAGTGTTATCGATATAATACATGTCATGTATATCTGCAGGGTGGAGTGAGGATCGACGTAATCCTGATACCCTCAAGCGTATTTTTTATGTTTTTAGGACTGTTTTACGTTATTTTTCCTTAAAACTGTAAATAACCATGCACAAAATGCCTAAGGTATAGTCATAGTCCGCCTTTGTACATTTGTGTAAATAAATATACAAAATCATTTTTCCTCTCAAACCCTATTATCATATAAGTCAAATAATCTCTTTTTAATTTTGTGTTATTTTTTCGCTAATCTTCATATTTTTTACTCTTGTATCTCCATAGACCATTTTGTTTTACAGAGTAAAAAAACTGAAATGAACTTAGAAAATAGAAAAAACTTGTATGTATTGCAGTGCGATACTGTTTAATAATAATAATAATAATAATAAATCATTTATTGCAGATTAGGTACATCCATATTTGTTAGTAGAAGTGCAAGCTTACAGACTAGTGTTAGTAATCATTAATTAACTCACAATAAATAGTTACACACTAAATGACAGGTCCGGGTGGACTTCCCAATGATGGTGGCGAATCACTATACGACTGCGTGCAGCCGTATCCAACGAGCCAGCATCGGAGAGTCCCACCGGTCCGCCAGCGCGCACAGAATGTTGTTGGGACCGTCACGAGTGCGGCGCATGATAGATGCGCACCGTTTGCGCATGATGGCCGCAAAGCCGTCTGTGTCAGCCGCCGCGAACATCGCGGAGGCGCTGCAGTAGCGCGGCAGTCCCATCAGCACCCGGAACGCGTTATTGTATTGAACGCGCAGATCGCTGTATGTTAATACACCGCGTGAAAATGTGAATGCGAATTGAGCTTTAATTCCATAGATAGATTACTGTTAGGCACTGAAAGTTCACTTCACTCAATGTTTTGTTTAGTAACTTTAACAGAATCGACGGACTTAACTCATATAATATTAGGATGTGCGTCGTTGCCCAGTCCACCCTTTATAATTTAACACCAAAATATTCAGTCAAGTGCGAGTCAGGCTTGAGAGGCCGTGATGGGTTCTGTACTTGGGATGAAGCAAATTAGGTAATCAATTTTTAAACGAAACGTGGAAATTAAAAAAAAAATTGCTCGTCGAGATCAGCCCGTGGACTGGTGACCATTCAATAGGTATCCTATCTAATAATCTTCAATTCAAGTCACCTTCGTGCCTCTAAAAACATATTAAGCCGTTGGTCTCGGCTGCAACTTATGGATACGTCGACGGCAAAATCGACCAAGTGATATTTTGTAGAAACATTTCTGCCGCCAAAAAATTAAACTTATTAACTGCACCCTCCATTTATATTTTTGAATCTTATTTATTTGTTAAAACGTATCAATACCTGTACAAATCCTTTAGGGATTACTGTTATTTTAATACCCGTTATCCTAATAACCTTCCATTACCAAACATAAAAACTGATCTCTTTAAAAGAAACTGTTACCCCATGTCAATTAAATTATTTATTATATTACCTAGCGAAATTAAAGACCTTCCTATTACATTGTTCCGAAAAAAATTGTACACCTGGCTTGTCAATAAATGCTTTTACACTACTAAAGACTACCTTAGACTTACAAATAAAAAAATACTGTAGTAGTGTAATAAATAAAGTGTTTAGTTTAAGATTAGTCTTACATCGTGCATAATGTTAAGTTTCACATACCAGCAATGGTCAATATAGGGATCCAACATTTATATATTACGTACCACCTATTTATCCATATTATGTGAATAAATTGTTTTGATTTGATTTGATTTGATTTGCCATTTTAGACAATTCGAAATGTAAAGTAAAAATTAACCTACGCTGATTCA
Organism: Euplexia lucipara; assembly: GCA_921972225.1. Lineage (NCBI taxonomy): Eukaryota > Metazoa > Arthropoda > Insecta > Lepidoptera > Noctuidae > Euplexia > Euplexia lucipara. The sequence goes on along the minus strand of OV179152.1, from coordinate 1,166,426 downwards.
AAAACCATTTGGAGATTTTAGGGTCTTAAGGCTTATTTTTTATCTTTAGCTCTCTATATTACAAGATTGTGTTTATTTTCACAATAATACTTATGTAACCATTTGACTTTCATTTGGGCTCTCTAAGACGTCTTAATGTAGCCTAAACAGACCATTTCCTTCGTGTTTTTCAAGATAAATTAAAAAAATAATTGTTGTTAGTCTAAAAATCGTATCTGTCAAGTGCCAACTGTTGACAATGTCAAGTTTGAAGTTATCTATTAATGTTTTTTGTATGTACTGAAAACGTGGCAAAGACTTAAAGCTATTCTATTCAGTCTACAAAATGACGTCATCACGAATGATATTTCTAAATATAATTTTAAAAAAATCGGTAGGTAGGTACTTGGATAAAAAAAAGCTTCAAATTAGTGGCTTAAAATTAAATGTTTTAAATAATTAAAAAAATACCTGAACAATACTTTACATACCGAATTATCGACTGAAGAAAAGACACATTTCTTCTCTTTATCCGTTCTCAAAACAAAAGAAATGTTTCTACAATCTATCTCTTTGTTGATTTTTCTGTAGACAAAATCTATTTCTACGCCGATTATGCCACGAGTGCTGGTAAAATAATCGTATTCATTTGCATCCGGTGAACAGAATAACATTAATTATTACGAAGATTCCGTTCCTGCCATTAAGCTAAGCAACCCTAATTAAATAAAGATGATAATGACCAAAAAGATAAAAGGTATTATTTTTAACCGACGTCAAAAAAGAAAAGGAGGACGGTCTAATTTCGTGTTTCTTTTTATTTATTTTTTTAAGGTTTGCAACATTCGCCTTACGTTATATACACGTAAAAAAGAACAAAAAATTAACATTTGAGTTTGACGTCAGAAAAGGCTCATTCTTCAACATAATCAAAGCTTTATTATTTATTTTAATCACCTACCTATCAAGCCTGCGTTACCCTAAGTGGGATTATGTATAAATTCAAGTTCTTCTAACTTATCAGACGGACGTGTTGCGTGGAGTTTGTTCTGCCACTTCTTCTTCCCAGCAAAAACACTAGGAAGTGACGACGGGCGAGCTTTTTGGGGGACAGTCTTCTGTAATTTGACGTTAAAAAAGTGCTGATCTTCAGCCTGATTTGAATAAATGGCTTTTGATTAAAGTACTACCTTTACTCGTCATTGTACACTACCGTTTAGGGCAAACTTTTTTCTACAAATAGGTAACTAATAATGCAATAGTGCGATGCATAGTAAATATTTGTGGTTATATGAGCAGCTATATAAAATACAATAAAACACAACCCGATGACTTTTTTTTTTTTTATCTTTATTGATTAAATGGCTTTGATCGTGAAGCGATTATGTCAGCCTCGTAGGTTTACAAAGTATATAATTAGTTTTAATATCTAAGACCTTACCTTAATTAATCTTACAATCATGTAATATAACTTAATAGCTTACTTAGAAGTAGGTTTAGATAAAATGCAATATTACAAATACAAACATCTCGTAAACTTATTCTATCCACCAACAAAGCATGGCAGGGGGAGGTCCCTCACATTACAAATCAAACAGTTTGGAGTATCAACAACTTTCATAAGTTGTCCGAACCCATTCAACGGAATGTGCCCGGATCGCAGGCGGAAGCTAACAAGCTTGCGCCTTAGTAACAACTAGCAATCGAGATGACATAGTTTTATGCGCGAGTTTTAACGTTCTTTGTTTTTAACCGACTTCAAAAAAAGGAGGAGGTTCTCAATTCGGTTGTATGTTTTTTTTTTTTTTTTTTTTTTTTTTTTTTCTTTAGGGTTTGTTACCTCAGTACTCCGTCATTTATGGACCGATTTTTAAAATTCTTCTTTTGTTTGATAGGGTATACTAACAGATTGGTCCCATTTGTATCAAAACTCATACCTGATGAGGCATCTTCGAGGAATTGAGGGAACTCCTCAAAAAATATAGGCACACACGCACCAATTTCAACATTTTTAGTAACAAATCAAGCATTTTCATTTAGAAAGTAACATTTGGTGAAGAAAAACTGATGAGGAAGACAGGCAACGGAACTCTTCAACGCATAACAGCAAATTATTCGCAATTGCTATACTCAGATATCTATGCTGAGCTTTTGTGTTTCCATAACAGAACATTACGCCTGTCTATTTTAAAAGGGGCCCGGCAGAGATGTGCAGATTAATGTTTAGAAAGAACTACTTTTGCAATTGTTAACCGATTTCAATAATACTTTCAAGTTTTGAAAGACTTTTTACATACAAAGAAACTAAAAATTACAAAATAAAAACTTTTTTACAAAAAAAAACAACCGACTTCTTAAAAAAACACTAACAGGTGAAAAATAACTCCAGTTTCGGAAGTCGGTGGCCAATGAACGAAACAAAACCACCAAAGCCACAGACTTCCGAAACTGGAGTTATTTTTCACCTGTTAGTGTTTTTTTAAGAAGTCGGTTGTTTTTTTTGTAAAAAAGTTTTTATTTTTAATATTTCTTATTCTCAAAAATATCCCTATCTATGCCAATATTATAAAGAAGACAGATTTGATTGTTTGTTTATTCGATTTGAAAAATTCTTTCACCAATGGGAAGCTACACTAACCCCAATTAACAAAATAGGCTTTTTATCCTTGGATTCCCACGGGAACGGGAACTATGTGAGGTCCGCTAGTATTGGATAAATTGTGTCGTCTTCTTTGGCGGGCGGCATGAACGGCATAAAAAGTCTGACATTAGTCTAGTCACTAAACAATAAAAAGATACCGTGTCTTTACTATCTTTTGTTTTGTTGTTAAGCCGTATAAATTAAAGTAAACAAATTCATAAATAAACCCGTGTTGGAAACTCAGAAACTACTTTTAAGTAATCCGGCACGGAATTCCCAGAATTAAGTAATAAAATGTGTTAATAACAAGATTTTTTGTTTTAAGAGACGGCTTAATTCTGTTATTGTGTGGTTTTTCGCTAGAACACTTTTAGCACATTTCGGGTGCAGGTAATTAACCTTAGAAATATCTGTGGCATACAGAGCTTGGAATTATCGGGAAGCAGTTAGGACGCACAAATCTCATCTTATACTAATATTATAAACGCGAAAGTTTATGAGGTTTTTTTTTTTTTTTTTTATACATAATGGGTCTACTCTTGACCTCAATCTTGTCCTGCGGTCAGAGATGAGGTCGACGATGGAACGAGCTTACCCATAAGAAGCCTATTAACTCGCGACTTAAACAGATTGGGGTCATATGAACTCGGGAACACTGATGCAGGCAGGGAATTCCACTCCTTGGCTGTGCGCATAATGAAGGAACAGGCAAAGCGCTCCGTGCGAATGTGTGGAACATCTACAAGGAATGGGTGATAACCTGCAGTACGTCTGGATGCCCGATGGAAGAAAGGAGATGGTGGAATGAGCTCGTGGAGCTGAAGAGCACACTCACCAAAATACAGTCTGTAAAAGACCGACAGACATGCAACTTTGCGGCGGTGGGCCAGGGTATGAAGCTTGATACCCACCAGCTTTTCGTCACCAATGAGCCTCTTGGCTCTGTGCTCTACTGAGTCGAGTGTGGCTGGTTGGTATTTGGCTGAGCCATCACAAAGGTGACAGCAATACTCCATGCTGGACCGGACTTGAGCTTTATGGGATGGATGGATGGATGGATGGATGGATGGATGGATGTTTGTTACACTTTAACAAAAAAACTACTAAATGGAATTTAATAAAATTTGGTATGGAGTTAACTGACACCCTGGAATACCACATAGGCTACTTTTTATCCCTGTATTCCCACGGGAACGGGACCTATGCGGGTGAAACCGCGGGACGTCTCCTAGTAATAATATACGTATAACCATTTATTGCTATAATGGTGTAATCCAATTCACCATAAACTATATGGTGAATTGGATTACACCATTATCCAAAAGTGTTATTCAAACCATGGTGTCAACATGGTGACATGATGAATCAATGTTAATTCATTAAACCCTGCCCCCCTAGCCAAGTTACAAACGATTCGTATCTATTCTCTTTCTACAATCGAGAACGCCTCAAATCCCTTTGTTTTGACCACGTGACTTAGCGAAAGGTGATAAGTCACGTCACGTGGTCAAAACAAAGGGATTTGAGGCGTTCTCGATTGTAGAAAGAGAATAGATACGAATCGTTTGTAACTTGGCTAGGGGGGCTAGTGTCCGCGCTGTCATTGTCTTTCTATTGTGTCTCTAATTGACATGATTGGAAGGTTAAATACCCATCTAATCCTGGTTGCGTAGGTATTTAACATTGATTCATTATGATCTGCTAGCCTTTTGAACAGAACGGTTGATGAAATGACAGAGCGATAGCTGCTGGTTTGATTCCCGCACGGAACAAATATTTGTGTAGACTACAAGTAGCTGTTTATCTTTAGTTATAGTTGTTTAGGTCTGGCTGTTTGTGTGTGTGAGTGGAATGTGGAAAGCAAATCATCAACACGAGTAGTTAGGGCTTCTGACTACCCCTAACAATGAGCTTTTTGACAAAATTTTAGTTTTTGTCCCACATCTAGGTTACAAGAAAATTTTCGACACGTCTATCTTTCTTCATCGAGTCAAAATGTCGCATGACGTCACTAGCCAGTACAGTTTATACTATATAATGACGTTACAAGCCCTCTCTCCTTTAATGCGCTTAATCTAAGCAGTTTTCCATCAATTTGAAAAAGAAAAAAACTACTTGTGTATTATTTTTTATAATCTAAGTAACTATGGACTAATTTTTTTTTCTTGTTGGCAACTGAGCCGATGTCGACTATTCTAATTTTATTATAATAATATATTGATGTTCATATTCTGTCAAGTAGCGTATTGTCAAAGGTCTTCAAGAGACAGCCGGGACTAACAAATGCCTAAAAGAAGGGTTGACCATCCACAGATCGACCTTGGAACGCGTAGCTTAACTCTCTACCGACCCGCGTGGCTGTTATTATTTACCATTATTATCTAATAATATTCCCGTTCGTGTAATGTGAGTTGAACACAAGATTCGGTGTTCACAACCGTAATTGTAATATTATCCCGGGCCGTCAATTTCTATGAGAGCACGGTGTCAATCACTGACACGTTTGACAGTGACAGTTTTGACAGTGACAGTTTTGACAGTGACGTCACTAGCAATGGCTGTCGATGCGATTCCAAGCTCTGTGGATGACACGGGCGACTTGCGCGAATGACGCATTTGTCTATTCCGAAGCCTTAGTTTTTTTTTGGATTAATTAAACGCAATAAATAAATAATGTTATTCTATTTATGCACAACGCTTTTTGTGCTTGATTCGACTAAGAAAAGACTGTAGGTATGTTGAATTCAGCTAAAAACGCTATTAGTACCTATTGTATACTTACTCGTATTTTTTAAATTTAAACTCACTATCGATGTATAAATGGGTTATTGTACATTCGTATAAATTATGGCATCAAGTCCACCTTTGTACAGTGTTTTTTACTTGTGCATAGAGTTTCAATAAATAAATAAATGTATGATGGATACTGGATAAATGTAAATGGTCTACTGTAACTGTGTAACTTTTGTGTTTAAATTCAGATACAAATTACTTGTTCATGCATAAATGACTGACTATCGAATCGTTGGATTGGCCTGTTATGCCGGAGGTCGTGGATTCGATTTCCACCCAAGACAAATGTTGGTGTGGTGTAATTATTTATCTTTAATACGTATGTATTTAGAAATATATAAGCTTGTGTTTGTTAGTTGTCTAATCCTACTGATGTGACAAGTTCTACTTAATTTGTGACTAGATTGATTGTGTTATATGAAAGTTATGAATTACTACAATTATTATTTATTTGAGTTTCACATTACTAGAAGTCCTGTCAATCAACCTCTCTAATTATGCTTGATATACTTGTACCTATCTGAATTAGGTTCACATCAATAAACCAATAGTTAGGAATCAATACATTCGACCTCTTGATCACCACACCGACGACTTGCCTTTGGTCTAATGCCGCGAAATCATAAGAGGCTGTCAACCAACGACTGAATGGTGACAGTCACTGATACACTTGGTCTACAAATATTTTTTTGCGGTTATAACCCTAATAGTGTCTGCCAGGCTTTTCCTAGCTCTGTGGGTGACACAGGTGACGAATGACACAGTAACTGATACACTTGGTTTATATGGACAGTTTTGACTGTGACAACCCTGACAGTGTCCGCCAGACGTCTGCAAGCTCTGTGGGTGACAGAGGTGACGAAAGACGCATATTTTTATGTCCCAAAGCTAGTTTCTTGGATTTCAATCAACAAAATAAACCCATAATACAATTCTATTTTTGTCCAACCTTTTTGTGGTCTGTACGAATAAAAAGAGGCTGCAAACTTAAATAGCTTTTGAACCCAACAAAAAAAGTTGTTAACGGTATGATTGTAATTGATTATTTATTGTGCTATAATTAGGTATTTTATTTGATTCGTACGTCAGACTTACACTTAGGTATATTTTACCCCTTTTTTACCAGTCGACAGTGATGCAGAGGAACTTTCCGGAATTATTGGTAGTTGGATATTAAATGTTTAGGTATTAAAATAAGGCTCGTAAACTAAGTCTAAGCAAGTAATACTGTTGAGCATGCGGCTTCGGTTTGGTCTTCGGATCAGGTTATACGTAAATTGAATTATGAAAGAATCTAGAATTTCTCAGTATCATCCCAGAGTCCAAATTGATGTCCTATTTAAAGCAATACGCTCGCCCCCTAATACAAGGGACCTAAACATAAATGGCAAAATGCCGGTGTCACAGGGCGTATACACGTACACTATCTATAGGTACGCCCCTGCCAATCCTTTAGGGAATAACTGGCGTAATGTTGTGTTATGGTAAAAGCTCACTTTCGTACTTGCTTTAATTAAAAAGTGAAGTTATGTTGAAAATAAGCACTTTTTGACCATCTAAATTATAAAAGTCAGTCCACTAAAAAGCCTTCTCTTTGCCGCTTCCCTTTTCCTTGTGTATTCAGCAATCACACTTCCGTAGTCCCACTATTCCTAAATCACCAACGACGCTGTCTGGTGCCAACACCTACTCGTTTATACCTAATAATTTTAATTCACTATCAGCAGGACTGGCCATATTACAAATTCTATTTCTATTAAGGCGACAATAGAAAAAAATGGCATATATATGGAATCAGCTGTTTGTCAACTGTCAAGTGTATTTCATTTTCAGCCATATTACAAATTCTACTCGGTAACATTTGACATAAGACAAACAGCTGATTCCATATACGCCATTTTCTTTCTTTAATAGAAATAGAATAGACATAGAGTTTGTAACTTGGCTAGGCTTGCAGGTTTTACTCTCGTAGTTCTTGTTCCCGTGGGAACACAGGGATAAAACGTAGCCTATGTCACCCAATATAGTGTAGCTACTCAACGGTGAAAGAATTTTTCAAATCGGTTAAGTAGTTTCGGAGCCCATTCAATGCAACCAAATTTTTCGTATGTGTATAATGTTAACTATACTCGTAGATATAGCTAGTGACATTATCGTGAATCACTTCGCAGGACATCCGGTGTGTCAATGTAGGCTCATTGTTCATTACATCTGACTTATTTAACTGTATTATATATCTATAAAAAGTTACTAACAAAGGACACTATGTTCGTTCCATCATTTATAGACTTATGATGTTTAAAATACGTGGAAAAGCATCGTTAATTCCTCTGTTACTACGTTTTTCTTCTCTATGTTCTTTTACCTTGCCAAGCCTCAGACACCTTCATGATAATCTGCCTGCCTTTTCCCAACTATGTTAGGGTCGGCTTCCAGTTTAACCAAATGCTTGTCTGACCTCCACATACACAATACCCCTTGATTAAACTTGTTGTCAGACTTTTGGGCTTTTGACTACCAGTAACGACTGTCAGAAATCTACAAATGATAGCCGGGTACAACGGCATAATATGATTTCCGATAAACGTCGGAAGCGTCCACATGTGATTTTTGTATGCATATAAACTCAAAAACTATTGGACCGATTTGAAAAAATTCTTACACCTTTGGGAAGCAACGTTATCCCCCGGGTGTCATGGCTACTTTTTATTCCTGTATTCCTGCGCCAACGGTGATGAAACCACGTGACGTCCGCCAGTATGTAATTACCGGTCATCCAACCAATTTTTTTTTCTTTTTTTTTAGACGCTGGGAAAAAATGCATTACGCATACCCTCCCGTTGAGGGATGGAGGGGGGTATGTGGGAATCCCCGGTTTGACCCGGTATACCCACTAAAATAACCCAGCGTTGTTCCCGCTTCGTCTTGATGGCGGGGAATGGGAAACCGGCAGAGCCTTTTTGTCCAGTCCCATCGGGATTCCATCATTTTTTTTTTTTTTTAAGGGTGGAAAATCCTCATGGAGGTCCCCCGCCCGGGGAGGCGGAGGAGTCTGTCAGACTCTTACTGACTAAAAACCACCCCGTGTCCCTTCTCACACCTGCGCCGGGGGTCATGGGAACAGAAGATACTTCCGCGATCCCCGACTGGTGCCGGCCCCGCGGGCCTCGCCAAATCGGGATTCCATCATGGACCAACCTCACACAACTCCTGACTCCGTGCTGACAATATTCTTACAAAGGTGATCCGAAGTTTTGGCCTCAAAATAATTAAGACCATCTGATTACATGGCTCAAAAGACACCTGATTAGAATGCAAGTTTAAAACGTCAGGCCCAAGGTTTCGAAATAACCCTTTGCCTTCCGAGAACTGAGCATTATTAGCAAGGCAAAATTATATTATTATTATTTAGTGTACTAAGAAATTTACATGCAATGGTATGCCTTCGGGTTTTTTTTTTCATTACGTCTCAGTCATACACCGAATCGGAAATGAAAGTGCTTTGAAGGCGTAGAGATAAAGTTAATTCCTCTTATAATTAAATAATACCTATAACACTGGAAATGATTATTGTGTAAATTTAATTATTTTATTATATGGTTACCTACTTAGTGGGTAAAATTCAACCGTTTTAGCTAGAAACCTCAAAGATAAAACCTTAATTTCAACTGTGCCAAATCACACTATTCGCTCATTACTTGCCGGAAATACAACAATAGATCTGAAGGAAAATCATTATAATAGATTCTTTAGACAATTCTTTATTTTACGAAGAGGAAACATTCACTTATTTTTCAAAACAAATATTTTTGCATTCACAGATTTCTCGTTAATCACACGCACCTGAACTGGAAATCAAACCGGCAAAAATTTCAAAAATACTTAGTTTTATTTCTAACTAGCTGCCCCGGCAAACTTCGTTGTGCCTTAGAGTCAATTTATTGCTCTTATTATTATTTTTTTATATTAGTTATACATACGTTGAAAAAGACGACAACAAATAAATCCAAACCAATAATAACTACTACTACTTTTAAATTACAACATATATATAACCTAACCTAACTGACCATACCTATCCTATAGCTAACCCAACTATCTAACCTAACTACCTTACTAAAAAATACTAAATTCATAATTTTAATCTGAACTATTGCCTCTATGTTACATACAATAATTTATGCCTATAGTTTTCCCGGTCTACTTTAATTAAAGTCCTAACAGTAAAATAAGTTCTATTTGCAAAGAATTATTAAATTTCGTCTCTGTCATCATTGCTAGTTACGTAAATTGATTTCTGAAATAGAAGACTTTTTTATGCTACATAAAACCTCTAAGTTTAGTAACAAAATAAATTTCAGAACGTAGGTGCGTATTATAAATTGACAACCTTACCTTCTTGGGTTTAGCTTAAGACTTGTCAATTTCAAACTGTCACCTGATAATGAACTGGGAAGTTTGACTCCTGTCATGTCATCCAAGATGGCGCTGCGTTTGAAAAATGTTTGAGACAACCGATATTCTTGATATTTATTTTTATTATGTCGAACGGGATAAAAAGTATCCTATGTCCTTCTCCTGGCTCTAAACTACCTCCCTGCCAATTTTCAGCTAAATCGGTTCAGCCGTTCTTGAGTTATAAGCGAAGTAACTAACACGACTTTCTTTTATATATATAGATTATCGATAAGATTTACGTTTAGGATAAAATTTCGCTTATAAATATTATTCTAAGAAATAAAAATAAACGTGATATTTTCTATTTATTATATTTGTCATCAATTGCAGTAAAAAAAAGCTTTATTATTTAACTTTTCATAAGCAGCCTTCGCATCGCAATTATTATTCCATATTAAACTTATAATATCCAATAGCTGATTTTTAATAGTCAGACAACTTATAATTAAAGAATAAATATGAAATAATATTGACATCGCTAAAGTTAGCTTCGCTCAAGTTAGGTTCGCTAATGTCAGGTTCGCTAAAGTTAGGTTTGCCCAAGTTAGGTTCGCCAGGTTAGGTTCATGCAAGTTTTAATAGGATTTAATTGGGGGCGGAAAACCTGACCTTTCCAACAATGTGCCTAGCACAAATGCCTTAAGTAGATACCTCAACGTAGCGTCAATTGGACCGATTTTATTATATTAATTGAGAATGCTAAAAGATATCCTGTTCCATTAATGTTTAAAAGTATAATAAGAATCAGTCATACATTATGAATGAAGTTTTAAAAATAAGTTCACATTAACTTCAGAACGAGTTTAAAGCCATAATTTTATTGTCACGTGTTTTTGGGACACGTAATCAAGTGTTCCGAAAAATATGATAATTAGACCAATCATCGATGATTTCTTCGTATTTCTAAAAGTCCGAGTCCAAAGATATTTGACATAGTTTAGTACTCTTTGTAAATAACAAAGGGTAATCAAGAGTAAGTGCTTGTGTCATCATATTACAGTGACCTTTTAAAGAAAATACAGTTATATCAGTCTGTCGTAGTGATAGTGAGTAATGGAGCCTATGACGTCACACCGGAAGACGTAAATCCAAAGTCACAGTAATGTCACAAGCTGTGACGTATTTTATACTAGGAGGTTTTGCTGTATCGTGGGTGTACTTCAAAATATGTTTCAACTTGTGCCTTAAATATTATATTATGTGAATGCTTGTAATCAGCAATTGTCATCAATTTAATTTTTGTTACCATTTTTGTGTTTTAGTCTGTAAGCATTCCTAAGATTGTTAAATAAATAAATAAATTCACAAACTACCGGTACATACGGCCATACAAAGTTTGTTACGCGCGGAAATCAAGCCTGGGATACGCAGCGCAACAGCAAATCGCTCAGCCACTGCACTTATTGATCCACCATATTGTAGGCACGTAAGACGAGTAGGTAATGCTAAAATTCTGCAGCAAGAATACTAGGTAGTAAAAAGGCGTGTGCACTAGAGTGAAATAGCCTGTGTATTTTGTATTTTGTGATTCCCAGAATCCCAGTCCAATTTGACTTTAAATTTCTGAGCAGTGCTTCGTATTATATATTTTTTTAATGTTTATTAATCATTGACAACTTACACACATATAAATCGGTTTACATATCAGCACAAACCATCGCGGGTTTAGCATGTCAGAAGCGACAACTCGACAACATATTACATGTTGTTGAGAAATTCCAGATAGAAAAACTCAATAACACTTTGCCCGACCCATGATCGAACCCGGGATCCTATGCGTACCAGTAGCGCTTGCGACCACTAGATCTACAAGCCTAAATAAAAAATATACGTTTGTTTACTTCCATTTTCACCCTTTAGGGAGTATACTTTAAACTGTACAAAATCGCCTATTTTGTCATAACCAATGGGACTTCAAATGAAAAAAGAGACTCATTTACTTTTTAAGGTACAATCTTACTAGGATAGAAATTATGCTTTTTAATGTTTATCATGAGATACAATATAAACATTTTTATTTTTTTTAATTATTTTTTGTAAGATCAAAAAAACAACGTAAATAACATACATAAAAAAAAAAAAAAAAAAAAAATACATACACACGAACATAGAACCTCCTCCTTTTTTGAAAGTCGGTTAAAAATAGGAAATAACCGACGAAACATAATCAAGAGATCTAGAATACAGAACTTATAGTATAGGTATATTATTATAGGTCGCTAAGGATTCCACCCTGTACCTATATTACAGCAGGTACCTATTGCTATTGCTTCTGTCAACATTATAGATCGAAGCTAAACAACAAATCAACAAACACCAGACCAAACTTGAACACCTTCTTCTGTGTGGCCTGGTGGCCTAGTAGTTCGTGACCCTGACTGCTATGCCGAAAGTCGTAGTTTCGATTCCCACCCGGGACAAATGTTCGTGTGATAAGCTCGATCATTTGTTCTGTGTCTGGGTGTAATTTATCTATAATACGTATTTAGAAACATATAAGTGAGTTTATCAGCTGTTTAGTTCCCATAACACAAACTCTACTTAGGGGAATATTTATATTTATTATTTCCCAAATCCAGAACCCAGTTTTCCCAACTATGTTGGGGTCGGCTTCCAGTTTAACCGGAAGCAGCTGAATACAATGAGACTCAAAAATATTATAAGACGTAACAAAAAAAGCGGACCAATTATACAATATAGTCTTTTAGGAGTACCTTTCAACCCATTATGTAGACGTCAGAGGAATAAGCAGTCGGCGCGCTTCTAAGAAAATACCGGCGATACATACATCGGGTGTTACATATATACCGGTGTGAGTCTCGCCTCGCATCAGTAGTGTTTGGCAAGTGATTAAGTTGTGTGATTCCGTGGTAGGTCCTCTAAAGACTTTGTAGTTGCTTGCTCAATAGAACTGTGTTACTGGTGTAGTGTGTGACTTTGTATTATAATACAACAGTGCGATTTTGAGGTAGGTTTTAAATTTTAAATTTACGTGTTTTATGGTACACCAGTGGCTTGTTGGCTCTTTACACAAGGTGTTGTGGTCAGTGGGTTCAAGTCCAAGGTGGTCTTTCTAGGTCAATCTTGGATATTACTGAAGATAAATAATCGGGATTCAACCTGGAGCTATTAAATAATATTTGATAAAAAAAATGACAAAAAAATTATCATGCTTTCTCTGATTGAGAAGATGCCTTTACCCCAAGAAAGGGGCTGTTAATATTATTTATGAAGACCAGCCAATTGCGGGTTAAACTTGCGTATAAATGGTACCATCGTTCAATATTATTGTTACAGTGATTGATACGGTTGAGTAAAAATCGCTGAAAAATTCAAAATGTTTTTTTTTTAATTTATTTTATGATAAATAAAATTTATTTCTGTAAACGTGTTTTTATAAACACTTTTCAAATGAGATCGGATTTTTACTAAGTAAGACATAAACGTGGTCAGATCATGTGAGAACTATGCAGATCAGCGTCTGAGGAAAGAACCACACAGATATGAGACGACCAGATCAGTCAGTGCATGCATTTGTCAGTAACCGTGAGCTCAACTCGGAATTTTCGAAGCTGAACAACCCAACGAACAATACTAAAGAAAGAACATTTTGAGAAAGCCGCATAAACGACGAAAATTAGAACGCAAATAAAAATTAATCCTACTACATTCTTATTACCAGACAATAATAATATAATCATATTAGGTATTTCATGTATATTCATTGTTATAGCGGCAATAGAAATTTACACTCTGTGTAAACTTTAACTGTCCACCTGATACGAGGCTACCAGATGGAAAATTTAAAAATCCTGTGAAATGGACTGATTTCCAGTGAAAAAGCCTGAGATTGTGTCGCAAAAGTTATTCACAACTGATGGTGATGTTGATTGTAACTTTCTAAGTATTGAAAAATTGTAAAATCCTGAGATTTCTAAAGTCCAGGCGCAATCCTGATACGAGCTTAAATATCATGATCTCCTGAGATATGGTAACCCTAAATACGTTCATGAGATAGAGCCCATTGACAGACTGACCAACAAACAGCAAAGGCTAATTAAAAGAGTCTCATTGGCGGGGTGCCAATGAGACTCTTTTAATTTTTTTTTAACTTTTGGGTACGGAACCCGAAAATTTGAACTAATTAATAAGGAAACTCATAATGATGTCACGTGATTAGCATGTTAATAATATGATACTTAGTTAAATAAAAGTGATAACAATAAACCTGATTTTAATTTGTTTTAAAACCAACAAAAGGTGAAAAAAAAGTGTTTTAGCTTGGCTATTAATTTTTAGAACATCAAACTGGAATTATATGGGATTCCCTTAATTAATATTACTGAAAAACATTAGATAATTATTTATGCATTGTTTAGAGTTAAGATAAATGGGCATAGCCGGCACAGATTAGCAGAAAGAAATGCTTTTGCCTAGTTTTTACCAAAAATAAATGAATGATTAAGTAATTATAACCAAATCTTAAGCGACAATCTTAACATAGCGTCAAGGCTTTTAGACTAATCAATGCAATAAAATGTATAATAAAAGCTTGGCGTGTTTAGGCTTGTAGCAAAATAATAAAAGTCGCACGTGGCGATCGTAGGTTAAGCTACATTTGTCGAAGAGGTCAATCCGTGGATGGGTAGTCCATCATAATAAAGACCTGTCTGCACCTCAGAAAGCCTTTTAAACCACTGATCTGGGTTGTCTTTAATAGACTTTATCAGTTTACAGTTTACCTAGTGACTGGGTTGAAGAGGTCTGAGGTTGTCGCTCCATGTAAGTAATGTTAAAAAAATGTTATTGGTAAAATCTTATTATAGTGTTAATGAATATTTGTGTGACAAACTCTAAATAATGTTTGTTACTTAACTTTGACATAAATTGCTTATATTGTTTCACAATGATTAATTCTTGATATTTTAGCATGTTTAACTTTGGCATTATTACTTTGACATTATCTACTTTCACTTTAACTGACAATTTAATAGACATGTAATTTTAAACTTTAATGTATTTAATTTTTTAATTTAGGGACTTACCACGTTCCGAACTAAATGTTGCATGCCTAGTGCAGAATATGGTGACACTAACAACTTTCGTGTTCTTAAAAATAACCACCTGTGTATTAACTACCCAGATTTGCAATAAATGAATTTGAATTTGAATTTGAAAGACACTGGTATTCAACTGCGTCTGGTTAGACTGGAAGCCGATCCCAACACAGTTGGGAAAAGTCTTGGCAAATGATAATGACAGTGCAATAACTGGTAACATTTAAGCTCTAATGGAGAGAAGTATGATTGGGGTCACTAAAAAGAATCGGTTGAGAGCAGCTGAAATACGTTCCAGAACTAAAGTAGAAGATAAATTATAATGAAAGTAAGACAGTTGAAATGGAGGTGGACAGGTCACATGACGAGAGACAGTAAGGTAAAATGGACAAAAATGATAACAGAGTGGCATCCACACGATGGCAAAAGGAAAAGGGGAAGACAGGCAAAGAGATGGATAGACGATACCTATAGTAAAAAGTGGAGACGCTACCTGGTCTAGAAAAGCTAGAGATAGAAATGAGTGGAAACAGCTGGAAGAGGCCTATGTGTCACAGGACACGCTGATCACTAAACCGGGAAACTCGATGTGTTAGACTTAAGTTTTTTTATACTATAAGATTATATGTACCTATGTTCAGTTACTTTAGCAATAAAGGCTTAAATAAATAAGCTCTTAGCACACGACGTTTACAACCGCGACGACGCGCGTTTTTAAAAAGCGCGTTCTCAACGCGTATTAGCAGATAGCTCGCGTCATGTATCGTTTGAACAGACAGACCGGCTTGCGTTTGCTAAGCGTACTGATTGCGTTCCACGCGCGTCGTGTGCCTGCCTTTATTTAATGAAAATGCGTATTTAAAGTAACGCAGTGCAAAAGTTTAGCTTTATTAGACATAACATTAAATTGTAAACGTCTTATCGCAAAAGTTGACCTCCTACAGAGATTAGTAAAATGTTTAATTATTTTGTTGAGATAAAAATTCAATGTTTTTGCTAGAGAGTCAATGACTTGATAGTACTGTCTGCAAACAATTGCCCTTCCACTCGCCGTAAGGGTAATTGGCAGAGTGCGAAGCTCCATTTTAATCGAGAGATCAATGAGGAGGAGGGAGGTTTTGACTTCCCCATTGTTTTAGTTGGTATACAGTATTTAAAATTATTGAAGTAAGACTTCTTTACGCACTCTTAACTCGGGGAGTAAGCTGGAGAATGCGTGACGAGAGCGTTTCGAAAAGTGTAATCAAGCGAGGCGAACGTAAGTTGAGAGGGAGGTATATTTTTCCGGGCAGATCGCCCATTTTTCTATTATTTTCTTAAAGTTAAGCTGGCTCAACTAACAATAGGCCATATACAAATATTTAGTTAGCGGAAATCACACCCGCGACTGTCCAAACCATAGATATCCGTGGTCCTAACCAAGCCGTCATTATAGCTCGACGAATTAGTTCATAGCGCATGTACTAAAGATAATTATTGAACCCCTGGCTTGGCAGTTACGCATGCAGCCACAAAACTAAGTAGAAAATTTGGCTTTATTCTGATAATTGCTTCATTGTTTACGCGAAAATATTTAAAAACTTTCCAAAATGGATGGATGACATTATTAAGACACCCTGGGATAAGAATGATGCACACTGCCTAAACCCGCGCAGAATAGTTCAAGTTGGAGGAGGCTACATAAAACAACAAAAACTTTTTAATATTGTTATGAATTTGTTCATCTATTTACTAACTTTGTAAATATGTGTGTAAAGCTTTATTATTATTATTACGCGTAAAAATATCGGTTACAATCTGTTATAGTACCTTCACTTAACTAAAACCTCGCACATCATTGTTGATAAGTAATAATCAACACACGAACATTACCTCAGTGTTGTCAATTGAAAAATCAAGTTCAATGATCCAAACAATTATATAACTCAGCTTCGTAAAGGAGGTAAGCAAATAAAAAAAGATATTTTTTATCTGTTATGAAACTATAGCACCTGTAACAAGATTGTAAAAAATTAACAGCTAATCACATCTAAGTATTAATTTAATTAAATAAAAAAACAGTGATACGAATTGTCACGGCGGCGGCGGCGTGGTTAATGAATTAAATTTAATTAGCCATGAGCTTTTTTGTCCAATGTTTAAAATAATATTTAATGCTATATTTGAAGAATAAAACATAAAGCAACGGTCAATAAGGCCGCCTTCAAATTTTCCGCCAGGACCCGCGGCGGCAGCGCGGCTGCAGCGCTGCCATCGCGCTGCAACCGCTAGGTTCGAGCATCATAATGTTGTTCATTTAGTTTCAGCCTCATCGATAAATTGTTCAAGCTGATTTTCATTCATGTCTAAATAAAAACACGTACGCATAATCACTCGTCAACTCGTCGCCGCGCGGCACCTGGCGGATAATTTGAAGGCGCCCTAAAACATCAACTTTGTCTTATTAAATAGAGTCTATATAAGTTTACATAAATAATTTGACTTTATAAAATAGAATGACGCTAATAGACCTAGCAAAGAGGTATCGTGTTACCTAGTGGGTAGTGGAGCACAGAGATGATAGACGCTCAATGTAATATGCTAGTATTCAGCAAAATCCGGTAAGACTGGAAACCCACTCCAAAATAGTTGACTAGAGGCTAAAAAGATGATGATGATGAAAGAGGCTCAGTTAGTCGTCTATCCAATTCCTAAGCAGGGCTGTCCGTTGTGTTGGTTACAAAAGCCAAACCCGCTGTTGGAGCTATGGCAGACTCGCCGCATCAGCAGGTTGATCTAGTAAAAGTCACCTCGTGAGAACTGGAGTCAATATTTGAATGACAGCTCTGATTATTTTTTGCAAAAAATACTGCAGACTTGCACTAAAACACACTAAAAGGTACGAAATTACTGTTGTTTCAGAAGTCTGTGACTTTGGTGGCTTTGTTTCATTCATTATTTGCCATCAACTTCAGAAACTAGAGTTATTTGATAGCCACAGTACACAGTTGGGAAGAAATATTTTAAAATTTTATTTTTAAAAATACAACACAGCCAATGGTCATCTCTGTTTACAAGTAAAAAGTTTTTTTTTTCGTTGTGTTTTTTGAGGAAAACATTACATTGACGGAGCAAGTTGTTAATGATAAAATAAATATAGTAAGGTACCTACTATTATGATCCTACTATTGATGCTAATTGTCGTCCTAACCAAATACAGTTGTATTTGGTTAGGACATGTTACCACACGTGCTAAACGAATCTATTTTGAGCCGTTTCACGAACTTGTTTGCCATTCAGTTAATTGATTTAGTAAATACTTGTATTAATGATATATTTTTACTAACATTACAAATGAGAGACATTTGTATGTTGTATCGTATATTTCAAAAATCTTTCACCATTAGAATGCTACATTATTCCTGAGAAACAGGCTATACTTTATATTTTATTTTAGCATCAATACGCGCCATTAGGCAGTCGTAGAAAAAGACCGAGTCAGACTGAAGTCCAACTCGAAGCAATCGAAAACCATAGAGATGTTTGAACCATCGAACAAAACCTCTCGCCATCGCGCATCGCTAATGTAGGTTCATAATAATACTACTTATGTAAATGTATAGCATGAATAGGAAACGCCTTTTCATAATCCTGGTGAGAATATAATACCTATAAGCATAATATTATGAGCTCAACTCACGATTACTGACAAATGCTTGCACTGTCTGATCTGATCCCCTCATATCTGTATGGTTCATTCTTCAAAAAACCATTTCAGCCACTAATCTACATATGGGTTTTACATGATCTGCCCAAGATAATGACTGGACTTTAAAAGAGACTGTGACCTCTGAGTTTCTTTCGGTGTTTCTCCTCAGATTAGTCATATAGTGATACACCGACCACGTCTACTATTTAGTTAAAAACTGACATGATTGTAAAAAAACCAATTTACATGAATAAATATCATTTATCTTTTATCATTTATGTTGTTGTTTTTCCGGGACATCGCCAAGCGTTTGGTCGACTCTTCACGTGACCAGAGGGCTGGCCTTTATTTCGGTCAGAGAATCAGCATTGCCATTCAACGTGGCAATGCGGCCAGTCTTCTGGGCACTTTTCCCGTTGATAGCGATGCGGATGAATTTTTTGATGCCCTATAATTGGTTTACTGTTCTTTTTATTTGTTTATTTTTAGGTATGTATGTAACCTGTTGTCCTATTTTTGGCGTAGGTACCTAATCTTATTATGCAAGAACTCAGGTGTTTGTATTAAAAAATGTGTTCATTTCACTGACCTATACCATAGTTATTTTCGGTCATTTAAAAGCTTTGCCATTTCTGAATGTCAAAGTTCATGGAACTCGGTTTCGTTAGAAAAGAGATAAACCTCAAAAATGAGAACCGATTGTGTTGTAAAAACCGTCAGACACAACCTTTCTTAGTTTAAAGATACTCTGCCCAATATCAATGATAATGAGATGGTAATTAATACTTTAAATTAATAGAGAATTATCTAAAATCACAGGGCGCAAACATGACATTTGACACATGAAAATATCACGCCATTTTAGCAAGCTGCAATCTTTTTTTTTTATCCTTTAAACTTAGAACACAAACTATACTCCATCCGAGTAGGTAGTTAACTAAAGGTAAACAATCTGGACAAGTCTTTTTACATAAATGCTTAATTTATTAATTAAATACAACTACTGTTTAAACAAATTGTTTAATTGATCATGTAATCGTTTTTGTTGTATCTAAATTTGTTTTCAGCTGCATTTTATTTTTAAACTGTGTTATATCTATACAGGGTGTCTCATTCAAATGGGTCAGTATGGGAAAGTCTGAAACTATAAGACATACGAAGATCTGTCCTGAGGAACCATGTCATCGATTTTAATAACAAGAAAAACTGCATTCATACATTTTAAAAAACATCTGTACTCCGTTCGGGAATCGAAACCGGTTATTTTGAAAAAAAAAACCTACACTATTTCTATTTAGATATCGATTGTGTAGGTCTTAAGCAGTAAATGTCTGTATGAAACATGATGTCTAAAATTAATAAAATGCATTGTTTCCACATACTTTAATTTATTTTAGTAGCTGCTCGAAGTGACCACCGCCATTTTCAATACCGCCTCTGGACTATTTGTTGTGGGGTTATGTTAAGCATGAAGTGTACAAAACAAGCTTTGACACCGTTGTAGACCTAAAAGTAGCCATAGAGACAATGTCAACGCAAATTCACCACATGAAGATACAAAATGCAATTGTAAAATCGTTACCTAAACATGTTGAATATTGTATTGAAAAAGGCGGTGGTCACTTCGAGCACCTACTAAAATAAATTAAAGTATGTGGAAACAATGCATTTTATTCATTTTAGACATCATGTTTCATACAGACATTTACTGCTTAAGACCCACACAATCGATATCTAAATAGAAATAGTGTAGGTTTTTTTTTTCGAATTATCTGGGTTCGATTCCCGAACGGAGTACAGATGTTTTTTAAAATGTATGAATGCAGTTTTTCTTGTTATTAAAATCGATGACATGGTTCCTCAGAACAGATCTTCGTATGTCTTATAGTTTCAGACTTTCCCATACTGACCCATTTGAATGAGACACCCTGCATATATAAAAGAAAGTCGTGTTAGTTACACCATTTATAACTCAAGAACGGCTGGATCAATGTGAATGATTTTGGTCTTTTTGGATTTGTCTTTGTCCGGAATAGCATATAGCATAATAATTAATAAAAAACATGAAAAGTCCTCGAAAAAATAAATATCAAGAATATCGGTTGTCTCAAACATTTTTCAAACGCAGCGCCATCTTGGATGACATGACAGGAGTCAAACTTCCCAGTTCATGGTTTTATCTTACACTGAAATCAGTTTTGTAACCTAGCTATTGGATTTTTATTTTGTTTTGCTTATCAGATGACAATTTGAAATTGACAAGTCATAAGCTAAACCCAAGAAGGTAAGGTTGTCAATTTATAATACGCACCTACGTTCTGAAATTTATTTTGTTACTAAACTAAGAGGTTTTATGTAGCATAAAAAAGTCTTATAAGTATTTCAAAAATCAATTTACGTAATTAACAATGACGGCAGAGACGAACTTTAATAATTCTTTGCAAATAGAACTTATTTTACTGTTAGGACTTTAATTAAAGTAGACCGGGAAAACTATAGGTATAAATTGTATGTAACATAGAGGCAATAGTTAAGATTAAAATGATGAATTTAGTATTTTTTAAATCAATGTATTTTAGTAAGGTAGTTAGGTTAGGTAGTTAGGTTAGCTATAGGATAGGTATGGTAAGTTAGGTTAGGTTATAATTATACATGTTGTAATTTTAATTCTATCGAACCCAAAAAAGTTTAAATAAGATCACAGTAGAGACTCGCTACATAAAAAGTAGTAGTAGTTATTATTGGTTTGGATTTATTAGTTGTCATCTTATTAAACGTATGTATATCTAATACAAAAAAAATGATAAGAGCAATAAATTGACTCTAAGGCACAACGAAGTTTGCCGGGGCAGCTAGTTGCCTATAAATACATGTCAAAATTCTAATCGGATGGAGTATAGGCAGAGGTTTATTTTCAATACACCCACTTTTCGCCAGCTATGTTTAAGTTCTATGTAATGGGGGGCGAGCCTTTTGCCATCAACCGATCACAAATCTAGACTACTACTAAGCAATTCCAGCACACGTAGCATGATCACCGAAGAAACGGTCTTTGTCGTGTCTCGGAAGAAAAGAAATTAAGTGTTCATGCTACGCAGGCAGGTGTATTGAAAGAAATTTGACAGATTGAGGTTCCTGTCTATATAATCTGTCACTTTGCCGATTCGTCTGTAGACAAAGGCCGTTTCTTCGGTGTTCAATGTGTTCATGCTACGCATGCAGATAGAAAAATTCAACAACACTTTGCAACACCCCAGAATCAAACGCTGTATTGTTTATTTATTTATTTAGGCAAACCAATTAAAAACACACAAAGACATTCACAGTACAAATCATATTAATTATTATATTATTGCATGCATCTAAATTATGGGTGAGCACAGCATTTTATTCAGATCTCATTAGACAATCTATATATATAAAAGAAAGTCGTGTTAGTTACACCACTTGTAACTCAAGAACGGCTGGATCAATTTGAATGATTTTGGTCTTTTTGGATTTGTCTTTGTTCGGAATAGCATAATAATTAATAAAAAACATGAAAAGTCCTCGAAAAAATAAATATCAAGAATATTCGTTTTCTCTAACATTTTTCAAACGCAGCGCCATCTTGGATGACATGACAGGAGTCAAACTTCCCAGTTCATTATCAGGGGACAATTTGACATTGACAAGTCTTAAGCTAAACATAGGAAGGTAAGGTTGTCAATTTATACGTAAAAAACGTACGTACGTACGTACGTTCTGAAATTTATTTTGTTACTAAACTTAGAGGTTTTATGTAGCATAAAAAAGTCTTATATTTCAGAAATCAATTTACGTAATTAACAATGACGACAGAGACAAACTTTAATAATTCTTTGCAAATAGAACTTATTCTACTGTTAAGACTTTAATTAAAGTAGACCGGGAAAACTATAAGTATAAATTGTATGTAACATAGAGGCAATAGTTCAGGTTAAAATTATGAATTTAGTATTTTTTAAATCAATGCATTTTAGTAAGGTAGTTAGGTTCGGTAGTTAGGTTAGCTATAGGATAGGTATGGTCAGTTAGGTTAGGTTATATATACATGTTGTAATTTTAATTCTATCGAACACAAAATGTTTAAATAAGATCACAGTAGAGACTCGCTACATAAAAAGTAGTAGTAGTTATTATTGGTTTGGATTTATTTTTTGTCGTCATATTAAACGTATGTATTAGATATACATACGTTTAATAAGACGACATGTAAAAAGAATGATAAGAGCAATAAATTGACTCTAAGGCACAACGAAGTTTGCCGGGGCAGCTAGTAATTAATATAATTAGGGATAATATTTTAAATTAATTTGAAACAAAAAATGACGATAAACTAGGACTGAATAAGATTATTAAATTACATAGGTTGAATTAAATAATAGACACATAAAATAGAATCATACCTTACCTACTTACCAAAATTTACTAAAATTAAAATAAAATACTTACAACAATTACTTATTTATTTATTTATTGACCAACTTATACTTATAATGGTCAATAAATAAATAATAATTATTATAAGTATAAGTTGGTCAGTAAATAAATAATAATTATGATAAATTATAATTATAATGAAAATAAAAAATATAATGCGTGACAAAGCCTAGTTAATGGCTTTATTTGGTCCCAAGTCTGGCGATTGTGGTTAACTGTTTCTTTTGTTATCTGTACATACTGCTTACACAAGCCAAATCTTTAGCAACCTACATACAATTATAAATCATCAATTTGAGGCGATAATATCTTGTCGCGTGAATGAACTTGATTGAACTTAATCAGTGGACTTTCCTTGACCTCAAAATTGTAATGTCCCGTATACTTTAACCAAAAAAACCTAACCATTCATTAAAAAAACAAGTACGCTTGTCTGTATGTGTATTAGCGTATAAACTTGATTGAACTGAACGCATTATAATTTTGTGTATTAAAGGTACGCCTACTAAAAAACATTGAATGCCAACTAAGCATGTCTATACAATAAATAATATAAATTAATTAATTCTGTTAATAATTCTCCTGTTGTAAAATTGAAATAGAAACATTTGCGCATGTTACGAAAAGTCAAGGTTAAATATAAAATTTACTATTAATCCATAAACCAGATTATGTACACGTTCTAACAAAACTAGTTTCCAATAGGAAGGTTTTTTGGTCATGTGTATGCGTCATAAACACCTCATAAATTATGCCAAAATTCAGATTACTACGTTGCATAGATATTCAGAAAAACCTGTGTGAGAAACAGTGATACCTCTCAGGATCTACTGGTAAATTAATATCCAAATCCGGTAAGATTGTTATATAAACAGAATAATATTGATGCGTTTAGGGTCAAATGATATTATAAGTAAAAAGGTGTAGGCAGGCACACTCACACACAACACAAGCACGCACACACACACACACACACACACACACATACACACTACACCTATGTAAACCAATGGTCTTATTAACAAATCCGACTTGTTATCAGTATCATTACAATCACTATATGATGAAAAAAAGACAGTGGATATTCTATGTATTACAGAACATAATATGCTAAAAACAGATGTTAAATTGCTGAAAATGGAAAACTATGTACTTGGGTCTCTGTATTCGCGTAGTACTCGTCGTGGTGGTGCATGTGTCTTGGTCCGTAATAGCCTTAAATTTAAACCATTAGATGGACTTAAAAAGTATTGCAAGGAATGTTTAATGGAATGTGCTGGGGTAGAACTATTGGACCACAATTTGCGGGTGTTATGTGTCTATAGATCGCCGAATTCAAATCGGGAAATTTCATTATTCTTCCTGGAACAGTTGAGACAATTACTTGGAGTCCTGTGCGCAACTAAAGGCAAAATTATCTTATGTGGGGATTTTAATATTAATACATTGATAAAAAATGCATCATCTATGGAATTTGCTAAGATATTTAAGAGTTTTAATTTTACATTTATTTTTAAAGAACCTACACGGATAGTTAGTGGAACATGTCTGGACAATTTCATGGTAAACTTTCGAGGTTGTAAAGGTGAACTTCTTGAGCTAGCACTATCTGATCACACAGCACAATTGCTCACCTGTCCTGTAAAAGCAACGTGTGCTTACAAATATTGGTTTATTGAGAGACGCGACTATAGTCAAGAAAACATTGTAAAATTCAAAGAATGCATTAGTTCTTTATCATTCCATGACGTACTTGCAAGTGATGACCCCAATGATGCGTTTAACAATTTCTATGACATTTTTAAATTATTTTATTATTTATGTTTCCCACTAATAAATATTAAAATTAACACTAAAAGACGTTTGAATTGGATGACTAAAGGAATCCGAGCATGTTGTAAACGAAAGCGGCAACTACTATGGCAATATCGAATTACTAAAAACCATAGCGATAAATTAAAATTCAAAGCTCTTTCATCTAGACTCAATCGCATTATCAAGTCAACAAAAAAATCACGGAACAACCACTACATACACACAGCTCGCAATAAATGCAAAGCTACATGGGACATAATAAATGACTCTAAATGCAATATTCCAGATAGCGAAATACACAATTTAACTGTTAATGGTAAACTAATAAATGATGCATCATCTATAGCTAACTCTTTTAATGACTTTTTCATTGACAATATAAATTCAGATTTGCCACACAGCACACCAAGCAGTCTTGACACTCAGCTTAATTCTATGTATATGTATCCAATACTTCCCGGTGATGTACTTAAATTGATATTAAATCTGAAGAATACCAAAAGCACTGGTTATGATGAAATTTGTACAAGTATACTTAAACATGTAGCCTTGAAAATAAGTCATGTTCTTAGTCATGTTATAAATTTATGTTTTACTCATGGTGTATTCCCTGATAAATTAAAGGTAACAATTATCAAACCACTTTTCAAGAAGGGAGATAGGCTGTCCGTAAATTGTTATCGCCCTATAGCTCTTATACCAGTGTTTTCAAAAGTATTTGAAAAAGCAATACATAATAATATTTACAATTACTTTGATAAGAATAACTTGTTTGCAGATGAACAATCAGGGTTTAGAAAAAATAAATCGATTGATATGGCAGTCTATAATTTTTTAGATAAGGTAATGCGTAATTTAAATAATAAGAATCATGCTTGTGCATTATATATGGACCTTACCAGAGCTTTTGATAATGTAGACCATAATATATCAAAATTGTCTGCTTATGGTGTTAGAGGCAGTGCTTATGATCTAATAAAGTCCTACTTAAGTAACAGGAGACAATCGACTCAGATCACAAGGATTTGTACTAAGACTAAAAGAGAAATAATTTATTCATCAAAATATAGCGAAGTAAAAATAGGGGTACCGCAAGGCAGTGTTTTAGGACCACTTTTATTCATAATTTATGTGAATGACTTGCCGCGCATTACGAACCATCCGACTGTTTTGTTTGCTGATGATGCCACTGTTGTATTCTCCAGTAAAGAACTGTCTAAACTAAAAGAAGAAGTAGAAAATACATTACTAACTATTATAGAATGGTTGACATCAAATAAATTAAAAATAAACTTAACCAAAACTAAAACTATGTTTTTTAAGAATAGAAATGGCAAACAAACAAACGTCGATGTTTATGTTCAAGGACAGAAGATTGAGCAAATCAACACAACAAAATTCCTAGGCTTACATATAGACTATAACCTAAACTGGAAGTCACATTTGGAAAGCTTGTGTCTTAAATTAAGTCAGCAGTCCTATGCGTTATATATGCTTGCAAAAACGGTCAGTACCAGTGCGGTCTTAGCGTCTTACCATGGTTACGTAGGATCCTTGTTGAGATATGGCATTATGTTTTGGGGCTATTCTACAGAAAAGGAAGCTGTATTTAAAATGCAAAAGAGATGTATCCGCGCAATATGTAGTTTGAAACCAACAGATAGTTGTAAGCCCTTTTTCCAAAGCTTAAAAATATTAACACTACCATGTTTATATATATTGGAAGTCGTAGTCTTTGTAAAACGCAACTTGCATTATTTCAAAAATTATAGAAGTCAACGTAACAATAAAAAAATATATTTCCCTGAAAACAGTAGAACTACTTTGTTTAGCAATAGTATTTTTTGGATGGCACCTCGACTTTATAACCATTTACCGAGATGTATTATAGACTTAAACAGTATCGACATATTTAAAAGTAATGTTAAAAAAATGTTATTGGTAAAATCTTATTATAGTGTTAATGAATATTTGTGTGACAAACTCTAAATAATGTTTATTACTTAAGTTTGACATAAATTGCTTATATTATTTCACAATGATAAATTGACATTATCTACTTTCATTTTAACTGACATCTATAGTATAATGTACTCTGTGACTGACATTTTAATAGACATGTAATTTTAAACTTTAATGTATTAATTTTATTTTATTTTTTTAATTTAGGGACTAACCACGTTCCGAACTAAATGTTGCATGCCTAGTGCAGAATATGGTGACACTAACAACTTTCCTGTTCTTAAAAATAACCACCTGTATAACTACCCATATTTGCAATAAATGAATTTGAATTTGAATTTGAAACCTATGTACATCTTGCCTTTTATTATATTTGTATTTTTGTTAGATATTTATTTAGCTTTTCATGTTTTTCTTCTTCTTTCTTTTGTTATGGAAGAGCGGAGTCTTCTACTACAGGCATTGTTTGCTTAAAAGAAGGCTCCAATCACAAACTAACTGTTGTAATCTTGTTAAAGAAATAAACAATTTGAATTTGAATTTGAATAGGTTATACGGGCTCAGCAAGAGACACGTTAAAATGTGGCTGACTAGCCACACTTCACCTCAGTGTGGCGTCGCAATGGACGCGTGCGCGCGTTTGTGTGCCGTTTTTGAAGATCGAATGTTGTTTAGATAACCTGTCTACATTTTTTTACTTATAATATCATTGTTTAGGGTGGAATAAAGAGAAATGTAGCTTCGTGTGGAGAAAAATGGCCAATAAATTCTATATTAAGGTACTTTTTTTAAAATCGGTTTTTACAGTATTGTTTTTGGGTATTGAATTTTGGGCTTCGCGGTCACCGGGCTGCTTATAAGAAACGATTATGCGTCTAAAATGACTAACAACGCCGCGGGCGAATCTTGTCTCACTCACATAACTTTTTTACCCTGTCAATGAATACATATTTTTGCAGTCTCATAAAAACTTGATATTGTTAAAAGTAACTGGTTCCTTTAACTGACACTACTTTATATTCTGTACCGGTTTATTTAACCTCAAAACAGTTGGTTAACCTGTTGATGATTAGTCCTGA
The DNA here is from genome assembly GCA_921972225.1 of Euplexia lucipara. Taxonomy (NCBI): domain Eukaryota; kingdom Metazoa; phylum Arthropoda; class Insecta; order Lepidoptera; family Noctuidae; genus Euplexia; species Euplexia lucipara. The sequence continues at coordinate 1,138,493 of OV179152.1, read as the reverse complement.
GATCATTGTGATATGATGTGGTATCTAAATAACGGTTTTTTTGGTTTCTCCAATCAATGTGGATGGGATGCTCACTTCACCCATAAATACTTGAGTTAACGTGATTTTTATGTTAGTATACAGGGTGTCCAAGAACCTGGCGTCCAACTGGATTCCCACGATGCCCCAAGTTCTAACAGTACTCAGAAAAATATTTTAAAAAATCCACCCCATGTACTTACAGAATTATACTGATTTCAAAAAAAAAGGGGAAATGAGCACCCTGTGACATACTTTTGAATGCTGTGACTGCTAATGCTGATAATTTCGATATTTCTTGGAGGTTTTGTAATCTAGGGTATTGCTGTGTCTAAATAGAATGTAAAAATAATGTACTTATTGTACCATTTTAAAATAAAATATTATTTTAACTAAAGGTGATATGGAAAACTATTGAATTTCGCAACTTTGACCGACTGTAGTGTAAAAAAAATGTACCAAAATAGTATGGCAAGTGACGTCAAATTTTGACGCGTTTATTCCTCTTTTTAAAAAGGTATAATACTTACACATTAATTTGAAAAAAAAAATTTTGATAATATTTTTACTCAACAACCCAATTTTTACGAAGTGCCTACCTACTAACGGTAACTGTCGGACCCTTTCTTATCTTAGAAACTGTTATGTTACTACTATTATTTACTTCGGTTCCAAGAGTGAGCAAGAAGGAAATACACACAGGTAGATGGGTTCCTAGTAGAATAAAAGCAAAGAATGTTAGTTTAAAGATATTTTATTACAATAAATGTTCAAAATGTTGACCACCCGCGGCAATACAAACTCTCACTCTCCTTAAAAAGGACCGCTTTATGTTTCGCGAGTAACTTTTTTGACGTATCACCTGCACTGCTTGTGTTATCTTCTCACGAAGGTCAGCGATGTCATTAATGGGCTTCGCATAAACGAGCTCCTTCATAGTTCCCCAGAAAAAAAAATCCAGCGGATTTAAGTCAGGTGAGCGGGCTGGCCACGGGATTGTTCCTGATCGCCCAATCCACCTGTTCGGGTATTGCTCGTCCAAAAACTCTCTAACGGATACGCGAAAATGTGCTGGACAGCCGTCGTGTTGGAACCACATATCTGGTGGGGTCTCTTCTAGTAAGTTTGGCAAATCATTTTGAAGAAAATTTAAATATGATTCGCCAGTCAAATTCTCGGGCATCTCAAATAGACCAATAATATTCCCACAGAGAATACCGGTCCACATGTTCACTTTGAACCGGTACTGGGATCTATCTTCTCGCATCAAGTGCGGATTTTCCACATGCCACTCGTGCAAGTTGTGTAGGTTCATGTAGCCATCCTTCTTAAATGTTGATTCATCTGACCACAAAATTTTGTCGATAAAGTTTTCGTCTTCTCGATGTTTTTGCAGGATTGTTTCACAAAACGCGACTCGGCTCGGATAGTCTCGAGGTAAAAGACTTTGCACTCGCTGTACGTGGTACGGATGATATTCTTCTTTTTGGAGAATACTGTGTGCTGTGCTCTTCGGTATCCCCGTATCAGCTTCTATTCCTCGCACAGAGATGCTTGGATTTGCCGACACCGCCTCTAAAACTTCATCGCGTATGAAGTCATTTACGGGTCGTCCTTCACCAGCTACTTGATTGGGGAACCGCCCGTCACATAGTGATCTGTGCACATTAATGAAAACTCGATGGTCGGGATATCGCGTAGCCCTCGGATACCTTTCTCTGTAAAGTCTCGCTGCAGCTCGTCCATTACCTCTACATTCTCCATAAATGTAGTGCATATTTGCGTATTCTTGCGGAGTGTAGGTCGCCATGGTAGCACACACAAAACACAAACTGTCCAAACACAGGCAAAGGTCGTCGTAAAGAGTTCGTTTCAAAGTCCAGAGCACAAAGAGTAATCGAGTCCAATAAACAAAGCTTTAAATCGTAGTACGTGATCAATGGTAACAATAAGAGAGAGGTGCGTAGTAACGGCAGGAGGCAGTGACGCGTACTGACCGTACTGTTATCCTAAATAGCACGATCCCAGATAGCGTCACTATCTATCTCACTCGCACCTCTAACCTTTTTCTCCCTCACTCTTACCTGAATAATGGGGTACCATAAAGAAGAACCAGCAAATCGCAAAGATAGTTTCTGTCTTGCTCCCTCCTGTTGTAATAACGAATCACTATGGTGAGATGCATGCACATACCGTCCCTTACGGTCTAACCTGTTTTTTGAGAGGCCTGTTGTTATTTTTATGAGCATACAATAGTAATTCTTTAGAGGTTAGATTCAATTCGTCGTAAATTTTTCTTTCTAAGAATTCTGTAAGACATCGTAAAAATTGGGTTGTTGAGTAAAAATATTATCAAAATTTTTTTTTTTCAAATTAATGTGTAAGTATTATACCTTTTTAAAAAGAGGAATAAACGCGTCAAAATTTGACGTCACTTGCCATACTATTTTGGTACATTTTTTTTACACTACAGTCGGTCAAAGTTGCGAAATTCAATAGTTTTCCATATCACCTTTAGTTAAAATAATATTTTATTTTAAAATGGTACAATAAGTACTTTATTTTTACATTCTATTTAGACACAGCAATACCCTAGATTACAAAACCTCCAAGAAATATCGAAATTATCAGCATTAGCAGTCACAGCATTCAAAAGTATGTCACAGGGTGCTCATTTCCCCCTTTTTTTTGAAAACAGTATAATTCTGTAAGTACATGGGGTGGATTTTTTAAAATATTTTTCTGAGTACTGTTAGAACTTGGGGCATCGTGGGAATCCAGTTGGACGCCAGGTTCTTGGACACCCTGTATAATGGCGTTGGTCCTATCGGTTTTTTGGATATTTGCAAAACGGACCATTACAGAGAAAAGTCCCCTTCACCTCTCCTGATCTTCAAAGTCTCATAATATTTTAAACATACATACATAAACTCACGCCTTTTTCCCATGGGGGTAGGCAGAAACTACAGAGCGCCATATGCTGCGATTCTTAGATACTTCTTTTGCTTCGTTTACATTCATACATGTTGTCATACACACACGCCGGTTGCGAGTACTACGCACCAGGACCTTTCTGAAGAACCTCACCAATAAGGTCTATGTATGTCCTTCTAGGGCGTCCCCTCCCGGCGTTCCCACTTACATCTGCCTTGTAATTTATACTTTCCGTTAGTCGCCTTTCAACCATCCTTTCAACGTGACCAAACCATCTAAGCATACCTACTCTTTTCAATAATTAATCACCACCTGTGTAGCATGATGGTATCTCGACGATAGAATTTACGAAGTGACAGTTTGTAGCAACATTTCTGCCCATTACAGAAAAAATAGTGCTCAATGAAAAAAAAAATGAAAAAGGGTTTATTTGTAACTTAAGGCAAATACAGTACATTTTACTTCTGCCAAACTACCGAGCAGTTTGTTGGCAGACGTAGCTCCCACGATACACTCAATATTAACGTATGTATATAGGGTGACTGGTAATTGTGACCGATACTTAAACACGTGGTTGTATTCATGATTTCAATAAACTTTCCCAAAGAAACTTTTCTTTAAACACAATAACTTATAACACAATAAAATAAAAAATGCGCTGTTTGAAATTCCCGCGCGCTCGCTTGTGCTCGACCACAGTAGGCACGAATCGTCGCGATCTATCAGCTGATAGTCTGACCTCGGGAAGGGCAAAATCTACTAGTAGTAGCGTCACACGCTCCCCCGCCACCTACCGCTCCCGTTGTGCAGTACTGACGTAATTTAATTAATTTCAAGTTAACGAGTATAAAAAAAGTTTCTTTGGGAAAATTATTCGTACCTATTCATGAGTACAATCACGTGTTTAAGTATCGGTCACTAATTACCAGTCACACTATATACGTTTGCTTTTCCATTTACATAATAAAATTACAAAAATAATCTTACCACAACCAAATTACTGCAGAATACTACAAACTTGTTAAATATACTACTAGATTTAAATTTTAAATTACAGCTTTGTGAAAATGCTGAGGTTTTCACTAAAGTTAGACAAAAGATAAGATTCAACTTTGTTTTTAAATGTTCTTTTTGTTACTTACGTTAGTTTCAAATGGTAGGCTGTTAAAAAAACGTGGTACTAAATATTTTTTACATCTTTACCCAAAGTAATTATTACAAGTTGGTACTTTTAATTCTACAATACCTCTTCTACGATATTGTAGACTATTATTGTCGACTGAAGAATCTGAACATTTCTTCTCTTCATTCTTGACATTTTCGTGCCTAAAACAAAAGAAATATTTCTACAATCTGACACTTAGTCGATTTTTTTGCAAACAAAATTTGTTTCTCTTTTCCTACCTCTGAATTTCTTTCGTCATCTCTTCTCAGAGATTAGTCAATTTGGTTTTCTTTTTTAATAGGTACCCGTCATTAACGTGTAAAGGAGTCCGAAAAAGTTTGACTTAAAAAATTAAAAAAATATTTATTTAAAGTCGGTTGAGGTGTTTTAAGAAGCTCTCCAATCCTGTTCTTTACAAGTTTGTCCAACCCAAGATTAATTTTATTGATTTAACGACTTGAAAGGGATTTTTTGAAACCTCCAATCATTTCTTTTTATTACCTTGATTTCACTTTTTTGGTTTCCCCTTCTCGAGTTCTTAATTTAGATACCCACATGACCATTTCCCAAAAAAGTAATAACCAGTTTGCGGTTTTAAGAAACCTTCTAGAAGTCGATAAGAAGTAATAAGTGTCTCATTAGTGACAGTATAATCAAATCACTAATAATAAATCAGATGATATATTTTTTTGCATTTGCAATTTGCCATTGGAAATGCTGATATATTGCGGTTAGAAAAAACTTGAATATACTGTCTTACAGTAAGCAACTACCTGACCTCTACAACCCAGCGACACGATACTCTTGTTTATAAAACTAGTTATCAAAATTTTGGGGTTCTAATGATAATATGAAATTAAGGGTGCTTCTACACGGTGTAGCTTGCACATATTGAGGCACTTGCGCAAGTTGTATGCATCGTAAACTTTACCGTTAAAAAACATGTGCGGGTCTAGCGACTTGAGCTGAAGTAATCCGCGTACTCTGTGGCGCGCGCATATACCTCTTGACCACGAGCAAATACACCCAGACACAGAGCAAATAATCGTGCTTATCTCAAAAACATCAGTCTTCGGGAGAAAGAAAGAAAATACAGTTATTGGCAACAGCTGGATGCACGCCCAGCAAAAACACAATAACATAAAAAAAAGTGACAAAAAATGGCATGTCTCACGGCTGCGCCAAAAGGTTCATTTCAGCGGTAATGCCATACAGTTAGCAAGCAGCAGCAGTCAGGGCTACTAACGACTAGAACCACAGGGTCCTTATATTGGCTCCGATGTGGCGAATTCCTCTCAAATAGGTAACGATAATAATGTGTCTTATTAGTCACAACTGAGCTCATAAATCAAACCGATATTCTTTAAATAAAAGTAAAAAACAAAAGAGTACATTAAAATATAAAATTCACTTAAAAAAATATTTGCCAAAGTTCAAGAGTGAGATCATAGGTCAAAACAAGAATGACTGTTTTGAGATAAGAGGATAATATCTTAAAATGTAATAAATATCAATGAATGTAACGTATGTAACGTAACGGTTTCTTTTATAAACGTGGTAACGCAGAAAGGCAGACTGAAGTCTGACAAAATGAAAAACAAAGGCGTAATGAGTTAAAGACAGATGCTGGAGAATTTGTTCCTACCAGCAAAACACGCTAGGAAGTGGCGAAGGGCGGGGTGTTTTGGGACTGTATTTTGTAATTTTTTTATAAGTTTATTTATTTAATACTTCGAGCACACTAATGTATAGAGGCGGTCTTAGTGCCATAGGCATTTTTTACCAGTCAACATCGCACACACACACACACACCACACCACACCACATCATCGCTTACCATCAGGTGAGATAGTGGTCAAACCCGTGCCTATCAGTAATAAAAAAAAAACATTTAGGTGACGCAGACAAAAGCAGTGGTATGTGCATTTTTGACATTCAAAAAGTATCTGATTACCTAACTAAACTACTTAACTAAGCCTAATTTAAATGAAATAACTTTGTTTGAACTAAAGAAATAAATATTGATAAAAAAAATGTAAAAAAAATGCCTCGCGGATGTTGGCGCTTTCGCGTTTTAAATAACTTATTATTAGCATCTAAACCGCTTAGTATTACCTATTAAAGTAAAACCTAAATATTCGTAGTATATTTAAACACAAATTAATGTTAATTTTCTGACAAAAATCCAGAATCAGTTTAAATCTCACATTTCTGATCACAAGGCTAAAATAAATTAGCTGGCAATCCTCGGCAAATGTTGGGGGTATCGATAAAGAATGATGTTATAAGACGATCGCCTGGCTCATTGGTTTATTGGTTACAAAAGTAAGTAAGTAAGCATTATGTATTTGCTTTAATCTTTTTCTTTTAGTGTGGTTGGTTGTGACTAACCTAAGTTAAGCTAGTCCCAAGTTAAGCTTGAGAGCTTGTGTTATGGTTACTAAACAGCTGATAAAAATACTTATATATTTATAAATACATACATATTATAGATAAATTACACCCAGACACAGAACAAATGATCGAGCTCATCACACGTACATTTGTCCTGGGTGGGAATCGAACCCACGACCTCCGGCATAGCAGTCAGGTTCGCTAACTACTAGACCAACAGGCCAACAAAGTGATAAAGTTTTGATAATACGCTATTGGTTTTTTTCCAAAATATGTAGATGTGACACAGTGTGTAGGGGAACACAAGCTTGACATTGTTTTGAGTATACAATAAACTCACAATTTCAAGTAACTTCTGATTCCGATTGCGGGGTCAACGACTGCTAATAGTACCTATAGTAACTTGAACTCGAGAGTTAGAAAAACATTTTTTTTCCGTTTTATCATCATTACTTATCGACCAACCCATTGCGAGTGGAATTTCGCCAGTCCATTCAATTTAATATAATCATCTACTAATATTATTTAATTACCTTATTAGTGGTCTATGACGCACATCAGTGTATTCGTGAGGGAAAGAAGAGCAAAAAGTATGATTTATTATACTTCATGTGTACCTAACTAACAGTGTTTTGAAATACGTCGTTTGAAACTTTATGTGAGTATTTGTCATTGCCCTTGGGCATAAAGTAGCCTACATAACACCCTGATATCCTCTTTGGGCAGGTGAATCGAAGGCTTGATCCAAAAAGCAGTACTCCTTCACGGCGCGCATAGTTTAGCGGTATTAGGAATAGCACTTATTAGTACTTGGAGAATCCCCTGCATAGGGGATCGTAATGGAACATAGAGTGTTGTGTAGTCCCCTGGGGGACTACTATAGGGAATTTAAGTGGAACACTCAAATTATAAATATTTATACTCAAAATATCTACTAGTATTATTTTCCTCTATTCTATTTCGGACGGTCCTGTTGGTCTAGTAGTTAGTGACCCTGACTGCTATTCCGGAGGTCGTGGGTTCGATTCCCACCCAGGACAAATGTTTGTGTGATGAGCACGATCATTTGTTCTGTGTCTGGGTGTAATTTATCTATAATATGTATGTATTTAGAAATATGTAAGTATGTTTATCAGCTGTTTAGTACCCATAACACAAGCTCTCAAGCTTAACTTGGGACAAAATGGCGTTGTGTGAAAAGTTGTGGAATATTTATTTATTTATTTTCATTTAAAATTACCACTGCTTTTCTCTGCATCACCTAAAGTTGACTGGTAGAAAATGCCTGTACATTAGTGTGCTTGAAGTATTAAGCAAATAAATAACGTAAAAAAACGGTAAATGTTTTAAAATAATTTACGTCTGCGTTTACCTACATATAAATCAATAAAGGTAAGTAGGTACAATAATATTTAAATTAAAAGTGACCCATAATAGAAACGTCAAATAGGTAACTACTTAGAGGTTTTTTGCTCGACATTCTACGAAACCATTTGCCTGACCCCCACTTGGCCAGGTTTTTTTTCTTACTTAACATTGGAAACATCGGACTTTCTGTGTTCACAATGGTAAAAAGATGTTATTAATAATATGTTGCTAATAAAAGTTTTTCCCTTTAAATAGACCACAGTGGCTTCAGTCAGTGAAACTGTGTGTCGCAGGTTCTATTAACGCAAGGAACAAATATTTGTTTTGTCTTTAGGATTGTTTTCGGATATGTTTGCACTATACAGGGGGAATTTCTAGTGTTGGGCAAAGAATTCGTACAACAGATCAAGTAGATTCGCGAACGTACTATTCCTTATTTTCAAATTACTTATCCTTTCAAAATCAAAAGTCTCAAATTAGGCAGAGGACCAGCACTTTTTGAACGTCAATATTACATAAGACCTAGTGTATTTGCTGGGAAGAAGAAGTGAACTGACTCCTGTCTGTCTGATAAGTAAAAAGAACTTGAATTTACACAGTATAATTAGTTATCATTATGTTATAAATCAATCTATTTTTTTTTTTGCTATATATGTTAGCTAGCACACTCTAACATACATATTATTATTTCATCAGAAAAACTGCTTCTTGACCTTTAAACTTCACAACAACAACAACAAACTATGCAATATTATTATCTATAATAGTTATATAATCCTTAGGTGTTAACTTACCACCATTTATTACCGGAGGAATGTTATAACACCGAAAGTTGAACCATGTCAAGGTGTAAATCTGCGATAATTAAAAAAACAAATGAATTCACTTTTTAAAAATTGTGCGATCACTTACAGCCGCATTCTGAGACATAAGTTAAAATATTCAATCGACTTTTATTGACAGGTTCTGAAAATAAATAAATAAATATTCCACAACTTTTCACACAACGCCATTTGGTCCCAAGCCAAGCTTGAGAGCTTGTGTTATGGGTACTAAACAGCTGATAAATATTTTAATATATTTTTAAATACATACATATTATAGATAAATTACACCCAAAAACAGAACAAATTATCGTGCACAACACACAAATATTTGTCCTGGGTGGGAATCGAACCCACGATCTACCACAGTCTTATGGTATAACCACAAAACCTCACGCTTGTAATCATCGATGGGTTAAGCAGAGATGACGTCTGGTTTGTTGGTCTAAAATGGTCGCAAGCGCTACTACTATGCATGATGTTCTGGGTCATCTTACCAAAGATCGCCCCTGGTTCGGGCCCGACCCGGGGATCGACCTAGGATAGTCAAAGCGTCATTGACTTATGTCAGATTAGTTGTATACCAAATAATATTGTTAAAATACTATTTCAAAAAAGAAAGTAAAGATTTTCTTGTCAAATCTTCTCCATACGAAAATACCTTTTAGAAGGGGTAACACGAATTATTTCTATATTTAATTTAACTTACCGACGTTGAGTTATTGCTTCATTCTTAATGTAACTTAAAAACGTACTATGAAGGCATTCAAATGCTTATGAAAACACTGATAATAGATTTATATGTATACTTTTACTTCGTAACAATAAGGCATATATATTTTTTTATCCTAGCCCTTAAAAATGCCTTAAATAATACACGAAACGTAACTTTCTCTCTCCTTCTATCTTCACTAACTTATTTCTCTCTTTCAACTTCTGTTCGCGTCACCCGATCACACATTTTGTAACGCTCTCGTCACGCATTCACCAGCTCAACCCCCAAGTCAAGGTTGTGCAAAGAAGCTTTACTTAAAAAACAAACAAAATAAGCAAAGACGTGCATAGGCAATGCTTGATTTTACTTTACGTCTTAGAGTACGGCAGTTAGGTTCAAAATGTTTTATTTAAGGATATGATAATTACTAGAAGGTATTAATCTGTTCAGGGTCCCGTTTCGATAATCTCAATGTCGTGGATGTCACAAAGAGACTATAAAAATGTTAAACTCATAGTTTGACCTGACTTTATTTAAATAAGTACCGTATTCTGGCAGTTCCAAGAGTCTGACATTTTTATTTTTTACAAAACGTTATTGCGTATCTCCGTGTCAAAGTGTTCAACGATTAACTGTCAAACAGCTAGTTTCGTATTGGCCTTCATCAGTATGTATCTAGGATGACGTCATGCGCACTCGCAAAGATGTGACGAAACGCACAGGATCCCGTCTGACAGTCACCGTAACTTGAAGTCTACATGAAGTGCAACACCATTTTTTGGTAAATTCTTAGTTTGTCATCAAAATTCGAAGTGTAACAGATCACAAGTCACTGGGAATTAAGAGATGGCCAGTAGCTCTGCTGGAGTGGGTTTACGTCAATAACGGCCAATGGCGTCCAAAGGGTGGGGATCAACGGGTAGGCCATACAAATACTCCACCATTTCTTTCTGGGCCTACCACGCCGCATTTCCTGCCATATGTGATCCCCTCAGTTGTGGCTTTTGTGCATTGCTGCTCCGACATGCGGCAGATGAGGCCGACCAAGTTCCACTTCTGCCATTCCTTTTCTCTTTTCATTTGGAGTCAGCCGTCCTCGTTTTAAGGCACCAAGACAGTTGGGTTACTGTTACTCCATCTGAGCTCGTTCTATGTCCTTGGGGTCCCCTCAGTTGTGGCTTTTGTGCATTGCTGCTCCAACATGCGGCAGATGAGGCCGACCAAGTTCCACTTCTGCTATTCCTTTTCTCTTTTCATTTGGAGTCAGCCGTCCTCGTTTTAAGGCACCAAGACAGTTGGGTTACTTTTACTCCATCTGAGCTCGTTCTCTGTGTTTGGTAGCGGCTGCCCACCACGTGGTCTGTTGTCGTCCTTTGCCTTTCTTCTTACAGCGTGTTCTTTATCACGTCTCATCACGCTTACGGCTTTCAACCATCTTTTCCACAGTGACTTTAAATGATCCCCTGATATACTCATTGTGTACTTCACCTTATTAAATTAAAGTTTTGCTTTTGTTCCAGAACTCCGTGGGTATGTTTCGTAAATAACGATTTTGAATATAATCCTAGCTCAAGAAAGAGGCACTGAAAATGGGGTACCTCACCAAAGGAAGTTTTGAGCAGAACAGGGCGACGAAAAGTAAGTTAAACAGTAAAATACATCATATATTAAAAGTTTCAAGCACTTTAAGGGCGTAGTCTCATTGTCGTTCATTGGGGGTGGCAAGAAGTATAGACCCCTACTTGCTGTGGTCCATACAGATAATAATAATAATAATAATAATTTATTTATTTGTTAACATAGGTAAGGAAATACAGATCTTGTTTGTTTAACAGAGCGCTATGTTATACCAAGAGGCGTACAAATATGGTGTGTAAAATTAGGAATAAGAATAAAAAATTATTAAGAAAATTTGAAACATCATGCATACAGTTACGGTATTCAATTATAAAGAAAATTACATTTATATAATGTTCCAGTAATGTCAGACTTGAATGAGGAATTATTAAAAATGTCAAAAGTCTATGTCGAAAGTAGGTACCTAATTAAAAATGTCAAAATATTAATAATTGTTATTCTAAATTAATTCGTCATTTAAGTATTCGTCAATAGCATAATAGCATTTATCAATTAAAAACAATTTCATTTTTTTCTTAAACTGGGTTACATTTAATTCTTTTATAGCGTCTGGAATTTTATACGTGGCGACATACCCAGGACACTTTTTTTTACTAATGCAGTTTTACATTTATAGACAGACAGACAAACCTACTTCTCTTGGTTAATTAACGTTTACTCATATGGGTCTTACACACGCACCAATTGTACGCACGCACTGTAAAGCATGATCAATAAGGTCAATATACAAATAAATTTTCTACAACTTTAACGCAACGCTATTTAGTTCCAAACTAAGCAGAGCTTGTGCTATAAGAACTAGACAGCTAATAAACATACCAATTTATTTCTATACATATCTATGTATTTATGTACACGACATTGTGTACAATGTACATATATTATGTCCTTTTAAGGTATCCCTTCCGAGCGCTTCCAGTTAAATCAAATCTTCACCTATCTACTATAACGTCCAAAATCAGCTTGAGTTTGAACTTGCACATTGTATATTTTTTTACCTAACCACTCTATAAAGTATCTTTTCTTTTTCAGTTAAGCTGCTATTCAGTTTGGTGGTAGGAGCAACGTGTCTCGTGGCAACCATTTTAACTATGGTTCTAGATCCAGTACATATTATAGCTAGATTTGTAAGTATTAAAAAACAGGCCGTTATAATTTACCACATAACATCACGCATGTAGTCCGAAGGATAAAGGTCTTATTTATTTATTTTAGCCTTTAATTGCCTTAACATTTCGTGCCTTAAAATACATTTTATTTAATATTATTCATACCTTACATTACATTAAAATATACAGTTAACATTTAATTAGACTTAGGTATAGTCAATCAATTAACATATTAAATATTAAATTCATTCCATAACATTTTTAACATCTATAAAAACATTTGAACATTCCATTCATATTAATATTTCATTTTTAACTGCTTTTAATATTTTACTAAACAATTTGAAAACATTAAACATCTTTTCAGTTCATTTAACAATACATTTCAAATTTATATCAGTATATTTAATTTTCATTTAATAACAGGTTGATAAGTAGTATATTAGGACATTAATTCATAAAATATATCAATTTACGTACTTTTAGTATAACAATAAATTTGACGGTACATTGGATATTTCATTTTTTTTTTACATTTTATTAACTACTTACATCGTACATAGTTAACATTTTATTATAGGTATAATATTTTATTTAATTTTTAGTTAAGACCCCGTTTGGGTATAGGCCTCCTCCAACTTTTTCAATGTGTTTCTCTCCATTACCTGGGTTTTGAGTAATATATTTGTGGAAATAGGAAATACGTACTTTACCGCAATCATTTTAAAATTATGTATCAGCAAACAAGTCTAACCCAGGGTATATACAATTCACGATTCGATATAAAACTTCAACGTATTATGTACGCAACGTATAAGATAAGTGGATTTCGCTACAGGCTACAGTGACACAATAACTAAAACTCGCAAATAAAAAAAACCGGACAATAAACAGAACTAATCAATAGTTTGAAAATAATTTTGTAAAATGCTGAACCAAACGTCTCCGCGTTCGTGGGGCTAAAATAGGACGTTGTATAAGCGACCTTTCTAGAGCGATAGTAATCTCTAGTTTATATAATACTAGTTTCTGCCCGCAGCTTTGCCCGCGTATAATTAAACTTTGCCAAGATTATGCTTGATTGAGGTAAAAACTATCGATAAAGTTCAGAACTATTGTGAAGTGGGGTAATTTTTATCTTAAAAGAGAGAGATTTTATGCGGTTGAAAATTGGATGAAAGTTTCATTCAATTTTCAACTGCATAAAATCTTGATAATGAATAATTAAAGAACTATTACGTACAAATCTAATAAAATCAAAAAGAAAAGATAAACTTCAAAATCTGCAAAAATCAAAGATGGAAAAAGAAAAGTAAAAGAATTAAAGTGCCTTAAAAAATTCATTCGCATCACTAATCAGCGGGAAAGACTGGCCGCATAGTCACGTTGGATGACAATGCTGAATCTCTGGCTTAAATAAAGGCCAGTCCGCTTGCATTAAACTTGAATTAATATCCAATATTAATCCAAGAAATAATCTATCTATGTGCCAATCTCCATCTAGATCTGTTGAAGGGTTTACACGTAATTGAGTAACGAACATCCAAACATCTTCACAAATTTTCACGTTTATAATATTAACTGGATTAATAATGTCAACTTTGCCATCATCGTTTCATGTTCTTGACCTTTTAGTCCAGGAAAAATTGCTAATACACGACGGAAAAGAATTAGCATGTTATCTACGTAATTTTGTGTAAATAGATGCTTTAAAATAAAGCACTGACACCAATTAATTTGCAAAATATCATGATTAAGACAACTAACTAGTCTTGGATATAGATACAAGTTCTATTAACTTACCGGACAGATAACACATCTGTCTGGTAACTTAACAACACTTGTATCTGGGAAGTTTGTTGCGCCACTTCTTCTTCCCAGCAAAAACACTTGGAAGTCGTTTTGAAAGATTGTCGTTTGAAGTGACGACCAAAAAATGCTCATTTGGAAATTCTGAAATTGAAATTGTCTCAGCCTGCGTAGCATGAACACATTGAACACCGAAGAAACGGCCTTTGTCTATAGACGAATCGGCTAAGTGACAGATTATATAGACAGGAACCTCAATCTGTCAAATTTCTTGCATTAAACCTGCCTGCGTAGCATGAACACTTAATTTATTTCTTCCGAGTCACGACAAATTTCTTTCTGTCCAACTTGACATTTCTTCTACCCGAGCATGAGGCGACTCGTTGACAAAGCTTTTGTACGTCGAGAAAGAAATTTACATGCTGTCTATAGCAACTGTCAAGTTGCTCTTGTCTAGGTCTCATTTGATGTAGACTGTTTGACACTTGTTCTTGTTGACAGGAAATGTTTCGAAAAGAACTGTCAGAAGTGGAGAAAATAGGTACGCGCTTCATGCTCGGCATTGTTCGGCATTCTTCGGCATATAACTTCTCATCTTTCTTGACATTTTCATGCTCGAGACGAAAGAAATGTCTATATAATTTGTCACTTTTCCGATTCGTCTGTAGACAAAGGCCGTTTCTTCGGTGTTCAATGTGTTCATGCTACGCAGGGACCAGCATGTTTCCACGCATTATTATCTTCACTATAATCCCTGTACCTTTCATTTGTTATATAAGTTTAAAATTTTCCTTGATCTTGTTTAAAATAGCAAGGCATTATGTTTCAACATTTAACACGGTAGGCCATGAAAGAGGTTTGTACTTAAGCCCGAGTTAGTTGAGCTATTTTATCTTCATTTTTTATGTTAAAATTATGTATAGCAGTCATTGTTTTGCTAAAAAGATGCGGATTCTTTCTAACATACCTCATGCATAAAATTCTCGTGTTTTGTAACTAGGAAGTTCGTTGCGCCATTACTTCGTCTCAGCATTAAAACACTTCGAAGTGGTTTTTAAAGATTGTCGTAACTTTTGACTATCAAAAAATGATGATTCTCAGCCTTGATTTGAAAATGAATTTTTGATGTCAGTACCTACATATTTTAGGAAGTCCTTGTTTGGATGTCCAAGAGCTCTTTGAGTGCAATTTTGTTATGTGACGCAACACTGTACGGTCTTCCGCACGAATATATTATACCTCTTGCCTCTTGCTATTGTCTCTTTTAATTCCGCCACATACGTTTAGTGCCCTATTAGAAATTGCGTTTCTCAAACGTTGTTATCGTGCAGAACAGTATCATTGTAATATCATTGTAGATGTGACCTTTGGCGAGAGACACTCAAACCTCCTGACCAGTTCATTGAGCCATCGGAGCAACTTCCAACTGGGCACGGACTTGGAAAACTTTAAACAGACTTCGCACCCAAGTAGACCGCAGCAAAGAAAATCTCCTAAAGTGGGGCTTTACAGATGATACCGACCTTCAGTGCCTTTGCGGTTTTCCTCTCCGTAGACCATAGCCCAACTTTAAGCTTCCGCCGCGTGATCTATCACCTGCAGACGTGAGAACCTATAACTGTGTCAGCCAATGGTTTTGCCGTAGCTAAATGCTGGGCCAAGCACTTTAACAGACTTGGTAAAGATGTCAATGTTTGCCATCGACACGTTAAGAAAAACAGATTTGAATTTTCGATATCAATGTAAATAAGTATTAAATTTTAATATTGATGCAACGAATGCCAACAAAAAGTAAAATATGCCTAGAATAATTTTGTGTTTCAATAAACGTATTATATTAGTTTTTTTTTTAATAAGAATAATATATTTGTCAGGTGCGTAGTACTCGCAACCGGCGTGTGTGTATGACAACATGTATGAATGTAAACGAAGCAAAAGATGTACCTATGTAAGCTTCGATCAATATATTAATCGAAGTGTGTAAGAATCTTAGCATATGGCGCTCTGTAGTTTCTGCCCAATGAGGAAAAAAGGGGTAGGTGATGTACGAGTACCTATGTATGTAAAATATTTGTTTTGTCAAGAGTCATTAGCCAACCAATATGAGCTCCTGTCTCCTGTGATACAGGTTTATCTAACCTAGTACAGGTATCTAACATTCGAATCCCTCTGTAATTCTCAATAAGATTTTTGTTATTTTATTGTACCTATTTTAATTTTGAATAAATATATTTTTATTATTATTTATATAGGTGCAAGATGCGTGTATGAACCAGATCTTAATCTGATACATACACCCACTGATGATCGTGAAATCCGTAATTACAAAACAGATAAGAGAAGGTTATCTATGGTCACCAAGTAAATAGGAACAACAGAAACATGAGCATAGACACGCGCAATGAGTTTTTATTTAATAATTTTAACGGTTGGCACTTGGAACTTGGATCTCCCATGGTGGTAAACTATAACAATAACTTTTAAAGAAGTTAAAAAGAATTTTAGGCTATTACTAGCAGGAAGCAATAACTCTTCAAGAAACATGTGGAAGAAAAATATCAACTTTTATTATTTTCTGTGGTTCACAGATACCCAAATGGCATTATAATGCTCTGCGCATTCAATATAATAATGCGTTTAGGATATTGTTGCGACTGCCACGCTACTGTAGTGCATCAGCAATGTTTACCAACGCACGCACTGACAGTTTTGATGCGTTGTCACGTTGTGGCGTAAAAATTCTGCCTCGCCACTCCATAGGCTGCAAGCCAGTCCTGACGGTATTCTGGACTGGATAACCGCTCGGGCAGATAGCCCTCTAGTGTAGGCTCAAGCAAATCGCACTCGATCTGTTTCATTCATTAAGTTTAAGCATAGGCTTAGTAATATTTTTACTAACACAATGGACTTTTTAATTGTCTGATAAAAGAAGTGAATCATTATTATTATTATTACTAATTGCTGGCCTATTCTTCTTCTAGTGCTCCCGTGTGGACTACGGCACTTTAGTGTACAAAGCAGTCACCGAGGAGTACGACAGCATCCACCTGTCGGTCTACCTCTTCAACATCACCAACGCGGAGCAGTTCGTCAGCGGAGAAGATACCAAGCTCAAGGTGGAAGAGGTTGGGCCTTTTACTTACCAGTAAGTTTAAAATTACTTATTTATACTGAAATTATAATTCCACGTTTAGGCAAATTGAACGTTGTCGAACTATAAGACGTACGATGCCGTACGTCTTATGTCGTAATAGTTTGATGATTAAAAGGGCTCGCGGAGTAGATTTATTAATTGTGTGGGTGTAGGGCAAAAAATGTATAAGTAAAAAGGTGTAGATAGGTTATAAGCGCTCAGCAAACGACACGTTAAAATGTGGCTAACTTTACCTCAGGTTGCCTGCGTTAGTCTGCTGTTTTTGAAGATCGAAAATTGTCTAGGTAACCTATCTACACCTTTTTATTTATAATATCATTGGTGTAGAGGGTAATCTCTAAAATTACTGAACCGATTTTGATAACTCTTTCACATTTAGATAGCCACATTATTTGTGAGTGTCATAGGCTAAATTTAAATTCCCATAACACAAATTCCTTATCCCCCATAGTTGAGGGAAGATCCCCCGACCAGACGGGACTTGTCTGCTGGACTACTGCTTCCCGACAGTTGCTGTCAGAATCTTGTATACGGTCAATCGCTCAGATCATTCATCCAGAAATGATCTCACTGCCATTTTGTCGCTAGATGGCGACACATCCTCAATTTCGAACATTTTCAAATTTTACACCTAACATAGAAATTTTTAATTGACAACTTTATTATACGCGAAACCTAGGGCATTAACTTGATTTTGTTAGATAATCACTGTGCTTGTTAACTGGTATCATACAAATATTAGAACATAATAAAGATTTAGCTGCATGAATTTACTCTTAACACACACATGCAAAGTAACGACAAAATGGCAGTGAGATCATTCATCAATTCGCCTTAAGTGAGATCATTCATCCATTTGGTAGGATAGCAGTTTTTAATTTGTATGTGACGAGATAGATATTGCTACAAAGTTAACCATTTCTCCATACTAGGAAGATCTCCAGGATTCCCTTAGAAAAATTTAAACTCACGTACACAAACAACCAGACCCGGAGCCGCTACCTTTAGGCCATACGAGTATTCGTTGTGTACGGAAGTCGAACTTACTTATATGCAGCGCAGCAGGCAATCGTTCAGTTTTCTTTTGTCATAAAATCAAAAGTTATTTATTTTAATTAGGCTGAACATCAGCACTTTAAGGACGACTAAATAACCTAAGATAATTCCCCACGAAACCCGCCCTTCGCCACTTCCTAGGGTCATTGCTGGGAAGAAGAAGGGGCTAAACAAACTCCCCAGTAACACAACTGCCTGACAATTTAGAGTGCAATTAGTCAGTTACTTTAATCATATTTTTATTGCTTTCAGAGAAAACCGTACGAATGAGGACCTGGAAATAGACAAAAATGCAGGTGTGATGAGGTACACGCCTCGGCACAGGGTCACGTTCCTGCCTGAGGAGTCAATAGGCAGGCCAGAAGATATCATTCTCACCTTGCCGAATATAGCCATGTTGGTGAGTCAGTTAATTAAACACTTCCATGATTCCTTGAAAGTCTTTAAGGCCAAAATACAACAGTACCGTAGAACGCAACTGAATAATTAATTGTTAATTCATAATAATTTGATTATACAATTATACATACCACCTCATGTTTTACCCATACTCAAACAAATAAATGATTTGTATTTGTATTTGTATTTGTATTTTGTACATTCTTGAAATTTTTACGTCATTATTTTTTGATAGGTGTAAATATTTTATTTTGTTTTGTTTCTATTTTAATTTTAAATTTGTTGTCATTTTGATCTCATTAGCTCTCATTGTGTATGTATATCGTTATGTTTTCTTTTTAACTTAAATTTGATTATTTGTAATTTTAATAATTAGTAAGCTAATAATAATTAAATGTTTTTTCACTCACTTGAATCATGGTCGACCTATTATTGGCGACTGTATAAGTCTGATGCTTATTACTATTATTCTAATGTAATGTAAATGTAATATAATGCTGTATACAGACGCTGTTGGTTTACCTTTAATAAATAAATAAATACCTACGTACCCACAGCACACTGATAGAAACTAACTAAACAGGGCGATAGACATTTTCCGGACCGTTTAAAGTACTTGCCTATTTAGTAATTTTTTCATTAATCCACTGCCAGTGACTGGCCTGACAAAAGCATCTGTTTGAAGACAGTCTCAATTTAGTCTCGTTTAAGAAAAACTTTACTTAAAATTTAGTTTATCTGTAGAGTGATAAACAATCCAATCTATGATTTCAGAGCCTGGCGTCTGCAGTTTCCAGCTACGGTTTTATTGCCAAGATGGGCTTCAACTTATTAGTCTCTCGACTGGACAGCAACGTCACGGTGCAAATGTCTGCCCATGACTACCTGTGGGGGTATAATGAACCCCTTATCAGTTTGGGCAACACGGTCCTGCCAGGGTGGATCAATTTTGATACCATGGGACTGTTGGATAGGGTAAGATTACTCTTATAACTGCTGTGGATAATAAAAAAAATGACTTAAAACCCTTTTCTGCGGGATGCTATCAGGTTACAGCGGGAGATGTAATATAAGACGATTATTTAGAAAAATTATGTAAAATGGCGGTAGAAGGTAATTTAAATTAATCAATAATATAAAAAGAAGCCATTAGCTAAAACACACGTAGCTGCACTTGTGCTATGAAGATTTCTTCAGTAGGCGTTCGGCGTAAACACCCTTGGAGCCAGCCAATACTTGTTACTTCTTAGTATAATATCAGGCCAGTCAAATGGTTTGCAGATCAATTAAATGAATTGTAGATATTTTAAAAAGTCTTTCAGTCGATGACAACTGTTTTTTTCTGTCCCCAGCTCTACGACAAAAAAGCTTCGTTCAGAATAGAAGTAAGCGCCAATAACGAAGACAAGTTCATGATAAAGACTATCAACGGTGTCGGTGGTCTTCCATCTTGGGGGTATCCGGAGAAAAGGTACTTGGAATTTATTGTTTGAACGTTGGGAAAGGTAGAGAGTAAAAGCATTCATTTCAATTTGTCCATAAAGCACTTAGGTACATGCTGAACTTGTACATTTCTAAACAAAATCAAAATCAATAGTCAATATTTTTTCGAAGTAGCTTGAGGATCAGCAGTTTTTAAACGCCAAAATTACATAAGACCGTCCTCTAAACAGGCCGCCCTTCGCCACTTGCCAGTTTTTTTGTGTTACCCCTGTAACCATGTTTCTGGTAAAATGAATTACTCTATTCTATTAAGATGTTGGTATTTCTTTACACAACAGCAGCTTCTTATTCCTCAAATTTCTCGTTCTCCAGCTCATCCTGCAACAGCTTCAACAACAGCTTCGAGGGTCTCCTGTACCCCCCAGAGATGTCCCCCCGACGGCCCCTGAAGATCTACCGCAATGTCCTCTGCCGGTTTATGGAGATGGATTACGTGGGTGAAAAGATGATGGACTTCGGAGTCGAGGGCATGGCTTACAAGTTCAGCAACAAGAGCTTTAGCATGATACCCGAGAACGAGTGTATGTGCACCAAAGGAGTGTGCCATGAGGGCGTTTCGGATCTATCTACGTGTTTTTATGGTAAGTTAGCCATTGATAATACCGGTCTGTTATTGTTCTTGTACTGAGAAGGCTCGAGCATTGATCACCACGCTTGCTCAAGGCGGATTGGCTATTTCAAATATATATTAACTATAAGTCCAGGTGTCCTCACGATGTTTTCCTTCACCGATGTCTAAGATATCTTAGATAAACTTAGAAAGCCAAGAAAGAAGAAAAAAAGTTAGCCATTAATTTGCAATAATAATAAAGGAAAGTTAAATAATAATAAGCTGAGATCACGAGTTCAAACCCAAAGCATGCACTTCTGACTTATCGGATCCTCCTTGTCCTTGTTGCCAAATGCAAATTGATCTTATTCCTGAATAATAATTTGTGGCCATCTGGAATCATGTTCAGACGGTTTCTGAATGATCAAGAAATGCAATTTAATGAGGATTGTTGGCCTTTGGCAGAAGCTCAAGCTCTTATTAATCAAAGTAATATAAAATAGTTACAGTAAATAAATTTCATGCTGTCACTTTGAAATAATATGACTATTTGGCTTGAAATATAACTTAGATCTAAGATCGAGGAGAGCTTACCTTAACTCCGGATATCGGGCTATCACAAAAAAAGAATCTAGATGAAAAATCCAACAAACTCATAAATGCCCGATAAGTAATCTTAATATCGACGATTCGACAAAGTCAAAGTAAAATCATTTACTTTAATTAGACCCATAAAAGGCACGTTAGAATTACAAGTGAAAAAAATTAAGGACCAGATTCTAGTCGCACATTCGAAAAATATACTACATTTTTCTTTCGTTTCGCACATTTGAATAAATTACTATCTCAATGTTTCAGGTCTACCAGTGGTCTTGTCAAATGCTCACTTCCTGGACACAAACGAGTCGGTATACGAGCGCGTCGAGGGTATGACACCTAATGAAGAGCAGCATGGCAGTGATATCATCATAGAACCGGTAAGCCAAAGATACTTCTATCGTCAACCGGTCTGAAAAAGTTGTTATTTTAGAATTTCACTCCCAAAGAATACCAATGATACCCTATTGCTAATAACTCCACTGCAAGCCATCCGTCAGATAGCGGGCTTTATAAACTATTTTAAGTTAGACAGCTGTCTAACTTAACCCTTAACCACCTGACGTCGGTCTCAGAGACTCGTGCGATTTTATTTTCAAAATAAATCTGTTGCTATACTTGCTATGCGCGCGGTGCAACCGTGCGTCCTTGTACTTTTTCCCCTCCCCCGTCAGTACGCGCCACGCGCTCGACAACTCCAGACGTGCGCGCAGTTGTGAATTATTGGTAATTATATTTTGTGTGCGGTCTGAGTGACCGACGTCAGGTTGTTATGTTGTTATGTCGAATCCTAAACATAGAACAAACGCCCAGCACATCATCATCTGATAATCCTGAAAAATTTGAAAAAAGGAAGATCTGTTCAATATGCGACCCTAAGAAGAAGCTTAAAACAGCTTATATGTGTTTCGTATGTAAAAATCCAATTTGCATTGAATGTAGCCAAAAAATGTGCCTTGATTGTCGCCGCAACTTGTAAAACTTTATATTTTGTGATTTTATAATAATTGTGCCTTGATTAAACCAAAAATAATTTTAAACTTAAGATAATATGTTCGACTGATAGTAAAGTTCCTTCTTTTTTCTAAAATTTCATATGTTTATTTTATGTGTTGATTTAGTATAAGTAAATAAAGACTTCTCATTGTTTAAAAACTTAAAACTAATAAAAAGTATAATAAAAATATATATTTGACTTTCATTTAAAATAATATATAAATAAAAAATAATCAAACATGGTAAATACGCAAGCGGTCTCTATGACCGACGTCAGGTGGTAGTGTAACTGAAAAACACGTCAGGTGGCTAAGGGTTAAAATAGTTTATAAAGCCCACACACACACTCTGGAAAAATTTACCGACGTACCAGCTGGTACGTCGGTAAATTTTTCCAGAGTGTGTGTCTATGCCACTATGACTACAGATATTAATACCAACGTAAAGTTAAAAAATAAAGCCTTGAAGTACAAGAAGTATGTAAAAATCGTAGCAGATGGCACTCTGTAGTTTTTGTCTACCGCCATGGCCGCCTATGTGTGTATTAAAAGCGTTAATGCATTGTACACCGTAAAGGTATGTTATAGGATAGAATAGAATAGAAATATTTATTTATTAGAGTATCCATGACTCACAGTATTACGTTAGTAAAACTAAAAAAACTAGGATAGTGACACTGAAAAACAAAACACACTTAATGGTGGATCACTGCTGCGACAACGCATTAGCAATTGCACAACAGCAACTCACATAAACACAGTCCATGCAACTGGCAATCATGCTTAAAAGATGCTGTTGGTGCTGCCCCATACCCTGTGCACCAGGGAAGCGAACCTCTTACGCATTGTCGCGTAAAAACAATTCACATGCGCATCTGCGAACGCCCCGACGCACTACAAAAACGGGGCAGCCCCACCAGCATCCTAAACGCGTTATTATACTGATTGCGGAGAGCACTGTACGATCTTTGCGTATACCTCGACTTTACACGTGCACACACGTGTATATAGATACAGGCTGAACGTGTAAAATGATGTACAGCACGCGGTGTGCTATAGCGACCCTTTATTTAACAATCATGACAGCTAATATTTCACTTGTAAACTTGTAACAAACACTAAATAAATTTGAACCAGGTAATCGGCATGGTGATGAAGACTAAGTTCTCCGTGCAACTCAACGTGCTGGTCGAGGATGCGAACTTCAACTCCAAGACGAGCAGTTTTTCAAACATGGTCGTGCCTGTCGGATATTTTAAAGTTGTGAGTATCTTCAACTTTACTTTTTAACCCGCAATCAAAAAGAGGGGATTGTTGATAACAGTGCTTAACTAATAATAATATCACACTAAGTTTTTAGAAGAATTTCCAACTATGCAAGTCAGCAGACAAAGAATAGGCGACCAGCGTAGAGCCATAATTCAAAAGAAATTATTACCACAGAATACAATAGATCAGATTTATGAGGAAGTCTCAGCTGAATTACAAGTGGTTCATACACAAATACAGCAATACTCTACACATTCTGGCCAACGCATGAAATGGACAAACGAATATAATGAAAGTCTAATAAGAATATATTATAGTGCCACACAACTAGAAACAAATAAAACAGCCTATAGAAAACAGTTACACGAGGAATTTACAAATTTATATCCAGAATTAGCACATATCACAGAGCAAAGACTATCTGATCAAGTTAGAGCCATTATTAATAACAAATATATACACATCAAAAAATTAGAAGAAATTAAGAACCTGGTAGCTATAGAATTGTGTGAAAACAATTCCAACATTGAAAACATTAATAACGATTATAGGACAACACATCCACAAAACGAATTAGAACAACCTGATGAATACATCCTTACACTAAATACTCAATACACTAATACTCATACTGCTGATACACCTGCACTCACAACAAATATATGCCTAAATAATAGCATAGAAACTAACATCATATCTGACTCTCACGTAAATACAGACGAAGACAATTTTTTGACTAGCATAGACATTGGTCAAAATGAACCTATGCAAACTATTTCTAATACACCCCCAGAAACCAATGCAGAAATAGAAGCCACGTTCCAGCAAGCTCAACAACTTTTTTCTAATACACACCCTACTAACAGACCATATATACCCAAGCAGAAGACGTCTAAAAAGTTCTCTACCATAGTCACATATATAAACAATGTCATTCTCTCTGGGCACGTAAATAAAGACACCGAATTCATACAATTACAGACGCTAATTTACTGTGCAGCATGGACAGCAGCTACATGCAACGGAGCCAAAATAGTATACCCTACACTAAATGACGGTCGGGCATTTAAACAAAAAAAGCCAAAATGGCAGATTCGTTTAGAAAAGAAAATCAAAAATCTAAGAGCAAACATAGGTAGATTGACACATTTCATTAATGGCAGCAGAAACCGAAAGTTAATAGCAGCAGTAGAAGAAATAAAACTAAAATACCAACTACACGCACAACACGAAGACTCAAATACACAGTTATCACACTTTTTGGACACGTTAAAACAAAAATTAAACGCAGCATCTAGCAGACTTAAAAGATATATCACTTGCACAAACCGTAAAGTGCAAAACACAAAATTTATCAATAATGAGAAAACATTTTATAGAAATCTTACAGCTAACCACATGGACACCGGTAACCAAACTCTAGAGACACCACCTCCCTAAAGATTACGTGAGTACTGGGCAAACATATGGGAAAACCCAGTGTACCACAATAACCAAGCAGATTGGATTAATGAAGCAACACCCAAAATCCCCGATATGGAGTTTGAATGCATACCGATAAACACATTTATAGACGTCATCAAACGCACACACAACTGGAAATCTCCAGGTACAGACAATATTCACAACTACTGGTATAAGAAATTCACTAAAACTCATCCATTCTTGTATAATCACTTAAACACATTCATTCAATCTCCACATTTACTTCCAACATATATAACACATGGAGTAACATACATGATACCTAAGGACATTAATGACACCACGAACCCATCCAAATATCGACCAATTACTTGCTTACAAACATTCTATAAAATCCTCACAGCCTGTTTAAGTGAAGTATTACATGAACACCTAACTAAAAATAACATTATTGCAGAACAACAAAAGGGTTGCCGTAAAAATAGCCAAGGATGTAAGGAACAACTTACTATTGACGCGATCGCTATGAACAACGCAGCTAAAAGCAAAAAAGAGATTCATACCATGTTTATTGATTACCAAAAAGCCTATGATTCTGTCCCACACAGCTGGTTGTTACATGTCCTAAACATCTATAATATACACCCTACACTTAGATTGTTTTTAGAAGCTACCATGCAAAATTGGCAAACCGTACTTAAAATAAATCAAACCTCCACGACTCTGGCCACTGAACCAATTCACATAAAACGTGGAATTTTCCAAGGCGATGCCCTAAGCCCTTTATGGTTTTGTATGGCACTTAATCCACTCTCATGCATACTAGATAAAACTAACTCAGGATTCACATTAACAAATGATAACACACAATTCACCTTAACACATCTTATGTATATGGATGATATAAAACTGTATGCACCAGATAAGAAATCACTTTTTCGTTTAGCAGACACCACGCAAATTTTTTCTAATGATATCAACATGCAATTTGGAGTTGACAAGTGCAAAATTTTGTCAATTGTAAAAGGCAAGCTTCAAAATAATAGTTATACACTTGAGTCAGGGAAAACTGTTGAGCCAATGGATGAACACTCAACCTATAAATACCTAGGTTTCAAACAATCCAGACAAATAGAGCAAAAAATGACAAAACAAGAGCTGATCAAAAAGTTTACATATCGCATTAACCTAATTTTAAAAACCAATCTTAACTCTAGAAATACAATAAAAGCTATCAACACATTCGCAATACCTATCCTCACATACTCTTTCGGCATCATACGATGGTCAAAAACCGATATCAAAAAACTACAGCGCACAATCAATACACTCCTTACCAAACACAGAAAACGCCACCCCAAATCATGCATACAGCGACTTACGCTATCACGCCAAGAAGGAGGAAGAGGATTAATCGACATACACAATTTACACAACAAACAAATACTTTCACTCAGATCTTACTTCCACAACAAATCAGAATATTCATCACTACACAAACATGTAACCGAAGCAGACAGAAAACTTACACCTCTCAATCTACAAAACAGAGACACTCAAATTAATGAAAACCTTGTAAGCACACAGCAAAAAATTGCAGCATGGGCAGCCAAAGCTCTACACGGAAGACACCGGGCCTATTTGAGCCAGCCACACGTCGATAAAATAAAGTCGAACGAATGGCTCAAACGAGGTGAACTCTTTCCCGAAACTGAAGGTTTCATGCTTGCAATCCAGGACCAAATCATAGCAACACGCAATTATAGAAAGTATATTATGAAAGACCACAATCAACCGACTGACACATGCAGACATTGTAACAGTGCTTCTGAGACTATACAACACATAACAGGGGCCTGTAAATCACTTGCACAGACAGACTATAAACACAGACATGACCAAGTTGCCGCCATCATACACCAACACTTAGCACACAAATACAAACTTAAAGAAGAGATGATCCCATATTATAAATACAAACCAGAAACCATATTAGAAAGCAAAAACCATAAAATCTATTGGGATCGAACAATAATTACAGACAAAACAATACATTATAATAGACCAGACATAACCGTTCACGACAAACTCAATAAAATAGTTTACATAATAGATATAGCCATACCTAACTCTCACAACATTCAAACTACAATATCCGAGAAGCTTAGTAAGTACCAAGATCTCGCCATAGAAATTAAAACCCAATGGCGAGCACAAACCGTGCACATCGTCCCAATAGTACTGTCATCTACCGGTGTTGTGCCAAAGGCTCTTACACAAAGTCTTAACACACTCCACATGCCTCCTCATACACTTCACATGCTTCAAAAAGCCACCATTCTCAATACTTGCCGCATTACCCGAAAATTCTTAACTTCTTGTACACTATCATCCACATTTACAATTTAAATAATTTCCCCTTACACACTTGGTTCCGACCCGTGTGTAAGGTCGTAAACTCTCCTTAAGGAGAAGAAAAATAAAAAACTCGAAATAATAATAATAATAATAATATCTTTATTTCTTACAAACTTAGTACATAATACAAAATAACTTAGGCTACAATGTTTTTGTAAGCATATGAATTAAGCTTCTGTAATTGAACTAGGCAGCGCCTGTGTTTCGACTATCAGTGCCCAACCCCCTAATTGTACAGTAAAGTTAGCCTTCTTAGAGTTATTTTTAAAAAGTAGGCAACATTAAACTAATTTAAGTTTTGGCTATTTGATTGTGTCGTGAGTTCATGCCTATATGGGAGTGTGTGTGTTTGTGTGTGTGTATGTATACAAGTGTGTATGTGGGTGTATGTATCAGTATGTCTAGATGAGGGTAAGTAAATATGCATTTGTTTAAGTACTACCATTTAAAAGTAAACATTTGTATTATCTACTACCTACCTTTTAATACCTACTATTATTTATTTCAAAGCAAGAAACACGTTTGCCGAGGCCGGTCTTTGGATGGGTGACCATCCATTACATATCAAGACTCCTCTGTGCCTCGGAAAGCACGTTAAGCCGTTTGGTCCCGGCTATCATTCGTAGATTGTTGACAGTCATTACCTACGGGTAGTCTGAAGCCCGAAAGTCTGAAAACCGGTTTAACCAAGGGGTATCATGTTACCCAGTAACTGGGTTGTGGAGGTCAGACAAGCAGTCGCTCCATCTAAAACACAGGTATTCAGCTACGTTCGGTAAAACTGGAGGCCTATAAATAGTTGAGAAAATGCTAGGCACGTGATGATGATATTCCTAAGCAAGAGCGCTCAGAAACATAAATTTCTTAATTATAGTATTATTATGCATGTATGACTTCTGTAGCAAAAAAAGCTATTTGTTTTTCTCATAATTATTGCAAATGGTTTCTCCTGTATATTTTCCACTAACGACTGCCTCTTTTTACAGTTACAACCAAAAATGCCTGACGCACACGTAGCGAACTTGAAAATGATCCACATTTACGGGCCCTATATCCTGCTAGGTGTACAAATTCTACTGGTATTCACTGGTCTTCTTCTCCTGGCGAATTCAGCAAGACTTCTGTACTACAACTGGATCTGTGCAGAAAGAAAAGGCACCGATTTTGATAGTGAGAAGATGAATGCGAAAGAAACATTGAGCGCACAACCGCTTATAATAGAGAGACAGAAATAATTACGAAAATCAGCGCCACCTAATAAAAATTTCGAAGACTATTTGTGAAAAAATAAGTCTACAATGGAATTCCTTTTTGCCCGATAAGCCAGATGGCTAAAGAGCTTTATAGCGTAACTTAAGACTTCTTAAAATGATAATACATGCTGTGAAATAAGTTTAAGTATGTTAGCAGGAGCCACTGCGAACATAGGTTATATTGGCGCCGATTTCCTTGTTCAAAATGAGAGATCTTCCCTCTCTTTCTAACATAATATGTAGCTCTTCCGGGTGACGGTGACAGATAAGAAGTATGTGGGAGATGTCAAATTAGTGTTGCCATGCGATAAGTTTGAAATAACTACTATGTTTGTTAAGTTTTAGCTTTTATTAGTTGAACTAAATCTCGGTCAGTTCTTAGAAAATGTTTGTCCGTTTATGATTTTATTAAGGTCCGAAAGTTAAGAGAGAAAGAAATAGAAACAACGTAAACTAAGTTTTTGAACAAGTGAATCGACACTGGAATTTGTGCCCGATTCTTACCAGAACTAGACTGTTTATAGTTTTAATAGTAGTATCTAATATATTGATATTAATTAATGTATAATGACGGTGATAGGTATCATAGCGAGCTATGAGTCATTTCAACAAAACATAATCAAGGACTGGGCCCAGTACATGAGGACCAAGGCCCAAAGAAAATTACTCTAAAGACACGGATGGGCATGGGTTTCCAATAAGTGGTGCGTGCCCCATTGAAAGCCATAGATTGCAAAACAGATGGGTGCGATGGCCTCAGTAAATGTTAAGTTCCGCAGAAAGAAATATAGAATTGGGTTACTGATTTGGCTGTTTTGTAAAGACAAGATGTGTATGATAGAAACTTTTTGGAAAATCTACCGGAAATTTTATAGAAACGAATGATACTTGTGTGTGATAACCTTAATTGCAAAAAATGTTTACTCCCGTGCAATGCCAGGATGGGTCGTTAGTATTTAATGTTAATTATTTAGAGCTTTTGCACACGAAGTTTATTTAACGCGCTGATGACGAGCGTTGAACGCAATTAGTACGCTCAGTAAACGCAAGTCGGTCAGTGTGTTGAAACTATTCATTATACATACGTGTGCAGAGGAATTCATGTTCTTGTGAAATGTGTAAATGCCAATAACCCTGAGGTCTGAACCTCGCAGGGAAAGGGACAAGGATAATAATTTTAGAAGGAAGTTAGAGAAAATGCGTATTGTAAAAGATGAGGGGCCCGTAGATTAAAGCCTGCTACGTTAAATCTCCTTTGTCTTGCCGCCTGCTAAGTTAAGCGCAGCAATGTGTAAGATGATGTTAGAAAGTAACTCGGATTCTAAAGGAATTTGTTTAATCCTAGCATTCTTGTGGTCAGATAACAAAAGCCACACAGAGCGTTCAAAGGTTAAGCTACGCTGAAGTCAGTCCCCACGGATGAGCAACCAGACATTAAATTTCTAACCCTCGGAAAGCACGTTAAGCTGTTGGTCCTGGCTGTCATTTATAGATCTTTGACAGTTGTTACAAGCAGTCAGAAAACCAGCTTATCCGAGGAGGTTAGATAAGCAGTCGCTTAGTGGCAAACATTGGCATTCAGCTGCATACGGAGAGACTCGAATTCCAAAATAGCTGGGAAAAAGAAGATGATGGTCTTACTCTTACATCGATTTCTGGAAAGAAATTATAAACGTGTTTCTACTAAACCGAAAGGCAAAGTAATGTGATGGACTGTTGACAATTAAATGACAGCGGTTAACGTAATCTTGACAATTTGTCACATTAGTTTTGCGACCATTTTCGTCACAGTAACTCGGTGTTAGCTGGGTGTTATCTGGTCACAGAAACTAAAGAAGGAAGGCATTTTAACTGCAATAAAGTATACGTAAGGATTTAGGTGTTAAGTCTGATAGCCGATTTTGAATGCCATTTGTATGTTTAAGAATGAATCTAAATAGCGTAGAAATAGAACAAAACTAAATTGTATTACTGTAAATATTAAATTATTGCTATAATATTGGATTTTAATTTTCCCTTCCTATGCGTTTCCTGGAGTAAAGGCGCGACAGACCTAAAGAGGATATCGGGACGACCTAGACAAAGGAAAGGACCAGTGGCCCACTTTGGCCCTGGACTGAAAGAACTAGAAATCATAGGGAGAGGCTTTTGCCCAGCAGTGGGTAACGTTTCCTCCTTACTCAAATGGCAGTGGACAGGGCATGTCGCTGTCACAAAACCGACGGTATACGGTATAGACATAATGTACTTACTTTTATGGCACATTCTTATTATTATTTTGACATCATTGTGATAATATTAGCTCCCGTAACCTGGCCAACATTTTATTTTTAATTAATTTGACATTTATTCTAACTCATTCGTATTGTATTGCTTTTTTTCAACTTTACAATTTAATCAAATTTGCATGCCCATGTGACGGTAATAGAATGTGGAGGACTTAATTATGTAGAAAATGAACAGCTATGTACCAAATACCCATGTATATATATTAATGATTTGATTTGATTTGACGGTCAATGGGTCGTAAGGCCCTAGAGTGGCGACCGTGAACCAGAAGATTTAGATTTGCAAGATCACCCACCAAACAAAATTAACATCTATTCATTGTTATGTCCAGTTGGCGTTATATTATGCTTTACAAAAATACACTCTTTGTACAGCTAGGTGAACTTAGGTGAACCACGGGAAAATGAAATCCTGGAACCCAGGTTAACTCACGTAGGTGAGCCACGGGCAATGCCTAATGTACCTACTTCGAATACAATTTGACAGCTTGTACTTTATAATCTTTTAGGCAAATCTATGTTAAGAACAGCTGTTTCCACGCTACAAAACTCTAGATATCAACTGGCATCAGCAAAATACGTCATTGTTCTGTTAACAATTTCAGATGTGCGACCATCCGTAGAATTACCTTACATTAAGACATTGTGTTATGTGGGAAATTAAAAAAAACACTCGGCAGACATTCAAACATTACTATACCTACACTTAAGTTCGCAAAGCCTGATAAAGATCGTACACTAATAAATTATGATGATAATAATATTATACAGAATTTGAGAAGCATGAATCATTGTAATAATTTTTCTCTAAAACATTTGACATATTTATTATTGTATTGTTCACACAATTAATACTTTGTCTTTGGTGTATGGTGTGTTTGGCGTACTTTTTACACAAATGGACATAGTTTAATTGCAAAGGCGTCGGCCTGGCAATCAAAAGATCGTCCACATTACTGCATAGGCTTTGTATAAAAAAAAATGTTGAGGCACCCATAAAACAGGAGGAACTTCTAGTGTGTTTTAAGAAAAATTAAACTATTAAAATATTATTCAAAAAGTTCTACATGTTCGTTTCTGAAAATAATCTCAAATAATTTACCTACATAATCAAAAAAAATATTCACTTATTCCACTATGCTATTATTTCGAATGTTATTTATTTTTGATACTGTTTTGCTTTTCTATTATTAAAAGAGTGTACCACCGACCGTCACGTCGTTTTGCTTGGAAAAATAATCACCTAGAAAAATAGGAAAATCAGTCTAGTCTTTAAAGACAGATATTACCAGACATTATATTGGTGAGATCAAGTAAGAACCAAGATAATGTTGTTAATGTTGTTTAGTTCTTAGTTTTTTATTATTAGTTTTTTTAACTTTGTTTTGTGCACTTGTGGCATGTGCCAAATAAATATGTTTTCTTTCTTTCTTTCTTTTTCTTTAACCATGCAGATTAGTGTCTAAAATGGTATTTCGAAGAAAAGAACCACACAGATATGAGGGAACCGGATCAGTCAGTGCAAGCAATTGCCAAAAATCGTGAGCTCAACTCGGAACTTGACACAATCAAAATTAGATATGGAAGGGGCCCGAGAAATGAATGGCGTTATTTGCTTAAGCGGCGGTTAGATAATATAAATCCAACATTCGATCAGTCTAGTGCCTCGGATTTGTACTTGAGTATGACTAAAGAAAACTTCTTAAGACACTACAAAACAAAATTTTTACCTGAATCAGAATTTTGTTTTGGAGCGTTTTCTTAACTTAAAAATATCCAACAAAAATTAGTTAAAGCACAAAACAGTAAACAAGTACTTAATTATTAAAATTAATGAAAAATAAAGTACGTGTCGGTCCAGTCTATTGTTCCTCTTGTTTGGTGCGTTTGTTAATCGATACAGCGTTAATTATAAGATTCATTATGTTATGATGATGATGATTAATTATGATGGTTAAACGTAGTTTTTTGCTTACATTCAGCCCACCAGGGTTTAGTTTACACATTTTTTTGCGTAGGTATATACCTAAAGGGTGACAAGTTACAAAATTACAGCTTAATATTTTATAATCTGCCGGTCCATTCAGTGAAAGTGCCTCCGGGAAAACGCCTAGCAAGAGTATGGAATGATAGCTCAATTTTCTTTCACTTCACCTATACTTTTATGGGTAGAATTATTACAGAATAGCACTAAGAATGGTGGATATTAGGGTCGACCCGCACACACCTACCACAGCCACACCACATCGCAGCGACAAAATTTAGTCAAGAAGTGGCTTCGTGTGAATAGTGTCGCTGTAGCTTTTTGTACTTGCGTTGTGGTACTGACAAAATGTTGATGTTAATGGAATTCGAAGATGAAACATTGTTATTGTGTCAGCGATGTGGTTTGCCACTAGTTCACGTGACGCTGGTGTTTGCGATGCGGTATCACACACGCGGTCAATAACGACTGCAAAATGTTGTCCGTGTGATACTGAATAGTCCTATTCATTTTCAATACAAAATATACACCTGACCACGTTGGTTGTAGTACATACGCATAGGCGCCCTTAATGTATGACTTTTTTTTTATAAATATTAAAATCTAAGGTATACCGTCACCGTCGTGGAATTTCGTCATAGTAGTGTTAATTTCCTTTGTTTTCTCAGATCAGTTCTGAGTCCATTTCAATATTACTATGCTTGACGTTCAAATGGGAGACAGATACATCGAAGGTGTTAATTGCTTTTCCTACGTCTTGTGACTAGTTGTTAGTTCTAAGAATAGTATTTTATCTATGTCGGAATTGTTGTTTTTTAACTTGTTTGGTGGCTTTGCATTGGGTCTGACTGAATTGTATAGTAAAACCATTCTAAGGGTAAGTATGTTGCTCATTTAACGATTGTATCAGTTTGTCTCTTTCTAAGATGTATTAGTGTCTCTCTTGCTCTAATTAAATGTATTTTGAATTTTATGACATTTTAATATCATTGGTGGATTTATCTATTTGGTCAGCTAACTTTCCTAGTTCAGTCTCAGTTCTTGCATGTGGTTTTATAGCATCTATAGTAGTTTTTAATGTTACTAAGGTACCACATCCACCTTAGGCAGTGAAATTTAAAAGGACTCCTAATGTGGTATTTTAGACAGGAGATTTGAATGTGCCACAAAGGAGCGCGTCTTACTCCATGTATTTTAATTTCTGATTTTCGGTGAGTGAGTCTCAGGTGCTGTATTTCAAATTGTCATCATGGTCTTAATCAATGTTTACTGCAGACTGGTATTTTTTCATTGCTTATCCTTAGATACACTGAGTACCATAAAGCAACATAATAATACTAAGTAACCCATAAGTATATGGGGAATTGAGTCCAAAGCTTTTTTATGATCGACGAGATGATGAATAGACTCAATGTTATGTTTAGCCAGATTTGACGGGTGATTTGAAATATTTTAAAATATGACAGTTTATGATAGTTTTCATGCATATTTAGCTATATTTTCTACATCCTTTCTGTTGTTCTTTTTTTTATATATACTTATATCATGGGTCTCAAACTTGTACTTGTTCTGCTTGGATTTATCAGTTTTTTTCTTACACAATTGGAAGGAACTTGACAGAATAGAAAAGAATAGAAAGAAAAGATAAAGAAGAAGAAGAATATCTTGAAATAAGAAAGAAGAAGAAGGAAGATACATCTTTTTTAAAAGATATTTATAAAAGTAGTCGTCTTCGAGCAATCGACCATAAATAAAATTAGCTATCTAAATATTTAAAGATTTATTTATTATTTATACATAAAACCGATGGCAGCAACATTTAGGGCTTTGATTACTTACTTGCAAGCAAGCAATTTCTATGGAAAATAATACCGTATCTCAGAAAAGCAATTAAAGTAGTGGATCAATTAATTTTATTGGACATATTAAATAGGACGTACGCAAATGTATATGCAATAAATGACTGACTAATTAAGCTTTTTATACTTCGTCTGTTTTATAAAATCACAGATGTGAGTTTGATTAAAAACTAATCATATGTTTATGAATTCTAAATTCATTTCGAATTTATTTTTATTAGCCCAATTTATATTTTTGTACGTCAGAAAAACAGATTAATGTCAGCAAACAAAATATTGGCTCTTTAATGTGGTGTTCCTAAGTCATTTATTTAAATCAGGAATAAAAGAGAACCAAGCACCCTACCCTGTGGTGCACCGCTACCTCTTTATTCGAACGAGTATTTCTTTAATCATTTAATCCAAAATATATCCTTAGCCTGAAAAAACCTGTATTCTTTACAGTCGCTTGGATATGGTTGTATTTTATAAACATTCCTTTTATGTCATGCTTTATAATGAATGTGTTAAACAAGGTGGCATAAAGGACACAGTCGAAAGCCTTGAAAATGTCATGTCGGTGAGATTGCGCATTTGGTATTTTTTGTCAGTTTAAAGGTCAAAATGACAAATTATATTTTTTGTGTAAATGTATTTTTACATGCAGTTATGCATGATTATTACCTACACCGTCTCCTACAAAAAGCAATGATAGCCCGGTGATGTGACCAGTGGACTGCCAAATTATAGGTCTTTAGTTCGAACCTGAGGGACGCACCTCTGACTTTTCGGATTAACGTGTGTATTGTTTAAATGTATCACTTGCTTTAAAAACGGTGAAGGAAAACATCGTCAGGAAACTATCATGCGAGGGCAATGCTTGCTTATAACTTAAATGTTTTTGCTGATTTAACAACTCTGATTGTATCTTATCAGCTCAAGAATGACCCACAGATGGTTTTCATGTTCTGGCCCGGAATGCAGGTGAAGCCATATTAGTCCCCGAAGTAATTTGCAAATCTTTGAAAGTCGTTACAAGAAGACAGCACCCCGAAAGTCTGACAACTAGTGTAACCAACACGTGTTACGTGTTGTACTGCTTGTGTAGGTTTGTATGTTTCCTTAGCTATCTAAGATTATCTTAGACATTACACACATTGATGAAGGACAAATTGCGAGGAAACCTAAACTTACATTATCATGAGTATGTAATAATTGTCAACCTGCCTCGAGCAACACCCGTGATTACTGCTCAAATTACTCCATTTAAGAAGACGCCTTTACCCCGCAGTAACCTCAATTCAATTATTTTTTTTTATTAGCCATGACTTAGGTACTTGTTCGTAAATGTAGGTATCCTTTGTTAGCATCGATCAGTTTTTTATTAGTGATGTTTGTTAGTAATTCAGAGAAAAATGTGCAGTGGGACAGTGATGGGCTGGTTTTATATATTGTTTTATTATCATATTATTAGTGAGTAGGTAGGTACTAACGTTTATAAATGGTGTCATTTCCCTACATCTGTAAGTTGATTTGTTTTGCTGTTATTTTATTCGTTTTTAGTTGCCATTTTGGTTTATATTTTAATTTTAACTTAATTTGAATTGTTTCTCTGATTTCAAGTATTATAATAAACCAGTAACCAGTATTATTATCCTTGCTTCGTTTACTTGAACGACGTGCGACGGTTCACAATATGTGACGTATAAATGTGTTTCAGTCGCTGTTTTTTTAACTCTTTCTGGGAGAACGATTTTGTTTACAGTAGTTATTATTTTTGCAAGATTTAAGACGTTTTCTGTTTTATTAGCAAACACACTTACGGAGTGCCGATGTGGCCTAATGGACGTCCGAAACACCAGAAGTATCACTCGCATGTTGCCGACTGTTAAAACACTGCAGTCTTTTGGAAAAACCTTTGCAGGGAGCTTATTCCACAGCCTACGTTGCATTGCGCTGCGTTATTAAAGTTCCTCTGGGACCGTACAGTACGCGTTTGAAAATAAATTTCTGAAGCAGGTAAGATAGTAAAAGAGGCCGAATCTTTTCAGAACAAATCATCAGAACACAATCCAATATACAGGCGAATAGAAGAACACACAGATGAATGCGTAGTCTCTCATCAGGTTTAAGGGCTCCACACCACCTGTCATCAATGGGTTTCCTATTCTCTGTCCACTGGATTAGATTTTCGGGTAAGTTTCTGGAAGTATTAGGAGGTCGATTGAAGTTCTTTTGTTTATATTTGATGTGGTAAATTGCAATTAAGTTCCTAGTAAGTATAGACTTATTTATAGGTTATGTGTGTGTCTGTACTGCGGTTCCAGCTTTTAGTTAAAGTTGACTTCTTGCACTACACTATCAAGCGTGTTGGGGGATAGATGAGAATAAAGAAACTGTATCATCCTCCGCGGAAACGGCTGTAGTTCCCATGCATTGAGTTTGTTCAACTTATGAAGATCTTGCAGAGCTCACTTGTTTGTAACTACCTACTCACCGCCGATGGTCAAGTTTAGTTAAGTTAAGAAAAGAAATGTCTAGTGTGGACAGGTATGTATGGTAAAATTTATTACTTGGTTCAGAAGAGAAGATAAACATTTTGAGGAAACCGGTAGGTATGCCTAAGAGATATTTTACGACTACTTGTGAAGCCAGGTGAGAGGCCCAAAAACAATAGTTGCCCTAAAACTGGTGGCATAAAAACTCTTTCACCAGGTTATTCACTAAGTGACAGGTAGAAGAAAGACATCTAGCCAGCAGGCCTAGCCATATTACAAATTCTATTTCTATTATCGTAAGAATCGATAAGGCGACAATAGAAAGAAAATGGCGTATATAGAATCAGCTGTTTGTCAAAGTAACTGTCAAGTGCTAACACTCGTTAACGAGTAGAATTTGTAATATCGCTGAAAATGAAATACACTTGACAGTTGACGCACAGCTGATTCCATATACGCCATTTTCTTTCTATAATAAAAATATAATAGAAATAGAATGAGTAATATGGCCAGGCCTGCTGTTAAAAAAATCGTTTCTATTATGATCTTCTATTAAGAACAGGGACGGGATTGCTGCGGCCCGCAGCATGAATGTAACAAGTCGCTTGTGGAAACAAACTTGCTACTATTTAGTATCGAACACTTCTGATAATAACTTCTAAGGATTTGACCAAAGAAGTTTACTAACAGTCAACCTGCGTAATTAAAACCGCTCGCGACTTCACTACCATCTTAGTGTGAAATTAATTCATTGTCATTGTGTGAGCGTTACAGTGAGCACCCACTGAGCAATTAATTGTTGTTGTTGTTGTTGTGATTTAGTTAATTATAATTTAGCTTGTGAACTGCTATAAGTACGTTCATGGCCATTGTGGACTTTATTTACTGAATAACCACATTAGAACTGTTGTAAGTACCTAAATGTTTAACGTGCTCCTCGACACTAATTTATCCATTTATTTATTAAAACATTATAGAAACAGTAAACAAATCTGTATAAAAGCAGATTTAATACCTTAAGCATTTTCTACGAAATTACCAATCTACCTTAAGGTGATGCACAGATAGAACAAGGTAGATGCAACAAGATAAACGGTAATATAAAGGAAAATATAAGTAACAAAAAAACATACTTTAAAACAAACAAGAAAAGAAAAAATCAAATATTGTGATGGTGAAAAACTTATCTAACTAACAATTAACTTTCTAATGAAACTGCCAACTTCTGAAAATATGTTCCCGAGCTTTCAATTTAAATGTGAACTGACACTTCTTTTTGTTTTAACGTAGTGTCATCAAGCTTCTTATGCCCATATATTTGACGTTAGTACAGCATGTCTGCTTCCTTTATAAATCTCTAAATGCCGCCATCTCAATAGTCTTCTCCTTCCTAGTCATATCGTCTTTCCCAGAATCCGTCTTATTGGTTCTTTGGTCTTCCCCTACTTTTGTAGTATGCCTTCTTACCTTAGTGTTTTTTATTGCTAAAACATTTTATCATTAAAAATTACATGAGTACGGATAATTATCTTTTCATTCATGAAGATCTAATCTAAGGTTTTGACCACCTCTGATCTATATTACACACAACTAGATTTTTAAGTCTATCTAAAGAGAGACTTAAACTCAAAATGCAATTACTTTCAAACTTTGATTGCACAATTATAATTTGATCATAAATAAACGAGTTCCGAAAACCGGCTCTCTATGCTTTTTCAAATCACAAGCTATTTATTATTCATATTTTAATGACTTCTTGCTTGCTGACGACGTTATACTTATAATGTGTAAATTTCAGATTTAACTTAGTTCATATTTTAGGGCCAACCACACAACCAGTTTAAACAAAAATGCTTTCTGAATAATTTTAATTTTTTTAAAACTACGAAAAATTAAGTTGACAGTGACCTTTGAAATCATGGATTTTAATTGAAATTTGAGGTGATATTTTTTATTGTGTGCGCCTTTAGTTGTGTCAAAGTCCTTATTTACGTTCTCTTTAATTGTAGAGGTTTTATAAGCATAATAAATTGCAAGCGCATAATAATATCTAGTTAGTTTTAATGTGCAACTCTTGGTCATAGCAAACATGTCTAGATTTTTACGAAAATTTTAAACAAGTGTTCTTTCAGGGAGGTGCTATTTTTAGGCCAGTGATAACGCTAAAGTTGAACTGAAAATTTTAGAATTCGATTGATGTAAAGATAACAGACCATGGTGCTGCTACACAGGAGAGATGCCATCAACAAACGGATCACAAGCAAAAGTAGGTTTACAAAATCTTATATATAAATACGGGTTGGAAAGGACATTATACTTTATTAAGAGGGTAGATTAATTTTTGGGGGGAATTTAGAAAAGTTATGGGAATTACCTACGCGTGAAGTAAATTGTCAATCCTTAATAAATTACTTCGGGATGTCAAAGTCCAGTAATTTATTCCAATTAGATCGCTTCTTTTGAATTTTTGAACGTCACTTCCTTCTTCTTTTCTTCAAGATTGACACTGTTTATGCGACAGACTTTCGTTGTATTAAAATACGGTTCAATAGATAGATCTGTAACTGCTAGGGGCTAAATAGTTCCGTTAATAATCATTTGTAATGATGTAATAATTTTGCATGCCGTAAGGTCAAATTTCTTAATTTCTTCTTTCTTTGTTTCTAACATATAAAATTCTCTTAACACAGCGTTTGTAACAAAACTTCTCCGAAACGGCTTGACCAATTCTTATGACAGTTCTTGTGTTTATTTAATAGGTCTAAGAATAGGACGTAAACTATTATGAAAGGTTTCACCCCAATTTTTATTATTTAATTTTTTTGACAGCTATTACTTATATAAATATAAATAGACAATAATGTTATTGGCACCCCATTTTTAAGGGGTGATTTTTTTCACACTGCAGTACTGTTTTGCTTGTTACAGACAAGATCCTGGCCACACTTCTAACGGGTGTCGTGTGCTTAATAATACCAATATTAATCATAGTTTTAGACCCTATAACTAAGATCGTAAATTACGTGAGTATTATCTTTGAGTATGTATGTACATCCCATTTATCAAAAGATACATCTTTAAATTGACAAAATCTTTTTTAATTTCAATCAACTTCCATTTATCAGAAATTACCATAGTATATTTAAGAATTAGCATATGTTTTTTGCGACCTCCGAAGCACATTCACTTAACTTTAAAAGATAGTTAGATATGTCATGCGCTTGCCTTGTATATTTTTTTTCCTGTTTTCGCTACATTAATGTAAAACTTCATAAAGAATTTTTTTTTTTTTTTTTATTAGTTTTATCATGCAATCAGTCCATTGACTATGAGCAGATTTGTTGTCAGAGTTTATGTCATGTAGAGTCAGTTCCCCACTGGGATCAGCTCTTTGTAATAAATAGCTCATTGCGGGCTATCCAGGTCATAATGAATATAAAACTTTTTTAAAAAATAACTATTTTCAATCTGTTTATCATAATCGTCTTCCTACTTTTTAAGGATACATCTTATAACGGCTGGGCTAAACTGCCCAGCCGTTATAAGATATAAGAAGATATAAGAGTTCCGGAACTGGAAAACAATTCCGTTTTCAATAAGTTGTAAATATTTAATACAATAATAAAAAAAAAAAGTTATTAGGTTATTAGGTTTTACTGTGCGTATATCAAGCTGTTGCCAATAAGTGTTTTTTTCTCTATTTGTTTTTGGTAGGGTTTACAAACTTCGGCATT
Organism: Euplexia lucipara; assembly: GCA_921972225.1. Taxonomy (NCBI): domain Eukaryota; kingdom Metazoa; phylum Arthropoda; class Insecta; order Lepidoptera; family Noctuidae; genus Euplexia; species Euplexia lucipara. Next base: position 1,097,558 of record OV179152.1, on the reverse strand, counting down.
TTTCTAGAAACTACGCCTTGCCAAAGGGACGGTCCTGTACGACCTCCTCCAGAATGAGATCCCTGCCGCCCGCCTGTCACTCTACATCTTCAACATTACCAATGCTGACAGGTTCCTCTCTGGGGAAGACTACAAGCTGAAGGTGGAAGAAGTTGGCCCGTTTGTGTACCAGTAAGTGTTCTTGCTAAGATTCCATTTCTGTGTTATACAAGGTGTTGATTTGTATCCTCCTCAAATTCAAGGACGTAATTTTGCTAATGATTCTCGACCCAAATCAACAATAAAATGAGTAAGTAGGTATTTTTTTTATTTTTTTTTTGTTTATTTACGGAAAACCGTAAGTGTGAACCAGCCGTATTTAAAAGCGGCCCGTCTGTTACTAGCCCTATCACCGCGCTTTCACACACAAATAATCAGTCAACTTTTATATGAGGGATTTTCAATTACACACATCAAAAGTGTCTAGGGATCAACATATATTTTTGCAATAACTTTTCTCCTGATTGATATTACGGTCATTCTCAGAAAGCTCAAATACGCGTGTCCGGGTCGAAATCCAGTACAAAATGGATAACTAACAACTTGATATTTTTTTCTATAATAGGTAAGATCAAAATATTGGGAGGGGCCTGAGTTGTTTTTTTAATAAATTAAATATAAGTTAGATTAAAAAAATAAAAACCACCAAAATATTGACCTCGGTGCCGCGTCCGGCCCCGTATTGCGGCGGAAATTATTTTTTATCTTTTTTTCTGCAATATATGTCGCTATTTTTCATGTGTTCATAAAGAACTAGATAGATATTAACTCAATTTATAATATTCCTACGCCATAATAGGCCTTAGTAGACAAGTTACAACTGGTTGTCTTCACGTCCGACGTTTAGAGTTGATATCAGTGGCACGCACTGGTCGGTTCATATAACTTGTATTCTAGTGACTGCGAGAATATTTGTTCGAGTAAAACAAACTGTCAGTCGCGCTGCATCGGTAGTAAGGATAACACGTCTGTGCGTCGCCGTGCCACTCTTTTATTAAGGTATGTAATCGTTTTCGGTGGCTTGGTATACCTATAAAATTGATTTCGGTGAATCCCTTTTATCCACAACTATTTGAATTAATATTTTTTAATTATAATAAAAGCATGGCTTAGAAGTATTCGATTTAAATAAAAGAGTTTAATATTACAAAATCGGGTTAGTTTTGAAAATATCTAGGATTTTGTCAATTATTTTGATTTCAGTGGCATTGATTTCGGTGTTTTCGGTGGAAATAGGTGCACCGAAATCAATTTTAAAACCACCGAAATCAATCAATAGCTTTTTATTTACATTTTAGGATCGTTTATTTAGCTTTCTCATCACCTCTCATCTTGTTTCAGAACTGTGATTATGGCAGATTCAAAAAAAGATCGGTTGGTTAAAAAGAGATTGGCTGAACGACGTCGGAAAGCCCGCATCAAGAGTGATCCAGAGCTTTTTGCAGTGCACAAGGAGAAAGATAGGCAACGCTATTATAGGTAAATGGAAGAATGAAAGAATAAGATAAAGCCTGTAAGTGAATTAGATCCTCGCCAACAACGAATTTTAAGGGAGAGAAGTAGAATGTCTTCCAACAAACACAATTTGAAAAAAAAGGCGCAAAGAGATGAGGTGTCTTGAAGAGGATTTAATAATAGTACCAGTAGTAAACGACAAAACTGACGATCCTTTGGTGACTTCACGATCACAACCAAAACAATCAGGAACACTTCGAACTGAAGCAAGTTCGACTGACTGATAGAAAAAATAAAAACAAGAGTAACAAGATCGATCTGATTAAAAACTCAAGTCAAGCCAAAAAAGGGATTGGAGTCTGTGCAGCTAAATCTAATAAACCCCTAGTTTTATCCAATATTCTGATTCATCATCATCAAGAAGATCAACAGAATAGCTACTGCCTGGTTGCAGTAGCTATTCTGTTCATCTTCTTGATGATTTTTATGAAACCAAGCAGCGCCTGTCTCATACCTTAACATCAGACATTGGATTTTTTTTTTTAATTTAAATATTCCACAACTTTTTCACACAACGCCATCTAGTCCCAAGCTAAGCTAAGAGCTTGTGTTATGGGTACTACAGCTGATAAACATACTTATATACTTCTAAATACATACATATTATAGATAAATTACACCCAGACACAGAACAAATGATCCTGCTCATCACACAAACATTTGTCCTGGGTGGGAATCGAACCAACGACCTCCGGCATAGCAGTTAGGGTCACTAACTACTAGACCAACAGGCCAGTCAGATTGCATGAAAGTGACAGCTTCTGGACGCGTGTGTCGACAGATTGTGACAATATTGCTCCGAAAGTAATGAATGAAGTATTCTCCAAAATTGTAAATTCCGAAGAAAGGAGTGACGAGGAATATAAGATTTTTCAATTAAGATTTGAAAACTGTAATACCTATTACCTAAGTTTTTGTTAGATTTTATTACATTGTTAATTTAATACTGGGTGCTTAATTTAACTAAAAAATATTTTATTGTGTTAAAAATATCAGGAAAGTAATATTCTTACTAAAAAATACAAATATTATTAGTTAAGTTAGTGCCTTCTATAATTGTTGATGTTGTTGGAAAGACTGATTTGTGACTGAAAAGTGATTTTTGTAGTGATTTTTTATTAATTAGTAGATTGTTTGTGATTAAGCTGGATCACAATTAAGACTTCAGATTTTTTCAAGTTCCTATGTTGTTAGTTTTAGACTACCCGCTATTTTTAATTACATCTAATGTAGAATATATAGCTTCCTTACAAAGATGATTTTTGTAAATCTTCCTGTAACTTAATAAATGTCTTGATAAAATAAAATGTTTCATTGTAAAATTTACCTGCAATTTCTTACAGACCGTATTGTCATAGTGAAACTTCGGCAGTTAATATAATATTTATAAAACAACAGTTGAAATACAAATTATTTGATATATTTGATTTCGGTGATAAGAATATTGATTTCGGTGGCCACCATTTTTTTAAAATTAAATACCTTCATATCCATTTGATGTATATGATTCCCTCTACTACTAATATGTTTTAAATTAACTCTAGATATGATATTTCATGATAAAATGCCACAAATTTAGAAACAAAAAATGCCACCGAAGTCAACCAAATAATAAGTTTCCTGATAATGACCCATTAATTAATTTTTTTTTAAGGATTCATCAAATAAAGTGTTTTCGTTTGTCACAGTAACGATAAACCAAGTCACCTTTGCATTAATAAAGAAATTTGCCATTTTCCTAATAAAGGGATTTTTGACATTTGAACCACTAACATTAAAGTTCGAAAAAAAGACTGAAATAACAGTTTTCTTTAAAATTTTATTGGGTAACTTAAACAATTAATAATCCGTGTTTCTACCGCGAACACTAACAACACAAGAACATCGGTTTGGCATACTCAAAATGAGTTCATCCAAATCACGCTGTGGAATGGCCGCCCATGTTCGTTGCAACAATAAAAAAAGGTCTTCTTGCGACTGGATACCCTCCATATTCGGCAGAGCTCTTCTCTGTAGCATATCCCATGCATGCTCAATCGGGTTCAAGTCTGGCGACTGAGCAGGCCAGGGCAGGACATTGATGTTAGCTGCGGCGAGAGTCTGTCTTACAACTCTTGCGGTGTGCGGTCGTGCATTATCATGCATTAACTGAAATAAGGGACCGATTTGCACTTGTAGAGGAACGATGACGTCTGATACAATCGTCTCAGCATAAATTTGAGCGTTGAGGTTGCCTCTGATCCAAATCAACTCAGTTCTTCCGCCGATCCAAATACCCGCCCATACCATGATGGTTCCACCACTATAAGGATGGACTTCCTGGCAGGATTTTAATCGCTGTTGGCGTCCAGGGGTTCTCCAGTGTCGTATACGTCTTGTATCCGGTCTCATACCAAAACGAGACTCATCCGAAAAGCACACGAAACGCCATTGTTCTTCTACCCAATTTCTGTGTTCAAGAGCCCATTGATATCGAATCCTACGATTGTGCATTGCTATAGGTGGTACCCGTAGCGGTCTTCGGGAATGAAGGTTCACTTCATGCAAGCGGTTTCTGACTGTTTGGTCGCTAATTAAGTTCCCTGAAGAGTGATGAAGCCTCACGGCTAACATCATGGCGGTTATTGTTGGAGCTCTTCGAGTTAAGATTTGAATGTATCGGTCTTGTCTCCGTGTGGTGCAGCGATACCGTCCTCCATGGCGCTCAGCCACGGTACCAGTGCTTCGGTAACGTGTCCAAAGTCGACTGATAACACTCTGACTTGTATTCAGAGCTAAAGCCACAGTACGTTGCCGGGAACCAGCTTCTATCATTCCCACGGCTCTGAGCAGTTCTTCCCTGCTTAAATGACGTCGCCGCTCCATAATAACATTGGTTTTAATCAGTAGTAGGGAAACAGTAGCACTAATAATGTCTTCAATGCGTTGTATGTTTTTATAGGGAAAATATTGACAGCTGATTTTCATCTTTTACTCGAATTTGATTCACAGTTCCTGATTCAAATTATGAAATGCACCAAAAAGGATCCATATAAATTTATAAAATCATAAATTTATTACAAAGCCACATCTCAATCTCAAGAAATCCGCATAAAAATGCTTGATCCCTAGACACTTTTGATGTGTGTATTTAAGGGCTCGCGTTTGACCACTTTCTCACAAACGATGATGTCTACCATATACGGATGGCACTGCGCCGTACGTCTAGTCGTCCGATCCAGGAAAGGGCTTCGCGAAATGTAAATAACAGAAAACCGACAGACTAGCAACTTGGCATTCACAAGACTTTGGAGTTTTAACTTAATGATTTATTTATTTAGATTCGGACAACATGATCCACTTTGTTAGTAAAACTCCTTAGCGCTAATGTTACTAATACACAAAAGCAAAAATAAAAAGAAACAGCTGGTGGCTGCAGCAAGATGTGCAGAGAATGGCAGACCCAGAATTTGCTAAGCAACCATTCTCCCCACATAGTGCCTCAGAAAAGGCGAGCAAGGGCTCTCCTTCACAATAATGAGTGCATAATTCGTATTCGTAATCTTATCTCTCTTAATACCGTATTTATTTTGTTTTAAGTATGTACTTATGTATCTGTTTTTATTTTTATGTGCCACTTTTGGTCCATATTTTTTTTACCCTGTTGCACCTACCTTGTTTGCACCACCTTAAGGTAGACTAGTAGAAAATGCCTAAGTTTTTTCAGTCAGTTTTTTTTTACCTGTGCATGGGGTTTTAATAAATAAATAAATAATTGCCGAAATAATCAGTGTGGTAGGTTTCTACCGCAACTCTCGTCGGTATCAACTCAACCTGTTGCACCAGAGCTAGACATGGGTTTCCCTTCTTTCGTAAAGTTTTAGTTTACAAAGGCATAAAACTTATCATAATGTCGATGAACTAGAAATTGGATTTCAGAGAATACCGCTGGTATGAGGATCTGGAGTTCAGTGAGGATGCCAAGTCCTTGGGTATGACGCCGAGGATCAGAACAGAATTCGTCCCAGAAGATTCTATAGGAGACCCTAAGGATATCAACCTCACTTTGCCTAATTTACCATTACTTGTGAGTTTATCGATTTATTACTTTGACTGACCTATTGGTCTAGTAGTTAGTGACCCTGACTGCTATGCCGGAGGTTGTGGGTTCAATTCCCACCCAGGACAAATGTTTGTGTGATGAACTCGATCATTTGTTCTGTGTCTGGGTGTAATTTATCTATAATATGTATGTATTTAGAAATATATAAGTATGTCTATCAGCTGTTTAGTAGGTACCCATAACACAAGCTCTCAAGCTTAACTTGGGACTAAATAGCGTTGTGTGAAAAGTAGTGGAGTATTTATTTTATTTATTTATTACTGGAATTGAAAACAACTCTTTTGTTCTACAACTTCCCTGGTCACTGACAGGATTATTCTTGTAGCCAGTAAGCCTGATTTTGTCGTTGGGGATTAAGACAAAATACGCGCAATGGTTGTAATAACGGCCCCGCAGGTTGGATCTAAGTCAAACCTTAGATAGTTATCTATCTAATGTTTTACGAAGCAAATCGTGTGTTTTTGTTTGTTAAATAAAAGCTTACAAAGCTTTGTGAAGCTCTTTTTTATCCCAGTTCCTTTATTATTCCAGAGTGCAGTAGCAGTTTTATCTAACTATCCCAGCTTTATCCACTACGCGTTTAACATAATGGTAGCCCAGATAGGGGCCAAGGCTATCATGAACATAGACGCGCACAGCTACTTGTGGGGCTACAAGAACCCCCTGGTCGTGTTATGTAATAATCTAACTCCCGGACTTGTGTATTTTGATAATTTTGGACTTCTTGATAGGGTGAGCTAATTTTGTTTTGTTTTTTGTACCTTCATTGTTATCATCATCTTTATTTTATTCTACCTATTTTAGTAAATGTCTTTCAGGTTGAGCTCATCAAGCTGTGTCAAACTTTTTTGATAGTTTTTCAACTTTATTTCAAATAGAATGTTTCATGTTTAATCGGGAAAACTTAACGGTTTGAGGTAACTTGATGTACTGGCGTCCGTACCTCTTCTTATAATTCACCGATTGATATATTAAACATAAACTTATCCTTTTTTTTTCAATGAAGTGGGAGTTTACATCCTGTCCATACGGATTTATACTTTTTAGACGAGGCGATGAAAACTACTTTTTGATTTATCTTAACTGAAACTGACTTACTGAAATAATCAATGTTGATTATGAAAATAATCGATTATGAAACCCTTTGGCGTTCTGCTTTTGCTTACCATGCTTTTATTGCAGCTGTACGAGAATGAGGTCGATTACAGATTGGTTGTGGGAACCACCTACCAAGACCGGTTGAAGATCAAATCTTTGAATAAGGTTACGCATATTCAATCGGAAGACATCAACAATGTTGATAAAAGGTAAGCAACAAAACAAAAACACGTTTGAATAAACATAAGCGACAGTACCACGGATATCTATGAGCGACACACTGCCAATTTCGTATAACTACTAAAATAATTCTTAATTTATTATTTAGCCCGAATTGTCCCACTGTTGGGCAAAGGCCTCCCTCCATTCCTTCCATCGTTCGCGATTCTGCGCCACCTCTCTTCAATTCTCTAGGAAGACATTCAGGTCGTCCCGCCATCTCCTTAATTTATAGAATTCGGAAAATCAACTTTTATTTACATAATCTTCGTGCTCTTGTCCTAATTTACGTAGCTGTTAAAATTAATGGTGACTCATTCACGGAACAACTTCGTCAGGCGTAACTTTACCTTCAATAACCCTATGCGAGGCTGTTATTACCTAGCCACAAGCATCACTTTCCGGAAAGATCTACTAACTGAAATAAGTATCATTTCATATTAACCTCTCAATCGTGTCAATTAGAGACACAATAGGAAGATAATGACAGCGCCGACACCGGTGTCCTCTTGGGGTTTAATTAATTAAATTGACAAAAGAAACTCTTTGAAGTTTTCTGTCGCTGGTGCCACGTTCACTTTACACTCTTCTACTGCTCGAACATCAATTCTTGCCCATCTCAACATTCTCATCTTTCCTACATGCAATCTTCGTACAACCGTCTCCGATTTATACGGTGTGTGAGATTTTGTCACGGTTTTTTAACTTGGTTCTCCGTGGTAAGATAATGACAGCACCGACACCGGTGTCTTCTTGGGGTTTAATTAATTAAATTGACAAAATTCTGTCGCTGGTGCCACGTTCACTTTACACTCTTCTACTGCTCGATCATCAATTCTTGCCCATTTCAACATTCTCATCTTTCCTACATGCAATCTTCGTAGAACCGTCTCCGATTTATACGGTGTGTGAGATTTTGTCACGGTTTTTTAACTTGGTTCTCCGTGGTTATCACCATTACTGTATCTACCAATTTTCCCAGGGAAATTACCTTCGAAGAAGATACTTATGAGGGCGGTGCTTATCCACCGATGCTAACTCCTGACACGCCCCTCAACCTGTACCATCTGGGGGTCTGCAGGACCTGGGAATTGCAGTACATCGGCAACAGGCTCATGGAATATGGTGGAGAGGCCTTGGTATACACCATCAGTAATAAGACTTTCACTAACAATGTCAATCCCATCACTTTGAAGACCTATCCAGATGGACTTATGGATATAGCTGAATGCTATTATAGTAAGTCCGCAGTTGTATCTCAGCAATGCAATGTGATTTAGTTACCAGCTGTAGTTACCATAACTACATGATAAATTACTCTGTTGGCAAATCCCTCAATTGACAATACAAGTTGTCAAATCTACTAAAATTATACATCTTCTTTTCTGTGGTTAAATAGTGAATTACCTGGTGTCAGAGTTGGGTTCGAACTCGACACCACAAAAATTAAGTCCATGGGGTTTTAGAATGTCACCAACATTACAATAATAACTAATTGTTGAATTTTTGTTTACAGACCTACCTTTTGTATTATCCAAAGTAGCTTTTCGGGATTCAGATCCCAAGTTGCTAGAACGCATCGAGGGGTTAAAGCCAGAAAAAAACATGCATTCTAACGAAATTATTATAGATCGTGTAAGTTACAAATGTAGACTCTCTTTTTCTATGCTTTCACATCCGTATGTTTTGCAACAAATCATAATAATATCTCCATCATTATCACTTTCAATCATTTTTTATTGTTCCGGGTCTGGGTCTGAATGTTTGAAAAATTCTTGGTGTTCTCTTTAAGAACGCAAAACGTTGTTCCAAGTTCAATTCCCAAACACTAGCATAACTATTCTTTCTGTCTTTTCATATTCCTATGCACTTCACCAGCACGCGCAGAATGATCACCGAAGAAATGGGCATGTCGCCGGAAGAATCTACAAAATGACAGATTACAGAAACATATCTGCCAATTATAGAAGAATTGTAAACTACTAGCTTCTGCCCGCGACTTTTTTCGCGTGAAGTTTTGATATCGCATCGCATCGCCAGCTTGGGCTATATGTATACCTATACCCTTTTAAACTACGGAAGTTTTTTTTCCCGCTTGCAACATTTCTTATTGCTGCTCCGCTCTTATTGGTCATAGCGTGGCCATATAGCCTATAGCCCTCCTCGATAAATTAACTATCCAACACAAAAAAGAATTTTTCAATTCAAGCCGGTAGTTCCTGAGATTAGCGCGTTCAACCAAACAAACAAACAAACTCTTCTTCTTTATAATATAATAGTATAGATTTATAAACCTTTTTTTGACTGAAGAAACGACACTTTTCTTCTCTTCCTTGTTGACATTGTCGCCCTAAACAAACTAAATCTCTTTACAATAATGTCTTTTTGTCGATTCTTCTGTAGACAACATCCACGGTGATTAAGAAAGAAAAGAAAGAAAGAAAGAAAAGAAAGAAAGAAAAGAAAGAAAGAAAAGAAAGAAAGAAAAGAAAGAAAGAAAAGAAAGAAAGAAAGAAATAACATTTATTACGTTACGATACTGCCTACAAGCTACGTGTGCTTGTCGTACATTTAATAAAATATCATAAATTGCAGAAAGCTAGCGTGACGTTTGATACAAAGTTGTCCATGCAACTCAACATCATGTTAGATGACCTCAGCTTCCACAAAGGTACTAAGATGATGTCCAACTCGGTCATACCCGTCGTTTATGTCAACCTGGTAAGTTCTTTTCTTCTTCAAATACCACTACTTACTCTAGTGTTAACATAATACACGCAGCGCGAAGACCCCGGGGTCTTCTCGGGGATATACGGGTTCAATACTAACTGTTGATATATCTTCTTGTGACCTGTGGTCACCTGGTGGTCAAAATCTACTTTTTTTCTCTCTTTCTTCAAAAGTACTTTCATCTTTTAGGATAAAAAATTGTCACGTATGTTCCCTCCTAACAGAAAAACTCAGATCTAGTTATAATAATTATAAACATTTTGTGCAAATAAATTTAAATACATATTGTATTATATTCTAATGTAAAGACAATTTTGTTACAATTTTCCCAGGAAATTATAAAAAATAATAAATGAAGTTATTGTAGAAGATAATATAACATGGTTGAGTTGTTTTGACCTTTTTGGCCCGTAGGGGGGATCTTCCGCGCAATTAACACGTGATTACCTACGTGTCAGTACTTAATGTACTGACACTATAATAGATAGTAGATTTTGCACCAGGATGATAAAGCAGTATCTTAGGTCGTGATAAAGAAACCAGCCGGTCGATTCAATACAATCACGCCGTGACAACTTGAGTGAAGTGAACTGTTAGTGTCTAGCATTAGTTTGGAATGACAGCTCAATTCGCCCTCACTACGCCTTTATTTTCACGCTGTGATTTGACCAGAATCGCACTGTTGTATCTTTAGTGACACAGTTTAAAGTAATTCGATTTCAAAATGCCTTCTTTTTTTTGGCACAGGCAAGTAAAAAGTTGAAATTCCAAATTGAAAACACATCACAAAGCGGGTTATAATGCTGCCCGGCTAGACCACAGGGACGTTATTACCTAGCTTTGGGTTTAGTTGGCATGACAAATAATTTGATATCAAGCCGGTGCAGTACCTAAGCAAAAAAATATTTAAATAGGTATTTATTTTCTTTATGGTCAGTCGACTTATACACAATAACCAATATATATAATAACAATCAATTGAACAATTGTTAATTAGAAGCTTCCACAATTAAATGCTGAAATATTACTCCTTCATAACATAATTTACATCTTAAAATACGTAATTAGTGCTAATTTTCTTAGACAGAGGATATGTCGCTTATACATGGCAGGTTAAAGATTTCAGACTGATTTAGGGTATATTAGACAATGTTCGTTTTTATTCTTTCTTCAAATACTTTAATTCCTTATGCCAAATGCCTCACACACACCATGAAAAAAAAATGATCGGATATTATCGCTTTACATAAAATCGTTATTCATAAGTCTAGTTTTCCTCTTAATGTCAAAGATGACAGTAATAAACTTAAAAAGAAGATACAAATTAAAATAAGAAGCTATAATGTTCAACGTATTAAAAAGGGCTTAATTATGTTGACTAGCATCTCATGTGTACTTAATTGAGTGCTTTACTCGCGTTTACAAGATTTAATTCAAGGTTATTTTGATTATTCACGAGCCAGCAAGTGTATGTCCGGATCTTATTACACGAATTATAAAAAATGGTATTTCCAAAGTTAAAAATATTTATTGCCGTCTTTCCGCTATTGAACAGCATTTTTGTGATCCAGAACTTTAAGAACCAATACAAGGTAAAGGGTGTGGAAAATGCTAAATGCGATGTTGTGCCTTTTTACACCATCAATAGGTGCCACGTATTACAAAATGTTAAGTGCAATAGTGGTTAAAATATAATAAATAATAATAAATAAATAATAAATATTCCACTAATTTTTCACACAACGCAATCTAGTCCCATGCTAAGCTAAGAGCTTGTGTTATGGGTACTAAACAGCTGATAAACATACTTATATATTTCTAAATACATACGTATTATAGATAAATTACACCCAGACACAGAACAAATGATCGTGCTCATCACACACATTTGTCCTGGGTGGGAATCGAACCCACGACCTCCGGCATAGCAGTCAGGGTCACTAACTACTAGACCAACAGGCCAGTCAAGTCAATAATCCTATTAACTTATATGCAATTTACAGAATATATTGCAACATTTTATTATAGATTCAAGTTTTTCAAAAGAAAAGAAATCAGGTAGACGTATTGCTGGGGTGTTTGTTCCACCACTTCCTCTTCCCAGCAAAAACACCAAGACGTTGCGAAGGGTGAGCGTTTTGGGGGACTGTCTTATGTATTTTTGACATTCAAAGAGTGCCATCTCTCAGCCTAATTTGAATATTTGACTCAATCAATATTTATAAACTATGACTTTTTATTTTGGTTCTATGTCTTGGCTAATCGTGAACTATGAGAAAATATTAATTTTAAATGCACAATTTGGAAGATTTTAGAGTTTCAATCAATAGTTTATAAGAGGATTTCGTTATTTCTCGCCATTTTATAATTTTGCGAAATTTATTATTAAGTAACTAGAACTTCGCTCGCGACTTTGTTTGCGTGCATTTTGTACAGATGCCAGCTGATGAAGCTACACCAAACCGTAAATTTTTCCTAAAATAATTGAACATGAACCTTATTCTGTTTGTAATAAAGTTGAAAAACTGTCAACGAAATTTGACACTTTATGGTAGCTCGATGAGCTGGCCGCTGCACTTGACCAGTCTCTCTTAGTCCTCAGTAGGTCCAGAGGCCCACAAAGTCACAAACACACAAACTTTTCCTCTTTTTATTATAAAAAAATATATATTCCACAACTTTTAACACAACGCCATCTAGCTAAGCTAAGAGCGTGTGTTAACAGCTGATAATATTAGTAAATACTATCAATTTTTACCTTTATCCGTTGACGTATTTTTTTTTTGTTGCAGGACCAACCAAAGTTGAAGGAATGGTTGTTGGGTTATTTCATGCTGGTGTACCGAACAGTGCCATACATAGTGTTGAGCATTGAAATATTATCGGGTATTATAGGTTTAGCGCTCGTAGGACATGCGTCACGCTCAATCTACCTAAATTGGGCTTCCAGGACAAAAGAGATGGTATTCCAAAGCACTGTTGAGAAGAAGTTATTGAATACTGAGCATCCTATTATAACGCACTAAGGCATTGTCCATGATGAGTACCTAAAGATGACGCCAAATAAAAACTTACTTTAATTTTATTATTTATTATCGCAGCGGCTGTACAAACTCACACCCTGTAAAAAAAAACTACTGTCTGTCTACCAGATATAGCCCGACAGAAGAATGGATAGCCGAGGTTGAGTAATAGGAGCACCCTTTTGGTATGAAAACAGTATAAGTACGCAATATGGGCTATTTAACAATATTTTCTTGTAATCTCGATGAGGGACTAAAAACTAAAATTTTATCAAAGCTAATTCTGACAATAAAACCAAAGATGTGGTTCTATAATTATTATAACAATTATACTGCTAGAGTAAATTTATTTTTTTAAATAAATAAAAATCATTTATTGACACACACGTTACGGTCACATCTTGCAATGTTCCTTGCTTTAGATTTGTAGGTATATTTGCATTTGGTTAGACTGGAAGCTGAACTAATCGGTGGGAAAAGGGAGATGACTGTGATGATGTTGATGTTGGTGAATTGTTTGCCAGTTTCAAGCATCAATCTATTATAAATAATTGTACCTCATTATATATTTAACCTAGTATTAAGCACTAAGTCAGTTTGTAAAGAACAAATAAAGCAATTGTTTTTATCGAAGTTGACCATTTATAAAGTTATGTGTATAAAACCTTACCTTTACACCAGCTTTTCCTAAAGTGGGCGGTAACGCCCCCTTGCTGCAAGCCTAAAGGGGGTGGTAAGAGACCCAGAAAAAAATGGGGTCGTTGTGTAAAGGCTTGGGGGGTGACTGTTTTGTCACAAAAACTATTTTCAAAACTTTAGAATACACGGAACAGATGTTTGTTTACGCACAGTAGCGTTCTCTCTCTCTAATTAATGTTTAATCTCCGCTAATATAGCTCACAATAATTAATTAATTTAAGAGTGCGCCCTGGTAAGCGCTGGCGTCCACTAGCGAAACCGATGATTTTTATTAATTGTGGTAAATTATACAAGAAATTTTTATAACAACTTTTTGAGATTTATGTTGTGTATTTTATCACCGAAGATGTAACCAAACTTTGGAGTATTGTCAAAAGTGGCCAACGCTTACCAGGGCGCACTCTTAATTTGAAGTTATAGTAGTTTTTTAGTACCTAGGTGAAAAAGTGGGGGCGCTAAAAAATAATTTATTCTGAAATTGGGCAGTAGACAAAATAAGTTTGGGAACCCCTGCTTTACACTATTCCTATCCAGCATGTATCTCCATGTTCAATTATCTGTAAGTAAAAGGCGCGAGCCTATTTATGCTATTAGCCGACCATTTTATTGTGTATTGGGGTAACTTTTTGTGCTGGTGTCTTTACCTACTCAATAACTAATAATCAAAAATGTGCAAAATAAAAATATAGACTTAGAGGATTGAGCACGTTGAGCCGTTGATCCTGGCTGCCACTTGAAAATCTTCAACCGTCGTTCAAATTAATGTAGTCAAAAACTCCGTTTATCTGACAACCAGTCTTACCTGGTACGAGTACCTATGGTATGATGTGAATGTGAATTTGTCCTGTGAAGGTCAGATTCCTAGGCAGTAAATTTATGTGATAAACTGGTATGCAGCCGTATCAGGTTCGACTGGAAGTCTACCCTGACATAGTTTGGAATAGGCTTGGCAGTTGATGCTGATATGATTAAATCTAGAATTTCCTTAACTTTACCTTGTTAATATTAGAAAGGAAAGTAATATTTCGCGCAGACTCGTGGTCTCTCCGTCGAAGATGACGCAGCAGATGCCTTTAATGTTTACATCTTCGAAGTAAACACTCCCGGTCCGTTTTGGGAAAATAAACTTTATATTTTAATGTTTATAATATTACTAGCAATTATTTAAACTTAACCATAATTAAAATGCTCAATAAGTTGGTAGGTAACAACAAAACATTAGTATCTTCGTGTCATTGAATTATAATTTCATTAAAATATATGCTATGCTAATATACTATGTCTAACTGTGAAAAAAAAATACAAAATATTGAAAAAGATCTTAAACCTACTCGTATAAACATTGTTACCGATCTCTTCCTCTTCCATAACTTACTCTAATAAAATCATCGTAATACTCGGAGCCCACATCTTTATACCTGCTATCACTGTTATCAGTGTCCATGTCTTTACTTTGCTTAGAACTCATTTCACTGTAACCTATTTCCACTGACACACTGTCTCCTCTTTCATTCTCTAGTTTCCATTTCTTTTCATCTTTTTCAATCATTTGTTTAATCTTGTAAAGCGGTGGATGATCGTGGTTCACCGTTTCAAAGTAAGCCCTCATGGGCAACATAATTGGAACTCTTGCGTAGGTAGGCATTACCATTGGCAGCGGTATTGGCCTCGCCAGCATTGGTGGCGGTAACGTTAGTAAAATTTCTGGTGATCTCGGTGTTGTAGTCACCATGTCGACGCATGAAGGACCAGGATTTAATGTAACTGATGTCCGTAACAGTCTTCGACTTGAAGTCACAGGCTTGTTCAATTTAGTCACAAGTTTCGCCAACACCGTGCTCGTAGGTTTCATTATTTCGTTTAGTTTACTCGTAACAAAAGGTGTCGCAGTTTTAAATTCCATTAAAGTAACCTCGTCTAAATCTGGCATGTTAAATTCTTGTTGTTTTTCATGCATATCCAGGATCATAGCTTTTATATCTGCGGGCACAGATACCGTTCGCATGAAACCTTCAAAATTGAAGGCCATTATTTTTGTTGTTAGTGTTAGTTGAACCACTGTTCTGAAGACTATATCCATGATTTTGAAGTAGAGTAATGTTGTATTAACTATCAATTATAGAAGACACACTATTTTCACAAACAGAGAAGAATCGAAAACAATTCACCACTCTTAGTTTTCTTGGCAATTTACTAGGCTAACTTTACTTACCATGAGCAGACATAAACGCCTGAAATTACACTGACTGGTGTCTTGGCTCAAGAAAACGGAATATAAACTGTTACATAAATAGTAATTGTTCATTTATAATGGAACTATTGTTGCTGATTGTTTACATAAAATTCTCGTTACTAGGATTACGATTAACCGAATTGTACTACAATCCAATAAGATTTAAAGGAAAATTTTAAAGAAAACCATGGATATAGTATAGTGTACTTATAAATATTATGTTAAGGTGGTATATACATATAGGTACATATTACGTTAATAAAAAACAAGCATTTTTTAAATCTCAATACATACAAGAAGTATTGTGTGTGTGTTGTGAAGTCACGTGTGAATTTATTTATGGGGTATAAAGAACAGGTTGCAGAGCTCCTCATTCATATTGGCAAGAAGAGGATTCTCTGACCGGGTGCTGTGTCTGTTGGGCTACTGGCAGACAGCTGTTGAAGTCGGATTCAATTGCGCGGGGTACTGCAGTTTAATTCATATGTAGCAAGCTAGATGTCGCTACCTTAATCTCATATTTCCAGGTGAATATTTCATCCTGAGACATCTACGTTTATTTGATCAATGATTGATTTCGTTTGAGTTTGATTATTAATTTTTATTTAGAATTTTTTAGTGCATTTGAGTTTTGAAAATATGTAACATAAAGTAGTTTAATATCATCACCTATTAAACGTGAAAACAATAAATCAAACTATCAAATATTTTTTTTTGAGGGTTTTATCAGCATTTATACAAAATATAAATAGTTTTGATATAAAACATTACAACCTATTTGGTTATTTGGAATGACACTGACAGGTTGCTTATCTTTTTGTTTTCTGGTGCCTTGAACACTAGCTCCTTTCTTCCGTTCCCTAGGAGGTGCTGAGAATTGCCGTCTAATAACTGCTGTCTCCGTCGGTGACTGTTTCTCATACCAGGGTTAGATCTGACAATAACACTCGGCCTATTATTCGAATCTTCTGCTGCGATCAAACGCACATTATTGTACAACACTGCTTCTCCGTCTCTACGAGACGGTTCCCTACTATCATACGGCTCTCTTTCTCTGAGAAGAGCACTCGCTTCATCGTTACTTAGACGTCTTTCCATTTTTATGTCTCCATTTCTTGCCACGTAAGTCAGCACTGGTTTAATAAATCTATCATCGTCGTCATGTCTATCACCACTATTCCTCTTTATGAAACCGAAATTTCGTCTGTAGATATCATAATTGGACTTTCTCCATTTATTTCTGTTTTTACTCTTTTTGCGATTCTTCTTCCTCCTACTCTGATCACTCTCGCAAGAATCATGTTTTGATTCTTCAGCACACGAGTTGCTGGAGGAGTGAGAGCCACATTCAGAGTCGTGTTGTTGCTGTGGGCCAAAGCGTGGGAACGGGACGATGACGACTGGTGCTGGGGCAGCCACGGGGATGGGCATCGGGAACGCTGGCCCGGGCATTGGTCTGGGAGCGTTTGCCTCCTGTGGAGTCGGGTTTTCTTTACCGTTCTTACATCTGCACTGTTGATGGCAAGGCGAACAGTAGGAGAAGAATGAGGGTGTGCATGGATTACACGAACATGGCGGGCATGGCGGACAATCTTTATTTCTGTTTCCATTACCATTACCGTTTTTATTATTTTTATTTTCTGGCATACAATTTTGCGGTACAAAGCCTGGGATTGCAATTTGTACAAGGTGGGGTATTGGGATAGGGATAGCTATTGGTATTATGTTGTCACCATCTCCTTCATTGTGTGATTCGGTGGTAGTGGTCGTTTTGGTGGTTGACTCTGGGTACGGCATCGGTATGCCCACGGGTACCGGGACGGGCATGGGCATGGGCATCACCATCGGCCCACCGTACCCATACCCCATTGGCATCATCGGCATTTGAGGGTGCACGGCACCTAACAATATAACACTCACAACAGTCCATTTTGGTAACGCATCCTGTAACAAACAAAACATTGATATTTAGATAATTATGAATAGAATAGAATATTTATATTAATAGTATTATGGTGAAGAAAAAATTCAATTCTGGGTGAACCAGAATTACGTAATTATTTCATGGTACGATCAGATTGTAGTGATCTTTCCATCCTGTTTAAGGTATATTATGGTATTATATATTTTCGAGCCGCTTGGGGTTGAAACTGTCGGGTAGTGGGTCCGATTGCTAATAGCTTGTACAAAGATCTTTCAAGACGCTTAGTTAACACCAAAGAGCTGACTTTTACCTTGTTTTGGGGATAAGTAAGCATTGCCATTCAACGTGGCAATACTGCTAGTCTTTCGAGCACCTACACTTCCAGTGGACAGCGATGCGGATGAGTTTATTGACGCCATATTTTAGAGTTGATATTTTTTTTTGTTTTTTTTTCCAGTTCAGTATTTATTTTAAATAAAGATAATATTATGTATGTTAATGGCAAATTGAAAGGTGGATCATTAGCGTTAAGTCACTGAACAACTTCTATATACGCTAATGATGAAATTCGTAAAACAAAATTGTTACTCACTGAAATCATAACTGCGCTGAATCAAAATAGTAGCCATTCAATGGCAATCATGACAGCTAGCTACTTTTATACTTTTAGCAAATTCGTTTCATAATAAAAGTGCATTGTGTTGCGAACGAATGCAAATGCGCTGCTTGACTTATTTCGTAACTATTTTATGGTCCTAGTTTATGGCGTTAAACAATGAGAATACATAAAACTTGGTAGGTTAATTCACTTTTGGATTCTGTGTTTACAATATTATGTGTAGACTTCCCTGTTTTGTTTGTTTATCTTTCTATATTAGTGTTGTTGTTATCCACTCTACTTGTTCTTTTACTTTATGGGGTCAATCGTCGTTCAGTGCTTACTAAATACTGTTTAGGCAGCTTTTCAAAACTCGCTGATTTTCAATGCTTTGACGTCTTCAACACTTCACCTATGAATGTAAAATAACCCAGCTGGTTGATTGATTGCATTATGAGCATTTCATTTTGTATTAAAAAAGCTTATATGACTTGAGTTTTATTTATTCTTAGACTAGTTTTTTCCGCAGCGTCGTCCGCGTGAATGTTGGTAAACAAATAAGTACCTTTTGTTTTATTTTTGTTACACTAGTGCAGATTCTAATGATCTTTTTCTTTATTATAACTTGTTTGTTTATTTATTATTTAATCTTGATCCATTAATTTCAGTGATAAATGTTTTGGATGCCATCTAAAGTTTTAAGATCAGAAATTACCTAGTAGCTAGTTATTAGGTGCATGCTGTAGTTTCCTATAATTGGGGGAACACAGTAATCAGTTCCTAATGTATGTCTCATAGTGTAAGTAATCTGTGTATCCTCTGTTGGAAATCCTAAATAAATAAATAAATTAGAGGCAAATTTTCACGTACTTCTAACTATGTAGTTAAGGTTTTCTTCGTAATTATATTTTTCTTGTAGCATTCAATCTTAGTAGTCCTTCTAACAAGCACGGATCTACCGTTATTATGGGCATTGTAAGCATGCCCACAACCCTAATTGAAAATTTAAATGATTGTGCTCATCATACAAACATTTCTTTTGGGTGGGAATCGAACCTACGACCACCGGCATAGCAGTCAGGGCCACTAAACACTAGATCAACAGGCCACTTTGTGTATGGATGATTCACCAATCGAGTTAATTCATTACCTCCTACTACTACTAATTCAAATACAAATACCAATTCTAGTATTGTATGTAACATAGATACACGCAGAGCAGTAGTTCAGTTTAACCCTTAATTAGACAAGAAACAAAAATCTAAAAATTTTGATTTTTTAATTTATTTTTGTTTTTATTTGATGTTTTTTACCCCAGGAAAAATAATTAGAAAAATCTGGTATATCTAGATTTTGAAAAAATCCATGTCCGGTATACTGGACACTGCCAGGTTCTCCATAAAGTAACTGTAAATATCGATGTGAAGTATACTGGACTTTGCCGAATTAAGGAGTTGTGTCATATTTTTTTTTATAAGGAACATTTTTTTGCAAAAATGATACAAAATAAAAAAATGTCTGTGTAAAATAAAATAATAATTAGACAAAAAAAAAAAAAAATTAACCGACCTATTATTTATTGATTATGGCTTCTATAAAATTATATAAATAAAAAAAAATGGTCCTTCTTTCTTATTATAACGTAATTTTCCATCTTGAGATCAATTATAAATTAAAAACAACAGCTTTTTATAATTACCGTAAACATGAAGTTTCTAAAACTTCAATCATCTAACTTACAATATCTATCTAGTCAGTCAAAAGTTTTTGAAGCTATACTGCCTTATATTTCTCGCCTTGGTCCATTTATACGGTATTGTCCTTTCGTCAATGCTATACCTCATCTCCTCTTCTGTAGCTAAGCAGTTCATTCTCACCTTCTCTACAAACGGCTTCACTTTGAAGTATCGAGCCAAAGTGGGAAAACAATTGTTCACGAAATGAATATCCCTGCGTAGGCTTTCAAACCTTTTCAAAGGCATAGCGCTAGCAATTTCTGGATATCGTAGTTGACCAGTCTGTAGTCCACGTAAGATGGCAAATTTACAACACCCTATAAGTAAAAGTAAAAGAGTGGACAGGAAATCATTCAGAATTATCATCTTCGGTAACATTTATTGACCGTCCAGTTCTTTGCACTGAGAAAAGGTTTGTATTATGGGCTATATCTTGGAGTATATCCGCAGAAAAGTATTACAATATTAGGTGCTGGTGATATGTCCAGTTCAGATTGTATTGATGACAAGGTCGGAATAAGATCATCATTACTGGTGGTTTCTCTCATTATTGGTGTTGGGGGCACTGGTAGTTCTTCGACTACTGGCTCGTTATTGGTTTCGTCGTTGGATGTCTCGTCATTTCCGATGATACTGTCGGTTTCTGGTATCGATAGTAATGGTGCAGCTGATACGACACCAGCTTTCTGGCCATTGTTCAAATCAGGCTCTTCATCAGAACTGGTCTGGTCTTCTATGTCCGAAAGAGCGTTAGAAGAGAGACGGTGATGATGTTGATGGAGATGGTGGCACTAAAGCTAATATTTTTGAGGCGCGTGATTTTTTTTTGAAGACCTGTAATAATAATATTGCTTGGGGTTAAATAATAACAAATAACAAACATAATACGGATATTAATCCTTCATATAATTCTAATTGTTAGTTCTCTGTGTCATTGGCAATGTTCAGTATACTGCACATCACTAAACCATACTAAATTCTTGAGAACCTGGCAATGGGAAATATACTGGACACATAAGTTTCACAGAGAATAACGCAAAATCTATAACTAATATTACAATTGTAATTTTAGTTTACATACATAAATATGTTATGGAATACACTGAGAAGAAATAACTATCTACTGTAGAACAAAAAAAAATAATAATCGGGACTTACCAAGAGCGGTCGCGATGTGTTCATCCTCCCTGACGTTGCGGCAACGACTGACCGGCCGTGCACACGTGCTAGTGTACAGTTATTTTTTATGTAATAATGAAGGACACAACTAAGCTACTCTAGGACAAAAAAATAAAAAAAATGTAAAAAAAATGCTGTAGATTTTTTCAAACTCGATGTCCAGTATACTTCCTACTGTCGAATTAAGGGTTAAAATTAAGTAATTTGTATCTTTCAAAATCAATGCATTTCAGTAAGGTAGTTAGGTTAGGTAGTTAGGTTAGCTATAGGATAGGTATGGTAAGTTAGGTTAGGTTATATGTATATGTATATGTTGTCTTTCTAATTCTATCGAACACAAAAGGTTTAAAGAGCACACTAGGGAGTTGCTTAATGAAAGTAGTAGTAAGTAGTTATTATTGTTCTAGATCTATTTGTTGTCATCTTAGTAATATAACACTGTGCCACGAGAATTTTATGCCTATATCTCTGATATTTATATAAAACTCTCGTGTCACGTGTTTCCTAAAAACTGAAATTTTGTGTGTATATTTCAGTAGGTCTGAGAATAGTTCGTAAACTATTTTTTTTTAACGTTGAACGAAGCAGGATCCACGTTCCACCACCGTGGGCACTGTGGGCATGTCCAATTGAGGTCGAGAGGCCATAGCTTATATCCAAAAGTTATACAAAAGCGTTAACGAAAAGACGAAGACGAAAAGAAAAGAAAAGAAAAGAAAAGAAAAGAAAAGAAAAGAAAAGAAAAGAAAAGAAAAGAAGAAAATACTTTATTTGGATGCACAGAAAATAAAACAAAAGAACAACACTACAGATAATAAAAAAAAATTAAAACTAAAATGAAAAATAAAAAAATAAATAATAAAAAGACCGGTGCGAGACCAAAAAGGCCCTTGTGAAAGGTGCTAGTTGTAGCACTTGTGTGATATGGTAATTACTGATGTTGCCCCATAAGGGCGAAACTCCACCAAAGCGGAGAGGAGCAGAGATGTAACGTGTCTTACAACCAATCAGCTTGCGCCATTTAGACCGCTCAGCGCTTAGTTTCAGCACAATTCAATATCCTATTGGTTAATTGCCATATATTGGTTATTGTCATATAATGTAATATTACATCATGTTAATATTAAATAGTACCTAATATTTTGTCGTGGTGTTGCCGTGCCCCAACCGGGTTTCATGTTGGAACTTATTTTAAATGTAACAACAAATGTACCCACACATGAATGCAATAAAGATTTTGAGTTTGAGTTTGAGTTTTTTTATTGCGAGACATCTCCTCTCGTCTCCGCTTTGGTGAAGTCCCGCCCTAATGCTTAATTTACTGCCTACTTTGGTTTGAACAAGTGGGCGACGGGCTCACAATCCAGGCTACTTCTAAGAAATTTCAGAATGAAAACATTATAACCATTATCCAATACGAGAATAGTCTGTGACTGGCCTGTTGGTCTAATAGTTAGTGGCCCAGACTACTATGCCGGAGGTCGTGGGTTGGATTCCCACCCAAGACTAATGTTTGTGTGATGAGCACGATCGTTTGTTCTGCGTCTGGGTGTGTTTCATTAAGTAATTATGTATGATTGTATCAAGAAACATAAAAAGAAGAAATAAAAATAAGGAGAAACGAAGAAGAAGTAAGAAATAAAGAGAAGTACGTAGCAGTCGTAAGAGCCATCAGCTCTTTCTGCCTACCCCCATGGGAAAAAGGTGTGAGTTCATATTATGTATGTGTATTTAAAGGTATGTTTATCAGTTGTTTAGTACCCATCATACCAGCTCTGCTTAGCTTGGTACTAGATGGCCTTGTGCTTGTGTGAAAGCGGTGGAATATTATTATTTTATTAGTACTTTAAACTTAGTAATCATCAGTAACATTATCAAGTACTAGAACATTGAGGCAATCCTATTCTTATTTAAAAACTGTAATCAAAGGTGCTATTTTTCAGGGTTATAAGTACATAATATTCGGGGCACTTTAATTAATTTCTAATGTACAGGTCACACAGAAAACACCGAAACAAACCATGGGCTATACCTATTTCAAGTTAACTGAAACTGACATTAAATTGATTCTATTTGCTGGACCGCCCAGACCCGCCCGGACCTCCCTTCCATTCTTCCTCTCCTTTCTGACTTCAGCCACTATTGGCCAATCCTTTAGAAAGGAGTCCAACTCGTCACGCCATCTCCGTCTGGGCCTGCCGCGACGCCGGCTCTGCTGTCCAGGATCCAATCAGTTGATATCTTCGCCCAGTTTCGTCAATACTTTGCATGGTACGGATACGGTTGAATGGTGCTTACTTTAAAATAATAATTTTAATAGCTGAACCTCTAATTTGGGCTGTTGAAGTGGAATTGCTTAGCCACGAAGTACGTAGTAAGTATCATGAGTACCTACCTAGTATAAAAACAAGTGCCTTCCCACTGGGCGTGTGGAACATACCTAAGGCACATTGTTGTATTGAATTGTTTTGCTCTCCCAGCTTCGGCTCACCCAAGTCTATGCAATAATTAAAAACATACATACATACATACATATCGTCACGCCTGTAATCCCCGAAGGGCTAGGCAGAGGTGTACCTGGTAGTACACCCACATTTCGCCATTATGTTTTTAAGTCCCATGTAATAGGGGGCGAGCCTATTGCCATCCATCGGGCACACATCCAGACTCCGGGCTGTTACTGAGAAATCCCAGATTGAAAAACTCAATGACACTTTGCCCGACCCGGGGATCGAACCCGGGACCTCATGAACAGCAGTAGCGCTAGCGACCACTAGACCAACGAGGCAGTCCAGTAATTAAAAACAATTCTATAAAATGTACATAGTTTTATTTCCAAAAAAAAAATAAAGCTGTTTAAAGTTTATGTGCATATATAAAAGTACAAAATCAGTGTTGTAACATTAACTTTGAGATGGTTCATTGCTCTTATTTATCAAGGGGTTAAATTTTATAGGACGGTGCAGCCTTTTTACTTTTTTTGTTGTTACTTCTGCATCTTTCGCCTCTTTCTTCCTTATTTCCATAGATTTCATACGTTTGTCTTCCTCATCTAACTTAAAAAAATCTTCAGCACTCTTTTGATTAAACAAATCATCTTCTTGCCGTTTTTCTTCATGTTTATCATCGCGTTTCTCTCCTATGACTTCAGTCATTTCATTCCGTTGTTTTAACCAGTCCTTTGCTTCATTTTTGGAAATCTTCTTCTCAAATATAACATACCCATCTTTTGTAACGTACTGGAGAATGGGAGTCAGTAAATTTTTCTTCTTATTTTTCATTTCCGTCTTCCTCATCTTGTGTTGTCTGTTAAACCTTCTGGATATTCTCCTCTGTGCCTTCCTGCGCCCTTTCCAAAAGCCGTGGTCATCAGAATTACTCGTTTCATCGCTGTAGTCAGAGGAGTCCTCGCAAGAACTAGTTTCTGTGTCAGAGTCATAGTGTTTCTTCTTACGCGGTGGCTTCTTTTTCTTCTCACGGTGTTTGCGGGGCTTTTTTGGTTGTGGTCTTTTGAATGAGTGGTCCTGAGAGTAAAAAGGCATTACTATGACCGGTAGTTTGTGTGGTGGCCCTCCCACCATCGGAATTGGCATCGGCATGGGCATGGCTCCTGGCATTCCGGGCATTGGTCCTACCATTGGGCCTCCCATAGGTCCACCCATGTGACCAGGCATTGGCATAGCTCCTGGCATTCCTGGAAACGGAGGAATTGGAATCGGGATTGGGGGCGGCTGTTTATCTGGAGGTAAACTTTGGAAATATGATTCCGGTAATGGTGGTAAAGTGGGATACTGAGGTAGATCTGGGAATGATTCGTGATTTGCATTTCTTGGTAGCCTGCAATGCATGGGAAGTTTTTGTGGAAAATACTGAATATTGGTGGGACATAGAGGCAGCTCTAGATCACTTTCTGCCAATGTAGTAGTTATACTAACAAGTAGTAGTACCCAGCGGTGCATTTTTTATCTGTAACAAGCATATTACTTAAAATATCTTTATAAAACAAACTTAAATGAATTTGATTGACTGCCTTTTTGGTCTGATTGTCGCAAGTGCTACTGCTGAGCATGAAGTCTTAGGTTTGATTTGCGGGTCGAACAAGGAGTTCTTAGGTTTTTCCATCGCGTAGTAGCTCAAAGTTTGGCTCAGTCCTCGGATTTCAATCAATAGGCACGCCCTTTATTACATGGGTCTACACTAATAGCAAAATTTTGGTTCTACGAGAGGTACACCTAGGCATAACTCTTTAGAGATCATAATAGCTATCTGAAAATAAATAAACAGAAAAAAAAGAACTGACAAATTTATATCCTACTTAGTATTAATATAAGAAAACTTGCTTACTTTCGTCCACCAGTTGTAACAGAGCCAAGTTCAGGGAGTCCAATGGATCCCTAGTACTCGAGTAGAGCCTTTTGTAAACCTGTCTCAAACAGGTGTGGGCTTAAAAAACAACAGAAAGCGAGTCGCCATAATCAAGCTGATTTTTGCGTAATCCCGTCATAATCACAAATAGCTCTTATACATGCCCATTGATTTACAGCGTTAACAGAAAACATGATTACTCAATAATTGTTGTCGTAAGCCTACTATTAGTGTTATAGGCTGATTAGAATAGAATATAATAAAATACTCTTTAATGTACACCATAAAACTTACAAATTATAACTTTAAGGGCTACTTAGGGTAATACAATAGCCTTATCGGTAAAAGCGATCTCTTACAGACTCCCTTTGGGTGCTGATATTTTTGTTGATTACGCTATAGGTACCATAGTGTGTTATCTATATCTACTAATATTATGAAGAGGTAAAATTTGTTTGTTTGTTTGTAAGGTTGTAGGTTTGTACGTAGGGGGTAATCTTCGGAATTAATTATCCAATTTAAAAAAATATTGTAATGGTGGAAAGCTAGACTATTCCCGGATGACATAGGATACTTTTTATACCTGTAATCCCACGAGAACAGGAACTACGTGGTTGAAACCTCGTGACGTCTGCTAAAGTATTTTATAGAAATGGAACATAATAAAATATCATAGGTGGACCCTCCGGGTACAGCACAGTTTGTTAGGAGAGAGGAGTAAAAGAGCATAAGACAATATTTAATTTAATTGAAGAGACCTATTTTGATTGCAAGTTATTAATATTGTAGGTATGGTTTGTTATTGGCTATTATTTTGTTTACACTACATTTTTTTGTTTAAATCTGTTTTGTTCATCTGACACTTCCGTCACTATACATCCTAGAAACAGCCTTATTTGTCAGAAATAACCCTCACTGGTTTCCTCTTTTGTCAGATAATGTAATTAGAAATAGACGTAATAAATATAAACATTATTTACAGCCTCACTCTTCGAAAACAGCACTTCTTCATGAAAGTGTGTTTTGTATGGCACCGATCATATATAATAAAATTCCAGAGAACTTAAAAAATATAAATAATACAAATAATTTCAAAAGAGATTTGAAGAAGCTACTAACTAAAAAATGTTACTACTGCGTTAAAGACTTTTTAAATGATACCTTGTAATTTGATTGTTTTGTATTTTAATTTTGTTGTTTCTTTTTTTTTCTCCCCCAATGGTTTTATATTTTAATGTCTGTATTTTTTTTTTCTCTCTCTTTTTTTGTACGCTAAATATGGCAAAACATGTTGAAACTTACCTGTTTTCAAAATTCGATCCACATTTGCATATATATGTATTACATATTATACATGTTTAAACAAATAAATATATCTTTATCTTTATCTTTAACTTTATCTTTGAATGAATCAAAATCAACATAGGGGTATCAGAATTGCATTTCACTGTTTATTTAATTTTGTTTTTAAGTGAGTGCCTCGTTGTTGCAAGCGTTACTGCTAAACACGAGGTCTCGGGTTCAATCCGTGGGTCGGACTAAACATTCTTGAGTTTTTCTATATCTAAAATTCCCCAATAGCAGCCCGGAGTCTGGATTCGTGCCCAATTGAAGGCAATAGGCTCGCCCCCGATTACATGGGACTTAACATAACTGGCCAAATGTGGGTGTAGGAACTATGGTATACCTCCGCCTAACCCTTCGGGGATTACAAGGCGTGATGTTATGTTATGTGTTGTTTATAGGTTTCTCAGTAAAGCATTGTGTCGTAACACTGAACCTGTAGTATTTAGTGCCTGAAATTTCAATTTCTCTTGCAAACTACTTCCAAATCTGAAGCTTGCTACTACCTTACTATAATGTAGAAGTTTTACAAGTTTAAATTTGTGTTTCTTTTCCTCTAAATACAAGTATAATATTCGGGAGTAACGAGGTGGGATGGTAACTACTTACTAAACTAATTACAAGTAATTTTATTAAGGTGATTGGTAAGCTTCAAAATTTAAATGTTATTACGTTTTTTGCTTACAGTAGACCTACAGTATTAACGTGTATGGTAATATAAAAGTTATTCACGACAGCAACAAATGTAACAACAACTGAAGTAAGATCATAAAAATCGTCGATAGAACTCTTCAAGTTATAAATAATTGATTTAAAAAAGAAATGACCATATGCATAATAATACTTAACCGGACTATTTGAACTTGGAGAAATACTTTAAAGGTTTTAATAATTAATTATTTCGGTGACTTAATGATTACTTACATTAGTGAATAATCTCCTGAAAAAATTGCAAAAAAACCCAAGAAAAAATAAATTTCGCAGGCTAACTTATGCCACAATTGGATACTTTTTCACATTTTAATCTAGTTTAAAATCTTTCAGATGGCTCTTTACATCGTGACTCAATCGCTGGCTGTGTTCCTGATGGCGACGACCACTACTTCGCAGTTCATGCCTCCACCATCCTTTCCTTACCAATTCCAACAAGGACAGCCTCCGATGCAAATGATGCAAATGCCTAACGGACCACCCATGATGCAGTCGCCTAATGGTGCACCTATGATGCAGATGCCCAACAGCGGGCAGGTAATGCAGATGCCTAACGGACCTATCATCATGCCTCATTTGCCACGTCTACCAGGAATGCCTTCAAGCCCGATGCACTTGCCGATGACATTTCCCATGAGCGGAGGTAGATTACCCATGGTGGTAATGCCCCATCATTCGAAGAAGGCCGACAAACCTCGGAGAAGGCATCGTAAGTCTAAACGTAAGCGTATCAACATGGAATCATCCTCTAGCGAAGGTTCCTGTTCAGAGAGTGTTGAATATCGTCGCTCGTCCAGGAGCAAAGTGAGGCCATCATCGAAAACCGGCAGAAAACGAGAGGTCCTGACTCCTGTTGTCTCGTATGTTACGAAGGATGGCTTCGTGGTGTACCAGAAGAAGATTAAAAAGGATAAAGCTAGGGATTGGCTTGAGATGACGAAGGGTGATGGTGATCATGATAGCAAAGAGTTCAGGGGGATGAGGAGCCATGATCATGACCATTGACGCTCAGATCTATTTTTGTATGTTTGTATTATGCAAAATAAACGTCCTTTATGTTAAGTTTTTACCATTGCATTAAGATTAAAAATAAAATAAATGAATTTATTATGATTCTATACCCTATTCACACTCGTAACATATAATTTACTTTTGACTAGAAATACAAAGGTAGGTATCAAAAAAATAAAAAGGACCGCAACCTGTGGTTAAGTGCTTACTGAAAGCCTATCAAATTAGTTAGCACTAAATATTTAAGTCTAGGCGTCGAACTGATCCAATTGTTGAAAAATAGCACCTGTGTGGAAATGAGCTCATTTCCATTGTGTCTTTGAAAACAAAACAAACTAGGCACTTATCCAACCTATTTAAAAGAACATGTAATTTAGTAATGTGTTCAGAAAGGTTAGTGTTCCGCACGAGATGCACATATCAGCTGGAGTTAGTAAGTTTACGAGTATTATTTTATTTTGTTTTAATTTAACACGTGATATTTTTTTACCCATTTAACTCCCCAAAGAGGTTGCTTTGCTTGACCACCTCCAAATGACCCATTTAGGAAGTTAGTGACGTTTTATGATATAGGTAGGTACCTATTAATATCGAAATAATAAATTGATCAATTAATAACTTATTTTTAGAAAACAAGAAGGCCTCAAATATGAGAAATAAGATTTCAGTAAGTAACATTTATTTGCAGTACCTACAATCATTCTACATCATCTGTCTGGCCTTTCCTCACAATTTTGGGATCCTTTTCCAGTCTGATCATATTATGCAGGTGACCAGTATTTGACATGGAGCGACTACCAATATCGGTATAAGTATACAATAAGATGCCCTTGGAAAGATGAAAAGAAATTTCATTTGACAACTATGACAGTTTTTGTACGGGAAATGTGTCATAAGTTTGACGTTATACATCAAAAATCGATCATTGACCGGTCATTGAGACACGATGCAATAGCAGACTCCACCCCCAGGTCGGCAGTTGACCAATATGCAACATTTCGTTTTCAATTCTTTACAGGCGCTGATGAAACTCATGTTAATATTACCAATAATAATGGCGAGCCTAAGGGTACACATGAACTGTGAAAAATGTGATATTTCTGAAGACGTCGACAATTTGCAGCAGAAAACTTATTGGCCATGGATGCCAGGGTACAGGAGTGACAAGACTGGGTATATATGGCCTATGTTATTTACAAGAAGATAGCATTGCTGGATGATCATTGAAGAGATTGGATCACTTGTATATTTGTATATTTGAAACTGTTTAAGTTGTTTTCAGACAGATATCTATTAGATATTTCTAAAACAATTGGGATGCTATTATTTGTAGTGTTAGCTCCATTCTTCTTATCATGTGGCTAATAAGTTCTGACCTCAAGACGAGGTGTTCCATCGCTTCAAAATATTCGAATTTTTGGCTAAGTTATTTATTTAACGATAGAATTAGAACTTCCTCAGTTATGTTGTCTTAAAGTAAACGCAACATGACGTTCTCTCTGAAAGCAAATCAACTCAAAACTTAGATTTTTTTTATTTTTTCATTCATTAACATTAATTATCTATACCTAGTGTGTATTCATAAGTAGTAGGTACTGTCTTTATCATCTGCCTGCCTTTTCCTAACTATTTAGGAATATTGCAATGAGGTCGGCTTCCAGCCTAACGGCTTAGGTAGATACCTACTGGGTAACACGATAACCCTTTCGGGTTTCTGACTACCCCTATGACAACTGTCAAAGATTTGAAAATGACAGCGGACAGCGGCTTTATGTTTTGACTGGCCTGTTGGTCGTGGGTTCGATTCCCACCCAGGAAAAAACTTTGTGTGATGAGCACGATCATTTGTTCTGTGTCTGGGTGTAATTTATCTATAATTTATATGTATTTAGAAATATATAAGTATGTTTATCAGCTGTTAAGTAGGTACCCATAATACAAGCTTTCTTAGCTTATAGCTTGGGACTAGATGGCGTTGTGCGAAAGTTGTGTGGAATATTTACGTGTTATTCGTGGCTCGAAGTGGTCCTGATATAATATAGGTACTATACTTACACCCCTATTTACTAATTAGTATAAAGAAAAAAATGGGCTGTATCCGTACCTGTTAGTCCTGTTACTGATCATATTTGCGTAATCAAAAGTAAAAAAAAAGGAAATTAAATTTTTACGCATGCCACTATTTAGTTAATTAAACTTCAATAACGAAAACAGCTGTTGGAAGCGGGGCATGCTTGAGTGAGATCACGCGAACGTGAGCGAGAGATGACGATTAATGAATAAGATGTCATGAATAGCTTGTACAATATTTCCAGAAATTGGGTGACTTTTTGGGATATAAACAAGCGCTAATAACTTTGCTGTTTATGAATGTTATTTATTGATACTTTACAAATATAATGAGAAGACCGTCTAAAATAAGCCGGACTGACCTCGGCAAACTTAACCTTTGAACGACTGGTGCGGCTTTTTAAAATATTGATATACACTTACCTGAAAACAAAATAGAAACATTAAGATTTCCTTCCTTACCTTTCAATCTTTCAGATACAAAATACAAAATTAGATTACCTAACATCTACTTTATGGTAGGTTTAATAACTAAAAGCAGTCAGATCAATTTGGAAATACCTACTTAATTATGAGAAACTGTTAAACTCGAACCTAATTCACCATTTTTGTAGTAGATACCTACCTACTAAAATAATGTAGGTATGTAAAATATGTAGAAGGAAGTGGCGAAGAGCAGGCTTTTTGGGGACTGCCTGATGTAGCTTTGACGTCAAAAGTGCTGAATCCTGTCAGAAGTTTAGATTTTGTACCTAGGTAGGTATGTAAAAATATTATAAATCGAGGCCAAACATCGTTCTAATCGCCGCGCGCCGTAGCCCACGCGTGTCTATCCTAACTATATCGGCTATATTCTCGTACCTACCTAGTTAAATTGCTACTTAACATATTTAAGAGAAAATCCCTTTTGAATATTACCTATTGACGCTCGTGTTATTTCCATAGTGCAGGCGTGCGCACGTTACTCTAAATAGAATAACCATACAAAAAAAAATCTTTATTGAATCCCTATAAATGTTGGGGGACTAAGCACTTACTTAGCTTAATTAATTTAATTAAACTCTTCAACAGTCTTTATGTAAACTTACCCTTTTCCCATACGAATGATCAGATTTCACTGCAGTTTCTTTTTAATTATTCAAATACCTACTGATTTTACTGCGACGCTTCTTCGCTATGCTTAATTTAAATACTTAGGTACCTAGATACAATTATGTTTTAGCAATTTTAAAGTCAACCAGCTCTTTTCCAATTGGTATGGAACTTAAAAAAATAGCACACATAAACACTCGTAGGTATTTATTACATTTAATTAATGTATTGTCCGTTCAACTTAAAAGTTGCTATAGGATTTCAAACTTGTTACATAAATGACTACGCCTATTACTTTCCAAGGAGCAATTTGTTGGCAGATCGAATCACGAAATTATTCTTTACAAAAAGGGTAGATAGTCTGATTATGGATTTAGAGTACCTACCTACCGTAGGTAGGTACTCTCTATCTCGATGTTCTAGTCTATTCAACTCAGCTCGATGTTTAGTTATGCATTTTAGTACAAAGAAAGATTTTTAGGATAGGGATAAAAACTTCTAATCCCGTAAAGTTGTCCAATTACTTCATACCCTATTAATTTTTCCGAATTGCGGCACTTTGTTATTGCATATTAGACAGTATAACTACCTACAACTTACTAATTATTGTCATTAACTTAGCATTGATTAACTGCACATTAGCTATTGTACCTACATACTTATTATGAACGTCGTAAATCTCTTTGATTAATACCCATGATTTTTGCTTATTAATAATTTTACACCATTAATGCATGGAAACGTAAAATCTGTTTGTGTTATTTTAGCCGAGTAAAATATCATACTCTCATCTCTCTCATCAAGTTATTTTTCTGAATATTAGTGTTACTCTTAGTGCGTGCTATCGTTAATTTATAATCCTTATTTTAAAAACTTATAAATAATGCTTTCACTCTTATTATCTATTTTTTATTTCAGACAGTTAAAATACTTAATTAACTAGTAAGTAAAATACCTAAATAATTACCTAAATACCTAAATAATTAAAATAATATTTTAGGGAATCAAAAAATTGTCTGCATCGCCGCGCCGTCAACTTATCAAAAAAAGTGCTCAAAAGACTGGCGGCATTGCCACGTTGAATAGGTACGCTAATGGTTTCTTTTGCCCTTATTTTACGAGAAGAACCTCAAAAATCACTACAAAGTAAACTTTACTTTTGAAATGGCTTTACCAAAATAGGTATAAAAATGTAAGAGTAAGATTCCATTCGATGTTGCTAAGTTAAAAAATATCAATACTTGTGTATTGTCTGTGGCAAGAACAGATCCAATAAAATTAACAAAATTTTGACAAGACATTTTGTCAATTTTGAAATTTGACGCAAATGCGCACGTTATCTGTCATCTTTGTGTGACATTATCATTCTGTCAGTCGCGTGATAAGACGTGTGTGCTTACTTAGTTGGTGTGTGGACACAATTTTTTATTGAAATACCGGTTAATTCCTCACTATATTTATGTCTAAACATGACATTTACTGTAACGTTTGTATCTAGGCAGTGTTGTGCAAATTCCGTGGGTGATTAATGTTGTTTTGTGTAATGGTACAGTGACTATGTTTTGGTGAAGCGGAAGTCGTGTTTCTGTCTGTAAAGTCAAGTTTTCGTGTTTTTATTAAAATGGATAGCTCTACGGATTGGAAGAAGGGCATGGGATTCCCGATAAACTACAGCTCAGGCAGCTCCGACGATGATTTGTAAGTTATCGAATGTAAATTAGATTATCGAGTCGGTGATAATGCGCCGCACTTACTCCCCGCTTTAAAAATCGTAAATTAATTAACAGGACATTTTGATGAACCTCCCATTCCGATAAGAATTATGACAAAATAAAGTAGTTTGCTCGCTTTATCAGCCAACACTATGGAATCCTAAGTTTCTACTTGATTACTTAGGTCTTCTATGATAATTAATTATCTAAGTATTACTAACTGAGTACACATATGTTGTTATATCACACTATAGGCTTGCTCTAATATATAATTATGTTATGTTATTTATCATCCTGCCTTTGCCCAACTATTACGGTTAGATACTTTGAGTCTAACAGAATTCAGTTCGAAACCATGATTTTACATGGAGCGATGGCCTAACTGTATTTTGACTGGGTAACACAATGTTTACTTATTTAAAATAAGTTTACTAATGATAAAATAGAACAAAACAGTATTGTCTATAGTCTCAAAATGTAAGTACAGACACCAGCATATCTAGCTACTCCAAGCTGAGAAAATTTCCCAATTGAACATGAACCTCATTCTATTCCTCATATAATATTATCTGATGTTCGAATAGGTTTTAATATACCTAATAATCATGTTAAAAGTAATGTCACTGTATACAGCTCAATCACGGCACATTTCCAATGAAGGGCAAGTCAAGGATTGCTTTTGTAATAGAAAACGAGACAATATCTTTGTTATTTTCCTTTTGTACTTTTACCTTAAAGTAAGTACTACATCATTGCTAGACATTCATGCTTCTCTTTGGTCGGGTAAGCGGTGGCATCTTTCACTTACCTACTTGAAATGTAATAATATTGTTATCTTCGTTTTGCTGTTTAGTAAATACCCTTTAGCAAATAGTCACTTGTTTTGGTTGTCCATTGTTCAGTCTGTACTTTACCATATTATAATAATAGTGCAGGCACCAGCACATCAAGCTACCCCAAACCGTCAGTTTTTCCCAATTGAAATGAACCTTATTTTGTTTGCAATAAAGTTTAAAAACAATCAAAGAAATTTGACATATCGGGTAACTTGATGTGCTGGCTTCAAAAAACAAACATGATACTATCTCACGGCAGGTCGGCAGGATCACATGGAAATCATGCAATGGGGCAGTTGACAATTTCGGTTTCAAGAATTTATTCCACTAAAAGAATTTACTATATTTCACTTAGGTACAAGACAAAAAAAAAAGAAAATAATTGCAACAGTTAAGAAAGTAAAACATGGAAAAGAGTGACCATATTCAAATTTGTTTTCAATATCACTATTCAATATATTTGCAACCATTTTACACCATTAGGTGAATAATCTCCCCGATAGAAGTTTGACCGAGTTTGGTGTTGATGCTGTGCAGCCAGGCCCAGTGACTGCAGCAGCAAGCGGGAAAAGATTATTTGTGTAAAAGACTAGTTGAGATTACTTGGCTACTAGATAAGAGAGATAAGAACCTGTTGGGAAATATTGTAACAACATGCAGGCAAGAACAATTTATATACGATAGTAAATTCTTTAAGTTCTTTGTTTTCATCACCTGCTGAGACTTTACCCAACTATGTTGACTTCGGGTTTAATGATGCATACCATCATTTTAAATGAAGTACCTTCGAAATGAAGGTCTTACAGCCCAAGAACCCTCAAAAAGACTGGGTGTCAGACTTTTTCTATCTTTTTCGAACCTGACAGCCTGGGCCGACTGCTTAAGATGCTATCTAGATTCTGAAGAGTGGAGGGTACTCGGTATAAGTGGGTGGTGTAGGCATGTTTCTTAATAAAAGTATGAATGAAAATTATCTCACAATATGACTATCAGATTCAACAAAATCTTGATGAATGTTATTTTCCACTCTACGCACAAAAGCCAGCACTTCTAATTTATTACCTGATTGCTCTAATGAAACCACTTAACATTGCACAGCTATTTCATGGACATCAATGCCTGTTAAAGCATAGATTATAGTTATCAGTCTGCGCCAATCATTGTTATCACATTATGTTTTAACCTACGCATGTGATTCATCATAATGTTACACTAAGTGAGAAAACAAACAAATGCATTGGGACGTGCTAGTGACTGGAACTGTTTTTTTTTTAATTGAAGCATTGATTTATTTGGATTTTTTATAATGTTGTGAGTTCTGAGTTTTGATTTTTTTAAGGCACTCTCATGTACATTTTCTATGCACACTTTATTTAATTGTACAGAATGTAAGTCTTTTGTTTGGATATTTTTTTTATTTTTTACATTATTTTATTTCTAACACAAGTTTATTTAAACCTTTAGAATATTATCATCTTCTTTGATTGATTAAAGGAAGTGAATAATTTCACATTACCTAAGCTTTTTGGCCAGAGATGATTTCAGAGGTCCTCAGAAATGAAATCTAAAAAGCAATTTTTTTCCCTCTAAACATGTAGGTGTACCTACTTAAATTTATGTTAATCGTTGCTCACTAGCAAAATCAAAATCAAGTCATTTATTTCAAATTAGTCTGAGGGTCAGCACTTTTTGAACGTCAAAATTTACATAAGACTGTCCCTGAAAACGCTGTCCTTAACCACTTCCTGGTGTTTTAGCTCGCAAGAAGAAGTGGTGGAACAACTCCCCAGCAACACTGAGTAGTTTGTAGGTAAAAATAAAAATAAGTAGGTATATACTTTATCCTTACATCATCCAAGTATGAATTTATTTATCTTATTACGTTTTACTTCGTAATTCTTTTTAACTCGGGCAACATTTTAATCAGTTTGAACCCACATTTATCTCCAAACGTTTTTTTTATTCCTACAACCAAACAAAAAACAACCAAAGTAATGTAGCCTTGAGTTTTATTTACTTACTTTGGTCATTAAGTGAGTACAAATGTGACCCAAAATAATTAGATAAACATAATGTATTTTTCATGCTTTCCTATTTCCTGATTGGTCCTCTGAAAACTGAAACCGCACATGACTAGACATGACCATTTACTCATCAAAACACATTTAGGTAATTTGTGACTAGTCAGTAATTTTGTAGTGTTACCAAAATGTTTGTTAGGTAGGTAGGTAAGTAGGTACTAAGTATTTTATTTTTCTTATTTGGAACAACAAATAATTGCATAAGTAATAAATAATACAAAACAACGAACTTTGGCTACTTAATGGGTACTTAGGTTATTTTATAAATCGTCTATGGATAGGTACCTACCTACCTGATTGGATTACCGCCTTGCATTTTGCTTATTAGATTTGTCTGGTTTTTTATGCCGAATTAAGTACTTAAAAAATATTTCAGCATGACCGATGAAACTTTTCATTCCCAACAACCTATTTACCTATATGTTTTGCAACAGATAACACGAAATTCCCATTCGTCCCCATTTGAGGACAGACACTATGGCACCTATTGGAATACCCCATAAAGTCCTTTTCTTTTTTTTTACTGTAATCTATTATTTAAATAAATGAAAGTCGTGTTAGTTACTTTACTTATAACTCAAGAACGGCTGAACCGATTTAGCTGAAAATTGGCAGGGAGGTAGTTTAGAGCCAGGAGAAGGACATAGGATACTTTTTATCCCGTTCGACATCATAAAAATAAATATCAAGAATATCGGTTTGTCTCAAACATTTTTCAAACGCAGCGCCATCTTGGATGACATGACAGGAGTCAAACTTCCCAGTTTATTATCAGGTGACAATTTGAAATTGACAAGTCTTAAGCTAAACCCAAGAAGGTAAGGTTGTCAATTTATAATACGCACCTACGTTCTGAAATTTATTTTGTTACTAAAGTTAGAGGTTTTATGTAGCATAAAAAAGTCTTATATTTCAGAAATCAATTTACGTAACTAGCAATGATGACAGAGACGAACTTTAATAATTCTTTGCAAATAGAACTTATTTTACTGTTAGGACTTTAATTAAAGTAGACCGGGAAAACTATAGGCATAAATTATTGTATGTAACATAGAGGCAATAGTTCAGATTAAAATTATGAATTTAGTATTTTTTAGTAAGGTAGTTAGGTTAGATAGTTGGGTTAGCTATAGGATAGGTATGGTCAGTTAGGTTAGGGTATATATACATGTTGTAATTTAAAAGTAGTAGTAGTTATTATTGGTTTGGATTTATTTGTTGTCGTCTTATTCAACGTATGTATATCTAATATAAAAAAAAAATAAGAGCAATGAATTGACTCTAAGGCACAACGAAGTTTGCCGTGGCAGCTAGTTAATAATAAAATAAAATTTATAAAATAACTCCAGCCTCGGAAGTCTGTGGCTTTGGTGGTTTTCTTTCGTTCATTATTGGCCACCGACTTCCGAAACTGGAGTTATTTTTCACCTGTTAGTGTTTTTATAAGAAATATTTATAAAAAAGTTTGGTTTTGCAATTTTTAGTTTCAGAAGGTCTTTTAAAACTTCAAAGAATCATTGAAATTGGTTAACAATTGCTCAAGAAGTTCTTTCTAAACATTAATCTGTAGGTACATGTCTGCCGGGCCCCTTTTAAAATAGAAGGGCGTAATGTTATGTTATGGAAATACAAAAACTCTGCATAGGCATCTGACAATAGCAATCGCGAATAATTTACTGTTATGCGTTGAAGAGTTCCGTCGCATGTCTTCTTCTGCTTCTTCATCAGTTTTTCTTCACAAAATGATACAGTCTAAATGAAAATGCTTGATTTGTTACTAAAAATGTAAAATCGGTATGTGTGTACCTACTTACCTATATTTTTTGAGGAGTTCCCTCAATTCCTCGAGGATCCCTCATCAGATATTAGTTTTGATACAAATGGGACCAATCTGCTAGTATAATACCCTGTCTATATACTTAAGAATTTTGAAAATCGGTCCATAAACGATGGAGTAATGAGGTAACAAACCCTAAAAAAAAAGTACAACCGAAGTAACTATCTGATAAACCCTTAAACTGTCAAGGTTGAATAGTTGTTGTTGTTGTTTTGTTGTTGATAAGGTCGTCGCCCGAATGTTTGTTGTTTGGGCTGTGGTATATTATCTTATCACCAGTCAGTCAGTCAGCTTAAAAGCCGACTGACTGACTGGTGATTACCGTAGATGAGTGCATTTTAGTCGCTTTCTTAGTGCTGTACTCAGGAAACGGTTAATTATACAGAAAAACGTTAGAAGCATCTTTTGTAAATAATTTCACGACGAACAATTTTTATTGCTATAGGTCGCGAGATATAAATTGCGAAAAACTGATTTTCGCTGAGCTTTAGAGGCGGTCACGATAATATCGATATTTTTCATCTTCATTACAACGCCCGCCGCCGCGCCGTAATAAATGTGTAGTTATAGTATACAAAAACTCAGCTTAGTAGGAATTTTTTCGCAGATTGGGGTTTAAAAAATGTCTAAAATGACTGGACTGACTATCCGGGGAACTCCCAGGCCAGCATTGAGGCTCAATAATAAAGTTCCTTTACAAATAGCTATTTACCCCCTTTGGTTACTGATAATGAATCGTTGCGAAGCCACAAAGCAGGGGAAGACCCACAGTGTTGCCTTGGAGACTTCCGCCAATCCGAGGGCCTTTTTAATAAGCAGTGACGAACAACCTTTGTGTTGCATATTGCAGGTCAAAATGGCCAGTTGTGGCAACTGCCTGACATTCGATTTTCCTTATAGACAGTAATTATATCTTCAAATATTGATATATTTTGTATTGGTTGAAGGTTAAATTTGTACCAGAAAGAAGAAGTTATGTAACACTCAACTATCGGCTACTGTTCTAAAAACCAACATTATTTTGTTATCTTATTATGTTTTGTTATTTTGTTATGTCGTACTGTCGCTCGTGCTAAGTCGCCAATACCTCGCACCCTGGCCGCCCTTAATGATCTCTTGGACTCTAATCCAACAAGTGATCCGTTTGCGGATGGATGGTCCGAGATTTTATGGGTATGTCAGGAGTATTGTGACAAGAATTCATGAATGTGTTTTCAATCTTGTTTTTTTAAATGGTTTTGTTATTTTTGTTTAATTTGTTTTATTTTGTTTATTTTATCTGTAATTTTAGTTGTTTGAAAGCCTAGTTTGAAAAAAGACTTTTGATTTTGATTTTCATGAGGAGGGATGAACAAAAGAGTGATGAATTTGGTGAAAGCTAGAGGGCAGAGCTAAACCAAAGAAGAAATGGATGGATTGTGTGAGGAATAACAGAATCTATGATCCATTGTTTCTTTGATCCCAATCTTGTATAAAATTTTCATCGTTGGAAGTCTTTAAGGAAAGTAAATGAGTCCTTTAATGTTTTCCGCATCGCCGTTACGCACGTATTTATTTTTGTCCGTTCGTAAAAATAGACTTTTAAAGGCGCTCTTACAAAATCCAAATCCTTTTATTAGTAGGAGTTTTCCTTAAATACCTAAGTTAAAATGTTCGCCTTTCTTTAGAGTTTGAAATAAGGATATAAATAGCAAAGAGTCTTCTTGCCTTTGCATTAATTATTATGGATACCAAATAGGTAGGTTTGCATGCGGAGGCTGTATCAATTATTTATGGGTGATTCTACGCTATTTGAATTCCAACGGCCTTTAGATTTTTTTTATGTTAAACTAATTAGGTACATTGCCGTTAATGTGTGCTTATGCAATAAAGTATAACTTCTTTCATTTGGACCACTTAGTCAATTCACGATAGTGGTTTAATTTCACACATTAACATTATAAAATAGTAACAAATGTATACTCCCCTGGCCTACCCCATTACTGCATTTTTTTCATTTTTATGGCCTAATACTTTTAATATTTATGGCATTGTGTTTTATTTTATTATTGTGTTATAGCTAATATAACTTTGAAACATATGTTATAACAATACATTGCAAAAGTGTTTATTATATAATTTAAAAAAATCTTATTTTCACGTCACTTGCTAAAAGCGTCACTTCATCTGGCGAAATTGAAAGACTGTGATTTTCACCAAAAAGTGCTAAAGTATATTTTTGACCATAAACGACGCGCGTGGGACAGTGTGAAGTTAAATGCAAGCTAACAGTGTTGAGCACAACTAAAACAATGTGGCGTCAGTTTTCGATTCATTGTCTGAAAACGTGCTTGTGCCAGTAGTTCCAGTATTTCCCTTGGTAAGTATATCTTTTTATATTTCATCGTTAAATAATTGTGAATTTGCACAGTGCAATGTTTAGTGTGTGTAAATGACATTTATTGTGTAAAATGTGGTCAGAAAAACATGCGGTATTACTTTTGGGAGATTATGTCCAATTTTGTCACTTCTCTGGCGTCACTTCTCTGCCAGTTTCTATGCCAGGGGAAAATCATACCATGCAGGGGCAGTGACAATTTTTTTTTGTAAATATTTACTATTCAAAACGGTTTATTTCATTTGTTCTAGTTACGCAGATATCATGTCAAACATGATAAAGAAGCAAACAAGGGATGAGAGGCTAAAAAACCAGATCCAAGCAGAAAAAATACGCTACCAAAAAATTAAAAACAATCTGATTAAAAATACAGAATTACAAGCGAAAGAAAAGCAAAATTTTCAAAAAGGAGCAAAAGGGATAAATTAAGTGTATTAAACACGACTAAAAGGGAATGGGCTGATTTTTTTCTGATTTTACTTGGAATTATCTTGAAACCGGACATGGTATCAGATGGGCATGTAGACAAACCTTGCTACAATGGACAACTTTACCAGAGATTTTTTTTTTTAAAGTTCTATCATTCATAAGTTAGTGATACCTGTGATTTTATACTTGTGGAATACCAGATAAGTGATAAAAAATATAGTTATGCAGCCGTATGCAAGTCTGAATTTGATGACGAAGAAGGAGAGATTATTATTTTACTTTA
The DNA here is from genome assembly GCA_921972225.1 of Euplexia lucipara. Classification (NCBI taxonomy): domain Eukaryota; kingdom Metazoa; phylum Arthropoda; class Insecta; order Lepidoptera; family Noctuidae; genus Euplexia; species Euplexia lucipara. The sequence goes on along the minus strand of OV179152.1, from coordinate 1,056,315 downwards.
TTTAAAGAAATCTATTGAAGGTGCTACTCTTTTTTGCCAGTTTACTTATGATGAGTAATAGAGTATTCTACAATTTTTTAGAGCTGGTTGATGTGCTCAAAAAGTTAATTATTTATTGTTTAGTATATAAGTAGAAAATACTTAGTTTACCCGAAATTATTGATTCAGTTCTTTCTTAAAATGGAAGTTTACATTTATAATGATGATTTTTAAGTTTACTTGCTAAGATAACCTCTCATAGGTGTATCATTTTACTATTTAGGTAAGCCTTAAATGTGAAATTACACTTTTTCGAGTATTTAATTATTAAAAACTGTTGAACAGTAAGTGTTGTGATTATTTAATAGGAAAAAATACTAATTTTGTTTAATTCACAGACGAGAGTGATATGCATTAATATATATATATATATTATATTAGATATTATTATTGATTTATTATTATTTTCATATGTAAATTATTTGATGGTGATCGAAACTTAATTTTTTAAGAACTTAATATTGTGAATATGTTTCAACTGTTAAGGCTGATTGTATTCTAATCATTAAAAATATAACGATAAAGCTATTATTTATTCATTTTATACAGTATTATTAAAATTCCATAGATAATACTTAGTAGCCTGTCACTTTCCTGCTATAATTTGTCACTACTCTGCCAATAGAGTATCTCCCCTGATAACACATTTTCCCCTGGAGCCTATAAAATGAAAAAAAATTGAAATATCTTCTGGCCCTTGTCATTACTGGCAAAAATAATGCCAAGTAGTTGAATTATTAACATTAAATTAAACAGATGATTTTTTCTTTGGGGACACAAAATACTCAAATACTAAATAAATAATCACCCTTATTCCAAAAAAGTGCATTACCATTACCAATATTCAGCGTACGGCCAGTTGCAAGTACTACGCTCCATTCTTTTTTTATTATTGATAGGCTCGCGTTTGATCACTATCTCACCTGATGGTAAGCGAAGATGTGGTCTTCGATAAAGCACGCTTACCTAGAAGTAAGTATTCACTCTTGACTTAAAGACCCCTAGGTTGTAGCCAAAGACATTCACTACTATAGTATCTTAAATCTCTTAGGTTGAAGCTATCAGGAACCACCGACTCTGGCAGGGAATTCCACTCTTTAGCTGTACGCATAAATGTGTTCCCAAAACGTTAAGTAGGTACGTATGGGTGGGATGTCCACCACATACCGTTGGCGGGCTTATCTGAAGAACATCAACAATAATAAATAAAATAAAATAAAAATTGTTTATTGATACCAGATACATTCACAACTTTGCAGGCTAAAGCGGGTAACAATTTAAATGTATAGTACAATACATACTGATATTGATTCCCAAACTAAGCTAGAGCTTGTATTTTGGGAAACAATGTTCAGTCATAGTGATGACATACAATGTACATTGATTGGTGCTTGAGGACAAAGGTGAAATATTGTGGAAAATTTGTCGCTGCACGGTGCATATGGTTACAAAATAATTATTCCTAATTATTATATCATTATATATTACGGTAGGTGTAGCGTGTGCGTGCATGTATCTATGTATATATGTATTTATCAGTAATAATTATGGGTGAATGTGGATGGGTGAGTGTCCGAAGGTATGGGTGAGTGTCCGTGTGTATGGGTGAGTGTCCGTGTGTGTGGGTATACGCAGCCCTGCGATGTAAATCTTGGGATCGGTTTCATTACCACTACGTACTGTGTGTTTAGTATGTGTGTATGCATCTGTGGTTTTATGCGTGTATGAAAAAGTTTACTTGTTGTATTTTAATAAATCCTCAGTTTTGTGGTAGTCTAGTTGCAGAAGCCATTCCACCACTAGAGGTTTAATTTTATTTTTAGTTAGTCCTGTAATTTGCAGATCCTTGTTTATAATATTGTACAGCTTACAGCTTATTGCATTATAGTGTCTACTAGCAAAAGACGTCTTACAGGGGACTCCACGGCAAACAAAAGTTTTTTTGCGTCTCCTTGGGTCAGGTAAGGGGACATCACTATGCTTTCTCAGCGTGGATTTGAGCACGAAAAGCTGTCTTACTGTTAACACTTTACATTCTGAGTATAGTTCTGTGGTGGGATATCTAAAAGGCTTTTTGCTTATTACTTTTAGGACAGCTCTTTGTGCTCTCTCCAATCCGATTAGAAGAGTTTTGGCGGCCCCTCCCCAAACCGGTATGCAATACTGGATGATGGATTGACAGAGGGCTAAGTAAACCAGTTTTAACTTGTCAAAGGTAGCAGAGTTCCGAAGCGTTTTAAAAAGGTGTATCAGTCGTCTTACCCTAGCGGTAACTGCTGCTATATGCCTGTCCCATCTCAGGCCACTATCCATATGTACGCCCAGGTATTTAACGCTTTCAGTGCGAGCAATTGCCTGGCATGTGCAAGTGTCCCTGGATGAGCAGTTATGGGCTTTAATAGTAAAGTCAGGTGTTGGATGGTCAGATTTTCTGATGGAAAAAGTGACGTATTGAGTCTTCGTAATGTTCAAAGTTAGAAGATTCTTCGTGAGCCAGCTCATAACTATGCGAAGGGAGTATTCCGCACTCTCTTTGACCGCCCTCCAGTTAGGTCCTGATATCAAAATTGCTGTGTCGTCCGCGTACGTGAAAATGGTCGTGTTTGGAAGGGAGATTTGACACAGGTCGTTAATATAGAGCTGGAAAAGGGTCGGTCCAAGAATACTTCCTTGAGGTACGCCATAGGATATAGTGTCCTCGTCACTTAAGTAGTCTGCTATTTTAACTTGCTGTTTTCTATTTGTAAGATAATCTCTGAAAATTGCATGAGTTATTCCCCTTACACCCAGCCCTTCCAACTTAGCGAGAAGAATAGGGACAGAGACGGTGTCAAAAGCTTTGGAAAGATCTAGAAACATGCATAGGCATTTTTTCTTATCATCCAAATTCCTCACAACAGTGTTTGTAAGATCCAGTACAGCATCTTCGGTCGAAAACCCAGAACGAAAGCCATACTGGTTTTCGGCTAAGACCCTGAATTTGTCTAAGAATTTTTGGAGCGCCCGGTTTAACACCTTTTCCAAAATCTTTGAAAGAGTAGATAACACTGCTATGGGGCGATAGTTGTTGACACAGTCTCTGTCCCCGTTCTTATAAATTGGGTGAACTATCGCTTTTTTGAAGGCTTCTGGGAACGCGCCTGTTTTAAGAGCGAGATTGCAGATATGTGTTATAGAAGGAATTAGTATGTGCCGACACTGTCTAATGATTAGCGATGAGATACCATCCCAGCCAATAGCACAATCAGTGCGCAACTGCAGTATGATAAGATCAACATCTGATTCAGTAACATCAGGCATACCAAATGAATTTACTGGGCCGTTGAGGGGAGGGAGGTTAGGTGCGGTTGAAAGAGAGGCGTTTAGTAAAGAAGTAGTTGGAGATTGAATTTTTGCTGCTAGCTCTTTTCCTATGTTAGCAAAGAAGTTGCACACATCATTTGCGGCTGTCTTTGGGTCTGCAGATTTTTTAAGGAGTTCTGTAGGACTAATTTTCTTATTTTGAGTATTCGTTATGTTTTTTATGGCTTTCCATAAGGCCTTAGGGTTATTACCTGCTTTGTCTAAGAGTTCCTTTTCGTGAGCTACTTTTAATTTACGGAGGAGACGGTTACAAAAATTACGATATCGCGTATATATTAGTTTCATAGTCATGTTATCAGGTGATTTCCTAGATTTTATGTGTAACCTATTGCGGTTTTTAATGCAGCGGAGTAAACCTGGTGTCATCCATGGTTTTAGAATTCTGTCTTTTTTGGAGACAGCCGTTGTTTTCGTGTGTCTAGTAATAATGTCGGTGACTACTGCTACAAATGAGCTCGCTGCTGAATTTGCATCCTGGTCTGATAAAATGTCCGTGAAACTAAATTTTTTTAGGTCTGACTCTATTTCAGAGAAGTCCGTACGAGATACAGTTCTCGGTGGTTGTCTGATGGGAACCGTCACGTCTATACATAAGGAGATGGGTAGGTGGTCCGTTATGTGGGATTCTAATATTAGTGTAGTAGTGGGGAGGTTAGTTTTGGTTAGTAGGTGGTCTATACAGGAGGTAATTCTAGTGGGAAAGGTATGTGTCGGAAATAGTCCATGTGTAGCGTTGAGAGTCAAATATTCGTCTTTAAGCGGATCTAGACTATTTGGATGTATGTCAATGTTTACGTCACCAACCAGTATGATATCATTGTTAGGGAGACCAGAGTATACATTATTTAGGCTATTGATGAAATTGTTAAAATTCTCGCGGGTTCGGAGTGAGGGTGAGCGGTAAATTGACACTATTTTAACACCATTTTCTAGTTGACAGGTTAGACAACTTGCATCTAAAAATAAGGGTTCTTGAATTTTGCAGTTAAGATTTACTTTAGTATAAATAACGATGCCGTCATTTTGATTTCGCGCGGAGCCCGTGGAGTGAGCCACGTATCCCTCTAGGCTAGGTAGGTTTTTCACTCCACGAAGCCAGCACTCCGTCAATACAACGACATCAAAAGAAACTTTAGTCATTGATAATAGTATGCAAAGTTGGTCAAAGTTTTTGTTGATACTTCTAATATTAATGTGAAATAGATTGATAGCATGACTATTTGTAATGAATTTGTAACAGTCTTCTGGCATGCAGACGTGTGAATTAGTTGTCTCGAGTGAGTCTAATTCAATATTTAAGTTATGTATAGTAGCCATTGATTATAAAAGAAATTTGAACATTTCTATACAACACGTAAAGAGATATAGGTGTGCTGGTGTGTGTGAGTGTTTGTGCGATGAAAATAAGAAGTGTGAGTATGAGTGTGTGAGAGATCCATTATGAAGTTTTGTGTTTACATGTGGAGTGATAATTAAATGTTGACATATTGTTTTAAAATTGTTTTTAAATGTTTCAAGAGCAGTATTGATTTCACCGTAATAACATATTGACAATAAAAGCAAAAATAAAAAAGAAAACAAAAATGAGAAAGTTTTACTCTGACGTAATGGTGATGCGTACGTTAGTCACATGTTCTTCAAGGCTTGAAGACACTTTTCAGAAGAAATCAGTAATTGTTTTTCACCTACGGCTTTGCGGAGATAGATGTTTCCGTTGGACGTCCAACAGAATTTGAAGCCGTTTTTATTGGCGAATTCACGGGACGCGTGAAATAGTTTTTTCGAACTTACAGGGAGATAATCTGCTACGTAGACGGCTTGACGCCGTCCTGAGATATTAATTAGCCCTGTGTTGAGCTTTTCCTCCACTGTTTTCTTACTGTTGTTGAAGTTGCGTACTGACGACAATGTATCCAGCTTCTTTAGTACACTGTGAAACTCTGCGACGATCGGACGCGTGGATCCGGTTTTGCCGGGTAGGCGATAGATATCACGAAGGTCGGTAGGTGAGATTGATGCTCCAACAGTCTGACCAATCTTACAGATAGTGTTCGTTAGGTCCATGGATGTCTCTTTTTCTGAAAGGGGAGGAACATTTCGTACCTCAATACTCGAAGACCGTGACTTGAATTGCAGGTCGAGGATATTTCGTTCCAGTTTTTCTATACAATTGCGTTGGTTTAGTCTCTCTTTTTGTAGATTGTCTATTCCCATCTTAATCTCTTCATACTTTTCGTTTATAAAACGCATTGATTTCGTAATTTCATCGTTAGATTTTTGGATTTCGTATGTTTGCGCTTTTAATTCAGAGATTTCTGTGGATAGTTTTGAGATCAGTTTGTTTTGTTTGGCATTCATATCATTAATTTTTGTGTCGAATTCCATTTTCCATGTGTTTAGCATCGCCAAGATATCTTGCTTAAGATCTTGAATTCCCATTTCCGACGATGAAGTACGAGGGCGCTTATTGCGATTTGATACAAACGATACTTCATTATGTTGCAGCGAATTTAAGTCTGTTTCTGATTGTGTATGTGCTATTTTTGCTGTAGGAGACGCAGGAGGTGTCCGTTTCAACATTATTACGCAAATAAGTTCCCAATACGTAGACTAACGAAGCAGCAGGCGAGCGGTAACTCGCGGTCAGCTAGTTGTGTTTATCAACAAAACGCTCAGTGACACGGCGCGACACAGAACGCGATCCTTTCCAACTAAGGGACACCGAGCGTCACCGTGCGCAGTGGGCGGGGCGACTTCGCTACGTTATCGCGTAAGACACAGAGCGACACAAAACGCGACTCTTTCCAATTAGTTAACACTGTGTTTTTCTATGAGTTCGTTATTTAAATGTTTGTTATGAAAATGGTAATAACTTGAGAACCACCAGCTATATTTAAGTTCTGCTTTCACTATTATAGAGTACACTTGTAGTGGAACGTCACAGTATATTTCACTAAAAGGTTTATTTCGGTTTTGCACGTAACTCGAATTTAAAACACGGAGGTCGTTTTGACACAACACACTCGAAAGCAATCTCGGGCGAACTCATATACCTAGTTAGCGAATGTTCTTCTAGGGAGTACCCTCCCAGCGTTGCGACTAAAAGTATTCACAGACGATCGAACTTGGTTCGGAACGGACCACGAACATGGTGCGCTTCGAACCAAATTCAATCGTGTGGCGCACGGTCCGCTGGACATTATTATTATTAACTAGCTTCTGCCCGCGACTTCGTACGCGGATCCTGTTGCTTATGCCAGCGACAACGGGGTCGTCAAAATCGAAGATCTGAAACATCTGATGTCGAATTCTATAAGCCCGGGGACGGGAAATCAATGGGATGCGCGAGACGATTCAAGATGTTCCAGATTTTTTATTTTTGTTGGTCAACAGGAAATGCCATCAGACTTAACAACTTTTGCTAAGACGCCATTTCTATTATGTATATGTTATATTGTCTCAGGGCTTTGGAGTTCCCCTACAGGTGCTCCAGATCTTCAAATTTAGTCTCACAGCAGAAAACACTCTTCACGTGGAATAGTTTTTGCAATGGCACCATTTTTATATCTCTTTCACTTTAGGTGTTCCATTTTCCAAAATAAATTATAGCCTATAATATGTTGCGTGACGTTCACGATCAGCGGTCAGTCGCGTATCTCCTTCCCCCACTTATCTCTAGAGTCGATGCGTATATACGCTGAAAACTCAAGCGTCATGCTTTTTCCGTGAACGTCTCCAACTCGCGAGACAGTGCATGATGTTCACGATCAGCGGTCAGTCGCGCACATATTCTTCACTGGTCTCTAGAGACCTGGATGTAGATGCGTAAATACGCTGAGAATGCAGGCGTGCTTCGCGATCCCAAGAAGTTTCCACGGAGCGAGTTGCAGCCTCATGTTCTCGAACAGCATCAAGTCTCTCCTAACGCTCTTCGGTAGATTGTTGGGATCTTATGGTCTTTAATCATTTAGCACCTTTGGAACATTGGAAAAAATTTGACCTCTTTCTAGGCATGGATGGTTATAGTTTTATTGTGATGATACCTGATCAATTAAAATCTAAGTGGCTGCTCCCCTGCGTTACCGGGTAAGCTACCGTGTAACGAAGATAAATGGAAAAGGAAATTAAACACTCAAATAACATAAGCCCGAAGGCATACGATAAAAAAATGGGAGTTTTAGCCAGTAGAGTCTAATTTTCAACGATATACCATCGTCATCGAAAATCAGTCCTGAACTGTTCCCGCCTTCACCGCGTAGTACCTCCTACTTATGTTATTTTATAATTATGCAATGAAATTAGTGATAGTTTTAATTTCTATATCAAATGTTTCTGATCTTCGATTTTTACAAGTCAACAGGAAATGCCTATCAGACCGAACAACTTTTGCTAAGACGTCATTCCTATTTGAGTTATGGTGTAGCTGGGCTCTTGGAGTTCCACAACAGGTGTTCCAGATCTTCGATTTTTATGCGTCAACAGCGAGTGCTCATAAGGCTGAACAACTCTTGCTAAGACGTCATTCCAATACATGTTATAGTGTAGCTGGGCTCTTGAAGTTCCACATCAGGTGTTCCGGATCTTCAAATTTATTCTCTCAGCAGAAAATGCTCATAACGTGGAACAATTTTTGCTATGGTACCATTTTTGTATCTCCTATAGTTTAGATGGTCTGTTGCGGTTCTGCATCAGGTGTTCCGGATCTTCAAATTTATTTTCTCAGCAGAAAATGCTCATCACGTGGAACATTTTTTGCTATGGGACCATTTTTGTATCTCCTATAGTTTAGCTGGTCTGTTGCGGTTCTGCATCAGGGTGTTCCGGATCTTCAAATTAATTCTCTCAGCAGAAAATGCTCATCACGTGGAACAATTTTTGCTACGGAACCATTTTTGTATCGCCGATAGTTTAGCTGGTCTGTTGCGGTTCTGCATCAGGTGTTCCGGATCTTCAAATTTATTCTCTCAGCAGAAAATGCTCATCACGTGGAACAATTTTTGCTATGTGACCATTTTTGTATCGCCTATAGTTTAGCTGGTCTGTTGCGGTTCTGCATCAGGTGTTCCAGTTTCCAAGATAAATTATAGCCTATGTGTAGACCAGACTTAATATCTATACAACAAAAAAAAAATCATTCAAATCCGACCAGTAGTTCCGAAGATTAGCGTGTGCAAACAAACAGACAAACAGACAAACAGACAAACAGACAGACTTTTTTTTTTGGATTCGTGTTCTATTACTGTTTCTTAACCCCCCTCAATTATTATTTTTTAAATATATTCAATGTACAGACACAGTTTTTTTACAGTCTTATTATATGTATAGATATCGGTACGGCTGGTTCGGAGCGCTCGCACATCGAACGCGGTGCGTTCCGAACCGAACCGATCGTGTGGACGGCGCACCGGACCAAATGTCGGTCCAGTCGCTATTGTGCCACCGTACGCGCAACATCAAGATCAAGATCAAACAATTCAATAAATGCTTCGGAACTCATTCGAAGATATATATACGAAAATCTTTATCATCGAGATCTTTAATGAGATTCATATGACTGTATTGTTGTCTGTTTCTGAGATAAAATTTTGCCCATTCTTTTCTTCTTTTTCGTTCGTTATGTAATTGCGATGTAGCAACGATAGTTGCCACAACTAATGCCATTTTGACCTGTTTTGATCGAATAGGCGACATGTCGAGGAGACGTGTTCACGCAATGCTAGCACAATAACCGACTGGAGGGTTCAGAGTCTGGTGCGCTTGTCTGTTGTGTAGACCGCACCGTACGGTTCGTGGTCCGTTCCGAACCAAGTTCGATCGTCTGTGTGTGAATACTTTTACGTCTGTTAGTCGCCTTGCATTCATCTTTTCATTGTGACCTACTATCTAAGCATACTCTAAATCTTTTTTGTCAATTCATTTTCTTTGAAACTACAACGTTCTCTTACCACATCAGTCCTTCATCTAACTTTTTTACTTCTAGATCTGCTTCTGTCTCTATTGCCAAAGAACTCATTTAACTCGTTCTTTATGATTCTCTTACATTCCTCGTTTATGGTTAAGTCGTGGGTACACAGTTGGATTGTAGTCGGCTGTAACATGTAATCTGTTAAGTGGTTGACCGATGTGTCAACTTGTAAAGCTAACAGCTCTGAAGTAAACATATTGATTGATTACTTATCGTAATGAAGGGCTATGGGATTTAAAAATTACTTTAAAAGTTATCGATTTAGGAGGAATAGGTTACTTAGGTACTATGTACACCTTTGTGGGTTAATTTCAGGGATTTTGAAACTAACACTACGCCTCTTGTTCCCAATGGTAGAAAGTGGTAGAGATTTTCACCACCTTTTTTATGTCTAACCGTATGCTGCTGAATACCAGTGTTTTACATGGGTTCTGGGTAACAAGATACCCTTTGGGTAGCCTGGTCTATTTACTGCTTTGAGCATACAAATGTGCAGACGCGGACTTAGCGTCAAAGGCATTTTCTACCAGTCAACCTTTGGGTTATCAAATTTTTGGGCTTCTGACTGATCCCTAAGTACTCAAAGATCCGCTAATGAAAGCCGATAACAATAGCTTAACGTGCTTTCTGAGGGCCTTGACTGACCTAGGTATGTGTACTAGCGTACTAGGTTTTGTGTTGTGCGTAGCTAATGAGACCGTGCGTATGAGACCGTGCAGATGAGACCGCGTGCGAATGAGACCCACCTATTACCTAATTATTACGAGGGCACAGAGGTAATTTAGTCTAATTTGGACTTATTTAGTCCTTCACCTCGTTGACTGCCTTGTTAGTCTAGTGGTCGCAAGCGCTACTTACTGCTGAGCATGTGGTCCCTGGTGTTATTGAATTTTTCCATCTAGAATTTCCATTAACAGTCCAGAGTCTGGATTTGTGAAGCGCAGGCCACGTCGCCAGCTGGCGGCGAGCGAGCGGGGCGAACGAGGCCCTTTTCATACCTCATTGGTTCTTCAGATAGTTCGCGGTGTGAACCAAAGTATGAAAAGAGGTGAAACGATGCCTCGTTTGCCCCGCTCGCTCGCCCGCCAGTTGGCGGTGTGGCCTGCGCTTTACATGGGACTTGACTGAACTTAGATGGGTTGGTCACGTAGAAAGGATGAATGAAAGGCGACTAACGAAAGGTTTTACAAGGCAGATGTAAGTGGGAACGCCGGGAGGGAACGCCCTGGAAGGACATACTTAGACCTTATTGGTAAGGTTCTTCAGAAAGGTCAGGTGCGTAGTACTTGCAACCGGCGTGTGTGTATGACAACATGTATTGTATGAATGTAAACGAAGCAAAGGGGTTCCTTTGCTTCGTTCGTCGCCACATGCCACGATTCTTACATAGTTATGTAAGAATCGTGGCATGTGGCGCTCTGTGGTTTCTGCCTACCGCCATGGGAAAAAGACGTGAGTTTATGTATGTATGTCATGTATGTATGTTGACTGAACATAACTAGCGAAATGTGGGTATACAATAGATTCTCGTTGTTATGTTATACGTATGTTATGTTAGTCTTCCAAGCCTGTCCAAAAACCGCCAGGAGGATCATGAGAGACTTGACGCAGAATCTGTTCAATATAGTCTAGTCATGGTGGCCGTGGTTGACGCAACTCGAATTCTAACAGCGAGAATTTGCGTCTGTATTTTATTTTGATGCGAAGGTCGTTTATAATGAGTAACTACAAAAAAACACTATTGTTGGCAGATTCTAAACTGCTGGTCGAAATAGCTGTCGCTATAGGTTCGTAGTGTATTACAAAGTTACCGGACAATCAAGGGGTTTTTGACAAAAAACCCTACATATTACTTAAGTTTTCGTTTGGTGGGTGTAATAATGATTGGTTCATATTCTGTCTGCGTGAGTTTAGTTGTCATTGTATCTCTATATTTTTTTTTAACATCTTGGAGTGCTAGCTAACATGTGGCAATCATTAAATTCAATGATTATAAAGTTTATTTACCTATTACGTGGCTTTTATTGTATAGATTCAAGTTCTTCTGACTAATCAGACAGATGTGTTGCTAGGGAGTTTGTTGCAACTCTTCTTCTTACCAGCACATCAACACTAGAAATTGGTGTATTTTAAGGGTCTGTTTTTGACACTGCACTCCTGAACGGCTTGACCGATTGCAATAATTTTTATGTGTGTGTCTGAGAGGGTCTCTGGGTAGTTTAGATACTCTTTTTAACCGACTTTCAAAAAAGGAGGAGGTTCTATGTTCGTGTGTATGTATTTTTTTTAATTTTTTTTTTTAATTTTTTTTATGTATGTTACCTGATTTCTCCCCCTTTTGTGGACCGATTCTCAAAATTCTTTTTTTGTTTGAAAGAGTATACTCCTGAGGTGGTCCCATTTTAATTTGGTGAAGATCTGGTGCTGATCTTCGGAAGATCTGGTGCTGATCTTCGGATATATACGGAACTCTTCAAAAATAGACGGCAAATCTGTCGTGATTGCTGAAATCGCTTGGATGTTTATTGTTTATACAACATCATAACGTATCATCACGCCTGTATGCTCTGAGGGGTACGCAGGTGGGTACAATTTACCTAGATTTCGTCAGTTAGGTATGTTAATTTTAATTTATTAAGGATTAGTGGAAAACCTGATTATCATGACATGTATTGTTAACAATTAAGAATGAAAAATAAATTCATGGCAAATATTTTTATGGCAACAACTAAAAATGGAAAAATAAAAAACTTTTTTGCAAAAAATAAAACCGACTTCAAAAAAAACACTAAACGGTGTAAAATAAAATAACTCTCAAGTTCGGAAGTCGGTGGCCCATCATGAGTAAGACAAACCCACCAAAGCCACAGACTTCCGAATTTAGAGTTATTTTATTTTACACCGTTTAGTGTTTTTTTTGAAGGCGGTTTTATTTTTTGCAAAAAAGTTTTTTATAGACTTCAATTGCTGGATTTTGGTGGCGCTGATTGGGCAGAACAATATCTGTCGGATCCGCTAGTTATAAAAAAAAAACTTTTGTTGAAGATCAAAGTTCAAAAGTTAAATTTGCCTACGTGTGATTATATCTGTTTTTTGGACGCCTTTTCATCATATCCGCGATATTATTTTCCTCGTTCGGTCGATCGTAAATTTGTAATACCAGCACAAATATATTCTAAAATAACAGTGCATCCGCTATCTTCCTCGTACCTACTACGCGTCGGCATTTGAGCGGCGCACGCGTCGATAGGTGAAATAGAAAGTTTCCCACACGTTCTGTGTTCTCGGAATAACCCGGGCAGTCTAAACGACGGACTTGCTAATAAATATGGAACAATGTGTAAATAATTAGGATATCTGCGAACATGCACTTGATGCCAAAGTCAGAGTGGGGCCTGATGGTATAAACTCAGCAGTCATATTATTCTCACGAATACTGCCTGCTTGTAATTACAGAGGTCAATTTACCTGTTTGTATGTTTATAGGAGCTTAATAATAGCTACACTATCTTTGATTACCATAGGCTAGTTTTTATTTATTTATTTATTTTGGATTACCAACGAGCAACATTACAATTTATTATAAAAAATTAAACTACTGCAGAATACATGGTCTTGTAACGCACACTCAATTACAGGTAACCACAGCTTACAAAAAAAAACTAAAAAAATGCTTTTTTGCTTTATTTAAATAATACACCAAAAACTACTTACCTGCATATATTTTGTCCTTTATTATCAAGTCCACCAAAAGGTTGTCTAAGAGAACAGATCGCTTTTAGCTTTAAGGCTCTATCTAGCCCTTGAAGTTATTATTTGTAAGTTTTTATGGTGTACAATAAAGAGATTACATTCTATTCAATTCTAGAAGAATGCAAGGTTCCTATTGGATAGGCCACGCGAGTAGAGCCACAGAAACGTGGTAATAACCACCTGGGCACTAATCTGGACTCCTGATTGCTTGCTACTGGGAAATTCTAATGGAAAACCCAATCACACTTCGCCTGATATGGGAATTGAACTCATACTTAGCAGCAGCAGGATTAGGATTTTGTAAACTGCAGGAAATAAAGGGATGCGAGCTGTTGACTGAGACCATTATTGCTGGCTGCCCGACTAACGTATCCTGCCTCTTGATATAAGCTCTGAAATAATTCAGGGTCTATCTCCATTCCAAAGCATGACGTTCACACCTCTCTGCCTCTTAGCAAATAACTCCAAAACATTCTTCCTCTCAAACATCGTTAATCACACACATAATCTAACAATCTGCAAGATACATAACTTCTACACGACATTCTAATCTATACTTCTATACTAATATTATAAAGAGGTAAAATTTGTAAGTTTGTATGTTTGTAAGTTTGTATGTAGGGGGTAATCTTCGGAACTAATGATCCAATTTTAAAAATTATTTTACTGGTGGAAAGCTACACTATTCCCGGTGGGCATAGGCTACTTTTTATCCCCGTATTCCCACGGGAACGGAAACTACGCGGGTGAAACTGCGTGACGTCTGCTAGTTAGTAATAAACTAATAAAACACACATAAACAGTGTTATCGTATCGTCTGGTATCGCTACATGTGATACGAGCGTGATAAACCACTGCGCAAGGTCGAGTATGAGGCTCTGACCTTAACTGATGAGACTGGGGTTCAGATTGAAGGGTTTGTGTGGTTCCACAAGTACACTTCAGTTGATTTATTCAAGGATTTTTTCTTAATAGAGGCTAAGGGCTAGTGGGTTAATGGTAATAGCCGCACAGCTGGTGAATTCTGTTCACCTACATTTGCCTTCACTTCACCTACATTTGTAGGCGGTGATTTTAACTGAATGCAGGCCTATCGAAGGTTAAGTGCTGTGTGTGCGATCCATAGCCAGATAATGATCCATTACTTATCTAGGAGTCGGGACTCCTCCGTGATTCGTACTGCACGATTTAGCTTTACTGGACCTATTTGGCGCAGATGCAAGGCTCATCATTGGTTTTTTATTCTTTAGTCTCTTTTTTGTATTTTATGTTTTGTTTCATTTACCTACCCATGTATTAAGTGCTTTAGCCTAGTGCCAAATGAATCCTTTTGTTGCTTTCTTTCTTCTCTTCGTTGCCGTTGTTCCATGACAGTCGGCTGTCATTTGTAGAGTTTTTGATAGTTTTTAAAGTCCGAAAGTCTTACTGCCAGTCATACTTAATTCACGAAACCCCAAGAGGACGCCGGTGTCCGCGCTGTCATTATCTTTCTATTGTGTCTATAATCGGTATGATTGAAAGGGGTGTGTAATGTTTGGCATAATAACAAATGCTCTAATTTCACTTGAACTAACGTTCACATGACATAATTTTCATATGACATAATATCAAATGACATAAATTCATATGACCTAATGTGTCACATCATATAATATTCATTTAACATAATAACATTTAGTATAACGTTCATTTTGTATAATTTTCAATATGTATAATATTCTTTTAATATAACGTTCATTTGACCTAATTTTCATATTTACTCATTTTCTGCCCAAACTATGTAGTGAATAAGTAAATATCAGAAAACATCATATTGTAATAACCTCACCTAACCTAAATGATTCACCAACAATAGAAGAGATCTGGCGCTTGGCGGCCGCTGCCGCGGCACGCTCGCTTCGCTCGCTCGCCTTCGCGCGCTATTGGTCATGGTTCTAACCTAACCTAACCAACATGATTCACCAACAATAGAAGCCATCTGGCGCTTGGCGGCCGCTGCCGCGGCACGCTCGCTTCGCTCGCTCGCCTTCGCGCGCTAATGGTCATGGTTCTAACCTAACCTAACCAACATGATTCACCAACAATAGAAGCCATCTGGCGCTTGGCGGGCGCTGCCGCGGCACGCTCGCTTCGCTCGCTCGCCTTCGCACGCTAATGGTCATGGTTCTAACCTAACCTAACCCACATGATTCTCCAAATATAGCAGGGATCTGGCGCTTGGCGGCCGCTGCCGCGGCACACTCGCTTTGCTCGCTCGCCTTCGCGCGTTAAAGTTACTTAGAGATTATGAATATTATAGTAAATGAATAATATGCTAAATGAATATTATGTGAAATGTGCATTATAGGAAATGTTCATTATGTCATATGAAATTAGGTAAAATGAAATTATATCAACAATTCATTATGTCAACTGATCGTTATGTTAAACAAAATTATGTTAACTGAAATTATGTCAAGTGAACGTTAGATATTTTGTTATTATGACAATCGTTACACACCCGATTGAAAGGTTTCTGATATCGTATTACTGGGCATTGGATTAAGGAGGTCAGGATGGACAGTCGCTTTATGTAAATATACTGGTATTCCGCTGCAACTTGTTGGACAACTCAACTGGCGGAAGTGGCTAGACAGATGATGATTCAATAAAGGCTGAACTTGGCCTAAAACCAACATTTCCCTATGTTAAAATATTTGGAAGCCGTCGTCTTGCCCAGATGATAATGCCTGTAGAAGCCTTACGCCTTAGCTGTTCCAGTCATCACCTACCCTTCCTAATTTTAAATCCCACCGGAGACGAGGCCCAAATAACTCCTTTTATTAACTTTCTGCACACAAGCCACGTGCGACAGCACCCAACGCCGCCACCGAAGCCAGCAAGTGTGACGACCACCGGCGTCAACCTTGTACGGCGGTGGCGGCGTTTTGTGGTGAGCCAGGCTTTGTCTATTACTTTCTTAACTGGTCAAAGCTTGAACTTCCCCTTTTGTTACAGCGACGCCAAGGATGTGGTGTTTAGAAATCCGCGCCACTCCTCCAGGTTCCTCCTGGCTGACTCCGGAGATGGTTCTGAGGCAGACCTCCTTGGCACCACGCCTCCTCGCTCCAGGATCCGGGATAAGGAGAGAGGCAGGAGGTAGGCACGTTTGAAAGTGTTTATTTATGATTACCTCAAAATGGGGTTACAGCCTGGCTGTACACGGGCTCCACAAAACGTCGCCATCAACACCGACGCACTACCTGTACTTTCAATAACTTTCTATACACTTGGTTTGGATTTACCACACACGGTTGACACCGGTGGTCACTTCTAGGTGACGGCGTTTGTGGTGGTCGCGTGTCACCCGTGTGGGGCCACCCTTAAACGTAACTGGCAAAATGTAGGTGTTCGATAAACTTCTCATCCTAGCTTATTCTGTTGGGTTGATATGGTACATGCTTGTTGAATGGTCATTTTAGAGCATGCATGTCTTCACTCTTGCGACCAAAAGGAGGCAAGAGTTGCCTCTTTAACAATGATTAGGTTTATCGGGTTTATTCGTTTGATTTAAATGTAAAAAGTTTTACTACTTGTTCTTAAGATACATCTCTTCTATTGGCCTTTAATGAAATATAATTAAGTTGAATGACCCCTACATTTTCTGCCCGAAACAAGAATTTTGACAATCGTGTTTAGATTAGGTTAGGTCGATAAAACTCGTTAAAAATTAGGTCTTATATTACTTTAAGGAAGGAAAATTGAACTATGTTTTTATTTTATATAGATTTACATTTTCCTTCCTTCTAAATATTTAAATGTCAATGAACAAGTCTCTGGGAACTTTCGCTTCTCTTCGGCGAACCAAAAATTAGAGTTAGGATTTTGACCGCAATAAAATAATTATGTTTTTAAATCATTGAAGTGGCGTATACTAGTGGTGCCATAACTGAGTGATTATTTATTTAAATGAAGGTATATTAAGGTGGATCTAGCTTGAGCCACTGATAAGAGGCTGGACCGAACCAAGCAGGCGATTATTGAAGGTGATGAGTATGAATAACTGACTTTTATAGGGTCAATTAATTATTGAGAATTCTTCCATTAGTACTGATTTGTTCTCATGCGCCTATAGGTAATTGGCACCCACTTAAGGTAAGTGGGTGCATTATGAAGATTTTATTGCGATTGTCAATACTTGACGACGAAATGTCGTAAATGTTGGTTTCTTTACGATAAAAAACTTTTTCCATAAATAAAACCGACTTCAAAAATAACACTAAACGGTGTAAAATAACTCTAAATTAGGAAGTCTGTGGCTTTGGTACTTTTGTCTTATTCTTGATGGGCCACCGACTTACGAATTTAGTTATTTTACACCGTTTAGTGTTATTTTTGAAGTCGGTTTTATTTTTTGTAAAAAAGTTTTTTATTTTTCCATTTTTAGTTGTTCCCATACAAACATTTGCCATGAATTCAATTTATATTGTTAATTGTTAACAATACATGTCATTATAATAGGGTATCCACCTAACCCTAATAAATGAAACTTAACATACCTAACTCTCGAAATCTAGGTAAATTGAACACATCTGCCTACCCCTCTGAGCATACAGCCGTGATGGTACGTCATGATGTTGTATAAACAATAAACATCCAAGCGATTCCAGCAATCACGATAGATTTGCCGTCTATTTTTGAAGAGTTCCGTTGTATATCTCCGAAGATCAGCACCAGATCTTCACCAAATTAAAATGGGACCACCTCAGGAGTCTACTCTTTCAAACAAAAAAAGGATTTTTAGAATCGGCAAATGGCGAAGAAATCAGGTAACATACATAAAAAAAAAAAAAAAAAACATACACACGAACATAGAACCTCCTCCTTTTTTTGAAGTCGGTTAAAAATGTCGCCGTTGTCAAAAAAATGAACACAAAATGTTGTGATTGTGTCTAATTGACGACATAATGTCGACGCTAGTGTCAAACATATGCACACAAAAAAACGGTGACCTTTGTTTGATTGATTTGGTTTTTTTGTCACCGGCTTCTGAAGCCTAAACTTTATTTAATCGATTTGGTGTTTTTGTCACCGGCTTCTGAAGCTATTTATTTTTCACTTTTTTGTGTTGTTCTTTAATTTTTTTTTGTTTGTGGTTTTTTGAAGTCGGTTTTATTTTTTGCAAAAAAGTTTTTTATTTTTCCATTTTTAGTTGTTCCCATAAAAATATTACCCATGAATTTACGTTATATTGTTAATTGTTAACAATACATGTCTAGGTAATAGGGTTACCCACTTATCCCTTATAAATGAAACTTAACATACCTAACTGTCGAAATCTAGGTATATTGTACATATCTGCGTACGTAACCCCTCAGAGCATACAGGCGTGATGATAGGTCATGATGTTGTATAAAC
The DNA here is from genome assembly GCA_921972225.1 of Euplexia lucipara. Classification (NCBI taxonomy): domain Eukaryota; kingdom Metazoa; phylum Arthropoda; class Insecta; order Lepidoptera; family Noctuidae; genus Euplexia; species Euplexia lucipara. The sequence continues at coordinate 1,037,798 of OV179152.1, read as the reverse complement.
AATAAGCATCCAAGCTTGCCAAATTAAGAACATAAGTTTTAGTCCATTATCCCTAATAAATGAAACTTAACACACTTAACTGTCGAAATCTAGGTATAATGTACATATCTGCGTACCCCACAAAGCATACAGGCGTGATGATAGGTTATGATGTTGTATAAACAATGAGTATCCAAGCGATTCCAATAATCACGATCGATTTGCCGTCTATTTTTGAAGAGTTCCATTGTATATCTCCGAAGATCAGCACCAGATCTTCACCAAATTAAAATGGGACCACCTCAGGAGTCTACTTATTCAAATAAAAAAAGAATTTTGAGAATCGATCCACAAATGGCGGAGAAATCAGGTAACAACATAAAAAAAAATACACACGAACATAGAACGTCCTCCTTTTTTGAAGTCGGTTAAAAATGTTGTGATAGTCTTTAATTGACGCCACAATGTCACAGTGCCAAAAAATGAACACAAAATGTCGCGAGTGTCTTTAATTGATGACACAATGTCACTGTGCCAAAAACATGAACTCAAAATGTTGCGAGTGGCTTTAATTGATGACACAATGTCACTGTGCCAAAAACAAGAACACAAAATGTCGCGAGTGGCTTTAATTGATGACACAATGTCACTGTGCCAAAAATAAGAACACAAAATGTCGCGAGTGGCTTTAATTGATGACGCAATGTCACTGTGCCAAAAACATGAACACAAAATGTCGCGAGTGGCTTTAATCGATGACACAATGTCACTAGTGTCAAAAACACGAACACAAAATGTCAAAGTATCTGTAACGTTTTTTTCTCGTTATTTTTCCTTTTTATTACATGGAAGAAAACTGCTGTTTGTATTATAAATTGTGCACCGAAGATACTGTTCCGCCAAAAAGAATTTAATATTAATACAATGAATATAAGATAGCGTTATCTATATGTTGTACTGTTCTACGCATTGCGAAGACTTGGTAACAGAGCCATGATGATAAGTTGACTACTTTTATTATTACCGACATCGTTTGGGCTGATATTTACTTTGTACTAACAGAAATAGAATACTTGTCAATACTAATTAAAAATACAGACTGTTTTGTTTATAGTATGACGTCAATCCGTAAGGGGGGAGTTATTTAAAAGTTTGTTTTGTATTGAAATGTTTCTACGCTTTTTCTTTTTACGAAATGGCTATTTAGGTAACAAATTTGGAAAGGCTTTCTTAATTGTTCCTTTTTTGCTACCGTGAAAGCGACTTACAAAAGGTATTTATAAGACAGATGGGAGTGGTAAAGCCAGGAACCCGCGCCCTAGAAAGCCATGCATATTATTATCTCTCTTCTTCTTCTTTTTCTAATATATAATATGTAAAATCCTTGTGTCCTAGTGTTTGTAATAAAAATCCTCCGAACGGCATGACCAATAGATAATTTTAATTTTATGAAGTAAGTAGGGCGTAAACTAGTAACAACTAAATTATAATAATTAATTGATTTTAAGGCAAACCGAAGTTTGCCGCGGCAGCAAGTAATACTATACAATGTCTTCCTACCTATTTTAAGTAAATTTGTACGGTAAAGATTACTTAATTGAAAAATAATTAAAAGGACAGACACTGACCTTATTGATTGACGTTCTTTGGAAAGGTCAAGTGGGTTTTATTCACTACCGCGACCGGTGTGCGTGTATGTCCAGTACGTGTGAACGTAAACAAAAGAGTATTAAGTTCGTAGGAGGTGGGTTTCTGTAGTGTTTGCCTTGCCATCATCTTCATCAGCCTAGCAATAGCCTTTGCCTCGAACCGGATTGAGCTCCATAGGTACCAGTATTTTACATAGAGCGACTGTCTATCTGACCTTTACAAGCCAGGATAACTGGTAACGCGAAAACCCGTGGTAAGACTGCTTGTCAGAGATTTGGGTTTCTGACTACCCGTTAATTCTCAATGCTACTGTTTTGTGTTTACCGACTATTTATTATTTTTTTCATTTATTTGCTGTAGTAATATCCCTTAAGGCAAATAAATAATGTAGGCTACTGTAGGTCTTCAGGACAAGATTGAACTCAAGAGTAGACACGCTAAATATGTGAAAAAGCGTTTTCTTTAATTTATCTTTCTTTCGACTGTGCAATATTTTCTAATGGTAGTCAGAATCAGAATATTTTACTCGTATTTGTAAACATAAGTCCGAGTACAACTGAGTGTGAGGTGTTAAAGTTAGGTACAGACGCCAGCACAACAAGTTACCCCAATGTGTAAAATTTTCCCAATTGAATATGAACTTTATTTTGTTTGACAAAAAGCTGAAAAACGATCAAAGAAATTTGACACACTGGGCGTCTGTACTTAGATCCTCCATATTTTGCCCAGAGGCGTACAAAATTCGAAGTCGAGTCAAAGTCGATGGCTTAACTGGCTTCCTTCTAGTTTCTGGCAACCGTAAAGACAAGAAGAAAATACAAGCGGAGTGTGGTCTTTGGCGACTTTAATTTCAACCTACTAAATATAGAACGTGTAACTAAAATATATAAAGAAGTGATTAAAGAAAATGGATATGAGTTTTTAAACAAAATAGATGAAGACCACTGCACAAGAGAATCAACAACATCAAAAAGCATAATTGACCACATTTGCTCAAATCTTAAACTGAATAATTTCCACCTCGCCATTATTGATACACCAATGTCAGACCATAAACAAATTTACTTAGAATTAAAACGTTATAAACCGGAACCGCTGAAGAAGATTAGCTACTACAGTATTGACTATGAAGTGCTTTATAAGACCATCCTAGAATACAATGCAGAAAACATTGATTATATTTTCGAAACTCTGGAAGAAAAACTACTAAAAAGCATAGAAATAAGCAAAAAGACAAAATACAAAACGATAAACCCACCAAAACAAGACTGGATAAATAAAACAATAATTTGTGAAATAAACAAAAGAAACGCTTTATGGAATCAACACAAAAAAAAACCAAATGACAAGCAAACAGAAGACACATTCAAAAAGAAAAGAAACGAACTAACAGAATCTATACAACGAACGAAATCAAGTTATTACATGAAAGCCTTTGAAAACTGCAAGAAACAGCCATTGAAAATGTGGGGACTAATAAACAGCCTGTCCTGTAACAAATTCACAGAAAAACCCGCTCCGCGAAAACTTCAGTCACAAAATGGCACTGTTACTGACTTAAAGGACATCTGTGAATGCTTCAATGATTTTTTTGCAAATGTTGGTTCGATACTAGCTAATCATATACCCATAAAATATCACCCATCAGGTAGTACTTTAACTTTATTGAATTTATCTGGATCCGGCTCATCTTCCCTTAGTGATCTGGCACCTGCCACAACAGATGAAATCCTAAAAATAATTAATAATTTAAATAACAACATTAGCGCAGGTTTAGAAGGTATCACTACAAAATCACTAAAATGTGTTGCAAGCCTAATCCTTGATGAACTCACTAGTTGCATCAATAAATGTATGAAAACGGGAACATTTCCAAATAGTCTTAAGGTTGCGAAAGTTACGCCAATTTACAAATCCGGAGTTAAATCAGAGCCGGGAAACTACCGTCCTATTTCAGTTCTCCCCGTAATATCAAAAATTTTTGAGAGAGTCCTATACAATCGCCTTGAAAGGTACTTAATATCTCTAAATTTCATATACGACAAGCAATACGGTTTTAGACCGAAGTCAAATACACTCTCAGCTACGATAGACCTGGTAACAACTATAAAGCTTAACATTGATAAAAAGAAAGTGGCTATGGGTGTCTTTATTGATCTAAAAAAGGCATTCGATACAGTCAGTCATGAATTATTGCTAAGAAAACTAATGGAAATTGGCATACAAGGACCTGCCCTAGAAATTTTTAAATCTTACCTTTCAAACCGATACCAAGTAGTCAAAATTGGTGATACACAGAGTGATCCCAAAATGATTACTTACGGTGTGCCCCAAGGCTCAATTTTAGCCCCCCTGCTATTCCTACTGTATATAAATAGTGTCCACAAAATTGGTCTAAAAGCTGACCTAACATTATACGCAGATGACACATGTTTATTCTACTTCGGCCATTCAATCGATACTATTGTTCAGCAAGCACAGAACGATTTAGACTTACTCAACCTGTGGTTTCAACAAAATCTTCTCACCATTAATACAGCCAAAACTAATTACATGATATTTACAGCAAAAAATAAAAAAATCGGCAATTTTACACCACTAAAAATAAATAACCAAACTATAAATAAAGTAGATCAAGAAAAATACCTAGGACTAATCTTGGATAGCAAATTGACCTGGCTTCCACATATTCAAAAAATCAAATCAAAATTACAATCACTCACGGGTACACTACGAGGTATCGTTCGATGCTTACCACGCCAAGTTCGCTATTTAATCTACTTCTCCCTTGTTAAGCCGCATATTGACTACCTGGTCGAAATATGGGGTACGGCTGCCAAATCACACACAAACCTGCTACAAACTGCTCAAAATAAACTCTTAAAAACATTATTTAACTATGACTATCTAACTCCCACAGAAACTCTCTACAAAAAAATCAAAGTAATGAATATAACACAAACATATATATATATAACACATGCATACTGATTCGAAAAATACTAAATAAAAATATACACACAAACATAACCTTCACAAAAAACATAAAAAAACACAAAATGAAACTGAGACGTGAACAAGACTTTTTACAACTACACCCAACCCGCACTAACTATGGAAGGAAAACTATCGTGTACGAAGGATCTAAAATATTTAATAAGTTACCAAGAGATCTCAAAGAATCTACATCCAAAACCACTTTTAAAAGGCTACTCAAACATTTTATTGTACATAATGTACATTCCCTACAATAGTGCCGAGCCGCATCCAGTTACCGCGTATCTGTGTAACACGGATACTTGTTTACATGTATCGAACGAACTTTTTTGCCCACAATGATTTTTGTAATCTACCTTCAAAACATTTATAAAATCGACGTCTAATCTTTTTGTAATACCCCAACCTTTGTTCTATTTATATAGTATTAATATTCTCATGTAAGTGAATAGTGTAATTCTTATGAGAATAAATGATCTTAAACCTCAAGAAGGCTTCAGATAAAGTACCTAGTTTCCACTAATCCAACATTAGGCAACAAAAGACAATATTCCACAACATTAACACAACGTTATCTAGCCCCAAGCAAAGCAGAGCTTGTGTTATGGGTACTAAACAGCTGATAAAGTTTCGTTTCTATTCACCCTTCAGTTTCTATACACCCCGTTTTACCCGGTACGTAGGTACATAATATTATAGATAATTTACCCCAAGAACGAAAGAACAGTTGCTCGTCCTCATCACATTTAATAAACATTTTTCCTGGGTGGGAATCGAACCCACGACCTCCGGCATAGTCAATCCAAAACATATCTTCGTCACTAACCTGTACTGTTCCACGAGTATCGGCTCATATATGTACTGGATTATACAATACGTAATTAATTAACATGTATGTTTGATCAACCGCTTACATAGCTACTACGGCCTGATCGTCGTGACGTAACGCTGCCGGGCGTGGGGGGGAGGGGGTCAAATGGCTCGAACAATATTTTTACATATCCTCAGTATTACTTTTGTACTGTTTGGACAGTGTTTTAAAGCTTGTGTTTGTTTGAAAAAGAATTAAAATCGTGTTTGAAGTGATGGTTGCTATATTTTGCGATATTGTGTGATATTTTGTGATATTGTGTGATATTCTGTGATATATTGTGATTTAATTCGACATCATTGAGGAGGACAGGTACTTATTTTTCAAATTTGTCTTAAGTGTCTTTTGTTTTTTTATTCAATTCTTGTTTTGATTCAAACCGGCTAGCGACTGGCTTTTATCAGCCTCTGGGCGAATAATATTCTATCTCCATTCAACATCTATGTTGTGCCGCATATTATAACCTCTTTGTTTTAAAGATTATGGATGGGGGAGAGCTATCTTAGTCTGTCTTGACCTTTACTGAGCAATGCCCTTCGAAATTCCGCTTCCAGTAGTTAGCACTGTAAAGTTTGTAAACATAAGGCTGGGATATTTAAGTCCAACGAACGTGGCAATTGGCAATGATGTGATTATTAAGGTTAGCGGAAAATCAGGTCTTAAGTGCGAGAGAGTCATCTTGGTTGCCTGATTCTTGACCGTAACCTTTCAATCGTGTCAATTAGAGACACAATAGAAAGACAATGACAGGAACGCCCTTAAGAAATTCCGCTTCCAGTACCTAATACTTTAAATGTTTGTAGACATATGGTCAGGATATAGCAGTCCAGCAAAACTCGGCAAAGATCCTACAGTGCATTTTTATTCGGATGTGTGGAATATCAGCTGGCAGTCTATGCAATCTGCGTTGTATTTTTCTACCATTAAAATGTTTGATGATGTGCATTTATCTAGTGTTCTTTTTGTAGCTACTAAGTTGTTTAGACTATCGAATTTAGATTGATCGACTACATCTGCTTATGTCCCTAGTAAGAGTGGGCTTTTAGTCTACCAGGATGCACTTTATACTATAATATTTTAAATGGAACTATTATCTGAACTTGACGTCCTAGTCACAAGGTAACACGATAGCCCTAGGTAAGACTGGTTAGGTTATCAGACTTTCGGGCTTCTGATTAGCCATGACAGGAATATCTACAAATGACTGCCGTGACCGCCTAGTGCCGCCTATTGTCTAGACTATCTAGGGCAGTAATGAGTCTCGGTTACCAACTGCCTAGCGTACTGACTGTCCAGGGTAGAAATGAGACTCGGTATGTATAGTGAATGCGCACCCATCCACATCCTGACTTTGCCGTAGCTTAACCTTCGAAAAATCCTTGCGGCTGTGTGTTATTATTTAGCCACAAGCTCCGAATTTCAGTAGATAAGCGATATAAAAACAATGTGTAAGTGACGCAGGAGATTAGATAGATAACAAAAACATTTGTTGAAGACCATTCTGATGTTATTTCCAAATAGCTGAGATAACAATATGACGTGAATGCTTTCATTCGTAAATCTTTGGAAGTCATTATGGATAGACAGGAGCCCAAAATTCTTGCCACGGGGTTTTTTTTTAATGACATGGTCTAGTGTTTTACTGCGATCCCACTTGATGGTAAGCAGTGATGCAAGTGAAACGCACTGGTTTATTATACCTATTGACTCTGGCCTTGAAGACATCTATATTATAATCGGACTGGAAGCCCGCAGCAAGCGGAAAAAACGACGTAGGTACCTACTTATTGTGTTATCCACTTACTAAGCTGTATTGTAGGTCAGATATTGAGCAGTCGGTCCATATTACATATGGACGCGGTTACGCGGTATGCAGATGGCACGCGGTTTCACCCGCGTAGTTCCCGTTCCCGTGGGAATAAAAGAACAAAAATAAGCCTGTGTCACCCTGGGATAGTGTAGTTTCCCAACAGTAAAAGAATGTTCAAATCGGTCCAGTAGTTTCGGAGCCTACCTATATTCTATACAAACAAACAAAATATTGGTAGGTCAATCGCATTGGGTTTGTGTAGATACCGACCCAAATAAATTCGGGAAATGGCTAGGCAGATGATGACTCCGAAATGCCGATAGACTAGAAAGAAGCTTTTTTTCTGAAGAATTAAATTAAATGCAAGTAGTACGTATCTATGTAAATTTATTTAGACGTCATTGATTACAGACAGATACGCAGTTCACACGTTGGATTCGTTTAAAGCAAACATGCTAACAAACAAAAGGCTTTAGAAGGAAAAGAAGGATTATAACAAAGTTAAATATAATACACTTTCTTCGAAGCCTGATGAATCACATTTCCCAAAATATGTAAATAATAATAAGCAAGTTATCAATGTGTGGAGACGGACCAAAGGTTGATAACAACGATTAAAACTTTTCAGGATATGAGTCATCTCTCACTTCGGGCGTCACTGTTGATCTAAAAAAGAATAAATAGGCCATCGATAGATAAATTGAATTATTCATTGATTCCGCGATTAAAGTTAGCAAAAATAACACTATCGGAATACTTACTCGAGGATGAATCTACTATCAGTTGTACCGATGTGGTTGGTTCTCGATGTTTTCATCGTAAGTACGTGATCTGGATTGTTATCATTTTCCTCTAGATTATGCGTCTCGTTTTTGGCCGTGGTATAATCTCAGACGAACATAAAGACACGTGGCTGGCATCATTAGATCTTTATTTGGTAAACCTTTCGATTAGCATGAGGTCATTGGCTGGATCCCCGGGTCGGTCAAAGTGTTTTTGAGTTTTTTTATCTGGAATTTCCCAAGAGCAGCCCGTGGTCTGGATTCGTGCCAGATTGACAGCAAGGCTTGTTACCTATTAGGTGCATGAGTCCTAAAACATAACTTGGCGAAATTTGGGTGTAGGTAGGTACCTACTATAGGTACAAGTCTGCTTAGCCTTCGGGGTTTACAGGCGTGATGTTATGTCATGTTTAAACCTTCAGATATTTTCCGTTACGGGGTGGAAAATCCTCATGGATGTCCTGGGTCTGTCAGGCTCTTACTGAGTTGATAAAACCAGCTTAGTGTTCCCTTTTCACTCTTGCCCTGGGATCATGGGAACTCTTACGCCTTCAACGATCCCGGCCAATACCAGTACGCCTTTGCGGACACCTCAAGTGAGGTGAGTGAGGTGTAAAACTCCCCTCGCGACAACTAAAAGTGGCACGCGTAGAATACCTACTACGCACCGCCGCCTTAGTAGTCCTGCGTGCTGCTTGGGACTGACGGACGTCCCCAAATAGTCCACCGCTCCTCCGTCCCAGTCATTGCCAGTGCCTAACTAGCGACCAGTTGCACATCGTCGTTGATACTGCAATTCCGCGTAGGTAACTACAATTGTTAAATACTGCGAATATACACCTTATCACAGTCAGCGAAGGTGTATATTCGCAGTATTTAACAATAGGGTATATGCATGTATTTTTTTTATATTTTTAATTCACTGTTTACAACATTTTAACATAGTAAAAATATACAAACATATTTAAAAATGCCGTAATGAATCTTAAAAAAAAACATTTAAAATACAGAAAAAAATTGAGCTGTTTAAACGCCGCCATTTTCGCGCGCCATATCGATTACGTCATTTACTATGGATCCTATCACTATTACTTTGGGTGTTTTCGTTCTTCTAACCATTTCACCATGAAAAAAGCTTAAAAACCAGTTAACCAGTATTGCTTGTACCCGAATGCAATAAACATTATCAGATTGTGCTTTTACAAATCCACTTTCAGTCATTTTTCTTAAGTGTTTAATAACCTCACTATGAAGCTAAAATTACACTTGAAAATTAAATTAGTTCACAACACACACGGCAATAATTATGTTTTCCAATAAAAAGTCCATTCCAATACTTAATGTCATACTAACACATTGTATGTTTTGTAGGCGTTGAGTTGTTGTCGTAGTATTTGACGTCAAGTTTCGTTATAACCAATGGTGATGCGTTTCACAAATTTGAATTTCCCGCGCTTAATTCGCACTTTTATTTTTAATTTTAAATAATTATGACGCTATTAAATAGTAAAATAATGATTAAGTTCATATTTTCTGCCATTAAAGATTCGGAAAAAAAATATTTGAACCATATTTAAATTACATGCATATTCCCTATTGTAGTTACGCGGAATTGCAGTATCAACGACGACATCGAACTTTGATGACAACCGAGATGACGTTACCCCGTCTGACGGGGTACGGTGCGCTTTGCCACATTTCTGCGAGTGCACGTGATGTCACCCTAGATACACACTGATGATAGCCAATACGAAACTACTTAGCTGTTTGACAGTTGATCGTAGAACACTTTGCCTAGTGATCATCACTATGAACTGTCTACGAAGATACGCAAAAACACTGCTGATTACCGAAGCTGGAAGGGGGCGACAGTTCTGTGCCCTAAGTGCGAGTTGTTTTTACGCTAACGCGATCGAGACGTTCACCGCGTTTGGCTCTCTGATTGGTTAAAAGCTTGGAGCGGGCCAATCGGAGCGGCGAACGTCATGAACGTGTCGATCGCGTTGACGTAAAACAAACTCGCACTAGGCACTCTGACTATCCTTCCCTTTCCGTAAGATCACCTCACCTTTCAGTAAGGTACTCAATGAACTTAGCAAGAAAACACAGTTGTTGTTGTTGTCTCTATGTATGTCGTGGAAAGCGATATTCTTGAATAATAAGTTGTGAAGTTGATTAACTTAGTATTAATAGATTACGGAGTCTATGGTGACCAGCGTGACGTTACTTGTCATTTGAAAATGGCGCGAATGTGTTTTCGGTAATGTCACGTGGACAGAGTCGTGCTGGTGCGTGGGAGCTGGGTGGGTAGAGCTCAGATTGATTTGAGGCACCGTCGAAGACACACATCCAGTACGAAACTGTCAGTTACCTATTTGAGTTATGTTTTGTGATTACGATTGTTAAGTGAGGTTATTACTGCAATGAAGATTGTTATTCTACGTTATGAACTCGGTACCACGGAGCCCCCATCGGTGTCAGATTATCGCTCAGCCATTGCTGACGCTGATTCTTTAATTAATTAATGTAACAACTATGTACCTATATCACATGAATGCAATAAACAGTTTGAGTTTGAAAGGTCACAGACTCACAGCATTCCCACATTCACTATTTCCTATTCAGCGAAGGATTATTCCTAAGCCCACTCGAAGTAGCTTTGCCTTTGTTCTGTAGAAAACGACCTTGAAGGATTTGACATAGTCATCAAGTTTGGCAAAAAGATTGTCGGTGGCAATGCGGTGTATTGAGCATATTTTATTTGTCATCTCTTAGCATGTCTGTGCTCTCTCAGCTAGTCGCCTTTTACGGAAGGTGCGATGACAGGGCAGTTAAAAGCTTTTGGTCACTTTGCAGATGCACGCTTCTGCCTTACTACCTTGGATTCGGGTAAGGACCAACCTATGGCAAAAATCATGTTGGAAAAAAATGCGTTGAAGCATTTTTATCTGTTTTGAACCAACTTTTTACAGGCTAATGAACAGATTAATATAAATAAATTTTAACAAAAAATCAGCTGTGTTATAATTTTGATAGATATATTATTTATCTATCAAAATTATAACACAGCAGATTTTTTTTAGTTATTAAACTTTTGTATGAAATAACAGATTGTATGCTTCGTGATTTCTGAGTTGGTCATCCTGTGAAAATTTTGTTAGTGACATAATAATTACTGCATGTAACATTATTCCTTTATGAGCGGTTCGCGTGACTTTGTTTATGGTTTTTTTTTAGTTCAAAGAGTAGAACTTTCGTCAAATACAAGTAAGTATATGATTAAGTTTCATAGGTATGGAATCTGTAGATCTGTCATACAAGATTCAAGTTCAGCTCACATAAAAGTTCTGAATTTAGGAAAAGTTTTAACTTAATAAATGTAACAATATAACTTTGTGAGGAATAAGTAAATTGAAATATATTTTTATTCATTTATTTATTTGTGAACAGCGTCAGTATTTACGATCCTTGGCTGTCGTTACGGGTATAGTTATAAGCCCGAAAATCTGACAACCAATTTAATGAAGGAGTATTGTCTACCCAGTAACTGGGTTGTAAAGGTCATAGGCAGTCGGTCCATGTAATATACTGGTATTCAGCTGCATCCCCGTTAAACTGGAAGCCGACACCAACATAGTTGACAAAAGGTAGGCAGACGATGTTGATTTTATAATGGAACAACTATTAATCTTGACTGGTTTATGAGTAATGCGCTGCAAACAAACAAACAAACATGATCCGCTAAATGTGTAGTGAAAAATAGCAAGGTCGTCTGTCGGATAAGTAGTGACAATGATAGTACTGTCCATCATTATAATGTTTCACCACTATTATATAATTTTCAATAATGTTGCGTTATGTGGTGAATTTGTGACACGTCATTTATTATATATTATACGTGTGAACAGCGTGAAAGTAAACATTTATTTATGTATACATGTACTTATTGTGATGAGTATATGATGGCTTTTTTATTTCCTGATAAGGATTATGAATGATAACGTAATTTATTTTATGAATTGGTCTTTGGGTTTACTGAGTGTAATAACCGAAACAAGTGTATAAAAGTTTCCGGTTTTGATAACTTGCTGTTAGATTTTCAACGCTAGGATTAAATGCCGAATGTTGAGAATCCAACAGTGTGTTTGTAAAGGCTCTTATTTAGATTTCAAGATGGATGTTATGTCAGTTTTTCGTACATAAGGCGGCACTTGTACTGCGCAACTGTTTACTTATCACTTAGCAAGATTCAAGATTTAATTTATCAGACAGACGTGTTGCTGGGGAGTTTGTTGTGCCACTTTTTCTTTCCTGACAATACACTAGGAAATGGCGAACAATGCTAGGTATTTCGCCGTTCGAAAAGTGCTGATCCTCAACCTAATTTTAATTAATGAATTTCAATCATAAAAAAAATATTTTTTTACATAATATGTAAGAAAAATGTAAGTATTGGTGGCCGTATGCCTTGCCATTGAATTGACCTTTTCTCGCATAATTATATTATCTTCTATTAGTTGTCATCTTAGGGTGCAATTTATAGGAACCTTGGTTTTGCCAAGTAATGTTAGCGTGATGTTATGTTGGGTTATCTTAATAGGGTATCTTATATAGTATATTATGTACAAAGAAGTTATTGAGTTTTTCCATCCTGAACTTCTTAGTAGTTCGGAGTCTGGATTTGTGCCCGATTGATGGCAATAGGCTCGCCCCCTATTACGTGGTGGGTGTACTACAGGTAAGTAGGTACACCTCTTCCTAACCCTTCTGGGTTTACAGGCGTGATGTTATGTTATAAAGAGGTAAAGTTTGTGACTTTGTGACGTATTGGGTATAATCTCTTAATCTACTGTACCGTTTTTGCAAATTCTTTTCCTAATAGAAAGCCACATTATTTTTGAGTGTCAAGCTATATTTTATTTTCTTAATAATAAATAATAAGTAAATAAATAAATAATAATCCACAACAACTTTTTCACACAACTTCATTTAGCCCCAAGTTAAGCTAGAGAACTTGTGTTATGGGTACTAAACAGCTGATAAACATACTTATATATTTCTAAATACATACATATTATAGATAAATTACACCCAGACACAGAACAAATGGTCGTGCTCATCACACAAACATTTGCTCTGGGTGGGAATCGAACCCACGACCTCCGGCATAGCAGTCAGGGTCACTAACTACTAGACCAACAGGCCCGTTAATCTAAGGGTGTTCGGAGGGGAGCATAAAGTAGGTACGAAGGTAATACATGCGGACGAAGTCGCGAGTGAAGTGCTTGTATCTAGTACCTAAAATGTATGATCAGAGTCAGTCAAAACTGTTTTGAACGAACTCTACTAGTAGTTAGGGGCCCTGGATCGATTCCCACCCAGGACAAATGTTTGTTTGATGAGCAATATTATTTGTTCTGTATTGGGTATAGTTTATCTACAATATGATGACTGACTGTTGGTCTAGTAGTTAGTGACCCTGACTACTATGCCGGAGGTCGTGGGTTCGATTCCCACCCAGGACAAATGTTGTGTGATAAGCACGATCATTTGTTCTGTGTAATTTATCTATAATATGTATGTATTTAGAAATATATAAGTATGTTTATCAGCTGTTTAATAGATACCCATAACACAAGCTCTCAAGCTTAACTTGGGACTAAATGGCGTTGTGTGAAAAGTTGTGGAATATTATTATATTAGTTAACGACCTGACCTTGATGATGCAGTCAGCAGAGCTACCTATAGCAACGCTGATCGATACTTATAATGAAATATAACTGTAACTGTAAAACTGATTTAGGTACTCAAAAGTGATTAGCAATTTTCCTTATAGATTGGTCAATATCTTCGGGTTTTTGCCGAGAAATTCACAGTATAAGGTACCTGTGTTTTAGATGTTTAATGGTATCTCAGAATGCAAACACAGTAACAGTATAAACTTATTTTACTTTAAAACTCATTAGGTATCAATACTTATTAGGTAATCAAAACTTATTCGCCATTAAAACTTATTCATCAACATTACTTTTTAAACTTAACTACTTTCTAAGCTTATTACGCGATTCAAAATAACTCTCGTTCGACCACTATCACTCAGCTCTAGCGCCCCACACAAAGTGCCCGCTCCAAAAGCCAAGTCCCGGATGCTGACGCCACCAGTGTAACCAGCGCGGTTTAACAAAATCTCCCAATATTACTAAGATACATATTTCTCTCGGCAGTATAGCCACTGTCAAACTAACAGAATCTTACACAGATGTTTGATTTTTGTAGATAAAAGGCAGTAGGTAGTTGCAGTGGCTGGGTGATTGGCTGCTGCGCTGCGTGTTGTGGGTTTAATTCTCACTAGGAACTAACACTTGCATGGCCTAAGGTAGTGCTTCCAAGTCTGCCTGTGAGATTTCATATCATATTTGGCTTACATGGCCAGTCGAGGAGTCTCTATTTAGGCATAGAAAATGCCCGTACCGTATGCCGCGTTTTCTTCATAAACTCACGCCTGTAATCTCCGAAGGGTTAAGCAGAGGTGTAGGTACCTGACTTCATCCACATTTCGCCAGTTGTGTTTTATTTATTTATTAAAACTAGTTTTAACCGATTGAATGCCCTAATTACATGGCAGACACAATTAAAATAGCCACGTTTAAAAACACGAATTTTAGGGTTAAGTCCCATGTTACTCATGTTAGTTAATAGTTGGCGAGTGTTTGGGCTCAGTCGGAATCGGTAATTAAATGAAAGTAGTGGACTGTATAAAATAGGTATATATTGTTATAATGAACTCAAACTTGATAGTAACAAGGAAATGCCCGTGGTCTCGCGCGTCTGTGAGCTGTGAGTGGAGTGGCGGGCGCGCAGCGGTCTACGTGGCCCGGGTTCGGTACCCCGGCTCCCCCGCGCAGGCCCCGCGGTCGATCACGCGCATGTGTGGTGCGCCGACATATTCCCCGGGTTGAAGAGAAGTCTTCAATTGTCGACTGGAAGGGGGCAGATGCAGTTGAAGGCACGACGAATGGTGCCCCGCTTCGTCTTCAGTTCGGCCACTCTCGTAACCCCGTCTACGCCGGGATAGGTCTTGGTGACCCGGCCCAGGGACCAGAGCAGAGGTGGCGTTGTTTTGTCCTTTATTAGGACCAAGGACCCCGGCTTCACTTCACCTCTGGAATGAAACCACTTGGATTTGGCCTGCAGCAGAGAAGTGTACTCATTATGAAACCGTCGCCAGAAATGCTGCCTGATGTACTGGATTCTCCTCCAGCGATCCAGTCGTGTGATGTTGGCTTCAGTCACCTGAGGGTGTAAGACTGATAAGAATGGCCGTCCAATTAGGAAGTGAAAGGGAGTGAGTGCCGAAAAATCGTTAGGGTCTGAAGAAAGAGGAGTGAGAGGGCGAGAATTAAGTACCGCCTCAATGTGAGTGAGACAGGTAGCCATCTCTTCGAAGGTGAAATGGGTGAGATGCAGTAGTCTTTTTAAATGATGCTTACAAGATTTTACAGCAGCTTCAGCCAATGAATTAAAATGAGGGCTGTATGCAGGCGTGAAAATAAATTCGATACCTTGCTGTGCCATTTCAGATGCAACATTTGATGATTGCAAGAACCTATACATCTCATTTGATGCGCCTACGAAGTTAGTTCCGTTATCGGACGTGATGCTTCGAGGCTTGCCACGACGCGCCACGAAACGATTTAAAGCAGCCATGTAGGCCTCAGAGGTGAGGTCGGTGACGAGCTCCAAATGTACGGCTTTTACTGCCGAGCAAACAAAGATGCACATATAGGATTTAGTTAGTTTGCATCCTCGGCCCTTACGATTGGCTACCAATACTGGCCCAGCATAGTCCACATAACTATCCAGAAAAGGAAATTCAAGGTTTGTTCTTGAGCTAGGTAGTTGTCCCATTATAGGCTGCACGTTCCGAGCCTTATGTCTGAAACATTTGAGACACCTTTTCACGACAAATCTAGATAAGTTTCTACCACCTAAAGGCCAATAAGTTTGCCGTATATGTGACAATAATAATTGTGGACCAGCATGTACAAGCTTTAGGTGTTGCATTTGAAATATTAGTTTAGTAAGTATGTGCTTACTGCATAAAACAATGGGATGTTTCACATTAAAATCGTAGGGGGAGTTATCAAGCCTTCCGCCCACGCGAATGAGGTTATGATCGTCAATGAACGGTGTCAGAGAAAGCAATCTACTTTTGCGTGGTAATTTTTGTCCTGTCTTTAACAAATGATACTCTTCTGAAAACATTTCAAGCTGTGAATGATGTATAATTAAATTGAATGTATGTTCTAGTTCTGATTTTGACAAATTACCACGCAATTTATTTTTATTTTTTATGTTGTAAATAAAGCGTTGTACATAAGTTAGAATGTTTTGTATTTTTGTTAAGCTAGAATACTTTACCAATAAATTATGAATGATTAATGAACTAATGTTTACGTCTGAATGATTACTAATGTATGAATGATTGTCACTATCACTACCAATGAGATGAGTCACTACCTCCGGCAGACTATCTTTCCCGCTGTTTGGCATGCTGGGCCACTCATTTTCACTAAGCTGTAAAAATGATGGTCCTGACCACCACAGAGGTGTGTCCGTGATAACGTCGGCCCTAAGACCGCGGGAAACAAGATCCGCCGGGTTGTCTTTCGACGGTACGTAGCTCCAGGTATGACCACAAGTGCTTTCCTGTATCTCGTTGACTCTGTTTCTTACAAAGGGCTTCAATTGATTTGAAGGAGTAGAGAGCCAACTCAGGACTATAGTGGAGTCGCACCAGAATCTACACTTATGAATGGGCATGGTAAGCGATTCCTGAACCTTAGTACACAGCCTTGCACCTAACAAAGCTCCACAAAGTTCAAGCCTCGGTATCGTCGTTGGTTTGATGGGCGCTACACGATTTCTAGAAACTAGAAGCTGTACGCCAATGGATCCACTGCTATTGCAAGACCGAAGGTATAAACAAGCGCCATACGCCTTTTCGGACGCATCGGTAAAGACGTGTACTTCGTGCGTAATAGAGTCTTCAAGCAAAACCCAACGAGGAATTTTTAATTTATTTAATGCTGTTATTGTGCTTTCAAATGTAGACCAATGGTTTCTTATTTCGTGCGATACTTCGTCATCCCAGTCATACTTTTCTAGCCATAGACGCTGCATAAGTATCTTTGCTTCGACGACGCACGGACCTACAAGGCCTAGTGGGTCAAAGATTTGACTGATAACAGAGAGGACATGTCGTTTAGTGACTTTGGTAGTGGTGGTGATATTTATGGAATATGTAAGTGAATCCGAGTCACAAACCCAGTTAAGCCCTAAAGTTTTGGATTGAGATGAGTTTGGACCTTGCTCAGAAAAATGTAAAGTATTATGTAACTCGTTACTATGTGTAATTTCTTTCAGAATTAGAGGATTATTTGATCGCCATTTACGTAAATTAAATTTTGCAGAAGATAAAACCGAATGTACTTTCTTAGAAATGTCAACAGTTTCAGCTACGGTATCCCCTCCACTAAGAAAGTCATCGACGTAAAAGTCACGCCGTATGGCACATTGAACTCGACTGTCGTCAATGTTATCAGCCAGACTTACTAGACACTTAGTGGCTAAATAGGGTGCAGAAGCGGTACCGTAGGTAACCGTGTTTAACGTGTAGGTCCTAAGAGGTTCTGAAGGTTCATACCTGAAAATTATTTTTTGTAGTGGTCTTTGGACTGGATTTAGCTCAATGGCTCTGTACATTTTTTCGACGTCACCTGAGACCACGTACCTATGCTGACGAAAACGTGTTAAAATAGAAAACAGATCGTCTTGAACTACGGGACCGACTAGCTGGATGTCGTTAAGTGACACCCCCGAACTGGTAGAAGCTGATGCGTCGAATACTACGCGTAGTTGAGTAGTGGTACTTGAGCTACGAATGACTCCATGATGTGGAATGTAGTACTTATTCATGGAGTTTGCTGATGATGGAGTACAGTCTGAGTCTAACGTCATATGACCTAGGCGTTCATATTCACTCATGAACTCATTGTATTTTTTATGATAAATTTGATCGCGTATAAATCGCCGTTCAAGGGAAAGAAAACGATTTCTAGCATTAGCAAAAGAATGACCTAATGTCCTAGGATCCCCTTTCAAAGGCATGGTGACGACAAATCCCCCGCCATCATTACGAGTGGTGGTTTGAGCAAATGACTGCTCACACATTCTCTCCTCAAGTGAGAGTGAATGTTTTAATGCGACATTATCAAGCTCCCAAAATTGAGTGAGGTCAGGAGTGACATTGGAATGATGGCAAAAATGATTAGCGGAAAAACATGATTGATGCGAAATACTACCTGAAACTAACCATCCTAATTTGGTCTCGCATAATTTAGGTAGGTTTTTCCCTAAGTCTATCGCATTGCTACCTAAGACATTCCAGAAAACTTCAGCCCCTACCAGGATATCTACGACCGACGGAACGTTAAAGTTCGGGTCTGCTAGTTTAAGACCTGAAGGAATAGGGACGTGATTAATATGCACGAATGAAGACGGTAGTACCTTTGTGATTTCAGGCAAAATGTGGCACTCGATATCCACAGTAAAGGCACAGCATAAAGACTCTATTGTGAGGTGGCAAGACTGTGTACTGGTGGATACGTGATTATTAATACCCGTTACCTTGGTGCTCGTACCGCGTCGTAACAAACCCAGCTTCTCCGATAAACTCTGTGTTACAAAGTTCGCCGTACTGCCGTTGTCCAGCAGTAGGCGCGCAGTGTACTTCTTACCCGTCACGCCAACATGCGCAGAAGTAGCAAGCTGCATGGAATTGGCTGAAAGCACAACATTTGAAGAAGGCGAAGTAGAAGGCAGTGCAGAAGGCACAGAAGAAGGCAATGGATTGGAAACAAGTTTGGGTTCGCTATTTTCTAAATGCAAAAGCGTATTATGCTTCGTTTTGCAATACTTGCAATGTGAAAATCTGCATGACTTAGAATTATGTCCGAAGCGTAAGCAATTCACACATACATTGAATTCAGTTGCCTTTTGGATGCGACTTTCTATTGACAAATTTCTAAATGATTCACATTTGAACAAAGTATGTGCTTGGGAGCAAAGTGGACATTTACTGTTTTTATTATTATTTAACTGTTTATGATTTGATTTAGTTTGCTTTACTTCTGTTTTATTGGAGTGACTATTATTTAAAGCGACAATAGTATTTGTTACAGAAGAACTATGGTTTGATTCCACTGATTCTAACCAGTCCGCTTTCTTGCTTAAAAAGGAACAAAATTGTGATAAAGTAGGATCATCTTTGTAAATATTATTTCTGTGCTCTTCCCAGTCACGACTTGTTGTTACATCTAGCTTTTTAACCATAAAATAAATAATTATATCATCCCAATGTTCAGTGGGCCTTTTTAATGCTGATAGTGCCCTGACATTTTTATTAATACCATTAACAAGGTTTCTGATGGAAACACTTGATTCTTTTGTAATGGGTTCCGCATCAAACAAAGCCTGATAATGGTTATTAACTAAAAGTCGGTTATTATTGTAACGTTCGCATAACAGATCCCACGCAAGATTATAATGATCGGCTTTAAAATCAATGTTTTTGATAATTAAAGCCGCATTTCCCTGGAGTGAAGCTCGCAGGTAGTGGAACTTGTTGATGTCATTTATGCTAGAATTGTCGTGAATCAATGACCCAAAAGTATCTCTAAACTCAAGCCAGCACTGGTAGTTCCCATCGAAATGTGGCAAATCAATTTGAGGCAAACGAACAAAGGAGTTCCTAAATGAAACATGTGCACCTGAGTCAGCATCTTTGAAGTTCGCCTCCGACGCAGGACCATTGGCCGTGACACCGAGCACGCTGCGTGTGAGTGCCACCAGGTTAAAGTACTGGCGGTCGAAGTCCTCACGCTCAGCCATCGCAGACTCGCTGTCATCGGAAAGCACTTCGATCTGTGTCTGTAAGGCATCAAATTCGGTGTGAAAATGTTCGAATTTATTAAAACGCTCCTCTAAATCTAAACGTTGCAACTCAGATATTGCGGAACTACTTTTAATTAAATTTAAATAGTTGCTGTAAATTGTAAGCTTCGATTTAATAGAACTACGTTTCTTTATTAACGTTTTTACACTATCAGCCATTATGATGTTGAATAAACAGCTGTTTGCACTGATGCTAATGAACTTAATAGATAAAAACTGCAAAACAGCTGTGCGCTAATGAATGATCGAGAATCAGTGTCAAGGTCAAGTACTTAACACGCGTTGACGAAGTGCGAGTTCACTAATGACTAATGACCAAGCGTTATTGATGTTAAATAAACGTATTTCGACAAGCAGCGTTATAGATACACAACGAAAGCACTATAATGAAACACTGTGTGGATATTGAAAGATAGGGCGATGATTCGGTGATTTTCGGCAAAAATAAAGAAAGCAGAGAATAAGCTAATTGGAACGGACTCACTCAAATGCAGTAATTATACTCCCCAAGTATGACATCAGCTCCCACGATGACGATGCAGGCTGCCTCGGGAACGACTTCTTTGTTCTATCCTCGTGTACCGCGTGGTGTTCGCGAGCGATCAAAGTCCACACAGGTGAACACGACGTTTTCGGCGTTAATTACAACGGTAATGGTTATTATTTTCCGTCGAAGGACCATATGTTTGGGCTCAGTCGGAATCGGTAATTAAATGAAAGTAGTGGACTGTATAAAATAGGTATATATTGTTATAATGAACTCAAACTTGATAGTAACAAGGAAATGCCCGTGGTCTCGCGCGTCTGTGAGCTGTGAGTGGAGTGGCGGGCGCGCAGCGGTCTACGTGGCCCGGGTTCGGTACCCCGGCTCCCCCGCGCAGGCCCCGCGGTCGATCACGCGCATGTGTGGTGCGCCGACAGCGAGCCTATTGCCATCAATCGGGCATAAATCCAGACTCGGAGCTAATGCTGAGAAATTTCACATAGAAAATTACAGTAACGTTTAGCCCGATCCGGGATCGAACCTGGGTCTTCGTGCGACCTCTAGACAAACAAAGCAGGCATTTATTTATAACAACGTACCTATATGTTATAAGTAGTTGCAATTTTTAACTAATTGGAACAGAAAGAAAATGATGCACGAAGTAGTATCAAGGTAAGTATTAAGATATTACAGACTAATTAAATATTATCACAGAGATTAAGATTAAATTAGCCAACGTTTTATGATTTTAAAATTGCAATAGCGAAGTTTCACATGAAAATGTTGTAACAGCTTTTAAATTACTCAAGATCAAAATGAAAAGTTATTTATTCAAATTAGACTGCGGATCAGCTCTTTTCGAATGTCAAAATTACTTAAGACAGTCCCCCAGAAAGCCCGCCCTTCGCCAATTCCTAGTGTTTTGATGGGAAGAGGTGTCGGAACAAACTCCCACTCAAACAATGGGACCAATTTGGATATCACAAAAAAATAATCAGCTGTAGCACAAACGTTTGGTAGTAGGACTAGAGTTGGGTAAATAGCCGGCTGCTTTGAGTTATTAGCGATTATAATCCATAAGTATCCATTAATAGCCACGCAATGGCTAATAACCCTGCTATTAATGTATTGTTAAAAAAATAAAAGGTTTTCTTTTGTTTAGTGTAAAATCTGTAGTGTGATTAAATGTATTGTAATTCTTTTTATTTATTTTCACTTTTCGTATATGAAAAAGTGTTTTGGGAAATTCAGTTTTGTTAATTTAGAGACCCAAAACTATAAAACCACAATTACTATTGACAAATCGCTTTGTAATTTAACAAAGTGAGCTAAATATGTAAGTGTACTTATGTACCTATACCTACAAATACAAATAAATTTTAACCGTAAAGTAGGTAGGACAATAAGTAAGTTCTTATTAGGTCTTTTCTGTGAATACGACGACGTAGGTAAATTAAAAACAATGGAAAATACCCGAGCGGTTAGTAGGTAACATGTGCGTCCCCGAACCCCCGTTTTCGAACTATCTCTTTCTGGCGCTAATATTTATTTTATTCGTGCCTGAAAGAGATGCATGAACTGCACTACAGCGAAATTAATAAATAATAATTATAATAAATATAAAAAAAAATATAACATAATTATCTATACTTACTTATAATAAATCTGTAAAAGTAAAAATTCTGCACATTGAAAATATCAAAAAAATAAATGACAGGGGGTGTTACTTGACCGACACCGAACCCAAAAATGTGATTAAAAATTTTTGTCTGTCTGTCTGTCTATATGTTCAGGCATCACGCAAAGAACTTGGTATAATTATTCTTTAATATCTTGGGCACCACACTGGGTATTTTTTATACCGGAAAAGTATACATCTATATACATATAATAAGACTGTAAAAAAACTGTGTCTGTACATTGATTATATTTAAAAAATAATAATTGAGGGGGGTTTAGAAACAGTAATAGAGCACGAATCCAAAAAAAAAAGTCTGTCTGTTTGTCTGTTTGTCTGTTTGTTTGCACACGCTAATCTTCGGAACTACTGGACGGATTTGAATGATTTTTTTTTTGTTGTATAGATATTAAGTCTGGTCAACACATAGGCTATAATTTATCTTGGAAACTGGAACACCTGATGCAGAACCGCAACAGACTAGCTAAACTATAGGCGATACAAAAATGGTCCCGTAGCAAAAATTGTTCCACGTGATGAGCATTTTCTGCTGAGAGAATATATTTGAAGATCCGGAACACCTGATGCAGAACCGCAACAGACCAGCTAAACTATAGGCGATACAAAAATGGCCCCATAGCAAAAATTGTTCCACGTGATGAGCATTTTCTGCTGAGAGAATAAATTTGAAGATCCGGAACACCTGATGCAGAACCGCAACAGACCAGCTAAACTATAGGAGATACAAAAATGGTCCCATAGCAAAAATTGTTCCACGTGATGAGCATTTTCTGCTGAGAGAATAGATTTGAAGATCCGGAACACCTGATGCAGAACCGCAACAGACCATCTAAACTATAGGAGATACAAAAATGGTACCATAGTAAAAATTGTTCCACGTTATGAACATTTTCTGCTGAGAGAATAAATTTGAAGATCGGGAACACCTGATGTGGAACTACAAGAGCCCAGCTACACTATAACATATATTGGAATGACGTCTTAGCAAGAGTTGTTCAGCCTTATGAGCACTCGCTGTTGACGTATAAAAATCGAAGATCTGGAACACCTGTTGTGGAACTCCAAGAGCCTAGCTACACCATAACTCAAATAGGAATGACGTCTTAGCAAAAGTTGTTCGGTCTGATAGGCATTTCCTGTTGACTTATAAAAATCGAAGATCAGAAACATTTGATATAGAAATTAAAACTATCACTAATTTCATTGCATAATTATAAAATAACATAAGTAGGAGGTACTACGCGGTGAAGGCGGGAACAGTTCAGGACTGATTTTCGATGACGATGGTATATCGTTGAAAATTAGACTCTACTGGCTAAAACTCCCATTTTTTTATCGTATGCCTTCGGGCTTATGTTATTTGAGTGTTTAATTTCCTTTTCCATTTATCTTCGTTACACGGTAGCTTACCCGGTAACGCAGGGGAGCAGCCACTTAGATTTTAATTGATCAGGTATCATCGCAATAAAACTATAACCATGCCTAGAAAGAGGTCAAATATTTCCCAATGTTCCAAAGGTGCTAAATGATTAAAGACCATAAGATCCCAACAATCTACCGAAGAGCGTTAGGAGAGACTTGATGCTGTTCGAGAACATGAGGCTGCAACTCGCTCCGTGGAAACTTCTTGGGATCGCGAAGCACGCCTGCATTCTCAGCGTCGCATCTACATCCAGGTCTCTAGAGACCAGTGAAGAATATGTGCGCGACTGACCGCTGATCGTGAACATCATGCACTGTCTCGCGAGTTGGAGACGTTCACGGAAAAAGCATGACGCTTGAGTTTTCAGCGTATATACGCATCGACTCTAGAGATAAGTGGGGGAAGGAGATGCGCGACTGACAGCTGATCGTGAACGTCACGCAACATATTATAGGCTATAATTTATTTTGGAAAATGGAACACCTAAAGTAAAAGAGATATAAAAATGGTGCCATTGCAAAAACTATTCCACGTGAAGAGTGTTTTCTGCTGTGAGACTAAATTTGAAGATCTGGAGCACCTGTAGGGGAACTCCAAAACCCAGAGACAATATAACATATACATAATAGAAATGGCGTCTTAGCAAAAGTTGTTAAGTCTGATGGCATTTCCTGTTGACCAACAAAAATAAAAAATCTGGAACATCTTGAATCGTCTCGCGCATCCCATTGATTTCCCGTCCCCGGGCTTATAGAATTCGACATCAGATGTTTCAGATCTTCGATTTTGACGACCCCGTTGTCGCTGGCATAAGCAACAGGATCCGCGTACGAAGTCGCGGGCAGAAGCTAGTGTACAATAAAAAACATACTTAATTTTGCGGTTCGATCCCTAGGCCCGATTACTGTACCAACCGAAAATAATAAGTTTGTCGTAGATTACGTCACCCACAGTGGAGTTCACTAAGGGGCGCTGCACACGGCTGAGATACTATAATATTTTATCTTAAGATACAATATCGGTCGTCATAAAATTCAATGGACACTACGAAGATTTTTAGTTATTTTAAAACTATGATATAGATCTCTCAAGATATTATTTAAATCAAAAAATGTCAATATCAATTTAAATTCTTGTTAATATTTAATGTTATTACAAAATAAGGTAAAAGTAAGTTATCTATAAAATCATCAATCAATTAATCTTCTTAAGAAGTCTGTTTTGTAATTTTACCTATGCAAGCAATAAAAGGCTTTTTATTTTATTTATTTATATATTGTATCTTTAGATAAAATATTATAGTATGTATCTTAGCCGTGTGCAGCGCCCCTTGGTGAACTGGAGTTCACCAAGAGGCGCTGCACACGGCTAAGACCACCACTGCGGGTGACGTAACCTACGACACACTTATTATTTGCGGTTGGTACAGTAGTCGGGTCTAAGGATCGAACCGCAAAATTAAGTTTGTTTTTTTATTGTATATACTTTTCCGGGATAAAAAGTTACTTTTTACCAAGTAAGTGTACCAAGTTTCATTGTAATCAAACCGGTCGTGTTTGCGTGATACGTGAACATACAGCCAGACCGACAAAAATTTTTTTAATCACATTTTTGGGTTCGGTTACGGTCTAGTAACACCCCCTGCCATTTAGTTTTTTGATATTTTCAATGTACAGAATTCTTACTTCTACAGATTTATTATAAGTAAAGTATATAGATATGCAAAATTTATTTACGACAAAGAAAGATGATGAAAATGAAGTTTAGAATGAAGTCTAAACCTGAAAACCATGAAGGGAAATTTTCAATCACTAAAATAACATTAACAGCAGGGTTATCATCCATAATGGCTATTAATGACTATTAACTGAGTTTTAATCGATTATTAGCCAAATGCTATTAACCGGATTATTATCATTGCCCATCACTAAGTAGGACTCGACCGAAATGTATGAAACAGCAGATTTTTTTTGCGAGTTCCGAGTTACCATACTGAAAGTCCATAATAAATAATACTTAGTTTAATATTAATTTATCATGAAGTAAAATTAGTCAAGGACCTGTGGATTTTGTGACTACGACACCCTCGTAGAACATCCTGTATTTTAGGTCTTTGTCCCATGTTTAAAAAAACAGCCTGTATAGCTATAAAATGAGTGGTTTTTGAGTCATACCCTTACAAACAAACAATAAATCTAATCTTTCCTTTTAGTAAAAAGAGTATAATGTGCCTAAACATCCAGGGTTTCTCACGATATTTTCCTTCCCGGAAGTCAGTACCTAGTGGATACAACCTACCTTATGTTCAACGGTTCATTAAAACTGGTTTGATGTCCTTCTATCTAGAACGACGAGTAGGTAAAGTCTTTAATTTATTTGTTTTCAAAATTAAGTTTATATCACCAGTATAACTTCTGGTGGACTATTGAAAAGGTGGCAGGGGCGGACCGCCCCGGGTTCGTAGACCTAGAGGGGCCCAAAAAGCCATCCTTTATAGGGACCTACTGATTGTTGCTAAACTCGTCTGCATAGAATAGAATAGAATAGAATACTCTTTATTGTACACCATAAAAACTTACAAATTATAACTGGAGACCATAAGTGGAGACCTCCTATCTATACTAATATTATAAAGAGGTAAAATTTGTAAGTTTGTAAGTTTGTATGTAGGGGGTAATCTCTGGAACTCATAATCCAATTCTAAAATTTTTTTAACTCGCTGAAAGCTACATTATTCATGAGTGCTATAGGCTATAAATTGTTTCTATAACATGTATATTAACCGAGCTATCACAACTTTTGTCTAGCAAGTCGGAAAAAAATACCTCATAAAACAGAATCATTTGCGTGCGCTGCCTAAACAGTTGCTTAAAATTAAAAACAATGTATGGCTACCTGGACCGTCTTAATTATTTCTACAAAAAAGTCCGCGATACCATATCTCTATCTTTTATATTTTATCTTTTATACTTCATTTATTGCATTAAAAAAATTTTTTTTCGGCATACTTACGTTTGGTTGATTATTTGAGCAACAAAATATTAATTCATTACAATAAATTATTTCAGTATCACAAGAACATCATACAGATACGATTTGCCATTTACAGTATATCAATTGGTCATACAGTTTCGGAGATAATATAAAATTACTAAAACGCAAAATGCCCCTAGCATAAGTTTCATTGTGTTGTTTTCATTTCAAGTCACTAAATTCTAAATTGAATGACTAAGATAATAAATAATAATAAATTATAATAAAACTGTACAGAAGTCAATTCTGTACATTGAATATATATTCAAAATTAATATTGGAGGATGATTGGTGATCGATACTGATGCCAAAAATGCAATCAGTAAATGTTTTGTCTATCTGTCTGTCTCTATGTGCACGAATAGTTCAAAAACTAATATAGGAATTTTAACCAAACATGGTACAGTTGTAATCAATACGCCTAGGCAGGTTGATCTAAGTCTCAGTTGTTTTACACATGGTCAGTTGTACGTCGCTCTTTCCCGGGTCAGTAGTTCCAGAAATCTTTATGCATACCTACATACCGGAAGGATCAACTTTGAAAGTAGTCTATCCGGAAGTATTATGCTAAAATTATTACGTTTCTAAATCAACGCACAGCCCAAACCTCTGGTATTAGAGACATGAAACTTGAAGGGGTGTTCTTAGTGAAGAGTAAGTATCCACTAAAAAACGATTTTTGGAAATTCAACCCTTAAAGGGAAAACATAGGGGACGGAAGTTCGAAATCCACGCGGGCGAAGCCGCGGGCAAAAGCTAGTTTATTATATTTATGTTCAACAAAACTTCTTCAGTAAGGTCAGGTGCGTAGTAATCGCAACCGGAGTGTGTGTATGACAACATGTATGAATGTAAACGAAGCAAAATAAGTATGTAAGCATCGTAGCTTAGGGCGCTCTGTAGTTTCTGCCTGTATGTAGAAACTAAACCTTGTTACAATTCCCAGACGGGGTCTAGTTAATTTAGAGTTGGCTATAGTGGCATCGCTCGTTCTTACATCTTACTTTGTAACTTTTTGATAACCCTTATACCTAATACAGCCTCGACCATGAAAAGAATTATATAATATGGAGAAATGCGATTCTCTGACAAAATAAACTGCCAGTTCCAATCCCATGGTGTAGGTAAAGCTTACAGCCAACTATGAAATAATTTTATGTCAATTTAATTGCTTGTTAATGATTTATTCTACCTACATTTTATAAATGTTGATTTATAAACTATAGCCTCGACCATGAAAAGCATTATATGGACAAATGCAGTTCTCTGACAAAATAAACTGCCAGTTCCAAGCCCATGGTGCAGATAAAGTTTATAGACAACTATGACATAATTTTATGACAATTGAATTGCTTGTTAATGATTTATTCTACATTTCATACATGTCGATTTATAAATAGTGTGTAAATCTACCCGTTCCCGAACCCGTAGGGCTAACGGGTAGATTTTTGAGCTTCTAAAATTTCATTCATTAAATAAATAAGTAAGTACAGACGCCAGCACATCAAGTTACCCCAATGTGTCAAATTTCTTTGATCGTTTTTCAACTTTATGATAAACAGAATAAGGTTCATATTCAATTGGGAAAATTTGACACATTGGAGTAACTGGATGTGCTGCCGTCTGTACATTTACTTTGATAGACAGATGTTTTAATAACCATAACTACTTACTTGATTTCTATACATACCTGTTAGATGAACGTAGGTATTTGAAACAAAAATGTAAAGTGTACCTATACTACTCAACTCACCTGCAGAAACTGAGAAGACCATATTTTGGGAGAAGGGGTTGTACAGACGCCAGCTGCCAGCACATCAAGCTACACCAATGTGTCAAATATCTTTGATAGATTTTCAACTTGATTACAAATACTACAGAAAAAAATACAGTTAGCTTGGTGAGCAGTTTGGCGTCTGTTCGCATTGTCTTGCCGCGCGGGCCCCCGACAGTCAACGTCCTAAGTACGTCACTGCCTGTACCAAATCTATGATAATAAGTCTTCTTCATATTGTTAGACACGTGTTAGACTATGACGTAGTATGTTTAAGTACCCATACATAGATTCTTATTGTTCTACAGCATGTTGGCAGAACCGATTGTCACTATTCATTGAAAGAATGCGATTAGCATACTAATACGTTAACATTGATAATTAAATACACATTTGATAGTCCATTGATTTGTAATCATTGGCGCTTATCGTATTCCGGGCGCTTAGGAAAATTGTGCGGTAAAGTAATAAATAATGCGGTTTTCATTCAAATTGTGTATGAATGAGCATTTACTGTATAAAATACCTATACTGATTAAAATATTATGTCAATCAATGTTGATCAATGGTGATCAATTATACTATTTCCATACAATGACTCGGTCACTAGTTGTGTGTGGTTTCCTCCTAAGACTCATAGCGTGATGTTAATAGTCTTTAACCTTCCTTAAGAATTGGGCTATCACATGTAAAATAATTTAACCAAATCTGACTAGAAGTTCTAGAGATTAGAGCGTTTAAACAAAACAAATCACACTTCAGCTTTCTAACAATGGAATAGATACATTTACATGCGGTTAAAAAATCCATATTATTGTATTAAAACAATTTTATTTTAAACAAAATGTTGTTTGTTTAATTACAACAAAAATATCTATAATATTTTAGCTTTGATTTTGTACTAACATTATCTGCTTTTAGGTATCGCTTAGTGGTAAGTAGTGAAATCATGCTTAATACAACGAAGTATTACGTACTATAAAATATATTTTTTTTACCAACCTAATTAGATTCATAAATAATAAATTTAAGCCATGAGTGTTCATTGCTGTACAATCATTACCTATTGTCCTTGTAGGGAATGTACAGACGCCAGCACATCAACCTACCCCAAACTGTAAAATTTTCCCAATTGAACATGAACCTTATTGTGTTTGGAATAAAGTTGAAAACCTATCGAAGAATTTTGACACATTGGGGTAGTCTGACATATAGTGATAGTGGGTTTGATTATAGTGATCCGACTGTCCCTTTGTAAATAATTAATTTTACTAAAGTCGAACATCAAAAGCACCTAATATAAAATTATAAATGAATCAGATGAAACAACCGAAGCCACATACCTACTTCCGAAACTATAAATAAATAAATAATAAATTTTATTGCAGGCGACGCAGGCCCAGAGATAAATACCTTAACCTAAAATACATATATTAATACATTGTTACTTAAAAACAACAACAACTACTACTACCACTTGTTGTTGTTCTGCTACTACTTGTTACTTAATAACAAGCCTCCAGAGCTAAATATTATCCTAGACTGTCCCTCCGGAAATTCCGCCCCTCGCCACTTCCTAGTGTATTCTTAGTACGAGTTGTAAAACGAAAATCATGGTTTCATTTACAAATCAGTCGTAGTTTCGCAGACTGATCCTAAATGATTGGAACTTTTGCAGACGCCCACTAGTCGCAACCGCGTTGTGACGTAGTCAACAGTTTTTCTCTTTATCAGTGCTTATTTCGTCCAGTCATTGCTCGCACTCGCACTGATATAGTAATTGACTCAGTTTAGCGCACCCATTGAAGTGCAAGCTTTTATAGACTGTAGACTTGTCTGACTTCAGTTAGTATCGAACCAGATACTCCGCCAACCGTACGTATTTCTATTCTTCGTTTAAATTTTAATGTTTTTCTATCTTAAACGTTTTTTTTTCAGATATAATAAAAATATGTGCTCTTTTTAAATTTAAATTGTTTATTTGTTAAAAAATACCTAAGTACATAGTTTGCAAGAGAAGATCTTACATAGCCTTTAATTTATTGTTTCTGCCTACAAGCAAGCATACAAATTATTTATGTTTAATTGTCATGCAGATCATATTATTGAGTATTATTACTATTCCGGTAATATAATTAATACTCTTACTAATTAGGTACTTACATGTTTAAATAGTTCAATATTAAAATAAAAAAAATATATAAAAAATAGTGGCCCAGCGGCCAGCGGTACCAGGAACAAGGTCCGTTATCATTATAATACATTGATAATTATGTCGTAATTATCATGCAAATCATAAAAAAAAATAAAAAAAACAATAACATTATTAAGTAATAGATATGTACTTATGTTCTTCTATACTGAAAAAAAGACATTAGTAGCTTACTGAGTAATAGTGAGTACTAAATAAAAAGGTGTACCTAACTATGTTGTTTAACGTAAATAAAGTAAATTAAAATAATTAAGCCCAATAGACGTCTCCTCACGCCCGAGGCAGTGGGTTCAATTTTGGGCAAGCAACAATGTGACTTTTCAAGCCATGTACTTTCAAGTTAATCGTGGACATCACTGACATTGGTAATAGAGAATTATCGTGAAAAAACTGGACTTATTTCATTAATTTTTAATGAACAGACGCCAGCACATCAAGTTACCTCAATGTGTCAAATTTCTTTGATCGGTTTTCAACTTTATGGCCAACAGAATAAGGTTCATATTCCATTGGGGAAATTTGGGAGTAACTTGATGTGCTGGCGTCTGTACTTCTAGACACAATAGACATTTTCAGAATTAAGTAAGTATATTTGTTTATTGTTAAACAAAAGGCCGAGATACTAATAATAAAATTGTTTACTGTTGTGTAACGTGTATCTATTATTGTGCATACTTACTTATACCAATATAATACTGTTTACCAAATTCGTGCGTAGTACATTATAACAACCCTTCAAGAAGTCATAATAGGTAGGTACATATGAGTACTTAATTTTGAAATCTCAAATCCCCCTTGAGCAAGCGTGGTGATAAATGCTCATGCTTTCTCTGTATAAGAAGAGGCCTTTGCCCTGAAGTTTGCCGTTAATAGGCTGATATTTTATTATTATTCCTATTTGTTTCAGGAATCACCTGGATGCCACCCCAGGTTTCCAGCGTCTTCTCCGAGAGAGGAAGGACGTCGTTGATCATCCGACATATGACCAGACTTCTGCCAGTAAGTATACCATTATTGATTCATTTGGATTTTCATCTCTCCTGCCTGCGTAGCATGAACACATTGAACACCGAAGAAACGGCCTTTGTCTACAGATGAATCGGCAAAGTGACAGATTATATAGACATGAACCTCAATCTGTCAAATTTCTTTCAATACACCTGCCTGCGTAGCATGAACACTTAATTTCTTTTCTTCCGAGACACGACAAAGACCGTTTCTTCGGTGTTCATGCTACGCAGGCTGAAGCTCATTTATTTGTTGTTCAAATTGTGTGTTGGTTGCTGTGTAGACTTTAATATTATATCATAATACATAGGAAACTCATAACCATTTATCTTCAGTACAATGTAAATTATTTCCAACTTTACCTACAGGGTGAACCCAAACATATTTATACTCAATTATTTATTGCCTTCAACAATGTAGGCTTTGTTGGTAAACATTTGCCTAATGAAACATCATGGACCCCGTTGGGCACAGCAAGAGAAACATAAGTGGAGGAGAAGAGGACTTATCATTTAATGTATTAAAAACTTTTTAACCAACTTCAAAAAAAGGAGGAGGTTTTCAATTCGGTTGTACTTTTTTTCTTTTTAGGGTTTTTTAGCTCAGTACTCCATCATTTATGGACCGATTTTTAAAATTATTTTTTTATTTGATAGGGTATAGGTACTAACAGATTGGTCCCATTTGTATCTAAACTCATATCTGATGAGGGATCCTCGAGGAATTGAGGGAACTCCCCAAAAAATATACGCACACACGCAAACACACACGCACGCGTAATGTAAAAACATATATGTAGATATTTTAGGTTAAGGTACCTATTTATCTTTGGGCCTGCGTCGCCTGCAATAAAATGTATTATTATTATTATTGTTGTTTTGACAGCTGGGCCGTAAGTAGTAAATATAATTAAAAAAATATAAAAAACATACTTAATTAAAAAAGAAAATTTAAAAAATGTAAATAAAAAATATCGATAGGTACCTAGTTTCTTTCTAAAGTTCGTAATGTGTACCACTTATTTATCTAGGACATAAATAACACATTTTTTAACATATCATCATAAATAACACATTTTTTTAACATCTTCCAGTGCCAGACCGCATAAAGAAGCGAGGCAGCCTGAAGCTGCTTCGCTCGAGGGCTCGCGACAGCAAGCAGGACATGAGCCATGACGTCAGAGCAGACTCGCTGCCCTCACCCAACCCCATGCCGTCTGTACCCACTCTAGTAAGTTCATATTGTATTAACCGACTTTAAATAAAAGAGGAGGTCATGGTATCGGTGGTTTTTTTCTTGTAAAATATTTTTTCCGTAATGACTGGTCCGACTTACTTGATTTCTTTCTCTTCGTTCGGTTGAGAAAGGCCCCCATGTTGTCTCATCATCATCTGCTTTGGTTTTTCCTTATCTGGGATGGATCCCTGTATAACCGAATTCATCTGAATACCCGTTTACATGGAGCTGCCCATCTGACCTTCATAACCCAGTGATACACACGATACCCTTGGTTAAACGAGTTCCATGTTGTCTCATATACATTTTAATTACAACCCATTGGAATTTTATAAGTCAGCTTAACTTTTAGCCCTTTTTAAGAAGCGTTTACATATCTTTACCAACTAACACCGCTGACTTGTTTGTTTAAGGATCGCAATCACAACTGCTGAGCATGAAGCCCTGGGTTAGATTCCCAGATTGCAAATTTTTGAGTAACAGTCCGGAGTCTGCATTTGTGTCCAGTCGATGAAATATTAATGGTTCTTTGTTTCTTTCTTTTGGCAATAAATATGTTAATTGCAACAAAGTAAACCCCTTACTCGAGATTACAGTGAGAAGAATCCTATTAAGCAATTAGTTTGCTTGTGTTAGGATTCTCCGCCCTTCCCCGTGTGATATAATTGAAAATAAGCTGTTTAATTATATTTATCTATCTATTTTTATTTATCTGTAAATAGGTTCCTTCAAACACTATTACATGTAGTTGCAGTGCATTAGAAGGTGAGGTCGGTATTTCACTATCTGACTACTACACTACATCTACTCTTAGAAGAAACACCGAAAGAAACTCAGAGGTCATAGTCTCTTTTAAAGTCCAGACATTATCTTGGCAAGATTATGTAGGTAAGAACCATGCAGATTTGTGTCTGAAATGGTCTTTTATTCTAAGTTATATATATCAACCCAAAAAAAAAACAATATTTCATGTCGCTTTAAAAACTCCACTAACGTTATGAGAACAGTTGCATTCGCAGGTGGAGTCATGCAACCGGTTTATGTCCCTGACCTCCAAGCCGAAGAACAGGGAAGCCATTGGTCCCGACACCATCCTGCCGAATGATGAAGACGTTCGATGGCGCTGCGACGCGGACGAGGACCTGCCTCCCAGCCGCGTCAGCTTCCACAAGACCTTCAGCCTGCTCATCAATATGGGGAATATTGAGAAGGGCTGCAAGAGAGCGGTGGGTTGCGTATGTTTATGTTTTTTCCTCGTCATTTTCTTCATCATTGAAGTTATCATTCTTTTGGCGCGTTAGGGAAAAATGTTGAGAGTAAATTTTTACGATGCGCGCGCACACCGTCACGAAAAACCGACACCCTGAAGTTAGCTATAAGTCAACATTTTAGTTTTTCCTGTTATTACGCTAAAGAAGTTTAACTTTTAACGCGTGTACATAAGTATACACACAGTTTTGTATTAATATAAATCTTTCTAAAATTCACATGTCACTGTGTTTGTAACAAAACTCCTCCGAAATGGCTGGACCGATCCTTATGAAATCTTGTGTGCATATTTAGTAGGTCTGAGAATTGGTCGTAAACTACGTAATTTTTTTTTAGTTTGCCGGATCTGCTAGTCTTCTAATACTTATATAAAATTCTCGTGTCACTGTGTTTGTTACAAAACTCCTCCAAAACGGTTTCGCCGATTGTCATACATGCACGCCGGTTGAGTACACGCACATACATTGTTTTGCAGTTTGGCGGAGGTAATAATTATTTCGTTGTCTATGTTGCCGCTGTGAATAAATTATTTTTCATTTTTTTTACACGCTTTTGACCTTTCTGAAGGAGGAAGGACCAATAAGGCGTATAGTAGAAACCAATAAGTATAGTAGTTTTTTTAACTGAGTAGTAAATGTAATGTAATGGGGAAATTTAGTGAACTACCAGATTGCTGCCTCTTTTTTATCAGTTCAAATCTCTTGATATTTTTAATTTGTCCCGACCAATAAAAGTGGCCACATCAAGAAATGTGTCAAATTTGTTTCATATTTTTTAACTTTATTGCAAATTAAATAAGGTTCATAATGTTCAATTGGGAAAATTTGACTGTAGGTACATTCACATCAGTGTATCTTTGTGCTATGACTACCGCTTATTATCTAATATCATAAATCAATACACAAAAACCAGTAACCAGGTAAGATACTCATTCTTGCGATCAGTTTGGCAAACAATTCTCGTATTTCATAACATGACGCAACTTTTACTAAGAATCGGTACCTACAGTATCAGTACTATGTAAGCACTTACAATCAAGAATTCTATTTAGGCTGAAAATCAATACTTTTAGAACATCAATATTAGCTTAGGACCACCCTTTAAAACCACAAGAGCGGATCCACCGTCATGGGCACTGTGCGCATGCCCACAACCCTAACTGAGGTAATTGAGGATAGAGCAAATGATCGTACCTACTCGTCAATCAAGCATTTGTCTCGAGTGGGAATCGAACCTACGACCTGCTGCATAGCTGTCAGGGCCACTAAACACTAGATCAATAGGCCAGTCAAAGTTTTTTTTTTAAAGGCTTTTAATAAAATAGTGGGCTTCACCATCATTAATTGCATCACTGCTTACCTACAGGTGGGTTTGCAGTCGAGCACCAGATTATAATATTTAAAAAAAAAGTTATACTTCATGTATGGATGATATACCAATCGAGTTAAATTATTACCTCCTACTACTACTATTTCAAATACCACTACCTATTCTAGTATTGTATGTAACATAGAGACACGCAGCGCAGAAATTCAGTTTAAAATGATGTAATTTGTGTCTTTCAAAATCAATGCATTGCAGTAAGGTAGTTAGGTTAGGTAGTTAGGTTCGCTATAGGGTAGGTATGGTAAGTTAGGTTAGGTTATATGTATATATACAGTCATTCTAATTCTATCTAACATAAAAGGCTTAAAAAGCCCAATACAGACTCTCTAAATAAAAAAGAGTAGTACTTATTAACGTTTTGGATCTATTTGTTGTCATCTTATTAATTGAAAGTATCTATAATATATAAAATTATTGTCACTATGTTTGTTATATTTTTTTTTAAAAGGCGGAACGAAGCAAGTGTGGATCCACCGTTGTGGGAACTGTGGGTTTAATTGTAGGTGAAATTGGTGAAGTAGGTAGTTCCGGAGTTTATCAGATAAACATCGTGACACGAGATTTTTATTAGTGAAGAGTTAAGTAAGTAGTTCCGTTGTTTATCGCGGATAAAGATCGTGACAAAGGAATTATAAAGAAAATGCTTAGTAATATTAACCTATAAATTCGTTTGTACTGACACACTATCAGCGCACTGCCAAATCTACTAAGGCTAGAAATATGAAATTTAGAATCAAGTATTTTGCCTATTTTTCTCTATTTGAAACTGCTTTTGTAAAGGGATAACTAGAATGATTTTCTTATTATATTTAACTTTCAACTCTGACGTTCAAAAGTGCTTTTAATGGTTTTATTGATTTGGCTTTGACTGGCGTTTATTATGTAATGAAACTAATATTTTATATTAAATAATTAACATATGAATACTTGATTTGTTGACCATTTCAGATTTATTTTATAATGTAAGTTTCGGCTGAGAAAGGATTTTTGGGAGTTTAAATCTAAGGGAATAGAGGGAACTTTGTACTTGTGATAATTTTGAAAGAAAATAAACACTAACTAAGATATTAAACCATTGACACCTAAAATCAATAATGTATTGTGATTTTACTATTTTTTACTTATGTACCCATATATCCAAATAGTTATTTATGTAAATAGTACACCACAAAGTACGTAGGGACATATATATTTCTCTTCTTCACTATTAATTGCACAACTTGCCTGCTGCGGTCTTCCCGTCCGATTATAATTTAGGTGTCTTCAAGGCTAGAGTGGCTCTTAATAAACTAGTGCGCTTCACCATCTCTGATTGCATCACTGCTGACCATCAGGTGGGATTGCAGTCAAGCACTGGTTTATTTAAAAAAAAAACCATCTGATGGTTGTCTGCAAGAAATCGCTTCTAGCGATAAGGCCTCCGATTTTAACACTCGATGTCGCCCTTAAAGTTATAATTTGTAAGTTCTTATGGTGTACAGACGCCAGCACATCAAGTTACCCCAATGTGTCAAATTTTCCCAATTGAATACGAACCTTATTTTGTTTGACATAAAGTTAAAAAACGCTCAAAGAAATTTGACACATTGGGGTAACTTGATGTGCTGGCGTCTCTACAATAAAGGGTATTCTATTCTATCCTATAAACCTGATTGATTGGCTATTTCAGATAAGTCGCGAGGAGCAGGTGTGGCAGAACGAACTCAAAGACCTGATCTGGTTGGAGCTGCAGGCCAAGATCGCGGGCAGGACGCTGGCGCAGCAGGACGCGTATCTGTGTGCGCAGAGGAATATCGTGCCTAAGATTATTAACAATATTTTTGAGTATAGGTACGTATTGAAGGAAAACTTTTGGCGGAGAAAGAGGAGTCGTGTAGAATATACTTATGTCCGATTGCAAACTATGAATAGATGAGTTCACGATGACTTTAAAATGTTTCAGATCTAAACTATACTAGTAGTACCAAGTTCTCTCTGGAATTACCAGCCGGATTGGTAAAATTACTTTTGCATTTGGTACTCCGGTAGATTAAGTAACTTATACACTAGCACAGATAGAGCATTAAGTACAAATAAACAAAATGTAACAAGTATTATCTAGTACCAGGTTAAAATTGTGATCGAATACATCGAATCGGTATCAAAGTATCGAAACAGAAGTAATACTACCTAGTATTACTTCTGTTTACCCGAGTACTCTGCTTTTAAGATGTGCAAAAATGTGTGTCGTTAAACACTGATATTAGCATGTACAATACATGCTAATATCAGTGTTTTTCGACAGAAAAACCAAAATTTTAATTGTAAATACTATCTTTTCAGGTTTGTGAATAGAAATCCGTGCCGAGCAAATTGTAAACGTTCTCTAGACGCGGTCACGTCACAGGAAGATCTGACGGCCCATGACGAACCCAACGAAGGTAACTAAGTATATTACACTATGTATATATTATTATGTAATTGCTTGCCGTCTGACCAGTTGGCTTACGCCGTAATACGAATCAAGAACATTTTTGACACCTGGGTGGCACAAGAAGCGATTAGAATCTGTTGCGATTTTTCGGAGGTGTTCGATGGGGTTGACCATTAGACACTTCTATGGAAACTGGATCACTAGAAGAATATACATACAGCTTTTAATTTAATAAGGTCTTACTGGAGAGGCAGACAGATTGAAGTTTAGGTTAACGGTGTAAACTCATTACAGTCTGAAATGGCTAACGGCGTTCACCAAGGTTCAATACTAGGTCTGTTTTTATTTTAGTGTACATCAATAATTTGCCCCAGTGAATGCACAATTAACCAAAGATGGTTTTATTATGATTAGATTACATACATTTATTGATAAGTAACCACAATATTCGAATCCGGTGTCTATGGCGAATATGTTGATGAACATTTGTAGGTATATTTTACAGCTTTTAATGTAGGTACAGACGCCAGCACGTCAAGTTATCCCAATGTGTCAAATTTCTTTGATTGTTTTTCGACTTTATGTCAAACACAATAAGGTTCATATTCAATTAGGAAAATTTGATAGATTGGGGTAACTTGATGTGCTGGCGTCTGTATAATGTTCAAATAAATGCCTTCGTGTTGGTGTTTAATTCCCGGTGTTGTGTATGTGCAGAAGAGCAGATGTACGGCTGCCTGTCGTTCGACTGCCAGCTGTGCTCGGACGCGATCGGGCGCGCGATGCGCGAGGTGCGCGCGTTGCTTGACTCGTTCTACAACGCCGTGTCGCTGTACCCGTCCAGCGGGAACATGACCGTCGATCACAAGCTCGTTGCCACGCCGCAGTTCAAGAACAGAGTCAAGGTAATACGGATCTTTGGTAACATTTCAAAGTTAAGCAAAGCTTGATGAGGTCGGTTCTTAGATGGGTGAGCACCCGTTACACACTTGCTTGCTCCGAGCTTTGGAAGAGGTAGAGTTTGTGAGGTTGTAATCTCCGGATTTACTGAACCGATTTTGAAAATTATTTTAGACACATTATTTGTGAGAGTCATAGGCTATTATTTTCTTTCAATACAAAAGGGATGTAAAAGTACGAAATGCACGCAGACGAAGTCGCGAGATAATTGCTAGTTTGTTGATATTTTAGATCTTTGATAGTTCTTGCGGGTAGTCAGAAACCCGATAGTCTGGGTTTACCTATAGTCTAAGGTGACCTATTGCCCAAGGTGTAAGTATAGTCTAAGGTGTAGATACTTTTCCGCATTCGCATTTTGTCAGTTATGTTTAAGTCTAATGGAACTGAGGAAATAGGTTCTCTATTGCCATCCACCGTGAACAAATCCAGACTTCAGGCTAATACCGAGAAACTTGATGTCGAAAAACTTAACAACACTGCCCAACCTGAGGATCAAATCCAGGATGTTCTGCATTAGACCAACGAAGTCTTCTTGTGTTCCAGGCAATGTGTCTCTGGTACAACACAGCCCTCCACATGCGCCTCAAGATGGTGGCCATGCGCAGAATGTTGCGCTCCATCAAACTGAAGAGTCAGCGACGCGGGAACCAGCAGAGGACCTCTGTGGACTCCAGCGTCAGCAGGTATGTCAGCAACTTCCTTACAGTGGTTTTTATTTAATACTTGCCACTTAAAATAAAACAGATGAAAGTATGCAGTGTGCAGTATGCGATGTCTTTAATCGCCGAAGAGTTAGTCAGAGGTGTATCTGGAGTACCACCTGCAGTGTTTCGCCAGTTAGAATTTGTTTATCTGTTCGTTTCTTTGAGCTAATATGGAAAACGGTTTTTTTTAAACGGCTGTTTTTGAATTTATTTTACTTTAAAACAGTTGTTGTTTTATGAGATAACTCGGGTTTTTATTTTAGGAATAAAATTAGGAGTATGTGCAAAAAAAAATCAATTTAAGAAAAATACCTGCGATCTAAGGGTCTTCGCATTCCACGCGCGTTCTCTACGTGTATTAGCAGATAGTTCACGTATGTATCGTTTCAACAGGCCGAATGGCTTGCGTTTGCTGACCGTACTGATTGCGATCTACGCGCGTCAATAGCGCGTTAAAATCTACGTCGTGTGCGAAGAGTTTAAGTTCCGGGCCAAAGTCTATTAGGCTCACAATCTTTAGAGTATAAATAGACCATCGTGTAGATCGCCTTTCATATCGATTCTACTTTTCAATAACAATAAACAATAGGTAATTTAATTGTGTCTGGAATTCCGGTAATTGAAGAGTTAATGCAAGCTTCCCCCCACCATATGTCCCGCAGACAATCGTCGGAGTGTCGTCCGTGCCTGGTCCGCTTCAACATGTCGCCCTCCGACCCGAGCAGCAGCAACTCCAGCGAGCAGTCGGGAGGATCCGTCAAGGAGGAGGGACTGCCCGAGCTCCGGGAGGGACAGGAGACTGATGATGTGGACAGCGGAGTGGATATTAGTAAGTTGATTGTGATAATTGAAAAGAAGGATTAGAATTATTGTATGTACTAAAAGAAGTTGAAAATAAGCCTAAATATTTTGCATTGAAGTTGAAAAACTATCAAAAACTTGATAAGCACTTGTCACTCGATTTTCAAACATAGTCTCAGCTTATACCGATTTACCCACAATCGATTACTAGTAATTCAAGCATCATTAAATCGATTATTTAGTTTCATAAACTTCGCGACCTCGACGGTTCTTTAATTATCTTTATTTTTGAGTAACCAGAGCAAGTTCGTCATGCTCCCATAGACATCGCTGCTTGCGGTAGCGTCAGGGATCGGGTTGCCCCCTTCCCTCAAATATGGCGAGGAGGGTAATGGCTGATCTTTGCGTTATGCTCGTGAACGGGTGCTGCTTGTGGTGACTGGTCGACTTGCTTACCAGTGGTTTTTTTTTATTGTTATAACAGTTAACTGCTTATTGGTTTCACTTCGATGGTCCTAGATTATCATTTTAAATTTAGAGTCACAGCCTTATGAATATAAGCCAGCATTGCACATGTAAGCGGGTACGCCTTTTATACCTGGAGGCTGTTATTTTTCAGTTTTGTAGTTGTTTTGCTTGAGTTTTGATTTCAATGTTAAATGAATTTACTTTTTTTCTTAATCTCGGTATATTGGAGTGTGCTAGCTAACACGTGACAATCATTCTGAAATGTAATGTTTTACAATGTGTATAAACATTAGTGCTATTTATTGAGCATTTCATTGTATAGATTCTTTGTATACCTCGTTCTTTAAACGAATCAGACAGATGTGTTGCTGGGGAGTTTGTTCCGCCACTTCTTCCCAGCAAAAACACTAGGAAGTGGCGAAGGGTGGGCCGTTTTTGGGGGACTGTCTCTATGTATTTTTTGACGTTCAAAAAGTGCTGATTCGCAGCCTAGTTTGAATAAAGACTTTTTGATTTTGATTTTGAAATTTAAATTTTCTC
Source organism: Euplexia lucipara (assembly GCA_921972225.1). Lineage (NCBI taxonomy): Eukaryota > Metazoa > Arthropoda > Insecta > Lepidoptera > Noctuidae > Euplexia > Euplexia lucipara. The sequence goes on along the minus strand of OV179152.1, from coordinate 996,284 downwards.
GCTTTCTAGGTAGAAACATGGTATCGTATTTTAGGATTTCCATTAGAAAAATATTACGGTTTTTTTTAAAATATATTTTTCAATTAGTTAAATGCTGGACCCAAAAGTCCCCTTCTCCTTTGGCTTATTATGGTAACTGGGTATGCTGGTCTCTATTACTTCAGATTCTTATTCCTGCTGTTAGAGGTCTACAAATGATAATCCGAACCCTACGACTTAAGGTACTTTCCGAAGTATGGACGTGTCTTGAAATTTAATCAATGATCACCCTTCCATGGACCGACCGCGGCAATCGTAGCTTAACCTTCGATCACCCCGTGAGGCTGTTACTATATGACTGGCCTGTTTGTCTTGTAGTTGGTCCCCGATTGCTATACTGGAGGTGGTGGCTTCGGTTCCCACCCAAGACATGTGTTTTTGTTGATCTAGTATCAAAAGACTCCCTGTGCAAAACTTGAGTGAAGTGAACTGTAAATTCCATTAGTATGGAATGACAGCTCAATTCGCCTTCACGGCACCTTTATTTTCACGTGTTGATTTAAACAGCAACCAAGTACCAATAAAAAAACGTTCAAAATAATTTCAGAGCTCACCGCATCTACCACCGACTTATCAACCCCGGAGATCGCCGCCCCTCACAAGCTCGGCGACCCGTACACGTCCAACGAGAGCGGCTACATGTCCAGCGAGGGGCCTCCAGTCGCCAACGACGCCTTCGACATCGGAGGCCTGTCTGAACTCACGCATATGAGGCTGCTAGACAAGTGTGAGGTGTCGTTATACAGGTCAGTCAATTAAAAAGGTGGAAAAATCTGCAAATACTTTTGTAGATACACCAACAGGAACAGAATTTGTTAAATAAAGATGCAAGTTACACGAAACAGGCTTGTATTTTTCTGCATGTACAATCGTCAACATTTAGTACTAAATTACATAAAACTATCTTGCTTTTACAACCATAAATCCTATTGCGTTCCGTCCCACAAACCAGACAGCGCGTAGTCTACCAAAAATTCCTAAACCCCGCCGTTTTTCGAGCGGGAAGAAACGAGTTCTCTGATTGGTTCCCGCCGATTCGCGTCAACCAACCACGGAGCGATCACGAGCATACCAAAAGGTTAAAGTTGCCAGCGTAAAATAAATTAAAGCTGTATTAATACTTGTACCGATTAAATAAAAAAATCTATTAACAAAATTCAAATTCACAAACCCTAACACTTTATTGATAAACCTTGGGTAAACAAAAAAATGAGCGCTATGTCTTGCCATCAACGGCGTACAAATATACTAATTAATAATAAAACTAATAATAATTAAACAACAACAATGTTAACTATGAAAATTAAACTTCAAATTAATAATTGGTAAAACATAAAGACATTTAAACTTAATAAATAGAAATCAACAATCTATAAATATAAAAATGAATACCAATTTTCCTGGTCACGGCATCGCGCATGAACGGCCGAACGAATTTCAGTAATCTTGTGAAAGAAAAAGTTAAGAAAATTGGGCAAAATCTTAGAAAATTTAAGAAAACTTGACTACAATAACTTTTTAAAATGCAGCGCCATCTTTAATGACATCTGTGATGTCATCTGTCATGGCAATATCTTCCCGGTCCCTTTTTATACGACATAAGGCGGAACGAAGTTTGCCGGGGCACTTACATAGTAATAGATAAAAGAGAAAGTATATTTACTTAAACATTTTTTACATTTATATTTTTTAATTGAAATAATTATAAAACTTATCAAATAACAGAACAAACAATAAAACAATCAATGATTACCAAGAAATGTTTTAAATTTGTCTTCCAGGTACTCATTTATTCAGTTACTAGCAGCCGTCCCGCGGTTTTACCCGCGTATATCCCGTTCCCGTGGGAATACAGGAATAAAAAGTAGCCTATGTGTTACTCCAGGGTGTCAGTTAACTCCATACCAAATTTTATTAAAATCCATTCAGTAGTTTTTACGTGAAAGAGTAACAAACATCCATCCATCCATACACACAAACTTTCGCGTTTATAATATTAGTTTTAGGAATAAGTTACCCTATTCAATAAAAGATCTTGACATAAGTATACCATTTTAAAAAGGCTCTTCTTAATTAATGGGCGATTAAGCATATGAAAAGTAAGATTTCTGTCAGAAAAAAATAATTAAAATTGTATTGTTTTCTTTTAGGGACTATCACCAGGAAATACTGAAGACTCAGGGCGTCCGGCGCTGCATGATGTTCATATACAAGATGCGTCTGAACCTGCTGGATAAGGTGTACCTAACGCTGGAGAAACCTGACGTTAGTATACCAAATATTTAAAACAAATAGGTGCATATTCTCAAGGTCTTGTTAGAATAAACTATGCACGGTATCAGTGAAGCAGTTTATATTCGTTTTAGCACCTAAATGCACTGAAGGCGTATAAAGTGAGAGCGGAGGGACACGCAGGCGATTGCCACGATCATGCGTCTGATATTGATTTCCAACTGATCCGGTACCGACTCAAACACACACATAAAATTTCTTCCAAATCTGTCCAGCTTTATAGAAGGAGTTGACAAACACGAAAATATGGCGTCCGTCTCACAATCACATTAAAAGCATTGAGCATCTATTTATCGATATTTGATATTTAATGAAACCGTTTATTTCCACAGCAAATATCAGAAAGCTTCTTAGAAGAGGACGGCGACGAGTTGTTCGAGGAATCTACAAACGAGCGCGCTGACTTCTCCATGCAGGATGAGGATGAACTGAAGACCTATGAGCTTAGAAGGTCGGTATTATAGAATCAAAATGAGAATAATTTTTAAACAGGTAATAGTTACAAACAAGCAGTAGGCGACGGGTAATTGTATCGATATTTTTATATTACATTGCATGTACCTAAGTTTTTTTTGTATGGTCTATGTAGCTACCTATGTAACTATTATCTATGTAACTTTTGTTATTAGGGATATAATAAATCCAGGACTGGTCAAGAAGCAGGAGATAACTAATTACGTCTTCCTAAGAGCCTGTGCTCACCACGTTTTTTAAACGCGCCGTTGACGCGCGTTTGTAGCGATACAGACCTATCGACATACAGGTTATGGTACGAACCTCACGCAAAATGGGTGGCCAAAATCTCACAGCCATTTCTCAATAATAAATAATAATAATAATAATAATCTTTATTCAGATATTAAATTGGTAAATACAAATTAAATCTAAGAAATAATATAGGTATAACAAAGTATAATGCCTGTACTAGGTTAAAAACCTGTATCACAGGCGACATGAGATCTTACAGTACTAATAAGACACCTGGTTTCGTTACAATATTTAACAGAATTAATAATAGTTACATAGTTAATGAGTTATGCTATTATTTACTAAAATAGATAATTGTACAGTTAGTTACACGAATTTGATTGAGTCAGCAATGTTATCAATAAGGTTCAAAAACAAAAGTTGCATAAATCACTTTCAAGACTACATTCGATTAGAAACACTTGAATATTTTGCTTAGACAGCACTAAAATAAGTAGGACAGCGCAGCGACCATGTATAGGTATTCTAGAGCCAGCAACAAACGATACAAATGACTAGCCACGTATGACTCACTAGATGCCCTCATAATCGATAGAGTTTATATTCCTATATTCTGCTATTTTCCTAGCGGGGCATTCAGCGTCCCCCGTTTTGTGGTCATTGGGTTTTTTGAATCTTGTGCACGATGCACATTTTGGGCTAATGGCTTTCTTAGCGCAATCAGACATCGAATGGCCCGCGTCCCCACAGTGACCACACGTATCAACAGTCTCTCTGCAAAAATTTTGCTGCATGGCCATATTGATGACATTTATAACACCTTGTCACCAATGTGAAGTCCCTGACGGGACAAGACGTCCAATTTATAAAAATCCTTGATTGAGATATTAGAGCTTTTCTTATTTCGGCTGAAACTGCAACAACGTAGTTACAGGTCGGACCATCTCGCTTCCCTGATTTGTGGCTTAATTTAATTAAGTCCAAGAAGGACTCCAAGGACAGCGCTGGTATTTTGTCGGCTACGTTTTGTTCGAAAATGCATCTAAAGACCTCATTTTCGGTCAAGGAATTCGGCACTCCGACAATCACAATCCGAGGTTTTCGCTTAATGGGCTCTTCGGCTGTAAGTCCAGATGTAGAGAGCTGGACGGCGTGCTTCAGTTTATCAGCGTCATGTTTCGTTTCGGTACTGATAATAACGCCGCCTCTTTTTGTATTCCGGACCCCGCGGACGTGTAGCTTCATTTGCTCCGGTTGTATGATTTTTTTCACCAGTTCCTTTGTTTGGTCACTTGATTTAAACAAATCCTCGGGATATATGGCGACGGAGCTCAAGTTATTTGGTCGAACGAAACTATTTGATCCCTTTTTCACCATATCGGCAAAAGAAGCATGTCCTGCAGAACCAGAGTGGTTAATAATCTGCTTGAGCTCCACAATCTGTTCGGAAAGGTCACGCTTTTCTTGAAGGTCTTCAACGGCGTTATAAGCTTGAATGGTTTTTTGCTTGAGCGACTGATAATAGACTGCCATTTGTGAGGTTCCAGAACTTACTTTACGGCACAGGGTAGAAATTTTCATCTTCTGCTCCGAGTTGAGCTTGCCATCCGTGGCTATCGAGCAAATTTCATTAAGATGCTGTTCGATGACTACCATCCATTTTTGGATCTCGTGCGTTGAAACTATATTGACTGGCTCAAGGGTTGGGTTTGTCGTCTTCGAAGGTGAGGCTCAATACTTAATACTTCTCCGCCATGCGCGAGTTATTTGGTCAAATCAAATACCGCGCGCTTCCCCGGTTTCCTGTCACACATGTCCGTCCCTTTTTACAAAATATCCAGCAAGCGAGAGAAAAGAAACAAAATAATTTTATTTTTTTTCCCTTCAGATATGGGTGCTGGTCTCCCGAGTGCATCTCGATGCGCCTGCCGTCGTACCGCGCGCACTTCCTGCTGCTGTCCAGCTTGTGCATGGAGGCCGTGCACGACTACCTGTCCTTCCGCCTCGAGGCCCGGCCCGAGCACCCATCCTGTCTCACTGTCAAGCAGGTAAATCAGAATCCGAATATTTTATTTGTATACATATGTGGGCTGATTAAGCAATTTTGCGGTTTAAAAGAAGATGTAGTGACAAAAGATCGTAGAGAGAATGCTTAAATGTCGGGTGGTCAATAATGAATAAAAGAAAACCTCCAAAGCCACAGACTTCTGAAACTAGACTTATTTTATAACTTTTAGTGTTACCTTGTGAAGTCGGTTGTTTTTTTGTAAAAAAGTTTTTTTTAGTATTGTGTTCGTTCGTATTGACGTATCGATTTATGATAGGTACGTCAATTCGAAACTAAGTAGGTGGCGCAAGTTTACTAAGATTATTGTTTTTAATTCAATCAAATTTGAATAATTATCTGAATTACTTGGGTAGGTAGCGCAGTTAATGTCTAAATCATTCTAGGGAATACACGGGCCCGCTTATCGGGGAGGTTCTTTAGAAAAGCTCGTAAAGCAATGCTATATTAGCACTGTTATAGAAGAGCAAGTGGGTTAGATTCCCGTGTAGCGTAGGAATCGGTAGCCATTCGTGTCACCCTACAGGTTAGGTGCGAAGTACTCGTAACCGGCGTGTTTGTATGACTACATATGAATGTAAACGAATCAGAATCAGAATCAGAATCCTTTATTCGTAAACATAGGTGATAATAAGCAAAAGAAGTTTGTAAGAATCGTCGAAGATGGCGATCTAGGCTGGTTCTGCCTATCTCCATGGGTATACATGTAAAGTTTTATGGTTACAATAATAAGTATATTCCATTCTACGTATTTTTTTGTGCAGTCTGTCTTTTGAACTACGTAGCACATTAATAATAATAATAATAATAAAGCCTTTTTATTTCCTTAATAAAAAAAAAAACAATTAACAATTAAATTTACAATTAGCATGCAATAATTTCGAAAAAAAAACAATATCTTTGTTAAACTTTATTAAGGACCTCACTGTAGAGTAAAGGCCTCCTCCATCCCTCTCCAAAGAACTCTGTCCTTCGCCTTACTCATCCATTCCCTTCCCGCCGCCTTCAGAACCTCGTCGAGCCATCTTTCTGCTGGTCTACCTCTGGTTCTCTTGCCTAAAGGGCCTTTCCATGAAGTTATCTTTTTGGCCCATCTGTCTTCTTTCATGCGTGCAATATGGCCGGCCCACTTCCATTTCAGTCTTTTACAATGTTCCAGAGCATCAATTACATTTGTTGTTTTTCTTATCTCCGTGCTTCTCTTTTTGTGTCTCAACTTCAGGTTTAGTATGCTCCGTTCCATGGCTCTTTGTGTTGTTATTATTTTGTTTATGGTCTTTTTGTTGAAAATCCATGTTTGGGATGCGTAAGTAAGGGAAGGCAAGATGCAGGAGTCCAACACAATTTTCTTCAGTTTCATCGACATACTTGATTTGAGAATTTCTTTCTGGCTCCAGAATTTATTCCAGGCCATGTTTACTCTTCTCTCTAACTCATCTTGGTGTCTTGATTTTTTAAATGACACTTGTTTGCCCAAGTACGTATATTCTTGGACATATTCTAGTAACACATTGTTAACATGTAATGGTGTTTTTATGCTGTTTGTCATAATTTTTGTTTTCGTTGTGTTTAGTTCTAGGCCAATTTCATTGCTGACTTTGTGAATTTCATTTATCATGGCCTCTAATTGTGGTGAACTTTCCGCGAAGATTATGATGTCGTCGGCGAATCTGAGATTGCTTAGAAAATGACCATCGATATCTATACCCTTGTTTTTCCACTTAAGTTTGCTCATGATGTTTTGCAGAACGGTAATAAAAATTCTGGGAGAGAGGGGGTCGCCTTGACGCACGCCTCTTCGAATATCTATTTCTGTACCTGTTTTGTCTAATACTACTCTACTTGTGCTTTTTTTATATATGTCTTGTATGAGCTCTATAGTTTCTGATGGTACATTACATTCCTGTAGGGCTCTCCACATGCTGATATGGGATATAGAGTCAAATGCTTTAGCATAGTCGATGAACGCTAGGTAGAGCGGGCGTTTCATTTCTTCGAACTTCTCTATGGTTAGTTCTAGTGCGTGGATGTGGTCTACAGTTGAGTACGTGCTTCTAAATCCTGCTTGCTCTACTGGTTGATACTTTTCGGTATATTCAGCTAGGCGTTTCTCGAGGCATGAAGCAAACAGCTTGTAGAGATTAGATTGTAGGCTGATTGGTCTATAGTTACTTATGTCAGTAGGGTTTCCCTTTTTGTAAAGCAGCACTATATCTGATTTCGCCCATTCAATAGGTATTTTTCTTCCGTTTAGTATTTTATTGAACAGGGTAGTTAAAGGTTGTACTAGGAGGAATTTTCCCGTTAAAATGGCTTCGTTTGGTATGCCGTCTGGACCGTTGCTTTTTTCTCTCTTTAAGGACTTTATTTTTGTCAAAATTTCTTGAGCAGAAAATCTTTGTATTGTAGTATCGTTTTCCTGTACAGGTTGAACCTCCACACTCGGTGGTATTTTGCAAGCGTAGAGATTTCTAAAAAAATCAGTAGCAATCTTTATTATTCCTGTTCTGGTTAGTGTTTCCTTGTTACAAGTAGAGTTCTTTTTCAGGCTAGGAATCCATTTTTTAGACGTTGTTAATTCTTTCAAACCTTTTTTCAAACTTCCTGAATTCTTCAAATATTTTTCAATTGTAGAGAGTCTGTGATCTTGGTATTCTTTTCTGATAATTTTGTGAATGTTTTTATATAAATATTTTCTTTCATTTTTCTCTTCTGATGTTAGTCGCTTTTTATTAGTTAATTCATTTCTTCTTTTGATGAGGTTTTTGGTGCTGTCCGAGATAGTGTAGCGTCGTTTCATATTTGGATTGTTGTTATGCATAGATTTTAAACTTTTATCGATAGCTTGCTTAATTTTATCGTAATACGACTCTACATCATCCTTTTTATCTAGTACTACGTTTGAGATGTGCAACATTAAAGCTTCAATGTATTTCTCTTGCTCATCTATGGTTTTCAGTGAAAAATTTTTACTTTTATAATTGGCTCTAGATTTCCTGGTGTTGGTTAACAATATAGTGCTTCTTACAAGTCGGTGGTCGCTTGGAAACGATAGATTGCTTATCACTTCGATATTAGTGATTTTATTTTTAAGGTTTGACAGTATATAATCTATTTGGCTTTTATTTTTATTTGGGGAAAGCCATGTCCAAATATTCTTGTTTTTCTTCTTAAATAGGCTGTTGATGACGAATAAATTGTTTGCCCAGCAAAACTGAAGTAGGGTTTCGCCTCTCTTGTCTCTTCTTCCAAAGCATGAGTTTCCCAGTATTCTGTCTTCTCCTTGAATTTTCTGGCCAACTCGGGCATTGCAGTAAAACGTTATAATCATGGGTGACTTTAAAAACGTAGCACATTAATCTGAGTATATTCTTTGTGTCCAGCTAATCCACGAGTTACGAGAAGGTCTGGACATAGCGTCGGAGATGCGCGCCGACTTCGCGCTGCACGTGCAGGCCGCCATGGGAGGCCGCGCGCCCGGCCGCGCCGCGCAGGACCTGCTGCTGCTTACCAACACCTTCGACACCACTGTGGAGACCCTGCTCAAGGTAACTGATAACATAGCGTCGGAGATGCGCGCCGACTTCGCGCTGCACGTGCAGGCCGCCATGGGAGGCCGCGCGCCCGGCCGCGCCGCGCAGGACCTGCTGCTGCTTACCAACACCTTCGACACCACTGTGGAGACCCTGCTCAAGGTAACTGATAACATAGCGTCGGAGATGCGCGCCGACTTCGCGCTGCACGTGCAGGCCGCCATGGGAGGCCGCGCGCCCGGCCGCGCCGCGCAGGACCTGCTGCTGCTTACCAACACCTTCGACACCACTGTGGAGACCCTGCTCAAGGTAACTGATAACATAGCGTCGGAGATGCGCGCCGACTTCGCGCTGCACGTGCAGGCCGCCATGGGAGGCCGCGCGCCCGGCCGCGCCGCGCAGGACCTGCTGCTGCTTACCAACACCTTCGACACCACTGTGGAGACCCTGCTCAAGGTAACTGATAACATAGCGTCGGAGATGCGCGCCGACTTCGCGCTGCACGTGCAGGCCGCCATGGGAGGCCGCGCGCCCGGCCGCGCCGCGCAGGACCTGCTGCTGCTTACCAACACCTTCGACACCACTGTGGAGACCCTGCTCAAGGTAACTGATAACATAGCGTCGGAGATGCGCGCCGACTTCGCGCTGCACGTGCAGGCCGCCATGGGAGGCCGCGCGCCCGGCCGCGCCGCGCAGGACCTGCTGCTGCTTACCAACACCTTCGACACCACTGTGGAGACCCTGCTCAAGGTAACTGATAACATAGCGTCGGAGATGCGCGCCGACTTCGCGCTGCACGTGCAGGCCGCCATGGGAGGCCGCGCGCCCGGCCGCGCCGCGCAGGACCTGCTGCTGCTTACCAACACCTTCGACACCACTGTGGAGACCCTGCTCAAGGTAACTGATAACATAGCGTCGGAGATGCGCGCCGACTTCGCGCTGCACGTGCAGGCCGCCATGGGAGGCCGCGCGCCCGGCCGCGCCGCGCAGGACCTGCTGCTGCTTACCAACACCTTCGACACCACTGTGGAGACCCTGCTCAAGGTAACTGATAGTCAAGCCCTTCGAGTCAAGGTCAGGTCTTGTATTTCAATTACGGCCCTTTCACGACCTTCCGGCTATAAGCGGGGCGGCTAAGCGCGGGGGTTTTCATACCTTGAATCTTACCGCTCACCGCCCCGCGCTTAGACACCGCTCACTGCGAAAAGGCCGGGTACGACCATTCAAAATAGCACTTTAATCGTCCGATATACAAGTAATAGTAGATTAAACAACGAGAAGATAAAGCTGTGTCTTATTTCCCGTATTTTAATTACATCAGCGCGATCTTGGTTGCTAAATTTCATCTCATAGTCGTTATCAGCGACGCCAAAAATCACGAAATTAACATCCATGACAAAAAGTTGTTTTTTTTTGTGGACGCCTTATTTGGATTTTCAAGTTTTTAACGTTAGCAAGACGGTCCTTAAATCCCTAAATTTTACCTCGACCAAAAACTGCTCATATCTTACTATAAGCCCTGTAAAGCCCACTAAACGCTCACTAAACGTCTTCAATTTTAAACACAACATACACAAGTGGAGTTATTCGAGAAAAAATCGTCAGTAATATTATTATAAACCGCATGTGCTAACAATCAGTGTCAGGTATAGTCTAAGTCCAAGTCCGTCGCCCAAGGCACTAAAACCATAGAAGCGCCCTTCTCTAAACCCATCTAATCTAGTGTTAATATTACCTACAGGGTTAATTGTGAAACACCAATAACCTCGCAGGGCCTATGAATGAAACATAGACTTACAAATGTCACGACAGTACAATAAATATTTGAAAAGTAATTTTTAACCGACTTCCAAAAGAGGAGGAGGTTCTCAATTCGACGGTATGCTTCTTTTTTTTTTGTGTGTTTGTTACGCGATTACTCCGCCATTTATGGTCCGATTTTCACAATTCTTTTTTTATTTGATAGGGTATGGTTGGGCAGGTTGGTCCCAATTGTATCAAACCTCAGATCTGATGATGGGATCCTCGAGGAATTGAGGGAACTCCTCAAATAATATAGGTACACATGTACCGATTTTTACATTTTTGGTAATAAATCAAGCATTTTCATTTAGCAAGTATCATTAGGTGAAGAAAAACTGATGAAGAAGACAGGCGACGGAACTCTTCAACACATATCAGCAAATTACTCGCGATTGCTACAGTCACATGTCTGTGCATGGTTTATGTATTTCCATACCATAACATTACGCCTGTCTATTTTAAAAGGGGCCCGGCAGAGATGTTCAGATTAATGTTTAGAAAGAACTTCTTTTGCAATTATTAACAGATTTCAATGATTATTTTAAGTTTTAAAAGACTTTCTTTACATACGAAGAAACTAAAAATTGCAAAATAAAAACTTTTAAAAAAAAAAAAACAACCAACTTCTTAAAAAAACACTAACAGGTGAAAAATAACTCCAGTTTCGGAAGTCGGTGGCCAATAATTAACTAAACGAAATGTAATGTTAATATTACCTACAGGGTTATTTGTGAAACACCAATAACCTCGCAGGGCCTATGAATTAAACAAAGACTTACAAATGTCACGACAGTACAATAAATATTTGAAATGTAATTTTTTGGTCCATTTATTGTTATTAAAACTCGTGTGGGCAGGTTGGCAGTTTATTTCAGACTAAATTTATTTCTCATACATACCATTGACAACTACTGACATAGAAATAGACAACACATAGATAAAACTTATTTTGATATAAATTCTAACAATTGTGTTATGTCAGAACTCGTAGAACAAAAGTTGTTGCTCATGAAATTAGTTAATTGGTCCTGCGAGGTTGTTGGTGTTTCACAAATAAGCCTGTAAACTTCTATACTAATAATATTATGAGGAAATTAAGATTATAAGACGGTACTTAAAGTTTGGGGGAAATTTCTGGAACTGTTCAGCCGATTTCGAAAATTCTTTTACCAATAGAAAGCCATATTTGTAGTGTCATAAGCATTTTATTTTCAAAACTAAAAGGGGAAGGAGGGATGGAAAAATAAGACATGCACGCGAATGAACAAAGTGTTAGTTACCATTAAAAAATAGAATGAAACTTCGCCTGCAACTTGGTCCGTGTCGACTTTTTTTTGCCCACGATTAACAGCTGGGCACGTCCACGAACTAGACCGTTGTGTAGTAAACTGTATGTTTGTTCAGCAATACCTGTCGTACCTGACGACCATGTCAGTGACGGAGCACATGCCGCGCTCGCGCCTGCAGGCCGAGTGGGCCTTCACCGCGCAGCTCGCCAAGCGGATCAAGTGCGCCGCCGTGCTGGCACCTCTCACCTTCTCGTAAGTAATTGTTTATTTATTTATTAAGGTTTCCTTCGCCACTATCCTTACAGCAAAAATATAAACATATACGAAGCACGCCACGAAGCGGCGACTCGTGGTGTTTTCATACTTTAAGTCATACCGCTCGCCGCGCCGCGCTTAGCCGCCGCTCACAGTGTCTAGGTCGTGAACGTGCCGTTCCGGTTCTACTAACACAATGCGATAGTGCGGTTCATGTACAAATGTATAAGTACTTACTAACTAACTTATTATTAATAATTACAGTTTAAGGATAATATTAAAAATCTCAAATATCAGAAAGAAAAATTAAACTACAAAAACATTGGAAACTTTAACAACGAAATATATACCTCCATATACAAAGGCTAGCACATCAAGCTACCTCAATGTGTCAAATTTCTTTGATAGTGTTTCAACTTTATTTCAATCTAGCTGGTGCCCGCGGCTTCACCCGCGTGGATGTCGGTTACCGCGCCCAGCTCCAGTTCTGACGGCTTATTTTTTTTCCGACACCTCCAACTAAATCATTTATTTGGTATCATTCAATCATTTAATGGTGAAAACAGCATGAAAATCGGTGCAAGAGTTTTTGAGTTTATCGCGAACAGACAGGCAAACTTTGTTGACAGGAGGACTTTGTTTTATAATGTGTAAAATTATGGAAGTGAATGTTGGGTGTGGCAAAAAAGACATGAAAGTAGAATAAATGCTGTAGAAATGCATTCCTTGCGAAGTATGTGTGGTGTAACAATTAATGACAGATTGAGGAATGATGATATAAAGCAACGTTGTGGTTTAAAAGAAGATGTAGTAACAAAAATTGAAAAGAGTATGCTTAGATGGTTTGGTCACGTTGAAAGGATGGATGAAAGGCGACTAACGAAAGGTATTTACAAGGCAGATGTAAGTGGGAACGCCGGGAGGGGACGCCCTAGAAGGACATACTTACATAGACCTTATTGGTGAGGTTCTTCAGAAAGGTCAGGTGCGTAGTACTCGCAACCGGCGTGTGTGTATGACATCATGTATGAATGTAAACGAAGCAAAAGAAGTATGTAAGAATCGTAGCATGTGGCGCTCTGTAGTTTCTGCCTACCCCCATGGGAAAAAGGCGTGAGTTTACGTATGTATGTATGTATGTATGTAAAATTAGGTTCATGTTCAATTGGGGAAAGTTGATAGTTTGGTGTAGCTTATGTCATACAGTGCATATGTGTATTTTTGGTTTGGTATATTCAAAGGGTAAGTAATATTTTTTTTCGATTTTCAGAAACATTACATGTAATCAACTGAATAGGCTATTGAAGGAGTATGAAGACGAATTCAGCCGTTTCAAGAAGAGCAAAGAAAAGCACGACATTGTTGAGGCTGAGCGATCAGATAGCTCCGACAAGTAAGTTGATCAATGAGAACATTTTACTCTTGAAGCATTTTGTTTTTTAAGTTTCGCGTATGTTGATCATTATAGTATACAGGGTCATAAAGACCCTTAACGTAAACGAAAACTACATATTCTACCCATCACTGGGATAGTTTTTGTCTTCTAGAACATACCTGGGAATTCATGGGTTTTGGAGATATTGAAGGTCAAAGTGCAATATTTTTTTTCGTATATTTTTCAAAATCGTATTCTAAGTATCATGAGTAAATTTTCTTCCGAACAAACATTATACAAATTTTTGATTTTTCAAAACAAATTACGCATTTGAAGTAACAAAAATGAAATGGATACCAAAAAAGAGGGCCGGTCAGGTCAAGACCAAGCGCAAGTGGCCATACGCTCAGCTGATCGAAAGTTGCGTTGCGTTGTCGCGCTATGCAATGCGCGTAATAAAAAGCATCTCTATTTTAAAGATGAAAAAAAAAGTGTTGCACTTTGACCTTCAATATCTCCAAAACCAGTGAATTCCCAGGCATGCTCTGGAAGAAAAAAAACTATCCTGAAAATCACCTTTATTGTAGTAGCAGTAAAGGTGATTTCCGTGTGACATGACTGGGCCTCTTTGTAGTACCATAGAGGCGTTGTCAATGTCAAGTGGTACCCATCGACTAGCGGTTGAATGTACTGTGATGTTTTTACTGTCAATTTGTCAGTACGGGTGTCAGGCATGCCATCTACGCGGTGTGTCGCTCGGCGCAGAGCATGTACGCGTCGTCCCGAGACGCCGCGCTGCAGGCCGCGCAGTGGGCGCGCGCGCTGGCCGCACGACTTGCGCGCGCGCCGCCGCCTTCGTACTTGCACCAACGGGGACAGATCTTTGTAAGTACCTAGATTTATACCTTGTAAATTTAACTCACTTGTGCCCAGCCTTTTCTCAACCATGTTGGGGTCGGCTTTCAGTTTATCCGGATGCAACTGAATACCAGTGTGTTATATGGAGCGACTGTCTGTCTGACTTCCACAACCCAGTTACTGGGTAAAACGATACCCCTTGGTTAAACTGGTTAAGTTTTCGGCTTCTGACTATCGTTAACGACTGCCATAGATTTACAAATGACAGCCGGGACCGACGGCTTGAAGTGCTTTCCGAAGCACCGAAGAGTCTTAATATGTAACAAATGGTCACCTAACCAAAGAACAACCTTATCAAGGGTAGCTTAACCTTCAATCGACCCGTGATACTGTTATTAAATAAATTAAAAAAAAAAAAGAAGTATGTAAGAATCGTAGCATATGGCGCTCTGTAGTTTCTGCCTACCCCCATGGGAAAAAGGCGTGAGTTTATGTATGTATGTATGTAAAAATAAAATAAATATTCCACAACTTTTTCACACAACGCCATCTAGTTCCAAGCTAAGCTAAGAGCTTGTGTTATAGGTACTAAACAGCTGATAAACATACTTATATATTTCTAAATACATACATAATATTATAGATAAATTACACCCAGACACAGAACAAGTGATCGTGCTCATCACACAAACATTAATTCATTCATTTTTTTTCTCATTATGTAGCAATACGCTCATCGCTACTTGTAAATTGAACTCAACACCTAAAAACATCAGAAAAACACGGCAAAAATTCACAAACTGTTCCATATTTCACAGAACTGCATCATGGCGATCCGTGACTTCATAACCTCACACATCGAGTTCGTCCTCGACAAGAGTAGACTGTCTCCATCTGAACAGATGCATCGGGAGTTGCACGAGACTGTCGCGACGAGGGTCCGCGAGCTTCTACTGCAGATGTTCAAGCTAGGCTTTGAGGTAAGCATAGAATAGGAACTAGAACCATATTTATATTAATACTATCGGACCCGACAGACGCTGGCCTGCCCAATCTTTGGATTTAAACCCGATCGCAGTGCCACCTACCGCGTCCAATTGTGAATATAAACTATACCGATCCCAACACAAATACAACGAAAAAAAAGAAGTATCGAATTTGATGCAGTCGTTCAGAAGTTATGCGCGTGCCGACATTTCGGCGATTCATTTTCATTTGTAACTTAACCGTCACATTAAAAAAACCAAAAACGTGCCCTCGATGCCAAGCTACAAATTAATTCTTTAAATCCGTCGTGTAGTCATGATGCTTGGCCTCCTGGGCACATTTTTGCTGGTCATCTTTAATACAAGACTGTAGTGGCCAAAAGGTTAATGGTTTAAGTTAAATAAAAGCTTCGACATTGACAAAGTATCACGCATTTTAGACTATTCCTGTACTAAAACCCGGTTTTTGATTGCCTATTAACATTTTTTTTTCAACGCTATGCATGTATGCTGTTTTAAATATTAATTTTACCCCGATTTCTTCCTATACATATAGGGGTCTTACGGCCTCTATACTTATCTAAGCTCATCAATTATATTGAAAAGGAAATAGATAAATAGGTCTTCGAAAACCGAGTTTTAGTACAAAGACGAAAATACTAATTATTAATTAATTCTACTAGCGAGGTGCATGCACGATCAATGTATACTGCGCTACACTGCAACAGCTAATACACTGCCTTCTACGCACTTAATGTTGTCACAATTTAACTATTATCTCTAAGTATGTGTGTGTGATTGTGATTTTTACCACGACTACCCTATAAGAAGGGTAAATGTTTTCCGACGGTATCTTTGTATGTGTGTATTTTTGTCTATTTTAAAAGTACAAGAGAGAACTATACAAATAATGTAAAATTAAAATGTAAATAGTTGTTCTTCTAAAGAGAGCATTGTTCACATCATTTAGATAGAAACTAATCTGCCTGCCTTTTACTAACTAGGCTTCCGGCAACCGCCTATCTGACCTCCACAGCCCAACAAATCGGTAACCCAATACCCCTAATATAATAGACCCCTAATAGATGACAGAAAAATTCTTAGAGAATATAGAGAATATTAACTGTCCAAAGAAGTATTAACAGGTCGGCAAACTAAATGCATGGCATTTCAGCTTAACAAAAATACTCACCTCAAAATTAACAATACCTATAGTTATTTTCTCATGCCTTACTTACTATTATTTACTACTTCTGCCTTATATAACGCAACGTTCCTCTGTCTGTATTTTCGTTACTGTCTTTTCAACTCAAGAACCACTTTTTATTATTTTAAGTTAAATATTTTCCGAAGTGTTGGCAACACAGGGCTCAGTGCGCAACTGGTGCAACCCCAGCAGCTTCTAACCGCATGTACACCTAACGCACGCTTGTCCGCAGCTTCACAAAGAGTTGTACAAGTTCGTGCACAGCCACCGCGCCGAGGAGCCCGCGCTGCGCCGCCTGCGGCCCGCCTCGCTGCAGCCCGCGCGCTCGCCCGCGGTGGAGCGGCGCAGGAGGCCCGAGACCATGATAGTGCACGAGTCTATTAATCCCATGGTAGGGGACGGTAGGGGTGTAGGTTGTGTGATGCTTGGGGAATTCATTTACGCCCGATATTAATATTCTATCTCAATCCAAATCCCGATCCTTTGTTTTTGACGGCTGCTTCTGATTGGACATCTTTAAGACTCGGATAGGCGAATTCGGTCGTTGATTGGTTACAGACAAAGATCGGGATCAAGATAGCAACCGAGATAGATTATTAATATCCAGCGTTAGTGCCGCTAATCAAGCGTGGAAGCAACGCAGTCTCCGCGTAGTCGTAGAGTATACGCTGCGTAAACGTTGCGTGCATGCGATGTTGATGACGTGAACGCAACGTTAATGTTTCGCTGTATTGAACGCAGCCAGATAGGTATGTGATTTGGGAGTACAGCGTCAAAATATCTTGGTAGTGTTTGTTCAAAGAAATTTTGTGCTAACATTGTGTTGAATCTAGCTAGTAGATGAGCAGATATGCGGAACTACAGTATCCAGTTCTTCACCCTGGAGTTGTATTGTGTTGTAGTTTGTCGGTTTGAAATTGTGTCTAATTCTTAAATCCTTAAGGTTTGTTTTTAAACATTCGTCTTTGTTGAGTTCTTGTCGCTTTCATGTGTGTTTTTCAGCTAGTACATTTAACAGGTAAGTCGGTGAGGTCTAAGTTAAGTTACAATAAAGTGGTTCACTTCTAAAGATGTCTTGTAACACTGATGTCTCCTGATATTCTACCGTGTATACATTTATGTGGCTTTTTTTCTTACTTGTGCTGCTTGCTTTTTGTTGCACTAACAATAAAAATATCTACTTATGACAGTATTATACTATTTCAATAAGAATGTTTATCGTTATTTTTTATGTCATCCATAATCACTATTTTAGGTTTGGTTACGATTATCGGGCAGGTGTCCGCAACTCCACGTCCAAGCGCATATTTTGCGTATAATCACTGTTTGAACCACTTCTCTGACCCATGAGTACCCACACAACCCAAATATGACTCATGTTGATTGTTTATCAATAGGGTATATGCATGTATTTTTTTTAATATTTTTAATTCACTGTGTACAACGTTTTAACATAGTAAAATATATAAACATATTTAAAAATGAAGTAATGAAGTTTAAAATAAAAATACTGAATAAATTTGAGCTGTTTAAACGCCACCATTTTCGAGCGCCATTTCGATTACGTCATTTACTATGATCCTATCACTATTACTTTGGGTGTTTTCGTTCTTCTAACCATTTCACCATAAAAAAAGCTCAAAAACCAGTTTACCAGTATTGCTTGTACCCGAATGCAATAAACATTACCAGATTGTGCTTGTTACAAAACCACTTTCAGTCATTCTTCTTAAATGTTTTATAACATCACTATGAAGCCAAAATTACACTTGATCATTAAATTAGTTTACAACACACACTGCAATAATTATGTTTTCCTATAAAAAGTCCATTCCAATACTTAATGTCATACTTACACATTGTATGTTTTGTAGGCGTTGAGTTGTCGTCGTAGTATTTGACGTCAAGTTTCGTTATAACCAATGGTGATGCGTTTCACAAATTTGAATTTCCCGCGCTTAATTCGCACTTTTATTTTTAATTTTAAATAATTATGACGCTATTAAAAAGTAAAATAATGATTTAGTTCATATTTTCTGCCATTAAAGATTCGGAAAAAAAAATTCGAACCATATTTAAATTACACCCTCCCTTAATTACCCTTTATTAATTTACTGCCTCGTTGGTCTAGTGGTCGCAAGCGCTACTGCTGATCATGAGGTCCCGGGTTCGATCCCCGGGTCGGGCAAAGTGTTATTGAGTTTTTCAATCTGGGATTTCTCAGTAGCAGCCCGGAGTCTGGATTTGTGCCCGATGGATGGCAATAGGCTCGCCCCCTATTACATGGGACTTAAACATAATGGCGAAATGTGGGTGTACTACCAGGTACACCTCTGCCTAGCCCTTCGGGGATTACAGGCGTGACGATATGTATGTATGTATGTATTTAAATTACATGCATATTCCCTATTGTGTGTACTTTGTGTACAGTGAAAGTGTTAAAACACCAAAAAGTTCATGAAGTTTGTCCCTCTCTGTAGCAGACAGTTATTTCAAGTGTGCCTGGTCTTCCAGATCCACAAGGAGCTGCACCGCCTGGTGGCGGAGGCCCCCCGCCTGCCCCCCGCGCCCCCGCGCCGCGCCCCCGCGCCCCCCGCGCCCCCCGCGCGCCGCACGCGCTTCCTGCGCTCGGACAGTATCGTGGACGAGTACGAGAACAGTGTGTTCGACGAGCGCCTGTTCGACAATATACATCACTTTGGGGAGAATCCGGTGAGTGAGAAATAAGATAACAATACAGGGTGACTTTGAATAAATGCGACAAAATGAATGAATGGGAGCTTCAGTTACAGTAACTTAGTAATTGTAAACTGTTTTTTCTACAATCTAAATCGTTTAAAAAGATCACGTGATTATCGTTTTTAAATAGTCCACTGACGTTATTATCTTCATATAAGTACGAATTATCGGTATTTCAGAAAAATAAATAATAAGCAAAATAAATAAGAAAAACTAAAGTATCAAAAAATCTCGTCCGACTCATGACAGTGCTCAATAATCGTCGTCGAGTACTCATGTTATTAAAAGTTGCCGTTCATAATGGTAATTTACCTAATTTTGCCCATTTTCTAGTAAAGAATCGCGCGACTTGCATCATTTTAACGTTTTCCGTAACACTGTTAAAAGTTCATTAATTTTAAATTTGATATGTTCAATATTTTCTTGACAACACATAGTATTGTATACTTAAATTTGTCGCATCAACTCAATTTCACCCTGTATAATATTGCATTTCCATTACTTACCCATAAGTACGCACTCGTGTTACGTGAGTCACTGACGAACGGTGTAACGGTGTATTTATTTATCACTAGCCAAATTTTCACACGATGTTTTACAAATGAATATAAACTACTTTAACTATGGGGTCAATTAGGACATCTCGAAAAACAACTAGGCTATTTCATACATTTTGTTCAAGTAAATATTTAAGTTTTGTATACAACAGCTGTTTTTTTTATTAATACTTCCGAATTGAGAATTTGAGTCCAAACTATTGTGTAATAAATGGTCTACCTGATATTTTTAACGCAGCTAACCCCTTCCAATATATAATGTTCCCATCATCATCTTCACAGACTCAAAGCAGCATCGAACTCCTTCTATCAGGAGAACAGCCTCCCACAGAAGATGAAGTGGAACTCAGGGTGCCGGTGGAACGAAGTGCCAGCTGCGAAGAGAGACAGTGGGCTGCAAGAGTGGCCCGGGGAGTCATACAGTTCGCGAGGTGCTGGATGCTGTTCGTGGTAGAACGCTGTGATAGAGGACGAGGACTTAGACCCAGGTGAGCAGGTCTAGGAGACCTAGTAGGCTAAGGTCACCTGGTGATCAAAGTCACCACATTACTCCGTAAAAACGGGCTAAGTAAGTCTTGGGCTACGTGCAATGTGCGGTCCCGCAGTTGCCCCTTACATGAGTGCTCCACTATACGTGTAGTGGAGTTACCCTGAACAAACAAAAAAAACTAGATTTTATTTTCTCATTTTGTCGGCTTTCTGAAGGAATGTATTATGTAATTTTGACGTTGAATTTTTCTTTGTTTTACATTTTGAAATTATAACTTTCAAGTCTTAAAAGTATGCATTATTAGACTTCTAACTACAACACTATATAGCTTGACGTAATCCAGGTATATAGCTACCGGTTTTTTCTGTATCCTATGTGCTTTAAATAAACTTTGTTAATCCTCATTAATACCGCCCGCGTCGTTGCACAAACTTCTTCCACAAATGCCATTAATGAAGTGTTGAAGTTGAAGATACAACATTAAAATGTATAGCTTCTCATGATGGAGACTAAAGACAGTTTTTGTTTACAGATGGGCGAGTCAAGGTTTAGAATTTCTAATGCTGGCCTGCGACCCCTGCAACACGAAGCATTTAAGTGAAGAAGAGTTTGAGGTAACTATTCTTAATAAATGAATAATAATATTCCATAACTTTCATGTTCTGGGTACTAGACAACTGACAAATATAGTTATTTCTAAATGCATATTATAGATAAATTTCACCCAAACACAGAACAATTAATGATCGTGCTCATCGCATTAACATTTGTCCTGAGTGGAAATGTAACCCACGACCTCCGGCATGGCAGTCCGTTTCAGGCCAACAGGCCAGTCAATGAAAAATCCAAGATTATTATTATTATTTTAACAAAGTCACAGTGA
The DNA here is from genome assembly GCA_921972225.1 of Euplexia lucipara. Taxonomy (NCBI): domain Eukaryota; kingdom Metazoa; phylum Arthropoda; class Insecta; order Lepidoptera; family Noctuidae; genus Euplexia; species Euplexia lucipara. The sequence goes on along the minus strand of OV179152.1, from coordinate 975,205 downwards.
TAATAATCAACAATAATACGAGTAGCAAACAAATAAAATTCATGTTTGTTTGTCAGACAGACGTGTTGCTGAGGATTTTGTTGCTCTAATTTTTTTCCCAGCATAAATATTAGGAGATAGTGAAGGACTTGTTTTTTGGGGGATTATCTTATATAATTCTGTCGTCATCCATCATCATTACTATTGTATTGTATTCATTTGTGTTATTTCAGGAGCTGAAAACCCTGATGGATGGGTGTATCTCACACGTGATTGGCTCCCGGCCCGCGCCCAACCCGCCCACACATTCGCCGCGGGTTCGCCCGCGTTTACCGGTATGTATACTTGACAACCTATAATACAAAATGGATAATGATACTAGCCTGTTACTGCCCCACTGCTGGGCGAAGGCCTCTTTTCAAAATGAGAAGGTACCTTCATTGATCACCACGCCTGCTAAGGGGTGATGGAGATCTAAGTATTCTAAAGTTAACTGAAAATGTTGTTGTCAATTTAGTTCTTGTCAAAAAATTACATGTCCTCCTTTTTATAAGTCGGTTAGAAAATCAAATTAAACTTTAATTTGCGATTTTACTACTGTTCTTAATTTGAGACAAGTCTTAACTATGTGTGACCACGTAAGTTGTACACGTTTTTTAATCGGCATCTTTTGGCAGGGCAGGGCTGTCCGAAAGCCTAACAAAAACTGGACATGAAAGACTTGTAAATATTTGGCCGGCTTTATGGTAATATCAATCAATTACCTGGCAATTCTAGCTGCAGCCCACCTTTGCCTTCCAGGCTTCAATGCCAATCCCTGTTGTTAAGAAATGTATAGAAAATATATAACTTGTAAATATTTGATTACAGAGTCCGTTCCCGAACAACTGTCCGAGTCGCGAGGCGCCCACCCCGCCCACTCCTCCTCCCATAGAAGCCGACCCGCTCTGCTACCCAGAAGTCGAGTGTAATGGTAAGGTCAAAAGTCGTCTTTCGAGGTCATAGACTCATTGAAAGTCCGGGCATTATCTTGGTCTACTTGGCTAGTCAGCTACCTGCTAAACTGCAATTTTCAGACCTCAAAAATCAATCAAAATCAAAAGTCTTTATTCAAACTAGGCTGAGAATCAGCACTTTTTGAATGTCAAAAAATACATAAGACAGTCCCCCAAAAACGCCCCACCCTTCGCCACTTCCAAGTGTTTTTGCTGGCAAGAAGAAGTGGCGGAACAAACTCCCCAGCAACACATCTGTCTGATTCGTTTGAAAAACTGTACAAATAATATTTTATATACAATGACATGTTCAATAAATAGCACTAAGGTGTATACACTTTATAAAACATTACATTTCAGAATGATTGTCACGTGTTAGCTAGCACTATCCAATATACCAAGAAGAAAAAAAAGAGTGAATAAAAATATTCACATTAACATTTAAATCTAAACTCAAGCAAAACGACAACAAAACTGAAAAAAAATAAAATAAGATCCTCCAGGCATAAAAGGCGTACCAGTTGCAATGCTGGCTTATATTCATAAGGCTGTGACTTTACGTTTAAAATGATAATCTAAGACCATCGAAGTGAAAGAAGAAGTCAATTGTTTAGTAATGAATTAATTAACACAAAAATGGATAATTTATAATATTTTTTTTTGTAATTTATCTGATGCAAATAAATTGAATTGAATAGGGAATATGCATGTAATTTAAATATGGTTCGAATATTTTTTTTCCGAATCTTTAACGGCAGAAAATATGAACTAAATCATTATTTTACTTTTTAATAGCGTCATCTTCTTCTTCTTATATATAAAATTCTCGTGTCACAATGTTCGTTCCCATACTCCTCCGAAACGGCTTGACCGATTCTCATGAATTTTTTTATGCATATTCAGTAAGCCTGAGAATCGGCTACTATCTATTTTTTTAACCTCTAAGTGATGAGGGGTGTTCACCCCAATTTTTTTTTTTTATTCTTTCGAATTTTTTTTTTTATTACTTTTTTATGATGTGGCATCAAAAAATACATACAACTCTAAATTTGCACTTTTTTATCACAACCCTTGCTTTTTAATAGTCATAGCAGAACTTTTAATGACTTTTTGAAATATCACGAGGAGAGGGAAGAGGGAGGGAGTGGGAGGGGGAGGGGGAGGGGCGTCAGAGTAGGGATCGTGAGAGGGGGAGGGGGAAGATTGTGAAAGGGAAGGTAGAGGAGGGGCAGGGGCTGCGGGAGGGATGGGGAGGGGAGTGGGGGGAGGGATGGGTAGGGGAGTGGGGCAGGGATGGGGAGTGGGAGAGGAGGGAGGTCAGGACAAAGGGAGGGGGCGGAGAAGGAGGGAATGAGAGCGGGAGGATAGGGGAGGGGTAGAGAAAGGGTGAGGTGAGAGGGGTAGGAGAAGGGTGGGGTGAGAGGGGTAGGGGAAGGGTGAGGTGAAAGGAGAAGGGGAAGGGGAGCGGACGAGGCAGGAGGGGAGGAGGAGGGGAGGGGCTTGGGAGGTGTGGGGGAGAGTTAGGGAGAGGGGGGAGGGGAGGGGAGAGAAGTTGATAAAAAATACTATGCAATAGCTTGACCGCGGCAGTCTCCGAGTGCCATTACGTCATTTTCTCTTTTTTATTTAACCATTCAATCGCAATGTGCCACAGCGAAGCGTGGCAGGGTAGGTACAGCTAGTAATTATTTAAAATTAAAAATATGAGTGCGAATTAAGCGCGGGAAATTCAAATTTGTGAAACGCATCACCATTGGTTATAACGAAAAATTACGTCAAATACTACGACAGCAACTCAACGTCTACAAAACATACAATGTGTAAGTATGACATTAAGTATTAGAATCTTCGATCAATAATAGCACTAGATGTCGGGTCGGCGTCAAAAATCCGTCTCGGTAAATATAAGCTCAATAGAAACCGGGGTTGGTATTTTGTTTTGTTTGCTTGAAACACGGCCAATGTAAACACGTCCCACAATGCCGCAGTGTGTATTCAACAGTTGCAAAAATAATCCCCGAAAACGTAATTATTCGGCCGGAGTATTTTACTTTCAGAAAGGACATGAAGAATAAGTTATAATTTAAGCTATAATTTAACAATTAATATCAATTTTTTTACAAAATTACCGATTTTAAACCACCGCTACAAATGTTTGACCAATGCTCGCCAACATTTGCACAAACTTTTGTTTAACTGAACAGCAGATGCATGGAGTAGATTTGTATTGTAATCATTTTAATAATTTGTTACTAATATTTATAAATTTGTTGGTTAAATACGGTTAATGCTACTTTAGTTTTGTTTCGTTTATTATTGGCCACCGACTTTCGAAACTGGAGTTATTTTTCACCTGGCGGTGTTTTTTTAAGGTTTATTTTTTCGTAAAAAAGTTTTTGTTTCGCCATTTTTAGCTTCGTGTGTCAAGAAAGTCTTTCAAAATTTCAAAGAATCATTGAAATCGCTTAACAATATTGCTAAAGAAGTTCTATCTAAACATTGATCTGTACATCTCTGCCGGGCCCCTTTTAAAATAGACAGGCGTAATGTTATGTTATGCAAATATAAGTACTCTGCATAGACATCTCACTGTAGCAATCGCGAACAATTTGCTGTTATGTCTTGAAGAGTTCCGTCGCCTGTCTTTTTCATCAGTTTTTTTTTCACAAAATGTTACCTACTTTCTAAATGAAAATGCTTGATTTGTTACTAAAAATGTAAAAATTGGTACGTGTGTACCTATATTTTTTTGAAGAGTTCCCTCAATTCCTCAAGGGCCCCTCATTAGATATGAGTTTTTATACAAATGGGACCAATCTGTTTATATACCCTATCAATTAAAAAATAATTTTGAAAATCGTCTTTAAATGACGGAGTACTGAGGTCACAAAACCTAAAAAAAAACAACCGAATTGATAACCTCCTCCTTTTTTAGAAGTCGGTTAAAATAATTTGATTTCATTCAATGATTTTTAACCAGCTGCTCCCCGTGGTTTAACCCGCGTAAACCAGGAGTAGTTAAAAGTAGCCTTAGCCTATGTGTTAATCCAGGATATAAGCTACTTACATAGTAAATTTCATCCAAATCTGTTCAGCCGTTTGAGCGTGAAGAAGTAACAAACATACAAACACACACTCTCACACTCAGAAACTTTTGCCTTTATAATATTAATGTGAAAACTTCTAAATCGCATGCAAAAGTAGACGTATTTTTTTTTTGTTGGTTGATTTGATTATAATGAGCCAACCCGCAGACAATTAATAGCAATGTCTCAATAAAATAACTATTGTACTAATTTAGGCCTACTACTTTTTTAAAATGGGTCAAATGTAATTATTTGCTACCATTATAAAACAAACCTTCGCTCGCATAAGAAATATAAATGATTATTCTGCAACTCTACGTCTCAATTCTTACTGTGTTCTGAGCATTGAAATGTCATACCAAGAACTACGCCTAGTTCCAAAATAGAGTAAAGACGAAATTGTGAACAAAACGTATTTAACCGTTTTTTCTGGGCCATAAGTTTCATTTTAGAAAAAATATTTTTGTACTTATTATAAAAATGGCTTTTATTTTTAAGTCACATTTCAAATTTATTCCTTTTACTTTTCTCCGACGACAGAAGGACTTTGGCATAAATATTTTGCAATTGTAATTAAACTTTATGCTTGAGTGTCAAGGTTTATAATGAACTGAACTTGAAAATATTATAAAACATTTTTCTATATTCGTAGTAAGAAATGCAATTGTTTATGCGTGTCTAAACGTGGACACTTTTGCGAGGTATTTTTGTTCCTGATCTTGTATCTAGTGCTATTATTGATCGAAGATTAGAATGGACTTTTTATTGGAAAACATAATTATTCCCGAGTGTGTTGTGAACTAATTTAATGTTCAAGTGTAATTTTAGCTTCATAGTGAGGTTATTTACGAACATTTAAGAAAAATTACTGAAAGTGGTTTTGTATAAGCACAATCTGATAATGTTTATTGCATTCGGGTACAAGCAATACCGGTAAACTGGTTTTTGAGCTTTTTTCATGGTGAAATGGATAGAAGAACGAAAACACCCTAAGTAATAGTACTGGGATCATAGTAAATGACGTAATCGAAATGGCGCGCGAAAATGGCGGCGTTTAAACAGCTCAAATTTATTCTGTATTTTAAATATTTTTTTAAGCTTCATTACTGCATTTTTTAATATGTTTTTATTTTGTTACTATGTTAAAACGTTGTAAATAGTAAATTAAAAATATAAAAAAACATACATGCATATACCCTATTGAAGTGAAACCAATAAGCAGTTAACTGTTATAACAATAAAAAAACCATTGGTAAGCAAGTCGACCAGTCACCACAAGCAGCACCCGTTCACGAGCATAACGCAAAGATCAGCCATTACTTCCCTCGCCACCTACTGAATATACCCATATACTTATATGTCATAAGAATCGGTCAAGCGTATTTGGAGGAGTTTTTTAACAAACACTGTGACGCGAGACTTTGTATAATTACATATTACATTAAGATGACAAAAAAATCGTCTTCTTGACATTTTGATATTGGTGTCCACTAATCTCCAAATTTCCGTCGCGGTCGTTTCCAGGACACAGACGCCGCGTGTTGGCCGCGATAGAGCGCGTGGACACGGAACGTGACTCGCGCCTGCGCAGCAACAAGAGCGTGGGCCACGTGCTGGGCGCGCCGCTCACCAGCTACGAGCCCAAGCTGCGCCAGCTCACCTTCAAGTGGCAGCGGGGGCTCAAGATAGGAGCCGGCACCTTCGGCAAGGTGAGATATACTGCAGTCCCATAGAGCGCGTGGACACGGAACGTGACTCGCGCCTGCGCAGCAACAAGAGCGTGGGCCACGTGCTGGGCGCGCCGCTCACCAGCTACGAGCCCAAGCTGCGCCAGCTCACCTTCAAGTGGCAGCGGGGGCTCAAGATAGGAGCCGGCACCTTCGGCAAGGTGAGATATACTGCAGTCCCATAGAGCGCGTGGACACGGAACGTGACTCGCGCCTGCGCAGCAACAAGAGCGTGGGCCACGTGCTGGGCGCGCCAAGAAGAATAGAGAAATAAACATGAGGTATTACGCGGATGACACGCTGGTCACGGCCCGAGGGAGCTCGCACAGGGAAGCGGCGTAGTTGGCGACGGCTGCGTCTTACAGGTGGTGGCCTGCATACGGCGTCTTGGCCTGGAGGTGGCCCTCAGCAAGACAGAGGCTATGGTATTACATAGCCCCCGTCGGGCGCCACCCGCCGCATCACCCTAGTGGTCGGTGGAGTCCGAATCGCTGTCGAGTCCACCTTGGATTGGTGCTCGTTAGTCGTTGGGATTTCGGACCCACTTCCGGCGGCTGGCGCCCAAGTTGTTTGGCGCGGCCGGGGCGTTGTCAACGCTGCTTCCTAATTTAGGGGCCCCAAGCGCCGAGGCTCTACGGCAGGTCGTGCGATCGATGGTCTGTACGGGGCCTCGATCTGGGCGGCTGACCTGACGGCCGGCAGCATCGCTGTCCTGCGTAGACCACAGCAAGCGATGGTCGTCTGAGTCATCAGGGGTTATTGCACGATCTCCTACGAGGCGGCCGGAGTATTGGCCGGATCCCCGCCCTGGGACCTGGAGGCAAAAGTACTCGCGTCACTGTACCGGTGGCGCGAGGAAATGCAGGCGCGCGGCGAGCGACCGATGCAGCGACACATGGAGTTGCGTCGGTCGCAGCTGCGCGAGGTCCTGGTGACGTCATGGCGGGACAGGCTTTAGAGCCCTACCGCCGGCCTCGTCACCATCGAGGCGGTCCGGCCGGTGCTCGCGCGCTGGCTCGGGAGGAGGCACGGCTCCCTGTCGTTTCGGGTGACGCAGATACTTTCCGGGCACGGTTGCTTCGGAAAGTACCTGTGTCGCATAAACAGGGAGCCGGACGCCCGGTGTCACCACTGCGTCGACTGTCGGGAGGACACGGCGCGGCATACGCTGGCAGAGTGTGCCGCGCGGGAGGAGCCGCGCCGTGCCCTCGTCTCTGGAGTAGGCAGTGACCTGTCGCTGCCGGCCGTGGTCGAGAGGATCAGAGGCAGCGTCGATCGAGAGGTCCTGGGACGCGGTGGTGTCCGCATGCGAAACGGTCATCTCGCAGAAGGAGGCTGCGGAAAGGGAGAGGGAGAATATCTCTACTCACCCGGCCCGCAGCAGGCGCACTGGGCGTAAGCGGAGGGTGGACAACGCCCTCTTCCAGCCCCCCTGAATGTGTCAAGGACACGGGAACGTCCACCGCCCGCCACGTACACGGACCCGAGGTGACAGCGCGTCGTGTTCACGCGCGCCCCTCTTAGACATCGCGAGGGGAGTCTAACACCTCACTCCCCTCGCTGCCTTGGCGAGGCCCCCAAGGCTAGAACCAGTCGGGGGTCGCGGAAGTATCTTCTGTTCCCGTGACCCCCGGCGCAGGTGTGAGAAGGAACACGGGGTGATTTTTAGTCAGTAAGGGTCTGACAGACCCCTCCGCCCTCCTCGGGTGGGGCAGGAGACATCCATCAGGATTTTCCACCCGTAAAATAAAAAAATAACTTTATTTGGACACACAGAACATAAAATAAAAGATACAGACACTTAGTAAAAAAAAAACAAAAAAAGAATAAAAAACTAAAGACAAAAATAAAAAAAACAATAACAAAAAGACCTGTGCGAGACCAAAAAGGTGTCTATCTTAGCATTAGCTGTGACATTTAAAAATATAAATATTGCAGCGCTATTATTCTGATAGAGCCCGAATTATCAGTTGTGTGGTACTTATAACACAAGCTCTGCTTAGTTATGGTCTAGATGGCGGTGTGTGAAAGTTGTGGAATATTATTAAGTATACATTAACTCACGACTTTTTCACATGGTCGAAATCGGTGGGTTTTGCTAAATTGCACGCCGTCATCTGCCACTTCACGTCGCTGCGTGCGTTAACACAAGTAATTTATATACCAACATTAACACTAAATAAACTCAAGCAAATGTAACGCAACTGACTAAAAAGAAGCCTCCCGGTATTATTATAAAGGTCATTTGTCTCTCCGCAGGTATACACAGTGGTGAACACTGAGAGTGGGCAACTGCTGGCCATGAAGGAGCTGTCGGTGGGCGTGGGAGACCGGCGAGCTCTGCAGCGCGCCGCCAACGAGCTCAAGGTGCTGGAGGGAGTGCTGCACCCGCATCTCGTGCGGTACTACGGCTGTGAACTTCATCGGGTAAGATACTCTTGTACTCTTGGCCACAAAAATCTACAATAAAATTCCGAATGATTATTAATGTTTTTAAAAATAAATTGTTTAAATTTCTCATTGGAAAAACTTATTACTCCGTTGCTGATTTTTTTTATTGACAAATTTTTAAACTAAGTGTTTTATGTCCACATGACGAAAATCTGTTGTTTTTTTTGGTTTTTTGTATTGTGTCTGTCTAATTTTATACTTAGAATCATATTTTTATTGTATTCTATTATATTATTTAATTATTTGTATGCCCTAGTGGCTGATCGTGGTATGAACATTATTTTATTTACTGTAATTAACACCTGCATGTAACCCATGTATCACAAATAAACGATTTTGATTTTGATTTTTGTATCTAGCGAAAAACGCATTTTTTTCTCTTTAAAAGTAGGTACAGACGCCAGCACGTCAAGCTACCCTAAAATGTCATATTTTCCCAATTGAACATGAACCTTACTCTGTTTGTAATAAAGTTGAAAAACTGTCAAAGGAATGTGACACATTGGGGTAGCTTAATGTGCTGGCTTTTGTACAATCTACCAGAAGCGTACATCTTTTAAAAAAGAGGTGTATTTTATTGCGCGCAATGAAAAGCGTGTAACTTTCGATCAGCTGAGCGTACGGCTACGGCCGCTCGCGCTTGTTCGTTGACCGCACGGTTGAGTTTAGTATCTTTTGCATTTTTGTAACTTCAAATGCGTAATTTGTTTTGAAAAATAGATAATTTTGATAATGTTTGTACGGAGGACAGTTTACTAATAAAACTTGGAATTCGATTTTAAAAAAAAACGTAAAAAAATCACTTCGACTTCCAATATCTCCAGAACCAATGAATTCAAAGGTATGTTCTAGAAGAAAAAACTATCCCAGCGGGTAGAATATGTAGTTTTTGTTTACGTTAAGGGCTTTTTACAGCCTGTATAGTTTAAGAAAGAAAGTCGTTAAAAAAAGAAAGTATAAACATTTAATTTATTTTATAACACATTTGCTTGTAAAGGATCTCTTATTCCGCCAAATTCAGTATCGTAATATAATGGTAATGTAAAACGCACGGTTTGCAAGATGCGCCGACTTAAAACGAACGGTTACTTTTTTTAAATCTTAGCAAAGAGTTTTTATGTCAGAAAAGTGGGTAACATTTTATGAATAAAATTAACTTTGGGAGATAAAATATAAAAAATAAACATTTAACTTTTTAATTTAATTAATTTACTTTATTAATAATTCTGGCTGTCATTGTGCCTTTGACTTAAAAAAAAACTGACGTGTTTCAAGATAAATAAAAAAAAAACTGTTGTTAATAGTCTAATAATCGTATCTGTCAAGTGTCGATTGTTGATAATATCATGTTTGAAGTTATCTATTAGTATTTTTTGTGTGTACTGAAAACGTGGCAAAGATTTAAGGCTATTCAGTCTACGAAATGACGTCATCACGAATTCAAATTAGTGGCTTAAAATTAAATGTTTTACGAAAAAAAATTACCTGAAGAATACTTTATATACCGAATTGAAATAAATGATTAGACTTTGTCTTTAACTTTATTCTTTTTGAGTTGTCTGCAAGCACTGCTTGACTCGTCGGTGTGTGTGTCGCAGGAGGAGATGCTGCTGTTCATGGAGCTGTGCGTGGAGGGCTCGCTGGAGGCGCTGGTGGCCACGTCGGGCGCGCTGGCCGAGCCCGCCGTGCGCCGCTACACCGTGCAGCTGCTCAGCGCCGTGCGCGAGCTGCACTCGCGGGCCATCGCGCACAGGGACATCAAAAGTTAGTTCATACATTCACTTACTACCATAAAAAAAACACTTGAAGTTTTCGTCTTTCCTTTTGTATAAAAAAAAAAACTATAGCTGCTCCAGCAAACTTCACTCTGCTTTAAAATCAAATTAAATTGAGTAATCAAAATTTCTGGATGGGTTGCTTTCGGGCCGATTCCCTCCATTGAAACAACTTGACTTATACGGCATTTATCGTTTTAATGTATGGTGCTGGAACAAACTAAGTCGATGGTTTGCCGACTTGTCAAATGTAAACAAATCAAATAATCTTGACAAATGACACTTGTCCATTTCATCAGAGATGGCGTCGTTACATACGAAAAATGTATTTTCTATTTTTTTTTATGAAATTTCTAACGTCCCAAATAGCAGCTTAACTAACTATTAAACTTAGTTACGCTAGATTTTTATTAAGTAAATAAAAATCTATCATGACTACCATAATGATACTTATCTTGTTTTTAGTTTAGTTTCTCCATTTAAAAAAATGTGTAACATCGATGTTATCAGATGTAAAACATCGAAATTATTTTGTATACCTTATAGTCATTTGCATAAAAGAACAGATTACGAGAGGAATCAGATATGGCATAATGAAAAGATAAAGTACTACAAAGTTCCATAAAATAATGACTGTTTATTACATAAATATTAATTTTTATTAAAAACTATATTTTAAAAAACACCTGTAATCACCTATGTTCACAAAATGAATTTGAATTTGAATTTGAAAAAAAATATTTGAAACCGCGACCACTCAGTTCATATCGTGGCGATGCGTCGCCGCGGTTTGTATCGCCACACCAATGATCAGGTTTACCCTCGCCTATAGATGTTTCACATCAAAAATAAACTCAATAAACCTTATATTGTGTTTATCGCTTTACTAATAAACTTTGTGACTGGTTCACCAGGTGGCAACATCTTCCTGACCAACGAAGGCCACTGTCTGAAGCTGGGCGACTTCGGCTGCGCCATCAAGATCCGCGCCAACACCACCGCGCCGGGAGAACTGCAGGGATTCGTCGGCACACAAGGTTTGTTACTATAGGGAGACGGAAATGACAATACAGGTCAACTTTGCAGCAGTTTATAGTAATACTGTAGTTTTAAGCAAATCCAAGGCGACAGGTAATTAGGCACAAACCCCTGGGACCCGTCGTGTGTGTGTGAAGAGACTGGGTACACCCGCGAATAGTTCTACCACTGGTGGGGATTGTTTCGAAACGTTCATTAGATTCATTGATGGTCTTACAGATGACGACTGAAGCGCTTTCTCTACCTAGTTTTTGTTATTTGTAATCTGTTATAAATACAAATTTAAAATTCTTTATTTGTGAAACACTGGTTGAGACATGTTGTAATTTAAATGCTAGAGCTGCTATTTCCTGCCGTGACATGCGTACAAATTTAACAATATAATCAATTTAATTTCTATAGGTACCTACAGTATATTATAGTCATTGTGAAAACAAAAATTATATTATATAACAAAAATTACAAATAATCCAAGTGTCAATGAAGAAGTCGGTCAAAAATGACCTCAATTGAAATTAGTATATTTTAGTTTATCTGTTCCACTATGAAATCCATGAGCATCTCTTTGAAAGAACCCAAGCATCGGGCAGTTCTAATGTCCTTAGACAATTTGTTAACAATCCTAGGAGCCATACCAGATATGCTTTTTGAATGTAGTGCTGTTTTGTGACGTTTTAGAACGAATCAGATTTTTCCGACGTTTCTTTGATTTTAAAAGCTTTTGGATAACATTACATTTTGGAATACAAATACTGCCAAACACCTGCGACAATTAATAAGCCTTCCTTTTTCGCTAGTTGAAGATCACTAACAAGACAAAATGCCCGACTTTATTGTCATTGTTAATATATCCGACTCGTAATGAAACTAGGGAAATATTATTATTGCAACGGGAGTAGATTGTTCTGCTTTATAGTTCCTTTTTATCTCAGTAAAAATATTATAAAAATGTTTGTTTTTATTTAATTAAATAGTAATTTTGTGATATTTTAGCTTACATGGCTCCTGAGGTGTTCATGAAGTCATCGGGTCACGGACGCGCCGCGGACATTTGGTCGCTCGGCTGCGTCGTCACTGAAATGGCTTCCGGCAAGGTAAACTATCGTTTTAATAATAATAATGTAGCTGCATCATACCGTAGAAGCCAACCACAGCGCGCCGCGCGCGCCGGCTGAGTGAGTGACCGGCCGGAGAGCCCTAGTTCGACCGCCGGGTGCCGCGCTGTCGCCACCGCGATGGTGGCGCCCTCGTCCTTCAATTACGCGAACTACCGATTTGCCAGTACTGTGTAGTGATTGGTTAATTTATTTTGTATAGTTTTTTAGAACCACCCGAATATTTATTTTTTAAGAAAAGTGATTTAGTATATAAGAAACTGTGCTGGGCGAAATAAAATCAGAATCATTTTGAATCCTGAACTGGTCGTTTCTCTCCATTACCCTGACTCTCAACAATAATAATAATAATTCTTTATTCTCAGGCAACTGGGCCCATAAAAAAAATACACATATAATCTTACATAATAATAAACGAATACATACAAAATCACAATTAAATAAAAACGCAACGTAATGCGCTGAGTCGTGATGTAATGTAGCTTTCCGCAAAAACGTCGATCACACATCACCGCTCGGCCAAAATTGTTTCTTCATAAAGGTCTGCAAATGGTGTGTTGGAACTCGCACCACAAAGGACTTAAAATTAGTCTTGTGGCGGGACTCGCAAACTCTCGAACTCTCAACTCTCTCTATTTTTTGTAAACAAAATGGCACAGTCTATTGGCGACTTTCAACGAATCAAGTGTTTGATCCTCTCAATGGCAAGCATAGACTACTCTATTACACATAATTATCAAATATGCATAAATGGATTAATTCCGATATATGGGCAATTGTTACTCTTAGATCTATTCATTGGATTTTAATGAAACTTTACAATAACATAGCTATGACATAACCCAGATTTAAAGATATTGTGTCATCATCTGCCTAGCCTTTTCCCAACTATGTTGGGGTCGGCTTCCAGTTTAACCGGATGCAGCTGAATACCAGTGTTTTACATGGAGCGACTGCCTGTCTGACCTCCACAACCCAGTAACTGGGTAACATGATACCCCTTGGTTAAACTGGTTGTCAGACTTTCGGGCTTCTGACTACAAGTAACGACTGTCAAAGATCTACAAATGACAGCCGGGACCAACGGCTTAACGTGCTTTCCGAGGCACGGAGGAGTCTTGGTATGTAATAAATGGTCACCCATCCACGGACCGACCTCGTCAAGCGTAGCTTAACCTTCGATCGACCCATGCGGCTGTTATAATTTAGCCACAAGCTCCATTTAAAGATATTGTGTGATTTGTCCAAATTATAACGATTAGGGTCTAGAAAGTAGGAAAAAAATCAGCCATCTGCGAGCTATTCTGGCGAGTTACAGGTTCTTAAATTCACGCTTAATTATTTTATTTCAAAAATGTATTTCTCTCCACAGCGTCCATTCTCCCAGTACGACAGCAACTACCAGATCATGTTCCTGGTCGGCTCTGGAGGAAGGCCGGAGATCCCCACAACGCTGTCCGACGAGGGGCAACAGTTCTGCCTGTCCTGCCTCACGCACGACGCGGACGTGCGACCCAGAGCTGAGACGCTCACCTTGCATCACTTCCTTATGGTAAATTGTTAGGTTAGTTACAATAGATACTAAGCAGGTTGTAAAAAGACCGATCACATAGCCGATAACTACACACTCCGTACATATAATTAAGTAACTTTGCTCCCTATTTAAAAAAGAGATGTTTTTTATTGCGCGCAATGAAAAGCGCGCAACTTTCGATCAGCTGAGCGGCCACTCGCGCTTGGTCGTTGATCCGACCGCCCGCTTGTGTTTAGTACCTATTCCTTGCATTTTTGTAACTTCAAATGCATATTTTTTTTTTGAAAAATCGATAATCTTGAGAATATATTTTGTTCGGAAGAATTTTTACTAATGACACTTGGAATACGATTTTGAAAAAAAGACGACGCTATTTTATTTGACCTTCAATATCTCCAAAACCAGTGAATTCCCAGATATGTTCTATAAAAAAAAACTGTCCCAGTGTTGGGTATTACATGTAGTTCGATTACGTTAATGGTCTTTTTACAACCTGTAGATATGATTGCACTACTAAACTCAGTGCGAATAAACGTCTTGTTTCCGGAGGGCTTATGCAGCGTGTCTTATGTAGCATAAGTCATCATAGAATAGAATACTCCATTATAGATTAGAATACACTGCATAATATTATATAAGCGGCCACGCCCTTTATTAAGATGTAAAGGGCGTGCGGAGGCTTCTTTTTAGTCAGATTAATGATAGGCTTTTGTTTGAGTTTAGTTGTCAATGTCAGGATCTACTAGTATATTGGAGTGTGCCAGCTAACATGTAGCAAATAATGTAATTTGATTGATTTATTGTGATAGCTAATTGTACTGTAAAAATTCAAGTTCTTCTAACTGATCAGACAGACGTGTCACTGGGAAGTTTGTTCAGCCACTTCATTTTCGACCTCATACTTAACAGGCGAGCCTTCAATCACTAGGTCACTACGCTGTATACAATAGCTCTGTATTTAAAATATCTAATTTGTGTTTTCAGGTAAAATCCGATGAGAACGACTGCAACTGCGAGCCAGGGTTCCTAATGGCTAAATGACGAGAGGAATGACGTCACTCGGTCATCAAAAACGTATACAACATCTAGTCGACTAGGCACACCATTGAATTACTAACATACTTACATATTGTTATGGTAGTATGACATTGTTTGTTTACACAGAGCAAGGAATCGTCACACTGGCAACTTTTAGATAAGGCTCTTCAAATTATTGGCACTAAATGTGTCACGAATTCTATCTTTGTCGCCATTTCTGTGACGGCCTGGTTAGCGCAGGGGTTGGGCTATTGGCTGCTGCGCTGCGTTTCCCGGTTTCAACTCCCGCACAGAACAAATCTTTGTATGGCCTACAAATAGTTGTTCCGGGTCGAGCTGTCTGTGTATGTGATTTTAAATGTTTGTAAATACACCCCTGATATATAACAAATCTAGTATGGCAGACAATATTTTTGTATTTATAAAAATATTGTCACTTAATTTATAGACCATTTCTATCGTAGTGTAAGAAAATAGCAAAAATAAATAAATATCCACATCTTTCACACAACGCCATCTAGTCCCAAACTACGCAAAGCTTGTACTTACTAGACAACTGATAAACATACTTATATATTTCTAAATACATATACACACACGCGCC
Organism: Euplexia lucipara; assembly: GCA_921972225.1. NCBI lineage: Eukaryota > Metazoa > Arthropoda > Insecta > Lepidoptera > Noctuidae > Euplexia > Euplexia lucipara. The sequence continues at coordinate 959,863 of OV179152.1, read as the reverse complement.
ATAGCGCCAAGACACATAGTAACATGCTCGTTTTGTATAGAAAGTGTGGATATGGCCATCTATTTGAATCCACAGCGGTGTCGCCCAGCTCTGTGTTTCTAGCCTAACTCATATTGAAAAATTAACTAGACTACTAAGCCAAAAGGTCTAATTTGAATGTAACAATGAACTATTTAATGCGTACTTGTATACCTTCTAATCGCACGGATAACTTTAATATCGCCATGTAGGATGTCAGTCGTTTAGTTCGTATCTGGCATGATAGATGTCGCCACAAAGCATTTATTTTTAATCACATTTACACAGAGAAGGTAGTACATGGAGTCATGTGGTGACTTTAGACAAACATATTACAGGTTTGTGATATGTATTCGTATTTATTGTCAAAGGCCTATTGTTCCATTTGCTGATAACTCTGTGGCTTCTTACTTATGACTGCAAACGTATGTAGTGAACTGTAATGAAAAATCACCTTATTTATGGTATTTTTTGTACTAAATAAACCTTCTATTGAATTGTATGGAACTGTTACATTATGTCAATTTATATTGTAAATAAAATATGAATGTATAATTTTATCACAATGCATTTTTGCCGTTAAAAAAATGAGTTTATTTTATAGAATGATTGACGATCCGGAATGTAATTCCTTTGGATGATAATATTTATGATATCTTATGTGGACTATAGGCAATCCGATAGTTGCTGTAATCTATTGGTTGGGCCTTTTAAAAATATATTACTAAGCCATAAAAGTAAATAGAATCAAATAATCTTGTGCCATTACACTTGGTATCTTAAGTAAAATTCAGAATAAAACACCATAATCCTTATAATGAATTATGCTTAGCACGCATTTAATACTTATTTATTAGATGATTTTTCCTCTAAGGGTAATTATACCCTTTCTAAATAAGTGAATTCGTAGTTTTTAAAAGTGTCTGTGAGTGGTCTCAATGATATAATAAATGTGTTGACTTGTAGGTACTTTTAAGGCCTTCAATTTCTTTTTATTACAATGAATGTGTAATGGGTGGAAAAACATCGAAACAAAACTTAATACCATGTAAAAACCTCAGTGAGTTATAAATAAATCTTAGAAATCATCTACCTATCTATATAAATATAAATTAATCGTCGTAATGTATGTACGCGCATGACTTCCTAACGACTGCACCAAATTTGATAATTCTTTTTTGTTGTATTTGTGTTAGTCTCTGGATGGTTTAGATTTACAATTGGCGCTTCAATCAGTGGCAAGACTAACGTTTGTCTGGTCTGCTAGTTTAAAATAAAAACCAGGAAAAAGCCAACGAAAGCATTATACACTGGATGTTCAGAATTATTTAATAAACTCATAATATCAGAATATACGTCGATGTTCATTCCATCCTGTATTTAAATTTAAAACCACGAAACTTTAAAATTAAAACTATATGTAACATACTTTAAATTCTGTTGTTGTTCTGTTGTGTCGGCCATTGACCACGATTGAAGGGTTAACAACTTAAATTAATGAAGCGATCAAATTATAATATGTAAATAAAGATAGAAAAATATATTTTGATACTTACAGAATTGAAAATATAGAGAATTTTATTGTATAATGTATGATAAACTGTGTATGTGATAAGTGCACTTTAAAAGTGGTAACTATAAATGTAGTTTTTGGATACGGATCGTTTTCGTTGCGAAACTGTAGCGCGACTGTTGCACTTAAGAGATAGAATGTAATATAACATCACGCCTGTAATTCTGAAAGGGGTAAGCAGAGGTGTATCTCTAGTACACCCACAGTTAAGATGTAGTAGAGTTGATGCAACATAACAAAAGTAATTGAAAAGGAATGAGGTTGGTGAGCCTGATTTTGAATAAAATCAATTGTCCTGCATTTATAATCGTTTTATTAATTTATTTCCCTGTTGTCCGATTTTTAACCCTTAATACTTTTAATAAAATTGCCTCATATATTAAATTAATTGAAACAATTATTTACTCTGTTCTCAAAAACAAATTAAATCTCTCAAAAAGGTCTTGATGCACGTAGTTTATTTATTTCTCACTTTACTTTCATGTTGCATAAAGTAAACTAAAGTGATTGAATTGCAATTATGATACCATTTTTGTAACGAACTATGGATTAAAGCTTGGATGTCGAATAAGCATCATTTCATTTGTGTGGCAAGGCCTTTATAAAGGCAAGATTCAATCAAGATAAACAAACAAACATAAAATAATAGGTATTGATAATGATTATTATATTTACAAAGCACATTGTATTTTGCGAATGAAATTGCAAACGTGACTTATGTATTTTAGATAAGTAGTGAAAATTTATGTAATCGACAGAAGTTGGTGGTTATTTAATGCTAGACTAACATTCTTTGACAACAACATGGAAATAAATAACAATTAGTATACTTACCTGAACGATTTTAGTTTTATTTTAAAATCGGCTAGATTTTTCCCTATGTTACTTTATGTCACAAGTGTAGATATCAGCAGGACAAGAATCAGTAAAATAAAACATAGTCCCAACGAAATGTCTGATTTATTGAGAGCAACATTCAATTGACACTGATACACTTACAAGCTACAGATATGTTTGAGATGCCACAGTGTACCAAATATCAGTAGCACAATCATTATATTCATTACTTTTTAATAAAACACCCAGGCTTATAGATTATTGATCAGTTTTGCTAGATTTTGCTTAGACGTGATAAATGCTTTTGTTTATGAGCATTGATGACCCCGCTTGCTCAAGGAGGATTGCCGCTTTCAAACTTATATGAGCTATAAGTCCTGGTTTCCTCAATGCTCGTGCCTTCCCTGTATGAGAAGAGGCATTTGCCTTGAACATTAACAGGCTGGCAATATTTTCATTTATTTTTATGTAACTTATAATGCTCGCGTCACCGATATGCGACATACTAATGCGTCTGTGTACTTTTATATGTTCACTTCCACTGTTTTTGTTAAAGGAATATCTTGTTAGGTGTATATCAGATTGTGCTACTGATATTACTTACTCTGTGCCACTTTGCCTAGTACAGACAGGTAACGGTGACTACTAGTTAAATAATTAACGTTTATTATAGATAAATATAATTCGTATAATACTATAAAAGCAATTTGATATGTTTACATTACAAGTGGCAAGGGTACATTTAGATTTCTCATACATTTTAAAGACGGTACTAGTACCTATTTAGTTAGACAATAATTATTTTATAAGTTTTTTTTTGTAGATAGTCAATTTTTTTTTCGTCATTGTTGTTTTGATTTAGAAAGTGTCACAAATTTTATTATGGCTTGTTATCTTATATTAACAGTGATAATACAATCTAGGAACACGAATACTTTTCATTACATATCAAACCACTGTGCGGGTACTACACGCGTGTTCATACTAATGCGAATTACATATTTGTGTTCCTAAGTGGATCCAAGGTGACCTTGAATTTTAGTGTGACCTTGACCGTGGTTTCAAAATGACCTTGTAAGAATTGGACTTTTATAAGATGTCATTTTGACAATAACCCACAGCCAGATTCGAAGTATACCTATGTATGTATGCAAACTCGGAGACACACACACTTAGGTGTTTAGAAAAATGCTGAAGATTATTCTAATAGGTAATTCTTTGTTTAAAGTTGTAGGATCCACTAACACCGCATTATATTTAAAATCTCAAACTGCACCTACACTCCACCATATAATCCTTCAGTTCTAAATCTAGACACATTCTAAACATCCACCATTTAACATCACATTAGAATTAACAATAAATATTATCCATTTCAATACTTCACCATCAGAATCTGATAAACAATATACCTACCTTTCTTTAACTTTTTATAGAGCGCCGTCCATTAATAAATTTACTAAACTTTAAAGTAAAAAGCTTGGCATGTGTACAGAAAACATGGTTACATTGATTTTAATAATTACACAACAATAATAGTAATCTTACATGGTAGTAATTTACATTTATAATCAATCAAGAGTTTTGTATAACTCGCGACTAGTTTTAATTAGGTATATCTAAAGGTGCGATATAAATATCCATTCCTCTAACAAAAATATCTAACATTGAATAATAATATATATTTTACATAACAATTTATAAATTAGTGTAAATAAAGTATAATAATTTCAATCTTTTAACTCAAGCTATTTACAAAAATATTTAGCAATATATATTTTCGTTGATTTCCAGTTTTGTTAGCAAATAAACATTTTTGGTAGTACAATAGCGATTTAATATTTGGTTACTTATTAAAACGATGCATAAATATTTAGTTATTAATAAAGTAGGTAAGTACCTATATAAATAAATATGCGTGCCAAATATATTATTATGTTAAGTACCCACTTAACTTAAGTTAATGCTTCCGTCCTTTTACATAAGGTGTTTTCTCTCATCTCTACTTGTGCTTCGCGGCGCGCTTAAAAACCTAGTGTAAACCTTAGATGTAACATTGTGAACTTTTTGAAATATTTTGAAATAATAATATGTAATAATAATATTTATTGGAACATAAAAACACATTTTACAGAAATACTTGCGTACGTAAATAGCCACAATAGTTAAAAACTGTGTAGCAGCTATAAACGCCCACCAAATTTAATTTAACTCTTCATTCAACAATCATGTAAGAAGTAGCTACCAACCAAATCAGAACATGATTTAAAAAAAAAACTTTTAATAATTTCCTGCTTCAATATTTTAATCCAAATTTATTTTTAATTTATTTTTAGGTGATAGATAAATACTGACAAATTGACTCTTCGCAATATTTACTAAGTACAATATATACCTAATAATTATTAATTGATACGCGTATTTGAATAAAACTAGTCTTAATACTAAACTTTGATATGTTTTTGATATTCTTGGTCATGTCGAGCATGCCAGTCAACATCGACGATATGTATACGATTTTTACTTACGTACTAAAATATTATATTAAAATATAACAAAAGATAAATATAAATTTATTTATCATAAATATTTAAAATTTTATTATCAAAACAATTTTCAAATATATTTTTACGCAAAACACAACTACTTTGCAATACTCGAATTTAAAAGAAGGAACATTGAATAATAATATTATTACAGATCTAAATATTATGTTATCACCACACAGCATTGACATTTTAATTCCTTAAAATAAATAACTTGTCCTCAACATTTGTTTCCGACACAACAATACTTATAATTTTAAACCAATAACATAGATTTAACACATTCATCTAACAATACCTAGGTACATAAATAATTTTTAAAAGATTTAAGTATGTATATTATTTTACGGAATTGGTAAGAAATTAATATAATTTTACAACCGTTACTCGATTGTATATTTTGAATAATATTTCGCCATTCACACTTCTATAATTTAAAAACGCTATTTTATCTAAAAATCTTTAAATTATATGTGGTCTACCCGTAGTATATCCCAAGTAGCTAATAAACTGGCTGGGAGCGGTCGAGTAAATAATACCTATGTTTAAATGTGTATAAATATATATGTTATTATAATTAATAAATATATTTCTACTCACAACGTGTAACTAACACCCAAGAAGTTGCATAATTTCTAATTAATCTCTAAAATAGTTTTAGCTTTATTTGGCTATAATACTTCTGCATTCAATCGTTAAGGATTAAAAGTAAGCAGGTATATTTTGTTAAAGAAAGTTTTATAAATAATATTTTCAACATTAAATGGACATTTGTAACATTTTTTAAAATTAAATCAAACCTATCCATTCTCAAAGACTTATGTTTCATATCCAATACGTTTAGGGTACCCGTAGTCAGTTAACAAAAACGCAACCATTATTATTTTGTCTTTTTTGCTTCTAACTTTTCAACTGGACAGTGGAAAATTGAAAGTATATTAGTTAAGTGGTAAATCAATGTTTCTTTTTACTTTTGTTGAAATCGTTTAGTTGTTTAGACTTGAGATTACTTTACAAACAACAGAAATTACTTTGTTCTACAGTTACTTTTGGTTAACTCCATTTTATTAAATTAGATCTTTAGACATTGTGCATTCGTTAATATTGGATGCGCTACCCAATGCTCCACTGTACGTAGTCTGTCACCCATATTTATGTCCAAGTTAGATTTTTAATCAGTAATTTATTAAATTATAAACTTCAGCTTTCATAGAGCTTACAGACATTGGTAAAGCGGCATATTATGCAAATTTCACGTAAGTACCGTATTTTTTTTTTCAAACCTCAATTGATAGATCTGTTCTAAAAATTTGGATTAAAGACGATAAAACCTCATAAGTTAAATATGATATTGATTGTTATTTTTCGTAATGGTACAAATAATTTTAGATTTTTTTTACTTCAATGACTAAAAAATGGAAGCTACGCCGTAGACAACGCGTAGCAGCTGCGATGCTATGGTTACGTAGTCGCCTACAGTACCTCGTAGCAAGTTGAGTTCAATAATTTACTTAGCCCCGACGCAAAAACAACGGGGTGTTTTAAATTTGACGTCTCTGTGTCTGTATGTGGCATCGTAGCTCCCGAACGGATGAACCGATTTTGATTTGGTTCAAAGGTGAATTAGTCGGGAGTGGTATTGGATAAGAATCGGCACAAGATGGCCGCCGCTACAAAATGGTGGATTACATATTTTACATTAATTTATTAAGCAGATGTGTACTTATAGTACACCAACATTATTAAACGCACTTGTAATTCGTTCTATCCTCATTCCATTTAATAGTATAGTAGATAATAACCTATAATAGAGATAGATCAACAGATGTATACATATAAAGTGCAAAAGCTCTAAAGTCTCAACTTAGAACACTATGTAAATTCATTGGCTAAGATATTTGATATGTACGAGTAAGTTTAACCACAAGAGAGCTATTTTTTTTATCAATATCTAGTATTTTTAAGGTTGGCGATATTAGCACTACGATAATAATATTGTTTTTATTCACAAATATGGATTTCCTATCTTAATATAGGATAAAGTGTTTTATACTTACTCCTATAAACTTAATTTTCCATTTATTTTAGTAGATCTAAAATAAAAATACGAGTTTGTGTTTTTGTTCTTCCTAATATTCGCCGGGCATTTTTTCTAGAATCATTCTTAGTGGTTTTTCATACATACATACATACATTCTACATACTCACGCCTCGTACCCGTGAGGGTAGCCAGACACACTACAATGCACACGCACCTGACCTTTCTGAAGAACCTCACCAATAAGGTCTGTGATGGTCCAATAAGGTCTTTCTAGGGCGTCCATTCACGTTTTCATGTAATTATTTATTTAATCATTCAAACAATTTGTCTTTTTTTTTTACTTGTCAAATACACATAAAACTCACGCTGGTAAGCAGACGCCACAGAACGTCACCTAATTCTTACCTACTCATTTTGCTTCGTACGCGTCCATAAATGTCATACACGCATGGCCGGCGAGTACTACACATTCGACGTTTTTTAAGACTAAACTTCTCAAATATCTTTTACAAAGCACAGGTTGAAGATGCTTAATAATTAAATTAAAATAATTATAGTAATATTAGTTAGGATAGCATAATTCCCACATGCTTTAAAATATATATCATTAGGAGTAACAAGAATAAAATAAACTATAGTATAGTGAACGAACACCTAAAAAGGCATAAGACTCCGGAACGGCAACGATTTTATAAAACTATAGCAGTTTTTAAAAACTATCATTTTAATACTTACAACTATAATAAGTATCTAAGTAGATATTCTTCCATTGAGATAATCTTATTATATTATGACTAGATTGATTTATACGCAAAATTATCAAAGTTAAATATAAATATCATTTACCGCAAATACAATATTAATTATGCGATAATAAATATGTGCAACTTTAAAGTCTTCAATTACAAAGGACAAACATTTTACCGATGGTTAATAATTAATCATGCCTAAATATATTTTTAAGATCGTAAAACGATACAATTTTGATATTTAATAAATTTTCTGATAATCTTCGAGATTCTTAATTTTAACTTCGTAACAAGTCCTTTCATGATATGTTTCAGTTATCTTACCTAACGTGCGCTTTATAACACATATAATTTACCTATAAGTCGTTTATAATAGATATATAAAAAATCAACAATAGATATATTTTTTTTAAATAAGTGTAAATATTTACAAAAAACAGATCGTATCTGCTAAACTTTTGCGATTTTTAGATTTTGCATATAAAATTGTGCTTATAATAGTAATAATTGGGATATATCTTGCACTTTTAACTAATCAGTATACTCCCGGCTGTCTTTTATTTATTTATAAAATGATAAAGAACAGCACAGAAAGCGCAGGAGGGGTTTATTAATAATACTTATATTTTTAACACCGAGCCTACTCGTAATTTTCTAACACGTAAAAGTCATGCCACTCTATGGTGTCCATGTCTTTCCTAAAACATCAAGCTAAATACTGTGCCTTCCAACCAACAAACCTGCGCTGGTGCCAAATACTTAGAAACCTTAGTTTTCCACCTTACGAGCTTGGAACATGAGTTTCATGGAGTCGAGAGCTTCCTCCAGAGACTGTCTGAAGGCTTCCGTGTTGGTGACGCTGGAGGAGGTGAATGAAGATATGCAGAAGATGACGCTGTCTTTCTTTGGGTTGTAACTGCAGCCGTACCCATCGGGGCAGACAGCACCGTAGCCCATGAATGTACCATCCGTTGTGGTGGTCACCTGGTAAGTTATGGAAAGGGTTACATATTTAGAACCTGTCTTCTTCTTTTTGTGTTTTTTAGTATAGTGTCAAATCAAATTAAATCAAAAAACTTAAAAGGCTGAGGATCAGCACTCTTTGAACGTCATAATTACATACGACAGTCCCCCAAAACGCCCACCCTTCATCACTTCCTATGTTTTTTTTCTTGGAAGAAGTGGCGGAACAAACTCCCCAAAAACACGTCGGTCTGGTATGTTAGAAGAACATGAGTTTACACAACTTTGGTGATTAATAAATAAAGTCAGACTTTGTATGTCACTTGACTTCACATGCCGTCAAAAAATATGTCTCAAACACGCTAGTCCTAACGACATCAAATAATTTATTTTATGTATTAAAAGTGGTTTTCCTCTAGGGTCTATTGATTATTTCTAATGCCTTTACTCAGAAATATGAAATGGACGTGCTAGTCAATTCTACTACCTACTTACCTGACTAGTGCTGAGCTTGAACTCAATCATCTGCTTGTAGGTGGTGTCACAGAACACGGGCGGCAGTTCGCCCAGAGTCTCACGCGCCGCCTCGCGCAGCCCCAAGAGATGGTTGTCGATGCCTTTGCCCAAGATATTGGCTTCCATGATCGATGTCTGCTTACGAGCCGCTTCTTCGAACAGTTCAAGTTTCTTCTGTTCCTGGTGAAGGGAGATAAATGTTTTAGGCATGTGTTCATTTGTCTTTGGTTTCTGTAACCTGTTGGTAATTTTGTTATCTAATAACAATGGATTTCACTATCGAGTTCTTGATTTAATAAGTTAACCAGCCTTCCAGAACTTAAGGCTAAGTATTTTTGACAAACCTTAGTGTGTTGTCCAAAAACTTGTAAACTTGTGCTTATAAATGTTTCCTATTTACCGAAGTATTTGGTAAGGGTTCGATTCTGAACCAAGACAAATGTTTGTGTGATGAACACGATCATTTGTTCTGTGTCTGGGTGTATTACAATACATGTGTATTTAGAAATGTATAATTATGTTTATCAGTTGTTTAGTACCCATAACACAAGCTCTGCCAAGCTTGGGACGAGATGGCGTACTGTGAAAGTTATTTATTTATTTATTTTCTATTTAAGGTACCAGATCCACTTTCTTTTTCCCAGGCATGAACCAAACTAATCTATGCTCACCCCATACAAATTGAAAGACACCTTCTTCTGTCCGTCATCTCCTCCATCGTTGAGTGGAGGAGTCTCCGCGGTGCACATGGCGGCTGCCCAGGCCAGCGCGGCGGCGTGGGCAGACCTGATGTTGTCCACGCGACCGTTGCGGAAGCGACGCAGGCTGGCAGACTCGTAGGTGGTGACCAGGTAGCCGTACATTCTGATAAGGAAATCAAAATATATTTTTTTCAAATTGGCAGAGAACTCGCACTTTTTTAACTTTAAAAATCCGTAAGACAGCGCCTCAAAACTCCCGTTCTTCATCATTTCCAAAAATTTTTGCTGAGAAGAAGTAGTGACGCAACAAGCTCCCCGGGTTAATAAGAAAATCTTGAGAATGGGATTTCGGGCGATAAGGAGCACAAAATTATAATCTAGCTCATTGGCAATCAGCAGCAGTAGTTTGACTCTCGGATGAGCTGGAAGAACTCACTTGTAATAAGCATACTGCATCGCGAGCTGGATGTACACATCGGGACTCGTGCGGCACGACTTCATGAACTCGCGCCCGTAGCCACGGTACGTGTACACCTTGTGATCCAAATCTGAGATAGCCCTGTAGTTGAAATAGAGAAGGATTAAATAAAAAAATTGACTAGCGACTCAAGAGAATATCAATTCTGGGTAATTTTAATTCAAATCTAATATCTTAATTCAGACCTAGGAATCCATAATTATACAAATAGTAAAAAAAAATAGTTTATTAACTGAGAATATAAACTTAAAAACTCTGACTCCAGGTTTATTTAATTATTAAGCCAAAAGATGAAAAACATTAAAACTAAAAAAGTTTTCGTTTAAAATACGAAACAGAAGTGTTATTGAACACAAACTCCTCACCGATCAAGATCCCTTGCAGCAGTCTCGATTGTCCTCTGGACATCCGTGGTAACATTCCACTTCATGGCCTGTGGGGCTGGTAGGAGAGCTGGTGGTGGGGCTGGTCTGTCTGCTACCTCGGCCCTAGCCAGCGCTCGTTCGGCCAGTCGGACCACTGCGACCCCTTCTGCTGCGCTGTGCTCGTAACACATGCCCACCGTGCCGTCTGATGAGATGATTAGCTGGAAGAGAAGACACAATATTAAAATCCTTAAAAACACTCCGACGTTGTCAAGGTTTGAGTGTCATTATTGCTTATTGAAAGTTCCTTATATAATAACTAGCAGACGTCACGTGGTTTCACCTGCGCAGTTCCCGTTCCCGTGGGAATACATGGATAAAAAGTAGCCTATGTCACCCGGGGATAGAGGAGCTATACTCAACGGTGCAAGAATTTTTAAAATCTCACCAGTGGTTTCGGAGACTATTCAATGCAAACCTTTCCTCTTTATAATATTAGTTTAGATACATTTTCTGTCATCTGTCAAACCATTTAATGTATATCTTATACTCACACTAATTTCAATGGCAATTTCCTCGTACAAAACCGATTAGTAGGTACATTGATCTTGCTTTGATTATCTTTCGTAAAATTTCTATCAGCACTTTGGGACATGCGTAGGACGTAATTATGTCGTGACTACATAGTTATTGTAGTCACTAGGACTAAAATGAGAATGAACAGTAGATTGGCAATTGGGTTTAAGCTGGATTAAGCTTTTAGTAGACTCATTGACATCATTGTGTAAAAAGTTCAGGCACTTTAATAACTGATTCTAGATAAAATTTCTAGCTCTATGTTTCCTGTCTTTAGGAAACCTCACCTGAACAGTCTTATCAAACCAGCGGTTGGCGGAATGGTAGCGCGTGCCGGCGCCGTGCATGGCGCGCAGCATGGCGTTAGTGTCAGCGTCTGTATCAGGCCGGTCGCCACCAGCCTCGTCCAGGCACAGGATGCACAACGCACGGGATATCAGCTCCAAGTTCATGCGGTTCATCTCGTCTGGGGGAGTGCAAGTTACTTTTATAAAGCCGTCAGTAAGTTTCTTTCTGTTAATATTATATTTATAAACCTGTAGCGAGACCTATCGCGGCACATACGAACTAAACTCTGACAGACTACATCGCGATGTTATAGTTAACCGCGCAATTTAACATATACAAGAACCCGACAGCAACCTTCGGACAGTAGGAGCCTACCAGACACAACATTAGTCTGGTCAGAGGATTCTCTCTTTACTATAATGAATCATGAACTTTATATCCTGTTCCTCAAACACCTAAAGATAAAAGGGAACAAAGGTAGTGCGTTGCTGCATAGGACTTAATCTTTAAAACTATGTCATATAATTTTGTATGGAACTACAATCAAGCAACAAGACCTAGCGCCTAAGTAATTCTGCTAATTAACTATGCTAACGCCAGTATATGTTAAATGAATAAACTAAGTGAAAGCAGGCAGTGTTCATGGTCGACATATACTTCTGAGTACTGATGGTGAGAACTTTAAGTGCTGATTATGCTGCTAATGCCGTACAAGCAAATAGGACGATATTTATTAGGAGTCTAAATGAGACTGGATTACCCTTTATTAGCTGTTCCCTGGCCCTAGCCCACTGGTCTCGGTTCATGGATGTAAGGAGCCCGACCCTGGGCGCTAGAGGTGCTCCGGCAGCGTCAACCAGGGCATGCAGCAGTTGCGCTTGCATCTCGCCTGGAGTTAACCTTCCACGATCTGCTGCCTTCACTGGGATGGGATAGAACTGAGGAGAAAGATGATTTATCAAATGATGTTGCTCATTATTCTTTAATAATGAGCAACATCATTTAAACGTTTTTTAAACGTTTTAAAAAAACTACTAATTATTACCTATACCTTTGTATAGGTAATAATTAGTAGTTTTTTTAAAACGTTTTTGGGCCTGATCATTTAATGTTATTTATCTTCGATTTAATTCGATGTCTTTGAAATAGAATTTTACATATTTTTCACTAAATGGCGATTAGTTGCACAGAGGCGACGCGACAATTTGAATCAAATTTCGATATAACTACTTAGGTACAAAAACATTCGAAAAGCAATTCCATTTACTACGAAAGCCTTAACTCTTGTTATCAAGAGTTTTAGGAACAATAGACGCAAACAATATGTCTCAAGGTACCGGACAATGTATCAGCTGCACTCGAAGTGTTTTATATGTGTTAGTAGTTCGCTACTAAGTCTTGATTTTCATTGTAGGTACGACTAGATAATAGTTATTTGTTATACAAGAGTGCAAAGTTGCTTTTTAACCGCGTGTTCAATTTTGATGACCGAGCAAGCGAAGGATTCTAAAATTAAATCACGAGCGCAGCGAGTGATTCAAAATTAGAATCCTAAGCGTTAGCGAGGGAATCAAAAGAGCACGAGGTGAAAAATCTTTGCACTCGAGTGCAACACGTAACTTTTCATTCCACCTCAGCGAGGAAATGACTAAATGCAAAAAAGAACGTTTTCTGAGAAAGTTTTGGCTCCTTTTGCTAGTCGCCACGTGTTGAACATATCGTACTGTTTTAAATACTTCTCGCGTGATTGTTGAGGGAGAAAGCTCATTTGCGCATTATTAACAGTTTCAGTCAATTCTGTTGGCGTCAAACAAACTTCCTCGTCGCTACAATCACTCATTTTAGTGTTTTCACTTGTTTTCAAGTTTCTTGTTTTTAATATAAGGTTAAACAATGATGTGAAAAAATGCCGCGTAAAGAACCGCGTACAAAGCAAATTGAAAAAAGAACACCAAGAAGGTTCCGAGTTTGAGTTTTTAACAAATTAAAAAAAAGTTGTATGATATATTCGGTACCATAGAGGTAGCAGTAAATAGGTTTAATGTTTTTTTTAATTCACAAACTTAGTGCACACGATGTTCTAAATTCAATTTACTTTATCCTCTAGAGAATAAAAACGGCTTTTCCACTCAGATATCGAAGATTAAAAATACTCTTTCCGAGATGGTGGGATGAAAAGAATATTGTTTGTTGATGGCTAAACATTTCGCATATTAGTTGTGCACAACAGATAAATGAATCGGACAGTTTTATTGTTTGCCGTTTTCTAAGACAGTCCCTCGGCACACCCGCCCTTCATCACTTCCCAGAGTTTTGCTAGGAATATGAAGTGGCACAACAGACCTAGTTCGAAAATATGCCAAAAAGGCTAAATTTAAAGTCATATGTATAACAAGACAACAAAACTGTGGCTTGAAACTTAGCCAACACGCAATAAAATAACTTATTCATACTTGGGGACAGTTCCCTAACTTAGTTTCGTGCTTAAGTGATAAAGTGCACCGCAGCGGTTCTAAGTGCTAACGAAGTTACATCCCCGTCTCCTAAATAATGGAGTTATTCTTGTTACACCAGATTTACTACACCAGACTTGCTATAATCTAATTTTGTTTAGAAATGGTAAAGAATAAATTGCTGGTAAAATGAAACACATAACGAGTTTCTTCTTCGTTTAATAAGGTGCATGTTTAATATGATCCTGCCAGGTTTAGATCAAATAAACTTCATCTTTATTCGTCTAGACGTTCTTCAGCATTATACAGCTGAGGTAGGTTGGTGCTAGTATTTTACATGAAGATATTGTCCATCAAATTTTAATGCATTTAGTGTTTACTTGATAAGTAATAAGGACTTAAAGAATTCTACAGGTATCCAATTTTTTGAGAACTATACTTTGTAGCAAATAAATCAAGCCACTTTACCTTTTCCACATATTATTACTAACATTTCTATCAAATTTACCATTATCCTTTCATTAATCATTTAAAAAGGTGAGGTTAAGTTTAGGTGGTAATGCAGTATTTTAACCCTGATTATAAAGGCTATTTATTAAACTTTTAAGCGATATGTAAAATTGCACATGGTTCGACTTGATACGTTCCCTATACCTCCCGATTTATTATTTCACTCAGTGTATAATAAACAAGGTTTTATGAATACTCACATAGTTCCTGCAGGCGACCACGACCAGTTCTTCAGACTCCTCAGCTCCTCGCTTGACTGGCGGCAGCTCGAGCCTATCCTTCCCCACCTCTGGTATGCGGCACACGCCCAGCAGTCGGTAGAACTGCTCCATGCAGAGGGGCTGCCCCTTCTCGCGGCTGGTAGCCCGCTCCAAGGGGAGCTCACCTCTGGAATAAACCAACGTTCGTAAATACCTTTTTCTCAGTACTAAACAAAATTTGAAAATCCACATCCTAAGTTTTGACGTAAGTAGGTATTTGCCTTTTCAAAGAATTTTCAAACGACACGAGTGATTTAGTTACTGACGTTGACGGTAAACTAGTATTAAATCATTCTACCCCGAATCTAGATAGCGTTAAACTTCAGAATTCATTCTAAAATGGTCATAAATAAAAGAAACTATCACCTACCTACTCGTAATTATGAAGAAATTTTACTATTGGACCAAACCTGAAATCGCAAGAAGAAAAGAAGTCGGCTGTTCCCTACATTTTGTCAAGTTATGCGAACATAATAAACTAGTAGATGTAGGGAACAGCTGATTTTGTTTCGCGATATTAGGTTGGGTCTCATAGTAAAAGTAACCGTGTCTAAATAAAAATGAATCGCCGAACAGTAAAGTCCGTTGTTCGCCGTTGTTGTGCACCAAATAGGATAATAATTCTATTATGTTGGTTGGTTTAGATTTGCAGTTCCACCAAAAAAAAAAATGGTGCTGCGTTCGAGTTCAAAACTAAGGTCCGGATAGGACAACGTCTGTCGGGTCCGCTAGTAAGATACAACCATGAAGTGCTGATAAGTGGAGGTAGAAACGTATGTGGTGACCACCACAGATTGCTGGCTTAGCAGAAGCTTATAAGTTTTTGGAAGTAATAATGTTTGATGTCCAGCCATTTATAACAGTGGTAAGTAAAAAGCATTAAATTATTTCTTATTAAGTAAACCAATATTTATAATTCTATTAACATTTTTGAAAACGGTTCATACATCTTCTAGAAGATTTTTTTACTGATTTTTTAGTGCATTCTCATTCGTCATTCTTACTGACGTTCATTCATTATTTTTTATTTTCAATTTAAAATCTCTTCTTGTTAAAATCCTCGATAGCACAACTTGCTGAAATAATTAAAAAAAAAGCAAAACCTTTATTGAGCCTATCTGCTACATTAGAAAATGGTGTTCAATTCGGCGTAAACAAAATTATACTCGTATTTTCTCTAGTCACGTTAATTTTTCATAGCCACCTTACCTGTCCAGCATCTCCTTATAGTCCAGAAGGTCGTCGATGAACAGTGCTCCCAGGTCCGCCACTTCCTCCATCTTGGCGAAGTGGCGGCGTGGGAACACCATTCCTGGGTTGGAGTTGATGGGTAGCGGCAACCGGACCTTCAGGTACATGTCGTCTAACCACCAGTCCGTCACCTGGGACAATAGACCTAGGTCAATAGCTTGCAGTTGAGAATCAGGTTCCTAATATAGAAAGAAGAAAATGGCGTATATGGAATCAGCTGTTTGTCAACTGTCAAGTGTATTTCATTTCCAGCCCTAACACTAATTCTACTCGATAACACTTGACAGTCGACAAACAGCTGATTCCATATACGCCATTTTCTTTCTATTGTCGCTTTATCGATTACGATAATAGAAATAGAATTTGTAATATGGCTAGGCCTGCAGGCTTGTTATATTGCGCAAAATGATTTTGAAGCAATCAAGTTGCTCTGCAGGATTCCATTTTTGTATGAATCAAAATATTTTGATTGAAAATTTCAATCAGATAACTTTCATAGGTTCAAGATATTCACTTCGCTATAGTAGGAATAGGCTCCAAGAAAAGTAAACTCTAACACACTTATTAATAAACGTAGATTAAAGTAACTACCAGTATTATCTGCGGACTTACCATAGATTTATCGAAGATTATGTTTGGCATAACTTTACTCAACGTTTATTAATAAGGTAGCAAAATGTTTAAAAAGGAGTATAGGCATGAAATAAAATTTATGTATTAAAGTAAAATATTATATTTATTGACTAAATATCACTATCACAAAAATAATAACGATTCATATTTCTACTAACTAATTTAGAAAAACAGAATCAAATTGGTCATCATACGATTCCGTAGGACTTAAAAAGAATATAGTTCTCGCTCGCCGGGTTGTCCTGACTGCTTCTGTGGTTGTTGATGATCTGGGATTGTCGATATTGCTTCTTCTGTAAGATGCAGAAGGACTATAATTATCTTCAAAGAAATTAGAACCTTTCGGGACACCCAACATGTCATCGAACACGGGTCTTCTCGTCACCTTTAACATGACTCTCATAGGATCTCCTCTGTCTTTCCAAAACCGAGGCATCAAAGTTGAGTGCCATATTGGCATATCCAACACATTATTTACTTTTACTGTCTTTGTCATGATTCCCATTTGTCTGAATTTTGGTCTTGGGTACACTATTCGTTCTAATTTCGGGAGATGATACGAATTAACATTTTCTTGGAACATCCCTTTATCTAAGAATACAGTTTCGGGCTTCAATTTACTGTCCGGTATTTGTACTGAATTGTCTTTACTGTTACCGAATTTTGGTCTTAATATCATGGATTTCGGTGTTGATCGTTGGGGCTTGAGGAACATTGCTTTGCCTAGCCAAGGTTTTGGTTTTGTTTGTTTTCGTGAAAAGCTTGGCGGTGTCAGATTAGGATGTTGTGAGAAAAAATCCTGTGTATTCATGGTCATTACAGCTCTTCTTCTGTTGCCTACTTGTATGTGCTTGATCTTTGTTATACGAGCCTTTGGTTGTTTTGTTTTCATTGTACGAATATATGGATTACTTTTCTCAAAAGAATCGAAAAGAGTTTCTTTCTGTGAACCAGTTCTCTTGAAATTCTTTGTAACTAATTTTGAGTGTGTATTTCTATTTATTTCTAAAGGTCCGTGCGTATTTCTGGTTTTCCCTGTCATAGAAATTGGTTTTTTGTGTTTTTGAAAAGTTAGAAACGGTTTCCTTTGTATTATTTCTTTCATCGATTTTTTCTTTTTAGTTGCCACAAAAGCTTCTGATTTCTTGTTTTCAGCCAGGTTCAAAGGTTCTGAAATTATGCTAGTTCTAATCGTCGAATAAGTAATTTGGTTGGCTACTTTTATTGGAGATGATTTCTTATAAGTTTCCATCGTCAGTGGTGAATAAAAATTACTCAATAAAGGTGAATTACTAATGTTAGTTATCATTGTATGTGAATTCTTAATATTGTTAACCAATGCTAGTTTGTTCCTTTTAGTGTCGATAGTTTTTGATGATTTATCATTAGTATTAATCACTGAAGGTGCATTCTTATTTTGTATGTGAGGTAGTAAATTTGATTTTTTATTTTCATTCTTTGAATGTTTATAATTGTTGTCAATCGCAGAGGACGATTTTCTATAATTCTTACCAAACATTGAACGTAAATTCCATTTATTATTATAATCAATTAAATGGGCATTTTTGTTAACAACCCTTGAATACTTATTTACGTCAATATTTAATGGTGTTTTTTTGCCATCGTCAAGAATTAATGGCGAGATTTGATTTTTATATATTATTTGGGGTACATTTGTATGATTGTCAATGGTTACAGGTGAGTTCCTAATAATGTTCATCGCTGATGTTACGTTAATCTTTGGTATTGATTGTTTGCGTATTTTTGTTGCCACTTGATTTTTATTAACATTGGTTGTTGAAGAATTTCTATTCATTTCTTCGGGCACTAAAGTTCTTTCAATGTCCTTCGGCGCTGAATTTCTAATATTCAAGGGCACTCGATTTCTGTTTATTTCCGATGGCACTGAATGTCGGTTAACCGTCATCGTAAGTGGAGTTCCATGTATTTCAAGTTTTGGTACACCATCATCTTTAGTAGGTTTGTTCTGAGGTAAAATTGTTTTAACATCTGATGAGTGTGGAATTTTAATCATTTTAATGGATGGCTTTAAACTCTTGTTCATACCTAACGCTAAACCATGGTCACTATGGTTTTTATTTTCCGCTTGAATCATGTAATCCACCACTGATAAATTAGCTGCTCTTAGAATTGTCTTATTCTCTGGTTGTGAACTATTGCCACCGCTTCTTAAAGCAGCACTAGAGTTATTATACGCTGGAACCTCAATATGCGATTTTCTGTCAAATTGATTTAGGACGGCTGTATTGAAAATATGTTCGCTGTCGTACTTGAGTAGTTCAAGTTCTTCTTTAGTAATTGGTCGATATGTGTTATATCTTATATTTTTTGTTACTGCAGTCGACGTGTTGTCTGAATTATATGGCTTGCGTAACCATGAGTTAAATATTTGTACACTGGTTTTATTTTTGAAGTTTTCAGTTTCAGTGTTTAGGGAAATCTTGAATTTTTTGCGATAACCTGCTCCCATAGTTTCGTTGTGGAGTGTGTAATTTGCATTCAATGAAGTTTTTAAACGTGCTACAAGTAAAAGTTTCTGTACTTTTGGTTTCAAATCAACAGTGGTTTTGTTTACAGATTTCAGTTTAGTAACTTTTACGTGAGTCGACTCTGGTGTATTTTTGACCGAAATATTTTTTTCATCGTCACGAATGTTTAAAAATAAATTACTGTACTTTTTATCTTGTATATTTTTATTTCTATTTTGTAAAATTGACAATAGAGGTGCACGTTTATCGTATACATTTTTGAGGACATCTTTATTTCCTACATTTTGATTATGGTCTACTTGACCTCTAGAGGTTTTAAAAAGGTAAGTCTTTGGAATCATGGTACTCGTAGAATTGACAAAAGTTGGTATAAGCGGCAGATTTGTGCTGTCTTTCAAAAGTTTGTTTCTTGTATTCCCAAGAATATTTTTAAACATTCCTTTAGGTAATGGTAATGTCGTCTTATCGTTGATTAAGTTTGATGGGAGCTTCAAATTCTCAGCTGAGATCTCATTTGGCCGATGGTTTTTGATAACTTTTTTATTATCATTCAACGCTGTTTGTGCTGTTGTTGTGGCCGTTTCGACATTTGTAAACAGAAGTGTTCCAAAACCTAATTTGTTGATTACTTTGGTTTCATTTTCATGCATAACATTTTTATCTTCTGTGTGATCCGGTAAGTAAGTGTGGTTTTTATTATAATCGTTAAAGTAATTGTTTGTTTTATTTATTGCAAAATTAACTTGGCCAACTTCTGCGTTATGTATGTTATTCAAGTTTGTTACATTAGTATTATATTTGACGTAACTATTTAAACGTTTTTCCGTTACGTCTAAAGTATTAGTATAGTGGTCGGTTCCTGAAAAGGTTAGTTCTGTTTCTATATAATTTAGCTGCTCTGTCGTTGTTTCTACTGAAGCTTCTTTATGATCTAAATTACCATCAAATAGTATGGTATGCGTGTTGAGGGTTAAACCCGGAGTACCAGTAAGCGGTTTACTTAAAAAAATAGGGATTTGTGGTGGTAATGTAATTTCTGATCTTTCTATGTTAGCAACATTAGTAATATGTAGCTCTGTAGGGGTAGAATTGATATCATCGACATTGACATATATGTTTTCGGGTTTTAAATTTGTATTGTCTATTTGGGCAATTTTATGAGAAACTTGAAGGTTTTTTGATTTATTCCTTTGATAAGCCAAGTTTTCAAAATCTATTATTGTTGTATTTAAAGTATTAGTAGACAATTTTGGGTGTTCAGTATTGTTTGTGGTTGTATTATTACTATATTTAGTATCTTTCATGATTTGCTTTTCATGCATTAGTCCATGATTGTCATGAATGGTTGGTGTAATATTTGTTTCATATTTCTCTTCCGGTAATGCAGACTTATTGATAGTGTTTGAGCTAATAGCAGTCAATGAGGCGGTATGATATAAGTCTTTGTTGTTACTGGAGAACTCAGTTTGGGCAGCATTCTTATAGTCTGTTTTGTAGAACAAAGATGCATCAGTAGAAAAAAAGTCTGTAGTTGTTTGAAATGGTTCTGTCCTTATTCCATATTTGGTTTCATTTAATTTGCCAGCATCAGTCACAATGGTAGATAAACTATAATTGGTTTTTCCTTCATTGAAATAATTTGCTTTTGTTTTGATGTCAACGTAGGATGAAGTTGAACTATTATTTTCTGGATTTGCAACATAATTTAGTTTTCCAATATCATTTACTGAACCAAATATAAAAGTAAGGACATTTGATGTCTTATTTGTATAATTATTGGATTCATTTTCTGGTTTCAACCAATCTTCAGTTTTTGGAGGTATAGTGATTGCTGTCGTATGACTATTATAACCGGTGGTCCTCTCAGCGGCTTTATTTTGGTATTTAGTCTCAAACAGGAGCTTAGGCGACGTTAGTTCTGTTTGGTAAAATAGTAAACTGTTATGATCACTTGATATGTCAAAACGTCGCCCTAGACCATTTAAGCCATGTGTAGATTTGATAGTGTTGTTATATATTTTTTCCATTTCCGTTGACCTGTTAATTCCTTTTGACATGTTCTCTTTACGGGTTGTGATATTACCTTTTGTGTTAATATTGCTTGTGTGAATACTTGAAGATGTGAAAGCTTCCTCATTCTGTATTCTTGTAACATTTATCGTTGTAGAATAGGTTGTAGTTAGTATATCAGTAGCCGTGTTGACGTAGTCTTTCTTTTTGGCAGGGTCATTTAAGTTTACACTTGTGTGATTTGTCTTGCTATTAAGACTCTTTAGTAATTTCCTTTTTACCTTCCGCAATTGGTGTTTGCTAAGTTTTTTACCTTTTGATAACTTTTTAAGCACAATATCCAATTTCTTTTTTATTAGTTTTGAAATTTTGCTTGTTTTATTTGTGTTTTTATTCAATGTTGGTAGAGATTTTAATGAATTATTTTGAGTGCTATTCAATATTTCCGAACCAGCTGCCAGTTTATATTTGTGTACGGTTTGATTAACGCCAGACAAGTTAAATGTTGAATTGTCAACATTTCCTGTTATTGGGAATGATATCATTGCTTGATAAATCTTTTCTAGAATGTCTGCAGCGCTTGTGTTTTCATTTTGCGTATAATTCAAACTTTCTTTAATATTTTTAATGTGATCTTGGTAAATTGATTTAATATTATTAAGTTCCAGTTCTCCAGTTAAAACACCAGGAATTAAGCTTTTATGTTTAATTTTCGTAAAGTTATTTTCGATTGATGTTGTAGTCGCATTAAAACCGGTTGAAATAATTTCGTGCGATTTTATTTCTTCATTGGTTGTTTTATTTCCTGAAAATGCCTTTCGTGTTTCTGTTTGCAGTTGTAATTTAGTTTTTGCCTCTGGTGGATTCCATGAAAGTTTATCCAGGATGTCGGCAACTCGCCTTAGATCATCATTGTTCACGATATTTGCCCTTTGATCCGAGGTTATGTTCAACATTTTATTATGTGACGTATTAGGTTTCTTAGTTTCATGAGCAGCAATTTTTATTTCAGATCTCAATAATTTGTCTTCAGTTTCATTATTACCGGACCGATTTGCATTGAAATAAGTTGTTGTTGGTAATCGTAATTCACTTTTTCTATGCACTGTTTCCTTTTCTTCAAGTACTGAAAACCGAATTCCATCGTCATTTGCTTCTACTCCTACACGAATGTTGAGCTCAAAAGCAAGTGGATTTTTAAATTTAATTTTACGACTTTTGGTATTTGCTTTCTCAGTACAATTTTTATTTGGCTTCGTAAACGTTGTATTACTTTTCGATATTTTTGTTCTTTGTGTCACATAAGAATTTAATGGTTTATGTACCAAAGTGGTTTCTGTATTGTAAGGTTTATAAGTAAACGAATCTGTGAAATGATTGATGTATTTTCCGTTAATTAAAGATTTGGTAGTTTCATCTGTCGTAGTTTTGCTATCTTTAAAATAAAACTGCATTTTTACTAACTCTCTTTTTGTTGTTGACTCTGTTTCTTCTTCAAATAAATAGTCATTTTTATTTGACGGTTCACTAACAAAATCAGTTAGATGCGGCTGTGGAGTAACATGAGATTTACCAAAATCTTTTGATAATAGAACTTTGTTTACTTTTAGACCCGCAGTTGTAGCGTTAAGATGTTCAACCAACTGAGTTGGTTCAAATGCTTCTGTTGAAATGACGTGTTCTGTCGTCTCTTCATAAGAGTTTTCTAAAGATGGTTTAGTGCTCATATCTGACATTTTTAATTGCTTACTTATTGTAGTACTTTGCATCTCAGTCACTGAACTTGAAGGTACAGGGGTGTACAATTTTAAAGCTGGTATTATTGAATCCGGACCGGTTGAAGTTGATTCTTTTATTACGTCAGTTTCTGTGAAATCTGTGAATTCAGGATCTGATACTGTTGTCACAATATGACTTTTACTGCAAAATGCTAGTGTTTCTGGAAACGGCAAGTTCCCGTACGTTGGAGTAAGCGTCTTTGGTGTGCTTGTGTTAGTAGGCTTGATCAACGGTTCAGGTTTAAGCTGAATGTTCTTCAGTAATTTATTTTCTAGTAAAAAACTGTTTGTTGCCATTTTAATGTCCTTTAACTCAATGTTGTCTGTACTTAACCTATTTCTTATTTCTTTTTGCATTAAACTCGTACTTTCTAAACGTGTTGCGGGTGACATTAATTTTATTCCAGAAGTCGTTGTAGATATAAGCATTGAAAGTGAGTTATCAGGCTTGTTTTTATTTTGTGTGATTCCCAAAACAGTTTCTTCATTATTTATTGATTTAGTTGATTCTTTTGAAGAATAGTTTAATGAGCTATTAAAATTAAAAAATATATTATTAGTGCTATACGTAGTCGATTGTTTTGTTGCAATTTCTTGAGTCGTACTTGGGACGTTTTGTTTTCCCAATAAATTATCAGTTGAAATATTTGCGTTTTTTGTGATATTATGCTCACGAGTGAACTCTGGCAATAGACTTGGGGTTATTTTCATGGTAGTCATATAATGTGATAATAGGGTTTCAGTTGTTAAATTTGCGTTTTGATTTGAAAGCGTTTCTGAAATATTTTTTTTATTTTTGTAATATGTATATTCTGTATTTAAAATGATATTTAAAGGTTTTTCACCAGAATGTTCATTTTCTGTGAAAGATTCTTTTGGCATTGGATTCGATAGCAAAGAAATATCTTCTTGTGGAAAAGCATTCAATACCATTATTAGATTTTTTGACTGATTCTTATCTAAAGATGTTTTTTCTGCATTCATTGTTGTGGGCACTTCAGTTTTCAGCACGTGAATAACCGTTTTACTCTTGTCTGCAACTGTTGTTGCTTTCGTTGGGATTTCTAATTTTCTTTTTTCTTTATGCTTTGTAGGGCCAGATATTAACATATTTTCATTTATTTTAATAACAAGGCTTTCACTTGTAGTATTTGTATTTGCAGATAGGGTTTCAGGCCTTTCGATAAAATTGGATGTCTCGTCTTTACTATCAAGAGGAGGTATTTCAGAAGTATCATGAATAGTTATAATATCTACTGCGTTGGATATGGAATGATGACCGATGCTCTCAGTGCTTTGGTTAATCACGCTTGTTGAATCAAAAACAGGAACATTAATAATAGTAAGGGAATGTTTATTAAAAGTTGAGGTTGGGTTTGTATAAACATCAGATTCCATATACGGTTTAGTACTAACTTCTTTTATAAACGATTCGGTACTTGTAACATTCTTAGTAGGAAATATATTTTGAAAAACATAGTTGGTCTTCTTAAATCCTGTTGTCAGTTTTAGTGATACTGCGGATGCAGCCGCATCTGTACCTTTAGTTGTAAGGTTATGATCTGTAACATTTCGCAGAAAAGTAGGAGAGTCCATTTTATTTGCCTTTAAAGTAAACTCTTCGGGATCCACAACTAAACCATTTGTCTTAGAGTTAGAACTAACTTTATAAGCTTTGCTCATATCTTGTGTTACTTGCGCAATTGTTATTCCTAATGGTAATATTTCCGTTATGGCAATTTTAGTAACATCTTTAACTGGGACATGAGCATCAAAAATTTTGATTTTTTCTGCCTTTAAATTCGTATCAATATTATTTAAAGCTGCCTTATTAACTGCGATAAGCGCAGAAGGATCATCAACATAAATTAATTGATTTTGTAATTTCTTTGAGTTAAGTGTTGCAAGTGTCGATGATTCGAGTGTCGTATTTGTAGCATTATACTGAAATTTAGTCTTAATTGTTGTTTCTTGGAAAATATCTCTTGAGGTTTCTCCTGTTTTAGGAAATTCTAATGTAAAAGCTTTTTTTCCCGCTTGCTTTAGTATGTTAACAAACTTCAATACATCAACAGTAGAATTTTGTTTCAGTCTATTCACATTCTCTGTCAATTTATTATATTTCTTGGACGTCGTCTCATTTCGTAATGCCTTGCTACCGTTAGTTATAACATGTTCTGTTGTAGATAGTTTGTTTGTTTTATTCATTCTTTCAGTTGTAGAAAATGTTTTTGTAACATAGGTCAAATTTGCTGGACTGGACATTTCAGTAATTTTTTGTACGTTGATCAATATCTTATTCCTACCGAAAAGAATGTCATTAGAAGCTGGAAGCAGAGTAGATATAAAAGTGACTTGGTCTGTAGTTTTATCGTATGATTCTGTCTTTTCTTCTAAAAAATATTCTATAAGTGTAGTGTTTTGTGCTATAATCAGGTTAGTTGTGATGTTTCCGTAAGGCATTTCAGTGGCATTTCTTTCTAGAGTCAATGGCAGAGTCGTGTTATTTGTAAAACTTACCATTTGATCAGGACGTAAAATAAATGTGGTTTCTGGACTTTTGTCTATGGACGCAATTGTCGTACTTCTACTGTCACTAACTTTTGTTTTATGTTCTGCTTCGAAATTATTGTCAAGGTTTTGAGTTACTCGTAAATCAGGTTTTAATGTATTGATAGAAATTAATAACGGTAATGTAAATTTTGTCAATCTATCACTAGCGTTAAATATGGGTGTAATTTTTCCATAAACTTGACTAATATTTTCACCGGTATAGCGTTCTGTGGTCACTTCTTCGTTTGAAAAATACGAAGCAGTCGTAAAAACATTGTTGCTATAATATTCTTTAACAGTTTTTGAAGTTGATGCTTGTTCCAGGGCCGCATTAACTTGAAGTCTTTCCATTTGAGTTTCAGACATTGGCATGATGATATCTTGCGATTCCTTTTTTTCTTCTTTTCTATTGGTTTTGTCTTGTTCAAGGGTCGTTTCCATTGACAATACATTTTCTGGAACATTTCTTCCGGTATTAGTTACATTGTTATTTTCATATAGTGGCAATGAGCTTGTCATATGATGTTGAGATTTTTCTTTTTGATCTTTTGTAGTTGACGCGGCACTAATATTGATCGGATTGTAAGTGGTAGTGCCCTCATGCTGTTGTTGATCTTTTAATACAAAACTCGTCCACGGTATTTTGGAGGAATTTAGATCAGTGTGTTGCGTTTCAAAATAAACTTTTGTTGTTTTTTTTGACACAAAATCATTGAGTAATGCAATAGCTCGAGTAACTTCATCAAGTTTGCTTGAATCGTTCGGAACGGACTGACTGGTAATGACATATTCTTTGTGATTTATTTGATTATCATTAGTATCATTTTGCTTTGTTGTAGATTCTATGACAACTTTTTTTTCGTCTTGAACTGCAGATATATTATAATGCGTGGTATCATTCAATTTGTTTTCGTATTGCGTAACTAGGCTTTTCATCTTTGTGATAGTATTTATATAACCATCACTAAGAGACGATTGCATAATAAAATCTTTTATTACATCTTTGGTACAATGTGGACTTGAAGTACTATTTTCGCAGCAAATGTTAATTAAATCAATATGACTTTGTTCTACATTTACTGTTAAATAAATTTTTATAGTATCACGTTTACGAATTAATTTATACGCTTTTATGAGACTTTTTCGATCACTTTCAGTTAACATTTTGTAAAGGGATCGTAAATTGCACTCCGACAAAATTTCTGTGGTAATAGTTTCATCTTTTTCTTTACCTTTTTGAGCATGCTTATTATCTATTATATCTATATCTATCGGTGATTTTGTGTAAAGTGTATTATATAAATCTTTTTCAACAATGGTATTTTTTCGTAATGAATTCTCTTGCTCATCAGGATGTAATGTTAATATGACGATAAGGATATGTTGTAAAGTATTCTTCGTTTGTGGCAAAGCACTTTTACCAAATAGATCATACTTTCTTAATTTATATTCATGGAGATCCCGTGTTTCAATGAGTGTTTTAAATAATACTTTTTCCAGTTTTGTTGGGACTGGGTGTTTTTCAGTCAGAGACTTATTACTGTCTTCTTTTTCGTGTCGTGTTTCACTTTTCTCATCTTTTCCACAATTAGTATGATTCAAAAACGTATGTTCTTCGTCAGCTAAGAATTTATGAGTACGATTAAACAATTCATGTCTTAAATTAGTGCATGTTTTATTGTATATATGTTTATAAAGCTCGAATACTTTACCCTCGGCGCCGTTAGACTGGTTGCGCTCTAAATAATAGTTACCAATATTAAAGTCATCTTCCTTTGCCTTTAAAGTTTCTCGCATGCAAACACAGAGACTTTCCAACAGTTTGAGCGTTACTTGGAGTAAATGTTCGTCACTTGTCGCGGTGTCCACCAGTTGAAGGATCTTTATCAACAGTGGACTATCACTGGTTGCCAATGAGTTTTTGAGTTGTATCAATCCGTTAGTTTGAAGCACTTGGGTTATGACGCACATAAGAACTATTATAGTTTTAGTTTTCATTTTAAGTAGGTAGTTGTAAAAGCGTCATGTTGGAAGGGCTGTGCGCGGCTGAGTAGTTAGAACAATAGTGTTGACGTAACTTTGTTTTGAGTTGTAATGGAAAACTTTGACAGCGATAAGCGCGTTGACGTGTGTTTCGTTTTATCTACTGCCATTCTAACTGAATCAGAAATCAAATATCATGAATCTTTAAGGTTTTAATTAGAACAAGGCAATATTAATAAGTAAGTATTCTCCACAAGTCCTATCAAAGAAAACAGAATATTGCCACCTGCAGGCAAAATTGAATTGCGCTTTGTTAGTTACGACACAAAGTAATTTTGATTATTCATTGTTATTTTGAACACAATGCAATGTTGTTGGTAAATTATGTAACCTGTAGGTTGTAGGTATAGCTGAGCACATTACATTTTTTTTTTGCATTGATTTGATTTAACTTTCCATTTAAGTTTGATTAACGCCTATTTTTATCGAAAGTTATAGTAAAAAGGTACTGATGTAGTGTTCTAGCGCTGTTTGAGCAAATGCTGATATCACCAAAAGTACCGTCGAATAAAGCATTAAATCGTAACAAAATTCACAAAACGTGTACCTACCATTGGTAGGTACACTGGAACAAAAAACGATACATCATCGTACAATGAAAGCCTGTTATGAACCCATAATTTTATTCACATACAAATTCACACATAATTATCATCACACACACACGCATCACACTAAAACTCACACTCACGTAAACACGTAGGTGGAACGCGCCGATGTCTGTCACAGAGTTCAAATTACCACACACAGGCATCAATAACTATACCTTTATAAACTACCTATATAGTTTTAGGTAATTTCCTAAATCAGGATGAATTTTTAACCGACTTCAAAAAAGGAGGAGGTTCTCAATTTGGTTGTATTTTTTTTTTTAGGGTTTGTTACCTCAGTACTCCGTCATTTATGGACCGATTTTCAAAATTCTTTTTTTAATTGTTAGGGTATACTAACAAATTGGTCCCATTTGTATCGAACTTCATATCTGATGAGGGAACGCACCGATTTCAACATTTTTAGTAACAAATCAAGCATTTTCATTTAGAAAGTAGTATTTGGTGAAGAAAAACTGATGAAGAAGAGAGGCAACGGAACTCTTCAACGCATAACAGCAAATTATTCGCGATTGCTATAGTCAGTTGCTATGCTGATCTTTTGTATTTCCATAACATAACATTACGCCTTTCTATTTGAAAAGGGGCCTGGCAGAGTTTTACAGATTAATGTTTAGATAGAAGTTCTTTAGCAATTGTTTATCCAACTTCAATGATTCTTTCAAGTTTTGAAAGACTTTCTTTACATACCTACAAAGAAACTAAAAAATACAAAATTAAAACTTAAAAAAAAAACAACCGACTACTTAAAAAAAACTAACAGGTGAAAAATAACTCCAGTTTCGGAAGTCGGTGGCCAATAATGAACAAAACAAAACCACCATAGCCACAGACTTCCGAAACTGGAGTTATTTTTTTTGTAAAAAAGTTTTTTTGATGCCCTATGCCTTAGGCCTTAAACTTTTCTTATTGTTATTTTTATGTACACACCAGCACATCAAGCTGCACCTATCTGTAAATTTTTAGCAAAAAAATACCTTATTATATATGTTTTAAAGTTCATAACCTTTCAAAAAAAAATTTACACATTGGGGTAGCTTGATGTGCTGGCCTCTGTACATAAAAATCAGGAGTGAGGTAATAACTAACTGTAAAGTTTAATCGTAAACAAAAAAGTATTTCTAAACTTAATTTACCACAAATTATTATTTTTGTATGCGTCTATTTTTTGTTACATACAGAATCAAATATTTGTTACTTATTTCATGCTTTCTTACCCAGTTATCCATCTCCTTTTGCCTATCCGTGAGCGACTCCTGCAGGCGAGGGCCCAGCTCCTCCATGAACCCTCTCACCAGCCCCCGAGAGTGCTCCAGCGCTTGCTGACTCACCACCACGGAGGCGAACTCGAGGTACGACTCCATCGTCGTCTCCAGTTCCGGAACTGGCAGCTTTGCCAGTTGGACATTCTAGCAGGAGAATAATTATTTTTGATGTGTAACATATTTCTTCTCATTGCTGGATATTTTTTCACCGGCGAACCGTGTTACTTTATTTGACCAATATGAGCCCGTGCGGTGGCGGTGAGATGGCTGTGAGATGATCCCATCCCATTTTGTGTGAGGTACTACGTGGTACTGTTATTACTGTTATTTTATTTTAATGGAATATTTTAAATGTAAACTCCTTGAACATAGTTACTACAAGAAAACTGAATAATACTAGTAAGTAATATATTTTTTAATTCCAATAAGTGTTGACAAAAAATGTGTCTTTAATATGAGTAGCATTAAAAAAAATAGCTAGCTAGCTGTATGTAAGAATTGTAGCAGAGCACCCCCCTCCCATGGTATAAAAAGGCGTGTATTTATATATGTATGTATGTTTGAGGTTTGCCCAGACCAAAAAGGCAGACTGGAACAGGCTTTAAAAATACCTTTTTTTGCTCTAACAGTAGACTGATGATCATACCTGGAAGTCCTCGTCGTCCGACCCGTACACCTGGGTGCTGAGCCAGCGCTTGGGCAGCGACAGCAGGGACTCGCCCCATGCTGCAACAAACACAAACTCTTAGAGTAACAGCATCTATCCTGGCAGCTCCTTACGCTTACAGGCTAGTTGGCAAAATTTAAGATTCTTCAACAAGATTACTAGAAAATATTAAACACATATTTTTCTTTACTCGCGTTATTAGAAAATAACGGCAACTCTTTTAGTCAAAATGTCACAAGTCGTCTCTCCTTAATTTCAATGCCCTATATCTAAGTAGTTTTCCATCCATTTGACACAGAACGAACGATCGTGTTCATATCACAAACATTGTCGTGGCGGGAGTTGAACCCACGATTAACCAATACACCAACAGTCCAGTCAAATATTATCCATTATTGTTAAAAAAAAAACAAAGTACTTATATCCATAAGTACTTTACGTTAAAGTCCTTCTC
Source organism: Euplexia lucipara (assembly GCA_921972225.1). NCBI lineage: Eukaryota > Metazoa > Arthropoda > Insecta > Lepidoptera > Noctuidae > Euplexia > Euplexia lucipara. The sequence goes on along the minus strand of OV179152.1, from coordinate 929,214 downwards.
ATGCACGTTCTACGGATTAATTCATTGGCGACTGGGCTGTTGGTCTAGTGGTTAGTGACCCTGACTGCTATGCTGGAGGTCGTGGGTTCGATTCCCACCCAGGACAAATGTTTGTGTCATAAGCACAATCATTTGTTCTGTGTCTGGGTGTAATTTATCTATAATAGGTATGTATTTAGAAATATATAAGTATGTTTATCAGCTGTTTAGTACCCATAACACAAGCTCTCAAGCTTAACTTGAGACTACATGGCGTTGTGTGAAAAGTTGTGGAATATTTATTTATTTATTATCATTAAACACCAAAAGGACACCGGCGTCCGCGCTGTCATTGTCTTTCTATTGTGTCTCTAATCAACACGATTGAAAGGTTAAAGCAGAGGTCACGAGGGCACCAGCAGGATCCAAAGACAAGACTGTAGGTATCTCAAACAAGCCATGACGCTGTCAACTGTCAGTGTAAGATCAAAGCCCATTAATTGACTAACATCTTAACGTTCAAACATAACGGTTTAACAGCATCTTACAATGTTGTATTATCCCCTCAACCATTAGTAATGCGATTGTTGACTCCACAACATCTGTACATACAAGACTGGGGGAAGGTAATTCAATTAAAGGGGTGTAGACAGACTACCCTCTAAAGTAATAAGTAATATTCAAAATGTCTAGCTGAGTTTATTAAAAGTAATGTTTTTCATGCATTTTTATGCGTCATTTTACGCTGAAGGCAAAGTGGTTTAGTTTTTTTTTTTTTAAAGTGTTAAATATCAACACGTTATTTACAAAGAACGTGTGTGTGTATTTATGACTCTGTTTTATTTAGTTTCGTGTAGGTTTGTCGAAGTTGATAAAAATATTTTAATTTCTTAGTACTTAGGACTTAACCTATTTTATCGTATCGTCAGTACTTCGTCTAGTTTAGTTACAAGACAACTACAATACATTTTTTTTTTCCATTCAAATAAATTTTTAAGAAAAGAGATTATGATACTGTAGAAAGAACATGCTTAGAAATGTCATAGAACAACCTAAGTATAATCCGATGTCTCAATAACAAAACTATATAAAAAAACTAGGAAGTGGCGAAGGGCGGGCTTTTTGGGGGACTGTCTTTTACAATTTTGACCTTCAAAAAGTTCTGTTTCTCAGCCTAATTTAAATAAATGACTTTTGTTTTTTTTTAGTTAGATAGCAATAATGGTCGAGCGGGCTAGCAATAATGGAGCGGCAGCGGTTCGTACTAAACTAGACTCATCGACATGTATCCACTAGGTCACAAAAATCGTAAGGAAATTTTGATTACCAAATATTACTATTAATAATACAATTTTAATTATTATTTCTCTTAATAAAAAGCTCCTTCATCCTCTCTCCTATTAAAAATAACTTTGCTGTGCCCGACAGGGTCCATAATTCATTCGAACACATTATGGAATGCAATAAAGTTAATAATAAAGTAGTATTAGTATAGTTAATATTGGTGTATTTATTATTTTACACATTTCGCCAACCGATCTTTACCTTATAGACACATAAACAAACACAGTAGCACTACGTTCTTAAGTGTTCATTTTCTGTGCACCGCCTCCTCGCCACCCTCACTGGGGGCTGTTTGGCCATATTAAGAGTTAGTGGCAATATCCTCTGAGGGACGCAGCTGTAAGACTTAACGGTCCAAGTATCTACGTGATCGGCAGTCTACAGGACGCGAGGGTAGTTTAGATGTCCCTTTCAAGGTTTGTGAGTAACGAGGTAAGTGGTTCGTGGGGTGGTGGAGGAGGAGCGATGGTTTGGGTTCGTACTAAGGCAAATTTTGACAAATTTTGTTGTTTACGAATATCTATTAAAACCTGCCCAAAATTCCCTTGGGGCGTTCGTTGTTTTACGTTGTAGACTCTGGCCATTAAGGAATGGGTTAGCGCGAAGTATCGTTTTGACTGCGTTTTAAATCTGCGTTTAGTAAGGATGTATCAAGTTGTAAGTTGCATATATAGGTTGCTATATTTGTGTGAATGAAAGTCGAATTTTGGAAATCCCAACGTCTATCTTATGAAGATCTCGAAATATTATATATAAGACCGTCTATTGTATAGAACGTTCAAAACACTTGTTACGTCAGTTTTTGTTATGCATCGAACATACATCACCTCTACTACCTCTACGACAAATCGTTTCGCCACGGCGTTTATACGGCGTACATTGAAGGACTGAATCAACTTGCCTGCTACGGTTTTAAGGTGTCTTCAAGGCTAGAGTGTATAATATACTCTTAACAAACTACTGCGCCACCTAGCACCTTGTTTATCCCAATAATATAAATTAAACGGTCGCGCAACGAATGTTTGCGATTCACTTTTACATAATTTTATTTGTGTAAAACATTATTGAGCACAAGAAAAAGATTAATCAGCAACCACAAATAAATTAGCGCCGTCAATTTGTCACCAGTGATTAATCAGACCATCGCTTTGTCACTGGGGGAGAAAACACCCCATTCGAGAGGCCTCGATCCTTTTAATTAGGTGGTCACTCATACTGACTCAATTTGTTCCTACCTCGATAAACTTTTATACCAAGAGTAAGGTCAAAAACTATGATTACGAGATGAATTTATTAATATTTAGTCGTAGTGCACATAACATAACATTTCGCCTTTAATTCCCGAAGGGCTAGGCAGAGGTGTACCTAGTAGTACACCCACATTTTGCCAGTAATGTTTAAGTCCCATGTAATTCGGAGCCAGCCTATTACCATAAATCGGGCACAAATCCAAACTCAGTAACACTACGTGCAATTCAGGGATCGAACAAGCAAGCGCTACAGTTGAGCATGACGTTCCGTACGTCATGCTCAACTGTAGCGCTTGTGACGATTAGATCAACAAGGCAGTCCGAGCAGTATTTCAATTTAAAATGACGAACTTTGTATCTTCCAAAATCAATGCATTTCAGTGAGGTAGTTAGGTTAGGTAGTTAGGTTCGCTATAGGATAGGTATGGTAAGTTAGGTTAGGTTATATGTATGTAAATATGTTGTCATTCTATCTAACACAAAATGTTAAAATAAGAGCACATTATAGACTCACTATATTAAAAGTAGTAGTGGTTATTATTATTTTGGATCTATTTGTTGTTATCTTATTAAAAGTATGTATATGTATACCTAATTTATAAAATTCTCGTGTACAGTGTTTGTAACCAAACTCCTCCGAAATGGCTTGACCGATTCTTATGAAATTTTGTTTGTTTATTCAGTAGGTCTGTTAACTAAATAAAACTAAGAAATTGATTCTAAGGTGGAACGAAGTTCGTCGTGGCACCTAGTTCATTAATAAAATACATAGTTGCAATTTGAACCAAACTTTAAATTAGTCAGGCGATGTCTGCTCATTCAATTCTGATTTTCTAAAATCCTTTCATAAACATACAAACATACATAAACTCGTGCTTATTTCCCACGAGAGGGTATATAGAAACTATAGAGAGCCAATAAAACCATATTCTACGATTCTTACATACTTTTTTAGCTTTGTTTACGATTATACATTAATAAGAGATAGAAAACTTTTTTGCAAAAAATAAAACCGACTTAAAAGAAAACACTAAACGGTGTAAAATAACTCTAAATTCGGAAGTCTGTGGCTTTGGTGGGTTTGTCTAACTCATGATGGGCCACCGACTCCCGAATTTAGAGTTATTTTACACCGTTTAGTGTTTTTTTTAAGTCGGTTTTATTTTTTGCAAAAAAGTTTTTATTTTTCCATTTTTAGTTATTACCATAAAAATATTTGCCATGAATTTATTTTATATTGTTAATTGTTAACAATACATGTCATCATAATAGGGTTTTCCACTAATCCCTAATAAATTAAAATTAACATACCTAACTTACGAAATCTAGGTATATTGTACCCACCTGCGTACCCCTCAGAGCATACAGGCGTGATGATACGTCATTATGTTGTATAAACAATAAACATCCAAGCGATTCCAGCAATCACGACAGATTTGCCGTTTATTTTTGAAGAGTTCCGTTGTATATCTCCGAAGATCAGCACCAGATCTTCACCAAATTAAAATGGGACCACCTCAGGAGTATACTCTTTCAAATAAAAAAAGAATTTTGAGAATCGGTCCACAAATGGGGGAGAAATCAGGTAACATACATAAAAAAAAAAAAACATACACACGAACATAGAACCTCCTCCTTTTTTGAAAGTCGGTTAAAAATAATGATAATCGCATCGGTTTATCGCTGGGTTGATTGTTACTCAGAATAGTTGTTCTTGATTAACGTATTTTTATCACTCTTGACTATGAATTTATTTTGTTTAAGTATGTATGTATCTGTCTATTTATTTTGCTTCAGTATGTATGTATCTGTCTATTTATTTTGCTTCAGTATGTATGTATCTGTGTATTTATTTCTAAGTGGAACCTATTTGTCCTTAATTTTTACTCTGTAGCACCTACCTTGTTCCATCTCTGCATCACCTTAAGGTAGACTGGTAGAAAATGCCTAAGGCATTAATTCCGCCGTAGTACAGTATTTTTACTTGTGCATAAAGATTTAATAAATAAATAAATAAAATATATTCCGAAAATTATTAAAACCCATAATAAGTGTTCTTCACAAGCTTTTCAGTACCAAAAAGAAATAAGAGATAAATGAAACTAGAAATTGTTTTACGAGTATGTTTAGTGTAACTCTATTTAATTAACTAAAATAAACTGGTAGAGGTTAAATATAAAACGGGATCTCACCGTCTCAACGTGACGTCATTGGTGATAGATAGCTTCATTATGACCACAGACACTAAACAGTATACATACTAGTATAAACGTCAGGCCAGTCAAGCGGTAAATTAGACAGGCAAGCCAATAGATGGGGTCCCAAACCTAATAGGGCAAGGACTATGAGGTACTAGGAAGTTTTTGACGGGCCTGTTGGTCTAGTAGTTAGTGACCCTGACTGCTATGCCGGAGGTCGTGGGTTCGATTCCCACCCAGGACATGTTGGATTTGTAAACTACACTATATGTGTCAGCTTGACACACTCTGTCTCTATGGCGACTGGCGTATTATGTAACGGACGTGCTTCAAATTAAATCTTTATTAATCATTATTTATTCTATGATTTTCAACTTAATCCATCTGGTTATGGGCCCAGGGACGTACTATGCGCCCTGCAAGATATTAATTTTTGAAAGAAGTACGCGTAATTTTCTATAAATAAATTCGGAAAATTTTACGTTACCGGTCGGAAAAATTTCAAACTCACAAAATGGCTGGATCATCAGGGGTTTCTAATATTGGTATTCCCGTGGATAAATTACAAGGGATACAGGACTACAATAATTGGAAATTCATGGTAAAAATGATTTTGATCCATGAGGACTTGTACGAGTGCGTCGAAACGGAAAATGGTTGTAAGGACGAGAAGAAGAAAAATAAGGCTCTGGCAAAGATATGTCTTTCGGTCGGGCCGTCCGCTTTGCATCATGTTCGCAACGCAAAATCACCGTATGAGGCGTGGACCAGTCTGCAGCGTGCCTATGTGTTGGAAATGTAACGCTGGCCATTTATTATTCAAATGTGAAAGCTGGTGTTCTACGTAATTGTCACTCGGCAACTATTTTTCGCTTTACAATGTCATGTATAATTTTATAATAATATGTTAAATATTTCACTTATTCAAACTGTGCTTCAATACTCTGCAATACATCTAATTTCCAATAGGTTATGTGCTACATGTGTGAAGTGTAAATATTTTGTGAAAATATTATTATATGACTCGAAATATGGATGAGTATACTAATACGAAAGTTGCGATGGAAAAGCTAAAAGGCACCATCAACTATCGCGATTGGGCATTTCAAATGCAAAATATACTAATATTCGAGGATTTGTGGCAATGTATTACTGAAAAATACGAAACCTCAGGTGAGAACGCTAACAAATTAGCTCGTAGAGAGGAGAAAGCTCGAGCGAGGCTATGTTTGAGTGTTGAAAAATCGTGCTATTCTCACATTGTGCAGGCGAAAACTGCAAAGGATGTATGGGATGCCTTGCAGAAGGCTTACGATGACACCGGGTTGCAAAGGAGATTGTCGTGTCTGCGAACGTTATGCTCGATTAAGCTGGAACAGTTCGATAGCATGGAGATTTATGTCAACGAGATCTTGTCACTTGCTGAACAACTCAGTAGTATGAAGAAACCACTCGATGATGAATTTCTGGCTACTATTATGCTTCAAGGGTTGCCTCAAGATTATGAACCAATGATAATGGCTCTGGAGCATTCTAGGATAGACATAACTACAGATATGGTAAAAACAAAACTACTTCAAGATAAGAGATGGAAAGGGAGCGCTGCTGATAATGGCGATGGCTGCTTATTTACACGGAATCGTAGTAATGAAAAGGCTAGCTCTCGAGGCGAGAAGAAAAATGCCTCAAGTACATCAAAACACGCTAGTACCTCGTCAAGTACGAACAAGTTGTGGTGTTGGAAATGTCGTTCTAAAGGACATGTCAAGAAGGATTGTCCTCAATTGGACCGGAATGGAGCGACGTCGACTTCCATGGTGTTGTCTGCACTTAACACTGACAGTTCGTGGATTATTGATTCTGGAGCGACAGATAATATGTCAGGACGCCAAGAATGGTTTCATGCTCTAGATGAGTCGTCGACTAAGGAGGTTTGTGTTGCTAACGGAAAGAAGTTAGTTGTGAGTGGGAAAGGTGAAGTACATTTTACGGTTAACTCTTGTGTACATACCATAGATACTACTTTAAAAGATGTAATGCTTGTACCTGATCTTACTGTTAATTTAATATCTGTGTCTACGCTTGCTGAAAAGGGATTTAAATTTATTTTTAATGAAAATGGATGTAACATCATTAAAAATGGTAAAGTAGTTTTATATGCTAGGAAAGTTGGGAGAGTTTACAGGCTTAATTCTGTAGGTAAAGTCAATCTGACAACGTCATCTACGTCTAAGGATATGATGTTATGGCATGAACGTTTAGGTCATATTAATTTTGACAGCTTTGCATCACTTAGAAAGGTAGCTATTGACATTGACTTTCAGGTTACTACTCAGAAGAAAGTTTGTGATGTGTGTCTTAAAGGTAAGCAATCCCGCGCTCCCTTTGTGACCAATCATAACAAACAGGTGGCCGAGGCGCGGCTGGCGCTCATTCACAGTGACGTCATGGGGCCGATGCCGACTACTTCTCTCGGAGGCAAGCGCTACGTCCTCACGTTTCTAGACGACTACTCCAGGAAGGTGTTTGTCTATCCCATTGCAAAGAAGAGTGAAGTGTGTAAGTACACTAAAGATTTTATTAGACTGGTAGAGAATCAGTGTAGTGCAAAAGTCAAGGTAATGAGAACAGATAACGGCTCTGAGTACGTTAATGCTGAGTTGACGGATTTTCTTAAAAAGAAAGGCATTATACATCAGCTCACGGTACCGTATTCTAGTCAGCAGAATAGATCCGCGGAGCGCTTGAATCGTTCTTTACTTGATAAGGTCAGATGTCTACTGTATAACGCAAATCTTGATGACAAGATGTGGGCAGAGGCTGTAAATACTGCGGCGTTTCTGATCAACAGATCGCCAAGCTCGAGACTTTCTGGTGGTTTACCAGAGGAAGTGTGGAGTGGTAAAAAAGTGAGTCTTAAAAATCTGCGTGTTTTTGGTTGCGAGGCATTTGCTCATGTAGATGACTGTAAACGTAAAAAGTTAGACACCAAAAGTAGAAGGCTAATCTTTTTAGGTTACTGTGATAACGTCAAAGGTTATCGTTTGTTCAATCCTGATGACAATAAAATCGTTGTATCACGTGATGTGGTGTTCAACGAATATGTGTTTCCAGGGAGAAATTCTAAAATAGGGCCAAAACGTGTGTTTGAACCTATTTATCTTACAGGAGGTGATGATGAGAGGGAGTTGCTGGAGACTACGTCGGTTGAGGCGGAGCCAGATTACCTGTTACCTGAGTCGTCAGGTCATCCACTTGTGGCGGAGCCAGATACAGTTCCTGCAGAATCACCAAATCATCCTGTTGAGTTGGAGTGTGAACACGAGGCTAGTAAAGATTCGGTAACGTCGCCTGATTTGGCACCAGAGTCTACTAGTTCACGATATAACCTACGTCCACGTATGCCTAAAACAACCTGTAATATAACTAACGTGTGTAATGTGACAGAGCCAATAGAGGCACGTACTGTCAAAGAAGCTTTGAAATGTGAAGATAAAGAGTTATGGCAGAAGGCCATGAAAGAGGAAATCGATTCTTTTGTCTTACACGGAGCTTGGGAGCTTACTGATAAACCGGTTGACAAGAACGTCGTTAAAAATAAGTGGATTTTTACCCTTAAACGAGACTCGGAAGGGAACATTACACGTTATAAGGCAAGGTTGGTAGCTAAAGGCTATACTCAAAGATATGGTGAAGATTTCCAAGAAACTTTTTCACCGGTCGTTCGTCATTGTTCTATACGATTGTTGTTATCTCTGGCAGTGGAAATGAATCTTAAGATTGATCATTTAGACGTGCAGACAGCATTTCTGAATGGAAATTTGCAGGAGGAGATCTTTATGCAACAACCGGAAGGTTTCATATGCCCTGGGAGTGAGAACAAAGTCTATAGATTACGAAAGGCTGTTTATGGGTTGAAGCAAGCATCGCGATCCTGGTACCAAAAGGTAAAAGATGTCTTACTTTCTTTGGGATACAGACAGTGTAAACAGGAGGACTGCATCTTCATTAAGAGATCAGGTGATTCGATTGTTTTTATTGCTCTGTATGTTGACGATTTTTTCGTGTTCTATAATGACAAACCTCTGGCTGAGACGTTAAAAAGTTCTTTGTTAAATGTTTTTAAACTCAAAGACTTAGGTCAGGTACGAAACATGTTAGGAATAAAGGTAGAACGTGATGCAACTTCCATCAAACTTAGTCAGGAAAAGCGGATTGACAATATGTTAGATCGTTTTGGCATGACAGACTGTAAGCCTGTAAAGTCTCCCATGATTACTAATGTTAGTTCGGTAATTGAGAGTTCTAATAATGCTACAAATAACGTTGTAACGAAGTTTCCGTATCAAGAGTTGATTGGTAGTCTTATGTATTTATGTGTAACTACGCGACCTGACATTTCGTTTGCCGTGTCATATTTAAGTAAATTTAACAGTTGTTATACGGAATTCCATTGGAATCAAGCTAAGCGTGTACTGCGATATCTTAAAGGTACTAAGCAAAAGGCTTTGGTATTTAAGAAGTCGAATGTAGATCCCGTTCTTGAGGGTTATTCTGATGCAGATTGGGCGGCAGATCCTGATCGTAAGTCGTACACAGGGTATGTGTTTAAATACGGCGGTAATTCGGTATCTTGGGGTAGCTACAAACAGTCCTGCATATCGCTTTCGTCCACCGAGGCGGAGTATTGCAGCTTGAGCGAAGCGAGTAGAGAAGCGGTGTTCCTACAAGCTTTAATTAGGGAATTATTAATGACGACTAGTTGTAAAATAGTAATGTATTGTGACAATCAATCTGCTATACAGCTTGCTATCAATCATACTCATCACAGACGGAGCAAGCATATAGAAATAAGATTTCATTACGTTAGAGATGTGATAGATAGGTTTAACTTAGAAATTGTATACATCCCTACAGATGAGATGTTAGCAGATGTTTTCACTAAGCCCCTGGGCTGTGTCAAGCACGAGGTGTTCACTCGTCAGCTTGGTGTGGCATGAAGCCATCATGATGCCCACGTATGGGGGGGTGTTGGAAATGTAACGCTGGCCATTTATTATTCAAATGTGAAAGCTGGTGTTCTACGTAATTGTCACTCGGCAACTATTTTTCGCTTTACAATGTCATGTATAATTTTATAATAATATGTTAAATATTTCACTTATTCAAACTGTGCTTCAATACTCTGCAATACATCTAATTTCCAATACTATGAAGACAGAGGATTGTGTCGGCGACTTGGGTTGCTGAGATCACTGTTCGGTACGAAGTTGAGTGAAGCAGAGAGCATGCAGAGCTACCTGACTCGTATTACGGAGCTCGGACAGCAGTTGGATGACATCGGTTCCAAATTGGAAGATGAATTTTTGGCAGTCATCATGCTAAGTGGTGTGACATCGGACTTTGACCCACTGATAATGGCGTTAGAGAACTCGAGCGCGACGCTGACTAGCGACGTGGTGAAAGCGAAGTTAGTTCAGGAACAGTATCGCCGGGACGAGAAGTACTCTGATAACACTGCTTTAGTGACCAAGAAAGTATTTAAATGTTTTCGGTGTAAGAAGACGGGTCACATAAAGAAGGTTTGCCCGAAGCTGAAGAGTGATTCTAAGAAACCCTCATCTTCTAAGGATGAATCTATGTTGACAGCATTATCAGTGAATTTTAAAAGTGATGTTTGGTACATAGACTCTGGAGCGACCAACCACATGTGTAACAGTAAAGAACTTATGTATGACTTTCAGTGTTCAAAGTCATTGGAAGTGAATATTGCTAATGGGGACAAAGTGATGACTGGTGGACACGGTAAAGTGCAAGTCAATTTGAAAAATGGACCCAAGACAATTAGTAATGTACATTTTATTCCTAAGCTTTCTGTAAACTTATTATCAGTAAGTCAGTTAAATAGGAAAGGTTATAATGTTGTTTTTAAGTCTGGAAGATGTTATGTGTATAATGGTAGTGAAATCATAGCTACTGGTACTTGTTTACATGGGATTTATCAGTTGGATACTGTAGGTCGAGAGTTGAGTTATAGGGTAGGGTCAGAAATTGCCATGAAATCAGTTTGTGAAGGTCCTATAGCTAGTGGATCAATGCAAGAAGGCAAGCAGCCTGCATTGGTATCAGCAGAGGGGATGGTTCCACAAGAGGTCTGGCATAGACGGCTAGGTCACCTGAACTCGAGAAGCATGAATCTCATGAAGAATGGAATGACAACAGGTATGAATTTTGAATCTACTACATTCAGTTCCTGTGTTGCATGTGTTTTAGGGAAACAAACAAAGTTGCCATTTCCTAAGAAGAGTCAAAGTAGGTCTACTCAATTGTTAGGACTGGTACACACAGATGTGTGTGGTCCTATGCAGACTCCTTCTCATGGTGGCGCTAAGTACTTTGTTATTTTTGTAGATGATTTTTCACGGAAGACTTTTATATATTTTATTAAAAATAAAAGTGATGTTTTTGAAAAATTTAAACTATTCAAAGCTGTAGTGGAGAATCAGACTGACAAGAAGATCAAAATATTACGTAGTGACAATGGCGGCGAATTCATAAATCACGTTTTTCAGGACTATTTGAAAAACTGTGGAATTCGGCAGCAGACAACAGTTCCACATTGTAGTCAGCAAAACGGTGTCGCGGAACGAGCTCACCGGACTATTATGGAGAAAGCTCGCTGCATGTTGGAGGAGGCTGGTCTCGGTAAAAGGTATTGGGCTGAAGCTGCTAACACGGCTGTATACCTGAAGAATAGGTCACCAACAAAGGCGGTACGAGGAGCTACTCCGGAGGAAGTGTGGACTTCACGGAAAGTTGACGTGAGTCATTTGCGTATTTTTGGTTGCACAGCATATGCATTGATTGAAAATTGTCGCAAACTCGATACAAGGAGTAAGAAATACATATTCGTAGGGTATTGTGACGAAACAAAAGGTTATAGACTTATAGATCCTGATTTTCCAAAGAAGTGTGTCAAAGCACGACATGTAACCTTCTTGGAAAATGACTTTGTGTATAAAAGAGTGTCAAAAGATGACAGTAAACAAAGTGAAAATATTACACTTTTGCTAGGCAACTCATCTGTCGAAAAAGGCAAGGAAGTTTCAAGTGAAACTAATCCTGACATTGTGGATTTAACCTCACCAAGGTCAGATTTATCTTCTGAACTACAATCTGACCGGAATGCAATAAACCCCCGTAGGTTAACAACATTTAGTCTAAATGATACGGAGGATATTGAAAGTACGGATGATCCGCTCGACCATACATATATTCCAGGGAACTCAACCATGGACTCCGAAGACTCCAACACGACGTCTTTCGAGGATGCAGGCAGTGAAGTCTACGAGTTTGCTGGATTGACTGGAGTTATGAAGGAGGAGGATATACCGAGCAATATGCAGGAGGCATTGGACAGTGATGAGGCTAAACAATGGAGAGAAGCCGTAAACGATGAGTATCGATCTTTTATCACAAATAAATGTTGGACTTTAGTCGATTTACCGGAAGGGCATAAGGCAGTAAAATGTAAATGGATTTTTACTAAAAAGAGAGGGTTGAAAGGTGAATTGTTAAAATACAAAGCACGTCTTGTTGCAAAAGGTTATACCCAAAAACATGGGATAGATTATAACGAAACGTTTGCACCTGTAGTGAGGTATTCAACCATAAGGGTATTATTAGCCTTGGCTGCTCAGTATGACATGCAAATTGAGCATATGGATGTTAAAACTGCTTTTCTTAATGGTAATTTGACAGAAACAGTTTACATGGAGCAACCAGAAGGTTTTGTTGTTAAAAGTAAGGAAAATAAAGTTTATAAGCTCAACAAAGCCATTTACGGTCTAAAACAGGCGGCAAAAGCTTGGTACGATAAAATTGATGATGTTTTAACCAGTAAATTGTTGTTTAAACGGTTATCATCAGAACCATGTGTTTACATTTATAATCATGATGGTGAAGTTATGATTATTGCGTTGTATGTTGACGATATAATGCTGTTTTCGTCGAAATCTTCAAAGAAGAAAAATGTTATAAAGAAGAAACTGATGGGTGAATTTGAAATGAAGGATCTAGGACCTGCCAGTCACATTCTTGGCATGAAAATTACCAGGAAAGAGAATGGTGACATTACATTGGATCAAGCATGCTATATCAAACGGATGTTAAAAGTTTTTAAAATGCTTGATTGTAAACCAATAAGGACTCCTATGGAAGTTGGTTTGAAACTTGAAAGAGAAGAAAACTCGGAGTGCAACCATGACTACAGAAGCCTTGTTGGATATTTAATGTATTTGGCGGTATGTTCCAGACCTGACATAGCACACAGTGTGAGTTATTTAAGTCAGTTTAACACTTGCTTTGGAGAAAGTCACTGGAAGGCTGCGAAGAGAGTTCTTCGCTATTTACAGGGAACTAAAGAATATTGTCTTGTTTTTCTAAAAGGTAACTTAGAAATAACAGGTTATACAGATGCAGATTGGGGCGGAGATCATTTGGATCGGAGATCATATACTGGGTATGTGTTTAGACTTGGTAATTCCATAATTTCTTGGGAAAGTCGTAAGCAGCGCACTGTAGCTCTCTCGAGTACTGAGGCTGAGTATATGGCAATTTCTGACTCCTGCAAAGAAGCTCTGTTCTTGAAAACTTTTATTCAGGAATGTACTGGTAAAAGTTGTAATGTTAACTTGTTTAATGACAATCAGTCGGCTCAAAAACTATGTCGTTCTGTATCTCATTCAAGATCTAAGCATATAGATATAAGGCACCATTTTATTAGAGATTTGGTTAGTAAAAAGGTTATTCAGTTAAGTTATTTACCTACTGATGTAATGATAGCGGATGTTTTGACAAAATCGTTAACCCACGAGAAACATTCAAAGTTTGTGACTGAATTGTTTAATAAATAACTGTAACAATAGGTTGGTTGGGTTAAAGTGATTTTAATTGGTATGTAATTGATAGTCAGAGGTAGGTATCAATATTAGTTTTATAAATATTTGTTTTTGAGGCCTAGTGATTAGTATTAGTACCAATTGTTTTAGAGTTTTGTTGTACGTGTTTATAGTGTTGGTTTAAGGCCTAGTGTTGGATTTGTACACTACACTATATGTGTCAGCTTGACACACTCTGTCTCTATGGCGACTGGCGTATTATGTAACGGACGTGCTTCAAATTAAATCTTTATTAATCATTATTTATTCTATGATTTTCAACTTAATCCATCTGGACAAATGTTTGTGTGATGAGCACAATCATTTGTTCTGTGTCTGGGTGTAATTTATCTATAATATGTATGTATTTAGAAATATATAAGTATGTTTATCAGCTGTTTAGTACCCATAACACAAGCTCTCAAGCTTAACTTGGGACTAAATGGCGTTGTGTGTTAAGTTGTGGAATATTTATTTATTTTTTATTTTAAGTAATGAAAGATTTTGTGGGCTATCGTTCCACATGTTGGTAAGCAGTGTTAGCTTATTGGTGTAACCGGCGGATTGACAAGTCATGGGCCTCCAGTTCGTACCCAAGGCACCTCTCACTTTTCAGACTAATGTGTGGTTTGTATAATAGGGTGTTTGACATATGAGCATCAAAATATTATAATTAGTCAATCAAAAATTACACACACGTATTTCTTTTTCAAATTGATGGAAAACTGCTTAGATTAAGCGCATTAAAGTTGAGGAGAGGGGGCTTGTAACGTCATTTTCTAGTACAAACTGTACTGGCTTTTGCGCGTCATAAATGAAATTTTAACTCGATGTATCACCGTTATTTTTTAACTACGTGAAAAAAGAAAAAAAATATGTGTCGAATATTTTTATTTGTAATCTAGATGAGGGACTAACAACTAAAATTTTGTCAAGTTAACTTGTTTAAAAAATGGTGAAGAAAACCATCGAGAGGAATGTCTGAGAGATATGTATTTATCACACGTCTCATCATCTCATTTTTTACATTTATTTTCATTTCCTTTTGTTCTTCCCTGAAGCCAAGTCCCATGCCCATGGGAACATAATAAGAAGATCACGCTGGTTATGAATGGTTTTAATTGATTTGATTTTTTGCAGCAAATAAAAATTTACACAAAACAAAATACAACCAACTCTATAAAAACTCTAACCAACCAAAATACGAACGTGCTACGTATTGTTTAAACGTAACATTGGGAGTTTGTGAGACTATTTAAAAAAGCATTCGTTTATGTGTAACTACGTATGTTTGTTTATGTATAATAAAAAGCACCTACATAAACCACCAGAGCTGGAAACAGAAACACAGTTACATCTCTCATCAGCCCGACAAATTACATTATGAGAAATGAGTGCAATTCACCAACATGTTACCCTTTCCTGTGTTACTCAGTGCGGACACATACGTACATACATTCATACAAACACACATAGTACTCGGATAGCGGCGATCGATTGCCCCAGAGTAGAGGTCAGCGCATATTCTGACATGT
The DNA here is from genome assembly GCA_921972225.1 of Euplexia lucipara. Classification (NCBI taxonomy): domain Eukaryota; kingdom Metazoa; phylum Arthropoda; class Insecta; order Lepidoptera; family Noctuidae; genus Euplexia; species Euplexia lucipara. The sequence continues at coordinate 913,969 of OV179152.1, read as the reverse complement.
AGTTACATTCGCATGGGATTGAGCTGCTCCAATTAAATTTACACAGTTAATGTTGACATTTCCTCATCCTGCATGCAAACACTACACAAACTTTTCTCTTTTTCATTCCTAAAAATGATAGAATAAGATCCCTATGAAATGTTAATAGCTAATCTAGATGTGTTAGTTCTAGTTCAGCTACAGATGAACGCACCAATTACATTGGCCTAACTTTGCATGTTCAAATATTACGAATTTGTATCCCTAAGTTTTCTTTACTAATAAACATTATTGGATTAAGGGTACAAGGAACAGGTTGTTTAGTTCCTCATCCAGTATAGAAAAGAGAAGATCCTCCGACCAGCCGAGTTTTGTGTTTACTACTTAACTGCCCGACGGTTGTTGTCGGATTTTTGTATAAATAAATGTTCAATCGCGCGGAGAACTTTAATATCGCAATGTAGAATACGGCCATGGAAATTTATTTGTATATCATGGGTATAAAGTATATAACATGGTGACAATTTAAAATTCTATGTGCAACAATGTTTCACCGTGCAAGGTATACAAATTTTATTATTGGGTAATAATTATAATGGGTAATTTACCCATTATAATTATTGAGCATTTTTTTTTTGAGGAGCTTGTGGCTAAATTATAACAGCCGCATGGGTCGATCGAAGGTTAAGCTACGCTTGACGAGGTCGGTCCGTGGATGGGTGACCATTTATTACATACCAAGACTCCTCCGTGCCTCGGAAAGCACGTTAAGCCGTTGGTCCCGGCTGTCATTTGTAGATCTTTGACAGTCGTTACTTGTAGTCAGAAGCCCGAAAGTCTGACAACCAGTTTAACCAAGGGGTATCATGTTACCCAGTTACTGGGTTGTGGAGGTCAGACAGGCAGTCGCTCCATGTAAAACACTGGTATTCAGCTGCATCCGGTTAAACTGGAAGCCGACCCCAACATAGTTGGGAAAAGGCTAGGCAGATGATGATGATGAATTATAATGGGTAATTTAACCCTTTAATCGTGTCAATTAGAGACACAATAGAAAGACAACGACAGCGCAGACACCGGTGTCCTCTTGGGGTTTGATGAATTAATAATGTTTTTTCTTTCTTTCATTGTAATAATTATTTATTTATTCTTATGGCAAACTCTAAACGTTAAATGGGGCGACCCAAAATCAAAAATCACGTTTCCTTTTGAACGCAATTTTAAATCTTTGAACCCTCATTCACTGCACTCGCTTAGCAAGTTTTTCTAACCCTACAACTATGACAGATCTCCCTGAGGTAAGTATAATTAATAAAGCTCCCCTTCCTACCTTCTAGCTGCCAGGTGTGCCTTCTCACGGGGTAACTCAGGCCCCGGTAACTTCCACCTTGTGAGGAGAACTTGAAAAAATCAATAGTGAGCCGAATTCGTTCGTGTTGGGAGTTTGAGGTACCGAAATGTATGTAGATGTATGTGTAAGGTGTGTCGTGTAAGGCGGTTATGTTAAATATACGTTTATAGAGATAGGTTTTGCTCGGAGCTTCGTTCGCGTTAGTGTAGAATTTGACAATTCCCAATGAACAAGTGGTAGGTAGTCATAGGCGATATTTGTTTTTATTTTAGTAAGTAACTATAGTAGATTAAGTGATTGTTTAATTATCGTATTAAACTTTGTTATTAGTAAATAAATAATAATAATATCAATGTTTGTGGTTAAATAGTAATGTTTTCTGTACTGTATTCAAAATTGTATGGCGATCGATTGAGTAGTTAAGGCGTAAATGTGTTACTATCTAACAAACTCACGTTCTTAAGTGAAGAAAAAAAAGGTGTTTGATTGCTTTCTATTATCCAAATCTTAGTTTGGATAATAGAACGCAATCAAACACCTTTTTTTTTCTTTTAAATAAATACTTGTATATTATTGTGTTTGTAATCCGACATAACACCACCATGTGAAATTGAAAAGGGTATCGTTAAATATCATTATCGCCACACTTCGAATCAGATGATAATCAGTAATTAAAGCAACCGGGACGATACACTCCTCTCATACCTTTATTAATTTTTCTAATCCGCCTTGAGCAAGAGTGACACTAGGAAGTGGCGAAGGGTGGGCCGTTTTTGGGGGACTGTCTTTATGTATTTTTTTGACGTTCAAAAAGTGCTGATTCGCAGCCTAGTTTGAATAAAGACTTTTGATTTTGATTTTGATTTTGATCATCAAAGCTCGTGTCTGATTTATATGAGAAGAGAATGTGGATGGGTGCCCATTCATAACACATCAAGACTCGTCCGTGCTTCAGAAAGCACGTAAAGCCTATGGTCCCGGCTGTCATTTGTAGATCTTTGGCATTTGTATGATTTAGTTTTTCGTCACCTGAAATAAATGTATTTGACTGGCCTGTTGATCTAGTAGTTAGTGACCCTGACTGCTATGCCGGAGGTCGTGGGTTCGATTCCCATCCAGGACAAATGTTTGTGTGATGAGCGCGATCATTTGTTCTGTATCTGCGTGTAATTTATCTATAATAATATGTATGTATTTAGTAATATATAAGTATGTTTATCAGCTGTTTAGTACCATAACACAAGCTCTAAAGCTTCACTTGGGACTAAATGGCGTTGTGTGAAAAATTGTGGAATATTTGTTTGTTATTTATTTATTTACTTATTATTATCAATAATTTCCATATCCCTGCTTTACAAATTGTTACAAATTAACAGATAATAATGTCCCCAACTACACATTTATCGAACCATCGGCATCGTAATTATAGAATGTCGTGCCACCGGAGTGTGCTCCAATTTAGCCAATAAGTGACGAGTACGTCGTTATAACTACGACCATTATCAAGATAGTATTTGGAAATACGTTGGTACAGGTATATTTGGGTGCTTAGGTGGGTGGTGTAACCTTCAAATCAATATATGAAAGAGTATTGATTTGTGTTAAAGGGTATGCCAAGGGCTAGCGTGATTTGGTTTCAGTATACAAATAATAATAATAAAAATACCAGCCTGTTACTGTCCCACTGCAGGGCAAAGGCCTCTTCTCATACAGAGAAGGCTCGAGCATTGATCACCACGCTTGCTCAAGGCGGATTGGCGATTTCAAACTTATATTATACAAATAAGCTCTTTTTTAATAGAATTCCATATCAAACTAATATGTTCGAAATAAATTGAAATTACAGCCTCATTAGTCTATAGTCGGTTGTGCTACTGCCGAGCAGAAGGTTCTGGGTTCTGGGTTAGACACCCGGGTCGTGTGAAGTGTTCCCTATTGGTTTTTTTTTTCATCAGAATTTTCTCTATAGCAGCTTGAATTTGTTCCCAGTTGATGGCAATTAAAGGCTCGCCGTAAGATATTATGTGAGTTAAAGTCTGGAAAAGCCTTTTAAAAAAGACTCATTGCAGCTTTGAGTTGGCCTGTCCAACATACGGTATGTTACTAAAACTAACCGTAGAAAAACCACTCTGGCTTTCACACCTCCTGCTATAAAAAAAAGCTTTTAAAACGGTACCTAATTGCATCAGAGTAGCGTCCCTGTCCACCCCGCAAAATGAAGCGCATTAATATAATAAAAATGTTAGTCAGTCGGGGGCGGGAGGGAGCAACCTAATTATGTGTATCTCATGTGAATGTGATGTACGCCTGACCGAGAGGATACGGTGGGATGTTCGAATGGACCTTATCATTTTTGTCGATTTTCCCTGATATTAAATTGTCATTTCTACCTATTGCCACTTCTTCTTCCCAGTAAAAAAGGGAACTAGGAAGTGGCGAAGGGCGGGCTTGGGAGACTGTCTTATGTAATTTTGACGACCAAAAACTGCTAATCTCCTAATTGCCTTTTGATTTTGATTTTAGTCTTAATTTTTCTTTGAACTGTAAAAAAAACATGACAAATTCATTTCTTTGTTTATTAATCTCATTAGATTGAATAGCAATAGCGATTTACATTTTTTCTTGATATAAAGTAGCCCAGTTGGCTTAAAACATTGACCTCATCTATGCAGATAGGCATAAACGGCAAAATATGGCTGTACTATCCTTTGCCAAACCCTTAAATGATATGTCTCATCTACACTCCATTTACATGAATAATAATAGCATTAGAAAAAAAAACTTTTTTGCAAAAAATAAAACCGACTTCAAAAAAAACACTAAACGGTGTAAAATAACTCTAAATTCGGAAGTCTGTGGCTTTGGTGGGTTTGTCTTACTCATAATGAGCCACCGACTTCCGAATTTAGAGTTATTTTACACCGTTTAGTGTTTTTTTTGAAGTCGGTTTTATTTTTTGCAAAAAAGTTTTTTATTTTTCCATTTTTAGTTGTTACCATAAAAATATTTGCCATGAATTTATTTTATATTGTTAATTGTTAACAATACATGTCATCATAATAGGGTTTTCCACTAATCCCTAATAAATTAAAATTAACATACCTAACTGACGAAATCTAGGTATATTGTACCCTCCTGCGTACCCCTCAGAGCATACAGGCGTGATGATACGTCATTATGTTGTATAAACAATAAACATCCAAGCGATTCCAGCAATCACGGCAGATTTGCTGTTTATTTTTGAAGAGTTCCGTTGTATATCTCCGAAGATCAGCACCAGATCTTCACCAAATTAAAATGGGACCACCTCAGGAGTATACTCTTTCAAATAAAAAAAGAATTTTGAGAATCGGTCCACAAATGGCGGAGAAATCAGGTAACATACATAAAAAAAAAAAAAAAAAAAAAAAAAAAAAAAAAAAAAAAAAAAAAAAAAAAAATACATACACACGAACCGAAACCTCCTCCTTTTTTGAAAGTCGGTTAAAAAAGAGGTTAGTTGAAGCAGGTGTGCAGAACATTTTATTTTAAAGATAAGTAAAAACAACTTTTATTCAAATTGTTTTATTTTAAATTTAGAAGAATGCGTCCATGTATTGTTCATCCCTGCTTCTTTGAGGTTTTTAAAATTGACCATGTAATTTTCAACTAAAATAAAATGATAGAACTAAATGAAATCCACATTATTTCTTAATATAATCTATTGCAATGGTTACAACTGTGCGTGACAGCTGCTGTGAAAATAGATTATAATAAATTCGGCGTCTATAGTAATGGGCGATTTGACAAAATTGTAGTTTTTAGTGTATCATCGAGATTACAAGAAAATATTCGACACATATTTTTTTATTTTTCGAATTGATGGAAAACTGCTTGGATTAAAGTTGAGGAGTGGGGGCTTGTAACGTCATTAGCTAGCATAAACTGTACTCATCATGCGACATTTTAACGCGATGTATCGCCGTTATTTTTTGATTACGTAAAAAAAGAAAAAATATGTGTCGAATATTTTCTTGTAATCTAGATGAGGGACTAAAAATAAAAATTTTGTCAAATACTTTCGTTACAAAGTGTGTATTATAAATAGCCTATTTTAACTTCTGTCTAATGCTATTGTACATGGAGTATAGTTCCAATTATTTTTAGGTTGTAACGAATAAAAGTGTTTTTATAAAAAATCTCATTTCATTCACGCCAGATTCAAAACCAGTCCTATAGAGTCAGCTCGCATCGCTCCCGCTTCCCGCTCGCTGCGTGGCCCGGGGCGCACAGGGGCGTTGCCATGGTAACGCAGGTGCTATCGATCGCAGGTGCTGCACGCCGCACCTCTGTGTGTGGTGTGCCGCAGACATGGTACTCAGGTTGTGCTTATAGGATTATCGAAGTAAGATTCATCTGACGCATAAATATTAAATCTTACTTTTCATGCTGGGTAGTCAGCAAGGTATTATGCTAATTAAGTAGTCATCCATGTGCGGGTCAAATTGTGGAGTATAACTAGTTTGCTGTAACCTCTAGACAAGAACAATTAGGTTCGCTCCCAATTAAATGAAAGCAGGTATATTTTGCTGGCTGTATGTGTACATACAGTCAACAAACTCTACTTATCCTTCATTCAAGTGTGACGAGGAATTATCTCAAACTTTCTTCTTAGCGTATTGATGGCAAACATAGTCACTAAAAAAATAAGTTAGAAAATGAAAACCGGACTACTTAAATATCACACTCTAAAACGTATGCACCAAGAAAATATTCCCATTTGACGATATTTTTTTAGAGTGCTCTTCACTTTCGTAACTCCTAATGTAACTGTGTGCAATCAGGTAAAACAGTAAAACCTAGTTCTAGTTTTAAGTAACAGATGGCATTAGGCCGGCTGATGCAAAGGGAATAAGGGGAGGGATAAAGTGCTGTCTGACCTCTCCTCCATCCTCTGGGACGAAAAGTTACTCCTGCCCTACTGCTGTCCATTCACCTCATTTAATTGTGTAGACGCTTCTTACAGCCCACGGGAGAAAGAACTTTTGAGCTGATGGTGCAGCACTTATTTTTAAAATAATGTTTTGAGTGTGCTGAATGACATTGTCTATCGCCTGTATTCTCTAAAGATTAAACCAAACGGTGGCGGTTCTGTGAGATATATAAAATTAAAAAAAAAAAAATATTCTACTACTTTTTACACAACGCCATTTAGTCCCAATTTAAGCTTAAGAGCTTGTCTTATGGGTACTAAACAGCTGATAAACATACTTATATATTTCTGAATACATATATATTCATATTATAGATAAATTACACCCAGACACAGAACAAATGATCGCGCTCATCACTCCTACATTTGTCCTGGGAGGGAATCGAACCCACGACCTCCGGCATAGCAGTCAGGGTCACTATCAATATATACACAGTCAATATATAGTATAAACGAGTATTTTGAAGTTCCATGTTATAGAGGGCGAGCCTTTGGCCATCAACTGGCCACAAATCCAGTCTCCGGGTTAATGCTGAGGTATTTCAGATGGAACAATCCAATAACAATCGTTGACCTGAGACATAATGGCAAGATGCTCAGTAATAGTGTTCGCGATCACCATGCTAAAGACTCGGATAATTAAACAAAATGACAATGTTCATTAAAATAAAACATATCAAGCGATATCAGTGTCTTCCATCCCCTTGTGAAATTCAGACATTACATTTAAAATGGTCAGACGCAATGGACAGCGCAGACGACCGCCTATTTGTGATGCACTTTTTAGTCTGCTATAATAGAAAAGACTAAAATTATTATACATAATTATTATATTTTTTTTTATTTTCGTGGCAATGCGGCCAGTCTTTTGGGCACGTTTCCCGTTGAGAGCGATGCGGATGAATTTTTTGATGCCCTATAATTTTCTTTTCTTTTACTTTTTATTAAGTATGTATTAAATACCTACTAATTATGACTAATAAATTCGAATGTGTTTTAAGTTAAAAAGTACCTTATAATGGTTTAATTCAAGTAAATATAAGAATGCGGTACTGGATATAATTGCATAGGTTCTATTTTGATAGACGCAAAAGGGCAGCACAAAATATAGTCTATCGGCAGCGCTACACCTTAAGTTAATTTTGGAATTTTCAGACATTATTATAAATAAATGATGATGTCATAAATATCCTAAACTCTATACTTGAACTTGACTGCCCTGGTCTAGTAGTCGCAAGTCTACTAAACTCAAGTCTACTGCAGCTGAGCACGAGGTCCCGGGTTCAATCCCCGGGTCGGGCAAAGTGTTATTGAGTTTTTCCATCTGGAAATTCTCAGAAGCAGCTCGGAGTCTGGATTTGTGCCCGATTTATGGCAATAGGTTCGCCCCCTATTACATGGGACTTTTACATAACTGGCGAAATGTGGGTGTACTATTACAGGTAGGTACACCTTTGCCTAACCCTTTAGGGATTACAGACGTGAAGTTATGTTTATATTGCGTATACTTGAAATCACTAATCACTATATTGAGCAAGAGTAGTAATCAGTATTTACTATTTTGTTCATAAAAAAAAAGTTTTGACTGTTTTCCAAACTTTTGTTGGCTGCACAACAACCACAGGAACCAGCACTAACGATGTTCGTTAACGAGCTCTATATAGAGCTACTCTATGTAGAGCAACTCTATGTAGAGCTCTCGTAAAGTTTGTGTTAATATTTGTTATCGTGCAGCGTTTGTGCGGTTTTAGGAAGTGTGCTATATTTTGTGGCTCTAGGTCGAGGACGTGTTGGTTTTCATAATTCTGTTGTGTGTTTAGTAACTATGTATTTGACAAGTACTGCAGTTTAATATTGTTGCAAGCTCTTCGTCCATATTTATTGTGCTGGAAATTGTATCTCTGTAAACCAAAGGTATATCTAAACAACCTTTTTTTTTGCGTGACTATTTATTACATTCTAGGACTCCTCCGGGCCGCTGAGATTAGGTTCGCTCTAGCTAGGTTCACTCAGGTTAGGTTATTTTTTATGGCAGGAGTGTACCCTCCTTAATTGACATTATTTTTATGATTTTTTATGTGTGAGTAGGTATTTAATTCCACTGGCGTGCCCCTTATTTAATTTTTTATAAATTTACTTCATTGTCTATGTATTTGAATACCCATGTGACGGCATAATGTGGAGAACTTAATTACACTAGAAAATCTATATACCTATTACCCATGTTTACAAAGTAATAAATGATTTGATTTGGAAAATATTCATGAACCCCTCTCTGAGTATATAATGTTACTAACGTGCTTGGACCCCACACTTCTTCTCACTGAAATTTCTCAATAGTAGCCCAGAGTCTGGGTTTGTGCGTTGATAATAGCAAAAGGATCGCCCACTATTACGTGCGAATCTAAAAGAACTAGCAAAACTTGGGTGAATTACAGGTACGTTCAGATTCATTTATTTACTTTCAAATTGGTTAATAATATGAACATGACTACATACATAAACTCACACCTTTTACCCATAAGAGCAGACAAAAGCTAAGCAGATCTACGATTCTGACATAGCTACTTCTTAAAATATTATTTTATCTTATTCCCTCTAGGTATAATTTGGGTCCATCTAAAATAATTACTGCCGTGTAGTTGCCTCTTCAGAGGGTCTCAGACACAGTATGGCCTGAAGCCCAACCGAGTTATTCCCTAATTGCTATAATGAGTCTCTGTTGAACACAGAACTACTAACTCACAGACAAAAGGTTTATTAACATTTCATTAGGAACATAAAGATAAAAGGGGTTTATACCTTATGACAAAACAAGCTTGGAATTGAATGTAAATTTATTTTAAAGGTTTTTTTTATATTAAGACTTTATGACGTGTTTGTTTACATGAAAAAGAGTTTTGGCAAAGCAGGAAAGTTTAGAATACTAATGAGAAGAAAGGATAATAAAAATATTAAAATAATATGTCATCACGCATTCTGTAATCCCCGTAGAGTTAGGCAGAAATAAGTTCAAATCCAAAACATGATTTACCGCTTCATGTACGCATTGTTTAATTATCACTTGGTTAAAAAAAGTGGGGAAACCGGCATGGTTGAGAGATCTCAACGTCGTTTCTAACCAAGTGACAATTGACGGCTTTGACGGCGGAAAAGCACATGACTGGCATAAAACTCTGACACCAGGTTACTAACCACACCTTAAGAATAAGAAAAAGTCTTCTCAACTATTTGCTGTAAATATATAATACTAGCAGACCGCACGCGGTTTCACCCGCGTAGTTCCAGTTCCCGTGGGAGTTTAGAGATAAAAAGTAGCATAAGTCAACCGGGGATAGTGTACCCAACGGTAAAGGCATTTTTCAAATCGGTACAGCAGTTTCGGAGCCTATTAGACCAAACAAACAAATCAAATCTCTCCTCTTCGTAATATTAGTATAGCCTAAATAAATAACATCGGGATATATGAAAGTGTTACGCAAGCACACAACTCCTTGCTAAATACTAATCTTTTGCTAATTAACTAGTTGCTCAAGCTAGTTTTAGTAAGTAATTTCCCACTAGAAACCCACTCAGGTACAACACAGGAAACTTTTCAATTTAAGTAAGTTTTAACTTACAGTGTACAAAATTTTACAAAGTATACACCTAGGTAACCTAGACAAGCTTACGGTTTTACACAACATTACGCCTTTATCCCCTGAAGGATAAAGCAAAAAAGTTAGACATTAACATTTTACCGTGTTTTTAAGTCCTGTGTAATATGGGTCGAGTTTATTACGACATACTAGGAAGAAATTCAAAATCAGGCTTCTACTGAGATATTCGAGGAGAAAATTACTCATGGATAATGTCTGCGGGAGGGAAGAGCGGTCTGTTAGTCTCTTAATGACTAAAAAATAACCATGGTGCATAAATAAATAAATATTCCACAACTTGCACACAGCGCCATCTAGTCCCAAGCTAAGCAGAGCTTGCGTTAAGAGGTACTAAACAACTGTTAAACATGCTTATATATCTCTAAATACATACATATTATTATAGATAAATTACACCCAGACAGAGCCAATGATCGTGATCATCACACAAACATTTGTCCAAGGTGGGAATCGAACCCACGACCTCCAGCATAGCAGTCATGGCTACTAACTACTAGACCAACAGGCCAGTCAAATGAAGGACCAGTCAAATGGAAGCATGGAGTTTCGTCTCACACCTTCTTAGGGGGTCACATGATTGGACGATACTTCCGACACAGAACAAATCACTGTGCTCATCACAAAAACATATTTTGTCTTGGGTTAGAATCAATCCCACGACCTCCAGCATAGCAGTCAGGACCACCTACCACTAGATCAACAGGCGAGTCTAGAAATAGGGAAAAGGCGACAGTTTGGTAGCAGTCGCCAGGTATGTAAGAAAGGAAACTGGCTGCTAGATAGTAATTAGCCGCAAATGCAAGCACGACGAAGCACGTGCTTAAGTCACTATGCTTTACACCCACCCTAAGTTTTGTAGTCTCACTTGCAACTACTTCTACTTACAACTAACATAAGCAAAAGTTAGTATTTAATTAACAAAATCCAAGTAAAATGTTACAAAATAAATTGCTCCTAAAGCTGGTAACCTAAAACGTTTATCTACCTTTTAGAACGCTAAACATTGTTACTGAGACATGTAAAAACATCATTTACATAGAACAAGTTACACGGGGATTCTGAAAGGTCATGCTGAAAGGTCAGAGTTTCCTGAAGTGAAATGTGTTTTATGTATTTTTACTTTTAGGTTACTGTGCAGGTAAAACTTTAGAAGGTCAAATTGGATATCATATATTAATTTATTTATTATTTTATTTGTTTATCACAAAATGGCCCGTCACTGCATCGCCTGCTGAGCGTGACAGTTTTTTTTTTTTTTTTCATTACAACAGTGAATCAGCATTGCCATTCAACGTGGCAATGCGTCCAGTATTTTGGGCATATTTCTCATTGACAGCGATGCGGATGAATTTTATGATGCCACATAATTCTTTTACTTTTCTTGTTGTTTTATTAGGTACTAGCTTCTGCCCGCGACTTCGTACGCGGATCCTGTTGCTTATGCCAGCGATAACGGGGTCGTCAAAATCGAAGATCTGAAACATCTGATGTCGAATTCTATAAGCCCGGGGACGGGAAATCAATGGGATGCGCGAGACGATTCAAGATGTACCAGATTTTTTATTTTTGTTGGTCAACAGGAAATGCCATCAGACTTAACAACTTTTGCTAAGACGCCATTTATATTATGTATATGTTATATTGTCTCTGGGCTTTGGAGTTCCCCTACAGGTGCTCCTGATCTTCAAATTTAGTCTCACAGCAGAAAACACTCTTCACGTGGAATAGTTTTTTCAATGGCACCATTTTTATATCTCTTTTACTTTAGGTGTTCCATTTTCCAAAATAAATTATAGCCTATAATATGTTGCGTAACGTTCACGATCAGCGGTCAGTCGCGCATCTCCTTCCCCCACTTATCTCTAGAGTCGATGCGTATATACGCTGAAAACTCAAGCGTCATGCTTTTTCCGTGAACGTCTCCAACTCGCGAGACAGTGCATGATGTTCACGATCAGCGGTCAGTCGCGCACATATTCTTCACTGGTCTCTAGAGACCTGGATGTAGATGCGTAAATACGCTGAGAATGCAGGCGTGCTTCGCGATCCCAAGAAGTTTCCACGGAGCGAGTTGCAGCCTCATGTTCTAGAACAGCATCAAGTCCCTCCTAACGCTCTTCGGTAGATTGTTGGGATCTTATGGTCTTTAATCATTTAGCACCTTTGGAACATTGGGAAAAATTTGACCTCTTTCTAGGCATGGTTATAGTTTTATTGTGATGATACCTGATCAATTAAAATCTAAGTGGCTACTCCCCTGCGTTACCGGGTAAGCTACCGTGTAACGAATATAAATGGAAAAGGAAATTAAACACTTAAATAACATAAGCCCGAAGGCATACGATAAAAAAATGGGAGTTTTAGCCAGTAGAGTCTAATTTTCAACGATATACCATTGTCATCGATAATAAGTCCTGAACTGTTCCCGCCTTCCCCGCGTAAAACCTCCTACTTATGTTATTTTATAATTATGCAATGAAATTAGTGATAGTTTTAATTTCCAGACCAAATGTTTCTGATCTATGATTTTTATAAGTCAACAGGAAATGCCTATCAGACCGAACAACTTTTGCTAAGACGTCATTCCTATTTGAGTTATGGTGTAGCTGGGCTCTTGGAGTTCCACAACAGGTGTTCCAGATCTTCGATTTTTATACGTCAACAGCGAGTGCTCATAAGGCTGAACAACTCTTGCTAAGACGTTATTCCAATATATGTTATAGTGTAGCTGGGCTCTTGAAGTTCCACATCAGGTGTTCCGGATCTTCAAATTTATTCTCTCAGCTGCTCATCACGTGGAACAATTTTTGCTATGGTACCATTTTTGTATCTCCTATAGTTTAGCTGGTCTGTTGCGGTTCTGCATCAGGTGTTCCGGATCTTCAAATTTATTCTCTCAGCAGAAAATGCTCATCACGTGGAACAATTTTTGCCATGGGACCATTTTTGTATCGCCTATAGTTTAGCTGGTCTGTTGCGGTTCTGCATCAGGTGTTCCAGTTTCCAGGATAAATTATAGCCTATGTGTTGACCAGACTTAATATCTATACAACAAAAAAAAAATCATTCAAATCCGTCCAGTAGTTCCGAAGATTAGCGTGTGCAAACAAACAGACAAACAGACAAACAGACAAACAGACAAACAGACAAACAGACAAACAGACAAACAGACAAACAGACAGACTTTTTTTTTTGGATTCGTGCTCTATTACTGTTTCTAAACCCCCCTCAATTATTACTTTTTAAATATATTCAATGTACAGACACAGTTTTTTTACAGTCTTATTATATGTATAGATTTGTGTACATACTAGTGTTATTACAACGGTTATGTATATACCAATTACAGTAGCTAAAGTTTAATAATATTTTCTTTTAATTATCATTAGCCTAGTTTAAATAAATGACTTATGATTAAATTTTTTTTTTTACTCGTTCCTAGTGAGTGTTAGTGACTTGTGCTTGCGGTGCTATGTTCTTCTAGTTCTTGTGTTCTTCTTGGCTAAACTAACTTTTTTTTTTGCTAATTTTAGTTGAAATAGAATAGAAAATGGACCGTATTTCAATTGGGTTTTCGTCTTACTTTCTCAGAATCGCTGTCGACTGGTGATGTTACCAAAAGCATGTTAGCTTAACGTCTAGTTTTATGATACTGCTTAACCTCTGGCTAGAGTGGAAGCCAGCTTTTGGGAGTTACGGAAGACGTGAACAAATTGATTTGAAAATGATTTAACATTGTTTGCTTACGTTTTGTTTTACCACAAGAGTATGAGTTTGGGGTTTATTTATTAATCTCGCATCAAATAAAATAATAAAAACGAAAAATAATTTAATTAGCTCACATTTAGTACAAGGGTGGTATAAAGTTGTGCTTCGGTGTTTTGTTTTGTCGTGCTCGGCACATTGGCTACGTCACGCAATCGGCTACGACGCTATGAAGATTACTGACGTAGCGCTACGGTGCTACGAAAGAATACCGTTCTAATGACTTAAAGAAACACGCTAATGGTCCACTTTTTATACATTTTTTTGGTAGGAGTTAAGTGGATTATATTTAAACCTTATGCGAGCAATTTTGTGTGTCAAATGGCTCTAGGTGGCACAGTCTTCTTCGGCTACAGCTGGAGTTTCACAAAAGTTTGTTATATGTATAAGACCAATACGGTTACATTTATTTTTTTTACTATGTTTTTATGTTCTAATCTTTAATTACTTTACTTCGAAATGGAGTTTAATACTACACAAAGTGTAAGGGACATTGACATACAATCTTATACCATGAGTTTGAGTTTTGGGCCGCTCAGCGTTGGAATTTTTATTGAATTTTACCAAATTTTTAAAAATATACACTCCTTAATATGATCGGAATGTCTTTCACATTGTTTTTTCTCATTGACGGCCTTCCATTTAAATAAAAAAGTACGTCTAGTATCCCACCATTTTTGACAGGATTTTGACATTGATTGTCGCTGACATTAGTGACTTTTGATAGTCTATAATTTACGTACAGGACATCAATCTACCCCAATGTGTCAAATTTCTTTGATAGGTTTTCAATTTCATTCTTATGCAATAAGGTTCATGTTCGATTGGGAAAATTTTACAGTATCGGGTAGGTTGACATGCTGGCGTCTGTACATACATATATACTCGTATATAAACTCACGCCATGGGGGTAGGCAGAAACTAAAAAGGGATGCTACGATTCTTACACACTCCTCTTGCTTCGTTTACATTCATACATGTTGTCATACACACACGCCGGTTGCGAGTACTACCTGATAATTCAAACACGTTCGAAATAACACAAAACAATATAAGACTTACTCTGTTTACTGAACCGCGTGCGTTTACTCCACGGAGCTCACACAATGTACATGGACTTGAAATGTTAATAGCCCACTGGCTGTAGGGCGCTAGGGCTGCACCTTGTTAAATTTTCACGGGTGTTTTCACCCTCCTGCCACCCCTTGCGTCAAATATCAACGTTATTTTTATTCAAATAAAATAACGAGGGAAAGATTTATTGATTGTGATTGAATAGTAAAGTGTTTTCGCTTTTTAACCGACTTTCAAAAAAGGAGGAGGTTCTATGTTCGTGTGTATGTAGTATGTATATTTTTTTTTTTTTTTTTATGTATGTTACCTGATTTCTCCCCCATTTGTGGACCGATTCTCAAAATTCTTCTTTTGTTTGAAAGAGTATACTCCTGAGGTGGTCCCATTTTAATTTGGTGAAGATCTGGTGCTGATCTTCGGTGATATACAACGGAACTCTTCAAAAATAGACGGCAAATCTGTCGTGATTGCTGGAATCGCTTGGATGTTTATTGTTTATACAACATCATGACGTATCATCACGCCTGTATGCTCTGAGGGGTACGCAGGTGGGTACAATATACCTAGATTTCGTCAGTTAGGTATGTTAATTTTAATTTATTAGGGATTAGTGGAAACCTTATTATCATGACATGTATTGTTAACAATTAAGAATATAAAATAAATTCATGGCAAATATTTTTATGGCAACAACTAAAAATGGAAAAATAAAAAACTTTTTTGCAAAAAATAAAACCGACTTCAAAAAAAACACTAAACGGTGTAAAATAACTCTAAATTCGGAAGTCGGTGGCCCATCATGAGTAAGACAAACCCACCAAAGCCACAGACTTCCGAATTTAGAGTTATTTTACACCGTTTAGTGTTTTTTTTGAAGTCGGTTTTATTTTTTGCAAAAAAGTTTTATTAGGGACATATCATTCATTTAAAAATTTAATAAAATAAAACATTATAATGTAACATCTCGCTTGTCAATTCTCTCTTTAAGTATTAGTGTAGCATCAATAATTGTCTGTTTTTTTTTTATTTTCAAGTTATTAGGAGCAAGCGATCAGTCGCTTATCTGACTTCTACAACCCAGATACTCCATCGCTGGGCCTACATAGTCGTCAGACTTTCTGGCGTCCTCCTACCTCTAACAGTTATTAACGATATAGCCGCCATTCATGACAGCCTGACCTGGCTTTGAAAGGTACACCTACGGAGGGTTCTCTAATGAATGGCCCAAATTGGTCAAATGGGCCCTCCACAGACGAACCTTGGCAAGCATCGGTGTAAGCAATATTCGCCAAGGTCTGAGCTACCACGGAAGACCTACCCCAAATCTTGATGATTGACTCGTACCGTTATTAACTGCCATAAGCAAGAGCTTATGGTAGTTAGTTTAGAAGACTAAAAGTTACTACTACCCCACCCGAAACACAATACACTACACTTGGTACTGGAACCAAACCTGGCAGGCCTGGCCTGGCTGGTGGCCTGGCTGGTGGCCTGGCTGGTTGGCTGGCTGGAGGCTTGGGCTGTTGGTACTTTTTGTTTTACAATTATGACTTATAAAATGGATTCCATCCGAAAATGACCGATTTTGAAAATTAGTTTTCTGTTTGTAAGGGTATTTCCATGATTTTTTTGCTAGTATTAGAGACCTTTAAATTTTTGGAGATATTTTTTTAGTTAAATAGAACAACAATAGTACAACACACAAGGACAACGACAAAAATGTCCCGTTTTATCCTATCCACAATAATCCTTTCATGTTGGCGGCGCTCCCTCTAGCCCCGTTCTCTCTCGAGCTAACAATCGAATCACTCGAGGGTCATCGATCCTCCTTGAGTTGCTTGTTCCACTGTTTTTACTAATAACAATTGTTTTTTTTTTATCGCTGCTTGTTTAAGGGGGGTTTGGAAAACAAAACACGGTTGCAAAATTAAGATTTTCAGATGTGTTTTGTGACGGTAATTAACAGCGTTAAATCACACTCATATCTTGTGAAAACTTTGCGTGTTTAGTGCCAGTGTGTCACCATTGTCAGTCATAATCACTACATATTATAAAACAAAGTCCTTCGCCGTGTCTGTCTGTCTATTTGCGATAAACTCAAAAACTACTGCACCGACAAAAAAAATACTAATAGAAGAAGGTTTCGTTTGTAATTTGTTAAGTTTTTGTATGCATTGGGTAAAATATAATGATATTTGTTGAAGGTGTTAGAAAAAATAAGCAGTCTGGGAGCTGGGCGCTCTAACCAACATCCACGCGGGTAAGCTGCGCGCATCAGCTATTCATAATAATATTAGTTATAATAGCTATGAGATCTCAAAAACGTTTTTTCAGGATACTTTAAACTACAGTCTCCACGTATGTATATCTATCCAGCCTTAATCCAACTATCTTGGGTTCGGCTTCCAATGGAAAAAAACATCGTGAGGAAACCTGGACCTAAAGTTAATATAGTTTGAATCGCCAATCCGGTCGTGGCGTCTCTGTATGAGAAAAGGCCTTTGCCCTGCAGTGGGACAGTAGCAGGCTGGTATTATTATAACTACCACCAACTTACTAACTAGCTGGTGGTATTATTATTAGTCACATAGAAGTCTCACACAAAATTATTGGTCAAATTAGGACCCATTTTTCTCACTTTGAAAGCAGAATGACAATTCAGAATTCTTTTGTTGCACTCTAAGTGTGTTCGTGAAGGCTCAGTGAGTTACTGGAAGCGGCTGTCTAACTGGCCTCCACAACCTGGTTGTCACACTTTCAGGCTACTGACTAGAGACTACGATTACCAAACGGATTAGCATAATTTCTAAGGCACGCAGGGGTATCAATAAGCCATGGAGTATCAGCCATTCAAATACCGACCTCAGCAAGGGTAGTTTAACCTTAGATAGACTAGTGAGACTATTATTACTTAGCTATTATCTACGCATTTAAACTGCAGTGGAAACCATTATACTACTATCATTATATTGACGTAAGAATCGTAGCAAGTGGCGTTCAGTAGCTTCTACCAACTGTCATAGGAAAAACTTATTTTATTACATAGGTACCTAGTATGAGGAAGTTTCATAGTGTAGTTATTCCATTACACTTCCACTATCCAGCACTAAACGATTGGTTCGCAAAACATAAATTCACGAGAATAGTCCATCTCTTTGAGTAACGTGTATCAAGATAACATTGAAGCGTGTTTGTATTCTCCTCGCTCATCCCGTCCACACAATTACACGGAACACGTAGCCCCGACTAATTTGACTAATTACTCCCGATAACAACTTCACCGCACCCTGCATAACCCCTGTTCCACCCTATAACCCGTTTTCAACTTTAAAACTGGCACACTAAGCCCCAAAATCGTATAAAACCAAATTTTATCTGTTTGTAAGGAACGTTGCTGCCAAAATAAACTTTAATTTCAGAGAATTTAAATTGGAAATCGAATGAAATACATTTGGTAAACTTTTTGTTTAACGGGAATGATTTCTGCTGTTCAGAACTAAAATGTATGTCGGGGGATTTAGGTTTATTTTTGTCTGGAGTTAATCCCAAATCGATAGGTCCGACTAATTGCTTGATTTGAATTTGGAATAACATTTGCAGTAACTATGGGTTCGTGAAGTGATTACTTAAAGTTAGGAGTTGTTTAAGTAAGGAATTACATAGATATAATCGTCTTGAGTTCGTCATGTAGGGTGATAGAAAATCGTGGTTTTCTCGTACTTGTTCAAAACCAAAGTTCTGTGCTGATGAGAGAGAGATAACGTGTAAAGTGGAAGATTTGATTTTTCATTAGAACTCACAAACTGCTTACTCGATGAATTATTGAAGTTTTTTTACCTATAAAGTAGTTTGAAAAGTTACAGCTATCAACAAATGACATGGGTTATAATTTATTTTTAAAAGTAAGAGGAGGTGGGAGTAAAGAGGGATGAAGGTAAAGAGGGGGTGGAGGGAATATCTTGATTAAACTGCTACAGTGAAATGTTGTGCTACGATGGCTACGCCGTAGCGTCGTAGCTGGGGTCTACGAGCTTTCCGAAGCTGTTCTGTATGACTTGCTGCTTTTCTGTACACGTAAGATTACGCCTGCTTTTGACAAAGGGCTAAGCAGAGGTGTACCCATGGTACACTTACATTTGACCAGTTATATTTTAGAGCGTGCCTGTTGCTAAATGCTCCAGTATGCCCTTTTTATGTGTTGAAATAATCAATGGTTGTTAAAAATAAAAACAATTATTATTTTTTGTCGTAACAATTTTATTCGATCACTGATTTTGATTTTGACCACTTTACATACAACTAGAATAGAATATGTACGGTTATAAGTTATTTTGTCATAATTATCTATTAATTTGATAATTTCGTTACCACTCACTAGTAAGATACATGATACCAATCAAATATACACTGAAAAATACGTTTCACTTTTTAAAATAAGTATTTTTTAAATACACAATTAAAAATAACGGTGCTGGAGATTTTTACAGTTTTGCAATCACATTATTCTAACTTGAATTGCTAAGACAGTTGTTCAAAAGACTTTGTCTTTTAACCTTTTAAAAAGCGATCCATATTTGTCAGTACATATTATTATCTAAACGAGCAACCAGATATATTACATAGCTATTCAGAAAGCCATAACATATACAATTTTGAAACAACAAAAAGTAATCACGAACATTAAAATAACAATTTAGCTTTAAAACTACATATTATGTTACATTTTAAAGTGTTCAACTATATCTCTAATATCTAAATTCTATATGTTCCTAGAATGTATGCATGAGTATGTATAGTGATAGATCATACGACTATATATTATATTAAGTTTAATAATTTAACATTATATTTTTAGACTAGGTTTTTGATTCTTAGAAGTTAAATTGCTAAGCTTTATAAATTAACAAATTAAAATAAATATGTTATATTATATTTCAAAACTATTCAAAATAAATTAGCTCGTGAAACTCCAAAGATGTGATTGGTGTTAAATAAACAACAATATTCGACATCCATATTTAAATCTAATAAAAAGGTAAAATTGTTTTGTTTGTAAGTTTCTGTGTTATATGTGTGTCTGGATTATCTCCGTAACTACACACCCGATTTAAAACATTCCTTCACACACACTATTGTCGTGAGCTATGGAATATTTTAGATTTTGATTTTTATAGTGATATTGATTCGATATCGAGTTTCACTAGCTGATTTAATGTGACTTTGAATATTAAATTTCATATTTTATTGATATTATATCCTATCCTATATGATATTTTAATACTCAATATTAAGAGCGACGTTAGATAATATGAATGTTATCTGACGCATTTATTACAAGATACTCTAAAATTGCCAACATTTAACCTAAGTGTTATATTCTACGCCTACGATACGATTCACAGCTTTATACATAAACAATGTCTGTTTATTAATATAAATATATATAAATAATAATATTTTGGAACAAAAGTAGACAAAGTCAAGTGTCAATTACAAATTTCTAATTTAAATCATGGTATTTTTTTTATATTTATTAAAAATTAACTACATTATATTCTATTGAAAGAAACTTATAAACTGAGGTATTCACGTTTGTTTATCATGATCAACTTAGCCTAGAAAGCGTCTATTATGTACTTAGATTATAATTAACATTAGCTTAATTATTAATTACATATTCTAATAAGCTGTCTGATCAGCTGATTAATTGGTAGTATCCTACCAATTAATCATAATTATATAAATTACTTAGTACTATTTGAAAGTGCACGCCATTTCAGTATTATTATGTAAGTTTAATTTGCATGGTAATGGAATGTATTGCTTTCAATTGATATGTTGGTACTTACATCTAATTTGTTTTATTCAATATGAATTTTGTTCTGATCGAATTACTATAATATACTTAGTTAATATTATATTAAACAGACGTGTTTGAAATTCTTTTGTTTTTGTACCTCTAACTATCAATCTTGTTGTTTTGTTATTATTCTTGTAATGATTGTTCGTTATGGTATAACCTTTGCCCGTTATTTTAGTGAATTATCATAATGTTAGTGAAGAAATTATAATGATACTGACTGGAATATTTATTCGATATTACTATTCTATATGTTACTGTACTTATCACTCGTACTTGTGTGGGTGTCGAACTGCTATATGTACAGTTTTATATTTAATTAGCATTTTTATAATATTCCTAGTAACATTGACTACATTACGATGCCGACATTTATAAAATTATATGCTACAAAATCTACTTTTCAGATTCTTGCGAAGCCTATACTAGAGCAAGTAAAATGACTATTGTACACTTTAATATAATATAACGGAGACTACTTTGGAAATTCAAAGAATGTTAGAAATTAAATTTCATTTCAAAATTCAGTACAAATAATTAGGAAATTTGAAAGGGCTATTGGTCAAAATTATAGTTTTTAATCCCTCGTCTAGATTACAAGAAAGTATTCGACACATTTTTTATTCTTTTTCAAATTGATGGAAAACTGCTTAGATTAAGCGCATTGAAGTGGAGGAGAGGGGTCTTGTAACGTCATTATCTAGTATAAACTGTACTGGTTAGTGAAGTCATGCGAGATTTTGACTGGATGTATCGCCGTTATTTTATAATTACGTGAAAAAAGTAAAAATATGTATCGAATATATTCGTGTTATATAGATGAGGGACTAAAATAAAAAAAAAAATGTGAAATACCCTATTTAAATTGAAATAGGATTTAAGAAAATGTTTTAAGAACTAGATGGTTAAGTGAGTCGAGCTCCTAAAAGTACTTTAAAGATAGTTGTAGATCTAACGGACGGGTTCTGACCTAAACTGAAGTGTGGCTTCAAACATTACTCTGAGAACTGATGTAGGGAACCATACCCTTTCTTATACATCATCTTCCTTTACTATTAAATTTATACTGAAATGTGCTGCTTTAGTGTGTTCTAAGGGGATTGTGTTTGTTTCATTTTTATATTTCATTCAAACATAATCCGAATTCAAATCTAATCAATTTTTAAGCTCATCTAACGTCTTTATTTGTTTGAATCAGATTTTTCTGGCATTCTTGAAATTACTGTTCTTCAATAAAATTGTATTTACATATAAGTAATTATACCACAATATAGATATTAATACATTATTATGTATGATATTCCCTTTACCTTTCATCCAACCTATTGGCTTAGTTCGTAATGTTTGTAGCCACATTTCACATTAAACATCAAGATAAGAATAAGATTTTGAAACACGACATCTATTTCTACAATAATAATATTCTCAAGCCGAAGCCAAGAAAATGGTTAATAATTACAATTGTGCGTTTTCTTAGCAAAGATGGAACACGTCCTCTGAGGAATATGGCTAGAAATTCTATACAAGAGTGATGCGAGTAGATTTAAGGTCAGAAAGATTCATCTCATATTTTTTTCCGAGTAATGGGGTCAGTTTCCAGTCTAGTTAAAAGCATCAGAATACCAATATAAGATCTAATGTAGTGCTTACTTTCATGTAAATTTGGTTTTTTTCGTATTGTTCTTTTCCAATTTCCATTTTATCCATTTTTACTTTCAATAACATATTGACAGGAAATGTATTGTAATACCTACTTCAAATATTTGTTTCAATTTTTCATCCATTGGCTATTTTAACGATATTCCTCAGTGAATGACGATCAAAGAGATTAAGCACAAGATATAATATAGAACTTATGTTATTAAAACTAGTTGAAAAGTAGGAAGCTACGAGTAGAATACAGATATTTTTATAGAACAAGACTAGTTTAGAAAGGTTGAATAGGTTATACTTAGGAAAGATGAGATTTTTAAGTAATTAATAAAGTTTCAAGGACAAAAAAAAGACAGATCATCTACCTTTTACAATAGAGACAATACATCATTTAAAAATAACGATGAACATTTTAATACTAAGCAGTACTGGTGCAAATATATAAAAAACATTTTTAAAGAATATTTAGACATAGAATGTTAGTAATAAATATTTTAAAATGCTACTAAATTAACTTTACAGAAACAAAAAATATACACGATATTTTTATGATATTATACATATTTTTAAAGGCAATAAATGCATGTATAACTTTAATATACTTATTAAATATATTTATTCGTACATATATTATAAAAATACAATAAACACAAATACAATACTCTAAAATACGTGCACGTGTAAATGGCGAAAGATATTTTAAAATTGTACACAATATTAATAATGATCAATCCTAATATCAAAAAGTATACGTATAAGTATAAAATGTTAAGATTGTATAATCCTATATCTAATGATATGTCTGCGATACTGGCGGTTATTGCTGATATAGTTTAATAGTAATGGTACACAATTATTGATAATTGCACACACAATACGTTCCACAATACACAACTTAACACTTTGCTATAAATAATTCGCGCGTGGGTTCTGATCGCAAGTACCGAGTATGAATAATTTGTGATATTATTCAAACGTGTTAACTGACACTGAATATTATAGTCATATGATGATTAGAATATTGCAATAATTATTCGATTATTATTTATAAAAAAACAAATTCGAATTGTATTTAAATGGTGTGATATTTTTCTTTCAACACGTCATTTAAGAAAAAATATTTTAATACAATTTCATACGTGTGTTGTTAAATGTATAATATAAATACAAAGGCGATCAGAACTCACTTAGCAAGTTACGTACTTAAATATACAATAAATATTACTTCTTTGTGCTCACAATCTACTAATTAATTGAATTTCGGGAGAATTTGACACGAAAATTGACTCTAAACTTACGAATATATGCTCGAGAGAGGTCCTTTGATCTCCACTCTGTCACAAACTTGATATTAGCATAAATACATATATTCAGAATTAATTTAACATTCCTAGTACACATGAAAATTATTTAGAATAATTTAGAACAAATTATTTTAACGTGTACCTTGCAAGTCACATTTCGATCTAAAAAAATAGTTCCTCTCTCTATACCTAACAGTCGCAAGTATAAACATGATTTTGTGCGAAATAATTAGGTTTTGTGCTCCTGAGAACTACTACGAACACTATTGTACTTTGCAGGCTAGGTACTAATTCACAAATAATTATTCAATGAAAAGTACCACTTTTGAATAATTCGGAATTCGGAAATTATTGTGGCCTTTTTTCTTGGGAACGGCAACTGATTAATATTAGCACTTTTTACGACTGTAATAATTTTAACAAATATTATTCACAATAATCTCTTTTTTTTACTTTTTACACTCTCAATTGACATATCGGGCGCGTCACGTTTTCTTGTACAATTACTTTAGTTATTTTTTTTTTAATTTTGACTCGTGTTGCTCAGTCGTCTACGAAATGTTACTCGTGTCAGTCATTCGGTTAGTCGGTCGGTAAGTCGGTCATTTGGTAAGTCGGTCGTTCGGTAAGTCGGTCGGTCGGTCGGTCGGTCGGTCGGTCAATTAGTCGGTTTTACGGTCGATCGGTCGGTCATTCGGGAGGAGCCAAAGAGAGTTATATTTTAATCTAAGACTGTTTTATGTTTTGGTTTACTTCATGTTTTTGGTCAGTAATGTATGTTGTTAAAAACGTATCTCAAAGACGTTATTCAATTTATCGGCTTTAACTCTTTCACAGAAGTTATATAAGACTTTAATAGACTTTGAGCTCACCAGTCAAGTGTTCATGAAATGTCGATATACGTAAAGATATCTCGATTGTTTCAGAGTCTTACGTCTGCTATCTTTTTTCTTTCCTCTTCCGTCTCTTTTCTTTAAAATCCCGTTCCCCGTTCCTCATTCCCTCCCCCCGATCTGCCGACAGCGCCTTGCTGTGTGCTGATGGTACAATACCCACCTCAGTAAAGTCAACGACAGAAACACATAGCTACTAACACTACTCCTATACAGTTACAGAAAATATACTTTATAAATTATATTAAATATTATAATTATATTATATTACTGTATAAGTTAAGCTTACTTACGTCTAATTGAATCAAAAGATTCTGATATGTTTCGTTACCTTGGTTGCAACTTATCACGTTGACTAACATCCTAATTAAAACTAATTGATATAATTTAATTGATATAAATTGAATTAATTGATATAGAAGCGATATACGATGATACTTATGCTAGTATTGCTGATTTAGCATAGAGAATTATATTTTAATGATATTTTTATTTTCTAAAAATATATTATATAGGTATTTTACGTAACATCGCGTTGTGAGATTAAACTGGAGTAATATCTAGAGCTGCTTTTTATTAATCTGTGATATGTTTATGATTATGTACAGTTATTTTATTTTTTATGTAAAAGTTACACACTTTAGTAAATTGTTAAAAGTTTGCCGAATACGTGATTGTATTTTAGGTAGGTATAAACCTTAACAATGTACTATAACGTCGCAGTAAGTGCCGAAAGTTACAAATTAATATTTTAGGCCCTTACATTATAAGTGCGTGTTATCGACTCGTGCGGAACTTTTAAAATATCTACCATAAATCCCTTAAAACTATTCTATTATCTACTTAGCGATAAAAATGCGGGTAAAACATTTATAGTTAGTTTTTTGTATGTTAGTCATAAATATGGTTCGTTTTTCCCGAGTTTCCTTTTAAAATTACGTTGTGGAAACATGCCAAAAGCCGAGAGAATAAGTACAAATATTTTGTATCTAACTTTCAACCTTAGATCTTCAAAATAAGGTTCAATATACACCAACTTGATAGTAACACATACGCATAGTAATATCTTTCTAGTTCTCCGCCTTTGCTATGTCTCCATACTTTGATTTGTTACACAGATATAATAATTTAATAGTTCATATAATTTTCACATCAGATATTTATTCTATATACTATTAGAAGGCATAACAGTTGTATTTATATCAGAACAATATCAACAAGAAAACAACGGGTGACTGCAATGGCGCTTTTAGTTGACAACCATTACGTCATATTCTCAGAGCTTCCCTTGCGAGAACGAGACACCACTCTACAGAGCAGATACGGCAGTCTCTTTCTCTAGCTTTATGCTCTTAATATAAAAAATATCTTAAAGTTACTTGGTTTTAGTAAATATCTTACTCATTTAAAACTTTTATAGAGCTTTAATGTCATGATCAGAGTTATACTCTAATAACCAGGTTGGCCGCTATAGTAATAAGCTGGCCAAATGGCGTATCTATCCTTGAGCGATCTCTGGGCCAGTGTGAAATCCCTTCTCAGGGTAAGCCTCATTTTCTTCTCTACCCTGGGTTCATAAATCACTTCATTTCTCATGATTAACATTGCCTATATAACCACATACTGGTCAAACATAATCTGAATGACCACAGTGTCGAAAAAGTACTTCTTGTACCTAGTAATAACTTGATTATATCACGCTCATGTTGCTTTCTTTATTTCAAATTTTTTTTTGTTCTTTCACGCTTTCTTTACAGCTAAAAGACGCCATTGCTAGTTCACCCGATAAATAGTCTACATTACAAGCACAGCTAGTTAATAGACATCTACAAGATATTAAATAACTCGCCGATACATGACGGCTCAGTGATCGAAGTACTAGTGTCTGCTGTACGATACATTTGCTTGCGAGGCCACACAAGCCACAACTATTATTACGTTTAAGGTTACATTTGTTCTATTTATTTTAGTTCGTTGTTAACTATAGTTTTTTCTTGTGGTCATTCATATATCAAACTTGGAACGTGCTCTTGGTAACAACGCAAGCAAATCTATTTAACAATCGACGTCTAC
The DNA here is from genome assembly GCA_921972225.1 of Euplexia lucipara. NCBI lineage: Eukaryota > Metazoa > Arthropoda > Insecta > Lepidoptera > Noctuidae > Euplexia > Euplexia lucipara. The sequence continues at coordinate 887,386 of OV179152.1, read as the reverse complement.
CCAAATAGGACATTTATAATTACACAACAAGTAAATTCAAAAATATCGACAACAACACTGATTTTGGAGTGAATTAGAAGCCTTGCCTGAAGGGGTTCTTAATGGTGGGCTGCGGCGCCGGGGCCGCGGCGGGTGCAGGGGCCGGCGCTGCGGCCCCTCCCGCCCTAAACGGGTTGCTGGCTGTTGGCTGCGGCTGCGCAGGCAGTTGTCGCGGCTGACTGTACTGGTCCTGGTAGCCCTGCTGCGGCTGCTGTTGCTGCTGCTCGTACCCTTGACTGTAGTTTTGATAACCACTCTGGTACGATTGGTCGTAAGTGTACGTACCGGGATTCGCATCTACATTCGACTCTTCAGTTCCAGCCACCTGTCCAGATACGTTGGAGTACTCCAGATGGTTCTTGTATTCCCCATTTACAGGCTTTTGGTCCTGCAAGCTGTACGTTTGGTACTCCTTGTCTGGAGGGTCAGCCATCAGTATGTTAGCTTCGTTCTCAAACGGCTTGAAGTCGTAAATGTGCCGGAGGTACATGAGTACTGGGGCGTACAAGAGATTGCTGAAGGCGATGAATAGGTTCAAAGCAGTGAACCCTATAGCCTCGACTACTTCTCCAGCTATGATGGGACCGACGGCGTACGCAAAAGAGTATGATATGTCGGCAATGGCGTAGATGCTCCCGTACACAGATGAATATCGAACGTCGACTAAGTACCCAAGCGTTGGTAGCAGAGCTGTGTCGATGAGGGCTATACCAAAGCAAATGCCGCAGATGGGTATCATGAGCATCTTGTATGAACTCGCAAAAGGTATTATGAAACAGCACAGCCCTTCCAGGGCGAGACCACCAGCTGCCATCAGCCACTGATGCTGTGGAAACTTCCTGGCCATTTTCACAGTAATGACCACTCCTAGGACGTGCGGAAAGAAAGCTGGCAACCAAATCATTCCAATCTTCCAGTTATCTTTAGTTAGATTATCCTCCATCCATAGCGATATAGTAGGTTCTAGGAACGCTAACGCTACGTTAGACATCATAAGAGCACCGGCACAGACAGCGATGTAAGGATCCATCAAAAGCTTCCAGATGGGAGTACTAGGTGGTTTAGGCTCTCTAGCTTCCTTCAGTTGCGTCTTCAAAGGTTTCATTACAAGTAACAACATGAACCCGTCTAACAACGATATTAAAGCGAGGATCAAAAATGGAACTTCCTTTCCTGCGAATTGGTACAAAGCGCCACCGAAAGGAGGCGCTACCAGACAACCAAAGCTGATGAAGGCTAGGGCGATTCCGAGAGCTTTAGATCTTTCATTTTCTTCTGTAAACCTGTCAGCTATCATAGCCAGTCCAGATGTATCGGCGAAGGCAGATCCTACGCCTTGCAGACTCCTCGCAAAGAATAGCATGCTGTAGCTCCGACCGCAGGCGAATATCGATGTCGAGAGGAACATAATGATGAGTCCGATCATCATGGGCACGTCGTACCCAATGCGGTCGATTAAGGCACCAGAGAATGGGTTGATCATGAGTTGTACGATAGCCTTCGAGGCAAACAGCACGCCTGTCGCTGACTCCTGGCCCTCGTGAGATGCTGGAATGATTTTGGTCGGTGTGATGGTCTTATTGCCCACCATGTAAGGTGTCATAGTAACTACATGGTCGTATCCCGCCTCGCCCCATGCGCCGATGTATCGCAAGTAGTCGGGGATGATCGGCACGATCACCATGTACAACATGTTGTCGAGCAACAACGCTATCGACACGATGACCAGGATGATCTTCCTCTGCGAGGTCGGCTCCTTGATCTTCTCCCACAGTATCTCCCTCACTTCCCGCACCTCGAGGTTCACCATCGGGATCACCGCGTTGTCGATCTTCTGCCATATTGACTGTGGTCCCTCCGCCATCTTGGAATATTTGGTATAACTTTTATAAGATTCTATCTGTAGTGGGGTCCAGTGTTCATCTTCAGAGGAGGGCTAGGGATGCCCTCGTGGTGTTATTTGCGTGTAGCTTACACATTTACGCGTCGTCCTTCGGCGGGACCTCGATTGGGAGTTCGGAACCTGACAACAAACAGAAATGATCATTGTATTATCATTTCATGAGAAAGGGGGGGGGGGGGGGGTGCTGCAATATGTTTCAAAAGGATTGTGAGTCGATCTTTGTTTCTGTTAGTTGTCGTTCCTCTGTCCCGAGTGGTCTTATTAACGAGAGCTTCGCTTTCCAAAGACGATTCAGAGTCCTTTTGAACACAAACACACAATATAACATTCGCACAAAGATAACAAACATTGTATATAGCTTTTATAAACCGATAATTTAAAATATTTTCATGATTCGTTGTTTCCTTTTTATTAATTTACTATGACTAATTGTCGGAAAATTAATTTACGATCTAAATAATATCGAATGTAAAACAGTTTCGAGTTTAAGACGCAACTTGTAGAATTTTAATCAACGAATTTAATTACTATAAACATAAGAACCATTTTCCACGAGTATTCAAAGCTATTTATTTTTAAATTCAAAACACGTAATTACAAGGTCCGAATGATTGACAAAGACAGTAATTGTAACAAGTTGTTTAACCAAAATCCAATTTGCGAGGTCCCTCGTTGCCAATATCATTACAGCGAAGGGAGCTTACGTCGCGTTATCGTTTTTTTCCTTCACAAAATGGCGCTCCATCACAAATGTTTTCCTATTTAGCTTTGACGAAGATTGGATATATTTTCTAGGAATATAAGTAATATGTGATGTTTATTTATGAAATGTCGATAAGTGGACAGTGCTTGTTTACAATGTTTCGTGTTTATTGCATGTCTCGTTTGTTTAGTGGTCGCAAGCGCTACTGCTGAGCATGAGGTCCTGGGTTCGATACCCAAGTCGGGCAAAGTGTTATTGAGTTTTTCCATTTGGAATTTCTCAGTAGCAGCCTGGAGTCTGGATTTGTGTCCGATTGATGGTATAGGTTTGCCTCCTATTACATGGGACTCAAACCTCGTACTACCAAGTACATCTCTGCCTAGCCCTTCGAGGATTACAGTCGTGATATTATGTTATGTTATTCATGTAGTTTTCTAGTTTCTGAATTAATGATTTATTCAGTAACGAGGAGTTGACAATTTATAAAAATGGATAATATTTCATGTACGTTTTTAGCGACAACTCTATAAAAACACAGCTTTTTCTTTATATCCTACAACTTAACAAAGATAAAGCGCTACCGGGATTGCTAGTCACGAACACAACAGAATCTAATCCACCGATTCTTGTAGGAAGTAATCAACTGAAGCCTTTCAATACTCTGCTAACCCTCTTTTGTATACTGCCTCGTTAGAAACGCAAAGGGCGGTAAATCCCTCGAAAGACTGCGCACGAGAAGAGAATTTCAATGAGAAAAGGTAAAAATGCGGAAGAAAAGGGAAAAAGAGTGATTAGGTGGCAGTTTTTTGTTGCTGTTAAGTCAATTCGTGTGAAAAGGGTCTGTCGAGGATTGGCTTAGCGTTGTTAAGCTAAGAAGATATTGGAAACGGTTTCCTAGTTGACTCGATGAACTAAAGGGATATGCCCATTTGCTGAGGCACCTTTGGCCAAATGATGCACATGGAAGAAACAAATGATACGCATTAGGATTGACAAAACAGATCAAGGAACAATAGTTTTTCACATAAAACTTGGTGGGACGTTTTTTTATTAAGTCTTTGAACGCCACGTCGGTCACACGTTGACCGCGAACAATTAAATTTCTATTGTTTCTGGTAGTTGGCAGTCAATTGTAATCCCTATTTTGATAGCAAGTACTGACTACCGAACCGAAATATTAGAATGTAATACGCAATCGCGTGTCATATGAAAATCTGCTTTTGATACCTATGTACTCATCACAAATTGGTAATAGGAATATTTAAGTTACTAAATTAAAGTTACTAAATTAGTATATTTTAAGTATTTATTACATAGATGGAAAAAACATGGCCAGAAATAGGCATTGCCCTTTAGGCTGTTTCCATCGCATTCTTTCTAAATAAACAAAGAAAAAGTTGGTTCAATTAAATCTTTCTAATAACATTCTTACGTTTTGATACATATCGCCTATAAAACATGACGTAAACTAATGCATAAATTAGCAGTGAGAGCCTAGAGGTGTTACCGGCGGACAACCAACTCACAGGTCTCGGGTTTAAACCCAAGGCAGGCACCTATGATTTTTCGGATTCATAGTGCGTATTGTGCAATTGTAATTTGCGTCAAAAACGGTGAAGGAAAAGAACAGGAAGAAACGAGAGCATGTCATAAGATATTTCTTGACAGCATGTGAAGCCAGGTCCAAGGCTTAAGGGCAGCATAAAAGCTCTGACATCAGTTTAGTCACTAACAATACGAAAAGAAAAAGAAGAGACATACAATCATTTGATAGAATAGAAGGTTAGGTTTAACGGGCAGGTGTCCGCAACTCCACGACCAAGCGCGTATTTTGCGTACGGGGATAGGATAGAATAAAATAGAATACTTTTTAAAGTACATCATTGTTATGATGTACTAACAAATTATAACTTTAAGGGGTACATAGGGTGTTACAATGGGCGGCCTCTTACGGACAACCTTGGGATGGGTTCAGTCAGTTCTTATTTAATTACAATCTGTCACCGTCATTTTATCGGTCTGTCTGTCAGAAATGTAAACTAACTTAAATTAGTTTAGTTTAGTTTGTGAATTAGGGAATTGACGCAATTACTGTTCAGGACTAATTTCCACACGACTGTTTCTAAACCACTGAAGTTTCACGAATGAAAAAGACAACATTACTTCTCAAGATACTTGAGAATACTATGACAGTAAACTGCAAGGTTCTAACGTGATCTGACTAAGATAATAACTGGACTTTAAAAGAGACTGCGAGCTCTGAGTTTCTTTCGGCGTTTCTATCCAGAGTAGTCAAATAGCAACCTCATCTTCCAGTTTAAAAATACATGTAAAAGAGTTTGTGTGAACCTATATTTTACAGGAATAAATATCATAATTTATATAATTCAGTAAAACAAAGTGCTCAACCTTAAAGCATAATGCTAAAACAAATTAAAATAAAATAAAGTTCAAACAAAAACTGCAGGTGCGGCAAACTGTCATTAAGTTAGTATTAAACAATAATAAATAAAGCACAGCTCCAAATAGGCACAATCATTTATAATGGACGCCAGGCCAAGGCTGTGTGGATGCGGGTCATGGCGACGTTATGGTAAAAAGCACGGGGTTTGTAAGAGGTTTTTAACTGGTACAAGTTAATGAAGTCAAGCGATGAAAGTTTAAAGATTTTAAAACTGTGTGCCAGGCAACAGACGAATCTTTTGCTTAAGGGATTCAAATCTCTTTAGAGCATAAATGTTCAAAAACCCCTCTTTATTGTTTGGTCAAAATCAGTAAGAAAAGGTGAAGTTTTGGGAGTTTGTGATTGATGCGTAAATCTCAGGCCAACTAAAGGGAATGCTGAACATAGTCTGTCAATAATCATCAATCCACTGCACTACTACTGGCCAGACCAAATCTAATAAAACAATATTTTTGATAGGAAATATACATACACATCCAGTTAATGGTACGAAGAACAGGGTGTACAATTCCTCATTCTCCGACCGAAAAGTTTGGATCCTCCGACCAGTAGGGTGATGTGTCTGTGGGCTACTATTACGATTGTTTTCGAAATTTTGTATACGTTCAATCACGCGGATAACTTTAACATCGCGATTAGGATGTTAGTCGTTAGTTTGTACGTGGCAGGATAGATGTCGTTTTATTTTTATGAAATAATCAGTGTTGGTACTCGCTGCATATTGTGACTTGTACCACAAGGCAAGCACTTTAGTGTAACTGTGTATGTAATATAGCAAACTATTAGAGGCCGGAAGAGTCGCGTGTCGCCGTGGAGTACATTACTAGAACTAGCGCATGTTCTAGAAGACATGGGGACGTGGGGCAAACGTATCAAGGTGATCGCAAAAGTGCGCAAAAGTGCGCAGAGTCGTCTTTTTTAACCGACTTTCAAAAAAGGAGGAGGTTCTATGTTCGTGTGTATGTATTTTTTTTTTTTTTTTATGTATGTTACCTGATTTCTCCGCCATTTGAAAACCGATTCTCGAAATTCTTTTTTTGTTTGAAAGAGTAGACTCCTGAGGTGGTCCCATTTTAATTTGGTGAAGATCTGGTGCTGATCTTCGGAGATATATAACGGAACTCTTCAAAAATAGACGGCAAATCTATCGTGATTGCTGGATTCGCTTGGATGTTTATTGTTTATACAACATCATGACGTATCATCAAGCCTGTATGCTCAGAGGGGTAGGCAGATGTGTTCAATATACCTAGATTTCGACAGTTATGTATGTTAAGTTTCATTTATTAGGGTTAGATGGATAACCCTATTATAATGACATGTATTGTTAACAATTAACAATACAAAAAACTTTTTTACAAAAAATAAAACCGACTTCAAACAAAAATAACTCTAAACGGTGTAAAATAACTCTAAATTAGGAAGTCTGTGGCTTTGGTACTTTTGTCTTATTCTTGATGGGCCACCGACTTCCGAATTTAGAGTTATTTTACACCGTTTAGAGTTATTTTTGTTTGAAGTCGGTTTTATTTTTTGTAAAAAAGTTTTTTTATTTTTCCATTTTTAGTTGTTCCCATACAAACATTTGCCATAAATTCATTTTATTTTGTTAATTGTTAACAATACATGTCATTATAATAGGGTTATCCACCTAGCCCTAATAAATGAAACTTAACATACCTAACTGTCTAAATCTCGGTATATTGAACTCATCTGCCTACCCCTCTGAGCATACAGGCTTGATGATACGTCATGATGTTGTATAAACAATAAATATCCAAGCGATTCCAGCAATCACGATAGATTTGCCGTCTATTTTTGAAGAGTTCCGTTGTATATCTCCGAAGATCAGCACCAGATCTTCACCAAATTAAAATGGGACCACCTCAGGAGTCTACTCTTTCAAACAAAAAAAGAATTTCGAGAATTGGTCCACAAATGGCGGAGAAATCAGGTAACATACATAAAAAAAAAAAAAAAAAAAAAAAAAAATACATACACACGAACATAGAACCTCCTCTTTTTTTGAAAGTCGGTTAAAAATGAGTTCATGGCAAATATTTGTATGGGAACAACTAAAAATGGAAAAATATAAAACTTTTTAGCAAAAATATAACCGACTTAAAAAAAAACACTAAACGGTGTAAAATAACTCTAAATTCGGAAGTCGGTGGCCCATCATGAATAAGACAAAACCACCAAAGCCACAGACTTCCTAATTTAGAGTTATTTTACACCGTTTAGTGTTTTTTTTGAAGTCGGTTTTATTTTTTGCTATAAAGTTTTTTCCTTTAGACCTTTATGTGTTCTAGCTTTGCATTTCACAGAGAGTATAGAAGAAATAACAAAGGAGCAAGTTATTTTTACAAAAAATAACAAGCTTTAACAATATGCATTCTTATTTAAACCAAACGTATTATGCGAAGTTTTAGCTCAATTGGTAGGAGATAAATTCAGTAGCAAGATTAAAACCACAGACTTCTGGCATGAGAAATAAAAGCTAGTAATAATCAAATGATGGTTTGTTGGATTAAATATAATTTAATTTTAATTTCATTTATTTATGTATTCTGATTGATGAATTGATTGACATGGTGTTTGTATTTAGTTTGATTTAATATGTTCGTGTTTAAGTTGAATTTTTTTAGTTGGTTTTATTGTTGCTTTGTGTTTTTTTTTAACTTTTTGTCAATGGGTGTACTTACCTGAAATAAATTATTTTTTGTAATATTTTTTTTTTATATAAAACCAATATACCTACTCGTATCATATCTGTGTAGCCTTTCCCAACTATGTTTGGGTTGACTTTCCGTTTACCGAATGCAGCTGAATACCAGTGTTGTACATGGAGCGAGTGCCTGTCAGTCCTCCACAACTCATTACTGGGTAACTAGTACTGGTATTACTCTAGTATTACTGGTACTGGTATTACTCTAGTTATTGAAATGACATTTGTTTATTATGATTATTTTCTCTCATATAGTAGGTAATTAAGTGGCATGTATTTTTGTATTTTTTGTTCTTTGTATTTTTTTAAGTTATAAATCTGTTCTCAATATTCGACACAATGTAAAAATTGTTATGAATTTAAATAAATAAATAAATAATAAATAAATAAATAAACACCTTACTCCTGGGTTAAACTGGTTTTCAGGTTTTCGGGCTTCTGACTATCTGGAATGACTGACATAGATCTACATGTAACAGCCGGGACAAAACGGCTTTACGTGCATTTCGAGGCACGGAGTCTTTATGGTAATGAATGGTCACCCTTTCACGGGCAACCTCGACAAGCGTAGGTTAACCTTCGATGGATCCATGAGGCTTTTATTATTTAGCCACAAGCTTAAACAGCGATCATACGTCGTATATATGACATAAATGGTATTTATTGGACCGAAGTTTTGGAACGAAGTTCCTTATCGCGCGGTGCGAAAGGGAGCTAGACGGAAAAAAGTAAGACCAAAAGTTGTAACGACACTTTTTGCTATAGTTGTGAGCCGTGCGGCGTGCGCGCGTTTCTCTGTCTATAGCAAGCAGTGCCGTGCATGTAAAATTTTATTACAATTCCTTCAATAATCAATCAAAAGGAACTTCGTTCCATTCGGGTGTCCTTTGACACCTCTCTAGTTTTTTATTTCTGTAAATAGGTTCATACACTTTTAAACTTAATTATTTAGCTAGATCAGATCGGTTTTTAAATATCTAACATCACACCTGTTTCAGTGTTGTTTCACACTTGTTTTAGTGTTCGGCAGTGATATACAGACGCCAGCACATCAACCTACCCCAATGTGTCAAATTTCTTTGATAAGTTTTCAACTTTATTCTAAAAAGAATAAGGTTCATGTTCAATTGGGAAAATTTGACAGTTTGGGGTAGATTGATGTGCTGGCGTCTGTACCTGTTGAACACTCATCTTTCACCAGTTTTGTTTAAATTCCATATCAATAGTGCACTAATCCAAAATCTCAAATAATATAATAATTCAGACACACATGTAAAACTCTCTTCATAAATCCGCACTTTTAATTGACACTCTCTGACTTAGCATAAATAATTAAATACTTCTTACAAATGGATAACCTCACCTTCTTTGGTATTTTAAATTTCGATAACTCGAACATTAATATTATTACTACCAATAAAAAGAGCAACCAAGAAATAAAACGTCCTTCAATTCCTACTTTCATTGCGATCTATTCTTAAACCTCCATGTTGACGTAGCTAATCAATTAGCTTACGAGAGGATCCTGCGAGCCCCTCTCACTCCAAGCACTCTTCAGAACAGACAAATGAACAAACATACTGATATAAATAGTACCAGGCGTACATACTTACAGGGAGGTAGGAGGTATGGGAAAATATTTGCTTTGGATACGTGATACAGGGGTACTTGTCCCATAGATATTGTGTGGGAGTTTTTCCTGGACATAGACTAATTTAATTGATACAGAGTATATATAAAGATGGCTAAGAATAGACAGTTATTTTTGCTGAAATGAAAATGTGACTGAGGAAATGAAGGATGTCAAAGTCAATCAGCTCGTTAAAAAGCACCTTTGAACGTCATAGCTGTTATTCACTGTATTATTTTATTGAATTAATTGGTGATTTTGTTTTTATTTGGACACTGTTATTATTTGCATTTGGCATGGTAATTTTTATTATTATTATTTTATGTTTTATGCAATTCTGTGAACGGTAATTTATTCCGCCGCAGCTACCTGAGCTTGGTTGCAGAGCACCTGGAGAGTCCTATATGGGGGCATTGGATCCACCTACATACAGGATAATTTTAATATTTTCTATAGTTTAATTTGGTTTAGTTTAGTATTTTAGTGTTTTTGTGTATTACTAACTTAGTTCTTAAGTGCCTGTATTACTAACACTCTATGGACTATCTTGGTCTGAAATAAAGTATTATTATTTTGATATGCTTACATTTATCGGAACCCTTGGGTTCCGGACCTTTGGAAGGCGTGCGAGGGGCCTAAGCCAACTCGCAGAGGCCTTTTGTCGTTTTTAATGAAGTGAGGCACCAATCGCAGATTTTCCCTGTATGCATTTTATTGTTATTTATTATTATTCTTATGTTTTTTTCTTTTTTAAAACTGTAATATTCACACACAATGTAATTCGTTTCTGAATAAATAAATCAATCAATTACTTATAAGTTAAAATACAAATAAGGAAATGATTCTTGTTGCACCTAAAGGTAGTTTTGTATGGAGAAGAATGGGCAAGAAACTCCATAGTTACTCTTTAAAAATAGGTTTACAATACTAATGGAATACTATTTACAATAGTTAAGGAACTGACTAAATGTCGTGATGGCCCAGAGGTTAAGGCGCCTACCTCTCATGCACGAGGTTGTGGTTCAAATCCGGGGAAGTACCATTATGACTTTTTCAATTCATATGTACTTTCTAAGTTTATCTTAGACATCATTGACATCGGTGAAGGAAAATATCGTGAAGAAACCTGGACTAATAGTTATTATAAGTTTGAATTTGCCAATCCGCCTTGAGCAAGCGTGGTGATCAATGCTTGAGCCTTCTCTGTACGAGAAGAGGCCTTTGCCCTGCAGTGCGACAGTAACAGGCTGGTATTTTTATTATTTACTAGCTTCTGCCCGCGACTTCGTACGCGGATCCTGTTGCTTATGCCAGCGACAACGGGGTCGTCAAAATCGAAGATCTGAAACGTCTGACCTCGAATTGTAAAAGCCCGGGGACGGCAAAACAATGGAATGCGCGAGACGATCTAAGACGTTCCAGATTTTTTATTTTTGTTGGTCAACAGGAAATGCCATCAGACTTAACAACTTTTGCTAAGACGCCATTTTTATTATGTATATGCTATATTGTCGCTGGGCTTTAGAGTTCCACTACAGGTGCTCCAGATCTTCAAATTTAGTTTCACAGCAGAAAACACTCTTTACGTGGAATAGTTTTAGCAATGGCACCATTTTTATATCTCTTTTACTTTAGGTGTTCCATTTTCCAAAATAAATTATAGCCTATATGTCGCGTGACGTTCACGCTCAGCGGTCAGTCGCGCATCTCTTTCCCCCACTTATCTCTAGAGTAGATGCGTATTTACGCTGAAAACTCAAGCGTCATGCTTTTTCCGTGAACGTCTCAAACTCGCGAGACACTGCATGATGTTCATGATCAGCGGTCAGTCATATATTCTTCACTGGTGTCTAGAGACCTGGATGTAGATGCGTAAATACGCTGAGAATGCAGGCGTGCTTCGCGATCCCAAGAAGTTTCCACGGAGCGAGTTGCAGCCTCATGTTCTCGAACAGCATCAAGTCTCTCCTAACGCTCTTCGGTAGATTGTTGGGATCTTATGGTCTTTAATCATTTAACACCTTTGGAACATTGGGAAAAATTTTACCTCTTTCTAGGCATGGTTATTGTGATGATACCTGATCAATTAAAATCTAAGTGGCTGCTCCCTGCGTTACCGGGTAAGCTACCGTGTAACGAAGATAAATGGAAAAGGAAATTAAACACTCAAATAACATAAGCCCGAAGGCATACGATAAAAATAATGGGAGTTTTAGCCAGTAGAGTCTAATTTTCAACGATATACCATCGTCATCAAAAATCAGTCCTGAACTGTTCCCGCCTTCACCGCGTAGCTACTTATGTTATTTTATAATTATGCAATGAAATTAGTGATAGTTTTAATTTCTATATCAAATGTTTCTGATCTTCGATTTTTATAAGTCAACAGGAAATGCCTATCAGACCGAACAACTTTTGCTAAGACGTCATTCCTATTTGAGTTATGGTGTAGCTGGGCTCTTGGAGTTCCACAACAGGTGTTCCAGATCTTCAGATTTTTATACGTCAACAGCGAGTCCTCATAAGGCTGAACAACTATTGCTAAGACGTCATTCCAATATATGTTATAGTGTAGCTGGGTTCTTGAAGTTCCACATCCGGTGTTCCGGATCTTCAAATTTATTCTCTCAGCAGAAAATGCTCATCACGTGGAACAATTTTTGCTATGGTACCATTTTTGTATCTCCTATGGTTTAGATGGTCTGTTGCGGTTCTGCATCAGGTGTTCCGGATCTTCAAATTTATTCTCTCAGCAGAAAATGCTCATCACGTGGAACAATTTTTGCTAAAAGACCATTTTTGTATCTCCTATGGTTTAGATGGTCTGTTGCGGTTCTGCATCAGGTGTTCCGGATCTTCAAATTTATTCTTTCAGCAGAAAATGCTCATCACGTGGAACAATTTTTGCTATGGGACCATTTTTGTATCGCCTATAGTTTGCTGGTCAGTTGCGGTTCTGCATCAGGTGTTCCAGTTTCCAAGATAAATTATAGCCTATGTGTTGCCCAGACTTAATATCTATACAACAAAAAAAAAATATTCAAATCCGTCCAGTAGTTCCGAAGATTAGCGTGTGCAAACAAACAGACAAACAGACAAACAGACAGACTTTTTTTGTTGGATTCGTGCTCTATTACTGTTTCTAAACCCCCCTCAATTATTATTTTTTAAATATATTCAATGTACAGACACAGTTTTTTTACAGTCTTATTATATGTATAGATTAAGGAACTTCTTGTTCTTATGCTCGCAACCACGACTGCTAAACATGGAGTTGGATTTCTGAGTCACATAGTTTTATTGGATTTTTTAGGTAAAATTTATTGGTAGCAGTCCGTCTTTACTAACCACACCCGCTATTACATGAGACTAAAATTTAAAATTTAACTGGAGATATGTGCGTATACTTCAGATACCTCTATACTAAAACCTTTCGGCTATATAATACAGGGGTGATGTGTCCTTTTGCGTACAGCGCCGGCGTAGCACATTGTGCTACGGCGTAAGACATTGTGCTACGGCGTAGGCCGTTGTGCTACGGCGTAGCACAGGGCTATAATTCAAATTCAAACATTTTATATCGGACCACAGATCCATATTTTGTTAGTACCTAATAATAATATAACTTAGCCTAATGTTAGATTTAATTAAATTTTTAAGTACAACAACAAACAACACTGCATTATTTGGAAAAGCGTATCTGAACACTAACCCAATTACGCAAGAGAGGTGAATCCCACCGGTCTGAAAAAAAAAACTAACAGGTGAAAAATAACTCTAGTTTCGGAAGTCGGTGGCCATTATTGAAATAGCCTTTCTAACAACCAAAGCCACAGACTTCCGAAACTGGAGTTATTTTTCACCTGTTAGTTTTTTTTTAAGAAGTCGGTTGTTTTTTTTTTGCAAAAAAGTTTTTTAGTGAAACTTAATACTCATAATAGTTGCACGGGTCAATTAAAGGCTAATCTACGCTTCCCGAGGTCAGTCCACAGATGGGTGGCCATTTACTACACATAAACACCAACTGGGCATAACAGTTCAGAAAGGCAGTCAGTTTTGTTAGTTAAGCCATGATTATATAAGGCATTTCCCTTCTTCCTCAGTCAGTGAGAAGCGTATTTTCTTTCTCAAGAAAAGGTTTTTATATAATCACGTAATCCCTATATAACTGTTATAGTGTTACCTGAAAAACTCCACCACCTTCATGTTAAGCTTAGGTTAAGTTATCGACCCGTGGCGTGTGGCGTGTCGGGGCGCGCTTACAGCGCACGCGAGCCCGAACTTGACGCTTGTACCCAAATGTGAAGTATTTTGTTATTGCACTGGTTACCGTTCAGGTCGTATAGTCGTTGATTATTGGGGATATAAAGGCAATTTAAAATTGAAGTGACTTGTAATACGGGTTTTAAATTATTTTTCAGCGGCACAAGTGACACATAAGAATGTCTTATATACATGTTTATAATAGTAAAAATATAAAAAAAAGAAAATGCGCTTGACGTGTCATAGCTACAGTAACGTAGCCTAATTGATTGCGTTTGTCGCTTTAAAGATGACTAGAGCTTGTCTAGAAGTTTTCTATTTTTCTTTTTTACATATATTTTACCCACACCAAATGTCACTAAATGTCACTACTCCTCTATGCGCGCCATTTGCTTAAAAAGGGTAATACTCAATATTTTTATTGCTTTTCAAGTGTATTTATAGGTGGATACTTCATAAGTTAGATCATTATGGACCCTGTTGGGCACAGCAAAATGGTAGGAGAGAGAAAACCCTGCTTTACGATATCATTTCATGTTTCATAGAAATAGAGTAGGTACATTAAAAGAATAATCATAATTTGGAGATCACGAATAACTAACAGGCTGACTTCTTAACATGAATAACTATTTTACCCTTGTTTTCATGATTTAATACTGTTCTGTTGATCTACTTTTAAACGCGAGGTTTTGACGGGCAAAATACCATTGGGTTTTTCGGTTTTTCTGTAAGAAATTTCTCAGTATCGGCCCGGAATCTTGATATTTAGCCAATTGTTCCAATGGTTAGGCCTCCATTTACTCGGTACTTAATAATAACCACCGATATGTAGTAAAACCTCTGCATAACTATATTTAGGGACCACAAGGTTGATATTGTACAATATTAAGCAACACACACGGTGAATTAAACACTTCCGCCTCAAAAAATAAAACAAAATTCTAAAACGCTGAATCACTATCAAGATCGCTCACGGAATCCAGCCCCTTAGTTGACATAATACACGATAACAATAGGAAACTAATAAACGAGCCCCATACCGACCCATTAGCTATGGTTATAGCCCCATAACCATGATTTCATTAGCCGTGGCGGCTACGGCTGTTCCTTCTTATGGTGGAAAATGGGACAATGAGTAGACAGGTCGCTGCGTCATCCACTTTCTTTAGAAATTACTTAAATAGACTATGGGGAAAGTGTGTTCTGAGTTCCAGTGAAAAGAAGTTATTAAAATCCTTATTCTTCAACTATCTGTTTATTTTTGGTTGTATATTATTATGTAATGAAATTAAGTGAAATGATTTATTAATTTCTGTAAGCAGGTTTTTTTAAGAATTGATTTCCGGCATTTCTAAATTAACTGAGACCTGAGAAGAAAAGCCGAAAGAAACTTAGGGGTCTCTTTTAAAGTCCAGACAAGCATATTAATGAATTATGCTAGTCTAAAATAAGCCTTTTGGAAAAAGAACGATTGCAGCTTTGTGTCGACCCAATAGACGGCATGCACGACCTTTACAATAGTGATGTGTGCATACTATCTTTCAGAGTAAAATTTCGCAGTAGTAGACTGTAATCTTTATTTGTGTTCGATTGATAGCAATAGGCCCACGCCCCATTACATGACACTAAACTATAAACGGCGAAATGTATTTGCATCTCTGCTTAACCTTTTGTGGCATACAGTGATGATAAAATAGTATTAGGTTATCAAAATCAATTCAAATTACGAAGAATAGAAATAGTGCTAAAACGAATACCTATTTTTCCATAAATCTAATTAATGGGAAAGGAATTCAATTACAAATCCTAAGTCGTACTTAATGGCCAAGGTTTTATATAACTTTTTTAAATTTACTCGACTTGACAGTTGAAATTTGATCCTAAGTGTCATAATATTTATGAGCATAAAAACACAGCACGTACAAGCTAAAACTACAAATAACTTTAAGTTCACACACACACACACATACACATAACGTCACGCCTGTAATCCCCGAAGGGCTAGGCAGAGGTGTACCTGGTAGTACACCCACATTTCGCCAGTTATGTTTGAGTCCCATGTAACTTTAAGTTCAGGGTTGTATAATCCATTTCTACTCAAGGCAGTAAGTTCAGCGCATTGCAGAACCAGAACATTATATAATAACGTACAGTCGGCCGCACGTCACATTCTCCAGACATCCTCAAGGTCAAGTTATAAAAATTAAAAAAAAAACAGGTTACTACTAGCAGACGTCACGCGGGTTCACCTACGTAGTGCCCGTTCCCGTCAGAATACAGAGATAAAATATCGATATAAATTTTTCATATCGATCCAGTAGTTTCGGAGCCCATTCAATGTAAACAAACAATCAAATTTGAATCAATCATTTTCTTAGAGTCTGATAATATACTCGTAAGATAATTTGATTTATGTCACTATTATTTCTACACTTTTTACACTACACCATCTCAAAAGGTTGTGTTCATTTTAGTTTTTGCACTATATTTAGTTCAAGGTCAAAGTGTTGCCACCGACATTCGTTCGACTGTATTTACATGTATTGTAGCGTCTACCTCTATTTAGTAAAATGGCTGCCGTGAGTAACGCGCTGAGGGCTCGTAAATAGGCGCAAAGGTAACGGGTGTATTGATTTTATGTAAAATATTCTCTCACGTTCCTATTTCTCGATTCTAAATCTACTATAGGATTTTGTGGCGTAGTTAGATACGGATAAGGCTGCGTAGCGTACCAATTAAAATCAATTAGGTACTTAGCATAGTCCAAAGGGTTTTAATTGTACTTGTTAGTCTATTGTTTAATACGTTTAAACAAATTAACTAGTGGTCAAATTTATAAATATTTCACAAATATTCCACAACTTTTTCACACAACACCATTTAGTCCCAATTTAAGCTTGAAAGCTTGTGTAATGGGTACTAAACAGCTGATAAACATACTTATATATTTTTAAATACATACATATTATAGATAAATAACACCCAGACACAGAACAAATGATCGTGCTCATCACACAAACATTTGTCCTGGGTGGGAATCGAACCCACGACCTACGGCATATCAGTCAGGGTCACTAACTACTAGACCAACAGGCCAGTCGAAATTATTATATTTACTTCATTTAGTATGACGGTGTTTAAATATAATATACTAGCAGACGTCCCGCGGTTTCACCCGCGTAGGTCCTGGTCCCGTGGGAACACAGGGAAAAAAAAGTAGCCTGTGTCACCCGGGGATAGTGTAGCTTCACAATGGTGAAAGAATTTTTCAAATCGGTCCAGTAGTTTCGGAGCCTATTCAATGCAAACAAACAATCAAACATGTCCTCTTTATATATTAGTTTAGAAGTATAGATAATTATGTACGACGCGAACTGTCATAATTAATAAGAGTACCCGCAATTGTAACTATCTAAAGATAATACATTTTTAAAGTAGGTGTTTTCTACTGTATTGATTTGGTTTTGTACAACATACACTCACGCCTTTTTCCTGTGTGTATGAAAGGCCGTAAGTACTTCAACTAATGCAGATTTTCGTTTGATCTATTCATGGCGTTTTGTAGTGGTAGTCTATATACCCTTAAGATAGGCATAAGTTCATGTAAGTGTATGTGTGTAAAATAGCATTAAAGGTGACAGGAGACACGCTAGTTTAGTGCCTCCGTCTATTTAGAATGTGGGCATCGAACTAGCGAAAGAGATATTATGTGCTCGAAGCCCAACTGCAGCGTAATAAAGTTTAGGTCATATTTTCTCTAAGAAGGGAGATAACGAAATACGTGATTTACATTACACTATTCTGGTCTAAATGTAAGCACAACGAAAGAAAACCTTTATTTCATTTCAAACGAAAGAAACATTCTTCTTTCTAGCAAAGAATAATACAATTTATTTCGCACAGCGTTTTTAAAATATTATCTCTGTTTAGTCTTACAAAAAACAGTGCCGTGACAGAAATACATAATGGCTGGGGCTCTGCTCACCCCCTAACTGGATTATATTGAAGGTAAACAGTCGCATTAAAATGAAATGAAATTGCAATTTCTATGGGAGACGGACTCCCCGTGGAGTGTACAGGCGCACGACATTGTTGCATGCGGATTGTCGTGTGGATAATAATTGTTTAATTATTTTCTGTTTTGTATATGAAATTCAGTTATTTCACACCCGTTTAATTTATTGAGTTAGTAACGACATTTGTTTGCATAAACACGCAATATTAAGTGGTCTTCAACTATGAAATTCATTATTTTGCATTTTATTACAGTAAAATCATATGAAACTAAGCCATAAAAACTATCAGAAACATACGAAATGTCAACGACATTCTAAAGAAAGTATTACTATCGTTTTCTCTAGTTTCCTGTTGTCAGCGATGCCTCGAGCCTTCCGCCTTTTAAATATAAGGACAGTTCTCACAAAAACGTTCTAAAAAACACACAGCTTCTCTAGAAAAAACTTCATCTTAAAAACGTTTCTTGACATAAAAGCCTCCGGGGATTCTTTCAGTCTTTTTATATATCGCACAAAAGCTCGGGCTAAGAGTCTGCGAATATTTAATAGGAGAAAAAGGATTCAAAGACAAGGAAATGTTTTATCTGAGGTTTTGTATGTACTGCTTTTGGTGTACATTACTAATCAATTAAATAAAAAAGTAACTGCAATTGAATGGGAGCTAGGACCAATTAATATTTTTAAAATTCTAATAGGATCAGAATAAAGGTTTTTTTTTTAATTTAAGAGTCAGTAATGAATATTGATTTGGTGCTTAAATTTGATTTCTACCAAAATTACACTATTTTTTACCTTAAAATATGAAAGTGGTCTAATTTATTTTTTCTGGTTCATAATTGGGTTAATACTATGCAGATCGCTCGCACCTTACCAAAGAATTAATGTTCAAAATATCTAAAAATTATTTCATTAAGAAGCAAAAAGTTTTTGTAAAATTATAAATAGTTATACAATTTCCTAGTACGAGTATGTCCATGGTTTTTTTTTAATGTACAATGTGTCTCTGTGTGTGTACTAGTCCTAAAAATTAAATGATTGGTATTTATGTATTTTTTTCTTATTTATACTTATTTTCTATGTCTATTCTTATAGACATGTATGGTATATATATATATTATGTAAATAGTACACCACAAACTGCCTACTCAACTTTTCTTCTCTACTATCCAGTCCATCCAAAGGTTGTCTGTAAGAGATCGCTTTTAGCGACAAGGCTGCTGATTGTATCACCCTATGTAGCCCTGTAAGTTATAATAGTATCTAAGTTTTTTAAGTGTACAATAAAGAGTATTCTATTGTATTCTAGTCCCAGAATCTGAGCAAAACAAGGCCAGATCAGCTATTGAAGATATTATTGATACCTAAATTCTTAATGTACTGGCGTAGCGAGCATATCACACAAAATTCTAAAGTATTACAAATATATTATTATTAGTATTATTTAAAGCTCAGTAAAATACCTTATCTGTATAACAGTTCCCCAAATACTTGTGAATCAGCTACTTTGTTTTGTGCCTTTGAGTCGGCCACTTTGCCTCGTGTCTGGTGCCCCAAGCATTTTGGCCTTTGTTCCCAAATGGGTTTTGTTTCATAGAGCTATATAAAAATATAAGGTTTAGTTTACATAACCGGGTTAACATGAGTGTAAACAATTTTTTTTTCAGCAATTTTATAAACTGTGTTTACAAAATTGCTGAAAAAAATTTTGTTTCAACATTTAGGTAGATTACTTGAATAATAAAATATGATATTTATTTCTGGTAATTTTTTCTTTAAAAAGGTTTAGAAGTAACATACGCACCTAATTAGGTATATTTATTAAACTACAAAGGTCGATTTATCACTATCTACTCTAAAAAGAAACTGCAATGGAAATATAGAATTCACGTATCTTTTAAAGTCCAGACCATTATTTTGGTCAGATCGTGTGGAGCCCATGCAGATTAGGGTCTGAAACGGTTATATCAAGCAAAGGACCACAGACTTACGACTCGCTTTTGTAACCGTCAAATTTTCCCAATTGAACATGAACCTTTTCACGTTTAGAATAAAGTTGAAAACTTATCAAAGAAATTAGACACAATGAGGTAGGTTGATGTGCTGGCGTCTGTACATATAACACATACAATAAAATCATCACAAACTAAGATATGACAGACGCTATGCCTAATTTTTTTAATTCCGCTTTTGTACAGTTTTTTTCACTAATGCATAAAGTTTTAATAAATAACAGCGTTTCTTGATATTCACTTTCAAATTATTACTAGTAAAATGTATCATAAAAGTATATCGCGCCAATATGTCGTTTAGATGTGCAGGCGGCTCTTCAAAGGGCAGGTGAGTTAGGGCGAGTTAATTTCGCAGGGGAGGCTCCCTCTCCCAGGGGACGGAGGGGGCAGGGGACGAGTGACCTGTCCCGGTCTAGTCGAGGGGAGAGCCTTTGAATTTTTTATACGCTTTTTTGGTGAGCACTTTGTGAATATTCCAGGCGTGCTACATTTTTGTTGGTTTGATATAAATATAGGTTTTAGTAATAAATTTTGGATGTATTTCGAAGCTTTCGTTGTACTTAATTAATTAAAGAATATAAATGATTGAAATGGCGTGATGGCCCAGAGGTTATGGGCGCCTACCTCTCATGCACGAGGTTTGATCCACAACCTCGTGCCGTGCCGTATCCGAGCAAGCACCAATGTGACTTTTTCAATTCATAATGTACTTTCTAAGTTTATCTTAGACATTATTCACATCGGTGAAGGAAAACATCGTGAGGAAACCTGAACTTATAGTTAATATAAGTTTGAAATCGCCAATCCGCCGATTTTCGCAATTTCCGAGTTGGTCCCATAATGAAAGTTGATCATATTTATGGGTAAAACAACCTGTGAAAATGTTGCCCACGATTACAAAAACACCCTGTATATAGATAAATACAATTATCGCCTCGTGGCTTTGTTTTTTACGCGTTCGTCACAGGATAATAATTCTTTCTACAGACGCTAGTACATCAAGTTACCCCAAACTGTCAAATTTTCCAAATTGAACATGAACCTTTAAAAATTTTGTAAAAAAGTTGAAATTCTATCAAAAAACTTTGACACTTTGGGGTAGTTTGATGTTCTGACGTCTGTACATGAAAATATGACATTATATTAACGTGTCCATCTCTGTCTGTCTAGGATACAAATTGACAAGGTATTACAAAGGTGGTGTCTGTCGGGGGCAGTGCGATGGACCGCTGTGACATTTCAAAGGGCAGACCTACCCTACTGTGCGGCGATCGGTGTACCGGGGGAAACTCGGCATAAAGGAAGGTGTGCCGTGAAAGGGCATTTAATGAACTTTAGATGAGATAGACAGTTATTGAAATGGAAATGGCTGTGAAATTGTTTTGAAATTGTAACCAAAGGGAATCTGAGTATTTCTATAATATAGGTACTAGCTACACCGGCAAACTTCGTTTCGCCTTTAAATTAATGTATGTTGTGTTACCTTGTTATGCTTAGGATTTGATGAATTGTCACCTGTCATGCCCTCAAAGATGGCTTGGAAGTTTTCTTAAATGTCCACTCAATTTTCTGTTTTTTTTTTTGACGTAGGAACCTTTTACAAAGTATTAGAATATTTAAAAAAAAATTGAATGAAATGGATAAAGCCGTTTTCAACTAGAAGAAAAAGGGGTTCTTTCATAAATAGATTGAATCATGTGTAATACAAGGGAAATCAAGAATGCAGATAAACCCACCTGATAGGTGCCTATTTTGTATTCTTTATTTTTTCAATGACTATGCAACCAATTTATTACTACAACTGTTACGTTACCAGACATTGGGTTGTGGTTAAGATCAAGTACCTACAGTACCCACGAGTATTTTTCTACGGGATATATTTGACAGTCGTGACCCCAAACCAAGGGCATGCATGTATTAGTTAGAACCCCGAATACATGTAGTCTAACCAAGGTAGCTGACCTAAAAAAACTGGGTTAAAGAGGTCAGACTGGCAGTCGCTCCATATAAAATACTGGTATTCAGCTGCTTCTGGCTAAACTGGAAGCCGACCACAACATAATTGAAAAAACTCTTAAGTAGATGATGATGCAATCTCAATGACCTACAGTTAAGTAGCTCACAGTCGTATCCATAATATGATATTTTGTGTCCATTCCATACATATCTGTATAATTGTTTCTACCTTTGTTACAGTCCTGAGGGCATATTCGGTAGCTGTCGTAAGCAGTGAGACCCGAAGCTGTGATGTAACAAAAGCCAAGCCAGACCCCGCTGGGCCTTTGATAGAAATTACCTTTGTAAGTATTTGTACAGGACTACGCAAATATATTTTATCTAAATTGTCTGTACATTTCAAACGTTTGTTTATAATAGAATAGTTCTTTTATTTGCACAGAGAGCAGGTATAGGTTACAGATGTTAGGTTGGAACATCTTACTACATCCTTCTTATATTATAAACGCGAAAGTTTGTGAGTATGGATGTATGGATGGATGGATGTTTGTTACTCTTTCGCGTAAAAACTACTGAATGGATTTTAATAAAATTTGGTGTGGAGTTAGCTGACACCCTGGATTAACATATAAGCTACTTTTTATCCCTGTATTCCCACGGGAACAAGACCTACGCGGGTGATGCCGCGGGATGTCTGCTAGTACCATACATAAAACTCACGTCTATTTCCCAAAGGGGGAGGCAAACAATACCTACAGACCACCATCTGCTAAGAGTCTTACATACTTCGTAAGAAGAACTACTACTTAACCACTAAGGCTTCTTTTTCTTCTTCTTAAGTATAAAATGATCCATATTAACACATAAAACAGTTTACATGTGAAAATAGTTTAAGTTATAGAAATAAGGACTCATTTAATTTAAGTATTCAATTTTAAATAGGTAATAAAAATAAAGATGTTTAGTTTATTAAGTAATAGGTTTGGCAATTTATTTTTGAATATTGACTTGTGTAGTAGACAAAACTCGTTTTCAACTTAAATGTGTGCAAATAATTGCACACATTTAAGTTGAAAACGAGTTTTGTTCCTAATTTATTGCGATACGCCAAATTTGGGTTTATTTAGCTAGTATAAATTTAAGGTCCGATAACTTTTATTCCCCGACCTTTCGGCTGTTTTAATAGGCCATTTTTTCGAGTTAAAATGCCAAAAAACTTTTTTGCAAAAAATTAAACCGACTTCAAAAAAACACTAAACGGTGTAAAATAACTCTAAATTCGGAAGTCGGTGGCCGATCATGAATAAGACAAACCCACCAAAGCCACAGACTTTTTTTATTTTTCCATTTTTAGTGGTTACCATAAAAACATTTGCCATGAATTCATTTTATATTGTTAATTGTTAACAATACATGTCATCATAATAGAGTTTTCCACTAATCCCTAATAAATTAAAATTAACATACCTAACTGACGAAATCTAGGTAGGTATATTGTACCCACCTGCGTACCGCTCAGAGCATACAGGCGTAATGATACGTCATTATGTTGTATAAACAATAAACATCCAAGCGATTCCAGCAATCACGACAGATTTGCCGTTCATTTTTGAAGAGTTCCGTTGTATATCTTTGAAGATCAGCACCAGATCTTCACCAAATTAAAATGGGACCACCTCAGGAGTATACTCTTTCAAATAAAAAAAGAATTTTGAGAATCGGTCCACAAATGGGGGAGAAATCAGGTAACATACATAAAAAAAAAAAAAAATACATACACACGAACATAGAACCTCCTCCTTTTTTGAAAGTCGGTTAAAAACAATAAACTTCCAACGCCTGGAATTCATTTCGAGAATATTTGACGTTCCGTTGAAATATTTTTCTGACAGAAACAGTATCCTTTTTTGTCTAAATCAGTTCCACTTCTTTGCTATTCCACCCCATGACAACCCAATCAAATATTACAATATACCATAACACACTCCCGGCCCCATGCCACCATGAAATCAATTAAAAAATCCGTACCAACACGTTTCCCCTGCCGGCGAAAGGTCGAGGGTCCTCGAGCCGTGCCGTATCGCAGCCGTCCCCTGTACTTCAGCCAGGGTACAAGTCTGTCAGCCTTTGTTTCATATATTGCAAGTTTAAAAAAGGGGTGGTAATAGATATTTGTTAAGATTATATTGTCTTTCTTTTAAACAAAAGGGATGATAGTAGTGGGTTCAAACGTAACCTCGACTGCCTCGTCGGTGTAGTGGTCGCAAGCGTTACTGCTGAACATGAGGTCCCGGGTTCGATCACTGGGTCGGGCAAAGCGTTATCGAGTTTTTCCAACTGGAATTTCTCAGTATCGGCCCGCAGTCCGGATTTGTGCCCGATTGATGGTAATAGCTTCGCCCCTCTATTACATAACTGGTGAAATGTGGGAGTACCAGGTAAACCTCTGCCTCACCCTTCGGGGATAACTGGCGTGATGATGTTATGTTTTAAAACGTAACTAGAGTCTCTTTTCTACTTACAAAAAAACACGTCAACCCGTAGGTAGATATACATTCGAACTTACATACATACATACATAAACTCACGCCTTATTCCCATGGGGGTAAGCAGAAACAAGAGAGCGCAATATGCTAAGATTCTTAAAAACTTCATACATGTTGTCAAACACACACGCTGGTTCCGAGTATAAGGTCTGTGTATGTACATTCGAAGTTATAAGACAGAAAGTCCTAGTAACTACAAAAGCATCGAGAAATCATAAAGAAATGCAGCAAATCAACTTGAAGCGCGAGACGAGGCAATGCGGATTTTCTCAACTCAACCCAATACAAAAGAATCTATTATTTTCGCGAAATAATTCCTTTAACTTTCAGCGTCACTTGACATGTTAAAAAATAAAAGACTGCCTTATTATTTTCTGTTCAGTTAATCCAAACTCGACCTTATGGGAACAAAAATAGGAGACTATAATAAAGTAGAGCTGCTATAGCATTTAACAACTTGGTATTTTTCTTGGCGTTTGATTTTGAGAGGAGAACTGGGTAAACTGGATTATACCGCGGGTCTCTGGGGAGGTGGGGAAGTGGGGCACAGTGGGAAAAGTTTACGTAAGTCAGCTGTAATCCTGTTTGGGTTGAAGGGTTCCAGGCCTTATTTATTTAAGCTGGCGGCCATGAATTTTTGAGGTTATCCGAAAGTTGTGCCTTTGGCTATAGTTTGTGGCACTGGTAAATACTTAACTATGCGCTTGTTTTTTCTGGTAGTAATATAGTATAATAGCTGGCCATGTAAGTTGTGTTACCTTTTAAGTTGTAGCGACTTGTCAAATGTCAAATTAGTCACATGTCTTGTCATCCAAGATGGCGCTGGATTTGAAAAATGTTTCAAAAAACGAATTTTATTCATATTCTTTTTTGAGACAAAAGATAGCCTATGTCCGTCTCCGGGGTATGATCCTTGTCGAATTTTACTAAGATCTGTTCAGCCGTTTATTCGTGAAAAGCCGACAAATAAACAGTCAAACAGAGCTACTTACTTTCTCATTTATAATATTAAGTATGGAAATATGGATTAATTCAACCCGGTTGTTCTAATGATTTGTTTTAACTTTTAATCAAAGCTAAAGTTGAATAACACAGCATAACATGTGTTATGCACCCTTTATTTCTCAGAGTGTTAGGCAGAGGTGTACATATTGTGTACACTCACAACAAAATCGAAAAAGACGAGAAGAAAAGTGTATTAAAGGCGAAATAGCAAACTCTATTCCATTCAATTCCTTTTTTTTGTATTATTTTGTAAGACTTCACCAAAGGGTTGTAACTTTACAATTTTACATGACAAACACTTTCAAGCAAAACTTGTTGGCACAAAAATTACCAATCAATCTAAAGCTCGACTTGTGTATTTTATTTTTGTCACACTTAAAGTCACGAAACGCGATTACCTAACTCAAAGTACTTGATCACTTGAGCCCCGAGGGCTTCCACCGTGGCCCGCTCTCCCCACTTTGTGCTCAAAGAGCCCCGACCTCCTCACACAGAATACCTAATAACTACGTATGTAGGTACAATTTGGCGTTTAGGTTATATTTTTATTTCGTAGGAAACTGTTTGTATATTATATTGTATATTGGAGAAACGAAACGCTTAATGAATTAAATTGTAATGTTGATTGTGTAATTTAATTGAGTCGAATTCACTGTAATATTAATATTCTTCCAGTCAAGAAAAGCTTCAGGTATGGGTACTATTAAACAGCTGATAAACAAACATGTATAATTCTAAATAGGTACGTATATTGTAGATAAATTACACCCAGACACAGAACAAATGATCGAGCTTATTGCTGAGGTTGTCAGAAAGTTCAGGTGCGTAGTACTCGCAACCGGCGTGTATGTATGACAACATGTATGAATGTAAACGAAGCAAAACAAGTATGTAAGAATCGTAGTATATGGCGCTCTGTAGTTTCTGCCTACCCCTATGGAATAAAGGCGTGAGTTTATGTATGTATGTATTTATAAGTGAAAACGCCAGGAAGAAAAGCTCTGAATGGAAATACACAGACCTTATTCTCTATACCCTTCAAAAAAGATTTTTAGTTTTAGAGATTCACGGGTTTATAATAAGATTTCAAATATATCCAATTTTCACCTTCTATAGTCGGAATGATTTTGAAGAATTTAAGATAAGAATCTCATCTCACAGATCTACGCGACACTTCCCACCCATAATTCTTGAATCAACAAAGGAAATTGTCACTCTCGAACCCAATTCTAACTCAAAGCACTTGATCGCTAAACCCTCTCCACCCTGCATGGGCGACCACTTCACCCCTCTCTCCTCGCAGCGGAGGCCCCGACCTCCTTAAACAGAATACCGAACAAGTGTACTTCCCTATACGTGTACGGTATTCCATTTTTAGGGATCTGTATCCAAAGGGTGCCAACGGAACCATATTACTAAGCCTTCGCTGTCTTTCTGTCTGGCAGTCTGCAAGCGGACTTTATCTCATTAACGGGAAATACTTGAAAATTACACGGAGTGTGAATTTCATTTGCTGTAAGTACAGACACACAAGTTACCCCAATGTGTCAAATTTTCCCAATTGAATATGAACCTTATTCTGTTTGATATAAAGTTGAAAAATGATTAAGAACGAACATACTGCATGATGTAATAGAATAAGGTTCATATATAAGTTTGAATCGCCAATCCGCCTTGAGCAAGCGTGATGATCAGTGCTCGTGCCTTCTATGTATGAGAAAAGGCCTTTGCCCTGCAGTGGGGCATTAACAGGCTGGTATTATTATTATTATTTTATTCAATAGGGAAAATTTGACACATTGGGGTAATTTGATGTGCTGGCGTTTGTACAAGAAACGTATTTTTCTGTGCGAAGTGCAAGTCCGACTCCCAATTCGTCTGTTTTTATAAGTCGGTGTACTTATTACTGACGACGACGTATTCTGCAAAGTCAAAGTCAAACCACGACTCTGTAACCACTGTCTCACAATGAAGATATTAAATTTGACTTTGACAAATATTTATTTTCAAACCACGTGCACAGACGCCATCACATAATAATTTAACATGAACTTTATTCTGTTTGTAATAAAGTTGAATAACTGTCAAAGAAATTTAACACATTTGGGTAACTTGATGTACTGGCATCTGTACATAAAGTAAATGTTTAAGTTATCAGCACTGCTCGGTTTAATCCATTCCTAAAGGTCGTAGCGTATTGCTAAGTAACTAAGTAAGTCTTCAAGAATTAGTACTTTGAAACCAAAAAGATTTATTTAAATCCGACTGTTGTTACGCAGTTATTTATTAGTAATTATTGATCCGTTTGCGAATTCAGACTGATTTTGTTTGACAATTATTTTTGGCCCTCGTTGTAATTCCCTTACACTTTTTATTCATACTCGTATTATGATTGTATACGTAGGGCGAATCTAAAGTGACATCGTTTTAAATCTCAAGTTACAGAGCATTAATGGGTTTTAACATCTATGACTAACTGAGGTGCTTGTGGCTAAAATATAACAGCCGCATGGGTCGATCGAAGGTTAAGCTACGCTTGACGAGGTCGGTCCGTGGATGGGTGACCATTTATTACATACCAAGACTCCTCCGTGCCTCGGAAAGCACGTTAAGCCGTTGGTCCCGGCTGTCATTTGTAGATCTTTGACAGTCGTTACTTGTAGTCAGAAGCCCGAAAGTCTGACAACCAGTTTAACCAAGGGGTATCATGTTACCCAGTTACTGGGTTGTGGAGGTCAGACAGGCAGTCGCTCCATGTAAAACACTGGTATTCAGCTGCATCCGGTTAAACTGGAAGCCGACCCCAACATAGTTGGGAAAAGGCTAGGCAGATCATGAACATCTATGACTAACTACTTTCTTCAACTAAAGCGACTTTCATCTAAAAGCTGTCATAGAATTGTTATATTGTTAAGAGTAAGATTATTTAAGTTCACCCTTGAATTCATTTATATACAAATTTTATATTACTAGAAAATAGCTTTTATATTTTGCAAAGCCTTTAATTAATTCAGTTCGGTGACTATCCATCTTATTAGCAGCTGTGGTGATCATTTTATATTTTACGATGACACCAATTTATTCAAAGAAATTGTTAGAAGCATTATAGAAATAAGTCTAAAGGCTACACCTATAGACTATACGAGAACTTATATATTTCTTCCTGTGAAAGCAACTAAGTAGGTACTTATCGGAAAATGTAGCCAAGTGGTTTATCGTTCTCAGAACTCGTACATCGAAAACACGTATTTTCTATTGGTAAGGTTTATGACGACAGCTCTAGCTCCGAGAATATTTACCGTTCTTTTTGAAATAGGTAGTTCGTTTAATATTTATTCGATTCCCCCCTGTGGTCGAAATAGCTTACTGTCGGGTGTTTATGGGTACAACCCGGTGATATATCTTTGTAGTTGCGTTTTAAAAATACTCTGGGGAAGCAGTTTAAATGATCTAGTACCATTAAATAGTCTAGCTATGAAATTAAGTACTTAATAATTATATTCTATAACTTTGACACAAGGTGCTCACTTTTAATCTCATGCAAAAGTAAGTTGATTTTAACAATACCGACAAGATTTCTAACTCAGTAAATAATAATATACATATGAAAGTGTATGTTTATGTGGCGTGTGCAATAAATTTAACATTTTTAATAGTTATCCATTGTTTAGCAGTAGCCCAGTAGGTAACCTAATGATTTGGTAAATGAACGATGAAAGCTTAGACTAATAACGCATAGAAGCCTGTGCATAACGTGAGGCAGCTAAAACAAAGCCTAAATTGGCTGGTCAGCAGGTTCTACAAGTCACGTTCCGTCGAACACAGCTCGCGAGTAAACACATTTGGCTCACGGGCACAAAGATAATAAAATGGACACACGATTTTGCACGTGTTTTGCTAAACGCAGCTTCTATGTGTTATTATTTGACTGGCCTGTTGGTCTAGTAGTTAGTGACCCTGACTGCTATGCTGGAGGTCGTGGGTTCGATTCCCACCCAGTACCTCTACCATGAGTTGCCATCTAAAAATTACTCGCTAGCGTTGAAACCGCTAGCGTGCTAACGTGGATCGAATAGATTTCGATAATGCTTGCACCATGAGATTTACGTAGTCTTACGCAGGCGCTAAGGTAAGCTCGATAGATCGTGTCGTCTAGCTAACTTCACTCTAATCTTTAGAATACTTTCGTCTATGCTTCATTACTTATGTTTTGTTTCTTTCTTTCCCACGAATAAGAAGAGAGAACGTCTCTTAAAAGCTCAAAATGTCTGTTATCGCTATGCTAAAAATTAGACGACAGTCAATGTCACAAATAAACCGACCGTTTGTTTACGTTGTGTGTTGTGTACTTGAGTCGCTGAGCTGCGCGGTGTTGTTTATAAGTTTAAAGATTATTTAATACAATGAGGAACACAGTGTCACAGTGTCTCACAGTTTCAATTGTTGGTGGAGTTCATGTGGAAAGGTACCTATGTTTTAACTTTCTATTCAATGTATTGTATGGATTAAAAATTATTATACCTACGTTTAACTAAGTTTGATGATTGTCCCATGGGATCTTACTACCGGGATAAAAAGTATTCAAATGATTCTTTAGAGAGCAAAGTTTAATAAACTTTATTTCACTTATATTTTCCATTCGGTATAGTGCTCATGGTACGAATTTTAATTCTATCTGTGACCGCTAGGGGCGCTGTACAATGTTTCATACAAATAATTTACGGAGACGCTAGGGAGTTTTGACGGTGTAAACTCATGGTAGAGGTACAGGACAAATGTTTGTGTGATGAGCACGATCATTAATTGTTCTGTGTCTGGGTGTAATATATCTATAATATGTACGTATTTAGAAATATATAAGTATGTTTATCAGCTATTTTGTACCCATAACACAAGCTCTCACGCTTAACTTGGGACTAAATGGCGTTGTGTGAAAAGTTGTGGAATATTTATTTATTATTTATTATTATGTGGGCAAAAGATTGCAGTTTGCGTAAATCGGCATGCCTGCGAGCTATTTCTCGAAGCCCTGCGAATCCAAGTTTGAAACCCATGGGCGGCATAAGAAAGTCTAACACCAAGTTAGTCACACAAAAGAAAGAAGAGATCATAGTTTTCTTCCGCAGATTCTATAAAATCATAAATCAGTGCAAACAAGTACCACCAGAATGTTCCCAGACTCATATCTTAGGGTAACCATTAAATTTGCACGGTCGTGTAATAAGACACCGCAGTAATTGCTCGACGGTGTACTCATGTAAAACACCGAAGGGAACGCCGGGCAAATGAAGCCATTGCTCTTAGGGAAAAACTGGGCAAAATTATTACTACTGTTAAAATAAATCACAGAAAACAGAACTCTAAAGTCGTTTGAATAAAGTCCGTTGTTGCAGTAAAGGGAGAACTAGGCAAAATTATAACTACGGTTAAATCAAAGCGAATTAGACTCTGTGCAGTTGTGATAAAGGTGGCTGTTACTGTAAATAGATAAATGGGATGCTGTGAGGTCGGCGTAGAGTTTCAAGTGATGTGTAGTTTGGTGTAAATAATGATTGTGTTGTGGTGTAAGCTGATGCCGGTGGAAATTATTTCCTTGTGAATCAAAATGAATGGATATTGGGTTTAGTTACGTGGGAAATTAGTTATACGTATTTATGTTAAAACCAAACCACTTTCATCATAAAGAAAGTACATATTCGCTACACATCAAGCTATATATGAAGCATTATCATATGGTTACCCTAAGATATGAGTCTGGGAACATTCTGGTGGTACTTGTTTGCACTGATTTATGATTTTATAGAATCTGCGGAAGAAAACTATGATCTCTTCCTTCTTTTGTGTGACTAACTTGGTGTTAGACTTTCTTATGCCGCCCATGGGTTTCAAACTTGGATTCGCAGGGCTTCGAGAAATGGCTCGCAGGCATGCCGATTTACGCACGATGCAATCTTTTGCCCACATATTAATATGATTATCATTTTCAGTATAAACTGACCTCTCACTGTACTGGAAATAGCTTGATGTGTAACCGTAAATATCACGCGTCGACATTGTTTCTGAAGATACAGAGTTAAAACCATTTTTTCCCAGAGTCCGGTTCTTGAAAAACAGTTACGTAAATTCCATTTTATACTAATATTATGAAGAGAAAAGATAAGATTTTCTGTTTGTGTGTTTGTTGGTTCGAAAGCTATATTTTCACAGAGTAACATTAAGCTAAATTTAATTTTCGGAACTACGAGTTTAAAGAGAAAAGTACAAAATTCGTCGCGAGCAAAGTCATTCCATAATATTTCAGTTTTCTTGGTATACTACAATTAATTTATGAGACTGTTAACTAAATTGTTAAAATAGTTTCTAACTAAACGATATTTGCTATGTTAAATGTTGATAAATTGCACTATGTCGTGACCAAGTTTTCAAACTTTGCTTAATTGTCCTGTAATATTGCTAGTAGGTACTTAGTAGGTTAGGGTTAGCAGGTAGGCAATCGTTAAGCCTTTAATTAACGTTACAATTTGATGACCTTTAACATTTCTATGTATGTACCAGTAAATACAGTCAAATGGAGATAATAAACTGCTTTAATGTTCTATTGAGTTTTTCCATCTAGTATTTCATCTCGTTAGAAGGGAATAGGCTGCCTATTACTTGGGACTTAAACTTAACTGGCAAAATGTGGGATACTTACATGTAGGTACACCTTTGCCTAACCCTTCAGGGATTACATGCGTGAAGTTATTGACCTAACAGAAACGCAGGGTTCAACAAAAAAGAGTTGTTTGTTACAAGGACTCCATTTTTAATAAATTCAAGTGAATAATTTAGACACCTTGTCAGTAACATTTAATATTGCACTAACTCAAAAAGCCTCTTAAAAATGACAGAATCCAGCAAAGTAAGGGACAAAACTTTAACAATGACGAAAACGTTAAATTGGTGTCATGTCGAAACCGACACACCAAACAAAACAGAGCAAACTAAGCTGTCCAAACATTTACACGTCAAACAACAAATACAATGATATATTATTTGGAGGCCTTCCGCAAAAACTAAAAGCAGACAAGTTTTATGTCCAGAAAAACGCGAATTGGACTCGTACTCGTAAATCTGTAGTGGTGCCCATTGTGGACCCTGCCCTGGCGCTCCCCGGGCATAACGAGGGACCCGCGGGCAATAAAGCTGTTACCCAACCGTGCCAAAATCACCCGATCGCGCTCGGCTATTTTCGTAGAACGGCCGCCATTTTAGTTCGCAATTTGAATTGAAATGTCAAGTGTAGGCGTGATTGGATCATTTAGATTTTATTAGAATTTTGTCGTTAGGGCCCGGCTCCTCACATTATATTGTTACGAGTATATAATAGCTTCCTAGGGCTTTTGTTGGGTTCAAGTGTTTGTATCATTAATGACGTCGGCCCTTTTTTATTTTTGTTGACAAATTAATTGTCTCGGCTCAAAATTGTAGATGAAAACAAGCGTGTTTACGATTTATTGCTAGCACTTAAATAACTAAAGTTAATATGCGCATCAGTAGGTATTAATGTGAGTTTTTTTGTTATACCTACTTACCAAACTTTTTATACATCATTGACATCGGTGAAGGAAAACATTTTAAGGAAACCTGAACTTCTAGTTAATTTATGTCTGAAATCGAAAATCCGCTTTGAGCAATCATGGTGATCAATATTCGTGCCTTCTTTGAATGAGAAGAGGACTTTGCCCAGCAACGGGACAGTGACAGGCTGGTATAATTATTATTAATATTTTACATTCAGTCATAAAAAAGGTAACTTTTGAGATAGTCATGTTTACTGGAAATACTTATACCTACTAGAAATCCGTAAGTGGCCAGGAAATTGGAAACGAGATTAAATCAAATACCGCACGTCACCACAATTACCGCTCTTGACACGCTACTAGAGTTCCATTCTCGCCAATTTTCTCCGCTTTTTTTCTAACCATTTAAAAGTAGCGGCACCCGTATAATGTCCCCTCCTTACAAGGCGGTATTAGCAGCGCGGTTATCGGCAGCGATCGCCACAAATCATCCCGCCACCGACACATTACTGACGGCTAATTTAACAAGGGTTGGAAGGGGAACCGTGGGGCTCACTGGACATGTACGATTTTTTTCGTGGATTTTTGCAATAACAAAAGCAGATAAAAAATTTAAGCTTATGTATGCTTGTATTAGGACTTGTATAATGATGGCGCGTGGCAAAATAGAAGACAATTATTTACTGATGCAAAATAATTAATTTAGCAGAATTATTCACAGATGATCAACAATGATGACGATTACTCATTTGTACACCTATCTTTACAATATTATACCTACTCATGCTATATATGAACATGCTAGACAATATTATATTCATATAATATCAATAATGCTATCCTATGATCTGATCACACATGTTTAATGCAAATAAGTATTTTGATTTGATTTTAATTTTGACATACGAATACGTCAATACGTTTTTCCATCTAGAATTTCTCAATAGCAGCCTTGAGCCTGGAATTGTGCCCGATTAATAGCAGGCAACTCGCTCTCTATTACATAGGACTTAAACATGACTGGCGAAATATAGTATGTACTATAGGTACACCATAAAATACTTAACTAAAACCCCTAGAGTATTCCCATTATGATATTAAGAAGAAAATAAATATAAATACTTGAATTTTGTAAATCTTACCACGATAAGCAGTTACAAGTCCACGACAAAATATAGTCGCACGACAAAATCGCAAGTGTGGAAGCCCCTTTCGTTATGATAGAGCGTTGTAAGGGGAGTCAGCCATCTTGCAAATATTATTGTATCATAATGGTTCAACGTTCAGCAGAACGGTTCCGTCTCACAGTTTATTACTTTTGATATATTGTTGATATTGCTTCCACAGTATGTTGGTGTGAGGCTGACTTATGATGTGACAATACGCGTGTAATCGTCTATACATTATCTATATAAACATCTATACAAATAAATAAAAAGAAGTGTCTGTTTGTGATAAAAAATAGGAGAAAGTTGTATGGATGTTTGTTACTGTTTTACGCTAAAACTAGATACTGAATGGATTTTAATGAAACTTTGCATTAACAGCTTCGCTGCCAACTGCAATATGGTGACGTCATGGGAAAATCCAATGTTTTTTTTTGTAATATATGCATGAGGGACGTTTCAATATTGTTATTTTGGAAATATTAAACTATTTTTAGGAATTTTTGGTAAGAAAAAACTAAAAAAAGAAACCCGCGAAATTGCGGACCTGGCACTGAGATTGACAGTTTCAACTCCAGTGCCAAGTCCGCAATTTTGCGGAGTAGTTTCTTTAATGTATTATGGTTTACTTATAAGTGTCTATGACATTTGAACATAAGATGATAGTAGTTTAATTAATTCTAATACCATTGGTATCATTTACAATAGTCTTTCACAGGATAATCTTACAAAAAATAGTATAAAAAAAAAAGATCTGAAAGTAACTTAAGATTGCAACAAAAATAGCTGAATTGCAGCATTCTAAATAAAATAAACACAAAAACCTTTTAAAATAATCACATCTTGCTAACCATTCAAAACATAAAACTTCTAAATACCTAATTAATAAAATCTTCTACATAATGTTTTATTAGAACTTTGCAAAATCAACACTCAATTTGCAACAAATAGCCCGCTGCATGATCGCGGTCTAAATAAACATTTTTTACAAATAACATTTTGAAAACTAATCATACTGCTAGATGACTACAAATGCCAAATATTTGGTAACAAAATAAAAAAAAACTGTAATTAAATTCATCCGATCAGCGGCCTCTTCTTCGTCATCTGATGAGACATCCAAGTCCTTAAAATGGTACTCATCGTCACTGCCATCGTCTTCAAAGAGCTGATCTTCAATATCACTGTCCGTAATATTATAATTTAGTGGATATTTGCATCGTTTTAGCCTTGACAGCCCGGTTTCGTCATCCATATTTGAACCTTATTTATTTGACAGTAAAAGACAATATTTAAAAACCACAACTTGTAACGGTAATTTATATTATTCAAGCTCAGGGCCAGCATTCAAACGTGTCGCCAAGTGCAGTGCCGGGCGCGTAATAATTCATAGAAACCGAGCGGCGCTACTCCGCATATTAGCGGGGCCGGCACCCCGGGCTCACCCCGCACCCCGCTAATTCGCGGAGCTGGCAGCGAAGTTGTTAATATAGCTAATACATCAGCAGAATAGCACATATAATATATAAAGGTATAGAATGAATTGTCCAAAATGAAACGATAAGTGTAAATTAAGTTTAAAAAAAAATCTGCCATCCGCGAGCTAGTCTGGCGTGCTAATCCTGCGCAGACAAAGTCGCGGGCACCAGCTAGTAAATAATAAATTCTAAAAATATATTAATGTAGTAACATAGTTATTGCTATTACCAATTTGTGATGAGTACAAAGGTACCAATATGGTACCAATAGACGATTTTCATTTGACATTTAATTGTGTATTGCATTCTAATTTTGGTTAGGTGGTCAGTACCTACTATCAAAATCCCTACTGGATTGCAATTCTTTATAAAAAACTCCCACCAATTTCTATATGAATATTTTTACATCCTTTGTTCTTTATCTGTGATGACAATCCTAATGCCTTCTTCATTTTTGTTTCTTCCATATGCATGGCCAAATTTCCTCAGCAAATGTAAAAAAAACCTACAAGCCAAAGAGTATAAACAAATGGTGTTATTAAATTTACTTCCAGATCTGTCTTAATTAACAGGCAAGCGCCTATTATGAGCAATTTAAAAGCGATAAAAACGCAAAAACAGCAATCCTTTCCCTCCCATTCCCCCATTCCATTCTGTCGACTAAAACAAAACGTCTTTCACAGGAACACCTCTAGTCCCGGATCCCGGAGCGAGGCAGTGAACAATGCCATCACAAACAAAGTTAATCCCGGGTTTAATGATTGCGGTTCCCCTCTACATATAAATATTGTCCGCCTCTCCCCAGCTTACATTTATTGCCGTTATACCCGCAACAATGTGCGGATACGTGGATACTGCGGATGCGACGGATATTCGGATATTGTTAGGGGAAGATGGGGCGATAAGGGTCGTGTTAAATTGTAAGTGTGATTTTTTTCGGTTTCCGATTATGTGATAATTTTGTGCGGTTCATTAATTGTTTGGAAAATTTCGTGCTTGATGTTCATTGTTAATGATTAGAGTTGTAAATTGGATAAGTTAAATAAAAGTTTACTATTCAGTAAACAACATGATTAAAATTAGGGTCTACCTTTTGCTTTAACTGTAGGTATGTAGTGTAAAATCATTAGCAGCTTAAAAACCAGATCCCATATTTGTAAGGTAAAAATTGAATAGTCAAACGAACTTACCTGTAAGTGAAGTTCGACGGTAATTATACGAAGTCTTTGTTTCATTCGAAAATGAGATAGGTTTACTTGTAGTACGGCTCATTTATATCACATCTTCATTACATAGTTTACAGCCAAAAACTGAACGTATCCCCTCGTGTCACGCGCACCTGTCAGTTATCTGTCAAATATCTTCATTAAGTTCACAGCAAATGATTGGTTTTACAACGTGGGGTACGTTGTAAAACCAACCATGCATAAAATTGTATTTAGATAGCATGTATTGTTTGGGTCGGGTGGGACTCTTCTCATTTTCGAATGAAACAAAGACTTCGTATAATTACCGTCGAACTTCACTTACAGGTAAGTTCGTTTGACTATTCAATTATACTCGTCTTTGTTTCATTCTCAATGAGATAGGTTTACTTGTAGATGTTTATAGACAAGTTGTAAAATCAATCAATAATTATTAAATAATTAAAAATAACAATGAGTTATTTTAAATTTTCCAAAAGAATCAAAAAAATAAATAAAAAACACAACATCGAATTACAATTCAAATAGAATCATACTCGTCAAAACTAAAATGGAAAATGTCTATTATTAATATGTCCATTTTGGAAATTTAGGAAGGAATGGTTGACCCTTCAGTTCACGTGTAGGTATAATTTATAATAAAGTTGATATTAAAAAACCCCCTTACCGGCTGAAATTCTTACATAATGAATGTAATGAAAGTTGAAAAAAAACGCGCTAATATTAAGTTCACTCTTTCTTCCATAGCCCTGGTAATCCAACGGCTGACACTGGAGCTTATACAGTTCAGCGTTTTTGTTACAATGTTTAGTAGGTACCTACTTACCTATTGTTTTGTAAAGATAGGAAACAAAAAATAGAAACCTTGTAATTGTCCATCTCCTAATTTATTGTTAATCCTTCATCATATCAATTGTAATAGCTGTAATTTTCTTAATTATGATTACCTATGTCTAATTGGATCACTCTATTTTTATAATGGAGATTGTTATCATCCTTTGACCTGTAGTTTTCGCAAATAGACTCAATAGACCTTCTTGGTAACAAAGTATAAATCACGTTGTTGCATGTAATTATTTAAAACATAATTAAGTAAACATGAAAAAACATCCCAAGTAGGTATATCTAAGTTTAAGAGGTCTTATTATGAAGCCTTTAAATAATCTTTTCATGTTATCATCTTATGCGGTCCTATGATCAAGGGTAGAGCAGATCAAATATAAACAAAACTTTCATAGGAAAAACTTCTTCCAGGAGTCTCATTATGATATTGATCAGCATAAGTTATGGTAGGCTTGGTACTGCTACAATTCACAGTTTTAAGTCAAACGCACTGGAATTCAATCAATATTTAACGTAATTAATTTTCAACTGCTTGTTCACACTCCAAACATGTACAAATGTTTACATGACAATATTCTTCAATGGTTGTTTGTAAGAGATCACTTACCTATTTTATGAGTAATAAATACCCTATATAACTCTTTAAGTTATTAAGGTGGATAATCAAGAGTATTCTATACTTTTAAAAATAAATAAATTTAATTATAATCATTTCATTTTGTATTTTACTAACTTTACGATCCAATATGGACTACTTTTCAGTCTATTAAACCTATTCTTGACACTTATTTCAATTTCCTGTGAAGGACATGTCACAATCTAGAATGATAGTGCCAAGGAGATAATTAAGGGGTTAAAATGCCTCTGTAAATGTATCAACAATCTCTGAAATATTGAGAACCATGGTTTGACTGAACAATGGATGAAGTACAAACAGTACCTTCTGCTTTTGTAATGTTTACTTTTCTTCTAGATTCAGAATCAGCTATTAATTAAAATTTAATCATGTAGAAAACCAAAATCAAAAAACCCTTTGGTTTGTAATCACACCACTGCCAATTATTTTTAGTAATGGTATATAGATAGGTAGGGTATTGAACTCCTCCCAATCAATTGTATGTTAATGTAGTCATATAATCCATTCTCTATCAGATTTCACTATCTGTTGGGTGTCCTGCAAGGCATTACAGACTAAGTAGGCAGCAATTGAATCTAAAATATAATTTGAAGCTTAGCTTCATTTTCAGTCCATTGCTTAGATGCCTCCGAAAACCATAACCTCTTGGAATTACCTTGTGGAAAAAGTATTTGTAAATAAATAAATATTCCCCAACTTCCACACAACGCCACTTAGTTCCAAACAAAGCAGAGTTTGCGTTATGGGTACTAAACAGCTGATAAAAATACTTATATACTTATATATATGCTGATAAATAAATACATATTAGGGATAAATTATACCCAGACACAGAACAAATGATTGAAAAACATTATCCTGGGTGGGAATCAAACCCACAACCTCTAGCATAGCAGTCAGGGTCACTAACCACTAGACCAACAGGCCAGTCAAAAAATAAAATAAAGTTTCTAACTTGAAAATATTCTTTACTCTGACTATGTTTATGAACTACCATTCAAGGTCTTGTTTAAACATGCAGTATTCAAGGTAGTATCTATTCCATAATAATTTATTCTCATTATTAACTTATTAAATAAAAGACAAGATATTCAATAGGTGTCATGCAAGTGGATGTAAAATTTTCATTCATCTGAACATGGAATCTGACTATAGTTGACTTCACATGTTTAACTTATAACAGTTGTTTAGTTTGTTAGTTAGGAATCTTGTTTTTCCTTGTTTATCTACAGTTAACTGAATTATTTCTTAACAGAAATTCGGAATAAACAAACTGATATATTATAGCCTCTCATTTTGTAAGCATCTTTCACCTTTCTTGTAAAAGTTTATCATTATATATAGGTAACCCAAAAAACATAAAACAATTAATTGTTGCCATTTCCTTTGAAGAGTCTATAATGTCATATATGTGTAAATATTGACCAGGCAATAAGCCTGTTTAAAAAACTACCTCTATCAGAAAGTCATTTTTCTGTTAAATATCACTTATAGTGCGGTAGACTTTTCATTTGAAATGTTCTGTTTTAACAAAAAACTTCAACTTCTAATTTAGAAATTAATGGAAAGCTTCCAATGGGCTTTTTACCAATAAAAGACTGGTAAACTAAGCTTTAGTATTCTGACCAATTTCTATTGCTCAGAAAATATTTATAAATTACAGATATTATCTGAAAAGATTTCTCTTTGGAAAGTTTTTCTTTCAATGAAAAGTAACTTTGGTGTGGTTTAGTATGAAATAAAGTTGTAAAGTAGTTACAATCTTATCAAAAAATAATAACCACAAATAGAAGTGATGATTAGTTATCAATCACATAAATTAATTTTTAAAATGCCCACCTGTGGGTGTATTTTGCAGCGCTGATGAATCCTCCGGTCTTCTCATGTTTTCTCAACCACTGGTGTCTCAGATGATGCCTCCCCCCCCCCCATTTTTGGAGTGAGGTTGGTTTTTAAAGCTGCTTGTTTGGGAAGTATTGGGTCTTCACCAAATAAGTATGTTTCTGACTCCGAATAAGGCAGAAAACTCTTGATGTCTTTATGACTGTTACTAGCAGGGAAAAAATGCCCCTCTATATGTATACATATATATCATACCTTAAAGTATCACTCAACTTTGTTACATTTTTTGCTCCGGAGTATCTAGACACATTTGAAGGTCTGAGTCAAAACAAGGCAGGGCGATGACACCCTGATGTTGTCTTCATCTTCATTATGCTTATTAAATAACATATTTTGTTAAGCTTCTTAGTAAGTATTAGATACCTGGGTAATCTATTTTTGGTAAATCTTATCCTGATTTCTCCAGTTGAGAACCCACGGCTAGCATTTTGCGAATCTGACATTCTTATGTCTTTTCCGGAGGTACCTGGTACCTGTTCTTCAATCATTCCATTTACCAACTAGAATCTGCATAATACAACTTTTGTTTGAAGATTTTTTATGAACTCCGGAGAAACATTTTTTGTTTTATCTAATAATTTCAGATGAATTGTTTTAATGAATTTATTACAGTGTCTGTAGAAAACAGTTCATGCTGTAAAGGCAACAAACATTGTACCATATAACCATGTAAGTTCCCGCAGAACTTCCCTTGAAGGTTATAAGAAAATAGTCAACCACGTGTGTCCCTAAAGAACACCCCTCAGATTGCTTAAATCACAACATAGCCATTGTAAACCACGTGCGCTCCCGCAGAACGCCCCACAGGTTCTAGGCAAGTTGCTCACCATATATAGACATTTTTCATCACAAATGCGTCTTCAAACGCTCCACAGGTTAGGCTATTCACTGCCAATACTGCCATTGTTGACCACGTACGTTCCCGCAGAACGTCCCACAGGTCAGGCATGCACAAGTTGTGTTGCTCACTTTAGCCATTTTTCATCACAAATGCGTTTTCAGACGCTCCACAGGTTGGGCTATTCACTGCCAATACTGCCATTGTTGACCACGTACGTTCCCGGAGAACGTCCCACAGGTCAGGCATGCACTTGTAGGTTGCAAGCACAGTAGCACGTGCATAATGCAAAAAACACAAAGCGCACCCTATGTTTTCATATTCACTAGCTATAATACGCACACAGGGTCTTGATTTGCTATAGTTATAATCTTCTCCTTATCGTGTGGTTAGTAACTAACCTGGTGTCAGAGTTTTAATGCCGCCCATGGGCCTCTGACTTGGCATCACATGTCCTCGAGAAATATCTCTCAGGCATGCCGGTTTCCTCACGATGTTTTCCTTCACCGTTTTTGAAGCAAGTGATAATTATACAATCCCCACATAAATAATCAGGCAAGTATTTGAATCAGTTTTCTGATGAAATAGTTACAGAAAACAGTTTAAAAGCGGCCATTTTTTATAGGTATTTTCTTACCTTCTTCGTGACTTGAATCAAGTTTTAGCTTAAAATACATCTCTCAGTCGTTTTGATATTCTAATTTTATCTAGTGAATTCCTTTTTCCCATTATTATGCTATTTGGAACAGTATTTTCACAATACAACACAAAATATTAAAAAATATAGGAAAAAGATGACGCCATTATGTGACATAAAAAACCAATGAAGATATTTGACAGATAACTGACAGGTGCGCGTGACACGAGGGGATACGTTCAGTTTTTGGCTGTAAACTATGTAATGAAGATGTGATATAAATGAGCCGTACTACAAGTAACCTATCTCATTGAGAATGAAACAAAGACGAGTATAATTAATGATGTCCTTCAAAAAAGTCAAGTGCGCATTACTCTCAACCGGCGTGCGTGTATGACCATAATATTATGTAAGAATTGAATGTTCTTCTGCCGACCACCATGGGAGAAAGGCGTGACTGTATGTATGTATTTAGGTATTCTAAAAAATGTGCTCTTATTATTACGGTTAGTTCTTCTTAGATCTTAATCTTTGTTGGCTGTATTATATTTTTGACGTCGCAACATACTTTCTTGTGTTTTGGTTTTATTTATCTTCTGTAATAATCAATACATTATATATCTGAACAAAGATCTCCGGCCCCAAATATAAATTTTACAAAATACTGTTATTAAACATATACAGTATCAAGTCTTGTATTGTTTAAAGATCTTTTGTTATCAAGAAGTACGACTCACACAAATCTGCTCATGCAGAAAATCTATACACATGCATTCCATGACGGTTGATTGAGGCACGTTCACTCGCGAGGGGAGGTTGGGGCACAGCGGACCACGTGAGACTCGAATAGTTACCAGGGAGATAAACAGAATACGTGGTTGCTTCAAACGAGAACCGAATACTAATTGAGTTGTGGAAACAGTTTAACTATCGTAATATTGACGTTAGTTAAGGGACATTGGTAAAATTAAAATTGTCAAATATCTGTGTTTCTTTATGAATTGTTTAATCATCATGCACTACTGCACAATTAGTGTAGAATATGTTCTTTGATGCTTATGTAATTACGAGTGAAACTGATCAAGTAGACTTCTCTACAAAAAATGCAGAAACTCCTAGTACGAGAGCCAAGGTTACCCTGATGCTAGTGTTTTGACGTGAAATAAATAAATAATAATTATTATAATTATTTAACCTAACACGCAGATCATAGAACCGCAGGCCACAACTAGATTTATTACTTCATTATTATAAGTTCACATCAACACACGACTTAATAATATTTCATACGCCACAGTGTATCATAGCATGCTCCACTTACGTCACCAGTCGGCCAACGTTCGGATCCATTTGTCACAGTCTGTCAAAGCACGAGGGGCGGCGCGTGGCGTACTGGTGTAATGGATGGAAGGACACGACGATGTTTTATTGTGTTTGAGATGTGAATGTTGATATGGAAATGGATAAAAATATGGAGTGTCTGATCGGATGACAGTATTCTATTTGTTATGGATTGGGTGACGAAAAAAGAATTTTCGTTTAGTATCTTATTGGTTTTGATCGCGAGAGTGACGATAATGTTATGTTATGTTACAAAAAAGTCCGTTATAAGTGGCCTGTTACAAGTGGAAGGGATAAATCGGCTATTTTATAGTAATAATAATACTTATTGATACAGAAACTTTATAATAGCTTAATATCTAGCTACAGTTTTCATTAAAATTAAGTTTTAGATGAAACCTTGACTCCCAAACTATGAATACCTGTGACTTAGGAGCCAGTGTTTTACTGCCACTTGGATACTATAAACCTTCAGAGCTGGTAAGCTGATATACCGCCATATTAAC
Organism: Euplexia lucipara; assembly: GCA_921972225.1. NCBI lineage: Eukaryota > Metazoa > Arthropoda > Insecta > Lepidoptera > Noctuidae > Euplexia > Euplexia lucipara. The sequence goes on along the minus strand of OV179152.1, from coordinate 844,009 downwards.
CATAACTCTACCAGATTTCCCACAAAAGGATATCTACATGTGCAAAAGAAAATCGATGGTGTCACCTCTAACTATCAACCAATTTACTATTTCGTATCTTAAACACGAGTAAAATAAATGAAGGAAAGTGTTCCTTCATTTGTTTTACTCGCTATTAGAAAAGGACATACGAAGTCGCACTATTCACTAATAGTGCGACTTCATATGTCTTTTTCTCTTCTTCATTCTTCTTCATTTATTTTACTCGTGTTTAAGATACAAAATAATAAATTGGTTGATAGTTGATAGTAGGAACTTGAAATGTTTAATGTGTGTTTAACAATAGATATTTTAGTCATTTAGAATTAAAGAAAAGAAAAAAAAATGGTATTTACATTCCAGCAGGAGCAAAAAAGTGCGATTGAAATTTTAAAAGTATATTTATAACAACCTTTGATCGATCCCAGCGGCTATTATTATTAGCCACGAGCCCCATGCGCGAAAACATTTGTATAGACAGCAAATTATAGTTTTGAGTGCCTTTAGCAAAGTGGAAATTGACAGCCTGCCGTAAAAATGTGAAGCATTTCCATTTCTTCCATCGGACTATGCCTATCCAATATTCATAAAAACCTAGATACAATATAGAACTATATTTTTTACAGCGAATTCCCTAGACGATGCCAAGAACAATATTCTGCAAGAAAACCAGTGAAATCGATATTTCCCATTACCAGGCCGAGGGCTGGCGTGTGTTCCACGAATATGAATAATAAATAGCCCTGCCTGCCGCGATCGATTTGATTCTATCGAGAAAATTGATTTTTTTGTAAAGCTTTACGTGCCTAGTCGTTACTCGGAATCTTGATTTCTAGACTATTATTAGACTATAGGTAGTATAGGATGTCCTAGATATTTCTATAATAATAACTTTTTTCTCACAGAATTTCATTATAACTCGCTCTTGTGAAGATAAATGAAATGCCTAGATTTTCTTCACCTAGGTAGCTTCTTCTTCTCCTTCTATGTTATTAAGAGGACAGATTGGTATGTTTGTAACGAATTAACTCCAAAACTACTTAGCCGATTTCTAAAATTTCTTCATTTTTACAATGCTAAATTATCCCTGAGTAACATAGGCTATAATTTATTTTCAAAACTACGAACGAGCGGAAAGGATGTGAAAGTTTGTAGGAGAAAGTATGTAAGGCACGCGAACGAAGGCGCGACCAAAGTGCTAGACTCAAATACTATGATAAAAGACATAGCTGATTATATACTTATTCTATATTGTTTGACCGAACCCAGTTTTCGTATTATATTGTTTGTTAACATGGAACAAATAGACTTAAAAACTACTGGACCGATTTGAAAAATTCTTTCACTGGTCGGTAACTTACGCTATCCCTGGGTGACATAAAGGCTACTCTTTATAAGTATCAGTATTTTCACTAGAATGGGAATTACGCGAGTGAAACCGCATGACGTCCGTTAGTAGGTACTTTCTAAAGGCGAAAACTTACACCTTTTTCCCAATTCGCACCCCACCCATCAATGCTGGAAGATAGCATCTTCCCAAAATACAATCATGTCATGTCTGCCGGCTATATTAGCATAGTACACGAGTTTCGACTTCTGCCAGCGGGCCATATCAAATATTCATAAATAGGGAGTGGGCCGGCTCGCCCCGCTCTCCCCTCGGTGAGGTAGTGTATTGTTAACTTTGTAATAAATGGAAGTTTGTATTAAAAAAATGTTGGGTATGCTACAGATGGAATTAAGTAAGGATTTTGTTTAAAATTTCAGTGGGTACGGCTGGCTTTTGTACGTTGGATTTAGTCAGTATAAACTTTTCAATAAAAATGTTACAACTCAAACGACATGAGAAGGTATTCTCTCAGTTTTTTAAGTGAATACAAGTCAGCCATAAACAAACCTCAACTGCATACCATAGAGAAAGCCAAACGAGGATGAAGAAAGAAAGAAAGAAAGAAAATATATTTATTTGGGACACGCACAGGAATTTAACAGTACAAAAAAAAACTAACATATTAAATAAAAATAAAACAAAAGACCTGTGCGAGGCCAAAAAGGCCCCTATCTCAGCACGATGCCACGATATTTAAAGAAAAGCAATAAATACCGCAGCGCTGTTATTCTGATAGGGCCTACTGTAATGCCATGAATACATTAATGTACAATAGCCCACAAAGAGGCATAAAATTATATATAAATAAATAAGTATTATAAATAATAAGAATATAAAATGACAGATGCAACAGATGATATTAAGTATACAAAATTAAAAACAAAATTAACTCTCCAACGCATCTCCCACGTTCCAGCGACTGGACATGTAACCATCACAGAGCATGAAACTATGCTTACTTACATAGTCTGTGGTCTGTGACGAAGGACGCGGGCGCAACCGGAGAGCCGGCTGTCAGTTTAAAACTAATAATATTATTCGTAAGCGTTTTGCATTATTTGTCACAAAGAATAGAATTAATAAAATATATAATACAGATTAAAATTGATTGGTAATGGATATCATGGTTAAAAAAGAACCATAGAATAAGCAATAAACTATGTATTTCTAAAGAAATGTGTTCTTGTGAAGTGCGGGTGTACTGAATGTAATTGTGTTTAATTTATTGTATGATTAGTGAAGTGTTTAAATTGTGTTTGTCGAAAAAGAAAACAAAGAGTGAAGTGCTGCTGGCTCGCATACGATGGCAACACTCGTAGACTAAAAGAGATTCGATGAGAAAAATACTGTGTTTTGGAATTGCGCAAAAGATGGCAATACTTACTATGGATGTTATAGGTGAAAAAAAGTAATTTACTATAGAATATTTTATAGTAGGTGACCACACATTTCCAATAAAAGAAAAAAAAATATATTCCACAACTTTTAGTTAAGCTTAAGAGCTTGTGTTATGGGTACTAAACAGCTGATAAACATACTTATCAATCAAACAACATCTCATCTCATCTCATCTTTTCAATGGCGACCATGTCCGTTTATTTCTCATAGACTATAGACAAAATGGTATTGATCAATGTAGCTAGTTGAAGAATTGGGAAATCGTATAGTATACTGTGGTATTAGTGAGTTTATTTTATTGCATACATACCTACATAAACTCACGCCTTTTTCCCATAGGGTTAGAAAAAAACTACCGAGCGCCATATGCTACGATTCTTACTTCTTTTGCTTCGTTTACATGCATACATGTTGTCATACACATACGCCGGTTGCGAGTACTACGCACCAGAACTTTCTGAAAAACCTCACCAATAAGGTCTATGTATGTCCTTCTAGGGCGTCCCCTCCCGGCGTTCCCACTTACATCTGCCTTGTAAATACCTTTCGATAGTGCCTTTCATTAATCCTTTTAACCTGACCAAACCATCTAGGCGATTAACACACGGCACCGCGCACCACCGCGGTAGGCGGTGAAGCGGATCCCATGGCGCATTGGCTTCTAATAAATCCGTTGATACCTTACACACGTACACCGCCCGACCGCGCGGTCGAGCGCAGCGCCAGACCTTCAGAACCGCCTCGGTTCGCGGTGCCGTGTGTTAATCGCCTAAGTTTATTTTAATATATGCACTATAGCATCATTTTGCATTTCCATCTCAGTGGCCTGCAGGGCTAGCATAGGCTGGGGATATAACTTTTATCCACCGGTTATTTCCACTGACAAGGGATTCAATTATCTTATCCATCTGCCAAAGCACGGCAACAGGGGGAAAGAGAATTATATCACTTTTTGACATTAGACGTGGATACTCATCCACGGCTTATAGCATGGCGACTAGTGAAAGATTTCGCGATTCGAGCAATCCCAATTGACAACAAAACAAAATAAATATCCAGTACAGATGTAATAAAACGATGAAAGTACTTTGGTTTACATGACATTCTCGACTATTGTGTAATTTCATTAGTTTTCTTATAATGGCAATAATTTCGAGGACAAGCGTTTCCCCTGGTTTATCCCCGTGAATAGTTTATCCACCCATGTCGCCATGCTCGGAGGGTGGATAAAAATGACAGAGGGGAATAGTATTTTATCCTCTCCCCGTGGAAAGAATATCTCCGGCCATGCTAGCCCTGCTGTAGTCTAGATATGTTCGTAGATGTGTTAAATCCCATTCACCCTGTAACTGCAATATTTATTAGCTAAACATGCACTGAGATTTTTATCCTACGCTTTGCCAAAATAGATATACAATTCTTTCTTTTTATTTTAACACCTGTCTTCCCTACACGCTAACCCTCAAAACACTACCTACCTTACTTCAAGCCTGCTCACCCCTCATCGTAAACCCTCGCAATACACATCTTTATACAAAAGATCTCAAACAGTGACGGTTTACATTAAAAAAGAAAATCCAATTTCGTTTCGAACGGTAAAGTCAGTCAGAATTAAATGTCAACTTACATTGCCGGCTCGCTTTGAAGGTATGCAAGCAAAGTATGACCCTTATCCGCAATGTATAGCGACATCACCTGAATCTCATTTGTTTTTCTAAAGTCAGAGTGTCATGGTGGCAGTCGATTCCATTTACGCGTTTCGGTTTGCGGAATCGGCTTATTATACAAAAATATGGTTTGTAAAGGGAGCTTTTGAACAACGGTATTTTTTTTTTGTATTTATAGGTGACGGTTATTATTATAGTAGAAGCAAATTTTCCCTATTCCCAATGTGTTATCTTTCCTTTGGTGTCATCGTCATTAAGATTAATCTTATAATAATCTTTCTTGAGAATAGACTGATATCGAAACTACAACCTTAACGAATCGAAGGTTAAGCTACGCTTGACGAGGTTGGTTAGTCTATTAGTGACCCTTCTTTATATTATATACTAGCGGGCGTCACGCTATTTTACCCGCGTAATTCCGTTCCAGTGGGAATACGGGAATAAAAGTCTATGAAGCCTATGTCATTCGGAAATAGTGTAGCTTTCCACCAGTGCAATATTTTTTTAAAATTGGATCATTAGTTGCGAAGATTACCCCCTACATACAAACGTACAAACATACAAACTTACAAACAAACAAACAAATTTTGAGGTATTCCTCGAAGCGCCTTTTAGGATCGTTCCCGTTAGAAATTAAAAAAATATATTTTTTTTCTAGGAAAAAAAAACATATATTTTTATTAGGAGCGCTCCGAGAAATAAAATAGGAGCGCCTCATTAGGAGCGCCTCAAAATAGTAGCGCTTCGAGGAATACCTCCAAATTTTACCTCTTTATAATATTAGTACCTATAGATCAAGACTCCTTCGTGCCACAGAAAGCACGTAAAGTCGTTACAGATAGTCAGAAGCCAGTTTTACCAGTTTATAAAAAAAGAGGATATCGTTTTACCCAGTAACTGGGTTGGGACTAAAAATACTGGTATTCTGCTGCATCCGGATAAACTGAAAACTTACCCCAACATAGTTGGGAAAAGACTGATGAGAGGCAGATGATGAACATCGTAAAATCCAAATGATTAAAATTAATGGCTCCAATTCAAACATTCCCGTACAATGTAGTTACGGTTTCCCATTTCCCATAATTAGGAATAATTTTCATATAAAATTGAAGTGGTATTTGTGAGTAAGTCTATTAGAAAAACGGTTATTACCCATAGACTATTATCTATGCACCCCAATGTCGTCATTATTAGAATTAGTAGAAAAATTATAGGTCCGTGTTAGGTTGCACGCTTAATGAGAAGGGGATCGACAGAGAGGTGAGCGGAGGTCGGGATGGGGATACAATATTTAAGAGCAGAGAAAAATGTTATATTGTTCAAACGGTAGCAATAAGGTTGGAATAAAGATTTTGAAGGATTAATTAACAATTAAATGTGAATATAAAAGATGTTTTTAAAGGGTGAAAGTGACATCATATACTGATACCATTAGTTTTGTGCAGAGGCCAGCACATAAAGTTACCCCAATGTGTCAAATTTCTTCGATAGTTTTACAACTTTATTACAAACTAGCAGACGTCCCGCGTTGTTCCCGTTCTTGTAGGAATACATGGATAAAAAGAAGCCTATTTCACCCGGGGATAGTGTAGCTTCCCAACAGTGAAAGAATTTTCCAAATCGGTCCAGTAGTTTCGGAGCCTATTCAATGCAAACAAACAATCAAACATTTCCTCTTTAATATATAATATTAGTATAGAAAATCGGTCCAGTAGTTTTGGAGTCTATTCAATGCAAAGAAACAATCAAACATTTCCTCTTTATATATTAGTATAGATAAGGTTCATGTCGAATTGGGAAAATTTGACAGTTGGTTGGTTGGTGGGGTAGCTTTATGTGCTGGCGTCTGTACAGAACGCTGTCGGTGTTTTCCTAATTCAACCGACCTACAAAACAGGAGGAGGTTCTCGTGTTTTGTAAGTCGGTCTCGGATTGTATTTTATCCCAAAACTCCGTCGTTTATGGACCGATTTCACCAGTTTTTTTTGTGTGAGAATGCTTCCTGTGTGATTCAATTGAAATTGGTTTAGTAGTTTGCTTGTAATATCAAAACAGATGGAAAAACCATCTACAAAAACCAAAAAACTAAAAACTGTGGTCTACTTATATAGGTAGGTATGTACTTAGTAAGTAAGATCTGTGTAATAAAATGCATTGCATACTATCTATAGGCAGTAGCCGATTGGCTTTAGTCCTTTCAATTTTACACTAGTTCTGTACAAAACCTTTTCATAAAGCTAAGCAACCGACTTCATACAAAACGCAAACAGATGTATAATAACTCTAGTTTTGGAAGTTGGTGGTCTAATAATAAATAAATAAAAATGAAACGAAACCACCAAGGCGAGCAAGACTTACTTTATTTGTTTTTGATTTTGTACTATTACTATCTACATTAAAAAATTATACGATGCTTAGCACCGCAAACAAATTATATTATTTTTCTCTTAACAAGAAAGCTTTAACTATATGTGGTTATAATCCAACCTGCCCTCCTGCACTAGACTGAGACACGAACCTGCGTCACCACGGTTCAGTAATTGACGCAATTAGAGCCCGAGGGGAAAGTCGACAAAATTGGACAACGAGGGTCGGTTTTGTGGCGAAAGGTACAAATATTAGGAAGGCTTGATTTTGCAGACAAATAGGCTTCAAGCTACAGATATTGTCATAACTTTGTGTTAGAAAGGGCGCTGAGCGGAATATTTTAATTGTTTCTCAGACACAACAAATGATCGTGCTCATCACACAAAGATTTATTTGGGTGGGAATCGAACCTACGACCTTCAACAGCATATCCAGCAAAATAGCAGTCAGGGTCACTAACCACTAAATCAACAGGCCAGTCAAAGTAGTAGGTACTTTATATAATATATATAATTTATTTATTTATCAAGCTATGTATTGATGATTTTGATTATACCAATTGAGTTAAATTATTACTACTATTTACTTCTTCAAATACTAGTACCTATTCTAGTATTGTATGTAACATAGAAACACGCAGCGCAGTAGTTCAGTTTGAAATAATTTACTTTGTTATTTTCCAAAACCAATGCATTTCAGTAAGGTAGTTAGGTTAGGTAGTTAGGTTAGCTATAGGCTAGGTATGGTAAGTTAGGTTAGGTTATAAGTATATATATAGTGTCATTCTAATTCTGTCTAACTCAGTCTGGTCGCAAGCGCTACTGCTGACTTTGAGGTCCCGGGTTCGATCCCCGGGTCGGGCAAAGCGTTATTGAGTGTTTCCATCTGGATATTTCTCAGTATTAGCCCGGAGTTTGGATAATTATGTGCCCGATTGATGGCAAAAAGCTTGTCCCCTATTACATGGGACTTTACCATAACTGGCGAAATGCGGGTGTACTACTGATACGCCTCTGCCTAACTAATGCCTAAATTATGTTATATGTATGATATCTCTTAAATGAACAATTTATCTAAAATTCTATCTAGAATAGTAAACCAGTTCAGTTCTGTAAATGTAAGTGAGCACGCCCTTTTTATTTGGAGGCTTCTATTTATTCATTTAAGTTTTACTTACTACTTGTAAGTTTGTGCTTCAGTTTTGTTGTCAACGTCATTATCTACTATTATTACTACTACGAGTATCATGTTTAACCACTCGTATGCCGTAATTATAGAAACAATTAAAAAGCAATTGTGTCTCGTGTGGATCCATGTTCCATTTTGGCATTCCATGTTGGCATACCAAAGGATGGTGTGTGCTAGCTAACATGTAGCAAATTATTTAATTTAAATGATTATGTTTATTACTTATCAATGTTGTTTAAACTCATGTTCTTCTAACATTGTTCCGCCTCTTTGTATTAGGAGTTACAGACAGCCCACTGTGCAGAGCTTGTGTCGAGGTGGACGAGACGGCATCACACGTGCTTCTCAACTGCCCAGTGGTTGCCGCATACAAGGCTAAGTTCTTCGGAAACCCAGGTACCCTCCGAGAGATCGCCAGTAGCGTTAAACCGCTGCTGGCCTTCTTCGAGGAGCTAGGATGGATGGAATAGGGCATATTCTCACCCGTACGCAAAATACGCGCTTAGTCGTGGAGTTGCGGACACCTGCAGATCTGGCGTTTTCGGAAACGGTCTTATGTAATTATTAACGTTCGTAAAGTGCTCATCCTCAGCTTAATTTGAATTTGATCGCAATAGGCTCGCCCCCCCTAACATGGGACTTAAACATAACTGGCGAAATGTGGGTGTACCTGGTCTTCTGCCTAAGTAATGCCTAACTGATGTTATCTATGTCATCTTTTAAATGAATAATCTACAACTCTGTCTAGAATATCAAATGAAATTGTAAAAACAAACTCAAAACAAAATTACCACGCTCAACAAACACGCCTAATATTTTCTCTGTTTCAAATGAATTAATTAAAACATTTACCTATCAAGTCTAATTGCTTACAAACGCCGGAGCCCTTCTATCCGCACCGACGGAAAGTAATTAGTCCCTTATATTTAATTCCGTCAGTTCAAAGACTAAGAGGAAGAGTAGGGCTTGTGGCGAAATAATAATATCCGCACAGGTCGATTAAAATTTTTACTTGCCGAGGTCGGTCCGTTGATGGGCGACCATTTTGTGTCTCGGAAAGCAAATTTAGTCGTTGATCCTGGCAGTTTGGGCATTAGTCTCATGCTTTTTTAAAATAAATAAAGTCTTCTATCATTTAAATATATTTTATAACTATTACTAGTGGGTTTGTAGTCATATTTTTAATATCTATGTTACTTCTTCGTCTACAGTAAAAAGCAGAATAGGTTTCGTAGCAAACCTAAATAAACATCCATAATGTAGTCTAAGCGTTTATAGGTTCAATATGTTTAATATACAATTGAGATTATATATAATTGAGTGTATACCTGTAACATTCAGTGTATTTTGTTATGTGTAAGACATTGCAATGTCTTAGCAAGAAATTTAGATTTAGTTCTAGAACCTTTCATTGTCAATATTTTGAAAATTCGGTTCGCTTAGTTCGCATAAATAATTTGTATTTGATAATAATAACAAAATGTAGAGCTCCAGTTTCTTCAAATCATTACTTTGATAAGCAATTATGATCATGTCACATGTTTTTATCCAGAACGGAATCTCTCCGGTCTAAAAGAGCGGCTGCACCTACATTTATATTACGTCACGTTCTCCCCTAATTTACTTTATAACGTTGCTCCACAAATATTTGCTTATCGTTAGCTTCGCCAAACATTTGCCGTCCACATAATCTCTACACCGTCGTCATAAGGTTTAAACTTGATCGCTGTGTGTGTATGAGATTGTTGGTGGCGGTGGGCCCAATGTTTGTTCACAGAGGGCCCTCGCAATTCTGTGTTGTGTCTTAATATCATCGTAAATAATAATACCTTTGTCTTTTGGGGGCTTGTGCTTTTGTTTGTTGAGTGCTTGTAAGGAATTATTATCGGGGTTCCGTATCAGATTGATGATAGGGAAAATGGAACCGATTTAGCACGCGTTTGGTGTTCAAATTGTTATTGTAAGCTGCTGTTAGGTAAAATGCGCCGAGCGTATGCGGCGCTGTACCTCGACGCACTTACGAATCATCGGTTGAGTGTGAAAGATGGAATGTTTTATTACATATTTTTCTGTTATGGCGTTATATGACTGATAATACGCGACGTATTTTCTGTTAGATATGTACCGACCCTTACGGCCTGTGGGTCCTTTGAGCGTATCGTATTTATGCAAAATCATTTTGAAGAGTAAATAGAATAGGTTACGACGGGCTTCATCGACGACTACATCATCGCTTACCATCGGGTGAAACAGAGATGAAACGTAAGCCCATTAATAAAAAAGAAGATACAATGTGGTTTCTCCGTACCCGATTACCATACCAAGTTTTGTAAACGCTTTATAAATGAACCTGTAAAATATTCTACACCTCTCATCAACGGTTATTCTTCTTCTGATAAAGTAAAATATGTGTTACCTGTGTCCCTGAGCTGCAGCGAGCCGACCTTGTTGGACAGGTAGCCCCTGATGGAGCTGGCGACCCGCGCGGGCGACGCGGCGGCAGCGCCTCCGCGCAGCGCGCCCCCCAGCCGCCCTAACAACGCACTGCTTTCCGCCTCCACGGTCGACACTTCAAACAACCCCTACCGAACTATTCCACCCCCTAAGCCTTCGAAAATCACTTAATTTTGTAAAATAGCTTGCTAATATCGCGTGAGTGTATAGTCTATAATTAGAGTGTAAACTTTAGGTTTATAAGTAATCAGTGCAGTATTTGATATGTATTTGATGTGGGCGCGTTCACCATGGTGCGTCCGCGTGTGCTTCTGTAACAACATCAAATATTTTTGATTAATAAGTGGGTCTAATTGATTCCTAGTGATGTGCCTCAGACGATGCACTTGAGAAGTACACTTGTCACGTCACTTAAAACATATATTAAATTCCAAGAAATAATTAAAAAACAACAAAAAATAATAAATTACAGAACGACAAATTTTAAATTACGTAATTACATTTTTGTAATAAATACTAAAATAGTACAGTTACATAATATAATATTGTATTATTTTATTAAAACAGTACACTTTTTCTCTCTTCTACTTCCCTGTACCCGACTGGGTCTACATAACAACGATCATATTTTTGTAAAATCTAAGTTCACAGCAAAATATTTAATCTGTATATGACTTGTAAGAATAAAATGAATTCAGGTGTCTTCAAGGCTAGAGTGAATAGGCTCTTATTAAACTAGTGCGCTTCACCATCACTGATTGCATCACTGCTAACCGTCAGGTGGGATTGCAGTCAAGCACTAGTTTATAATATATATAAAAAAAAAACCTTCATTAATAAAATACTATGACTATGGCTATGAAAGCAATAAATGTATTGAGTATCAATCAATAAAACAATATATCATTTTTTCTCTCATCACAATAAGTTGTATTAAAAATAGTGTACACTTAAAACTGCTAAACTTTTCCACCTTTGTGATAGACTGGTGCATGAAGTAGGTTTGGGAATAAAACTTGTGTTACAAGTCACCAGGACCGAGGTGGGGACCTCGGTAAGATTTTTGTAGCAATGACTAGGCAATACAATACCAGACAAATCAAAAATGTACGAAGAAAAAAAATATTTAAGTACCAAATAATTAACTACTCAATAAAAAAAGTATTAAATATTGATCCCTCTTCCAACTAGCAAAATGCTTGTCATCATCATCCTTAGATGCTATCTAAGATAGATTAGAATAGACTCTCAATTTCATACTACAAAATCTTAAAAATAATAACTTAAAGAGTTACATGGCGAGTTGCAATAGGCTGCCTTATCGCCATCAGTGATCTCTTAAGACAACCTTGAGGATTATCCATAATATCGATAGCATCTCAATTATATACAAAATACAGATGGCGACAACGACAACACAGTATAGACAGAGATAACATCAAAGCTAGTTTCATAATCTATCCAAATGTAAGTGTGTAGTGTTCTATTTCCAGTTCCCAATCTACACAACTACTATGTTTATTTAAAAGAAATAGGTATCTCAATTATTTATTCCTTCAAAGTTCTATTGAGGGATAGATAAATACTAGATAGATTAAACATTTATTCAATACACACGTAGGACAAAGAAAATTGAGGGTTTAGGATCATTAATTCATAAAACCTATAGTTAATTGATAACCATGTCTTTAACAATGTCCCTATATCTTGGATTATCATAATCGTGCTGTAAAACCTCACTAAAAGCCGACAGCCATTGGCCAATAGTGTTAAACCACAGCTTTTACACTTGGCAGTGAGCCAGCTCCGTCAGCGTATCGCCAATCTTCAACAATACCTAACCCCTACTAAATGTGGGACACAGCATTGGCCCCAATACACTCTTTAGGACTTTGGCTACATGTACATGTATACGGTGGCAGTTTTAATAGTAATAATAATAATAACTTTATTTCGGGTGGCATAGACTCATAGAAATCTTAACCTAGTACATACATTTTTAAAACATTACCTACACACACATTTTTACATACACATTACATTTTTTTTTTTTTTTTTACTGGGTATGACTGGCCACACCTATAAAGGACGTGACCCACATATTTTGAAAGGGACAGTCAAAACGTGTAGCAATAGCGCTCAAAATGCTGTTGTTGCTACCCCGTATGCGGGCAAGCAGGGAAGCTGCTTTTTTGCGCATGATGGCCTGGAAATCATCAGTGCGCGCTTCAGCAAACATCCCAGAGGCGCTGCACCGCCACGGCAGACCCAACAACATCCTGAACGCATTATTGTACTGATATTTGTCTATCACTCATATTTGTGTCACTCTTACGGTTTGCCGCAAAGCACGTCAAAATATCATTCCAAAATGGCGGAATTTAATCCTATGTTTTGGTCAATTTACGCAATACTTATGTAAATTACTAGCCGACGTCTCGCGGTTTCACCCGCGTAGTTCCCATTCCCGTGGGAATACAGGGATAAAAAGTAGCCTATGTTACCCGGGGATAGTGTCCACGGGTAACATAGGCTTCACCCTTCCCAACGGTGAAATTTTATTTCAAATCGGTCCTGTAGTTTTTGAGTTCATTCATTACTGCCTCGTTGGTCTAGTGGTCGCAAGCGCTACTGCTGAACATGAGGTTCCGGGTTCGATCCCCGGGTCGGGCAAAGTGTTATTGAGTTTTTCAATCTGGGATTTCTCAGTAGCAGCCCGGAGTCTGGATTTGTGCCTGATGGATGGCAATAGGCTCGCCCCCTATTACATGGGACTTAAACATAACTGGCGAAATGTGGGAGTACTACCAGGTACACCTCTGCCTAGCCCTTCGGGGATTACAGGCGTAATGATATGTATGTATGTATGTATGTCATTACTAACATATACACACACATTTTTTACTCTTTATAATATGAGTGTAGATGTAGACAGCAAGCTTCACTCCGCCTTAGAATCAATTTATTACTTTTATTTAGATTTGATTAGTTGACGTCCTATTACCAGGACTTATGAATATACACATAAAATGTTTTCTTCTTTCTGTCGAAAAACTCATCGCTGTCTGTTTTAAGCTTCATTTAATCCCGTTAAGTAGATTTTTGCGATAAAGCAACAAACATCGCATAAATCCATCCTTACAAACTTTCACACATATACTATTAATAAACTAACACCTTTTTTCCGTGGGGAAAGCAAAAACTACAAAGCACCACCTGCTACGATAAAAAGAAAGAAAGAAATCTTTTATTTGCTAATATAATATAAATATTTAATATATAAAGAGGAAATGTTTGATTGTTTGTTTGCATTGAATAGGCTACGAAACTACTGGACTGATTTGGAAAATTCTTTCACTGTTGGGAAGCTACACTATCCCCGGGTGACATAGGCTACTTTTTACCCCTGTATTCCCACAGGAACGGGAACAACGCGGGTGAAACCACGGGCCGTCTACTAGTTAATTATAAAGTTACCAATAAGGTCAGTGTATGAGCTTCATGGCGTCCCCTCCCGGCGTTTCCTCTCACATTTGTTGAAAACCTTTTCATGTAGAAAATGCCATTAAATGTGTTCGCTGTTACTTTTAAATCCAGGTCAATAAGTCGAACCTAAGATATTTCAGCAAATACTTAGATATATAGTACAGTACTATAGTACAGTAGTATACATATATAGTACAGTAGTATAGTACTTAGTTGTGGAATATTTATTTATTTATTTATTTATATCTAAATGATGGATACCTATCAACTGTCAATTAAAGAGTGAAATATAATTCAGGCCTATTCATACATCAGTAAATGTCTGCGTCCTGATGGCCTAGGGGTTAAGGCGCCTACCTCTCATGCACGAGGTTGTGGTTCAAATCCGGGCAAGTACCAATGTGACTTTTTCAATTCATATGTACTTTCTAAGTTTATCTTAGACATCATTGACATCGGTTAAGGAAACCATTGTGAGGAAACCTGGACTTATAGTTAATATAAGTTTGAAATCGCCAATCCGCCTTGACCAAGCGTGGTGATCAATGCTCAAGCCTTCTCTGAATGAGAAGAGCCTTTGCCCTGCAGTGGGACAGTAACAGGCTGGTATTATTATTATATAAATGTCTAGATAATACAGTGATGATCTAAAAAGCCTGATATATACAAAATTATTTGTTTCTTGTTAATCATTCGTTTCATGATACTTAACAATACGGTTGTTAAGTATTTTGTAACAATACAGTTGTTAAGTATCATGTAACAAGACAGTTGTTAATTACCGTAACAGTACAAGGGCTTTTGGACTTTTAATTTTTCTTTTAACAAAATATTTGGAGGTTTTTTTAGTAAAGTACAAAGTTCCTCAGCAAAAAAATCATACACTTCCCTCATCTAAAGTCCAGAGCCTCCATACCGGATGTGTACTACCGGAATCAGCCACTCGAGCCACTTCCGGCCGCCATCTTGGTACCGGATACAGACGCGGTTTACGACTTCCGTTCGCTTTGTGCGACCAAACTCAAACTTTCGTGAATTACTTGTATACGTTGCTTTTATTGAATAAATTACTTTAATTTTAGTTCTCGTGAAGGCTTTAAAGAGGGCACATTGGCTGTACTATAAAGCTTAACGACTTTATAATTACGAGGCAAATCAACAATTCAATTATTTTTTTTGCCACACTTTTAATTGTATCGTTATTGAGTGTAACATGAAACAATATTAATCCTTAGTAGTTATAGCCCAGTGCTCAAAATTGTTGGTTAGTTTTGGTCTGTCGGGACGGTCTCTATTAAGAAAGAAAGAAAGAAGAAAGAAAGAAAATATTTTATATGGACGCACAGAACATAAAACAAAAGATCAGCAATACAGATAAAAAAGAAAAAAAAAAACTAAAGACAAAAAAAAAAAAAAAAGACCTGTGCGAGACCAAAAAGGCGCCTATCTCAGCATTAGCTGCGACATTTAAATATATAAATATCGCAGCGCTGTTATTATTACATAATATAACATCACGCTTGTATTCACCGTAGGGTAAGGCAGAAATGCATGTAATAGTACACGAACATTTTGCCGGTTATATTTAAGTCAGTTAGAAAAAAGTTACCAAAATAGCCAGAAAAATGACAATCTCTAGTCGCTCAAGCCAACATTACTCTACCTTCAAGAACTATTGTATTCCATTTTCAATGTTTCTATCATAGCAGTGATAGCCTACTGGTGTGACCGGCGGATTGCCAAATCATAGGTCTCGAGTTCGAACCCAAGGCACGCACCTATGACTTCTCGGATTCATGTGCGGATTGTATAATTATCACTTGCTTCAAAATCGGTGAAGGAAAACATCGTGAGGAAACCGGCATGCCTGAGAGATATTACTCGAGGACATGTGATGCCAAGTCAGCGGCCTATGGGTGGCATTAAAACTCTGACACCAGGTTAGTTACTAACCACACGATAAGAAGAAGAAGATTCCATTTTCAAAAACTTGAAGGTTCTGGAGTGGCGATCACAGAGAAAAGACCTTTCACAAGGTCGACCGATGAGCTGGTGAGAATCGTGGTAGACTATTGGATGTAAAAAGCACTAGTCAATGAGCCAACGCCTATGTCCAGCACGCGGAAGTCTCTCGGCTGAGATAAGGATGATTTAATTGAAATGTTTGTCCATTCTTTCATATCCACGTAGAAAACTTAATTAATAAAAATAAAAAAAAATAAAAAAAGTGTTTTCAACAAGACCCTTTACTATTTACTTAAGACCGTTTAACTTTGATAACCAGAAAATATAGGTTTTAAAAATGGCACGGGTTCACTATAGAACTTTTTAACATAGGTCTTTAAATAATTCTATCCTAAGTCGTATTCAGTAAAAAAAAAACTAAGTTTTCCTATACAATGAAAAGCGCCTACAACTCGTAGCCGTCGGCTACGGCGTGCTACGATTTCGTAGCAAACGGTGCTACGTGACTACGGATAATTTACTAAAATATTTTAAACTCATATTTCTTACACTTATTCAGTACGATTTAACGGTAATAAAGATTTTTGACCCACATACATTTACTGAAATAAAGCCCATTGCCGTCCTAAATCGAGATCTATCGTAAAGAAAAACGATATAACGAATATTGCTAGGGTTTCTACGAAGATGATGCTTTCAGGGATATAGGAGTGACCGCTATTGCTAGTCTTAAACAAAACAACTAATATAAGTGAGGACATGCTCTTCGACATATTCTAACGATTTAAGAGGTTTTTAAAAGCTTGAAACCATGCGTTATTAAATTACGAAGATTTATTCAATTATTCGGATACAAAGGTTTAAATAATTAATAATAGCGAAAAGAAAACTTATTAAACAACGGTCCTTTAGTATTATTTTCGCAATGAAGGATATGTAATTTGATAGTTTTGAGGTTTCTTTTCATTTTATTTTTAAAACCCTTCAAAATTCATTTTCCTAAGCACTCATTTTTAATACACACACGAAATAACAATACCTACACGCAAACTTTAACCCTTACATTCTTCACACAAATATACACAGCCCTTATACAGCTACCATTACGTAATACTGATGAAACCCACGGATTAACAAACCCTCTATTTTACCACAGAAATGCACTAAATAATCACACTAACTCACCATACCATAACGAACACTTGATTAACGATTACCGAAATCCAAAATACAAAAATGATCAGCGCTCTAAGAAATAAAATCGAGCTATTTTCAAACGACACACGCACTAGAAAAAAATCTCTAGAAAAAAATCAAAATCCACGCGAATGAATTGCCAATTCCAAAAACCGAACGGGAATCAATATGGCCGTCTAAAGAAATAAAAATATATTGACCTTTTGTTTGTGTTGGCGGTTACTTGCACACCTGGGAACACCTCGCCTGAACTGGCGAGCCTCGACAGTGATCTGAAAAGGCTCTCGGGCCATGCGCGAAACGCGGCCCTCCCATTGGCTGGGGGTGAAATGTGACGTCACTTTGGCCTAACCAATGGCAGCCTCCTGAAAGTTTCACATAGGTATAGACCGGTCGATGACTAAAAATAGGTTGTGCCGGTCGATGGGGCGAAACCGCCGTTATCAAACATTCATCTGATGAGGAGAGGCATTTCTCATGTACGATTTGAGGTTTATGTAAATGCGGGCGATTATTTTTTGGCTCCAGTGATACACAGAGTTAGAATAGCCATGATTTATTCATGTTTTATGATTTATATGATTAATTCATGGTTAATTTGTAATTAGGTATAGTTACTAACATAGTTACGTAAGCTGTAGTACTAACAAAGTGATATGGAACGAGTTTCTGAAATAAATGTTTATTATTATTTATATAAAATAACTTTTTAGATAAAGGTTTTCTCTGGTTTTGGCACAAACAATCCTACAAAGGTATATTTTTTACAAATTGGTACTAAATAACGCTTTTACTCGTTAATATTTCATTTTCATGCCAATCTGAACCAGGTGAGTTCGATACAAAAGAAGATAATTACTATTTACTCGTAAATTACAATTTTATATGCCATTTGAAACCATATATTTTAGTTATTTCGTTGTAGATGATTCAAAAAGCACAGAGGCATGAATTTTATAAACGTGTCGTTTAATTATATTGACTAGAATCACTTTGTTACTGAACTATGTACATAAAAGATAATTATGTTCACACATTGTTTGTATAGCAGGCTAATTGTTTGTTATTTACATAAGCAGCCGGCGGGTATTGTTAATAGCTTGTAGGATGTGGTAAACTCTGCCTATTACATCTGCTATATTAAGTTGGGCTTGCTCGAGAGATATTTCTGTGAAGTTAAGTCAGAGGCCCTTGGGCGGCATAAATACTAACACCAGGTTTGACACAAATTAGTTAAACGTAGACAGATAAACGTATAGCCAAAGTTGAATAAATAAAATATAGTACTCTTTTTTTTTCTTCTTTGGCAACTGAGCCGATGTCGACTATTCTGCCAGCGTCACGTATTGACGGTAGATTAATATATTGAGCCGTCGAACTTTGCACTTTGTGGTAGGTGTAAAGAAAAGACAATTATTTTTGTTAGTTATTTTTTTTTAAATATACATAAATATTAATAGTATTACATAATAGTACTCTTTATTGTACACTGTTGCAAGCCGTTGCTCCCAGTTGTCATTTGTAGATCTATGACAGTCGGAAAATCTGACAACCAACTTAACCAAGGGGTATCGCGTTACCCAGTAACTGGGCTGTGGAGGTCACACAGCAAAACACTGGTATTCAGCTGTCTGGTTAAACTGGAAGCCGACCCTACTATGTTGGGAAAAAACTAGGCAGATAATGGCTCTATATTGTACACTATAGAAACTTACAACCTACAGGGTGTAACAATGAATGCCTAATCGCTATAAGCGATCTCTTACAGATAACGTTTGGACAGACTTGATAGAGAAGGACAAAGAATAATATGTTGGTAGTTTGTAGTGGAGTAGTCCACTACAAACTACCAACATATTATTCTTTCAAATTAACAATATATAAGTATTTGAACGTGTGCATCAATCATTTATGTCAATAAGATACTCACAATGTTATACGTTATGTGTTCTAGAATGTAGGTTGTTTGATTAATTTGGCTTCCAAAATTTAAGTATTATAGCAGTTGTATTTTAATAAAAAAAATAATTTAGATTCCTTACTTTTAATTATTGTGACCCACAAAAAATCGTATTATGTTTAGACTTTACTTTGCAAGTAGTGGTAATAACATCATCAGCATATAGACGATACATTAAAAACTATATAAGTAATTGATGAAACTCACACTGCACAACAAACATCCTCTTCACTGGGAGAAGAATCATCGAAAAATACTAATTATCGACGTGCTATAGAAACAGCACTAACAAAACATTTCTATCGAAACTTTACTTTTTTTGTACTCGGCTTTCCAATTAATTCGCAGAATACCACGCCAAGAGATCTGTAAAATTACAAAAAACAGGCACTCAACGATAACTTGAAGATGCTAAAATGATATTTCTCAATATAATTCTGTTAAACATTATTCAGAAGTTTTATTTTCTCTTGAGATAAAGTGGCCAGGGGTTTCTAAACAGGGACCTACGTCATCTGGTTATCGTATCATGAATAATGTAAATAACTTATAGCCATCGCTTTCAACTTTTATATTGGTCTTATATTTTTACTTTGAATATTTTTACAAGTTTCTAGCGGGTCTAAAGTGGTGTTGTAAATTGTAAAACTATTTTGAAACATATTTATCAAGCTCTAAGAGAATTTGTTGTATAAAACACTTAGAATAAGTAAGAATTGACTTTTCTAACAATTTTTTCATAACATGAAATCACTTTATTCTTGAGTACCTATGCTTAGATGGATTGGTCATATTAAAAGGAAGAATGAAAGGCAATTAACGAAAGGTTTTTATAAGGCACTAGCAGACGTCACGCGGTTTCACCCGCGTAGTTCCCTTTCCCGTGGGAATACAGGGATAAAAAGCCTATGTCACCCGGGGATAGTGTAGCTTCACAACGGTGAAAGAATTTTTCAAATCGGTCCAGTAGTTTCGGAGCCTATTCAATGCAAACAAACGAACAATCAAACTTTTCCTCTTTATAATATTAGTAAAGATACATTTGCCTTTCGTTGGTCGCCACTGGAGAGGACGCTTCAGAAGAACATACATAGACTTTTTTGCGAAAGAAGTATGTAATAATCGTTGCAGATGGCACTCAGTAGTTTCTGCCTACCCCCATAGGAAAAAGGCCTGAGCTTACGTATGTATGTTAATTCTAACGTTTACATTTCGAAATAACTGCAGTAAAAATAAAATCTCCGTCAGCCTATGTTGAGGTCGCCTTCTAGTCTAAACGTATTAAAGTGAATACCAGTATGTTAAATGAAGCGAATGCCTATTTGTCCCACAAAACTCAGTTACTGGGTACCGAAAAATCCCTTGGTTTACCTGGCAGTTTTCTGGCTTTTTATTTTCCGTAACTTTTGTGACAGCAGAATTCCGAAACACGAATTCACGTTATGCAATTGATTTCGATGTATAGTATGTTATTAAAGGTCCACAGACCAACCGTAGATTGTTTTTCAAGGCTGTTTAAAACATTTATACCGGTGCAATAGAAAACCTGAAAATTAGAGTGGAAATATAATAAAAAAAAATAATTATGTTGAATAATAATAATAATAATAATCTTTATTACACAAGAAATGGTTACAAAGTTGTATGAAGTCCCTGACTCCTGTGCTAGGTGATAGACCTGTGTTACAGAAGTCAGTGCCCTCTCCCAAGCGGAGATATTACAGAATCTTATGCAATAAGATTAAGAAAAATAAAAACTATAGTAACAATAACAAAAAAAATAAAATAATAATTTATAAGCGTTTAAAAGCCAGTATTGAATTTGAGTGTATTTGTTTGAGTCTGCGTGTGTGTAAGTGTGTGTGTGTAGGTGTGTGTGCAAGTGTGTGTGTGAATGTGTTGTATGTGTGTGTAATAGTGAGTGCGGGTGTGAGTGTGAATTGAATTATCAGGGAGGGTTATCATTCAATGCCAGTGAGGTTTGAAATTGAATGTCTGACACATCTTGGCATTAATGTTAGGTGATGGATAAAATAATTTTCTCAGTTTCTTCGTAATTAAGTGACAGTAACCATAGCTTAAGTCTCTGTTTGACTTTATAAAAAGTCAGTTTATAAATTGAAAGCTTTTTGTTGGTTCTGTTGTAGATTTGAGAGCTTTGGGCACGAAAGTGTAGTGAATGATTTAAATAGGTAAATTACGCCACATTAATTCATAGGTATAGGATGATTCCTTGACAAGTTAGGTCTATACTGATCTTTATTTACTTAAGAAAGAATTACTAAATTTTTAAAGTCCCTGTCTTTTGTATTACGTGGTTATAGTATTTTCTGAATACGTTTTAGGAAATGCTATCTAACCTTTCATGAAAATATCACATGATAAAAACAGAAAACCATGTCATCATAGTTGCATGCATAAGATGTTGGCAGGTTCATCGCTGGGTTGATTGTAACTCAGAATAGTTGTTCTTTATAAATGTATTTTTACCTTCAAATTTTAGATTTTTATAATTTTGTCATCATAAACATATGTTATAAAATACTACATATATACTTATCAGACAGTTTTTTTGTGTTTGTTCCGCCACTTCTTCTCCCTAGCAAAAACACTAGGAAGCGGTGAAGGGTCGACTTTTTGGGGACTGTCTTTTGTTATTTTGACGTTCCAAAAGTGCTGATCCTCAGCCTAATTATTGACTTAAAGATTTGTTTGATTTTGATTTTGACCTCGATACGTCAAATCAACATGAATCAATAAATAAATCGCAGTACTATATAGATTCCATTCCAATATAGAGTAATCCCAAACAATCGGATACGCAGATGTACCGACCACATCGACATTAAATCCGACACGTGGAGGCGGCAATATCGGATACATTCGGATACAGGTCGTATATACGGCGAATTTATACGCCAATTATATTTTCGATTTACCTACGCTACAGCCGAAATCGTTGTGAATAAATGTTGTTATTTTTGAAAAACAAATATAGTTTTATCCCGATATTTTTATTTCAATTCGAGACATTATTTGTTTTACTGCTTGCCTGCAAAAATGTTACATATTGGTAGTTTCTATTTTAATTACGTTGTTTCTTTTTTTTTTCATTCAATGGTTTTATATTTGAAATGTCTGTATTTTTTTTCTCTCTCTTTTTTTGTACGCTAAATATGGCAAAACATGTTGAAACTTACCTGTTTTCAAATTTCTATCCACACTTGCATCTATATGTATTGTGTTACACAATGTTAAAACAAATAAATATATCTTTATCTTTATCTTCTAGCTCTGAACAGAACTGGAATACTTTTTCGTTTAATTAATTTGAATTTTAACATCGACGATATGAACTTAGTACCTAAATACATACAATATACTCACGCCTTTTTCCTGTGGGGATAGGCAGAAACTTACAGAGTGCAATCTGCTACGATTGTTACATAATTATTTTGCTTTGTTTTCGTTCATACATGTAGTCATACACACACGCCGATTGCGATTACCACGCACCTAATCTCACCAATAAGGTCTGTGTATGAGTTTTTTGTATGTATGTATGAAAGAAAAATCGAAAGATAAGTTACTCTATGGTGGAACTATACGATGATTTATCATCAGAGGCGGTGCAGCATTTCGTCGAGAGACTATTAATATGGCGGTCGATGTCCTGGCGCCTGCGCTGTTCGCTCCGCCGTACTCATTCATCATGCGTTGTACTATGTACAGAAGTACACACACGATGTGACGATTAATCAGTAAGAACATACCATCACGCCTTAGTTCCCCAAAGAGATAGGCATGTGTGTTTCTGTACACTTACATTTCACCAGTTATGTTTAAGTTTCATGCAACAAATGAGGCACATCCTATTCCCATCATGGGTGCTATTGAGAAATACCAGATGAAAAACCTAGTAACACTGTTTGACCCGGGAATAGAACACAGGACTCATGGTCAGCAGTAGGGCCTGCGACCACTAGAGCAAAAAAAAACAGAACATCACGTCTGTTAATCCCTGAAAGGTTAAGCAGCGGTGTACCTGTGGTACACCCACATTTCGCCAGTTATGTTAAAGTCCCATGTAATAGGCGGCGAGCCTATTACCATCAATCGGGCACAGACTCCGGGCTGCAAGAGTAACTTTACAGTTAAATCAGTGAAATATCGATCTTTGTAAAATTGTAAGGAACAATGGAAATTTGTGAAAGTATAAGTAAATAATGTTAGAGGACCATTTATTTATTTATTTGAACTATTGCTTAATGCTTTTGTTACCTGGCAGAGTACGTGGACTAGTTAATACTATTACCGGATCACCTAATAAAATTAGGGTTTTGTCTTAACCTAATCAGCAGACCTAGCCATATTACAAATTCTATTTCTATTATTGCAATCGATAAGGCGACATAGCAAGAAAATGGCGTATATGGAATCAGCTGTTTGTCAACTGTCAAATGTATTTCATTTTCAGCCATATTACAAATTCTAATCGATAACATTTGACAGTTGACAAACAGCTGATTCCATATACGCCATTTTCTTTCCATTGTCGCAATAGAATTTGTAATATGGCTAGACCTGCAATATGACTTGCTTCACAAACGGTGAAGGAAAAAATCGTGAAGATAGCGGCTTACTTGAGAGATGTGAAGCCAACTCAGCGGCCCGTGGGCGGCACAAAAACTGTCACACTATATCTGTCAATAACCGCACGAAAATAATAGTTTTTCAGTCCATTTTTTTTTTGTGTATCGTAACAAGTATGAATATAAACGAAGCAAAAGAAGTATGGCGCTCTGTAGTTTCTGCCTTCCCCCGTGCGAAAATGGCATGAGTTTAGGTATGTATGTTTGTGAGAATAGTTTTATTTTCTTACCAAACTTGGTTCACATGCAAACTTAAACTCCTTGCGAAACATTTGTTCTTCTCACACACCTTTCAGGGTATAAGAAACATATTTTATGAATGTAATTTTTCAACGTTCGTGTTTGTTTCCTTTTTCCTCAGTAGTAAATGTTGAAATATTTTACAGTAAGTTGTATATAGAGAAATATATGGACCTTACTACCAGAATGGACCGTCTCTTGTTTAAGAACTTACATGGTTAATGGTGGGAAATGAGTTTGTTCCTAGTAAGCACCCACTTAAAAATAATACTTACCTTATCAACATCATCTGCCTAGCCTTTTCCCAGCTATGTTAGGGTCGGCTTCCAATTCAACCGGGTGCAGAATATGCAGTGCTTTACATGGAGCGACTACCTATCTGACCTCCACAACCCAGTTACTGGGTAACATGATACCCATTGCTCAATCTGCATAGATCAGCATAGATCTAGAAATGATAGCCGGGCCAACGGCTTTACGTGCTTTTCGAGGCTCGTAGGAGTCTTGATATGTAATGAACTGTTACCCATCCAAGGATCAACCTCGTCAAGCGCATCTTAGCCTTCGATCTTCGGTGACTGGTCGACTTGCTTACCAATGGTTGTTTTTTATTGTTATAACAGTTAACTGCTTATTGGTTTCACTTCGATGGTCCTAGATTATCATTTTAAACTTAGAATCACAGCCTTATGAATATAACCAGCATTGCACATGTAAGCGGGTACGCCTTTTATGCCTGGAGGCTGTTATTTTTCAGTTTTGAAGTAGTTTTCGCTTGAGTTTAGATTTCAATGTTAATATGAATTTACTTTTTTTTTTTAATCTCGGTATATTGGAGTGTGCTAGCTAACACGTGACAATCATTCTGAAATGTAATGTTTTACAATGTGTATAAACATTAGTGCTATTTATTGAGCATTTCATTGTATAGATTCTTTGTATACCTAGTTCTTCAAACGAATCAAACAGATGTGTTGCTGGGGAGTTTGTTCCGCCACTTCTTCTTCCCGGCAAAAACACTAAGAAGTGGCGAAGGGTGGGCCGTTTTTGGGGGACTGTCTTTATGTTTTTTTTTGACGTTCAAAAAGTGCTGATTCTCAGCCTAGTTTGAATAAAGACTTTTGATTTTTGATTTCGATCGACCCATGAGGTTGTTATTATTTAGCCACAAGGTTCTCCAAAAGTAATACTTACTATACGCCATTATTTTGTTAATTTGGGGAAAATTGTATCAGTTAGTGCGACAATTCTCTTCCACTCTTTATAGATAGACAGAAGAAATCCATAAATAGAACAAACATTCTATTTCCACAGTTCCCAAAACTGCATTACCCTGCGACAGTCGGCCACTCTCGCACTTAATTGACAGCAGCACTCAAAAACTTCCGTATTCCGGGCGCCGCCATGTTTCTTTATTTACTGAACCAAATGGAAGCCGTTTACTGTGAGCGCTTTTCCCGCTGCTAAATGAGGACCATTGTCGGTCGCAGACGATCTTTACATATTCATGGCAAAGTCGCGACTGGCTGGATGATAGGAACCTAAAATAAAAACGTACAAGTACGTACACATATAGGGGCTAAATTGGTATTGCTATGCGGACTTGCTTTGTTAAGCGGCTATTTTGCATTCGGAATCTTCTCGAAGCAATTTTGTCTTGCATCTACTTTTGCTACAATATCGGCAATAGGAATTGAGTTAAAAAAATAAATTAGTTGACTGATAACCTAGTACTGTGAGCGGTTGACTTATTTATCATTTGCTTCTTCATTGGCAACTAGAATCATTATATTTTATTTAACTTGTAAGTTTAACGTTCAAAAGTGCCTTTTAAATGACCTAATTGAAATAAATGATTTGACTTTGACTTTGACTTTGACTTTGCTTCAAAACGGTGAAGTATAACATCGTGAGGAAACCGGCATGCCTGAGACATACTTCTCGAAGGGATGTGAAGCCAAGTTAGAGGCTTATTACTGAGAAATACTTGCAGAAATGCTGATTGGACACGTTCAAGCACATCTGTATTGTCACGGTCAGATACGACGTACGGTGAGTGTCCACCCACATCGTTGGCACCCCAACGATCCAGACAAAGCGCTTCGCCTGGTCGTTTATACCGCGTACGTCGAAGGGCTGGAACAACCTGCCTGCTGCGGTCTTCCCGTCCGAGGTATAATTTATAGGTGTCTTCAAGGCTAGAGTGAATAGGCTCTTAATAAACTAGTGCGCTTCTCCATCATTGATTGCATCACTGCTTACCATCAGGTGGGATTGCAGCCAAGCACTAGTTTATAATAATATATTTAAAAAAAAAGATCATAGTTAGAGACAAGGACTGTAAGCTCATTAGTAGATTACGGTGTGATTGCTTAGAGTATTTGGTACTGACGCGGGTGCGCTAGTTACAAAAAATGATGTTTAAAATTATTTGTAGTTATAACCAATTTTGTAACTAGCTGTGCATTTTGTCTAATTCCAAAGACAGCACAAACACACTGCACTAGCAAGCTAGACAGTAGTGCAACACGTTATATGGACAGCTAGAAACTACCAAAAATATTGCTACTATACTCACGTACGTTGTGTAGACTGTGGTTACATTGTGGGAACACGTCGCTGATTCCCGCAGGCGCTGTGTAAAGTTATTAACGGATTGTTCCCCAGGGATAAGTATTGATTGGACACTATTACTAATCTGTACTGGACCGCCAACTATGGTGAGTTGAATGAACAGATATACCAACTTGTGAACCTTACAGTAGACGCATAAACAACGTGTTTTATTTTTAACCGACTTTCAAAAAAGGAGGAGGTTCTATGTTCGTGTGTATGTGTTTTTTTTTTTTTTTTTTTTTTTTATGTTACCTGATTTCTCCGCTATTTGTGGACCGATTCTCAAAATTCTTTTTTTATTTGAAAGAGTATACTCCTGAGGTGGTCCCATTTTAATTTGGTGAAGATCTGGTGCTGATTTTCGGAGATATACAACGGAACTCTTCAAAAATAAACAGCAAATCTGTCGTGATTGCTGGAATCGCTTGGATGTTTATTGTTTATACAACATAATGACGTATCATTACGCCTGTATGCTCTGAGGGGTACGCAGGAGGGTACAATATACCTAGATTTCGTCAGTTAGGTATGTTAATTTTAATATAATAGGGATTAGTGGAAAACCCTATTATGATGAAATGTATTGTTAACAATTAACAATATAAAATAAATTCATGGCAAATATTTTTATGGTAACAACTAAAAATGGAAAAATAAAAAAACTTTTTTGCAAAAAATAAAACCGACTTCAAAAAAAACACTAAACGGTGTAAAATAACTCTAAATTCGGAAGTCGGTGGCCCATTATGAGTAAGACAAACCCACCAAAGCCACAGACTTCCGAATTTAGAGTTATTTTACACCGTTTAGTGTTTTTTTTGAAGTCGGTTTTATTTTTTGCAAAAAAGTTTTATATCCCATAACTATTGAGACCATATCAAAGAATCAACTGGCATATGAACTATGTTTCAATCACCCTTTTTTTTTACTATCATACAAAATAATTCACGATGATTAATGTAACTTACGTGAAAGAAAAGTGACATTAGAAAGAAGATTCGTCGTACTGGTGACATTTTTTGAACTAATCAGGTAATAAAAATAATATTAATAATACTTAATAATAATATTCCACGACTATTCACATAACGCCATTTAGTCCCAAGCTAAGCAGAGCTTGTGTTACGGGTACTAAACAACTGATAATTTAATTATGATTGATGATATCTCCGAAACTATGCATTTTTGGACCATCTAATCAAGGAGTTTTATTAAATAAATTATATTATTATAAAGAAATAATTATATTTATTTATTTATATAATAGGCTGGCCAACAATTGTTTACACAATACATTATAATTTAAAGGTACACAGTTTACGTTTATGAGTGCAACAATTATTTACAGGCTAACACCACATGCGCTATTTTATTTCGATGATACACATTATTATATTACAAAACAGTTTGTTAAATCAAACTAATTAAAATGATTGAATTGAATTTTAAATCGATTCGTAAAAAAAAACAATAATAACAGACAGATATAAATTGGCATTATAACAATTACAATTTTTGATTTTCATTTGATTATAATTAATTAAGAACTAAATAACAAAAAACAACAAACAAACAAATTGGTAATTCATAATTAATTTATTATAACTTAGTTGTGCGAAAGTATTCAATAATAAAAAATGATGATGATGATGATGATGATGATATGATCTACAAAATTTTCCTATGCTGTCGTGGTGTACATCGATCTGGTCAGGTCTGGTCTGGTATATATTCCACAACGTTCACACAACGCCATCTAGTCCCGAACTAAGCGGAGCTTGAGCTATGAGTACTTGACAACTGATAAACATACTTACCTATATATTCCTAAATACAATTTATAGATGAACTACACACAGACATAAGAAAAATAATGATCGTTCTCAACACACAAATATTTGTCCTGGTGGGTGAACAAACCACCTGCGGCATTGCAGTCAGGCCTACTAACGAACTAGCCAGTCTCATATGATGTTAAACATCGGACAGTGCGCCGTAGTACCAATCTCACGCAAAATAGGTTGGCACCATCTCACAGCCATCTCCACAACCACGCGCGCTCCTTGGTCACATCAAAATGGAAATCACTCCCACAGAAGACATCCAACATCTAAGAGAAAATATATTGTAGACTCAGGCTTACGTACTGCACCAGTCGGGGGCTGCGGAAGAATCGTACGTTCTCGCATCCCTCGGCGCAAGTGTGTGACGGAACTTCGGGGTGGGTTTTGAGTCAGCAAGAATCTGACTGACCATTCCCCACTATCTTAGTGAGGAGGCCATCTTACGTATTACTGGTGAATGTGACACAGGTAGACTCATACAATTTTCATAATCTAGGTATTGAATGGACGTACTCTTTTCTTGAATAGTCTATTAGGTAATCTGTGTTTACAAGATGCAGTTCTGATCCCCTGTCTTTAAGGTTGAATATCGCGGTTATGTTATACGAGTAGTAGCTACCTAAAAGCAGTAGTATAAAAAAGCTCAATGTAGTATGTGGTGTGTTATTTAAGTTTTATCTGTTTCTGAGAAAATCTTTCTGGTCAGTTAGTTCTGACAGCAACTAACTAGTTAATCTAGAGTTTGTTTTTTATTTAACCCAAGGGAGTAACATAAAAACTTTCAAATAAAACTCTCTTTGACAAACTCTAGTAAGAGTCTCTTCTCAGACTATTCGGCTAGGAAAACACCGACCTTACTTGTTTTAGAAAGATTTTTAAAGAGTAAAACTACACCAAGTTCCCAAAGTAAATATAATTTATCGTATCTTGGACGCTAGCGATGTAATCTCTGACCTCAGTTACGCCCGGGACACCCTGAGCAATCGACTTCTGTCTAATCGTACCACGGTGAAATAAAAACCCTTCTTTCTAGATCGATAGTATCGATGGGACACCTTCCACACGCTAAGAAGATCATCTAACTTGACTCCCTAAGATAGGTTTGAGGTACACGATGACTGTAGCTTGTTTGCCGTCTGTTGGGGCAGGTCAACTCAAAACTGAATTGATTCTTTCTTCATAAGACTTTTCCAAACTTTTCCCTGCATTTTAAGACTCGCTTATTATATTAATACAATATTATGTCTAGACTTTAAAAAAGACCATGGTCCTTGTGTTTCTTTCGGTATACCTTCTCAGAGATCAGTCATTTTGGAAATGCCGGCATTATTTGGTTTTAAAAACAAAATTAGACATGTTAAAGTACCTATCTGGAAAAATCTTCTCACTGAAAGGAATATCATTTAATTCTACTTCATTTCAACTTGTCTTGAGCAGACGACAAAAATGTACCAAAGTAATCTTTATCTTTTCCGATTGCCTTGTTTATTATCCACTAAAGAACCATCTCATTATGTCCAATCAAACAATAACATCATTATGTTACACGTGCCGTAATTGGCATTTAACCTCCACAGCCCCGTTACTGATTCCAGTTCCTTGCTGCTACAACCCCATGTTATAAAACCTTTGTTTCAAGACACCCGCGGGCTGATGGCCCCTCACAGAGTTGAATATCTAATATTACAATAACACGAACTATTTAATATGCTCACCTACCTTTGGGAACCAAAAACGTGTGGTAAGAAAGAGATGGAACTATTGTTTATATGTCTTTCTCTCTCCCTCATAATATATTTACCCCCGAGCTTTGGGGTACGCGGAACGAATTGATATCTGCTGAATGGTACACTGAGGAGCCATTGTTGAATTGTGTTGTTGCCATAAAAATACCATTTGTTCGCTTTCCCATGAAAGTTTTATAAATCAAAAGGAGGTAATTTACTGTTCATGTATTTGTTCATTAAGTAAACCCGCGGTGGACCGGGTGAAAAGCGTTTGAGTGAAATTAACACGGTCGATTGGATTGTATACCTACAGGCCATACGCCATAAAATATTTCAATCGTGGAGATTCGACATCGCCGCCAAATAACAATAATTTAAAGTATTTTTGCGTATACTATTAATAAGAAGAAAGGCACAATATGAGTTTAGGACAGACGCCAGCACATAAAGCTACCCCAATGTGTCAAATTTCTTTGATAGTTGTTCAACTTTATAACAAACAGAATAGGGTTCATGTTCAATTAGGAAAAATTGATAATTTCACTTTAAGAGCTACAGAGGGTGTTACAATGGTTGCCGGCGGACATTGTTGTCCTTCCGGGGTTTAACGAATTAAACCAACAAAAAACCCACAACTTTCACACAACGCCATTTAGTCCCAAGCTAAGCAGAGCTTGCGTTATGAGTACTAAACAACCCATAAACATATTTATATATTTCTAAATGCATACATACCTATTATAGATAAATACACCCAAACACAGAACATAATGGTTGTGCTCGTCACGCAAACGCTTGTCCTGGGTGGGAATCCAACCCCCGACCGCCGTCATCGCAGTCCGGGCCACTAACCACTAGACGAACAGGCCAGTCAATCATAAATCTAGGTAACTGTGACAGAGATATACTTCCCGAAGATAACAAGGTAGATCAAAAGGATCATGCATGTGCAAATGAACTGATGAATTTAGATGAGCGTATCGTGCGCTGAGGGGTAATGTAATGCGATGCAACGTTACACACATCACATCTTACATCTTGTTATATGCGACACATTGCCTGCGTCGAGGAAATAGTTCATCACCAAAACAGGAGAAGGGTTTAAATGTAACAAAAAGATTATAAGTTTACCTATTTGTAACTATGGTACTCCATATCTGTCTGATAATAAGAGTAACTTTTCCTTGACTGTATAAAATTGGAAGATAGAAAACGGTAATTTATTATCAAATCGACCGATCGGTTGATCTGACTATTAGTGATTAAAACATAACACACAAAATCATTAAATAACACCAATAGATCCTTTACCGTCCAAGCTGGACCAGTAATTTGTAACTATTTGATTTGAATTGATTCAACGGGAAATATGAACGATTATCTGTATGAACAAAATCATTTATCAACCCATAGTGATTCGCCTAACCTTCACGCTCTTTTGCTCGCAATCTTTAAAAGTGAACAAAATATATCGAACAAGAAAAATGGACCGTCATCGGTTTTGGCATTTACCTTTAGTAGGACAACAGTGTTAGATTAAGAAAACACTAGATTCTAAAAAACCTTAATTTCTCATAATACTGAGTTTAGGGTTCATGCGTCCTAGTGTTGTCCTATTATCTATAATGGTATGAATTACAATGCATTGACCGAAGGAAGGCATTACTATTTACTCAACTGTACTAATTTCGAACGTTGCTCTCATATATCTACTATTAATGGTCAGGAAAGAGCGACTAAGAGTAGAACCATTTCATTTTTAATATGTATGTATTTAGAAATATATAATAAGTATGTTTATCAGCTGTTTAGTACCCATAACACAAGCTCTCTAAATACTTCTTTCTAAATACATACATATTATTGATAAATTACACCCAGACACAGAACAAATTATCGTGCTCATCACACAAACATTTGTCCCGGGTGGGAATCGAACCCACGAGTTCCGGCATAGCAGTCAGGGTCACTAACTACTAGACCAACAGGCCAGTCATTTATTTTTAACTACATAGCTGCCCCGGCAAACTTCGCTTTGGATCAATTTTATTTAGTTTTTATTAGTTTACGTTTTATTGTTAGACCTACTAAAATAAGCACAAAAGTTCCAAAGAATCGGTCAAGTCGTTTCGGAGTTGTCATTATGACCCAAAAATTTATAATTAGAAAGATTTAAGTTAAGTTTCACAGTGTCTTCATGCTTTGACTTTGACTTGACTTTACAGTGATTAAGGAGAACTAAAATTGACACGTTGTTACAGTGAAGTAAGCACTACTGCTAAGCGTGAGGTACTGGGGTTAATTCTCGGGTCACGTAAAGTGTTATTAGGTTTTCCACTTGCAGCCCGAAATTTGGATGCGCCCAGTGGACGCCAATAAGCTCGCTTCTTAATACGTAGTATTTAAACATAACCAGTAAAATGTAGGTGTACTAAATAGCTTTGCTAAACCGTTGGGAAAAACAGGCAATATGTTATGTTCCTTATTTACGAAATCCCTTTGAAGAGTTCGTCGCATTACGACCTTAATGTCGGGTTACTTTGTACAAACATTTGTTTCATGTTTTGTCTAAGTGCGAATGTGTAACCAGCCTTGTGACATGAACACAAGTTACTGTTCCTTTTTGTAAAAAAAATAAAACGGTGTACACTTTTATGTACTGAAATATTATTTTCATGAGTAGGAAGATTTCTTGCTTCGGACTTATTGCAGTTCTTAACTATGTTGGGGTCGGCTTTCAGTGCCCACCAGCTCGGTAACTAAATGCAGTTGAGTATTAGTATTTTATGTAATTTTTTTTTGAGGGGTGGAAAATCCTCATGGATGTCCCCCGCCCGGTGAGGCGGAGGGGTCTGTCAGACTCTTACTGACTAAAAAGCACCCCGTGTTCCTTCTCACACCTGTGCCGGGGGTCACGGGAACGGAAGATACTTCCGCGACCCCCGACTGGTGCCGGCCCCGCGGGCCTCGCCAAGTCAGCGAGGGGAGTGAGGTGTTAGACTCCCCTCGCGACGTCTAAGAGGGGCGCAAAATAACATACTCCAAGCTGCAAAATTTTCACAATTGAACATGAACCTTATTGCGTTTAGAATAAAATTGATAAACCTATTAAAGAAATTTGACACATTGGGGTAGGTTGATGTGCTGGCTGTACAGTCAAAGTCAAATCATTTATTTCAATTAACTAGATCATTAACAGGCTTTTGAACGTCAAACCTAAAACTTGAACAAAATAAGAAAATGATCCCAGACCGACTATTTATCTAGAAAGAAAAGAAAGAAAGAAAATACGTTTATTGGCAACAGCTGGATACACGCACAGTAAAAACGCAATAACACAAAAAAAAAAGAGACAAAAAATGGCATGTCTCACGGCTGCGCCAAAAGGTTCATTTCAGCGGTAATGCCAGACAGATGCTGAGATCCTGCCTGACGCTGATTTTCAAATGAACCTTTGGGACATGTGACGGGTGAGTAACAATTATCGTTATACTTCATAAATAAATAATATTTTACGTATATAAAATTAAATAGATATATATCTGATCTTCACATTCCAGCAGAGCCATTACGTAAAAAAAACCTTGTGAGAAAAAAACTTAAAACTATACCTGCTCCACTTTCTCCTTCACTATCAAGTCCATCCAAAGGTTGTCTGTTAGAGATCGCTTTTAGCCCATTAAGGCCCATAAGGCCGCCCATTGTATGACCCTCGGAAAACGGAGATGGGTGCAGGTGATATTATAAAGAGGAAAAGTTTGATTGTTTGTTTGTTTGCATTGAATAGACTCCAAACCTACTAGATCGATTCCAAAAATTAATTCACCGTTGGGAAGCTACACTATCCCCGGCTGACATAGGCTACTTTTTATCCCTGTATTCCCACGGGAACGGAAACTATGCGGGTGCAATCGCGTGACGCCTAATAATAATAATAATAATTTATTTATTTGCCAGAAACACGGTACAAGGTTGTAAAATTAAGTAGCTATTAGCGTATTAGCGTTATTGCGGTATTTAGTTGCTAGTATTCTACATATTTGACAGTTCACTTGACTCAAGTTTTCCCGGAATCACTTTTATTGAATCGACAGGTATCACCACCCTTTGGTAAGACTGGTTGCTTCTGATTATACGTACCTACAGACAGTCTCAAATAAAAATCTTTTTTGCAAAAAATAAAACCGACTTAAAAAACACTAACCAGTGTAAAATAACTCTAAATTAGGAAGTCTGTGGCTTTGGTGGTTTTGTCTTATTCATGATGGGCCACCGACTTCCGAATTTAGAGTTATTTTACACTGGTTAGTGTTTTTAAGTCGGTTTTATTTTTTGCAAAATAGATTTTTATTTTTCCATTTTTAGTTGTTCCCATACAAACATTTGCCATGATACGTCATGATGTTGTATAAACAATAAATATCCAAGCGATTCCCGCAATCACGACAGATTTGCCGTCTATTTTTGAAGAGTTCCATTGTATATCTCCAAAGATCAGCACCAGATCTTCACCAAATTAAAATGGGACCACCTCGGGAGTATACTCTTTCAAATAAAAAAAGAATTTTGAAAATCGGTCCACAAATGGGGAAGAAATCGCGTAACAAACACACAAAAAAAAAAAAAAAAAGAAAAAAAAAACATACCGTCGAATTGAGAACCTCCTCCTTTTTTTGAAGTCGGTTAATAACAGCCGTGCTTTCTGATTGTGTAATATGGATGATCAGCTATCCGCGGACTTACCTCGGTAAGCGTAACTTAACTTCGGTTCAATTCGAGCGCCTTTTATATTACTTAGACGAAAGCCTATTCTACTCGTTTTTTAAATTGTACTATTATATGGAGTAACACGGAATCCGGAAGAGGCATAAATGCGACCACACACACATACAGATTCACACGCACACGCTCACATTTGATCACTATTCCACATAATGTATATCTATCAATATGAATCTGCTTCGTTAAACTAGTTTTGGATTTGCATATAAAATAGTTTTGTAAAAAATAAACTCATACACTTTATAATAAATAGTATACACGAATCAACATAAGTTCACTCATAAACGTAAAACTATATTTGGTTGGCTTGATTAGGTTTGGCGCCTGAGGGTTTGCCCGTTTTTGCCCACCGTTGCCCGCACATTCCAGTGTATACCCGCGGGCATGTAGGGGGCACATTAAAATATAAACAAAAAAATATGATTCATTAATATTCATCCATTTACTAACGGAGTTCAGCGGATCAAGCCGCTTAAAAAAATCTTTCTAGTACAAACAATATCCATTCCCTTTAATTAAGTCTTACAACTCGTACAAAAAATAAACTTAGAATGTTTGTTTTAATAATCAGCTCCTTAGAGATTTTCATATTAAACAATGAAGGAGAATATAAATTCCTGAGAACATTTAAAATACAATGAACAACCTCATTACGAGGAACGTTTGACGAGAATAATGTACTAAAATTCTACTTGTAATCCTTCTTTTTTTGACGTTGAATTTTTCTTAAAATGGTTTTATTCTATTTTCACCTCTAAGTCTTAAAAGCAAGAGTCGAATTTTCTATCGAGACGTGTTAACTTAAGCCCCTTGGTAATAACTCATAGCAACGTATGAGGCTTTTCTTTGTTACTTGAATGTGAGCTGTTTCTGTCTGCACTAAGGTTCAATTTCCTATGAAAGACTTTCCCTAGAAGATAACGAGTGTTTTCTCTCAGGCGGTTTCCAGGTCTTAGCTGTAGTTTTTGCGGGGAATAGAATTTTGTATGAAGCTCTTATTGAAGAGTTTTTTTCACTTAGACGGCTTAATGTTTAGGAAGCGCTTGATTTATATTTCTCTCAGTGGAAAATTTGAGTGAAAATTCTTGGAAAATGTCCAAGGAATTTGGTGAGTGGTGGAGGTCTGTAGATGGTAATCAATACACGACTAACAACAAGAATCAACTTGAAACTACGTCATCCTGACGTTTTCTACGCATACGACATGTTTTACCCCTAAATACCCTGAGGTTTAGTTATTGACTTACCAGAAAGAAAGAAACCAAGTGATATTTTACAAGGCGCACATGAATCCCAAAAGTTAGAGATACAATCTTTAGGTTCGAATTTCAAGACCCTTAACTTGCTAGTTCACCGGTTACACTACTAGGCTATCTATGAGTCAAAGTTTGAGAATGATCTAAATACACTTTATAATTATTACCAACTAGCAGACGTCACGCAGTTTCACCCACGTAGTTTCCGTTCCCGTGGAAATACGGGGATAAAAAGTAGCCTATGTCCACCGGGAATAGTGTAGCTTTCCACCAGTACAATAATTTTAAAAATTGGATCATTAGTTCCGAAGATTACCCCCTACATACAAACTTACAAACTTACAAATTTTACCTCTTTATAATATTAGTATAGATAAAAAAGGTTATGGTGATAGGTCCCTTGCATTTTATTGTGTAACTCTATCGACACTTCAGAAGTAATGGCAAGGGCTGACAAACATAGCATGAGAGCAAAACATAGTGTGTGGCAACTAAAACTGAGCTAAAGATGCCTTCTTTGCTCGGCGAGCAGTCAGTAGTTCAGTCGAACATAAAGTAGGCACACGATTTCGCCCGTGATTTGTACTAGACGTGGCTTCTATGCGTTATACTATAAGGGTAAAAAAATAAATAATATATTCGAACTGTATATTTAAGTGCTTACAAAATGAAACGTATTTTTTACATTTCTGTGAAGAATTCTTGCCCCCTCTCCCCCTCATACCAAAATATCAAGTATCGCCAATCTCGGTTCAACTAGCAAAGATGGGATGCCACGGGATTATCGCAAGTCCCGGCCGCGGGATTCGGGAATTTATATCGCCCATATTTCAAAGTACAAAATGTTGACCTCAATGTTTAGTGAGCCAAACAGGATCACGGGGAAATTCGTAAGCTGGGAAAGTGTATGAAAAATATTTGTTCAGGACTTTCAGCTTGATTTGATTTACCCATCCAAATTGTTTGTTCAACAAAAATATAAAATTTGGTCGGCTTTGAAATATAAATACTCACGTTTAGTTGCCGCATTCATCATCCTGATTTTTTTTTGGCTTATGGCCAGTGTACATTTTACTTATGCACATGTTTTTTTTTATTTCATTTTAGTTTTTTTTGCATTCTTTTTGGTTTAAATTAACCTGATTTCGAATTTGGTAGGACCTGCATCTATTGTAAGTATTGCGTCAAAATCTAAATTCATAATAATATAAGTAATCAAATTAGGCTCAGATTCAAAAGCAAGCACTCACGTTAAAAATTAACCTGTTAACTTACTAAATAGAGTACTTAGTTATCAGACTTTTAATGACAGTCAAAAAGATTTAAAAATGATAGCCGGGACTGACAGAGGCATGGAAGCAGATGAAGCAGAGTTTAAATGAAATGAGCTATGATGAAACGAATAACGAACGAATAATATATGTAGGAATTATCATGAATGTGCGTCTTACCTACATTTCAACATAGGGATATGATATGTGCGCTATCACAAGATCGTGTCGTAGTGTTGGGATTACACGAGATTATCGTGACGGGACGCCATGATTTAGGGGCAGAGCAGTTGCCCTACAACGAGGTCTTTGTAAACCATTAGAATACCTATTATGATATTTGGTTTTGCTCGGGTTTTAAAATTAAATTAGTTTAACAGTAGCTACGGAGTATCAAAATGTTCAAATTAATATCATACAACCACAACCCTGAAACTCTTATATTTGTACCTACTTATGCGAAAGTATGAACCAGTTTAATTTTGTTCTGGCAGGTTACCTACTACCTTACGTTGCAGAATTGTTTTTTTTTCGCTTACTTGTATAAACATACACAGAACATTGTTCAGATATAAATGTAGTACAGTTTTAGTGTACTTACTTTTACCATTTTAACCGGATCCAAAGAACCACATATTTCACAACCCACATCACCTTTACAAGCCCACAGTGCCATAAATAACCTCGTACCTTAGCAACGAAAGAAAATTTCTCCAATATCTGGCAAAGTTTCGTTCATTGAAGATTCATCTCAGGCGCTCCACGTCTCGTTACCCAGGGGATCGGCAGGCCACTCACGCGCCATCTTACCGACCAGGCTATCTCATAATAATAATAATATATTTCTAAGTTAAAAGCGATTCCAGATGTATTGTCTGTGTAAAGATTGGGAACTGGAAGTAGAACAACTCTCAACCTCATTGCCAATGTCTCGGACTTATTCAGATGTTCTCTCAGCCAATTCACAAAGAATGCATTGTTTATAATATGTTATACCTAAGATTTAATTTAAGAATTAGGCTAAGAATTATTATAGGTAAACAAAAAATGTACTCTATCGCAATAGGTAATTCCCTGTAATGATAGATGTAAGCGTGGAAATAAATAAATGAATAAATAACATTCTGATATAGATTCGGAAGGATTAAGGACCTTGATATGGTTATCTCTGTCTACCCCATTTTATCGTCATAGGCTCTGTATTTTATTTTCTTGGGACGCCGTTGATTTATCATGGACAATAAAAATTTCTCTTGTGAAAGATCGCTTTTAATGATAAGTCCGTTCCCTTGTAACACCCTGTATTGCTCTTAAAGAACTTCAAGCGATGGTGACATATTCAAAAGGTTAGCAGCATTGCCATTCAACTGAGGAATTCTTGGACTAAGAGAAGTTTAACTCTCGCAGTTTACGTCAATGATCAATCTCGGCATGCTGATATCCAAAAAGACGTAGATACTCGTATATGTTTTACAAATTCACACATTAATACAAAATTAACATCAAAAATAAATCATACAGTCATATTTGACTATGTGGTTTTATTTTTTGTTGTGGGTATTTGTGATACACTATAAGGTGTTTTCTGGTAAATCTTCAGAGTCCAAGATTCAATACCAATAAGTTAAAAAGAAGGTTTACCCTTACTAACTAACACAGATTATTTTTAAAATTGGTCAACAACTGACGAGTTACATCTGAGTTTTCGGATGAATCCGAAATTTTAAAGTTATCACTTGCTTCAAACACTTTGAAGAAAAACGTTGTGAGAAAACTAACATGCCTGAGAGTTATTTCTCGAGGGCATGTGATGCCAAGCCTGAGGCCCATGGGCGGCATTAAAAGTCTGCCACCAGGTTATAATAGTCACTAACCACACGATAAGATAAAGACTAACAGAGAAAAAAATACACACAGTCAAACATATTTATAACCTTCTCTTTTTTAGAAGTCAGTTAATAAATGAATTAAATGTATCGATTATTCAGCATAGTTACGACTTAGTCTGGCGAAACAACCTTCAAAGTTCAGTAGGCAAAGTCGAATAACGGTCACTAGTCTGCAGACAATGACAAAAGATTATTGAAAAAGTTATAATACAACTACACTGGCCTGCAAAACTAAGTACTATACACTATTTTTTTATTCTACACCTACTTTAGAAGTTAGACTGACCCGTTAGTCTCGAGGTTAGTAATTGCCCTGACTGCTATGCCAGAGGTCGCGGGTTCGATTCCCACTCAAGCCAAATGTATGTGTGATGCGCACGATCATTTTTCCTGTGTCTCTGGTGTAATTTATCTATAATATATGTATGTACTTAGAAATATATAAGTGTGTTTATCAGTTGTCGTACTCATAGCACAAACCCTGCTTAGTTTAAGGACTAGATGGCGTTGTGTGAATGTTGAAGAATATTTTTTTTTATTAATTTACATTTTTCAGTGGCAGTCCAGAGTCTGGATTTGTGGCCGATTGATGGCAATAGGCTCGCCCCCCCTATTACATGGGACTTAAATATAACTGGCGAAAAACAGGCGGGAAATATAGGCGTGATGTTATATTATTTTTGTTGTTTATATTTATTCATAGAGATTTGAAATATATAACGTTTACATGTTTGAATGTAAACGAAGCAAAAGAAGTATGTAAGAATCGTAGTATACTGCTAAGTAGGCAGAAACTACAGAGCAGCATCAATTCGAGAGCGTCTGTTCAAGATGTGTACCAGGTTTCACAAATGCTAAATTGGATGGAATAAGAACTTATTTGGTTAAAGAAATTTGAGTAAAGGCCTTTGAAGCTATGTACAGACAGCAACACCTTAATGATAATAGGTTAACATTGGCATTGATATATAAATAAAGAAAGAAAAAACCATCTAGTACATATGTTTTGTACGTTAACCAAATAAAAATGTGTAAGGACCTGTCTGTAAGAGATCGCTTTTAGCGATAAGGCCGCCCATTGTATCACCGCTTGTAGCCCTTAAAATTATTATTTGTAAGTATTAATGGTGTACAATAAAGAGTATTCTATTCTATTCTAAGGACCATAGCCAGATACATTTTGTAGTGTCTGCAAACCTCAATTGAAAATAGGTGTGAGTTTATGTACGTATATTTTTTTAAATAAAAGTTACTACTAGTAATGTGGGTTGCACATTACTAGTAAGGTAAATGCTTCCAACTATGCTAAATATGCTTTTATCTGGAGGGTTTCACGTTAATACTGCCAGTCCAACGCCTTTGCTATTGGGTTATAACCGATTATTTGGGAGACGCACAGAAAATAATATAATAATGTTAACTAAATCTAAATCTAACATACAAATGATATTTTTGAGTTATACTTCTTTGGCGCGTTAGGGGAAAATTATGGGAGTAAAATTCACGATGCGCACGCACATCGTCACAAAAAACGACACCCTGAAGTTAGCTATAGGCAACATTTTAGTTTTTTTTTGTATTATTAGTATCGTTTTTTCTACAATCTTAAGATAACGAGAAAAATGTTGATCTTGTTACGCCAAACAAGTATAACTTCTACCGCGTGTACAGACGTCAGCACATCAACCTACACCAAACTGTCAAATTTTCATCAATTGAACATGAACCTTATTATGTTTACAATAAAGTTGAAAAACGATCAAAGAAATTTGACACATTAGGGTAGCTTGTCGTGCTGGCCTCTGTACATAAGTACACACACACTTCTTTTAAATCTGTGCAAGCATGATGCGCTGAACAGATTATTGTTACAATTGTTGTGTGGTTGACTGTTCCTACGTGGGAGAGAGTAATTGAGCTGAATTACCGAGTTCTTACAAAGACCGAGATTAAATTATACTTGGAAAATCTAGTCGTAATAGCAATCGACATCTTTTTCATTTGGATGAAAATTTGAAATAACAGTTCATATATAAAAGACGTTTAAAAGTGTCTTTTGACGATGTAATTGAAATAAATGATTGAGTACCTACGCGAAGAATTTGTGTAGCCCATATTTTAGTTCGTTGTTAGGTTTAATACCTACCTAAGATAGAATGATTTATTGATGATTTTAACTATCCGGTTGTACAGACAGACCATATTATATGGCTTTATCGGTAGTGACAGCCTATTAAGTGACTGGCGAAATGCCAAGTCATAGGTATCGAGTTCGAACCCAAGGCACGCACCTCTGACTTCTAGGATTCATATGCCTCTAAATTTCAAGAAATTTATGACATTAAACACGCACTAAAAGGTGGAAACACAAACAAACTTCCAAAGTAGTAATTTATGCACAGAAGCTAGCCCCTCACTGGGACTGACAAGCTAAAATAAACTTATCAGAAACTCCATTACTTCATACAAAAAGTCGTCATTTATTAAACCCATCACATCTGTCATTTGAAAGCGCCTCCATATACCTACCAGGTT
Organism: Euplexia lucipara; assembly: GCA_921972225.1. Lineage (NCBI taxonomy): Eukaryota > Metazoa > Arthropoda > Insecta > Lepidoptera > Noctuidae > Euplexia > Euplexia lucipara. The sequence continues at coordinate 802,107 of OV179152.1, read as the reverse complement.
TTCATTAGAAGAATCGTTACTGATATCTCCCTCCCTCCAGACGTGACCCCCACCACCGCACTCCCCTCGGTGCTCGACATCATTAAACCCGCTCTATTATGAGTGCTAGGTCGTTTCCGTCATTAGTGCTGGGAAAAAGATAGACTAGTGTCTGTGGAATATTACCGAGTGGTTCAGTAGGTTATTTTTTTCAGTATTTCGCATATCGATGACTTAATTAGATCCTTTGTGGTACTTATAGTACTATTCAATTAACGTCATTGGAAAAACTTAAACTGCGTGATGAAATGGAAAACAATAAAAGTAACGAAGCTGAATATTAACCAAGCGCATATATAGTTAAAAGTACAAGCATTTACTAACATACTTTACTGTCGTGTTACACTGTCTAACTAGTCTGAGAAGAAACACCGAAAAAAACGTCTCTTTTCAAAGTCCAGACATTACCTTGGTCAGATTATGTGAGGAACATACAGTAGATCTATAAGCGTCAGACGCCATCTCAGACGCTTATCTGCATCTTTTGAGGAAAAAACCATACTACTTAATGAGTGGACCAGTCCAGTCAATGCCCACATTTGTCAGCAATCGTGGGCTCAGCTTGGAGCTTAAGGAGGACAACTTAAACATCCGTAAATAACTAGGACCTAATCTCCAAATATGAAGGCTGAATCGTCAACCGATTGATGGCAACTGGCTTGGGACTGAACATAACTTTTGAAATATGTGTGTACTATATATAATTCACGTGTCTAAACCCACGTCCAATCGCGAAAGAAATCAGCTGTTGCATACAAAAGTTTATTGCCTACTCTAAAAAATGTATGCAGCAGCTGGATTTTTATCGTGATTTCCTAGTTGGTCCCACAATGAGAGTCATACTCATGGGTAGAACAGCCTGTGAAAATTTTGCCCATGATTAAAGGAGCTTGTGGCTAAATTATAACAGCCGCATGGATCAATCTAAGGTTAAGCTACGCTTGACGAGGTTGGTCCGTGGATGGGTGACCATTTAATACATAATATCAAGACTCCTCCGTGCCTCGGAAAGCACGTTAAGCCGTTGGTCCCGGCTGTCATTTGTAGATATTTGACAGTCGTTACTTGTAGTCAGAAGTCAGAAGCGCGAAAGTCTGACAACCAGTTTGACCAAGGGGTATCATGTTACCCAGTTACTGGGTTGTGAAGGTCTGACAGGCAGTCGCTCCATGTAAAACACTGGTATTCAACTGCATCTGGTTAAACTGGAAGCCGACCCCAACATAGAACAGTTGGGAAAAGGCAGGCTAGATTATGTTTCAATTTTTAAACTAATCTGAAGACCAACCTACCATAAAAACACACCATCAACGAAACTTAAAAAACCCCAGAGTTTATGGAACTCTAAAAATAGTGCTGCAGTAATACATCCGCTTTTGCGCGATGGTTCCGTAATGAAAAGCAATAACTGACTGAAACGCATCCCGCATTCACCGGGTATTTGAATCGTTTTAAATGGCGTTGTGAAAGACAATTTATAATGTAATATGCATTATTATTATGCAGCTGTGCAGATTCTGTAGCTATTGTAGAAAGGAGTACTTATTCTTTATTATTAGAATATGTAGGTGTGGCTGGATTACCTACTTAGTCTTCTTTTACTTAGTAGTAACGCTATCCACCACTAGATTAATGAGGCAGGAAATGATTACATTCACAAATAATTAATAATAATAATACCAGCCTGTTACTGTCCCACTGCAGGGCAAAGGCCTCTTCTCATACAGAGAAGGCTCGAGCATTGATCACCACGCTTGCTCAAGGCGAATTGGCGATTTCAAACTTATTTTAACTATAAGTCCAGGTTTCCTCACGATATTTTCCTTCACCGATGTCAATGATGTCTAAGATAAACTTAGAAAGTACTGAATGAATTGAAAAAGTCACATTGGTACTTGCCCGGATTTGAGCCACAACCTCGTGCATGAGAGGTAGGCGCCTTAACCTCTGGGCCATCACGACATAATCTATAATCACAAATAATTAATTAGTATCAAATAGTGAGAAATAGTTGCCGTAGCTCTATAATAAATTAAGTACCACACTACAAGAATTCCCTCATTCATTTCAAACAGTTTAAACACATGCAATAAAATTTCATCTCAACTACATTTTCAGAAACTTCCAACTTTAATTAACAATATTGGTCAACAATATACAATTAAGAAAACATTCTACCTGGATTAAATCCTGTTTATTTCTATCCGGTTTAAAATGAATAGTTCATTAGCGCCACCGTGTCGCTGACGCTACACAATTAAGGAGGTCATAGAAGCGAATATTAACAGGAGCTAATTGGGGACTGCAGCTGGCGGACCACCCGGAAAAATAATTACAAGTATAATGGTAAAATGTTTGAGATTTAAATCGTGATGTTTAAGCAGTGAAGTTAAGTTTGAACAAATGGCGTCCTCTGATTTTTCGGATTCATGTGCGTATTGTATACTAGCGTTCATCATGCGGTTTTACCCGTGTATAGTTCTCGTTCCTGTAAGGATACAGGAACAAAAAGTAGCCTATGCCACGCAGGAAAGGTGTAGCTTCTCAACGGTGAAAGAATTTTTCAAATCAGTCCAGTAGTTTTTAGGTTTAATCGTTACATACAAAAATACATTATTTTTCTTTGTAGTATGAAGACAAATATCGTGAGGAAACCTGGGAGATATTTCTCAAAGGCGTGCTTACGTATGAAATCCTAATTTTGTAATGAAACAATTGCCGATTACTGTTCAGAAACTTTCCGCAAGATATTCTTGCTAGTGGTCCTCATCATCCACAACCTGACTTCACCCACTGCTGGGTGTAGTCCTCTCCTTGCTACTACGATACTCCTGCAATGGCAACAATGTCGATCGCTTATCTCACTGCCGGATGAACAACACTTGACTGGCCTGTTAGTCTAGTAGTTAGTGACCCTGACTGCTGTGCCGGAGGTCGTGGGTTCGATTCCCACCCAGGACAAATGTTTGTGTGATGAGCATGATCATTTGTTCTGTGTCTGAGTGTAATTTATCTATAATATGTATGTATTTAGAAGTATATAAGTATGTTTATCAGCTGTTTAGTACCCATAACACAAACTCTTAGCTTAGCTTGGGACTAGATGGCGTTGTGTGAAAAGTTGTGGAATATTTTTTATTTATTTACTTCTCTTGCCGTTTTGTGTACGCCACTCGGTCATCACTGCGCCTAGTTTTAAGTTATCATAACACGATTTCCAATATCAATGACATATTGCTAAGCAAAGGCTACGGCTAGGGGTCCTACTTAGATTAAAATTCGAACGTTCTTAAACATTCGGGAACTGCCCAATGGTCACACAAACTTCAAGCTGTACAGAGATTAGTATCAGCACAATAACCACCACCCGCTTGAATGAGCTCGCCTGTTCGCTTGCGACAAATATAACTGAGTTACCTCACACGCGCGCACGCACGAACTATAAACATGGGCTTTTTATTATGTTTGGATTACATTTGCATGTGTATTCTTAGTTTGTACATATTGCTCCCTTTATAAGGAGTGGAGGCATTGCACTTGTGCCCTCATTGTTTGATATATTTATAAATGAACTGCCTTAAAGGTTATAGACCTACCTATTACCCTTATTAAACATAAAGTTATGCCAAACTTAAACCTTGCAAAAAGGTGTGGTAAATCCGGAGATTATATTGGTAGTAACTTTACCTACTTCACGTTAATAATAAGGGGTAGCCCCCTTTATATTAATAAACCTTGTATTATTAATAAAAGTTTTACTTAGACAAATACAATGAAAGGTATTAAATAACTAGTAATTACAAGTACTTGAATGACAAAGGAATTTCATAATTTTTTTTGGATACTTGATCTGTTCAAATTGTACGCTTTCATATTTTTATTATATTTTTTACTGGTAACAAGGCTCAGACACAAGGTAAAAAAACGGTTATTCTTTGTAAAATCTGTCATGGCACTTATAATACTAGCGAAGCAATAAAATCATATTTATTTCTGTAAATACGTTCATACAATAACTTTTACACGTAATTCTTAGCTAGATGAGGTCAGCGTTTTACTATCTGACTACTCTGAGAAGAAACACTGAAAGAAACTCAGAGATCAGTCTATTTTGAAGTCCAGACATCATCTTGGTCAGATCATATATGAACCGTGCAGATTAGTGCCTGAAATGGAAATAGGTTGCGATTTGTCAGGCAGGACCTCAATTTTATAATAATGTTAGCAACCAGGAGCCGGATGCATAAGATTCAGGCAGCAATATAATATATAAATCTGGCCCAAAAAACTGTTTTTGCTAGCACTAGAAACTCCCCAGTAACGCATCTTTGTGATACATTAAAAGAACTAACTCTCTGCAATGTATTGCCAAGTTACTAACATAGATATACATAAATGAACTTTAACCAAATTCTTCTAAAGGTAAAGATCGAATCCTTTGTGCTCACCATTCTTCAGAATCACGATCTACTTTTTCAGGACAATCTGCGATCTTGAAATCAAAGTTAACATAAAAAAAGTTACATCCAGGCGATTTCTTCACCCAAACTTCCTAACCTTGTTACATCATTTATCATCCGGTTTTACATACCAGCCAGTTTCAGCGCGGCCCCCGTTCAGTATCGACCTGCCACGCCCACCGGGCACTAGTCCCCCTCCCTCCCCCCACGTACCCCGCGCCTCCTCTTACCCGCCCGGGTGACCTCACCCCCGCGCCAGTTCCAATCGGATAACTAAATGGTTCTTGTGGTAGTGATTGATATTGTCATAGGCATCAATCGGGCTTATCATTTAGTCATGATTGGTTCTGTGGGATAGTGAAATGGATCGATTTCGGGTATTATTGGTATGTTTAAATGTGTGCGGACCGGGGTATTCCTCGAAGGGCAACCAACTAAGCGCAACTAAATTATTCCTTAAAGCGCAACCATTAATTGCGCTCAATAAATCGAATTAAAAATATGGGGTATTACTCAAAGCGCAACTATTGCAACGGCGGACCACCTTTCTCAATCTATCTTAAAAAAAAAAACAAATAAAATTGGCTGATTTATGTTCATTGCAGTAATGTACAAAAATAGAAAATGTCGAGACCATGCGTATTTGCCGGATATAATCTAGCAAGTGTTGCAAAGATCCGTCGATAGATGGCGCAACTTGTTACCTGTCGAGATAACAAGAGCCAGAATTCAGAATAGATCGCTTCTTCTTTTTATTTTCTTTTTTAGGACATAGTAGGGACACAAGAAGGACTCGCCGGAAAAAATAATACTGTACTCAAAGTTATTCATCACTTTGTAAGCATTAACATGAGTAGATAGATTACTGACATGCGATGATGTTAACAATAGTATTTATGGAGTACATGTTCCAGTGTACTATTGTTTTTATAAAAGTGACAGTTTGTAAAGCTGTATGAATGTTAGTGTGGATGTTTGTTACTCTTTCACTCAAAAACTATAAAATAGATTTTATTAAATTTTATTTAACATTAAATTTATTTATCATCGCGACGCAATTAAAACACAACCAGTTACTGGGTAACGAGATACCCTTTAGTTAAAATGGTGGTCAGACTTTCGGGCTCCCGACTACCCGTAACAACTGTCAAAGATCTACTTATGGTAGCTTCACGTGCTTCCCGAGAAACGAACAAGTTTTGGTTATGGAATGAATGGTCAGCCATCCACGGACCGACCTCGTCAAGCGTAGCTTAACCTTCGATCGTCCCGTGCGGCTGTTATTATGTAACATAGAATATGATTTTTGATTTAATTTAGTGTTGTCTATACTAATATATAAGGAGGAAATGTTTGATTGTTTGTTTGCATTGAATAGGCTCCGAAACTACTGGACCGATTTAGAAAATTCTTTCACTTTTGGGAAGCTACACTATCCCCGGGTGACATAGGCTACTTTTTATCCCTGTATTCCCACAGTAACGGGAACAACGCGGGTGAAACCGCGGGACGTCTGCTAGATCAATATAAATGTATACACATCAAAAAAGTCTCAGCTACATGCATGATATTACAAATTTACCATTTATATTAATTAATTTCTAAGTATTTACTCACTCACTCAAAGTGCGTAGGTAAGTAAACTTTTTTGTTATTGATGACATTCTGGCTGGTTGTAAAAAAAATCGATTATGATTTGTTTTTTCATAAAATTCAAATGACGGAATGATGCGAATTTGTTTGAATTGCTACGTCTAGTCTTGATTTTATAATTTTACCAACCATTTAAATAAAGTTGAATTGAATTGTTAGATATTCTTTACGTCAAGGAGCGACGTTATTTGACGGCAGATGAAATGCAAAGAGCTGTAGGGATGTTGCAAGCGGGAAGTAATCAATCTCAAGTATCTCGACATTTTGGTATAAATAAAAGTGTTGTTTGTCGTCTTTGGCAGCGCTACAATAATACAGGGGAACCCGCTGAACAGCATCCAGGCCGTAAAAGGCGTACAACCGAGTGGTTGTACTCCTTTTACGGCCTGGATGCTGTACAGTGTGTGCTGTAATGCCGAGTGGCAAGACCGGGACATACAACTGACTGCAAGACGCCAGCCGATGTTAACCGCTCGAGAGGAGCTCGACGCCCAATCAGGTGCCCACCGATACGTCACGGGAATCGCGCTCGTTAAATGAATGTTGTAGAGAAAGCATAACATGGACCCAGGAACAATGGGATAAAATTATGATTTCCGATGAGTCGCGATTCGTGTTATGGCCTAATACAAGAAGGGTGCGATTGTACCGTAGGCCCTGAAATACTGAAAGGCTCAGGTGCGTTCAGGAAGTTCATCCATACAGCGGCTCAACAGTTATGTTATGGGCGGGTATTATGAAGAACAGGCGAACTGAGCTCGTTTTTGTAAATGGAATCATGAACGCTGAAAATTATGTTGAGGATATTCATAGAGCTTATGTCCATCCATTTGCACAAACCTTTGGCTCCGATTTTACGTTAATGCATGACAATGCGCGTTCACATACAGCTCGGCGAACCAGTGAATACATCCGGGTATTTCCCTCCTCAACCCCATCGAGCACGCATGGGACATGCGCCAGAGATGTGTTTTGAAGGACTTGGACGCAGTGACAACAACCCAACAGCTGAAGGATTTGCTATAATTCCATTGGGAGCGAATACCGTAAGATGACAAAAACAGTCTCATTAATTCAATGAATAAATCGTTGCCGACAAGTTCTGAATAGCAGAGGAGGCCATACTTTGTATTAAATTGTCCTATTCTTTCACAATAAACTCATTTTGTTTAGAAATTTCATTTTGTAATCATTTTAAAAATAAAATAAATGTTATAATGTGAAGAACCATCCTAGAATTTAAATGAGTACATGTTGCTTAGACATTTTTGATGTGAGCATTTCATCTTACAAAAAAATGGTATCTTAAACATAAGGAAAGGAATTTTGCACAAGCTTAACCAGCTCGGTTGAGAATAATAATAGAAATATTATGTAAAAACCTTAATGCAAATGGTGATGTTTAAATACCCATCTCTTGTCATTGCACATAATGCACATACCTTCTAAATTCAACAGATAATAATCTTGATCCTTGCGTAATTTAACTTTCTCTAAAAAGATACGAACATTTTATGAAGTAATAACGTGTTTAATGTTAATTATATTGCTCATTTGACTTTACAGTTATTTTAATTAAGCGTCTACATCAAAATCGGGTTTAACAATTAAATTCTTACAACATTTACTTAATTTTCATATGTTTTACCTAAATCTCTCGATTATAAGCGATCAATTTGTGTTATCTTGGCATTTAAATTAGGTAATACTTTAACCTACTTTGGCATGATTGACTTTATCATTATTATTGTGTTGAAAGTAGCTGCAGTTTTCTTACATATTGATTTTACATCAAAATACTTATTTTTATATTGATTTCACAGTCAAAATCCAGTCAAGTGCACGTTGGCCCACGCACAGTAAAGGGTAATCAATATAAATAATAAATAAATAATAACAAATAAATAATATTGCAGCGTTCAAAGAAGGAAAATCCGATTAAATACAGAAAAAGTCTCTTTAAATGTAAAAAAACCATAAGATGTTAGATAGCCTATCTAAGAAAATTGAAATTATTCCTGCTGTTGTAACTCTAGATATTGATACATATTATTGACAAGCAAGTTGCTTTAAACATTTTATTTATCTAAATTAAGAAATCAAACGGTACTTGACATGCTTATGTGCTCTGATTTATTTCTCATCTTTCAAAATATATAGCCATCCATTGTATGTTTTTCTTAATTACACTATTGTTTAGCAGTACATAGAATACATGTCTCATACAAACTTTGTCTACACTGTCAATAGTTCCCGAGTAAAATGGCTCTGTATCATTCGGACGTACCCGACGGATATGGCAATCTAATTGACAGGCGGCCAGACGGAAACACGGTCAGACACAAAATATAAGGATTTCGTTTTCGTTATTTGGCCACGTAACCCTAATATGCTTGAATCGCACACTTTAATAAAACATTACGCCTACGTTTTTTCTTTAAATATTATTGACTAGCTGATGCTCGCGGCTTCTTCCGCATGGATGTTGGTTACATTTGGCTTGGGTGGGAACCCTCGACCTCCCCATAGCAGTCAGGGCAACTAACCACTTGATCAACAAACCAGTCAAAGTAGTACTTTCTGTATGGATGTTATACCAACTGAGTTAAATTATTACCTCCTACTACTACTTCAAATATTATCTACTACCTACTGTAGTATTGTATGTAATATAGAGACACGCACCGCAGTAGTTCAGTTTAAAATTATGTATTTTTTATCTTTCAAAATCAATGCATTTCTGTAAGGTAGTTAGGTTAGGTAGTTAGGTTAGCTATAGGATAGGTATGGTAAGTTAGGTTAGGTTATACGTATATACACTAAATTTGCACCCCTCCTTCTTCATTCCGTTATGTGACTTTAATCCTTAATGTCGACAATAATAATTATTGTAGAAACTTATTAGCCAAATAAAAATATTATATTGAAATAACTTCGACAATCAGAGAATTTTCGTAACAACTTTGCACCCCCGTTTTACCCCCTTAAGGGAATGATTTTCGAAAAAATATTTTATACGTTTTTCAAGACTTTTAATATAGATTTATAGATAGGCACGCGTTTGATCACTATCTCACCTCATGGTAAGCGATGATGTGGTCGACGATGAAGCAACCTCTCCACTCTTGGCTTAAAGACCCCTAGGTTGTAGTTATTAGGAAACATCGATTCTGGCAGGCAATTTTACTCCTTTTTATTTTATTTTATTTTTATTTTAAGTACCTATTAACTTCATGATTATTACTTTTTTTTAATAATCAACTTTGGATTAAATATTATGTAAATATGTGAGCACCATGTATCTTTCAATACGCTCATCTACCAGCCGCGTTGCTTATTTTATATCACCTATCTCAGGATAGCTGTTTTTTTTCTCATGGTACATCGTCCTCACATATAATCTGATTATGTATACAAATATTGTAAAATCTATTTTAAAAGAGTAAGTATGGAGTTTCTTGCACATCCTTCTTCATACGAAACTACCTTTTGGAATGTGCAACTAGAATCATATTAATTTAATTTATTTGTAAGTATAACGTTCAAAAGTGCCTGTTTTCAGTCCTAATTGAAATAAATGATTTGACTTTGACTTTGACTTAGCTGTACGCACAATAAAGGTGTTCCTTCCCAAAAAAATAGTACATAGGGGTGGGATGTCACCGACGATTAAAAGGGCTTAGAGGAATTAAAACCATGATACACAAGACTTTGGCGTTTTGACTCAACGATTGCATCATTGCCAATGATCTTCCGCGCTCCATGTATTCTATGGAAGTACCCCATGCACGAGATATCATGCTCAGAACGCTGTTGCGATTATCCCATACTCTGCTAAGCATAGACGCGCACCGCTTGCGCAGAGTAGCGTAGAGGCAATCGATGCGCGCCTCCGCAAACATAACATAAAAGGTCACTTTCCCTAGTAACAGAAAATTGCCAGACAAAAAAAACACTACTTAATGACCTCAGTGAAATGTGAAGTATGCCGCCATTTTGAATCAATATTGTAATAAATAAGTGTTCCTTATAGGTCGTGCCCTGCGGCGGAGATCGACAAAGTCATCGAGCGACGTACCGGTCGAATATTACTTGATCGATAATTTGCCATCACATTACTTAAATATTTATAAGAGTTGATTTATGAGTTTGGCATGCTATAGCGACTTGCCCCAGCTTTGCACGGGTTTTACGACAAAACGTAGAAGTTTTACTTCTATATTTTTTTATCTATACTACTTAATTTTATAAAGAGCAAAGATTTGACTGATTGTTTGTTTGCATTGAATAGCAAAACAACTGGACCGATTTGAAAAATCTTTTCTCCGTTGAGAAGCCACACTATCCTCGGGTGACTTAGGCTACTTTTTATGCCGGTATGAAACGGGAACTACGCGGGTGAAACCGCATGATGTCTGCTAGTTTACAAAAATTCACAGCCCTTATACAAATTGTACTAACTGATGAACAAATTAATGTTACCGCCAATTACGTATTAACAATGGACACCAGGCCGGAATGTGATGTATTTAGGGATGAATGGAAGGTGATTTTGTCGGAATGTCTGAAGTACTGCGAAGAGAATGCATGCCAGAGAAATTAGTTTTTAGGATTTATTTTACATTAATTTTATGTTCTGCTTATAGTCAATGTGTGTCTTGTTGTTTTTACTGTCTTTTTAACCCCCGACGCAAAAAGAGGGGTGTTATAAGTTTCACCGCTATGTGTGTGTGTGTGTCTGTCTGTCTGTCTGTCTGTCTGTCCGTCTGTCTGTCTGTCTGTCTGTGGCACCGTAGCGCCCAAACGGGAGAACCGATTTAGATGCGGTTTTTTTATTTGAAAGCAGGGTTTCTTGCGATGGTTCTTAGACATAATTCATCAAAATCGGTTTAGCCGTTTCAAGGTTATCAGCTCTTTTGTGTTAGCTGCCGTTGCTATTTTAGACGTCTAAGGGTATTAACTTTACTTACAAACATATGTGTGTCTTGAAATTTCGAACACCCATGTGTGTAATATTAATAAGCAACATTATGGTGTATTTGGTCTGATGCAGCCAGGATATCTAGCAGACTAATACACTCTTGGGAAAATAACAGCAGATATGTCGTGTTTGGATTCATTTTAACCTGCATTTGATTCTGCACACAATGCACTGATGGCATCTGGATGAGCTGATGCTGCAGTCAGGCTATCCAGCACACCAGTAGGTAGACTCCTGACAAAATAATAGCAGATATGTCGTGTTTGAATTAATTTTAACCAGCATTTGATTCTGCACACAATACCCTGATGGCAACAGGATGAGCTGATGCTGCAGCCAGGCTATCCAGCACACCAGTAGGTAGACTCTTGACTAAATAATAGCAGATATGTGGTGTTTGGATTCATTTCAACCAGCATTTGATTCTGCACACAATGCCTTGATGGCAACAAGATGAGCTGATGCTGCAGCCAGGCTATCCAGCACACCAGTAGGTAGACTCTTGACAGAGTAATAGCAGATAGGTCGTGTTTGGATTCATTTCAACCAGCATTTGATTCTTAACACAATGCACTGAATAATTCTCATAACTGTAAACTCTTTAAAACAAAATTAATGCGTTTAAAAATTTAAAAATAAAAATTAAATTTAAAATTTAAAAAAACCCCCTCCGCAAAAAAGTAAAACGTTTAAAAAGTTAAAAATAACACTTTAGCCATGAAATTTTACGTAACGTCGGGGTACCGTTAAAATAAGTACCTACATACCTACAAGTAATAGGAACATTCCTTACATAAGCGGTACCCCGACCTGAAGTAAAATTTCATGGCTAAAGTGTTATTTTTAACTTTTTAAACGTTTTACTTTTTTGCGGAGGGGGTTTTTTTTTACGGTAATTGGTTTCTCTTTACCGTTTTAAATAAGTAAATAAATAAATAAATATTTTTAGCTTTTTTCCTGTTTAAAATGAATCAACTAGGTAGATAATTATGCACCAGAGACAAACAGAATAACATGCTAGCACTATCTAAGCATGGTAGTAGTGTGTGGTGTGGGTGGTTGTGTTGAAGTGTGTGTGATGAGTTGAAGTGGTGAATGGAGTACTTTTATTCAATACTAATAAACGCACCTGTATTCCCCAGAAGAAGGGTTCGGCAGTGGTGTACCTTGTCGCTCAACCACATTTCGCCAGATCATCTTATCGTCAGTCTCATGTAATAAGGGTGAGCTTTTTGAAATTGACTGGGCACAAATCTAGACTCCGGGTTTCTACTGAATCCCCAAAACTATACTTCGCCAAACCCTTACATCAAACCTTTAACCTCATGCTGATATGCACTTAGTAGTTAGTCGCTTACAATCACTAGACCAATGGGGCAGTTGTTTATAAGTTTAGTATTATTGCAATAAATAAACAAAGTTTAGGGAATAAGTTATCTAAGTAATTGTAAAACCGTGTGTTTTTTTAGAATAACAACGCAATCACACAGACATACAAAAAGCCCCTTATTTTACATTTACACAATATACTTGTACTTTATAGACTAGTTGATAGTCCTGACTTCACTTGGTCGTTAACAAATTTTTTGTAGGAAACTTTCTTGAGACTATAATATTTTTATTTATTTTCCTCTTAAACTTGGCTCACGTTCTATCGTTTTTTATAACTTTAAGCAACTTCGCGGATCTTGTTTCGTTCATGAATACAAAGAGAACGAAGTTTTTTCTTGTATTAATTTCATAAAAGCGAAATAAGTATAAAATTGATGTAGCATAACATAACATAACGCTTGTAATGCCCGAAGAGGAATACAGAGGTGTAAGTACCTGGCGTAAACCAACGTTTCGCCAGCTATGTTCAAGTCCCATGTAATTGACGGGCAGCCTATTGCCATCAATCGGGTACTAATCCAGACTCCGAGAAATTCCAGTTATAGAAAAACTCGATTACGGTTTGCCCGACCCAGGCGTCGAACCTGGGACTTCATGCTCAGCTGTTGCCCTTGTGAGCACTTGACCAACGAGACAGTAATTAAGAAACAAAACACCTCCGATTCGGCTTGACCGATTCTTTTAAAAGTTTGTGTGAATATAGAAGAAGGGTTGTGTTATATGAACTCTCACATTTAACCACTAGGTACTCTTCCATGTAGGGACATCTGAATGAAAAAGTACAAATTCCTAATTCCTTTTTTTCTGATGAATATTCAGTAGGAGTATTAGTATGTAAACTAATAAACATTATATAAAACTAGTAAATTAATTTTAAGGAGGAACAAAATTGGCCGGGGCAGCTAGTTATCTTTAAAATTTAGCAATCAAAAGTTCTTTCGTTCTTTTTATAACAGATGGCTTGACATTACATTTTGAAATTGTCATTTTTTTTTGACACATTTACTACTCTGACATGCCTCTTATTGTAACATTAATATTTTCATTAGCCAAATTGTGGTGTCTCTCTTCCACAAATGCCATAGAGAAGAGTTGAAGTTGAGTTGAATATTTTTGTGTAATTGTATCAATTCTAGCATAGTATTTATATTTTTATATTGTAATAATTTATTGTGTACCTGTAATTTGCACGCCACATGTGGCAGAATGTGATGAGACCTTTATGTTATTTGAGACCTTGTATTGTACCATGTTTGGACAAATAAATGAATTTGAATTTGAATTCTTTCTGCTCACAAACGAACGAGCATTTTCTGTTATATAGACAAAATAATGTCATGTTCATAATATCTCACCGTTGATTATTTCAAGGGCTTCATTGTGAGGTCTACTCACACCAGATTGCGATCAGTCGTGAACTTTAAACGGGATTAACTGTCGGTATGCAGTCTGTTTTATATCCTTCTAGTGTTCATTATTTTTACTCGGTAGAGTAGAGCCAAGTTATGTGATGACAATTCACTGGAAAAAAAATAAAAATATAATAAATATTTCACAACTTTCACATAATGCCATCTAGTTACATACTAAGCAGAGCTTGTATTATGAGTACTAGACCACTGAGAAACATACTTATTTAGTTCTGCATAAAAACCTTCATAAATTATAAAAATAAAATTATAAACTATACCCAGGCACAGAACAAATGATCGTGCTTGTGATGTGTATTCTTCCTTTTTTGTATATTTTATAAATTATTGTGTGTGTGTGTGTGTGTTTTAATGACTGAAGTCAAACAAATATTTTTTCTTTCTTTCTTTTAAAATTAATATTAATTAAATTAAATTATTAATCCACAATTTTTACACAACGCCATTTAGTCCCAAACTAAGCTTGAGAACTTGTGTTATAGGTACTAAACAGCTGATAAACATACTTATATATTTCTAAATACATACATATAAGATAAGTAAATTACACCCAGACACAGAACAAATTTTAATGATCGTGCTCATCACACGAACATTTTCCCTGGGTGGGAATCGAACGACCTGCGGCATAGAACTCAGGGTCACTAACTACTAGACCAACAGGCCAGTCAACTTTCTTTCTTTCTTTTGCTCATAATATATTATAAAGATTTGTCCGGGCCACTGACCAGTAGACCAACCAGGCCATTTAAAATTTCAGTCAAAGTTTCATTATAGAAGCAATTACTAACTAAGTAAGTATTTCATTATCTTGTCGAAACGTCCTACACAATTTTCTCTCCTACACAGATTTACGTGATTTAATTAATACTTAAGAAGTAGGGACTTTGTGTATATGAAACATGAATATGCATAACCTACTAGAGTCTTACCTAAGGAAAACAAATTCGGAAACATTGCTGTATTAATTTAAATATTAAAAAAAAACATTTAGTGTCTGTCTCTTATAATTTTTATTCGTGAGCATCAATTAAATTTATGAGCACAACGTTATTTGACTATTTGCATACTAATTAACTCGTTGCTTATGTAATATGTTGCAGCATTTGAATATGAGTATTAATATGAATTATAGGAATACTGTTTTATTGAACTTTGTGCCTTTAAAGTTGTATCTATAGCTTGAAGCGTGATGGTTAAGTTGACGTATTAGTAAAGTTGTATTAACATAAACAAATAATAAATATTCATAGTAAATATTTCACAACTTTTTCACACAACGCCATTTAGTCCCAAGCTAAGCTAAGAGCTTGTGTTATGGGTACTAAACAGCTGATAAACATACTTATATAATTCTAAATACATACATACCTACTATAGATAAATTACACCCAGACACAGAACAAATTAACGTGCTCATCACACAAACATTTGTCCTAGGTGGGAATCGAACCCAAGACCTCCGGCATAGCAGTTAGGGTGACTAACCACTAGACCAACAGGACACTCATAAACGTAACATAACATTATGTCTCGGAATGGTTAAGCAGAGGTATACCTGTAATATACACCAACATTTCACTAGTTATGTTTAAATCCCATGTAATAGGGGGCGAGCCTATTGCCATCAATCGGGCACCAATCCAGACTCCGGTCTGCTACTGACAACTCCAGATGGAAAAACTAAATGGCACTTTGCCCGACCCGGGGATGGAACCCAGGACCGCTTGCGACCACTAAACCAGTGAGGCAGTAGCTGTATTAACTTATCAAATAAACCTTCTTCCTAAAACGATTGGATTCTCAACTAGGTGAAAGTTTAAAAACTTAACTTCTGCGTGCATAAAACCAAAATGTCGCCGAACTTGGCGCACTACCACCATGCCTAATTATAATAACAAGATCTCAATAATTTATTTACTTCGAAAAACGGTTACCATTAACTCGATACAAGCAGTAACCCACTTGTTAACTTATTATCGATAATAAACGCTTTTTCTTTGCTATAAACATAAGAAATTATGAGCACGGTGACCTTAAGCGTCAATGACGAGGACATACAATACTTACTATCGGCGACGGGACATCACGAACAAAATTTTAATGAAAAACTTGTGTCCAAATGGACACAAGTCCTTAAGATTTTTTTAGAAAGCCCCGCTGCCGCTCCAATATTCATACAGGGTATAAGGGACAGCCCTCCTCAAACTGATAGGGTGCATTTAGCTCCTGATTTCGAATCATAATCCACCGAAAATTTTCTTTTTTTTTTATAGTTTTTTCAGGTTTTTCAGTTTCATTTCAATGTATAATAACATTCTCTGAAAGTAGCACTCCATTTATGTAAATAATACGGCCAAAATAAAAAAAGCAGGCGGGCGCCCGAATGCTCGCTGCGTGCGTTTTGCCACGGTTAAAATACATTGAGGAAATTAAACAAATCAAGTTTATTGGTTTCCCATAACGTTCGTGAAATAATTTCTTGTACCGGTCATTTTAGTATAATATACTGAATTCACCACATCAATCTGAGGAGGGCGGTCCCTTACACCCTGTATATTATTCTAGATGGCGTTACTGAGACATGGGATCAAAGTTTTTCTACGATATTTCCTTGACAACCCGCTCTATAGTATTTTAAGTCTCAGGTCTCGATAACATTATAACGTTCATCTTACTATAAGGAGTGGGTAGTATGTAAGTGGTATCGATGTTTATAATGAAGTAATAAATATTTCCGGGCAGTAGCAGCCCGGAGTCTGGATTTGTGCCCTATTGATGGCAATAGGGTCGCTCCCTATTACATGGGCCTTAAACATAACTGGCGAAATGTGGTTGTACTGCCAGGTACACCTCTGCCCAGCCCTTCGGGGATTACAGGCGTGACGTTATGTGTTAATAAATATTTCAGAACGTCACCTAGTCCCAAACTAAGCAGAGCTTGTGCTATGAGTACTAGACTACATAATATTGTACATAAATTACCACCAGACACAGAAAACACGATCGTGCTCATCACACAGCATTTCGTCTTGGGTGGGAATCGAACCCACGACCTCTGACATAGCAGTCAAGGGCACTAACAACTGGACCGACAGGCCAATCATACATGTAAATATGCCATTCAGAATGCTTTCCATATGTATGTAAATGAACCGTCCAATTTTGCTGAATGAGAGGGATTTATACACAATATATTGCAATAATGAAAACATGTGTCATTACAATTAAGTACGTTTAAAAATTGGTGTCTATTAATGGTCCAGAAGTGGCGTCTACCTTTCATGCACAAGGTTGTGGTACAAATCCCAACTTATACCAATGTGACTATTTTTTTATTTTCTAAAGTTTACTAGCAATGCGGAATGCACGTTAATAGTAGTCAATTTATGTGCTTTCTAAGTTAATCCTACACATCTTTGGAGTCGGTGAAGAAACACATCGTGAGGAAACATCATCGTGTTTAAGAGGCCTTTGCTTTGAGGTGGAACAGGAAGGCAGGTTTTAAAAAAAATTACAGCATTTTTTTAAAGAATTTGAAGTTGAAAAGAATTGTAAGTAGGTATTGTGTCCGAGTCCTGATGTAGTTCTTTTATTACCTACTCTTTAGTCAAGTTCACCTCACCTTTGGGAGATGCAGTAGAAGGGGAAAAATATAAACGAAAGATGGGTTGTGTGATAGGATACAATGCTATACCTACATCGAGGCTTATATTGCGTTCAACCAAATAGTTAGCTCTCATTACGAGTATTAACTGTTTTCTTTTTCGTTTTATTCCAATTTGTAATCGTCCAAAAGTCCATCATTCTCTTTCCGTAAACATCTGACATAAAGTCCAGAAAAGTACTCAAACTAGGTATTGCTCTCCTCTCTCCACGCCTCCAGATATGTTCTTCATAACAACTGGAATTAAATACAAGCTTTACCAGTATTAAATACAATAGAAGTGTTGGTTAATAAGCAAGCGTTACAACCACTTATATTAAACAAAGGCTTTCCCTGGCAGCTCGCCCACAGCCGGCAACAAAGGTCAGGCTTCATTAAAAATTACTGTTTTATCAGAAAACTTTTACACAAAGCCAGCAAGTCGTGTTAAAAGAGGACCAGTTCGATGCTCCAGTCGGCTCGGAGCCAAGTCCAATAAATGGGTTATGAAGGCCTTACTATTATACAGTTTAATTAATGCATAGTTACGCAAATACTGTAAGGTTTGTATTTTTGTCTTTAATACATTGCTTCTTCGGTATATTATTTCCGTTGGAATGCAAATAAGAAAAAATCCTATGGTGCAAACTAATTTTTGCTGATAGGTGTAACAAAAACTTTGTTGCAAAAAATAACGCCGACTTAAAAAAAACACTAAACGGTGTAAAATAACTCTAAATTAGGAAGTCTGTGGTTTTGGTGGTTTTGTCTTACTCATGATGGGCCACCGACTTCCGAATTTAGAGTTATTTTACACCGTTTAGTGTTTTTTTAAGTCGGTTTTATTTTTTGCGATTTTTTTTTTAAATTTTCCATTTTTATTTGTTCCCATACAAATATTAGCCATGAATTTATTTTATGTTGTTAATGGTAAACAATACTTATCATGGTAATAAGGTTATCTACTTATCCCTAATAAATGAAACTTAACATACCTAACTGTCGAAATCTAGGTATATTGTACACATCTGCGTACCCCTCAGAGCATACAGGCGTAATGAAACGTCATGATGTTGTATAAACAATAAATATCCAAGCGATTCCAGCAATCACGACAGATTTGCCGTCTATTTTTGAAGAGTTCCGTTGTATATCTCCGAAGATCAGCACCAGATCTTCACCAAATTAGTATGGAGGAGTATACTCTTTCAAATAAAAAAACAATTTTGAGAATCGGTTCACAAATGGGGGAGAAATCAGGTAACATACATATAAAAAAAATACATACACACGAACATAGAACCTCCTCCTTTTTTGAAGTCGGTTAAAAACCGGCTCAAATTAGAACGTTCGACGTAGCTTTTTTCCAGCTGTTGGAATCAGTTGCCTGTGTTAGAAAGGAAACTGATTCCAACATATGCAGGATGCAGCTTAGTACCAGTATTTTTAACCGACTTCAGGAGGAGGTTCTCAATTCGATCGGTATGTTTTTTTTTTTATTATTATTTTTTCTTATGTATGTACACCGATTACTCCGAGATTAATGATCCGATTTACGTGATTTTTTTTTTGTTCGATGCGGAATAGTTGCCATTTGGTCCCATAAAAATTTAACATAGTTTGATTCGGTAGTTTTTATTTTATGAACATTTTAATGAAAATTTAATTTATCTTTGAACAGTTTTGTGTATGTAAATGCACCGGCCACGCTGAGATTTATGTACCGATTTAAGTGATTCTTTTTTAGTTTGATGTGAAATAGTTGCTTTTTGGTCTCATAAAAAATAACATAGTTTGGCTTCGTAGTTTTCATTTTAAGAACATTTTTATTCATGATTTTTTTTTTCATCGAAATCTGTTTATTTCTTTGTATGGTATATTGAAAGGAATGGAAAATAATGAATCATCTACCTACTAAAAATAAAACTAAAAATTGTAAAATAAAAACTTTTTTACAAAAAAAACAACCGACTTCTCAAAAAAACTAACAGGTGAAAAATAACTCCAGTTTCGGAAGTCTGTGGCTTTGGTGGTTTTGTTTTGTTCATTATTGGCCACCGACTTCCGAAACTGGAGTTATTTTTCACCTGTTAGTTTTTTTTTGAGAAGTCGGTTTTTTTCTACTAGGAACGACTGCCTATCTGACCTCCACAACCCAGTTACTGGGTAACCCCTTAGTTAAACTGGTTACTTACTGTAACTTACTGTAATAAATATAAATTAATAAATATTTTACGACTTTTACACAACGCCCAAGCTAAGCAGAGCTTGTGTTATGGGTACTAAACAAATGATAAACATAGATACTTATATATATTTGTAAATACATGCTCATCAAAGAAATAAAGAAAGAAAGAAAATACATTTATTGGCAACACCTGGATAAAAAAAGACACAAAAATGGCATGTCTCACGGCTGCGCCAAAAGAAATTTATCCTAGGTGGAAATCGAACCCTCGACCTCCGGTATAGCAGTCAGGGTCACTAACTACTAAACATACAAAAAAAAAAAATGACGTGTGGCACTCGGAGACTGCCACGGTAAAGCTATTGATATCATTTTTTATCAACTCCTCTCCTCTCCCCTTCCCCATTCCTCCCCTCCCCCACACCTCCCACACCCCTCCCCTCACCGCTCCCTCCCCTTCCCTCAACTCTCCCTCACTTTCCCCTCCCTTCCCCTCCTGTTCCCTGCCTCTTCCCCTCCCCCTCTCCGCTCCCCTCTCACCTCATCGTTCCCATTCCCCTTCCCCTCCCTCTCCTTCTCCACCCCCTCTCTCTGTCCTCCCTCTCCACTCCATTCCCACTCCCCTCCACATTCCTCCCCTGCCCCTCCGACCCCTCTCAAAATCCCCCCTTCCCTCTGACACAATCTCCCCCTCCCCCTCCCCTCCCCCCCTGCCCCTCGACTCCTCTCACAATCCCCCCTTCCCTCTGTCACAATCTCCCCCCTCCCCCTCCCCTCCCCCTCCCCTCCCCCCTGTACAGGCCAGTCAAAACTTCTACTGGGTTAAGACTACCCGGAACGACGGTCAAAAATCTACAAATGACATCCAGGACCAACGGTTTACCGTTCTTTCTAAAGCACAAGGGTCTTGATATGTTTTCATAGGTCACCCGTTCACGTTCTGACCTCAGCAAGCTTTACTTTAAACTCGATAGCGACAAGTGCGGTTGTATTTATTTAGCCATTAGCACAACTAATTAAGAACTTTTCTAATTTATTCTAAGAACAGCTATAACACATTCTCGTGTAATCTTCTCGGTGCATATTTAACTAGGTGGGTAATATTGTCACCAAACTGGTTTTCTTTCCTCCTAACCATGAACTTGACCTCAAAACTGACGCATAACAAACTGGTGTCTAGTAACTGCATCGTTAAACTAAACTGAACAGGTTTTGTTATTTAATTAAAAGTTCAATCACCTCGCGGAATATGAGTCAAAGCTGTGTTTTTAGTGAGTTATTAAATTAGTATTGTTGATAAGAAAGTACATAAACGTACATAACATCACGACTCTCGAAAGGCTAGGCAGAGGTGTACCTGGTAGTACACCCACATTTCGCCGGTTATGTTTAAGTCCCATGTAATAGGGGGCGAGCCTATTGCCATCAATCGGGCACAAATCCAGACTCCGAGATGCTATTTAGAAATCCTACTAAAATTATAAACGCGAATGTTTGTGAGTATGGATGGATGGATGGATGTTTGTTACTCTTTCACTTAAAAACTACTGAATGAATTTTAATTTATAATGAATGAATGAATGAATGATGAATGTATTTTTATTTACTGCCCTTATCACTTTTTAAGAATAAACTGAGAATGTTTTTAATTAGTAAAGTATATTACAATGTTTCAGATTTTTTGAATGAGAAGGACTTTTCCATCCCGACTTCTAATATAAATAATAAATAAATAAATATTTGTATAATAATTCGTTATGATAAATAATTTGCTCACTTTAACATCACTATTCTGCATGACATTGATAATTAATAATTCGATTTTACTAATTACAGTTTAATTAAGTGTAAAAATTGACATTGTATACTTTGTGTCTTATTTGACATCTGAAGATAAATAATTATCTTATGTTTGTTTATGAATAATTTTCCTAATGTTCCTAATAATATTTGCACACCTCATATGGTAATAATACAGTGTACCTACTCTATGAACATTCTGTAACATCCTCTGAACCTGTGTTATGCAATAAATGATTTGATTTGATTTGAATTTAATTTTTTTTGGTACGGAGTTAGCTGACACCCTGGATAAACACATAGGCTACTTTTTACTTTTTACACATTGGCGACTGGCCTGTTGGTCTAATAGTTAGTGACCCTGACCGCTATGCCGGAGGCCGTGGGTTCGATTCCCACCCAGGACAAATGTTTTTGTGATGAGCACGATCATTTGTTCTGTGTCTGGGTGTAATTTATCTACAATATGTATGTATTTAAAAATATATAAGTATGTTTATCAGCTATTTAGTACCCATAACACAAGCTCTCAAGCTTAAC
Organism: Euplexia lucipara; assembly: GCA_921972225.1. Classification (NCBI taxonomy): domain Eukaryota; kingdom Metazoa; phylum Arthropoda; class Insecta; order Lepidoptera; family Noctuidae; genus Euplexia; species Euplexia lucipara. Next base: position 779,978 of record OV179152.1, on the reverse strand, counting down.
TTGGGACTAAATGGCGTTGTGTGAAAAATTGTGGAATATTTATTTTATTACTGTATTTAACCCACAGTATAGCACCCCTGTATGTAACATTGGACCTACGCAAGTGAAACCGCGGGACGTCTACTAGTTCCACATATGTACGAAAACTCAACAACGCTATGCTCGATCCGGGGATTGAAACCGGGACTTTAGGTTCAGTCAGGTTTTTTTTTAAATTCTGTCTGGTGAGTGAGTAGGAAATACTCATGGACACCCAAGATACAAATAAATCATATTCACATTGTTTCCTTAAATGTTAGTTCATTAAATAAATGTTTGACCGCACATTCAAGTACATAATGTCAAACACACTACCTTACCTAACTGGCGCGGTCGGGTCACCTTACGTCATCCACTAATATTTGTATGGATACAAGAAAGTGTTTGTGATTGTGTGTTATTTCAATTAAGCGTTTTTTGTAGAAATTGACGGTTTGATTTAAATATTTGACGAACAAACTTTGAACTAAAGCTGTTGCACATCTCTTTTAATATAAAGAAGTCATGTGTGCCTCGAATAGTAGTCCTGCAGGTTTACTTACGGTATTTCCTTTCGTCGGTTTCAGTGCTGTCTAAGATAATGTGAAGCAAAATAAAAAGTCACATCAGTACTTGACCGAATTTAAACCTAAAACCTCATAAACGACAGGTGACGAATCAACCACTGGGCCGTCAAGACATTGATTATGATGACTGAGAATGATAATTGGTATATTATTACTTGATTGGTTTTGAACACGCAACCTAGTCTAAAACTCGAGGAAGTGGCGAAAGAAGTCGTTTTTGGAAGTGACCGAGAGATTAATATGTCGGTAACCAATTTTGAATAAATCTACGCTCTTTGACTTACAGTTACGGAAAAAAGACTCAATGGTTAACTCAAAGAAGGTCACAGGTTAGTTAACAAGAGGTTCTCACGTAAAACCAATCAACATTAATTGTGTAGTCATCAAAATCTATTGCATTTCATAACTCAGCATATTGACGGCTCTCAAACTATTAACTATTGTAACACTTTGCCAAAATCGGAAACTGCGAGTTACAAGCAGTCTTACGTCTCGATGGATATTTTAAAAACAAATAAATACTTATTTTTATGGTAAATTGTTAGTCTATTTTGTTATAGGACTTAACATTATTGTATAATTATTATCTTTATCCTAAAAGGGAAAATGTATGTTTTTTCGCACTTGAATCAACTAAAATTGTAATACAATTTTAAGAAAAAAATATTATGTCAAACCATTACCTCGCACTTATGTATCAATATCTAATGCGTAGGTTTTTGTTTTTCTTCATCAATAAAAGTACATATAAGGAGCCCTGGCTACTGCTAAGAAAAACCATATAACACATAAGAACTAAGACGACGAAAATTAAGACGTTAGGAACCTAATTATGCGTTAACGCCTTGTGAAATATTGCTTTTTATTGTGCTTATGGCAAGAAATTTAATGTGTCAAGATAATATAAAGAAATCGACTTATTAGTACCTATTATTATGTCATGTATTTTACCGATCAGTCAAACACCCATTTAAAATCTATCTGCAATTGACTTTGTTGAATCCTTGCATACTTACTCTTTTTGCTTCGTGCTATATTGACTAGCCTGTTGGTCTAGTAGTTAGTGCTCCTGACTGCTATAGCGGAGGTCGTGGGTTTGATTCCCACGCAACACAAATGTTTTTGTGGTGAGTATGACCATATCTTCTGTGTTTGGGTGTAATTTATCTATAATATGTATGTATTTAGAAATATATAAGTATGTTTATCAGGTGTTTAGTACCCATAACACAAGCTCTGCTTACCTTGACCTAAACCCTAAAGTTGTCTTTTACTGTTCAAACGCCTGTTACCATTTCGGCCATGTTGTGATAAGCTTTAATAACTGCTATTTTGTACTATGTACGAGTAAAGTTCCTTCCATTTTAACACCAAAGTTAATAAACAGTATGATTAGTGTGCTTTATTAAGACAGAAATCGCATTAAGTAAAAACTTACTGAGATTTCAAGCTGTTTGCTGAGAAAAGAAGTTTATAAATGGACATAGATATGTTTCTAATGATCTTTCATCCTTGCTGAAGGGGTTATTAAGGCATTCGCGGGAAACCCCAATTAAGCAATGGACAACCTAGTAGATTGCACTGCGAGAGAAAAACAAAAGTTAAAATTCGTTATGTTACTAACTAGCAATTAAATAATAGCAATTAAAATTGTCACTCCAGAAAAAGAAAAAGGAAAACGCTGCACCCACTACTATAAAAAACAAACCGAATATTTTGAAGAAAAACACGAAACTAACATATCCTCCCCCAGAACGGCTCGTCACCGCGGGGGATGTAGACGACCACCCTCCAAACCTAAAAAGATACTATATATCTACGTTCAATCTCAGATCATTGGTAAATGAAGCAAGAGTAGTTGAACTTGAATACGCTTTATCGCAAATTAATTGGGACATTATTGGTATAGCTGAAGTAAGAAGACAAGGTTATAAGATTGAAGACAGGGGGAGATATCTTCTATACTACTATGGGGAAACAAAAGGGGAAAAAGGTGTTGGATTCCTAGTAAAAAAACAATGTAATACAGAAGTACAAGATTTCATTGCAATATCCGAAAGAGCTGCAGTTCTACAGGTTTGTATACATGGAAAGATATTCTCCATAATCCAAGCATATGCCCCCACTAAAAGAGCCACTGAAGAAGAAATAGAAAACTTCTACACCGATCTTGATAGAGCTATGAATAAATGCAAAAGAAATATTATATTTCTAGGAGACATGAACGCAAAAATAGGATTCCCAAAAGAAAATGAAGAATTAGTAATGGGAAGGTATGGCTATGGAAAGAGAAACGAGAGAGGGGAAATGTTTATAAAATTCTGCCTTCAATACAACCTAAAAATTTCTAATACAATTTTCAACAAACCTAGTAAGCTTCGGTGGACCTGGAAAACACCTAATGAAAAATCAAAGAATGAAATCGACTTTATAGCTACAAATGTCACAAAAAATATACAAAACGTAAACGTGATAAATAAATTGCATCACCCCAGTGACCATAGAATGGTTAGAATTACTCTAAATATAGAAAAAAACAGAAAATCTCGTGCTCACTATCGAGGAAAAGCATGTACAGAAAACGAAATCGAAAATAAAGACCTACCGTCCCTGTCCGACTGCGAAAATGACAGCGTGCACCAACTCAACAAGAAAATAGAGCTATTTTTACTAAAAGGCTACAAAAATCAATTTAAAGACCCAATTGAAAACAGAAATAAAGAAATTATAACAGAAGAACTAGAAACTTTGAAGATCGAAAAACACATATTAAAACACAAGAAAAACAAAACAAGGCATGAAAAGAAAAGACTGAGTACACTATACAGGACAATACTTAAAAAAATAAAACAGAACATTAAAACGAGAAGACTAGATACAATTAGCAAATTCATAGAAGAAACAGGCGGGATAAAAAAGGCTTATAAAAAATTAGAAACTACCAAACATGTCATGACACAACTCCAAAATGCTTCAGGAAACACCGTCACACACAGGAAAGACCTAATGGCGATAGCTACACAGTTCTACAAGAACCTCTACACATGTGCAAATAAAAGTCACGAGAAACTAATATCTCAAAATGACACCCAAGAAACAGTACCATCTTTTTTAGAAAGCGAGATAGAGGTATCCATAACAAAACTAAAAACAGGAAAGAGCCCAGGACCTGACGGAGTCTCAAACGAAATGATAAAAGCTGCGAAAGAAAAGCTAATTAAACCACTTACAAAGCTCTTTAACTGCATCTTATTAACAAAAGAACTTCCAGAAACTTGGACATGTTCGGAAATAGCTCTACTTTATAAAAAAGGAGACCCCAAACTAATATCCAATTACAGGCCCATCAGTCTCATATCCTGCCTGTATAAATTATTTGCATCAACCCTACTAAGACGTATAACCACGAAAATTGATGAGAACCAACCCGTAGAGCAAGCGGGATTCATGAAAAATTTCTCTACCAATGACCACATACACACACTGAAAATAATAATCGAAAGATACATGGAATATGACCTCCCCCTATACGTTGCTTTTATAGATTACTCGAAAGCTTTCGACACAATTTCACATGACTCCATAAGGCGGGCTTTAAGCCAACAAGGACTAGATCACGACTACATAGAACTTATCAAAGCGATCTACTTGAGAAGCACAACTAGAGTACGTCTAGACTCAAGAGGCCCAACATTCCAAGTAGAGAGGGGGTAAAGCAAGGTGATCCACTTTCCCCAAAGCTTTTCATAGCAGTCCTAGAATCCATATTCAGAAATATCGACTGGAATAATACGGGAATAAATATACATGGCAAGTACCTTTCACACCTCAGGTTTGCGGATGACATAGTTTTGCTGTCGGAAAACCCACACACACTGAACCAAATGATAGAGTCCCTTAGTTATCACAGCGAGGCCGTAGGGCTACAAATCAACTGGGACAAAACAAAAATTATGACCAATCGTGAAGAAACACCCATAACTATACAGTCCAAACCAATAGAACACGTCGCAGACTACATTTACCTTGGTCATCTAATATCAATGAAATCCTGTACAGAAAAAGAAATCGATCGCAGAGTGAAGAATACGTGGAACAAATACTGGGCTATGAAGGAAATCTTTAAAGGCCCCATACCCATAAAACTGAAAACGAAAGCGATGAACATCTGCCTTACGCCGGTTCTTACTTACGCATGTCAGACATGGCCTCTTAAGAAATCACTCTTAAATAAAATAAGAAGCTGCCAAAGAGGAATAGAACGGAGCTTCATGAACATTAAATTAAAAGATAGAGTTAAAAGTTCACTCATAAGAAAAAGAACAAAGGCGAGAGATGCGGTCGAACAGGTGCTGACACTAAAATGGAAATGGTCAGGTCACATTCAAAGAGCTAAGGATGAAAGATGGTCACACATTATTTCAAATTGGTACCCCATAAACAAAAAAAGAAGAAAGGGTAGACCTTCTAAAAGATGGAGTGACGACATCATTCAGATAGCCGGAGCCTTATGGCCCAGACGGGCAAAGGACAGAGCCACCTGGAACGGTTTGGAGGAGGCTTTCACCGCAATAGGCGGCCCTTACACCTAACATTACTAACCTTACTTAAGTACATAACTAACATTACTAACAAATAACTAAATAAGTACAACACACAAAATATAAATGTAAGGGATAAAAATAAAGCTAATAAATAAATAAATAAAATGTTACTAACTGTAATGTCAAGGACCACTCGTCTGGAGTTTTATAAATAAAAAGCGCACGTACAAAAATAAATTGTGAACCAATTAACGTATTAAGTACTTGCAAATTGTAAATAAAATACCAAATCGTTGCTTGACTCCTCTAGAGGTACATATCATACATACCTACATTGTACCTTTTTATTAATGATAGGTTTGCGTTTGATCACTATCTCACCTGATGGTAAGCGATCTCGACGATGACGCACGCCTGCCCAAATGTAACCTCTTCACTCTTGACTTGAAGACCCCTAGGTTGTAGCTATCAGGAAACACCGACTCCAGAAGGGAATTACACTCCTTAGCAGTACGCACAATGAAGGTGTTCCCAAAACGTTTAGTGCGTGCACCTACAAGGTGTTACATGAGTTAACGAGATCATACACACATCATACATAATCCCTGTCTCCTGTGAGAACGGTTACACAAAGGCATGCAAGTTGCAAGTGATCATTCATCATAAGAAGCTGTTGTTTGTACAAGCTGTTGTGCTGAATGTCTACTGTAGACTAAAGTATTTCTTACATAATTCTTGCGGTCAGTTCCTCTGACATATAATCTGACGCTATTAACATACTGTCTTCATTAGTTTGCGTAATTAACAATGAAATAAATAGAGTGCATCTGATTGTTATCGGAGCTATTACTGGTTACAAATAGGCATTGTTTTGAGACGGCTCTCGCTATATATTGTGGTTGGGAAACTAAGAAACTATTTACTCGGGACTTAACAAATAATTGTATCTTATCTCTTGTAGGAAAACCAGAATACACGTCAAGCGGTAGAGGAAAATTGGTTACAAAGAAAATCTATATTGCAAGAGTTACTTTTCGAGACACATTTGAATTTTACACTACACTCACGTTCAAAGACATCCCATCTTAGGGACAATAATGTTTATGATCGTAAAGTTATTATTTCTCATCCGGGGTACAAGGGGTTTATTATTTAGCAAGAATTATTAGGCCTGCACCGTTAATTAGGTGATGCGGTAAAACTTAAAAGTAAGTATAAGTAGTTAGTTAAGAACTTGCATTTAATAAGATGTCGATAGCCATGTGGCACGAAAAAGTAAAATGTAGTCTTTACAAAATGTCATAGGGTGTGATCTTCTTATCGTGTGGTTAGTAACTAACCTGGTGTCAGAGTTTTAATGCCGCCCATGGGCCTCTGACTTGGCATCACATGCACTCGAGAAATATATCTCTCAGGCATGCCGGTTTCCTCACGATGTTTTCCTTCACCGTATTTGAAGCAAGTAATAATTATACAATTCTCAAATTAATCCGAAAAGTCAGAGGTGCGTGCCTTGGGTTCGAACACGAGACCTATGATTTGGCAATCCACCGGTCAAACCACTAGGCTATCACTGCTGACTGCTGATGACGTTGGGTTAATGTTATAATTTGATTGATATCTTTTATTTATTTATTGAAACATGTAAATTGTACAGCTTAAAACTTAATAATAAACGAAGTCATAGTCGAAAGAAAGCCATATTGTAAATGTCGTTGCATTATGTTGACGTAGAAGCCTTTTTGGTCTCTCATAGTTCTTTTTTAGGGTGCCGTACCCAAAGAGTGAAAACGGGACCCTATTACTAAGACTTCACTGTCCGTAGTGTCCATCTGTCGGTCTGTCTGTCACAAGGCTGTATCTCATGAACCGTGATAGCTAGACAGTTGAAATTTTCACAGATGACATATAAAAACCGAATTAAATAAATATTTAAATGGGGCTCCCATACAACAAAGACACGTGCAGGTCAGAGTATTATTTTGTAATCCACACCCAGTAAAAATGTAGGTGAAGTGAAGACGAATTGAGCTGTCCTTCCAAACTAGGTTATGCTAGGCATTGACAGTTCATTTCACTCAAGTTTTCACGGCGTAACTGAGTAGACCGACAGGTAACGTAACACTATGCTTGAATTATGACGTGGGTAAGTTATACTAGACTTGGTTTGTCCCAGATTTAGCTACAAAATGTGCTAACTCGTGCGAAGTTCAAGTTTTCTTGGACAAGCGCCAACTTCCAGCATATTCTGACGCAGACTGAAACATATTAACACTGGATATAGGTATTATTTTATATTAATACTAACTGACCGAACCACACGTTGCTGTGGTTCAAAAGTAAACTTACACTGCCGTCTGGTAGAATAATAATATTCCACAACTTTTACAAAACGCCATCTAGTCCCAAGCTAAGCAGAGCTTGTGTTATGGGGAACAAACAACTTACAAATAAAATAACATTAGAAACAGCATCTCAGAATTAGAAATAAATTAAATTAACACTAAAATAAAAAATTAAAATAAATAGCTAGTAAAATCAAGAAAAAACAAACATTAAAATCATAAATTAAAATTAAAACAAAATTAAACAAATGTAAGTAATGCTATACAAGATGTCAAACCAATAAAAAAAAATAGCCGTCAAATCACTAATACAGTTAGCAAATAATTAAAAATACCTAAATAAATAAGAAATGAAAAAAAAAATAATGAAAAAGGCATCAAGCTTTTGACCCAAAAATTATGAGAAAATGCTTAAGTATCTATGTATTTTGATTATGTTACTTAATATTTGTACATTTCCTAGCAGTCCATAACTTTTGCGACTCTCTGGCTTTTAAAAACAAAGCTATAGATAGATTCCAAAAGAAATTGACCAATAATAATGAAGCAATTTGTTCGTCCGACATTCAGACACGAACATCCAATTACTTATGTTGTTATCTTTGAATCAAGAGGCGCCACGCACCGCGCCTGTGTCATGAATGGCGATTAATTTCAAACCTGCGCGGGCGCACGCTGATGAGTTACATCACTAAGCAATGGGGACAGGGTGCTAAAAAACATCTGATTATGACATTTAGTAACTATCTTTTTGTGGTATATGTTATTGAAGAAACTAATATAAATAAGTGTTAATTGCAATTGCAATTAGCTTCCGAGAGTGAGGTCATAAGAGTTCAAAACGTGGAGATTGAAGATTATACATTAAAATATTTTTGCTTGCCTAGATTTCTGTAGGACAACGACCTCGCTACTCTCTTTTGTTCTTCCTTGTATATGGCTACTTGAGGCTAGTCTTTATCAAAGGGGTCCAGCTAATCTCGTCATCTCCACCTGAGCCTGATATCGCGATGTTGATTAGGGGCCTTCCATTAATCTACGTCACACAATTTTCATGGTTTTAGACAACGATATTCTAAGTAAAAAGGTGCAGGTAGGTTATAAGCGCTCAGCAAGCGACACATTAAAATGTGGCTAACTAGCCACACTTGACCTCAGTGTCGCCCCGTCAACGGACGCGTGAGTGCGTTAGTGTGTTGGTTTTGAAGATCGAATTGTGTTTAGGTAACCTATCTACGCCTTTTTACTTATAATATCATTGGTTTTGGACCCCTGATGTGCACGTCACATATTTTTTTAAAATAATAAAATTAAAACAGCAGTTAGATCGCGTTAATAATATTTCAAACTTAGTGGAGGACGAGGAGTGAGGACGTACGGGAGGCCTTAATCCAGCAAGTTTTTAGTATATTTAAAAAAATAAAAAAATGGTTGAATGTTACAAGCAATGGGTACCTACAAAAACTTCGTCAGTCACAGTTACATCCTACGAATATTTAATTGCATGTTCTTATTTCTCTTACCATTTATCCACAACGCGTATAAGGGCTTAAACATTAACGCAACTGTCATTTGTAGGCGAACCATAGACGAGACTATTGTGTGAACTGAATACACCCATCGAATTACCCTCAAAAGCGAAAGGCGGGCGTTTTAGGGGACTGTCTTATGTAATTTTTGACGTTCAAAAAGTGCTATCCTCAGCCTAATTTGAATAAATGACTTTTGATTTTGATTTTTGATTTTGAATGGACCTCATTGCAATGTGCCGTTGTAACTGTTTTGGCTACCAAAATTAAGGAAAGAAAAATTAAGGTAAACATTTGTAAAGGTTTTTGTACCATTATCTTACAGTTGTATGGGAGCCCCGCTAAAATATTTATTTTATTGTTTTTAGTATTTGTTATTATGGTGGCAACAGAAATACATCATCTGTCAGATTTTCAACTGTCTAGCAGTCACGGTTACAGACATAACCTCGAACACAATCTGTCGACAGACAGATAAACGGACATTGCAGTCTTAGTAATAGGGTCCCGTTTTAATCCTTTCGGTACCCTAAAAAATACCTGTGCGTGGCCAGAAAGGCTCCTTCTACGTTAGCATAAACCTACGACATTTGCAAAAAAATAAAACCAAAATAAAATATTAACCCAACGTCATCACGCCCTATAGCATTTTGTAAACTACCTATATTTTACTTTTACGTGCCATATGGCTATCGGCATCTCATTAAATTTAAGTTCTTTTAAACCCACTACTTATGCTTACTTATTAAGTTTTACCGCATCACCTAATTAACGGCACAGGCCTATAATGCTGCTTACCTTGCTAAATAATGAACCCCTTGTACCCCGGATGAGAAGTAATCACTTTGCGAACATAAACATTAATGAGAACTAGTTTTTTTAATCACCACGTCTTTTACCTTCAATAATAATAAGCTGTTTTTTTAATGATATCAGAATAAATTAATATATGCATAGTTGTGCTGTTATCATTGTTTCCTTAAAATGTGATTATGCATCGTTTTTGCGTTCCATGAGTTCCACGACACAAATTGCCGATGCCATCCGAATAGCCGAAAAACTCTAATGAGGATGGGTAGGCACTGTAGGCAGTCCCGAAGAAACTATCTGTCTCGGTTCCCACAACGAAATTTATCAGAAAATGACAGTGAAGAAGCTGGAAAAATACATCATTTTTACTAATGTACAGGACTGAAAGGGAAGTTTCAAGTAAAAGAAAATAAGGTAAAACTTAGGAAAAGAAGAAGAAGAAGAATCATCCTGGACAACGTAGTGTCGAAATTTTTCGTCAACATTTCCTAAGTTTTACCTTATTTTCTTTCACTTGAAACTGAATAAAATCATTTTTTCCAGTTAGAACAAAAATTTGAACTCTACCTGCAGCTTCATGAAGCTAAAGATAGGTATTAGATTCCTCACTAACGCATCTTCCTTCATCATGTCACGAATTTGTCCGAACAAAGCGATGACGTAACGGCCACAATGACGTCACAACATAGCCGTCTCGTAACTTATAAATAGAGACCTCTTTGATAGCTGACCCTTTATCATTTCATAATTTATGATGTAGGGTCACGTATTACATAGGTGAGAAAAAAGAATGTACGAGGAATTTGGAGTTTTGTGTGAATTATTTTGACCCTAATGACCTTGTGGCATACATAAGACATGATAGATACGACTATAAAAAACTTTTTTATAAAAAAACAACCGACTTCTTAAAAAAACACAAACAGGTTGTTTTTTTTGTAATATAGTTTTTATTTTGCATTTTTTAGTTTTTTCGTATGTAAAGAAAGACTTTCAAAACTTGAAAGTATCATTGAAATCGGTAAACAATTGCAAAAAAAGTTCTTTCTAAATATTTATCTGTTCTTTCTAAAAAAAGAATTTTGAAAGTCGGTCCCTAAAAACCCTACTAAAAAGTACAACCGAATTAAGTACCTCCTCCTTTTTTGAAGTCGATTAATAAATAATCAACGTTCACACAACGCCATCTAGTCCTAAACTAAGCAGAGCTTGTGCTATAAGTACTTAAACTTCTTGTTATCGTTTCGTTAGTGATTAACGTGACAGGGTTTTTGTCGCCCATGCCTCTGATTCGGCTTCACATGTCTTTGAGTAATTATCTCTCAGGCATGCTGGTTCCCTCACGATGTTTTCCGTCACCGTTTTTAAAGCAAGTGATAATTATACAATACGCATATGAATCCGAAAAATCAGAGATCTTTCTTTCTTTTTTGACGATCCGCCGCGCCGGTCACACAACTAAGCAATCACTGTTTACTAGACCAGTGATAACTTATATATTTCTCATTTATACATATTACACCAAGACACAGTACAGGTGATCGTGCTCTTCACACAAACATTTGTCTTGGGTGGAAATCGAACCCACGACCTTCAGCTCAGTAGTCAGGGCCACTAACAATAATAGGTAAAAGCTAATTTATTTATTTTATTTATTTCACAACACATCTATCATAACAGGTTACCCCAAATCGGTAGTGTGGCATTCTACAATATTATACTAGGTACTAAACATAATTACTTGATAATAACACATTACATGTAATGCAATTTTTGTAAATTCATTCAGGGAACAAGAAAATAAATCTAACCTTATTGTATATCTATTTGATTAGTTATGTACCTATTGTATAACTAATCGCGGAAAGAGGAATGATTAGGGGCTTGTGGTTAATTAATAACACCCGCCCGGCTCGATCAAATGTTAAGCTACGCTTGCCGAAGGTGGCCCTTGGATCCATTACATATTAAGACCCCTCCGTACCTTGGAAAGCATGTCAAGAAAGCAGTCATTTGTAGATCTTTGATAGTTGCCACCTCACGGGTAGTCAGAAGCTCGAAATTACGGCTAAGAAAGGGATTTTGTACTAGCCAGGAACTGAGTTGTGATGGTCGAATAAGCATTTTCTTCATATCACATACTGATATTCAACTGCATCCGACCGCTGTCCCCTAGACAGTTGAGTAAAGGCCAGGCAGAAGGTGAGAAATTGAAACTATCACTGTCCTCATACACTCCACTACACAAATGATTTGGTAAGTATATAAAATAATATTTTAATCTTTACCTACATAATTATACATCATCTATACTTACTTGATATTTTAAGAGATAGTTTGTGAGTCTATGGGATTGTGAGTGTAACAGGTTGTACCCGTAATCTCTGGATCAACTAAACCGATTTTGAAAATTCTTGTAGCAATTGAAAGCTACATTATTATCTTGTGAGTGTCATAGGCCATAATTTATCCACGCGGACAAAGTCGCGGGCAAAGTGCTAGTACTACATCAAGTATTGCTTATTATTTGGGTCACAAATATTAGCCTGTTTGTATGACCAGGGTTACCAATCAACATGAATTCAATAATGGTCAATAAACAGCAAATATAACCTTCTAATTTATTCTCACTTTCCTACCATTTAAATTAATGTATAATAAAATTTTATTGCTCTATAAAACTACTTTAAATATTATAAAATCGCGGAATATTTAATTAAAAGTTAATTACTACTAGTCCTACGAGCTTAACACCCGGAGCCTGCAACGAAAGAGAACAGCAGTGTTTTGACTTGTGTGTAATTTAGACGCGACGATACCTTACGGTTCAGAAACCGAGTGATAAACAGCTCTCATTTAATTAGAGATTCCAAAAACCTATCTATAATTTGTGTCAAAGTCCTGAGGTAACTTTCAAGATATCGAGATTATTACATCTTTACCTTTCGGTTGCTACATATTTTTTGTGGGTGTGAACGCGCGCTATTTGATTTAACCAATACAGGCAGCGCTCGGTCGTACAGTTATTTTATTCTATGGTGGCGTATTTACCTCGTTAACATTTCAAATGTTACTCATCATAATATTATATGCGACTCCTGTAAGATATTTTTTTTAGATTATAATCGAAAGCTATAGTAGGTAATGTCAAAATCTATTCAATGTGAAAAGATTTTCAGTATTCATAGAGCCTAATGTGTTTTATGCCGTCAGAGATATTGTTATTACATTTCTCTTCATCATCTGCCTATTCCTACTCTGTTGAGTCGGCTTCCAGACTATTTAGATACCGCTGGAAACCAGTACCTACCTTACATGGCCTTAAATGCATATGACCATCATAGCTCAGTTAGTGAGTGGCATGATAAGTACCTATTGCAAATAAATAATAAATAAATATTCCACAACTTTTCACACAACGCCATTTAGTCCCAAGTTAAGCTTGAGAGCTTGTATTGTGGGTACTCAACAGCTGATAAACATACTTATATATTTCTAAATACATACATATTATAGATAAATTACACCCAGACACAGAACAAATGATCGTGTTCATCACACAAACATTTGTCCTGGGTGGGAATCGAACCTACGACCTTCGGCATAGCAGTCAGGGTCACTAACTACTAGACCAACAGGCCAGTCAAAGACTGGTAGTCAAACTTTTGGCTTTCTGTTTCTGACTACCAGTAACGACTTTCAAAGATGAACGAATGACAGAGGGACCAAGTGCTATACGTGAGGTACGGAGGAATCTCGATTTGTTGTAAATCGAGATTCGACCCCATTCACCCATTTTTGGACTGACCTCGGTATGCGTAGCTTAACTTTTTATCGACCAGTGCGGCTGATAGTATTTAAGCATAGGCATATACTTCTTATCTTATGCATCTCATGTATGCTAACCAAATGTATAAGGCTTAAAACTTGGGTGAAGAGCTATGCAGAGATGTATCTATCTATTAGTATATCCCAAAGACATTCAATACATAGGTATTACCTTAGATATAGACCGGACATCAGGAACAAAATTTTCGTCCTGTGAAACATGTGTCCTGCTGGTCACAAGTCCATGAGTTTTTTTTAGTACGCTCCGTGGCCGCTCCAATATTCATATATTATTCTAGATGGCGTTACTGAGACATGGGAGCAATCGGGTTTTTCTATGACATTTCCTCGCATGTCCGCTCTATAGCATTTTAAATCTCTTTGGTATACCCATATTTCGCTAGCTCCATGCAATTGCGGCGACCCTATGTTTTTAAAACTATTATTGACATTAGTTTTATCAAACCCCGAGCAGACGCCGGCTTCCGCGATAAATAGGTGCTTAATTTAATTGTGTCTGAAATCTCGGCAGTTCTCGAGTTAACTGTGCATGCAGACTCCAAAGGCTACGCAGGAATTCCAGCTAGAAAACCCAATAACACTTTTCCCGACCCGGAAATCGAACTCGAGACGACCCTTTGCTTAGCAGTACCACTTGCGAGTCCTAGAGTAATCAGGTTAAGCAAGTAAGGCTTAAAACACTTCAAGAACCCATTATTGAGGTCTACCAATATCTTTAAGTCACTTTCTCAGTCCTCTAACATCCCATTACTATGACCATAGATTTTCACGTGTCTTATGTGACATGTAAACATTGCTTACTTCACCATTGCGCCATGGCAGGCTGCCGGTGCGCGTACGCATAGAATTACCCTACTGACTGAACACTGATCAAAGTATTGAGGCTAACATTATATTTATATGCTAAACTAAGTCGTTTTGGTGCGCGTAAATTGTTTTATTTATGTTTTTGGCAATTCCGTTGTAGAGAAATGGATTTGAGTGCGGATGTGACGTCAACGAAACATACATAACAACCAAAATAATACTAATCTCTTTTATTTAATGGCGACAGGTTTTAGTTGGGGTGGTAGAAACTACAGAATGCTACGATCCTTATATTCCTCCTTTTGTTTCAAACACTAATTGATTGAAATAAGACTACTCTTAAGCACTTTTGAACGACATATTCGAGTTAAATTGAATATAAAAATGATTCTAGTACCTACCTGACCCCTTTCAAAAGGTAGTTTCACATGAAAAAAATAGGCAAGAAACCTAAACCAGTCCTTAAAACTAAACGTTTACGATCATACATCTAGTCATACACGCCCGCCGGTAGTAAGTAAGTAGGTACTCACCGATCCGACCGATCTATCTGAAGAACATCACCAATAAGCAACGAGTAAATCTTTTTAATGCGTCCCGGCGTTTCCATAAATCCGACTTACAAAGGAAAGGTTATAATTAGGTATAATAACATCCATTCGTGCCACATATTACATAAACCCAAAAATAACGTAACACCTCTTAATAAATACTTTCCATTTATCTTAGCATTAAATGTTCTTAAAACATAGCCTCTAGCTAGATACCCAAAAGTAGTAAGGTAACATAAAATTCGCAGGCGTTCCAAAACCATCAATCAATCATGTTGGGACGTGGTCTCCGCCCGTACAGGTCACGTGGGGTCAAAAATGAAACAAATGCTAAACAATGACCAGTTGCCTTCACATTGATTTCTCTATTAAGCAATACGGGTCATAATATTTACAAGCTTCTTTTTAAAGTTCCTACCTAATGACGTATTCTTCTTTCATAATGAGCCACACTGTCTACAGACTGACTTACAAAGTAAGTAATTAGCAGAAGTAGGTATTTTTATATTCGATCAGTATTCGATATTGGCTATCTGTTATTGCCAAGATAGCCAACAGCCCTACTGATCGAATATTATTTATCGTTTATTTCTCATTACTAATAAATAACGTATGAGGGTATATATTTTTTCAACGGATCTCGTACTATAAGCACTATTGGGAGTATTTATTGTCGTCTTAGTAAAATGTAGGATAGGCAGATTTCTTCCATGGCATAAGCCAGTGCGACACGCAGAGCAGTTCCCAATCGATTAGTCACTGTGACAATCGTGCCGTCACTAATTATAAAATATAGCAGGAGGCAATGATATTATAAGTAAAAAGGTGTAGATAGGTTATACGCGCTCAGCAAGTGACACGTTAAAATGTGGCTAACTAGCCACACTTCACCTCAGTGAGGCGTCGCGCCCCAACGGACGCGTGCGTGCGTTAGTGTACCGTTTTTGAAGATCGAATGTTATTTAAGCAACCTATCTACACCTTTTCACTTATAATATCATTGCCAGTAGGTATATATATAAGACCCTGACCATGTCATCAATAACGTCTAAATTGACCTAGACCGTGAAGAGATGGGCAAGACTTTGGCAGAGTCGCCCGACATAATATCATAAAATCAGCGTATTTTTACTGACTTGCAAGTGATTCCTTGGCTTATTTCATTGTGGTATAGGAGTAGATCCCACAACAATAAGGAATATAATGACGTGAAGATCTTTAGAGTTGTATTATTTTATTTTACATAAATTTTATGACGATTTATTTATAAATATTGAGTGTTTTATTTTCTGTCTATTTACTGTAATGAGTTTTTACCGTAGTAAATAAATAAATAAGTGAAATTTTATCGTGAACGAAGGATAGAAATAAAATCAAATGTTACCTTCTGCTTCCCCATCTCATAAAACTGCCGCATTTTGGGGTAGCTTCCAATTCGTTTCTTCTTGCTGCTAGAACCACCTGCCATTCCAGCCATCTCGTTTTCACTCTGTTAAAACAGTTAATACTTTTAGTCTATAGTTTCTTATAATATTATAAAGAAGAAAAATTAATTATTGTTTGTTTCTTTGCATTGAATAGGCTTCCAAACTACTGGACCAATTTCAAAAAATCTTTCACCGTTGGGAAGCAACACTATCTCCGGTTGACAAAGTCTACTATTAAACCCTGTATATTAACGGGAATGGGACCAACGTGGGTAAAACCGCGTGAAGTCTGCTAGTCTTAAATAAAAACATAACCTACTGTGTACACACGAAGTCTGGTCTGCACGAAGTCGGCAGCGGCATAACTTTTCACTCTTTCTCGCGACCAACACAGAACACCATTACACTAATACACACTACACATTTATACACAAAAACGTTACACTATATCAAAGAGATATTAAATATGGGAGTACAATACCCCGCACAACTTTTGTAAGTTCATTTCTTGACAGAACTACTATTTTATTTTTTTGTAGGTAGTTTTATAATAATTCAATATGTTTTCTTGTTTATTGACAGTCGGCTATAACTAGCGACTTTTTCCTTAGACCACAGATAATTATTTATTCTGCGGATTGACAAGTTATTGATACTTACTATTATTTTTTACTTTTTAATTTTTAAACTATAGTGTCTGTGGCATTACAGTGGGCCCTGTCAGAATATCAGCGCCGAGGTATTAATTATTCTTTTTTAAACTTGAGACATATTTATATTATTTATTTCCCATTAGAAAAATAAACTCACATATAAGTAGGTATATAAGAAATATTACTTATGTTTTCATTAAATTATTTTGACGGACGTAATACAAAAAGAAGATATGCAGGGTACCTATTAGAAAATAGTTTAGTCTGTAAGTTAATGCAATAGTACACACAACTGCACACGCAACTGAAATTAGCATATCTACACTAAGGTGCACTTGCCATATGAAAAATATGAAATGGTAAGTAAATTTTGCATTGTTGATCATTTTTAATTGCTTAAATACCAAGTGTATGTTCGTTCATAATATGAAAAGAAAAAAACATTTATTGGTGATTCTATTCTATTTTATAATATTTTTTTCAGTACTATGTATTTAAGTATATAATTTCAGCGTGAATCTAGGCCTAACTACGACTGCAGACAAGTGTAAACCATGTTGCGGTTAATTTGAAATATTTTTTCAATGTCATTCTTTGCCCATGGTCACGTAAACTTCTGACTAACTCTAAACATATTTGTTAAATCGCGTCCCGCCCGTGTCGTGGGGTATTACCAGCTGGGCCTAATAAGTGGGTGGTATGGCAATGTGTAAATAGTAACAATAACTCATCGGAGGTCGTTCTGAATAACTGTTATTATTTTTGTAAGCCTAAGTAAGTGCGTGTGAGAATTATTATAAGGGTTCCACTTACAAAGAGATTAAAAATACAAAGTGTGTTGTGTTTGCTTTTCTAAATACTAAGCAAAGATAATGCCTTCTTCATCATAAAATTAAAATGTTTGTATTTCATTCACATTTCACAAGTTGTGTTTAAGTACCAATGTTAAAGAAAATGGTGTGTCCCCATTAACGGGGTACAAATCCAGACCTTGACGCTCTTTTTGGGAAATTATAGATGGAATAACACAATGTGTAGCGGAAGAAATTAATTAGAAATTACTTTGCCCTACCTGGGAATCAAAACCATGACCTCTTGCGACTACGAGAGGTTTTTCATAAATATATAACCAATATAATTACAGCTCCGGATAGTCCCCCAAAACAAATAAAAAGGCTGGTAAAATCTTGCAAAATACAAGATTCTGTTAGAATAATAAATTAGCATATCCATTAGTGTTTCAATCTCCTCTTACTTATTACATTTAGTTTCCTATTAGATTCCATTATCTTAGAAACCAAATCTTAGAAAGCTTTTTAAATAGGATCTGTGTACATTATTAAACGCGATAAAGTATTGATTAATTAATTAAACCCCAAGAGGAGACCGGTGTCCGCGCTGTCATTGTCTTTCAGTTGTATCTAATTGACACGATTGAAAGGTTAAGAGTATTTGTAACAAAATCTGATATCAAACAGGCACGTAGATTTCAGACGAGCCTTTGACGATACCTCACCACGCGCAGGGTCTTATTGCGACATTCTCACGACCTATTTGCCTAATTTAGGAGCTAATCGTTTATTACTGTGGCTAATACTTGGCCCCATTATGCGGAACCATAAACCCTCATTGTACCATAACTGCTCTCCATATAATGACATCACACGTTGCGCTCGCTCATCACGCGAGCGTTCGTATTGACCTTTATAGCTTGGACCCTACTTGTGGAGTTTCGTCATAATGCCTGCAGCTATTGCTGACTTTACGGTGGTTTAGATTTGGTGTAACTGTAACTAGTTCACGTATCTTTTTTTGTCAGTGAGGAAGCTGTCATGGATTTCTTTCACCAAGGAGTGGCTGTCAGACTCCCACTGACCTCAATCGCATTAGTGTTTCGTCGGAAACGTGCGTCGGGAACTGAGAAAGTGATTTCCACTACCCCAGACTCTTGTCTGTCTTTTGCGGGTCTCGAGTGAAAGAGTAAAGAGCACTCACCACCATCTTAACAATACACTTTTTACTAAATACAATTATTTTGAATGCGGGAAGACGAATGTTCCCAAGCCTATCGCCCCTGCATCCGTCTGGTGGACTAACGATTTTGTTTACTGTCTAAATATCAAAGTTTTTTTTAAGTATCTCGCCGAACTTGGAGTTTCTTAGCCCTGCATTATGTCGCTGGATGTGTCAATTTATCCTGCCTATTGTTTATTTATTGTACCACTTAGTTTCATTAGGTTAAATTCGTTTTGATTTGTTTTTATTTGAATATTGTTTCAAAAAAGTTTAAGTGTGGACGCAGAGTTTATAATAAGTGGTTGTTACACTTTATTCTGATGTATTGCCTATGTTTAAATTAGTTATACAGTATACATACATACTAGCAGACACGAAGACATTGCTGCCTAAACTATTTCTCATATTGATATTCTACCATGCACCTTTTAAATACAAACCCACGATTTAAAATTGTTTTACGAGAACCGAGTCTGTGTTTCAAACTTCGCTTCACAAGCGTAGAGATTACGATAGTAATCTAATGTAATCGTGACGTATTTGAAAAGATTTATGAGCTGTGAAAGTTACGTGTTAATCATTGAGATAAGTTCTTTTATTTTTGTGAGTTACTACTTACTGTAACGGAGCCGAAAGGTGATCCTCTCGAGGTTAAGGTGAAACCTCAGCTTAATAAAGTAAAATGAGTTAAATTTAACTCCTTAAAGATGTAGATACCAACGTTAACTTAATTATTTTACACCGAGAAATTATGTTAAGGCTATTTGTCTAAGTAACATCGACCAACAAAATGTGTTATGGTTTTAGAGATAGGTTGGTTTTTTATATCGATTCAATGACCAATTTCTTAATCGTTTGCGTAAAAGTCTGTTTATTAATGCTTTCTATCGAGTACTATTACGGACCGGGACCCTCGATCCACAATGCCGATTGTGGCAATGCGGAACAGGCCAGGTAAAGGTGCAGCATATATTTTTAATACATATTTTTGCGGGAATGTCGTGATAGCCCAGAGGTTAAGACGCCTACCTCTCATGCACGAGGTTGTGGTTCAAATCCGGGCAAGTACCAATATGACTTTTTCAATTCATATGTACTTTCTATGTTTATCTTAGACATCATTGACATCGGTGAAGGAAAAACATCGTGAGGAAACCTGGACTTATAGTTAATATAAGTTTGAAATCGCCAATCCGCCTTGAGCAAGCGTGGTGATTAATGCTCGAGCCTTCTCTGTATGAGAAGAGGCCTTTGCCCTGCAGTGGGACAGTAACAGGCTGGTATTATTATTATTATTTTTGCGGGAGCAGCATAAAATTAAAATAGCTTGCCTCTGCAGTTGTCTGCAAATTATAAAAATAAATAATCGATCAACAAGAAGGAAGTTTCATGCCAATTTTATCCATATAAAACTACCTTTTGGAAGAGGCTACTAGAATTATTTTTGTATTTTATTTCACCATAAAGTGGAGCCTTTTTAATGGTCTAATGAAAACAAATTGTTTGACTTCGTCTTTTTTTACTTGAGTCACGAAAGTTTGCGACCACTTTACGATGTTGACACCGGTGTACATGGTGGCAGAAATAGGAAAATGGTGGAACTTTCAAAGACCGGAGTTAGCCATTACCTCAAACCACCTCTCCATCTACTTCAATGATAATAATAATTTCTTTATTGCCATAAACAACAGGTTACAAACAAATGTGAGACCATGGCTCCAGAGCTAGGTTAGAGAACCTGTATTTCAAATATTACTTGCAAAAAAGTGATGGTAAATTAAATATGACTTCCCATGCAACACGCGTTGCAACATTACACATCCATATCTCACAGAATGTTGCAGTAATTAGCAGCATTACGTTATGTAACGTTTGTAACGAACATTATGGACGGTTGTTACTTCTTTTAAGCTGTTATTAGGAATTAAGAAGGCCAAGGGGTCAACGACTAAATATTTTAGAATGTGTAAAGATATTTTTACAATAACTTGAAATCTGTGTTTCCAGACAGACATAGGAGTTTGCAAATCGTGAGTAATATCTTACAACCAGTCTTATCAAAAAGCGGGCGTTTTCCGTGGTCCACCTGCGCAAGTTCACGTGGGTGTTCCAGGGGTTATTATTTATTCCCGTAATTAACCTTAGTTAATTTATTCTGCACAATAAATTTCGTTGGTACGTCACAGGAGAAATTTCTTGGCAAGGTTTTATAAAAAAACGTCTGACATAAAGTATTTTCTATTAGATTTTACAATTGCACGCCACAACACTTAATAAGACCTACGGTAAATATGTGCATAAGTTTTTTTTTACACATAGGATGCCCTCGTAAATGTTTTATAGTCAATGTTTTGTAAATATGTCGTTGGTGTACCTATATAAATAAATAAATAAATTAAATCCTACTAAAGTTAAAAACGCGAAAGTTTGTGAGGATGGATGGATGGATGGATGTTTGTTACGCTTTCACGTAAAAACTACTGAATGGATTTTAATAAAATTTGGTATGGAGTTAGCTGACACCCTGGAATAGCACATAGGCTACTTTTTATGCCAGTATTCCTACGGGAACGGTACCTACGCGAGTGAAACCGCGGGACGTCTGCTAGTAATACATAAAACACTTCACTTCGATACCTAGAGATAGGTCAGAAGCAAGATTTAGGGAACTGTCAAACTTCAGGCGCCCACTGGATTCTTCCTATTAATGATTTTTAATCCTTATATCACAGTAAATAATTGCAACATTCCCTGCTCCATTGACAGATTACTCGGCTGTCACCGCGGCTCTCAATCATCATGCCAGGTTGTCGCTACTGAGACATACATGTACACGCTCTTAATCACTCAGATAATAATCTTAATGAACCAATAAAATATGTCGTGACTACCTTCCGAATTCGTAATTAATCTTATTCGTACAGACGGCCATTTATCACGATCGTCAAAAATAAACCGGTCGGTGGAACTTTCAACTGATTTTGATTAAATTTATTATAATTTGCATCAAAATGGAGCATTTTTATCAGATAACTTTTGTAGGAAATGTTAATGTTAGTTATGTCATAGATATAGAGCTGCACCTTCGGCACACGTAGTCATTAGAAAAGAAGTTTAAAAACTGAAACCTGACTACTAAAAAAATCACACTTGAAAAAGTATGAATCAAGAATATATGCTCTTTAGAGGATATTATTTAAGAGGATGGCCGCTGTCGTATGCCTCTTTGTCCTTAAACTTATGATCACTTACCACTGTTTAAACGTATTGTTTTTTTATGTCTTTCGGGGTTCAGGGGCGATGGTCTCGGGGTCATCCGTCGCCGCACACGTATATGGCGGGAGTTAAACGCATCACTCCCCTCGCTGTCTTGGCGAAGCCCGCACGGAAGAATCTTCAATACTCAATACTCAATTCTTTATTGCATTCCACAATGTAGGCTTAGGTGGTACTTAAACATTTCAAGAAACAATCATGGACCCAGTCGGGCACAGCAAAAGATACATAATCTGTTCCCATGACCACCGCCACAGGTGTGAGACGAAACAACGGGGTGGTTTGCTGTCAGTAAGAGTCTGACAGACTCCACGGAGGACATCCATGAGGATTTTACAACCTGCAACAAAAAATATGTGTTCACATCACTCAAGTTAGGATCGCTCTAGATAGGTCCGCTATTTTTTTTTTTTAATTTTGCATTTTTGGAAAATACTTATGGTGGTTCACACTGACCCACTAACTAATGATTCAGTCTGGACAGAGCTGGATTCTTACTGGTTTAATTATAATCTATACAAAATCTGTCAAAGTACCATTTGTTATTGTTCAAATACACAGATTATAAACGAGTGTGAGACCTAAGGTTTCTTGAAGAACTTTTATCTTTAACATTGACTTGTGAAATAAAATAGCGAATATTAATTTGTTAAATGTAGTTTAATTTCTTAATGAAAATAAAGCAACGTTTATTTAGAGTAAAAAATGTATCTTTATAATTTAAGTTTACCTATAGAACTGATTGTTTCTTTCCAACTGTACCAGTAGGGAAATGTGGTCTAGATTTAAAGCAGTTTAAAAAACCAGTGATTTGGTAAAACAAATAACGATCAATGCCCAAAGAGGTCAGGAGGTCACTTCACACCTCATTGTAACATAAGTGACATTCGAAAAAGAGCCTATGCGGCCTTCATTGAGTGAATGTAGTGTTGCTACCGAGATACTGTTACTGCTGTCCATAAGTAAAGATCAAATACCCACAATCAAACTGCTAATGGTAAAGTTCTTCAGAAAGGTCAGATGCGTATGACTCGCAAAAGTCGGCAACTACAATATGCATATTACACACATCAAAAGTGTCTAGGGATCAACATATATTTTTGCAATAACTTTTCTCCTGATTGATATTAATTAAAATTTTCTTTAAGGATTCATCAAATAAAGTGTTTTCGTTTGTCACAGTAACGATAAACCAAGTCACCTTTGCATTAATCAAGAAATTTGCCATTTTCCTAATAAAGGGATTTTTGACATTTGAACCACTAACATTAAAGTTCGAAAAAAAGACTGAAATAACAGTTTTCTTTTAAATTTTATTGGGTAACTTAAACAATTAATAATCCGTGTTTCTACCGCGAACACTAACAACACAAGAACATCGGTTTGGCATACTCAAAATGAGTTCATCCAAATCACGCTGTGGAATGGCCGCCCATGTTCGTTGCAACAACAAAAAAAGGTCTTCTTGCGACTGGATACCCTCCATATTCGGCAGAGCTCTTCTCTGTAACATATCCCATGCATGCTCAATCGGGTTCAAGTCTGGCGACTGAGCAGGCCAGGGCAGGACATTGATGTTAGCTGCGGCGAGAGTCTGTCTTACAACTCGTGAGGCTTCATCACTGTTCAGGGAACTTAATTAGCGACCAAACAGTCAGAAACCGCTTGCATGAAGTGAACCTTCATTCCCGAAGACCGCTACGGGTACCACCTATAGCAATGCACAATCGTAGGATTCGATATCAATGGGCTCTTGAACACAGAAATTGGGCAGAAGAACAATGGCGTTTCGTGAGCTTTTCTGATGAGTCTCGTTTTGGTATGAGACCGGATACAAGACGTATACGACACTGGAGAACCCCTGGACGCCAACAGCGATTAAAATCCTGCCAGGAAGTCCATCCTTATAGTGGTGGAACCATCATGGTATGGGCGGGTATTTGGATCGGCGGAAGAACTGAGTTGATTTGGATCAGAGGCAACCTCAACGCTCAAATTTATGCTGAGACGATTGTATCAGACGTCATCGTTCCTCTACAAGTGCAAATCGGTCCCTTATTTCAGTTAATGCATGATAAGGCACGACCGCACACCGCAAGAGTTGTAAGACAGACTCTCGCCGCAGCTAACATCAATGTCCTGCCCTGGCCTGCTCAGTCGCCAGACTTGAACCCGATTGAGCATGCATGGGATATGCTACAGAGAAGAGCTCTGCCGAATATGGAGGGTATCCAGTCGCAAGGAGACCTTTTTTTGTTGTTGCAACGAACATGGGCGGCCATTCCACAGCGTGATTTGGATGAACTCATTTTGAGTATGCCAAACCGATGTTCTTGTGTTGTTAGTGTTCGCGGTAGAAACACGGATTATTAATTGTTTAAGTTACCCAATAAAATTTTAAAGAAAACTGTTATTTCAGTCTTTTTTTCGAACTTTAATGTTAGTGGTTCAAATGTCAAAAATCCCTTTATTAGGAAAATGGCAAATTTCTTTATTAATGCAAAGGTGACTTGGTTTATCGTTACTGTGACAAACGAAAACACTTTATTTGATGAATCCTTAAAGAAAATTTTAATTAATATCAATCAGGAGAAAAGTTATTGCAAAAATATATGTTGATCCCTAGACACTTTTGATGTGTGTATATTCCACAAC
This sequence comes from Euplexia lucipara, assembly GCA_921972225.1. Lineage (NCBI taxonomy): Eukaryota > Metazoa > Arthropoda > Insecta > Lepidoptera > Noctuidae > Euplexia > Euplexia lucipara. The sequence goes on along the minus strand of OV179152.1, from coordinate 754,911 downwards.
TTTGAAACAAAGCCATCTAGTCCCAAGCTAAGCAGAGCTTGTGTTATGGGTACAAAACAGCTGATAAACTTACTTATATATATATTTCTAAACTGCCTCGTTGGTCTAGTGGTCGTAAGCGCTACTGCTGAGCATAAGGTCCCGGGTTCGATCCCCGGGTCGGGCAAAGTGTTATTGAGTTTTTCCATCTGGGATTTCTCAGTAGCAGTCCGGAGTCTGGATTTGTGCCCGACTGATGGCAATACGCTCGCCCCCTACATGAAACTTAAACATAACTGGCGAAATGTGGGTGTACTACCAGGTACACCTCTGCCTAGCCCTTCGGGGATTACAGGCGTGACGTTATGTTATGTTATGTATATTTCTAAATACATACATATTACAGATTCACCTATTAAAAAATAACTTTGCTGTGCCCAACAGGGTCCATGATTGTTTCGATGTTTTAACATACCAACTACTTATAATAAGTATTGAGTGAGTGAGTGAATGTGATAAATTACACCCAGATACAGAACAAATGATCGTACTCCTTACAGAAACATTTGTCCCGGGTGGAAATCGAACCCGCGACCTCCGGCATTGCTGCCAGGACCACTAACTACTAGACCATCAGGCCAGTCGGTACAGTAAACAAAGATAAATAAGTTTACCAATTCATTTCGTTAAATTCCTTATCGCTTTAAAGTACAGTTGAAAAACATAAAATATGTTAAAAGGTCACAGTAAAACCATTTTAACACTTAATTTTTTATCATTTTAGTTAAAATTTAAACGTTAAATAATTGAAATAAACATTACAATAAGACTCTTACTGACTGAAGTTTTATTCAGAGCACTTTACTCTCTCCTTTCATAACGAAGCCCTTACAGTGTATTATGTCACCGCTGACATTTACATAATAAGCCATTTAATATGCTTTAAGGTAAGTTACAGTTAACTGCATACAAATTATCTATATGTATACGCATTTACAACATACTCAAGCACCTTCAAATCAGTTATATTTCTAGGTTACATTCAATTTCAACTTGTAAGTAGAACGATAGGAGGTACTATTTGAACGAAACTAAATATACCAATCCGTCATTATTCTAATACTTACTGTCATTAGACAGTACCCCGGAACCAAAGAGATCTAAAGGACTATAGAGCGGGCATGACAAGGAAATGTCATAGAAAAATTTTGATCCCATGTCTCAGCAACGCCATCTAGAATAATATATGAATATTGGAGCGGCAGCGGAGCGTACTAAAAAAAACTCAGACTTGTGTCCGGCAGGACACACTTTTTCGGACGAAAATTTGTTTGTGATGTCCGGTCTATAGGTATTGAATGTCTTTGCCCGGAACAGACTATAGACATTGCATCGGCCTAAACAGACCGGCTGGAACAGAGGATAGATTAATGCCTATAGTCTGTTCCGGGGTACTGTAACACCAAGGTGATGTCATCGTGTTTTTTTCTGATTAATTTCATTCCAGTAATAATGGTTATAGTCGTCTAATATGAATGGAGAATTACTGTACCCTTAAAATTGACGTCATTTATATAGGTTGTGAAGATGGTTCAAGTATAAATGTGGATAGTTATGGAAGTACAGAAAACCTAAGAAAAGATGGATTGTGTAAAAGATGATATGACTCGGAAGGAGGTGATTATTGAGATGATAGCAAATAGAGATGTTTGAAAGAAAAAGACTTGCAAGATAATATGTATTTATGTTGTGCTGATCTATATCTATACTTATAATAAATCTGTAGAGAAGTCAATTCTGTACATTGAAAATATATTCAAAATTAATATTGGAGGATGATTGGTGATCGATACTGATGCCAAAAATGCAATCAGTAAATTTTTTGTCTGTCTGTCTGTCTGTCTGTCTGTCTGTCTGTCTGTATGTGCACGCATGGATAAAAAACTACTGAAGGGATTTTAACCAAACTTGGTACGATTGTAATCCATACTCCTGGGCAGGTTATAGGCTATATAACATAACACTAAGACACATAGGAGCCGAGCAGTGACGATAAATTCGAAGCAAGTCGGATAAAAATATGCGCTTTCGAGCTCCAATCCTCGCATACGTTGATCATACACAAAAAGTATGTATTACAAAGATGTTGACCTTCAAAATATCAACAAAAAAGTTCTCAGTAACATATATCTATATCTTATAAATTATCTACAATAACACGTTTACCTAATCGTTAGGCATTTCTTCAAAGTATATTAAATAATAACGTACACTATTATACTATTTAATAAAATAAAAAATATAGACATCGGTTTATAAACACACAAGATGAAGATATAGATAAACTTAAACCTTAAACTTCCAAATCTCGCCGCGCCAGTATGGTAGCCTACGTCTGCTATACGGTTGATATTTGTTTACGCGCGATGCGGCTCACCGCGGCACCTGGCGGGCGTTCACGCGCCAAAACGTCACTTATTTGACTGTGGATGCGAAGGGACATGCCAAGCATTGTTCGTTCTTATTGAATAAGCAAGACTTTTATTAATTTATTCACCCTTTTCATTAGATTAGATTTAAATTATAGTAGTTTTTAGATATTATTTTGAAGTAGTTTTTTTTTAGTACCTAGATATAATTATTATTTTTATTTGTTTAACTCTTTTTATTCCCTAAGTAGGTACTTAATTACGATTATTATTCCTTATTTGTTTTTTTAGATTTTAAATACAATAGTAGGTACGTAGTTTTGAGATATTCGTTATAAATAGGTAGGTATAGCTACCTAATATAATTAGTTTGTTTTTTTTTTATTCCATAGGTAATTCATACTTTCTTTTTTTTATATTTAAAATGCATGCGTCTTACAGTTGACCGTAAAATGCATGTTTTATCCCGACTTCCCGAGAGTCGGAAACGTTCACCGAGCGACATTTAAGGCTTACAGCTGATCGCGAACGGCATATATTATATCTCGAGAATCTGAAAGATCTAGGTACTTACGAGAATTACGACTTACATGTGACCGCGAAAGGCATGTGTTATCTCGAGAGTCCGAAACGTACTCAGAGCGTGAGTTAAGACTTACAGCTGACCGCGAAAGGCACGATTTGTCTCGAGAGTCCGAAACATATACTGATGAGTTAAGACTTACAGCTGACCGCGAAAGGCACGTTTTGTCTTGAGAGTCCGAAACATTATACTGAGCGTGAGTTAAGACTTACAGCTGACCGCAAAAGGCACGTTTTGTCTCGAGAGTCCGAAACATATTCTGAGCGTGAGTGAAGACTTACAGCTGACCGCGAAAGGCACGTTTTGTCTCGAGAGTACGAAACATATACTCAATATCACGACCGTCTGGCAGTTGAAAGGATACACCTAAGTATGTCAAATGAAAGACGACGAATTGATAATATTTGATCGCAGGAAACGGACGAGCAGCGTGAAGCCAGGCTTTCCGCGTATAGATTTAGACATATTTTTGATAACTTAGATGCACATGCAGAGGATTTAGATGAACCTACAAATTTACTACCGTGGGCCAACAAATATAAAAGTGGGTTCACTTATGCTGTCACTATTGATTACAGATCATATTCGAAAATCGGTGATATGAACGTAGTGTGTTCTTTTTGCAATGCCTCCGCTGGTCTTAGAGACATGTAACTGGAGCGGGTGTTCTTTGTGAAGAGTAAGTATCCACTAAGAAACGATTTTTGGAAATTCAACCCCAAAGAGAAAAAAATTGGAGACAGACGTTCGACATCCACGCAGGCGAAGCCGCGGGCATAAGCTAGTCTAAAATAAAGTAAGATAAAGACAGAAAAATAATGTAAAGTTTTTATATTTATACAAGTAAATCTCTAAAGTGGGGGCACCTACTTACATTGTTTTAAAATAACTAACGAGATCTTGTTACATTCCCAAAAAGGTTCACACAAAGAACAAAAAGCTCCCTAAGTAGGTAAGTAGAGACAAAAGGTTTGATTCAATTATCCTTTCCTTTACAAGCTTCAGTATCTTGTTTCATTTTTATGTTTTCAGTTACAAATTAATGATCCATTTATAACCAACGAAAAAATATGAGGAGGTTTTCAAGTCGATATATATACTATACACTACTACACTAAACTACTTAACTACCTAACTCCCCCCCCCTAACCTACTACCTAACTACTACTTACTATACTATATACTCTGTACTTTACTATACTGTCTGGATTTGTGCCCGATGGATGGCAAAAGGCTCGCCCCCTATTACATGGGACTTAAACATAATGGCGAAATGTGGGTGTACTACCAGGTACACCTCTGCCTAGCCCTTCGGGGATTACAGGCGTGACGATATGTATGTGTATGTGTATATATACTATATATTTTTGTAAGTACAGACACCAGCACATCCATTTACCCCAATGTGTCAAATTTTCCCAATTGAATATGAACCTTGAAATTTGACACATTGGAGTAACTTGATGTGCTGGTGTCTGTACAATCAAGCATAACTTTTCACAGAGTAGTGTATCATCTGCCTGGCTTTTCCCAACTATGTTGGGGTCGGCTTCCAGTTTAACCAGATGGAGCTGAATACCAGTGCTTTACATGAAGCGACTGCCTAGAACTGTCGCATCACTACCAATTTTCGAACTTCTTACTGTCTGTAACGACCGTCATAGATCTACAAATGACAGCCGGGACCTACGGCTTCACGTGCTTTCCGAGGCACGGAGGAGTCTTCATATGTTACGAATGGTCACCCATCCAGGGGCAAACCTCGTCAAGCTTAACCTTCAGTCGACCCGTGAGGTTTGATAATTGTCTTTTCATTGGAAAGGTTATATCTCGAAAGTGGTCTCATATAGAGTTTTCAGAGCTCCGCCGTCATGGCTCTGCAGGAGACCAGCGAGGCTTACTTCTACAGTCTCTTCGATGACACCAACCCTGTGCGCTATTCACGTGAAGCGCGTCACCATCACGACCAAGCACCTGTAGTTTGCGCGCAGGATTAGAGGCGAACGCCCTGCTAGCCTGCTACTGCAAACTTCGATCGCAGGCTGCACACGTCAGTCAGACATAATACACACCGTCGTGTGTGCCGTTTGTGACTGTACAAAAAAAGGCTCTTTTAAAGGCCACATATTATGTATCTGATTAAATGTTTCTTTATATCAGACTTCATACAAAACGTTACCCTATCCCGTCCGTCAAACCTGCATCCCAACACTCAGATTTAAATTCAAATTCAAATTCATTTATTCACGTATAAATAGAGTAAATACAATCGGTGGTTTCCATGTTACATTATTTGGTCTTATAATTCTATTTAGCCTGTGGTATGGCATGTGAATCGTTTTCTTAGAAGTAAAAAAGGAATAAAGAAATATAAATAATGGTTAGTCTTAACCCGTGGTCTTAGCCAATACGTGTCTCCGAAATTCATAGTCTTATATAATGTCAATAAAATAATTATGTGTCTGGTAAAATACATTGTCAAATGCCAATAAAACTCAGTCATTTCTACGTTGAATTAATAATACACAACACACATTATTAAAAAAAAAAATATATATATAGAATCTTTTCCTTATTCCTGTAGCCATTCATTTACCGAGTAAATCATTTTTTTAAGCAGTAGCTCTTTAAGCTTTTTCTTAAATTTTGGTAGGGGGAGATTTTGAATGTCTGTTTGTAACCTATTATAAATTTTAACGCACATAGCTGAGCAATTTTTTTTGAACACCGCAGTCTTTGGTGCAAAATCTAACACTAGTCGCTGACCATGTCTGGAGTTACGAGGGTAGACATTATCCCGTGTATAAATATCACGAGCTCTTACAAATAGATTAGGATTGGACCTTACGAACACACAAACTTCAAAAATGTACATACTCGGCAGGGGTAATATCTTGAGTTTATTAAAGTGAGGTTTACATGACTCATAAGGAGGAATACCAACAATTGCTCTTATGCACCGTTTTTGGGAGAGAAACGCCCGCTGGGAGTCTGTTGAGTTTCCCCATAGTATTAACCCGTATCGTAGCACGGAAGCTACATGGCCATGGTATGCCAACAGTACCGTACTTTGGTTAGACGTAGTTCTTAGTCTGTTTAGAACATATACGAAAGTGTTAACTCTCTTGCAGACTCCGTCAACGTGTCCTTTCCAGTCTAGGTATTTGTCCATGGTGAACCCTAGAAATCTTACACTGGTAGATTCATTTATTTTTATACCGTCATATGAAATATGCCTTGGAACAAGCCAATATATTCATATTACTCAAACCAAAAGTATGCCTCTCTATAATAGTAAGTAGTATGTATGAATGTTACTCAACCGGGTTAAATTATTACCTCCTATTACTACTATTTCAAATACTACTACCTAATTTGGTATTTTAAGCACCATAGAGACACGCAGCACAGTAAATCCCTTTAAAATTATGTATTTTTTTTCTTTCAAAATCAATGCATTTCAGTAAGGTAGTTAGGTTAGCTAGTTAGGTTCGCTTTAGGGTAGGTATGTCGAGTTAGGTTAGGTTATACATATATATTTCGTGATTCTAATTATATTTAATACAAAAGGCTAAGATAAGAGCGCATTAGAGAATCGCTGAGTAATAAAAATAGCAGTAGTAGTAAGTAGTGGTTTATTGTTTTGTATAGAATATTTGTTTTCATCTTACTGTATTTTTAATGGAGAAGGGGAATGGAGATCCCCGGGTTGGACAAAGTGTTATTAAGTTTTTATTATATTTAAATCATTCATATCTGAAATTTCTCTGAAGCAGCCCAGAGTCTGGGTTTGTGCCCGATTGATCTATACATATAATAAGACTTGTAGGGGCGATGAAGGATTGTTCAGTGAATACGCAGGCAGAACCAACACTTAAAAGGTATACAGTATATTTGATAAAAACACAATACAGGGTAAAACACTTTTGGTGGGAGAGAGCGTGAGCCGCGGGGCAACGAATATTATATGCGCGCGTTCTTTCGAAGCGCGCGCGCGACTGGCTTGCGGGCCCCGAGGGCGCCGTAGGCGGCTCGCGACAGCGCGCATGCGCGACGGTCGTACGATGCCGCGTAAACCGTGCGACGGCGCATTTTGCCGCTAAAACTATTTCAATCTAACAGCTGCGCGTTACATACTCCCCCTCTAACCCGAACGAACGTCCTCGTGTTTGGGTTAGCTTTTAGGCCTCCCCCTATATCGTACCTCCCCCTGGAGTATAGCCGCCCTATCTGGTCTGCGGACGAAAGGTAACGTCGCATCAGCCTGGCGCAAGGTCGGTGCCGACACTAGCAGGTGCTTAATCTGCACGAAAGCAGCCTGAGGGTCCGGACCCCATTGACAAACATTTGCTTTTTCCTGTGCCCCTCTCTCAGGTGGCGACAATCTAAAAGGCAGAGAAGCCAGATGTTCCCTAGGTTTGCTATTCTTGACTTTATGAACGGCGAAGTCTGTAGGCGGTCCAACCGAAACGAACTGGGCGACTCTGTCGTGCAACGACCCGTCGAGTGCGGCCCTGGACTTTGGTGACAACCTCCTAACTATATTGGGGCGCAATGATACGTCACAGACGTCTGCTTGTATCACGGCCGCGCTATTCAACACATAAGACTGTACAAACGGAAACCGGTCTCCTGGACTATCAGCGAAATGCCATAACTTCTGGGCTATGTCTAAAATCATACCCGCTTTAGCTATAAAGTCATGGCCTAACAGTGTTCTGGTATCATCACCGGGAAACACCATGAACTCGGTATCGACTCTTCGACTACCTAGGATAACAGGTACAGTAGCGATCTTAACCATTTTCCTATGACGCGAGCCATCAGCGAGCCCGATATAATGCTCGGTCTCTTGGAATTGTATGCCGCTACTGACTAACAACGAATACAACATTGGGCTAGCAACACTATTCGTGGCCCCGGTATCTACTATAGCTACCCCTTCTTTACCTAGCACTCCTATTTTAATCAATGGATGTGACGTCTTAGTAGCAAAATAGTCCCCTTTAACGACATTAAAATCGCTCGATATGGCGGGCGCGGGTTTAATAGAACATGTTCCGCACTTCGACTTTACTACCTCTAGCTGGCCGCATCCATAACAACGTATCGGGTTACTACTCTTACTATCATCTATTTTCGGTTTACTACCACTATCGACTGAATTTGCCTTACGACATTCGTTGGCCGCGTGACCGAATGCTTTGCAGAACGAACACCGAACGCGATTACGTTGCGAGTTTTCATTCGAGTTAGAGGGGAGATTGGGACCAATGGTCGCGCTCGGACTCGTAGTACCACTACAGTCGGTTGTCGTAGGTACTTTCGAGTAATTCGCGGAAACGATCGAGTGTTTTAATTCCGATATCGAATCTTCCGCGATTCTCGCTCTCTCTAACAAGTTATCAATATCGCTAATATCGTCTCGCGACAAACGTTTGCGAATTCGACGATGTAATAGGCCGTACACAATATCCACTAACATAACACTTGGTACCACATAGGGTAGGTTAACCAGCAAATATCGTATCTTTGATATAAACACTTCGGCGCGTTCACACTCACTTTGTTCACACGCGAATACCTCGCGCAGCGTCCTGTACGCGGGCTTTTGCACACCGTAGGCTCCGCGCAGGCGCGCGAGCGCGTCCGGCCACGAGCCGACGCAGGCCCGGGCGCCGCGCCACCACACGGCGGCGTCGCCGGTCAGCATGGAGAGGCCGCGCAACGCGTGCTCGTCGGACACGGCGGCGCACTCCTTGTATACCTCGACTGCATCGATGAACGCCTCCAGTACCTCAGTGTCGCGTGACTGTCCGTCGAACCTCGCGGTGCACTTTGAAAAGTTCCCGCCAGAGGTCGCGGATGCGTTCGCTGTGGGCGATGCCGCTGCTGTCGACGCAAATGCACTGTACTGGTTACCATGATGAAGTGATCGGAGAGATTCCGCTAGCACGCGGTTCGTCTCCGCCTGCATTCTAGCGAACGACTCCATCATGGTAGGCAAGAGCCGCTCGGTATTAAACACTGCGGCGGGCGCGCCGTTGCGGGCCCCGCTGAGCGTGTCGTCGAGGGCGGCGCCCCCCTGGGCGCGCAACACCTCGGGCGCGTCGCTTACGACGCGTGTCTGGGTGAACGCTGCGGCGGGGGCTCCGCTGTGGGCCCCGCTGAGCGTGTTGTCGAGGGCGGCGCCCCCCTGGGCGCGCAGCTCCTCGGACGCGTCGATTGCGACGCGTGAGTTGGTGGCAGCGGCGCCCGCATAGGCGCGCGACTCCACCACTGAGTCGTTGTACTCGTCGGAGTACCCGTCGCTACTCTGCTCTTCCGCGTTGCGGTCGATTGCTGCTCGGCTTGCACGGGTTTTTCGTGGCATGATAGTCTTTATTCACTGAACTTAGGGTTCGACACTGTTAAAGTATTAACACGGCCCCACGTTGGGCGCCACTGTAGGGGAATGGGGGATTGTTCAGTGAATACGCAGGCAGAACCAACACTTAAAAGGTATACAGTATATTTGATAAAAACACAATACAGGGTAAAACACTTTTGGTGGGAGAGAGCGTGAGCCGCGGGGCAACGAATATTATATGCGCGCGTTCTTTCGAAGCGCGCGCGCGACTGGCTTGCGGGCCCCGAGGGCGCCGTAGGCGGCTCGCGACAGCGCGCATGCGCGACGGTCGTACGATGCCGCGTAAACCGTGCGACGGCGCATTTTGCCGCTAAAACTATTTCAATCTAACAGCTGCGCGTTACAGACTGTAAAAAAACTGTGTCTGTACATTGAATATATTTAAAAAATAATAATTGAGGGGGGTTTAGAAACAGTAATAGAGCACGAATCCAAAAAAAAAAGTCTGTCTGTTTGTCTGTTTGTCTGTTTGTCTGTTTGTCTGTTTGTCTGTTTGTCTGTTTGTCTGTTTGTCTGTTTGTCTGTTTGTCTGTTTGTTTGCACACGCTAATCTTCGGAACTACTGGACGGATTTGAATGATCTTTTTTTTGTTGTATAGATATTAAGTCTGGGCAACACATAGGCTATAATTTATCTTGGAAACTGGAACACCTGATGCAGAACCGCAACAGACCAGCTAAACTATAGGCGATACAAAAATGGTCCCATAGCAAAAATTGTTCCACGTGATGAGCATTTTCTGCTGAGAGAATAAATTTGAAGATCTGGAACACCTGATGCAGAACCGCAACAGACCAGCTAAACTATAGGAGATACAAAAATGGTCCCATAGCAAAAATTGTTCCACGTGATGAGCATTTTCTGCTGAGAGAATAAATTTGAAGATCCGGAACACCTGATGCAGAACCGCAACAGACCATCTGAACTATAGGAGATACAAAAATGGTACCATAGCAAAAATTGTTTCACGTTATGAGCATTTTCTGCTGAGAGAATAAATTTGAAGATCCGGAACACCTGATGTGGAACTTCAAGAGCCCAGCTACACTATAACATATATTGGAATGACGTCTTAGCAAGAGTTGTTCAGCCTTATGAGCACTTGCTGTTGACGTATAAAAATCGAAGATCTGGAACACCTGTTGTGGAACTCCAAGAGCCCAGCTACACCATAACTCAAATAGGAATGACGTCTTAGCAAAAGTTGTTCGGTCTGATAGGCATTTCCTGTTGACTTATAAAAATCGAAGATCAGAAACATTTGATTATTTTTTTATATTGAATTAAAACTATCACTAATTTCATTGCATAATTATAAAATAACATAAGTACCTCCATGCGGTGAAGGCGGGAACAGTCCAGGACTGATTTTCGATGACGATGGTATATCGTTGAAAATTAGACTCTACTGGCTAAAACTCCCATTTTTTTATCGTATGCCTTCGGGCTTATGTTATTTGAGTGTTTAATTTCCTTTTCTATTTATCTTCGTTACACGGTAGCTTACCCGGGAACGCAGGGGAGCAGCCACTTAGATTTTAATTGATCAGGTATCATCACAATAAAACTATAACCATGCCTAGAAAGAGGTCAAATTTTTCCCAATGTTCCAAAGGTGCTAAATGATTAAAGACTATAAGATTCCAACAATCTACCGAAGAGCGTTAGGAGAGACTTGATGCTGTTCGAGAACATGAGGCTGCAACTCGCTCCGTGGAAACTTCTTGGGATCGCGAAGCACGCCTGCATTCTCAGCGTATTTACGCATCTACATCCAGGTCTCTAGAGACCAGTGAAGAATATGTGCGCGACTGACCGCTGATCGTGAACATCATGCACTAGGCTGTCTCGCGAGTTGGAGACGTTCACGGAAAAAGCTTGAGTTTTCAGCGTATACGCATCGACTCTAGAGATATGTGGGGGAAGGAGATGCGCGACTGACCGCTGATCGTGAACGTCACGCAACATATTATAGGCTATAATTTATTTTGGAAAATGGAACACCTAAAGTGAAAGAGATATAAAAATGGTGCCATTGCAAAAACTATTCCACGTGAAGAGTGTTTTCTGCTGTGAGACTAAATTTGAAGATCTAGAGCACCTGTAGGGGAACTCCAAAGCTCAGAGACAATATAACATATACATAATAGAAATGGCGTCTTAGCAAAAGTTGTTAAGTCTGATGGCATTTCCTGTTGACCAACAAAAATAAAAAATCTGGAACATCTTGAATTGTCTCGCGCATCCCATTGATTTCCCGTCCCCGGGCTTATAGAATTCGACATCAGATGTTTCAGATCCTCGATTTTGACGACCCCGTTGTCGCAGAAGCTAGTTATAAATAAATAAATATTCCACAACTTTTCACACATCGCCATTTAATCCCAAGTTACGCTTGAGAGCTTGTGATATGGATACTAAACAGCTGATAAACATACATATATATTTCTAAATACATACATATTATAGATAAAAAGACTTACTTTTATTGATGGCAATTGGCTCGGCCCTATTACATGGAACTTTAACATAACCAGTGAATTGTGGGTGTATTACAAGGTACACCTCTGCCTTACCTTATAGGCGCCTTATAGGCGCGCTGTTTTGTATGTTTATGTTGTTTAAAGAGTTATGTAATGGGTGTCAATATAAACAGCATAATAATCTAAACGAAAAAGTCGCATTATCATTAACGATAACGAGGTTCAATAAAATATATCTTTTACACCGCCGCGGAATGGAAGCGCGTATTTGACAGAGTGCACAAACAATAGCTAGGGGAATTCTCGAGAATGCGCGAGAATTCCTCCGAAGATGCGTGAATTTTTGTTTTTTGTCTCGTATTTAGTTTGTATGGCAATTGATATGTTCATTTTATGCCATGTTGCAAAAAGTCGCTTCCATTGCCTTAGTCGCTATTTACAACAACCACTGGCGCATACCATTCTCTGTTTGGTTCACAAAGACAGGTTATTCTCAGACCGCAGCGCATTACAATCGCGCCGCACAAAGTTCCGGTCATTACGGACACTTGCGTTTGAAAGTATCGCACTGACTTAGAAAGGATTATTAACATTATACTTATGTAATTTTGAATTTTAGAAATACATAATGTGTTATGTGTAGTTTGGACCACTTGCAAAAAGTGGTTTATGATTGGTTACAAAAAGAGGACATGTTTAATACCTGATGCATTTTTATTTAAAAAACTTGAATGAAATAACAATTCAGTTCATCAATAACGATGAATATTACATTGAGCATAAGCAGAATTTAAATTACCTCTTTTACATAAATCAATATCTTAAATACTTCGCATTAACCAAAAATAATGTTAGGTAAGGTTAGGAAGTTATAATTTCTTTGAGTAAATACAACATCAAAAATAAAGCTAATAAAAGTAGGATACAATGCAGCATTGCACTACAATGCTGCGACACTAAAATCTTCCTGGCCTTTCCCAACAATATTGGGGTCGTTTTTTTTTTTAATTTTATAAACCAGTGCTTGACTGCAATCCCACCTGATGGTAAGCAGTGATGCAATCAGTGATGGTGAAGCGCACTAGTTTATTAAGAGCCTATTCACTATAGCCTTGAAGACACCTAAATTATAATCGGACGGGAAGACCGCAGCAGGCAAGTTGTAGTAGTTGTGTTGTTGTAGTTTAGCGGAAGGAGCGATTCGACAAAAAGTCCCGTAAGATGAGTTGTTTTCCGAGGCACGGAATGTACTAATAAAGAATGTACTATGTAACGTATTGAATGGTCACCCATCTACGGATCAACCTCTTCAAGTGTAGCTTAACCATCCGACCGACCCATGAGCCTGTTTTTGGAACGAAGTTCTTTGTCGCGCGTTTCGAAAGGGGGCTAGACGGAAAAAATTCAGACGAAAAGTTGTTACGACACTTTTTGTTGTAGCTGTGGGCCGTGCGGCGTGTGCGCGTTTCTCTGTTGTGTGTGTGTTTGTTGTGTGTGTACCAGTTGTTAAGGGATAGGGAGAGGGAGGGCGAGGGAGGGCGAGGGAGGGAGAGGAGGGGAGAGGACATTATGTAAATAACATTTAAAATAGTTTTTTTTTTTTCCTGTGAATGTGAGTACCATGCAGGCTAGATAAAATACATGAGTCCGTAACTGTCTGGCGGTTTTGAGTACTTTTACGTGGCCTACGCAAATGACCGGCAGATAGCGTCGTGTGGTGGGTCGTCGAGCTCCCTGAAATAGGTTTGAGCTACACGATGTCTGAAGCATGCATGCCGTCTGTCGGGACAGGTCGGCTCAAAGCTGAATTGATTCTTTCTTCAATTGGCTATTCCAGACTTTGCCCTGCATCGTCAGACTCGCATAGTAAATGAATATGATTATGTCTGGACTTTAAAAGAGACCATGACCCCTGAGTTTCTTTCGGCATTTCTTCTCAGGGATCAGTCACTTTGGAAATGCCATTTAGTTTAGTTTAAAAAAAAAGACATGTAAAAGTATCTGAGAAGATCTACTTACAGAAATAAATATCATTTCATTTCATTTCGAGGGAGGGGAGAGGGAGGGAGGGGGAGGGAGAGGGAGGGAGAGGGAGGGAGAGGGATGGAGAGGGAGGGAGAGGGAGGGAGAGGGAGGGAAAGGGAGGGAGAGGGAGGGAGAGGGAGGGAGAGGGAGGGAGAGGGAGGGAGAGGGAGGGAGAGGGAGAGAGGGAGGGAGAGAAGATTAAGACCGGGAGCTGTAACGAAGACACCCTTGAAGGAATTTTACCATTCCTTCACTAATCAATCGAAAGGAACTTCGTTCCATCCGGGTGTCCCTTGACACCTCGCAAGTTTTATTTTATTTAGCCACCAGCTCCTCTACGACACTCATAACTGAAAGGATCTCATTTAAAAACAAATTTAATAAACAATTAATAAAAACAAAATACACAAACACGTCACTATAATCCATCAATCGCCCCGGGCCAGAGTGCACAGTGTACACACTGACGCAACTTACTCAGACAAAATGTTCACACTCGGCATCGCGCGCCGTCTGCGGCGTGCGGTAAATCGATTACCCGCGGACACAGTTTACCGTGAAATGCTTACGTCATGCGTCACGTGGTTGACGCAATATTCATTACCGTTATATGTTTACACGGTAAACTATGAGAAATGTGTTTGTGTGTTTGTTGGGCTGTGTCACCAAATTGCTGGGTCAATTCTGATTAAGGTTACGTGTTAGTTTAGCTACCATGCTACACGTAACCGTAGCAAAAGGTGTATTTAGAGAACTAAAGGTGAAATCTGAACCAATACCTACAGGCACAGAGGTAATAATTATCAAAAAAACGACTAATTTATAAGTTTAATATCTTCAAATAAGCCACTCGTGTCTTTCAATGCCTAAAATGTGTTAAAATATAGTTATTAACTTTTCAATCGTGTCAATTAAAGACACAATAGACAATGACAGCGTGGACGCCGGCGTCCGCCTGGGGTTTACTAAATTAAGAATTGCTTTTATTTATAAACAGATAAGTAATCGTTTGATTGTAAATTGAAAAAAACAGTTGAAACTAAATTTAAACACCAGATGCAATTCTAGCAATCGTGACTTCAGAACATGTGTCGAAACGACGTAAAAACAACAATATTATGTGCATTATTCAGAAAATCGATTTGATGATTAAACGAACTTACCTGTAAGTGAAGTTCGATCATAATTATGTGAGGTGTTTCGTTCGAAGAGATTAGATATTTACACTTGTAGTCACACATACAATGTCGCCACTAATGCACTCAGTTTAGAGAAAAAAAAAATAACTTAGATGTAGGTAGACTGACATCGTTTTATACACTTACTGCGTTCCATTCGTCATTTAGTTCAGAGATACGATTCAATAATACCTATTCATTTCACAAATTTAAGGGTTAAAATAGGGAGGGCGGGATGCTAATCTCTTCGAACGAAACACCTCACATAATTATGATCGAACTTCACTTACAGGTAAGTTCGTTTAATCATCAATTATGCTTCAGTGTTTCGTTCTCGAGATTAGATATTTACACTTGTAGATATTGAGAGTTATTTGTGAAATGAAGTTATAGCCAACTTAAATCAGCAGAATGTTGAAAAAAAAAAGGATTCATTAACCTAGAATTTGTATTAATTATCACAATGACTACACAATAATAATTACTTATGTATTCTGAATACAGACATTAAATGTTACACATTACTTATTCTATTGTCATCATTTCTTTAATTTAAGTTATGATTAGTTATAAACTTTTACAAATAATCATGTTATTATCAATTAAAATACTTCTAGCAAACAGATCTCTAGAATTGGTTAATATAGGCCTGTTGTAAAACTTAGCAAAAGTTGTGGAAGTACCTGACCATAAGTTTTTCGAATTGAATCTAAATTGACACCCATTTTATGAGCTCGAGATGTACTAGCATGTCTAGTACTGTGTGCAGAGAATTCAGTAACATCGATTCCACAAACCTTTAAGGTACTCTTTATCCACCTACTTAGTGTTTGAGCACAAACTTTATTATGTGGATTTTTGGTGCTAATAAAAAGGAAGGTGTGGTTATTACGCAACGATTCGGTGACACGTAAATAATCTTCTAATAATTTAGCTGGGCATAATTCGGGCCTCTCCCGAAAGTATGGTAGTATAAGAATGGGTTGTTTTGATTTTATACTAGATGATTTTATTAAGTCAGGGATCTTGATAGATATTCCATTAGGAGAAATACTAATATTTTCAATTTTATGTTTAGATAGGGTTTGAACCCTGTGTGCTGTAACAGGTGCAAGTAAAGTAACCAATTTTCTTGTAATTTTATCTAACAATAAATTATCGTGGTGTACCCAGTTAGCTAATGTTTCCAAAACTAATGAAGTATCCCAGGTCGAGAATGAGAATATTTCTTCTCAGTAAAGATTCCCGCACAATACTCCGGCAACCAGGGTAATCCGCTTGTGTATCTGGCGGTTGCTGGAATGAGAAATTATTAGTTCCTTAGAAGAATGAAATGTCAAAGTTTACTTTCCAAAAGCTTATTGAACAAGGGATACCATGGCTGTGACGGCCAAGCCGGGACAACAAGTATTCCTCTAGCTTTATCACTAATAATCTTTCTCAGTGTTTTGAGAATGATTGCGAATGGGGGGAATCCATAAAAATACCATTTGGACCAACACATTGAAAAGGCATTAATGTTAAATGCGTCAGGATCTTTGTGCCATGATATGTATTTAGCACATTTTTTATTAATACGGCTAGCAAACATATCTATATCAGGCTGACCGAAGGATTGAACAATTTGTTGGAAAACAAAGTCTGATAATTCCCATTCAATGTCAGGGTATACTCGTCTCGATTCAGCATCGGCGATACTGTTTTCGATTGATGGAATGTACAGAGCAGAAACAAAAAGCTGGCGAGCCTCGCACCATTGCCATATATTTTTAGTAAGTTTCGTTAAATGGGGAAACTGCACACCTTCCATGCGATTTATATAAGAGATCGCAGTCGTATTGTCTATTCGTAAAATGATTTGACAACCGAATAAATTTTTAGCAAAAATTTTAAGACCAATAAAAGCAGCCATTAATTCTAAATAATTAATATGCTGATTTCTTTCCTCTTGACTCCAACTACCACTTGCCGTTTTTCCCTCACAAGCTACACCCCATCCCGTAGTTGAGGCGTCAGACTGAATCTCCAAATCGTATTGGTCAAACTTTATTTTGCAAACAGATTTCATGATGGAGTTGATCCACCAATCAAAATCAGAATCTAAAAGAGAAGGTATGGTCATGAACTTTTCATAATTGTTATCATCCTTTAAACTTAAAAATTTACATTGCTCAAACTCTTTAGTATAAAGCCAGCCATATTCAATGGCTGGGCAAGCAGATGTTAAAAGCCCCACTAAACGAGCAAAGTCCCTAATTTTACACCGAACCAGTCTTTTAAATTTAATTAGCTCCTTCTTTATTTTTAAAACGTTTCTCAAAAGGCAAGCTAATTACCATTGTTTTAGAATCAATGTTAAAACCTAAATATCTACAAGAATTACTAGGAATCATACAACTTTTAGATTCATTTATAATGAACCCCAAGGAACAAAGGAAATTCTTTGTAATTGTTACATTATCAACACAACTGTTATAGCAATGTGATACAAGACACAAATCGTCGAGATAAATAGTGGACAAATTGCCAGTAATTCTTAATAATTTGATAACTGGTTTCATAATTTTGGTAAAAACATAAGGCGCGGTATTGAGGCCAAACGGTAAAACATTAAACTCGAATAAGTTATCTTTCCAAGTAAATCGTAAATACTTTTTAGAATAATATTATCGTGTATTTTTATTAAAAAGTATGCATCATTTAAACCGATTCATTGTTTCATTTTCATGTAACAATCTTTAAAAACTAGCTTAATAATTGTCCGAAGGTCTTCTAATTTAAAATGTTTAGTACTAATAAAATGATTCAATTTTTTAAAATTTAGAATAAGGCGTTTTGTGCCGTTCGGCTTCGGTACCAAGAATATATTAGATATAAATTGCCCGTCGCAAGGTTGACATTTTGAAATAGCACCCATAGACAGTAAACTATTTATAGCCTGTTCAAAATCATGTTCTTCAGAACTAGAATATTTTTGAGAAATAGGTAAATTAATCTGATATGGGGTTTGTGTAAAAGGAATTTCATAGCCCTTTATCCAAGACAGTACAGTCTGGTTGGATGTTATTTGTGACCATTGGTCATAAAAAAGACAAAGCCTACCGGCGTAATTTACCGCGGTGTCTATTGTCGGTTGCGGCTGTAATTCGGACGAGACGCTCTGGATGACGGCGCGTGCTGTTGCCTCATCGAAGGTGCAGACTCCTTCGTTTTCCGAGGCCCCGTCGGTCTGCGATACGGGGCTGGCTTCCAGTTTAAATTTCTATTAGATGGTGAAGGCTTTGGCTCGTTTGTTATAACCCTGGGCGGCGGAACCGACTTAAGCTCAGCTCCTGACTTATTAATGGCCTTAGCCGTTCTCAACGTGTCGGTTAGTTCTTGCCCAAAAAGTAGACTATCAATTTTGTTCAACTGCACCTGATCTTTTAAATCTTTTTTCAGTACAGCGAGGATAAAATTACGTCTGGTGACGGAATCATTATGTTGACACTCGCACAAGATTCGCCCTGCGTCTACAAGTAATCTTAGTATTTTGGGATCTTTTGTTTCTTGAGACAAAAAAATAGTAATAGCTTCACTTAAACATGAAATAGCGCTAGCAACCTGCTTCTGTTTTGCCTGCATAGCTTTGTCCCGCTTTACTATGACGTCAGTGACAGCTGCCTTAATTTCGGGGTTAAGGGATGGTGCGTCGATTAGTTTGCAGTTATTTGGAGGCAAATGAGATTCTAAAAGCTCCTTGCGGAGTTCTTTCGCCATACCAGAAGTTGCTATGAATTCATAGCGTATAGCTAAGTCTTTCTGGACATCTTTGCCAAATGATGTAATGGCTGAAGGATCAGAACCCAATATGTCCATAACGGTTGTAACGTAACAGAACTTACCTACCTAGGAGGAGAGCACTGTTGTAGGAAAAGATTAGAGGGAATAAATAAGAATTTATTAATACCAGGCCTACCTAGTGGAGCTAGGATAACGAAGAGAGGAAAACTGATGAATGAAAGATGAATGGATGATATGTAGAAGAGGTGGCCCTCTCTCAGCAGTAGTAGTGGCTGAGGGGGATCAGGCTTCGGTCTTCAGTAGAGGAGGCGGAGGCCGTCAAAGGTGTCTCTCTCTGCTGTAGAATAGTCGAGGGACGTCAGGCTTCAGTCTTCAGCAGCGCAGGAGGAGGCCGTCAGGAGAAGGAGTCCGTCAGAGGAGGTCCTCTCGGCTCTAGTAATGGCCGAGGGACGTCAGGCTTGAATCTTCAGCAGCGGAGGAGGAGGCCGTCAGAGGTGGTCCTCTCGGCTCTAGTAATGTCCGAGGGACGTTAGGCTTCAGACTTCTGCAGAGGAGGCGGAGGACGTCAGTTTAGAGGGCCGGAGGACAGAGAGGCCATAAGTATTGGACTCGCAGCTAATATGACTTGCTAAGCCTTTCAGATCCAGACCAAGACTGCCAAATTCCACCTGGCTCCAAGGTAAATGGACAGAATGACAGATGATTGAATTTTGAAAGGTTTTAGAACACAATACAAAGCAAAGTAAAAGAAAAATAATGAGGTCGATGTGGTTTACATATACGACCTACAACTAGCTCCAGACAAATTAAAAATAAAACTAGACCTGTCACTAGCAGACATTACGAATGTAAACAAACATAATTTATAGAAAAACTTAAATAATAAATATGATAATATAAGACAAAAGGTATGCTTTGCCTCCAAGTAATGAGCATGTAACTACCTAGGGAGGGTGAATGCTTTAAAATTTCAGGTTAAACAATGTACAAAAATGTAAGTAAAATCACAATGTAAAGACAACATTACAATACCCCGAAAACCCCGGAAAATTTTTGAATACAATGAAAAAATTTTCTTTTAGAGTAAAAGAACAATAAATCATTAAAAAAAAAGTAAGTTAAATGAGTATTTACAGTGGTACAAGTAAGTTAAAGAAATTAATACTAAGATTCCCCATAACCCAGAAAATTACTAACATGAAAAATTTAGAGGTTTTAAATAAGACCTTGCTCTTTCATACACCTTACATCATCCTTCTATTCATACTTCCTCAATCATACATCACCAGCATACTTTAGGGGATATGGTTCACAATCGATGACGCATACTCCACAAGGAATTATTTTTTAAGTTTTACGAAGGCTTATTTATTTAATTTAGGTGTCGTAATCCGCACCTGTTCTAAGACCCGAAAAAAATAAAATAAATTATTTACAGGTTTTTCTGCTTAAGAAAAGCAGCCAAGGACCAAAAGCATAAGCGCTTAAGAGAAAGCTTCAAGCTTTAAAGTGTTTAAGAGAAGTAACGAGTAGTTCAAGCTCGAAGTCAAGGAAAGAGAAGTTCAAGGATAAAGATATTTACAAGTTAAAAGAAAAAGGTAGACAAAGGGCTTATTTTTCGAGTTGTCAGACCGCTCGACACAATGGCTTATTTAGAGAGTTGTGTACCGCTCTATAAAAAAAAAATAAAGAAATAAAAAGAGGGAAATAACTTAAGCCAAGAGTTTTTGGGAGGGTTTAACCTTGTGAAGAATGAAATTTAAAATCTAAATGGTTTTTACAAGTAGTAAAAATATTTATAACAAATTAAGGTTTTTTACTAGGAGTGAGCAGATAACTATACTTTGAAATCTTTGACGTGCCATTTTCCTCTAACACCGCTCTGATCCTCCAAAATGAAAACAAGTGGTGACAGTTTTTCTACAACTGTGCTTTTTATATATTTAGGAGCTAACTTGGCACTAAAATAGTTGCCCGCGTTACTAAGGACGTAATTTTTACGCCAGACGGTATCACCGATATTAAATTCCTTAAAACTGTGCTTTGTGTTATAATGAGAGGCGTTTTTTTGTATGAGCCATGTATAGAGCAATCTGTACCTTATCGAAGATGACAGATAATAACCCTATGTTAGCGGCATAAATATCCCGAGGAAGGAAGATTATTTCGTTTAGATTCGGGCAATTAGTATAAAGTGAACCACAGGTTACGATTTCACGGCCAAATACCAGAAAAGATGGGGAGAAACCTGTCGCAGTATTTACTGTGCTATTTAATGCCAATTGAATTTTTTGTAACGGTATGTCCCATGAACGGTGATCATCTCCGACTAACTGTGATAACGCCGTGATAATTGTTCTATTATAACGTTCTGTTGGATTTACTTGTGGGCAATATTTAGGCGAATAAAATATAAAAGGAACTTTATATTTATTTAAAAAAATTTGGAACTCATTAGATTGAAATTGTGAGCAACGGCTCACAATTTCAATCTAATGAGTTCCAAATTTTTTTAACGATCGATCGATAACGATCCATAATAATGGTTTGTGGTAGTGCTGGTGGTGGTGGTGTAGTAAAGAGTATTTTATTAGTTTATCCATGATTGGTAAGTTTTAAGAGATTAAGAGTTTAAAAATTTAGTACCGGTTTTCGCCACCACAAAATTAGATATGAAACTTTTTTCTAATACAAGAAGATTAGATCTCCATGGGACATAACCGTTACTTGGCAACGCGTGACAAGTAAATATCAAGTAAAACCAAAATTAAATTTTACTCAAATAATACAGTGAGAATATAATAAATAAGTAAATGCAAATAATAACATCCACAGGATATTGTCCTGTGTCTGTTGAAAGTGTCCCAACAACCAACTTGGGAGTGTCCACGAATGGATTAGCACATCAAGCGATCATTGGGTGTGAATACCACTGGGGTAAACTTGTGGTGTGCAAGTGTGTGGGGATGTAGTGTAGTGATGTATAGTAAAACGACTACGGGATATTCTCCAATAGCCGTTCGTAGAGTGACCTATCTCCAACCTTGGTAGTGCCCACAAGTGGGTTAACACATCCAAGAGGCCGATAGGGTGCCGATTATCTTTCGATAACAGAGAATGTGAGTGAGAGGTGAAAAAAATTGAGCAAAAGTTAAGATGGGTGAAGAAAAGATATGTTTATCAAATGTTTACCAAATACAAAGACATTCAATAAACTATAGACCGGACATCACGAACAAAATTTTCATCCGTAACTTCTGTCCGAACGGACAGATGACACATAGTCTTACGTAGGACATCTGCCTGTCAAGACGCATTTGTGTCAACTTTGTGGAAAGTTGAAAAATATTATTTTCCACGAAAACATGCATGGTTGCGCCTTACGTTATTGCAAATCCCGTTACGACAAAAATAATGGACGTCGCTACGCTTTATTTTCGTAGGTATTCTTTGTATTTATTTAGTAATTAGAATTAAATCATTTTCATAGATTGTTCTAGAAGATTTGGCAATTCTGTATTTAACGCCCTCTTGTGTTGAGTAGCTAAAGTACTGTTTTGTAGAGATGGGATAAAGTTCATCGATTCTGTTATCGATAAATGTCAAAATAATAATAAATAGATAACTCAACAAAATATTACAATATTAAATTAAATCTATTAAAATATTATACTGTATTAACATTTCAAATAGGTTTCTGTTATTTAAGGTTTCCTAAAGAAAATTGTTGTGAACACGAGACTTGGATACGGTTTTTTGTGTGAATTAATATGCATAATTTAACATTTCTCATCATCTTTTACATATCGTATTAAATATTTTAACAGTATTAGCTAAGCCAGACTAGGATTCATTTCACCTCAAAAAATTAAAAGATAAAAGATATTTATTTCCAGATAGATTGTACAGTTCCACTTACAGACTAATAATATAATCTAAATTTATATAACTCAAATTTGTAAAAAGTATAATGAACTCTGGTACCCAAGGTAAGATTTAACTTGTGTTATGGATACCAGTGCTCTCTCATGGTTTGCACAGAGTTACATTAAATATTAGATGGAGGACGTGGTTTTGATGTAATTAGTAGAAGGCAGTAAGTATTTTTATACATAACAGTCTACACACAAATTTTAATAACTAACAACAAAGATTCATAGGCACCACTTACTTTAGCGGCAAGAAAATTGCAGTCCGGAGCTTCATTAGAACTTTTTTCTATGTTCTTAATTCTATGCATTCATTTTAGTAAAGATACGAGTTTTGCGTATGTTTCAATATGCACGTTATGTTTTATTTTTAAAGTAGCTTTCAAAAATTGGGTAAATACTCCACATTGCAGATGATCGCCTCGTCTGTGATAAATCTAAAAAATAAGATAGCAACACAGTCTCCTAAAAACTGCTTGCACCCTTTGTAAGTCTCCATTCATTGAAGACATGGTATGCTTTCAGATATTTCTCAGGTAGGAAACTTAATTCTGCATTAATAACTTGTTGTTTCAACTCTTCCGGTGTTATAATACTGTTCTCGTCGCTAGTTTCACTTATATTTACGATTATTTTAATATTTTTTAACTTATTCAACTCTTTTCGACAGCCAAGAAATTTTATTCCCGCTCTTTTATTTAAATTAAGACGTGTTTGGAAATAGCACCCATGATATTTTATTAAGTACTCAAAATATATTACGTAACATTATTGAAACTAGAAATAAATATTTACAGGTTAAATATCAGTTTTATTTGCATTAGATACTTATTTTCGCTTAAATACAACAATAAGTTAATAATTCTATTTATTACATTACAAGACATAATTATCTTTTTGCAAAATTTCTTTAGTTAGTACGAAATTCCGAACGTGTTTGTCTTTGAGGTCGAATTCAAAATCAGAACTTCGAAAGGGCTGGTCTTTGTCTCTCTCTCTCTCTCTTTCTAATGGCGGGAAAGAGATAGAGTGTGAATGTTTCAAATAGTATGATTAACCCGAGGCTGATTAAGATATTTGCGGCTCTAAAACAAAAATTAAAAAGTTACTTGGTCTCACTGATTTCAGGCAGCAAAACCTACATGTTTGAGCTACTGAAGTGAAAAAAATATTATAACTTTTATCAATATTATCGATACCTTAATCTAGATGGTAACATCCCTATCACAAGTTTCTACTTTCTACTTTACGGCACGGGGTACTGCCAGACTTACGATTTATCCGTTTTTCTACGTATTTTCAACCTTGCTTCGGATATATCATAAACGTATACGTATAAGATTCATAATCTATATTTTCTTGGTTTATTTTTTAATAGAACATACGTAAGGAATAATGCGCTATAAAGTAGGAAGTTTTAATAATTTTCTACAATATACGGCGCCAGCGCTGAACCAAACACAAGGTCGTAATAGTGAGCAGACCATATTAATTATTATAAGCATAATAATGAAACTGGATTTATTTTCTAAGTCAATAGTTTTGTAATTAGTAGGTACCCAAGGTAAGACGATAATCACTTTCTCATTACGGTCCTCTTTTAATTTCAGTTACAAATGTGTTTCTTTTTTATGCCTGGCTTAATTTGTTTAGTTTTAATACCTATTTATTTAACTGATTTGAAATATTTTTTATTTTTCCGGCATTTTCCTTTGATCTGACAACACTAAAATTTAATTCGGCTATAGCTCGCTTGGTGGCCACCAACCAGAATTATTATTTTAGTCAATTTCATTCTTGAGTTTGCCGTTGCCGTTCTAATATCGCTATTTAATGCTAGATGGCGTTACTGAGAGATGGGATCACAGTTTTTGTATGACATTTCTTCGCATGCCCCCTCTATAGTTTTTAAATCTCTTTGACCAAATAATACTCACTTGATGGAAGTGTATTTTTGAATTTTGAAAGGTTTTAGAACACAATACAAAGCAAAGTAAAAGAAAAATAATGAGGTCGATGTGGTTTACATATACGACCTACAACTAGCTCCAGACAAATTAAAAATAAAACTAGACCTGTCACTAGCAGACATTACGAATGTAAACAAACATAATTTATAGAAAAACTTAAATAATAAATATGATAATATAAGACAAAAGGTATGCTTTGCCTCCAAGTAATGAGCATGTAACTACCTAGGGAGGGTGAATGCTTTAAAATTTCAGGTTAAACAATGTACAAAAATGTAAGTAAAATCACAATGTAAAGACAACATTACACGGTATCGTCTAAGTCTTTATGCTGATCATCCTTTTCGATGGAAATAATAAATAGCTGTACATTTCCCGACTAGGGAAAGTATAATAAACTATTGCGTAACGTGTCTTTTTCGTAAAATAAGTAGGTACTTATTTCGCTTTTCATTCTAAAATTCAATGTTTTATACGAATGTACTCGTATGATTATGCGTAAGTAAGTAGTTACCTAAACAGGTAATAACAGGCATTTTTATGTATTGCTAGTGCAGTGGGTAAGATGAACTCATAAGCGTTACATCGTGAACCCAGGTCTAATGAATACGCTACGTACGTAATGCTACGTATGTTTAATTACCTAAACAGGTAACAGCGATATTAATACCCATACGTTTTCTTGCGTACCTACATTATAATACGACGGGTAAGATGAACTCAAGACGTTACATCGTGAACCCGATATTAAAAAAGGATAAATCGCAACTCGTATGTTGTAACGTTATTCACTGATTTTATAAAACCATCGTTAATAAAACCTAAACATTAGATAGGTACCTTGAGGTGTTGACAACATTGGCTCGGAACTCGAAGATGATGTAGATCTGCGGCGTCCTTTTAGCAGCTTACTTACTTATTATAACGATGTGTATCCTTATCATCACGTTTCCTCTTCGGCATTTTTGTTTTTAACACTAAAAAACACTAAACTACCGAAAAAAAACCAGAACGCAAATTGGAAATACAAAGTGGCGAAGCACTGGAATGTGAATGACGAATGGAACGCAGTAAGTGTATAAAACGATGTCAGTCTACCTACATCTAAGTTATTTTTTTTTTCTCTAAACTGAGTGCATTAGTGGCGACATTGTATGTGTGACTACAAGTGTAAATATCTAATCTCGAGAACGAAACACTGAAGCATAATCAAAGTAATCATTTGTACTGTGAAATATGACTGCAGACACGCAGTTGTTACTATTATTACATACACACAGGTTTTTTTAACTAGGTGCTAGTTTGCTGACCCATGTTTATTTTTAGTTTAGATAAATAATGATTGAGGTTTATTAAAAAAAAGTAATTAAGTGATATTATCTTTGTAACGAAAAACTGGAAATTCTCATTAATTACTCGTAAGTAGTATTTATTCGCACAGACAATTCTGTGTGAATAAATACTACTTACGAGTCAATGGAAATATGATTTCCTACTACAAAGTTTTTCTAAAGCAGATACAGACACACAGTTCGATAAAAAATAAACACAACTTTGCAACAAACTTGAAAATTACAAAACAAACAGAAAGTTATAGTTATCGAATTTAAATTATTCTTTTACACTTTGTCTACGCAATTAACTCTTCGCCCACAATGCCTGTAATAAAGTGAACCAGCAATTTGTAATAGATATCGTGCAATGAATCATATCATTAGATTCTCAGTTACTGAACTATTCTATAAAGCCTTTTATTATAGTTAAAACTGTGTACCAATTTAAGAGTTACGTGTAAGCATTTAAACCGAATAGGTAAGGCTAGCTAAAGATGATTTAGTGATTGGATTTGTTGTATTGCAATGTTGGATGGGTTGTATTGCAATGCCCTATGTATGAGCTAACTGCCACAGTGTCGATATGAGCTCCACAACCCAGTTATTTGGCACCATAGATCTTATTGAAGAGATTCTTCGAAGATTAAAGGGCTCTAACCAGTAACCAGCGTAAACATATTAAAGACAACATATACGAATGTAAACGAAGCAAAAGTAGTAAGTAAGAATCGTTGTCGATGGCGCTCTGTAGTTTCTGCCTACCCCCATGTATGTGTTTCACGTGACTACCATGACAAAACAACAACGGAACCGAGGACAGAGAGGAGGTCTATGTGAGGGGAAAGTGCCTCATTTCACATTTATTATTATGAAGTAACTGTTATTTTGTTTTTCTACTACAGCACCATAAAGATAAAAGATACCGGGCTGGTATCCGCAACTCCACGTCAAAGCGCGTATTTTGCGTATGGGCCATAATCTACCACGCGGGCCATAATCTGTCTTCGAATTTTTGGTTCTAGGACATGCCGGTTTCCTCACGATGTTTTCCTTCACCATTTTTGAGAGCAGTGGTGATGAATTAAATTACACAAAGTAATGAGCCTGCCTGGGTTCGAACCCACAACTTACTGTTCGTAATTCGGGGCCGCCACCACTGTGGGGCACCGCTGCTCTCTACAACACCATTTAAGAAAAAAAAAAGTTCAATTTCAATTTTGTTTTTTTTTTGCATTATCATCATTTAAAAACCTATCAATTTTTGTCAGATTATCAATGTGGGTGGTGGAATACGAACAATAAGCTCGGCACGTAACTACTAAATCAATTACCGTGGCGTTATGAGAAACCACAAGTTTACAGCTTCACTGACATAATTAAAACAATAAGTTTCGCTATAAAGGATCGCTATCACACATAATACTCATAATTAATTGTTATCATTGCTTATTTATTCATAAAATAATTGGGGAGAACAAAAGGGGTTGTGAAACCAGATTATCCATCAGTGTTCTAACTCAACTCAGTGTTGTACCTACCGACGACACCTACGTCATCACGCCTGCATTTTAGAATGGGTAGTCATGATGTAAACTAAGTATGACATTTGTTACCTACACTATTAAGTCCAAATTAGAAGGGGCGTAGCCTATTGGAATCAACTGGGAACAAGTCGGGTTGTTACAATGGATTTCCTTAGTGAAGAACATACATTGACCTTATGTGATAGCTTCAGAACTGGTGAGTTGTACTCGCATTCAGCATGCCTGAACGTTAATGGAGCAAGGACAATGACATTCAATACCTATAGACCGGACATCACGAACAAAATTTTCGTCCGAAAAAGTGTGTCCTGCTGGATACAAGTCTATGAGTTTTTTGTAGTACGCTCCGCTGCCGCTCCAATATTCATATTATTCTAGATGGCGTTACTGAGACATGGGATCAAGTTTTTTCTGTGACATTTCCATGACATGCCCGCTCTATAGTATTTTAAATCTCTTTGAGCGAGGAGTATGTAAGAATCGTAACGTGTGTCGTGCTGCAATTTATTATTACACCTATGGGAAAAGGAACGTTTGTGTGCACATCAAGTTACCCCAATGTGTCTATCCCCTACGGGGGAGGAGCAGTGAATCTTTATTCTTCTTACTCATTCTGTGGAAGCGTGTAATCAAAGGACGCATATTTAAATGTTGGTTTTGAGTAAGCTATGCTATTATCTAGCTTTAGGTACACTATAAAAACTTCGACATTTAAGTAACTTTGGCAGAGAAACATATTTTTATGAATGTTAGTAGTATAAAGACAATTTGGAATCAGCGCCATCTATGAGAATGTATAAAAATCAAATCAAGTAACACATAAACACTGTTTAAAAATTAATTTAAATTTTGATCGTGTTAGTGAGGTTAGTAGTTAGTTATTCTTAAAATTCATAGATGGCATTGTGCATTTTTTTCATCTACATAATAATTATAATAAAACAGTAACGAAAGAAAAACTGTACATTGAGAATTTTCAAGAAAAAATAAGTGGGTCTTGTTAGAAAAACGTAACTGGTGACAAAAAGTGACTTTTTAGAATTTTTGTCTGTTTGTCTGTTAGTCTGTATGTACCTATGTCCGGGGTAAACTCAAAAAGTACTGCTTGGATTTACTTCAAATTTTGCATGAATATTACTAAGAGGTCGGGTCAACACATAGGATATATATTATCACGCTATCACCTACGGGGGAGGAGCAGTGAATCTTTATTCTTCTAACTCATTCTGTGGAAGCGTGTAATCAAAGGACGCATATTTAAATGTTGATTTTGAGTAAGCTATGCTATTATCTAGCTTTAGGTACACTATAAAAACTACGCCATTTAAGTAACTTTGGCAGAGAAACAAAGTTTAATGAATGTTAGTAGTATAAAGACTATTTGGAATCAGCGCCATCTATGAGAATGTATAAAAATCAAATCAAGCAACACATGAACACTTTTTGAAAATAAATTTAAATTTTGATCGTGTTGATGAGGTTAGTAGTTAGTTATTCTTAAAATTCATAGATGGCATTGTGCATTTTTTTCATAAAAGTTGTATCGTATAGTTCGTTTTGACAAATTGAAGTTCCAACAAAACCCTCAAAATCTTGAGCAGAGTTCGGATCGTATCATATGGGATGAGAAAACGATGTCCAAAAGGAAGGCAGTTGAGGCCGTGGACAGAACCCTGCAGGGTATCTGCAGGAACGAACATTTGATGGGTAGTGTCACAGTTCTGCTCAGTGGCGATTTCAGGCAAACGCTTCCCGAGTTGACGCGGGGATCGAGGGCTGACGAGGTTAATGCTTCGGTGAAACGATCTTTGTTGTGGTCACAAGTTCGTACGCTGCGCTTGACCATTAATATACGAGCTCGGCTCGGCGGCATTGCACGCGCTCAAGAATTCTCCGATGTCCTTCTAAGTCTTGGCAAAGGCACTCTCCCAGAAGAGAGAAGTGGACAGGCGGTGCTTTCGGAGTCTCTCGGTAGAGTGGTATCCAGCTTCGAAGAACTCATTCGCTGTGTGTACGTGGACATCAGTCGTATAGCGCACCAGCAGAATTCGTGTGAGAGGGCCATTTTGGCGCCCAAAAATGATCATGCTGCAGCAATTAACGAATGCATTCTCTCGGACATTAAGGGGAATGAAGTGGTCTATACGTCGATAAGCACTGTCGTCGAGCAAGATGACGCCACACATTATCCCGTGGAATTTTTGAACTCCCTGTCAGCAAGCTGACTTCCAGCGCATACCATCAAGTTGAATGAAGGTCGGCGTCCCGATTATGATTTTTAGGAACAAATCTCCTCCGAAGTTGTGTAACGGGTGGTGCTTTAAAGTCATCTCGCTCCACAGACACCATTGAGGTGGAAATTCTTACGGGTTGTGGCGTCGGCAAGGCAGTATTTATACAACGCATTCCCCTTATACTTCATAGCTTCCCGATCCAGTTCGAGCGCGTACAGTTCCCCGTGAGTGTTTGCTTAGTGATGACAATCAATAAATCGCAGGAGCCGATACTCAGAGCAGCGGGTGTAGATCTCAGGACGAGTTGCTTCTCACACGGGCACCTGTACGTCGCTTACTCCCGCGCCACCAGTCCTGACTATCTTCACATTTTGGCTCCTGGCAGTATAACTACCAACGTAGTTTATAGGGAAATGTTATAAGGTATATATACACACATCAAAAGTGTCTAGGGATCAAGCATTTTTATGCGGATTTCTTGAGATTGAGTTGTGGCTTTGTAATAAATTTATGATTTTATGAATTTATGTGGATCCTTTTTGGTGCATTTCATAATTTGAATCAGGAACTGTGAATCAAATTCGAGTAAAAGATGAAAATCAGCTGTCAATGTTTTCCCTATAAAAACATACAACGCATTGAAGACATTATTAGTGCTACTGTTTCCCTACTACTGATTAAAACCAACGTTATTATGGAGCGGCGACGTCATTTAAGCAGGGAAGAAATGCTCAGAGCCGTGGGAATGATAGAAGCTGGTTCCCGGCAACGTACTGTGGCTTTAGCTCTGAATACAAGTCAGAGTGTTATCAGTCGACTTTGGACACGTTACCGAAGCACTGGTACCGTGGCTGAGCGCCATGGAGGACGGTATCGCTGCACCACACGGAGACAAGACCGATGCATTCAAATCTTAACTCGAAGAGCTCGAACAATAACCGCCATGATGTTAGCCGTGAGGCTTCATCACTCTTCAGGGAACTTAATTAGCGACCAAACAGTCAGAAACCGCTTGCATGAAGTGAACCTTCATTCCCGAAGACCGCTACGGGTACCACCTATAGCAATGCACAATCGTAGGATTCGATATCAATGGGCTCTTGAACACAGAAATTGGGCAGAAGAACAATGGCGTTTCGTGTGCTTTTCTGATGAGTCTCGTTTTGGTATGAGACCGGATACAAGACGTATACGACACTGGAGAACCCCTGGACGCCAACAGCGATTAAAATCCTGCCAGGAAGTCCATCCTTATAGTGGTGGAACCATCATGGTATGGGCGGGTATTTGGATCGGCGGAAGAACTGAGTTGATTTGGATCAGAGGCAACCTCAACGCTCAAATTTATGCTGAGACGATTGTATTAGACGTCATCGTTCCTCTACAAGTGCAAATCGGTCCCTTATTTCAGTTAATGCATGATAATGCACGACCACACACCGCAAGAGTTGTAAGACAGACTCTCGCCGCAGCTAACATCAATGTCCTGCCCTGGCCTGCTCAGTCGCCAGACTTGAACCCGATTGAGCATGCATGGGATATGCTACAGAGAAGAGCTCTGCCGAATATGGAGGGTATCCAGTCGCAAGAAGACCTTTTTTTGTTGTTGCAACGAACATGGGCGGCCATTCCACAGCGTGATTTGGATGAACTCATTTTGAGTATGCCAAACCGATGTTCTTGAGTTGTTAGTGTTCGCGGTAGAAACACGGATTATTAATTGTTTAAGTTACCCAATAAAATTTTAAAGAAAACTGTTATTTCAGTCTTTTTTTCGAACTTTAATGTTAGTGGTTCAAATGTCAAAAATCCCTTTATTAGGAAAATGGCAAATTTCTTTATTAATGCAAAGGTGACTTGGTTTATCGTTACTGTGACAAACGAAAACACTTTATTTGATGAATCCTTAAAGAAAATTTTAATTAATATCAATCAGGAGAAAAGTTATTGCAAAAATATATGTTGATCCCTAGACACTTTTGATGTGTGTATATATACGAATGTATTTTTAACCGACTTCAAAAAAAAGAGGAGGTTCTCAATTCGACGGTGTTTTTGTGTGTTTGTTACGCGATTACTCCGCCATTTATAGACCGATTTATAAAAATCTTTTTTTATTTGATAGGGTATACTACCAGGTTGGTCCCATTAGTATTAAACCTCAGATCTGATGAGGGATCTTCGAGGAATTGAGGGAACTCCTCAAAATAATATAGGAAAACATGTACCAATTTTTACATTTTTTTTTTGGTGACAAATCAAGCATTTACATTTAGCAAGTATCATTTCGTGAAGAAAAACTGATGAAGAAGACAGGCGATGGAACTTTTCAACGCATAACAGCAAATTACTCGCAATAGCTACAATCACATGTCTGTGCATGGTTTATGTATTTCCATAACATAACATTACGCCTGTCTATTTTAAAAGGTTTAGAAAGAACTTCTTTTGCAATTGTTAACCGATTACAATGATTTTTTCAAGTTTTGAAAGACTTTCTTTACATACAAAGAAACTGAAAATTGCAAAATAAAAAAAAATACAAAACAAACTCTCTCTTATATTTTAATGCTATTTTAAAAGTTGTTAACTTATAATGCTATAGCGACACTGGAATCTTAGGTAGGTATATTTGGTGCTGTAGAACCTTCACGCAGACGACGTCGCGAGCAGCAGCTAGTATTCAAATAAAAGGTATGTCGGACCAAGTACCTACTAATAATTTATCTATAAAAATAATGATATCCCAACCAAAACACAAGTGTAAAATGAGAGCCAAGTTTAACATTGTGACATTTATCTTGGTTGTTGACTTCAACGACCAAAAAAGTGAAATAAATGGGTGTCGTTCAAGACAACTACTGTCGGGTTCGCTTGTTTCTAATACAGTTGGAAACCATCAAAGAAATTTGAATCATTGGGGTAACTTGATGTGCCGGCCTCCGTACATAATTCAGAGCGTTTGTTTCTAAATTTATGAGTTCACGATTTTTCCTAGAACATAGTCAAGGACCTTACAACGATCATAATAATCTTACCGAGGCTGTTGACACCTCTATGACGCATCGTCACGACTGCAGATGTTATCTCCAGCGAAGAACGCTCTGCCAAGGTTCATCTCACCGTTTTTGGCACATGTCATGTTATTAGCACATTGCACACCTTCCTGCTAACATCCTTCGTGGAGATGGTGCGTGATGTTTTGTCACAAAATGATGTCATTGCAAAAAAATCTCCTGTACTTAGACCTTCACGGTAGGCTTTTCTAGTTTATGTTTACACAGTTTGGTGGTCGTAGTGATGCTAGTCTATAATTATGTAATATACTAGAAAAAAATCAGCTGTTTCATACATTTTAGTCGAGTAGGTATTGAACTTTTGTAGAAGACAGCAAATTTTTCGTGATTTCAGAGTTGGTCCCATAGGGAAAGTTGCTCATAATCTTGGGTAGAACACCCTGTGAAAATTTGGCCGGTCATTGAAAAATAACCCTGTATACATATTTACTAGGCATTGGCTCGCGCTTGATTATGAACCCTGGCTTGAAATACCTGTCATTTTTTGTAACAAGGAATACAAAGAACTCAAATGTCTAGAATTATTTGAAAATCACAAATATGATAATAATAATAATGAAGATCGTTGGTCGTACTATTTTAAGTCTAGATCTGCAGTAATCGCCTTATAAACTGTTATTGTACACCAAAAACAATCAGCTTCCCAGATCTACATAATAACTAGAAAACGGTAAACCCATGAGTAATCAGCGTTTGACCAGTAAAAACTAAAAACTACGCACAAAAGTCGGCCCATTAATTTGGGAGTTTCGATGTTACAGACAAACACAAAACGTTTTAATTATGTATCTATGTATGTATATATCTATTTGACACACTACACTCACAAAATACACAGTGAGGTCTAACTTCACATGTATGTACGTCGGTGTTCTACTTAAATAAAATGATTAAAACATAGAAAATACACACACGCATTTTTTAACAAATACTTAATACAACTAATTTTTATAGCATTTAAGATTATAACTGCGAGAAACACATATTTAATGACGCCAGGGTATTAAATAAAAACTTGGAACTAAATTAACTTTTTGGTAGAAATGAGTATGGTCCTATTCAAATTATTCTTTGTCCATTCTTGCAAGGCCTGCTGAACGTCCCAAAGCGTGCGCGTTGGTATCTGTTGAGGCGACAGCTTACGTTTACCGTGAATACAAACTGCCACATTAAACTAGAACTTGGAACGAATGATTTATCTGGCTGTTTGTCTCATAGCAACCGGAACTGTAGACTTCAAAAGACAATGCCAAAAATTGTATGAACCTGTGCCCCAGGCTGTACATAAATGAAATCTATGTAATTTAACAGTAAAGATCTTCTACAACAAAAGTATAAAAGGCGCATATTGCTCAGCAGTCGAGGACAAAAGTTATAAAGGTTTAAAGAAACCGTTTTTGTACCTACCGGCTTAAGTATTTTTATGTTTATTGTAAACATTAAGGTATAAACATGTTTAGATATCTGTTCCAGGCATTAATATACACAGTGTATTCGTTTTAAAGCACTGGGAGGGCATTATTTTTCAAAGTAAATCTATTATGGTTAGTATCATTTGTAGACAGAATATTTTGTGACATAATGACATTTGACGTTTGATCGAAGACTTGAGTGTTGCCAAAATAAAAGTAAAATAATGTTAGATATGAATGCTCAGATGATTTTAAACTATTAAACTAACAATATTACAGTTCGATTTATCGATAAGAAAACATAAAACACTAATAATAATGTATTGCGTTTTAAGTTACGCTAACTTACAAATATTTAACATTTTAGGCCAGGTATGTGTTAAGATAGTTTTTCCCTGTTTTGCTCTTTGTTAATATTATATGGCAATGTTGAGGGTACTTTCAAGTGAAATAAAAAGAAAGATACTTTTTATTGTGAGTTTTTTTCCACGTCTGGTATGGAATGTTAGTTATCTTCTAAAATTCGTATCTCATTTTACTATAAGTATTTGTATTACAATGATCTCTGAACACTTTGGGGCAGAAATTGGCATTCTCCTTTAGCGAAAATAATGGAAAAGGCGAAATGGTACCCTGGCAACACCCAAGACTACCAATAGCATTAGTATGTGTATGTATAGTTGTTAATAAACTGTTTAAAACCCAAAATCCGTCGGTTGACCCCTGTATTATCTTGATTACATATTAATAATATGCAATCAATGTACGATACAATTCAACCCTTTTATGACAAACCAAATTTCTAAATGTATTGAATGAATTTTAATTTAATTTCAATTGTATTATTTTAATGTATTTTTAATTTTCGACACAATATTCCTATTCAATATTATGAATTAAATTACTTACTTACCAAAATGTACATTCCCAGCACGCCACACGTCACTATTACATGACGAATTGAAAAATTTAATAGGATACTTGACGACGAACGTACGTTTTTTATTTGACATGGCGGTCAAGATCCAGGTTCTGGCCACTCCATCTGGGACGTTCGTCGCCCTCCACTTATATGGACCCGAGAAGGAGCCGCGGATGAAGTCAACACCTCACCTCACTAGTCCGCTGACTTGGCGAGGCCCGCGGGGCCGGCAGACCAGTCAGGGGTTAAAAAAAGTTCTGGACCACAAGTTTCGGTTTACTGGCAACTACAAGTGTAAGACAAAGTCAAAACTGAGGCTTCAAATGCTCTAAGTATACCATTGCATCACTCAATCGTGTAATTAATTATTTCTACAACGTATAAATATTCAAGAAACAAAAGGTAAGAAAGAACCCAGCTAATTCTGATTTATGCGGCCATTATTATTCATTATCTCCTCTCACCCACCATTTATAATGAGATCATTATGCCTTCTCGTGCAGCGTTTCTAGGGACTTTTCGTATTTTTTGTAATCCTCAAGATATACTTGGGAACTGGGTCAACAGGACGGAAAAGGAACAAAATATGAGATTTATATTTACGTAAAACATACAACAAACAAGTCAAAAGTAAGTATAAAGTTTCTTACCTAATGTGTGGAGTGAAGACTGGTGGTGCAGTCTTGCAATTAAGTTGTTTTTGGGCCCATTTTTGGCCTAAAAAAGTACCTTTTGATAGGAACATGATCAACACATCTACAACTAACTACCTATATCTTATATTTCAGAAATCAATTCACGTTTAAAAACTAATTAATTTAAATTAAATATTTACACTGAAACTAACTACAAATAAAATAATAATCATAATAAGAAAAAAAAACTATATCTTTATTTTATTTTACTTGTAAATTAAACGTTTAACATTGTCTTTCATAATGTTATATTTAGGTAATTGAAATAAATTATGTGACTTAACCTCACACCAAATT
Organism: Euplexia lucipara; assembly: GCA_921972225.1. NCBI lineage: Eukaryota > Metazoa > Arthropoda > Insecta > Lepidoptera > Noctuidae > Euplexia > Euplexia lucipara. The sequence continues at coordinate 718,627 of OV179152.1, read as the reverse complement.
TTCTTTATTAATTTTCTTTGTCTAGTTGCAACCAATCGGGTGTTGAACAAATCCAGAATCTGGGTTGACTGAGAACTTTCTGTATGGATCTATTTGGAACAAAAATAGCAAAATACTAGTGCACTATATAATACACATACACCTCTGTCCGTTCGTAGAATACAGGCGAGATGTTATATCGCTAGGCTTTAAAACCGTGAAGTTATAATAGCTAGTAACAAAATTAAATGTACGACAGAGGCACTTAATTCTATAAAACTTTAACTGGGATAGTAAAAAGTAATTTTATAAAACTCGTAACTCTACCTTGCGACAAGTTTTTATATCTCTAATGTTTAACTTCATCGTAAATAGAATCACAGAAAGCCAACTCCAACCAAAGCTAAAAATAATGTATGTAAGTATATCATAAAGTACCAATTTAGATCAGTATATCTACCTTTCTGTGAACGCCGCCATTCATATCAACAGAAGTTAGTAGTAATTTAGTAGTATTGAAAAAGGCGGTGGTCACTTCGAGCACCTACCAAAATAAATTAAAGTATGTGGAAACAATGCATTTTATTCATTTTAGGCATCATGTTTCATACAGACATTTACTGCTTAAGACCTACACAATCGATATCTTCAATCAAAAAAAACCTAGCTATTTCTATTTAAATAGCTAGGTTTTTTTTTTTCAAAATAACCGGGTTCGATTCCCGAACGGAGTACAGATGTTTTTTAAAACGTATGAATGCAGTTTTTCTTGTTATCAAAATCGATGACATGGTTCCTCAGAACAGATCTTCGTATGTCTTATAGTTTCAGACTTTCCTATACTGACCGATTTGAATGAGACACCCTGTATATATAAAAATGAATCTCTATATTCCTTGGTCATGGCATAACGCGTGATCGGGTAGACCAATTGCGCTAATTCTTTTTGTTGTATTTTAGTGTCAGGAAAAAGTTCTTATAAAAGAAGTAAATTAAGAAAGTTGAGCGGAACATAAGAAAATTTAAGAAAACTCAACGACACAAACATTTTTCTAATGAAGTGCCATATTTGATGACATGCCAAGTGAAAAAAAAAATGCTTGGAACATAGCATAAACAACAATTTTGCTTTCCCTTAAAAACTATTCCTACTTGGCAAACATTTGATGCGCGTTCCTGTTGCCGGTTCGGCAACTAAAATATTCGGATTTTGACGTGACAACGTCTTATAAATTGGTTTGCCGGGTGACACTTCAAGAAACTGCGTTACGCTCCGCTCACGTTATGCGCTCACAATGAGAGCGAGTGAGAGGCACGCGTCCCTTCCACTCGGGCATGGTTAGCCCGCCTAAGAGCGAGAGAGACAGACATAAATTATTTTACCACTCAAAGTCGTTGTCACGTAAAACTTTCGCCCGTATACCGACTTTACAGGCAACCAATTTTTTGCTATTATTATTTAAAAAATACGAAAGTTAAAGTTGAGTTAAGTAAAAAAAATGTTAAGTTCTGTTTTATTAACTAATTTCACATGGAATTGTATCTAAAAGTTATTCTTTATGAATTGTTTTATTACAGGATTAATGGATTATAATAATAATACCAGCATGTTACTGTCCCACTACAGGGCAAAGGCCTCTTCTCATACAGAGAAGGCTTGAGCATTGATCACCACGCTTGCTCAAGGCTTATACAAAACTTATATTAACTATAAGTCCAGGTTTCCTCACGATGGTTTCCTTCACCGATGTCAATGATGTCTAAGATAAACTTAGAAAGTACATATGAATTGAAAAAGTCACATTGGTACTTGCCCGGATTTGAACCACAACCTCGTGCATGAGAGGTAGGCGCCTTAACCTCTGGGCCATCACGACATTAATGGATTAATTTAATTTGAAGCCAACTCCGACCAAAATTTAAAACGTGAAAGAATATAGCAGCCAAGACAGTCAGAATACCTCTTATGTGACAGCTATTATTCATCTCACTCAGCATGCCTTATGAATATCCTTATCGGGTGAACCTACCCTACTTTGTCGCGTTTGTAACAAAATGGCTTCTTATATAATTCATGCATTATTCCCTAAATTACAAAGACATGTTTACAAGTTTCGCCTATTAATATTTATGAAAAAGAAAATATTATATACTGTACATAATATCATAAGCTGAACAGTTTGATTGTTTAAACAAGCTTATCTCTGGCACTATCATACTGGTTGGATATGAAAAAAAAAATACACTTCCTTATGAGCTGATCAAGCCGCGGGGCGCGGGGTTATTTAGCACTTCTGAAAGTAAAATACATATATAGAGTTAATATAACTCTATATATTTTACTTTCAGAAGTGCGTTGTTATGGTTTATATTAAATAAATTATTTGGCTTGGACTTTGTTAGCCTTCTGCATTTTGTTAACATTCTAATCCGCCTCCAGGCTTTACTCGTCTTAATGGAAAAGTTTAGAATAATACCAACTTGTTGACTTTTTATTTTACTTAGACCGTTAGTCCTTACAGCTTCTCCCTGCGGTCAGCAGTAAAGGTCACAACACTTCATTGTTTAAGTTTTATATAACTTTTTACTTTTTTTAAATTAAGATCGTGGGTAAATTAAATGGCTACTGTTTTTGGAATTTTAGAGAGATTAACCATGAATCACATAATATTTATGGCTCATGTTCTTTTTTGTTTTATTTAATAGGACTAACATACAGCAGTATATTATATAGTAGGCACACAATATAAGGCTTATTATAAAAGTAACAAATATAATAAAATAATACCAAGCCTGTTACTGTCCCGCAGCAGGGCAAAACCCTCTTCGTTGTGCATGAGAGGTAGGTGCCTTAACCTCTGGGCCATCACGTTCACGACTACCCAAACTTCAAAATATATAAGTACTACATCGAACAAATAACTAATTACCATAATTATGTTGATTGTTTATGTATTTTGGCATGTTAGTGGTCGCTAATAGGTCGAAGCTTGATTATTGTACCTTTCTGTACTTACTGTTTATATAAACTTTAATTATGTCAAATCTTTCATCCGCCTGTGCCTATAACAATATTCTCAAAAATAAATCAAAATTTTTCGCTTCACGTGTTAATAATAGAAAATAATTATTTGCAAGGTTCGTGACTGCAGTTGTTATTACCCGATTCTCTTTTCGTTGAGCGTGTTCGGGAAATCACAGGGATTCACGTGAATTGATAGGAACTAATTTTATATGATTTTTGCAACAAAATATGCGTTTCTTGCAAATCAATAATAAGTGTAGGATGATTAAAGAAAAAAACCAGGAAAATAATTAAATAACCGCAATAAGATAGAAATCAGCACGATTCAAAATATTAAATAATACTGCAGAAATTAACCACTTTACTACTTCTTATTCTCATATCTATGTGGTTCTTTTCTCAAAAGACCATTTCAGGCACTAGTATGTATGGTTCTTACATGATTTGAAAAAGATAATGTCTGGACTTTAAAAGAGACTATGACCTCTGAGTTTCTTTCGGTGTTTCTTCTCAGAGTAGTCAGATAGTGAAACTCCGAACTCATCTATTGGTTAAAAATATTACGCGTGACGAAGTGTTTGTAAAAACCTATTATTTTTTTTTATCATTTTATTATTTATTCTGGTTTCCGCTTCTGTGTCTGTTCTGTGTCTGTGTGTAGGTAATTTATCTATAAAATGTATGTATTTAGAAATACATAAGTATGGTTATCAGTTGTCTAGTATAAACACAAGCTCAGCTTAGTTTGGGACTAGATGGCGTTGTGTGATAGTTGTAGGATATTTATTTTTTTAAACCAAAAAGATTTTTTTAACAGCAAAGTTAGGTTTTTACTTCAATCCGCAATTTAAAAATAATTTGCTGTTTCTCTTGGATCAGGCATCGGAAGCCGGTTCTAGCTATGAAACGGAGTGTTCCGAGTACAAATCCCTCTCGCTTTTGGCCACTTTACTTTTCTAACTTATAACTTAGTTCTTCCGAGTCTCTAATTAATGCATTTTTTCATTAGAAACGAGATCCTTAGCAACCTTCCCTGAACAACTTTTGCAACACTGTAAAGAACGGAACGTCCTCGTGTTGTTGGCTTTTACTTACAGTTTGTCTTGAACACAAAGTAAGACAGAACAAGTAAAAACAAAAACGTAGTAAGTAAGTAATTAAAATCGTATCCACAGATTCTTAATATTATTATTTTATAAACTGTAAATATCACCTAACCCTGTGACATCTTAAATGTATGATATATGTATAAATAAAATGTTTTAAAATTGATAAGTCTGAATCTATTATTGATTATAAAACTACTAAGCAGTGCTACGAAAATTTTGTCTGGATTGGCGTAGCACTGCGTAGCACAGCGTAGCACTTTGGCTACGAACGGGTTCCAGATTTGATTCCCTTAAAAGCGAAACTCTGAGTATTTTAATATGTAAAGTTTGTATGCTATATAACTAATTATACTTAGTGCAAAGAAAATAAAACTGAAAATTTTAACTTTAACATAAGGCAGTAAATCAAAACTATCGATGATTTGACGGGCAGCGTGGTGGCTAAGCAATTGACTGCTGCGCTGCGTGCCGTTGGTTTGTATCTCGCAAGGACTAATTATTGTATGACCTACATGTAGTTGTTCTGGGTCTAACTTTTGTGAATGTAAGTATAAAGGTCTGTTTTATAAATTCATGGGAGCTTTACATTGTAGCCACCACTAGACATTGCGTCACAATAACTTGTCAGAATACGTCACGGCTATAAACAAGCCGGACAACAGCAGAATGGGTCACCTTATCTGTAACCTAAGTAACTTTGTAAGGAGATTTGAAGTTTCATAATTTTATGGCAAAGCTCTACTGGGCGTTGCATAGCCAAAACCATTCGTAATGTAAAGTACAACCTCCACGAAGTTTATATCTTCCGCCAAACACGCCTACATTCATATTTCTATTAAAAACACTTAAGATGCTTGCGCCAAGATGCACGCTGGAGCGTGCATCTTGGCGCAAGCGTCTTAAGTGTTTTTTCACTTAGAACTTTTCTCGTCTACGTCTCCGTGATATATATAAATAAAATATTCCACAAATTTTTCACAACACCATCTAGTCCCAAGCTAAGCAGAGTTTGTGTTATTGGTACTAAAAAGCTCATAAAAATAGTTATATATTTCTGAATACATTCATATTATAGATAAATTACACCCAGACACTGAACAAGTTATCGTGCTCATCACACAAACATTTGTACTGGGTGGGAATCGAACCCACGACCTCCGGTATAGCAGTCAGGGCTACTAACTACTAGACCAATAGGCCAGTCGTCAATCTTTTTGCCTTTGGTAGGTTGTAGTCATTAAGCACGAAGGTTTAAAATTAATAAACAAACCAATAGAAGGTCAATTAAAGGTGTTCAAAGTCTAGTAGTTATCTTATTAAAGCGACAATCATGAAATGTGTCTAAAATTTTGTTTTTATCATCAGTTCCGCGCCGTAAACAAAATTAAACGTTATATTTTGAAATTATCATCATCCCGTGTAGCACGAGGTGAGCCTATTGCCATCAAATGGTTATAAATCTAGGCTCCAAACTGCTATTGAGAAATTTCACATAGAAAAACTCAATATCCTTATACTTGGCCCGCGGGGAACGAAATCGGGAACTCGTGCTCTGCTTGCGAACAAAGACCAGCGAGCCAGTATTAGCCAAATCATGAAAAAGCGCTGTTTTTAAAGAAGCTGTTATTTTCCCGCCCTGGCTTCTTTTTTTAGTCAGGAAACCTTTGAACACAACGCCAAAGATGTACACAACATTACGGTCTTATTCCCTGAAGGATTGGGCAGAAGCGTATCTGAATTGACTGCCTCAGTCAAACATGCGGTTCTGACTTCGATTCCCGGATCAGGTAATGTAAGAATCATCAATCAAATCACTCCAGACTCAAGCATATTTAGCTAAGTTGGAGAAGTTTACAAGACTAAGTACTAGTAATGTGTTAACCATATAACTAGAACGCTTTTTAAAAAAATGATATTTAATACATTTAGCACACAAATATACAGAGGCGAACAGTTTCGCCTCTTTACATTGCTGTAATATTGTGCTACTTGTGATTACTACCACTCCCATGCCTATTGGGGGTAAGCATTTTGTCATCAGTCCCATGTAATAACATGGAATTCAAATGTAACTTACAAAATGTGTTATACTATAGCTACTATTAACCTAACCAAAGATGTCAAACGCAGTTTATCTCCGAATGACCTTTCACTTCCCTTGAAACGATGAAACCCATCATCGGAGGTATCATTAGACCAATTATTAGAGCATATTTAGTGGCATTACATATCCTCGCGGCCGCACAGGGAGGGGGGCGGCGTATAAAGCGAAGATGCGCGAACACAGCCCGCAACACAGCATCGTCGCGTGCGCACGTCACGTGGACGAGTAGCTCCGAAGTTTCACGACATTTTACGAAGTTTGTGACCTTTTTTTTGTTGACGTTTTCTGTGCTTTTCGGATTCTGTGAACTTTTGGTGAGTATTGTGGTGTTTCGTATGTTTGTATTTTAGAAAACTAATGGTATGGTGTAGTGAAGGTACAGATAAACTTTTATTTAGGATTTGTAGGGACAACCAAGTGGATAAATAAAAAAAAATCAAAATAGATGCAAAGACTTAAATTTTAATAAATTGTTAATATAAGTAAGTTTCGATTTAATTTTAAGACAAGAAAATTAATTAGTAAAATATTAAGGAAATTCATAAATGGTGATTTAATTTTAACTATTCTAAAAAGTTTCGCTAAAACGCATTATTTCCAAAAAATACTTATCAAAAAAATCGTGACAGTATATCTATTATTATTTATAATAAGTAAACTTAAGAAACTACTTTGTAAACAATTATAACCATTATAAGTTGCAACAAACCGTCTCGCGCCTGCGCACTGTCAACTTACCGCAAATTACTTTAAAATAATTTATTTTGCTATCTTATCATTATGTAAATAAACTGTGAACACCAGTGTTGTTGCACTCACAACTTATTTCAAGTCACTGTGTTGTTAAAAACTTCATTTTCATTTCTAAAATACTAAATAATAAGCTATTTCGTTACTTATAAACTATAATACATGAGTATCTATAAACGGAAAATAATGCTATCTACTTGTGCAAAATACAAGGTTTTAAAAAAGAAAATCCCGCTAATATAATACAGACTGATTAACAAATAATTGATTAAACGATAATAAATTAAAAGCTCCACGCAGTAACAACAGCATTTTCATTTTATTTCGTAAAATCAAGGTACTTCATTTTCATTAAAATTGAATGAATGTCACAAATCCATTCCCAAAAACACTTACCATGAACATTGTAATGAAAAGAGGACGAATTAATTTGTAGAAGCAACATTAAGGTTATTACGTACTAAAAGGAAAATGATGAAAGAAAATATTTCTAAGAACATTTTTAGGCTGAACGAAAATTAGATATTTCAAGAAATTACTTTATTTGCCTCGGGTTCTTTAACAAGTACACAACTTGAAAAACTTAAGAAATCATCAAGTTTGTATTTCCAAAAAGGGTTAGGTAGAAGTGTACCTAACTACTTATTAGTACACCCACACTTCCTCAGTTATATTTGAATCGCACCTAATAGGGGGCAAGCCTATTGCCACCATGAAGTTTCTTACCCATTCTTTTCCATACAAATCTACTTTTTGGAAGGGGCAACTAGAATCATTTTTTAAAGTTTTTTTTTTTCGACGTTCAAAAGTGCCTTATAAGGGCCTAATTGAAATAAATGGTTTGACTTGACTAAGCAATTTTATAGATATGCAAACCCAAATACACTTTACCTGACCTGGGAATGAAACCCTGAGAATCTCACGTTCAGCATTCTGTATAGCAGCAGTTAACCTTTTTGACGACTTATATTAATTGATGCTCACGATCCTAATGTTTTATTTATCTTCCATACACATACATAAATTCACGCCCCCGTTTCCCATGGGGGTAGGCAGAAACGACAGTACAGTCAAAACATATGGACTGCCTTGTTGGGCTAGTGGTCGCAAGCGCTACTGCTGAGCATGAGGTCCCGGGTTCGATCTCCAGGTCGAGCAAAGTGTAATTTAGTTTTGCCATCTGGAATTTCTCTGTATCTGTCCGAAGTCTGGATTTGTGCCCAATTGATGGCAATAGGCTCGCCCCCTTTTATATAGGGCACACCTCTGCCTAACCCTTCGGGGGTAATTGGCGTGATGTTATGTATGTCAAAATATATAAACTCAGACACAATATTGAATCACGTAGATTGTTTCCTGCGTACATAAATAGAAGAAGCTTACAAAAAGGTTTATTCAAATACTAAATTACACTTTTCCTTTTAATAAAATACTTGTGAAGTAATTTGAAAGCTCCATTTTCACAAGCTCCGACGTATAAAGTGTAACAAGAGTATAATAAGCTGGGCTGAGTGAGTGCGCTCGTGAGTGCTTAGTTCTTGCTACTTACGAGAGGTAACTAATTAAATATTACTTAGTTTGTAATTATAAAAGCTTTGCGCTTATGGTTAATATGTTATGTGTACCTGTATGTTAATTCTTGATGTTCTCTTTCAGAGGCAAGCCGCCGTCCCACAAGATGGTTCACTTTAAGCTGGCGGTAAGTTATAATAAAAATTATATTTCAAGCTAATAATGGGCTCATTAAGTTAATCAAAAGTTGTCAATCAGAAAACTTTTACGATTAATTATGCCTAGAAAAAGTAACAAGCATTCTATAAATACGTATAGATACATAAATAAAATCACGAGTTTTTTTTATATATTATAAACCAGTGCTTGACTGCAATCCCACCTGATGATAAACATGGATGCAATCAGTGATGGTGAAGCGCACTAGTTTATGTGTTTGTTCCCATGGGTGTAATAAAAGCTCTAAAACGCCACCACTTACTTACTCCTTTTGCATCCATAATTTTCAAAACAAAAGCAACATACACTACACGTTATTTTCTTTATATTCAAGAAATCTATGTTTAAAAGCTAAAAGATATAAAATCCGATATTCGTGGCAGATTCTATCTATCAAAGTCGAACTACGAGCGAAGTTAAACTGGTAACTTACATTGAAACTTTTCCAGTGGAGATATTTCACAATCTCAAGTTACAGATAAACGGCTTAAATATATTTAGAACTGTAGTTAGAGTTACAAACCTTCACTCTCAGTTACTGGGGATTCGATGAGATCGCCGGTAAAAATAACTGTTAAATGTGGAAACGTTCAAAACTTTTAACTGTGTAGTTACTTACTTTTAAAAGCGATAGGGAATGGTTTATATACGCAATTTTAGCATAACCATTTTGATCGCCCTTATTCAAATCTATTTGTTTGTATTTATTCTGTGTCTTAATGTAATTTATCTAAAGTTAGTGTTTATTTAGAAATACAATAGTATGTTTATCAGTTTTTTAATACCCATAGCACAAACTCTGCTTAGCATGGGACTCGATGGCGTTGTGTAAATAGTGGAAAATTACTATTATTTGGTTTCGGTGAAGCATGCCTTTTTGTCCCATACATCTCTATTTGTCGTCATCTCAAATTAAAAGTCATTTATTCAAAATCAAATAAGGTTAAGGATTAACACTTTTTGGACGTAAAAAATTACATCAAACACTCCACCAAAACGCCCGCCCTTCACCACTTCCTAAAGTTTTTGCTGGGAAGAAGAAGTGGTAAAACCAACTCCCCGTCTGTCTGATATGTTGGAAAAACTTGACTTGAGTCTCAGTGTCCACCTCCTTCTTATCCATATCATCTTTCATACCAATCCATCCATCGCTTTTTTGGTCTTCCTCTACTCTTGTAACCATCCACATTCATGCTAAAAACTTTCCGTAATATGAGAAACAGAAACTATTAACTTAAAATTAACAAAAGCCGTTAGTGTTTCCAAATAGCCAATAATGTAAGAATTATTTATTAATGTCACTGTCACGATCATCCGATTAACATTATCAATATGAACGCTTTAATTTTACATACTTACTATTGCACAATAACATTTATTTTTATTATAAAGATGTACGAAAGATTGTAAAAGTACCATTTGTTTTGTTATAACAATAATGAGTCAAGTATGTTACACCAATTATGTGGATAGTTAAATTCCACTTCATAGCTATACAATAGGTTAATTCATCTCTTACGTTATACAGTCTATTATTCATCTTATTGCCATATTGACCTACAATACACTGAATAATTTGTATAACAAAACAAAATGAATTGCACGATGATAAAAGATGACGCATGTACGAAAATTAGTCAAAGAAATAATTATTCATTTATGATATTGACTGCATTTAAATAGTACCACAACCTACATTTATGTTTAGCTAAGATGTGAATCCAACTAACATGAAAGTAACTTTCCTGGGAAAAAAAATAATAATATCAGCACTAAGTATGCCTAGGTTGGCGAGTTTAGAATTATATTAATTATTAGTCCAGGTTCCTATCTTTGCCAGTGTAATCCAAGATAAACTTGAAAGTATATAAATTGAAAAGGTGAAATTGGTGTTTACCTGTGATATCTTACAATCACGGTGTTCCTGAAAAATAAACAAACTGATATAAGTACTAAAAACATCGAACGTAGGCAAGGTAATTTTTAGATACCTATGTATTAGAAACTTTTCATATAACAAAGCCAATATCCAATCAGCTGTGTGTTGTAATCATTATTTAAGTAACTTGGTATTCAAATATATTGCATGCGGGCGGTGACGCGGTACTTTCAGTTTTTAATTCAGCTCTAAAACGGAAATGGTAATTAATTGATCTATCAATCTATTCCACATAATCAGCAAAAACAAACTCTGAATTTCTTTAGCGTCGCGTCTATTATGATGTTTAGCGGAAATACGGTAGAACGGAAGTGAGCTTTGAGATGACAGATGATCGACATGTAGGTAAGATAAAGATCTCGCTTGTCGAGCTCAGTTCAAAGAAGTTAGAGGTAAATAGACCGCGGGACAGGTTACTGCTAAGTCTCTAATTTAAATAACTTCGTAAACTAGTATTCTGTACATTGGAGTGTGCTAGCTAACATGTAGCGAATAACTTATTTGAATTGTTTTATAATCTAACTTATCAGACAGACGTGTTGCTAGGAAGTTTTTTCCACCACTTCTTCTTCCCAGAAAAAACACTAGGAAGTGGCGAAGGGCGGGTTTTTTGGGGGACTGAATTATGTGATTTTGACGTTAAAAAATCTATTCCACAACCTAATTTGAATAAATGACTTTTGATTTTGATTCAATCGCTATTGCACTATAGTCAAACAAAAATTTGCAATTTTCATTTTATTACAATAACTGTGGACATTTTATTAGTTAGATACCTACCTAATTATCGAATCGATAGTATGTATAATTGAAAAAATGTGATAGTTAGTTTCTTATTTTAATTAAGTATATTGCATGACACATATTACTACTTTTATATGCCCTAGAGTCTAAACATAGCGCCCTCATAATTTATTTCTTTATTATTAACCTTAAACTCCCAGTCTTTACAGGTGTCCTCAATGCAACATTGGTTTCCACACAAACAAAGTTACAAAATAAACTCATCTATGGGTATCTACTTATTCTAAACTAAAAATAATAAAGTATTATATTTACCTAGTTTTTACTATAAACAAATGAATATTAACTCTTAAATACCGCTTCAGGAAAATGTTCTAGACGTAAAGCAAATGTAATGCCAATTTTTAGGTACAAAACTTTTCTAACAAATTCTTTGTTCGATCCTGTTCCATTCATCATCATAAGGGCGACATCCCACTGCCGACGCTACGTGTTGCATCACAATCATTTGTCGCACACCGCATCGCGCTCAATTATAGGGTTGCAACGTAACGAAAAACTGCAAACACCTTTTCATTTAATTATTTTTCAATGTTAAAATACAGAAGTGGAACATAACTTCTAAACCTATGTAATCCCAATACATTCATGATTAAACATTTTGATATTGTTTAACTTTAATGATAACTCATTGTAGTGAGATTTAAATAGGGAAGAACTCTGCGACTACTTCAAGTAACTTGTAATATGTTTGCCATTTTTAAGAATTCTCTAAAAGGACCAAGGACGTAATATTAATATGACCCTAACTATATCAAAATATAGCGCAAATATAGCTGGACATTGTACAGACGCCAGCACACGAAGTTACCCCAATGTGTCAAATTTTCCCAATTGAAAATAAACCTTATCGTGTTTGATATAAAGTTGAAAAACGATCAAAGAAATTTGGCACATTGGGGAAACTTAACTGTACATACATAAACTTACACCTCTTTTCCGACGGGGGTAGGCAGAAACTACAGAGCACCATCTGCTACTACTCCTATATCTTGATTTGATTATCCATACGCCTGACCTTTCTGAAGAACCTCACCAATAAGGTCTGTGTTTGTCCTTCTAGGCGTCTCCTTCCGGCGTTTCCACTTACATCAGTATCATAAATAGCTTTTGGTTGTCGCCTTTCTGTTGTTCTGGACGTTATATTTCACATTATATAGAATGTATTCGCGCCAACCCTGCAACAACCGCAGACCATTGCATCACGGTGCAGGCACGAGCCACTGTAACACCTCCAGTCATTCATCTCTGTGCTGCAACCCTAGCTCACAATACAGGCATTTTTGTTTCTTTTCTAATCTCCTTGTTTTGAAAGCGCGGCTATTGTGCGCTTTCTATATAGTCACGCTTAGGTTGACTCCTAGTGTTTTTATAATGATCCTTACTTATCGTCGCCATGTTGTGAAAATTTTGTAATAATTACAATTGTAAACTGCATAGGGGCAGGTAAGTAACTGTAACAGATTCTAGTTCGAGCAGGAAGAAATAAACAGAGTCGAATTTTGCTATGGACTAGCACTTTTCCCGCGACTTCGCCCGCGTGAATTTTTACCTTTAAACATCCCCTCCACTTCTTATAAATATTGTGGCTTACAATTGGTAAAAAAAAATCAAAATCGGTCTTAAAATATTATACTTTAGAAGTATACATCAAATAGTAGAGGAAACTTAAGATTCATACATAATTTAGTGCATAACAAAAGACTTTTGAAACGAAGAAGATGGCTACAATTATGAAAGATAAATACATTCTCTATTTTATTTTTTTCTTCTCACTTCAAAAATATTTTATAGCTAAAGTACTTCGCATCTTAGTGAATTTACTAATTATTCCTATTACCGTTAAACATAATCTGAAAGGCAACCTACATAAAAGCACATTTAAAATTACTTGCATCGCAAACAAATCAGCACAAATGACCATACAAGCCATTAACATAGAAAAAACGAGCATTCTACGTAAAAAGCATATAAAAATGCAAATGTAATGAGAATGTTCTACAATAGCGGAGTGTTCGGTGCATATTCAAATGGTCGGGTGTTTCTGCTGAGCCGCGCGTGACGTAAGTGACCGGCGCGCGCGCATAGAAAGTGTCAATAAGGTCAAGGTCGAATCTCTTCCGCGCGTTACGTCATACGGAGAAACTTAGGGCTGGCGTGGAAGGATTACAAGTTTTAATTAAAAGTTATTTATTACTAAATTTTAACGTCTACGTCATCGTGTGCTAAGAGAATGATATAATACTATAGCTAGTGCCCGCGACATTGCCTGCGCAGGATTAGTATTTTCTTGCCCAAGGTCATATATATCTTAAAAAAAATATAGCCTGTGTGTTATTATTAGCTTTAATGTTGTAAAGTTTCATTAAAATCCATTCAGTAGTTTTTGCGTGAAAGAGAACAAACTTCCATACAAGCCTTCGCATTTATAATATTAGTAGGACAGTACGACTGTGTTAATCGTAAATTATTAATTTATAAGTAAGAAGTATAATATTACAACATAAATCTAGAGGATTCTAAAGGACGGATGGATGTCTTGGGTCACTAAAACGATCATTCAAATACCCTACTTTCTTTGGTTTTTGTTTTTTTTTTTATTTAGAACTTTTACCACTGAGCAGCGTCCTTAGTCTCCATGATATATATAAATAAATATTCCACAATTTTCACACAACGTTATCTAGTCCCATGCTAAGCAGATCTTGTGTTATGGGTACTATACAGCTGATAAACATACTTATATATTTCAAAATACATACATATCATATATAAATTACACCCAGACACAGATCAAATGATCATGCTCATCACGAAAAGTTCCGTCCTGAGTAGGAATGGGATCGCACGACATCCGGCCTAGCAGTCAGGGGCACTAACTACTAAACCAACAGGCCACCAACCTTATAGAAAAATATTTGTAAGACTTTACGTTTAACTTTTGCCAACCCTATCCCAAATTATGCGCGCACGCATGGTGATAGCATTAGCAGGCTGTTGTTTGTCAGCTATAACCTTTAGTTACTTACAGTATGCGAAGTAACGCTTACTATTATTATATAACGTGTTTTGTGTGCAAGTACAATAACACCATAGTATTGTTACACTGCTGTTATGTCGATTGATGTCAAAGATATTTTGTTACTCTGTGACCTATTACCGAAATAGTACTAGTATGTGTTACATACTACTACTATTTATTTAAAATAATGTATTTCAGGGTGTCCGTTACCCCAGCCAGAAGTTGTCGAAATTTACCATTTGAATCTGATAGATAATTAGTTGTGCGGCTTCTGTAATTGTTGCGCACATTTTTAAATTTGTTGCGCTTATAGTTTTTTAATTATTTCACAAAAACATTTCCTGCTGCGGTAACGTTACCCCAGCCAGACCTTTTTCTTTCTAATGGGAATTTTTATATAATTACTAGCTAACTACAGAAATAGTAGCAAAATTATTATTAATATGTACCTATTATTTAACTTATACTTAAAAACAATCACCGATTAAAATTACACATAGGTACTTTAAAAGTTCAATTGAAATGATTATATTACCTGTCAATAAAAATTATTTAATGATCACGTAGTTTTTTTTTAAACTTGTGTACGTGTCTGTACTAAATTTGTAACACTATCCTACATATTTTAGAAGGTACCATAATATTTTGCGTTTTCGCTTTTTCGTAACCACCTAAACTTGGTCGGGTTACCACGGTCATTCACTTCCTAATGACTTTAATCGTATTATCTCATTAATTATCCAATGTACTGAGCTGAAATTTTACTGATATACAACTGAACTAAACAACTAATTATTGACATAACATTCAGTTCATATATCCAATCCAGTGGCCAAATAACACCGCGTGCATCAAGACCGTGCTCGTGAAGAACTCAATATCATCATAACTTGGTAAATACTTACAGGATACTAATGAAACTTTACATACATTTGAAGGCAGTTACAAGCTTTAAAATAACGTTTAAAGTAAGTCTTTAGAGCTCTTATTGAGAGTGCTGGAACCAATTGAAGTGTTTTTCTATTTAATGAAATAACCTTTAAGCTATGTATTATTTTGGTTTTTTTATTGCACAACAAATTTAAACCAATTCTTAAGAAGCCATGTACAAAATATGATAAGAATCCGCTTAACCATTTCAAAGATCTAGCAAAACCAAAAACGTTACCCCAGCAAAATCTCGAATAACTTCGCAACCGATGAAAGAACAAATACAAAATAAGGCACAACATTTACTGCATCTAGACAACTAATTTTATAGCTAGTAATTATTTAAAAATTCCCATTAGAAAGAAAAAGGTCTGGCTGGGGTAACGTTACCGCAGCAGGAAATGTTTTTGTGAAATAATTAAAAAACTATTAGCGCAACAAATTTAAAAATGTGCGCAACAATTACAGAAGCCGCACAACTAATTATCTATCAGATTCAAATGGTAAATTTTGACAACTTCTGGCTGGGGTAACGGACACTTTTAAGTACGTAAATCTACAACAAAGCAGCCACAATCTATGACACTTATTTTTAAACAAAACTAATTTATTTATTTACCGACCCGGGGATTGAACCTTGGACCTCGTGTTCAGCAGTAGCGCTTGAGAACACTAGACGAAGCAGTCAAATCAATCTTCTAATTAGTTTTAGTTCTTCCACATTTGAATGCTAACAAAAGGCTAAACAAATAAGCAGTTAAAGTCAACGCCCTCTTCATTTAATTACACAAGGTACGGCAGTAAGCTCTCTTTAACAAAGCTACTACATAATAACCGTAACATTAACCTCTCGTAATAAAGCGTAACTATAACATCGTATTACTAAAAGAGGCTATTTAACTTATTAAGATAACACTAATTGGCGCTTACTGAGGCGCGCTACACACCGACGACCTTACCTTCTTTCTATACTAATGTTATAAACAGAAAAGAATTGTATGTAACGAAAAAACTTAAAAACTACTGGACCGATTTAAAAAGTTCTTTCACTGTTAAGTTACTTACTTTATCCCCGGGTGACATAGGCTATCTTTTATCCTTATATTCCTACGGGAATGGGAACTACGCGAGTATAATTACCGCGTGGCGTCTGCTGTAATATATCAACATGCCTGTATTTTTCAAAGGGCAGGCAGAGGTGTACATTACAGTCACATTTCAACGGATAAGTTTGAGTCCCATGTAATTGGGGGTGAGCTTATTGTCACCTACCAATCCCAGATGGAAAAACTCAAAAACACTATACATATAGGGTGACTGGTAATTAATGACCGATACATAAACACGTGATTGTATTCATGATTCCAATAAACTTGCCCAAAGAAATTTCTTTTCATACACAATAACTTATAACACAATAAAATAACAAAAAGGCTGTTTGAAATTCCCGCGCGCGCGCCTGTGATCTATCACAGTAGGCACGAATAGGCACGATCTATCAGCTGATAGTCTGACCTGAGGAAGGGCAAAATCTACTAGTAGTAGTAGCGTCACACGCCTCCCCGCCACTCCCACCGCTCCCGCTGTGCAGTACTGACGTAATTGAATTAATTGAAAGTTAATGAGTATAAAAAAAATATCTTCGGGAAAGTTATTCGTATTGTTCAGTACAATCACGTGTTTAAGTATCGGTCACTAATAATTATCAGTCACCCTATTAAGACCCGGGATTCTAACCCAGCCTCCTCATACTCAGCAGTAGCACTTACGACCGCTACACCAGCGAGGCAGACAACCATCGCTATTTACACAAATGAATAAAATTGAAGTGTCTGTTTTTAGTGCTACAATAACAGCTATTTACTAAATGCATAGCATAAAATAGCATAAAAACTACAAGTGGACAGTCCATCATACAATTTACTTGCTTGTACTTTTTTTGCATAGGTACCTACAAAGTACTTGCGGTAGTGTTCCGAATAAACCAATTTATGTTTGTCTGTCGTTCTGTGATTAGACTGATTTTAACTAGATTTTTACTGTCAGATAGGAGTAGCTTAGGCTCCTTTGAGAATAAGAATTAGAGGTCCCTGTAAACAAAAGCCCATGAAATTTCACGGGTTCACAGTTAGTAGATAAATAAATATCTAAAACTACATTGCGACACTGAAAAGTGTGAAAAATAGAGACGGTGCATGCTGCATATTGATAAATAGTATTGTTTCACCCAGACGGTAAACACGTCGTTATTTTGCAAGGCTAACATTTTTGCAACTCTTAAGTAGAGGTATTTACAAGAAGATTCTTGGCCTTTACTTATCAATTTTTACTTACGCTGATCCCGTTATCCTTCACAGACTCTGTACATTGTATTTACTTAACTTAATTACCAGTAGTTACTAATTGAAGCCAGTTCATTGCAAACTTTTTAAAAATTAAATTGAAATAATGGCTAAACGAAAAAAGCTTCCATACTATTAAGGATTGTGTAGATTGTTAGTTACTTAAATATTAAATTGATTATTGGTTCTAAAAATTCGTTTTGGACATAGCTTTAATTTTAAGCAAAACAAGGACAATCTTAGACATGTAAATTATTTTAAATGAACAAAGTAACGACTTCTACACCTTGTTTTGAGCAAACAAATATATTCTA
Organism: Euplexia lucipara; assembly: GCA_921972225.1. Classification (NCBI taxonomy): domain Eukaryota; kingdom Metazoa; phylum Arthropoda; class Insecta; order Lepidoptera; family Noctuidae; genus Euplexia; species Euplexia lucipara. The sequence goes on along the minus strand of OV179152.1, from coordinate 700,578 downwards.
TTCTTAACCTTCCATTTACAACCACAGCCTAACATAGTCTGTAATTGCTTAATTAACAAGTGCACGGTGTGTAGGACGGCCGAGCAATCTGTAAACTCATGCGCAGACGCGGACATAAATAATAGGGTATATGCATGTATTTTTTTTATATTTTTATTTCACTGTTTACAACGTTTTAACATAGTAAAAAATATAAACTTATTCAAAAATGCAGTAATGAAGCTTAAAAAAATATTTAAAATACAGAATAAATTAGAGCTGTTTAAACGCTGCCATTTTCGCGCGCCATTTCGATTACGTCATTTACTATGGATCCTATTACTATTACTATGGGTGTTTTCGTTCTTCTAACCATTTCACCATGAAAAAAGCTCAAAAACCAGTTTACCGGTATTGCTTGTACCCGAATGGCATAAACATTATCAGATTGTGCTTTTACAAAACCACTTTCAGTCATTTTTCTTAAATGTTAAATAACCTCACTATGAAGCTAAAATTACACTTGAACATTAAATTAGTTCACAACACACACGGCAATAATTCTGTTTTCCAATAAAAAGTCCATTCCAATACTGTTTTGTAGGCGTAACTTGTCTCGTTGTCGTAGTATTTGACGTCAATTTTCGTTATAACCAATGGTGATGCGTTTCACAAATTTGAATTTCCCGCGCTTAATTCGCACTTTTATTTTAAATTTTAAATAATTATGACGCTATTAAAAAGTAAAATAATGATTTAGTTCATATTTTCTGCCATTAAAGATTCGCAAAAAATATATTAGAACCATATTTAAATTACATGCATATTCCCTATTACCGTGTGAACAGTGTGCTTTATCGGCTAGAGGCAACTATCGCATGAATGAGAATTAGATTGGAAGAGCGAAGCTTTACATGTATTGCGTAAGTCTGCTTTATACTAACACTACACTAGCTTTACATATTACACTTTTCGATTTTATATTTATCTATGGCTATATACAAAGTAAAAACTATTTGCATCAATCTCTTATAACACAATATACCATAACTTTCACACTGCGCCATCTTGTCCCAATTTAAACCACACAGAGCGTGTGCTGTGAGTACTAGACAACTGATCAACATAATCTACTTTTGTTTTACTAAATACATGCATATTATAGATAAATGTCATTTTTTTAAAAACTAAATGGCACTAAATGGCATTTCCAAAGAGACTGATCCCTGAGAAGAAATGCCGAAAGAAACTCAGGGGTCTCTTTTAAAGTCCAGACATAAGATTGTATCCATTTATTATGCGAGTCTCACGATGTAGGGCAAAGTCTGGAAAAGCCTTTTGAAGATACAGAACAAATCGTGTTCATCACACGAACATTTGTCTTGGGTGGAAATTGAACCCACAACTTCTGGCACAGCAGTCAGTGCCACTAACCACTAGAGCAACAGACCAATCATCTTCACATGGGATGTTATGTAAGCTTTTGGTCATAAATTAACAATGTTTCGACACACTTTGTCAATCTTGCCAGTCTGTACCCTCCTTTTGAATAACTCCACAATTATTTCGCAAAATAAACTCAAATTTTCTTAGCCTTAACTGTTTTGCACGGTATTGTAAAATATGGCTCACGAAATACTCAAAGAACATAAAATTATGGACAAACAATAGTTATTACATCCTGTGACACACAACTATCCTAATCAAGCGTTATGCAAGCTATAATATTGGCCCTATTTATGTCACACACGGCCCCAATTTTGTTTCTCTGTGACCCACATTACATTAACAAACAAATAATTTAATAATACTTAACAATGCTATGCTATGTCACCAAAACCAGTAGAGCTCAGAGACATTACAAGAAATTGTAAATAATTATGCATAGGCATTGTGCTTTGTTTTGTAAATAAGGAGGATTGATGGTCGCAATCGCTACTGCTGAACGTACGGTCATGGGTTCGATGGGCCAAGAAAAATTGGGTTATTCTGTCAGGCTTTTTAAGTGTCTAGATTTATACTCGTTTGATGATTATAGCCTCGGCATGAAGCATAAACATAAGTGGCGACAGGGGGGTTTACTTTGGGTACACTACTGCAAAACCTTTTGGGAATACAAGCGTGATGATATTATGTTAAGCTTGAACTTTCCAGACTGTTTTTGCTGTATATTTTGGATAATTTGCATAAATTTGATACAATATGTTTTATCGGATGGCTCTCCAATTCATTATCAGTCTGCGAAAAAACATTTGAATGATTTCCTGTCCGCAACCAAATCGAACCTAATATTCCATACATTTTACGCAACCCAAAGTCACCAATAACGTTTCTCTAGTGGTTGCAAGCACTACAGCTGAGCAAGAAGGTCCTGGGTTGGAAAAAGTGTTAGTTTTTGTGTGTATATACAAATAGACCTTTCGGACAATCCCACTTTTTTACTATTTAGGATTGCACTGTTTATTACTCTACAATCACCAACAAAACAACACGCCAAATTGGTGATTATACCTTAAGCCCTCTAATCGTAGTTCCAATACTCAAGAGAACGGCTTCATAATGTCCTAAATTATACCAGATTACACAATAGAAATAACTGATAGGATCAAATGAGGCACATAGAGTGGCGAAACTGTTACAAACTTCGTGAGAAATCGTGCGTCTCCGTGAGTCTTCGTGAATGCTCGTGCAGCTTCGTGAATGTTCGAGTTTCATAGCAGCACGTAGCATGATCATCGTAGAAACGGTTATGTCGGCGGAAGATTCTACAAAGGGTAGAAACATTTCTTCCGATTATAGAAAATATATTGCTCGATATTGTAAACTATTGTCGGCTGAAGAATCTAAACATTCTTAATTAATCTCTTCATTCTTGACATTGTCGTGCTCAAAACAAAAGAAGTGTTTCCTAATTTAAACCTTATTTTATAAAGTTGAAAAACGATTAAAGAAATTTGACACATTGGGGTAACTTGATGTGCTGGCGTCTGTACACAAAATCCGTTTCTTGCGAGCAAATGAGTTATCTGATCTTTGGAAGTATAGATGTGATTGCTTTTTGATGTTATGCCATTTATTTTAGACGTTTTCCTTATACTTAGAAAAAATTAAATGATTTCGTGCCAAGATCTGTGCCTCAGGCATTGAGGAGTGCCGAGTCACTGATACTAATAGCTTATATGTATACAAAATTTAGATTTTATATAATCTTGAACATCTACGTAATACTGCACTCAGATTCAGTTAGAGTTTACGGTCTGGAAACACTATTATAAGCAGTGAACAGACTTGGGGCGGACAGCGAATTTGAACGGAAGAAAAATCTCTATGCTTTACCAATACTTCAGACATAACGGTATAGATAACATCATGCAAGCTAAAGTCCGATTATACGTGTAAGTCTAATAGACCTGCCATAATATGTACTGTTAAAAACCTATAATTACTATCTCCGTCTTAAAACGTCATAATATAAAAGTTAGTTCGCTGCTTCGTATGAAAAATAATGTTTATGCATTGTTTTTTTTACATTATTATGTACTATTTTTATTATGTTAATGGACACCACAAAAACGTACATATCTTTTTTCGTTCTTTATAGAGTCTGTCTATTGTCACACCTTATCTACCTTAAAACTATTATTTGTAATTTTTATAGCAGTAAATAGTATCTATTATCTATACCTACTTCTATACTCATATTATAAAGTGGTAAATTTTGTATTTACCCAATAAATTTAAAAACTACTGCACTTACTTCAAAAACTCTGTATGTCATGTCACTCGGGTGACATGTAACGCTACTTTTTTATCCCTGTAGTTCTACAGGAACGGGAACTAAGTGGACAAAACCGCGTGACGTCCACTAGTATGGTATAAACACAAATTAAGGTTAATTTATGAAGAAACAAAATCACAAGTCTTAAATCTTGAACTATGCATTTAATATTTTACGCTATAATCTAGGCCGGTAATTCTAGGAAGATTTCTTCTCGCTGCCATTGTGTACGAAAGAAAACAGCCTCCATTCAGACTATTATGTCGCCCGGTCTCACTCACTTTCCTACAATGTGCACTGATTATAGCAGACAACCTATGTTTATAGGCTTTTTTTTTGTTTTTATTAAGAGCTGGATTGGAAAACTACTATTAAATTGGCCTGCTACAAACACGTTCTTTCTTCGTTAAGCTATTTAATTTTGCGCTCTCGCCCAAGTCATTTTTCAATGTATGATAGCTTTGTACCAAAGATATTTAAAAGGGAGAGGACATGCGAAGAATTGACATAGTAAACCTGTGTCAGTAATGCAATATGGAGCTTAATAATTAGACTAATCAACATGTGTCCAATAGGACACAAGTTACGTTAAGTTAGGTTGAAAATGTTGTTCGTGATATAGTAGGTAAGTATTGAAAGTCTTTGCTTAGCACACTTACTACACTTAGCAATACGCAGTGTAATGCGGCTAAACAAACTAAATATGTTTTTAGTTTATTTATTCGAAGTCGTTACAATACATAATGTGAGTCACTTGTTATCACATTCTAAGTAACAGCACCGCGAGTCTCACGCAATACAGTTTAGTAGTTTCTGAGGAATTTCCCAAAACTGCTGACATACCCCAGTTTATGTCGGGGACAGCTTAATAGATGGAAGTCCAAAACTAACACGTAACATAACGCCTGTAGTTTAGGAAGAGTTAGACAAGGGTGTACCCACAAAACACCCAGTTAATTTTAAACCCTGTTACATGGGGCTTAAAATTGACTAAGTGTCATTGCCACCAACCGGTAATAAATCCTGACTCCGAACTGTTAATGAGGAATTCCTGTTGGAAAAGCCCCATCCCAATTTTCTCCACAAGGAAACCTAGGACCTAATGCTTAGCAGTAGCTAGCATACGTAGCACTGCTTAGGTTTGGAATAAATGGCGTTGTGCGAAAGGTATGCATATTTATTTATAATAATAATAATAATAAAGTTTATTGGACAAAAACAAAACTTAGCCTACGACAGTTTCAATACTAAAAACATAAGATATAAGAGGCTTCTAACCTAAGTGAACTCCTGATTTCCAAACTAGGTAAAAACCTGTATCTTGGAAATCAGTGCTCTTCCAATGAACATAACAACTAGGACTCTTACTTAGATAAGGAGTAACTAAGATACATCAGTACTGAAAGAGTAAGACCAAAAACAAAAACACAATTACAAATTAGTGCGATAGTAGGGTTTATTTTATAGCTTGACGATTTTGAGAAATATGGTAGTGTGTTGTTGTGAGATGTAGGAGTGTTGTGAAGTGAAGTGTAGTGTAGTGTAGTGTATATTGTGTAACTTAACCACTTAGTTATTTATATTTTGTACTAGCAGACGTCCCGCGTTCCCGTGGAAATACAGGGATAAAAAGTAGCCTATGTGTTAATCCAGGGTGTCAACTAACTCCATACCAAATTTTATTGAAATCCATTCAGTAGTTTTTACGTGAAAGAGTAACAAACATCTATCCATCCATACTCACAAATTATACACACTTTCGCATTTATAATATTAGTATAGGTAGGATTTAAAACAAAATAATTGTTTTCCAAACTATTCAAAAGCATTTCTGGAAGCGCTTTGTGAGAACAATTTTATATTTCCCTACAGATACACCCAACACACACAAGCGTCTATCTCTTACATCTTAAGAGGTAAGGAAACTACTGACCTGACAGACCTCATAATAAACATAAAATATCCAATAACCATTCCCCACGTTACGTTTAACAAAAAACGACGTATCTGTGATACAAGCATACAAGACGCCTTCATAAAAACATCGGGTTGCTAGCCTCCTTACATAATACCTCACACTATCGCCACGAACACTATACATTGTCGTCTCAATATGTACAATGTTAGATAACGCCTTTGTAAGCCGGGGATGGACGCTGTGGTTATATTTTGAATGGATAACTTTTACTTTCGCCATGGGAAAAGTCTGCGATGATTATTATGACAGAGTTATTCTGAGTTAAAGTATGGCTTCCGTTTTTGCATATATTCGCGATAAATTAAACTTTTTATCGACGATGTAGCGAAGGCAGGTAATTGTAATTAATGGGCACCTCCGTTGGAACCAAATGTGATGTGATGTGATAAATGATCAAGTTGTCGAGTTATTCACGAGACGGTATTTTTTTTACACATTATGCAAAGAAAAATAGCAGATGCGCGTCAACTATACAAAGTCATATTTTTTAACGATAACGAAGTTCCATAATTCTAAAATAGATATGTGGTATTCAGCATTCGAAAAGCATATGTCAACTCCATACATTTCAGATTTATCTTATAAAATCAAGTGATCTGATTGACGTGATCCGAGTGGCTAAGCAGCACCTTTTGATCGCCAAAATTTACTTAAGTCAGTCCCCCAAAACGCTTGCCTTAAAACACTAGGAAGTAGTGTCTTCATAGAAATTCCTAAACTATCTATGGGAAGAAGAAGTAACGGGACAAACTTCTACAAACACGTCTGTCTAATTCGTTAAAAGAACTTGAGTCTGCTAAGTTACTCGTATCTACCGAAATTCGTTATATGTTCCAAAAAATTGACTTTACTTAGGCTTTTCAAATCAAGAAGTCTTGGGTTAACAATAGACAATAAAGCCCATTGCTAAATGGCTCTCAAGACCTGTATACCGAAGGAGCGCTGCAGGTAAATACATGAGCCATAATTTCCTAATTAAATAAGATAACTTTCTGTAATTAGACCTACATTCGAATATTGGAGCGATCGTGAGTTATGCTAATGAAAAGTAATTACACTGATGTTAACAACTTTAATTATTGACACAGATAATTTAGTAATCGCTCGCTATTCACCTCGATTTTAATTAAATATTAGATAATATGTCTCGTGTGTCAGTTAAATGTAAAAGAAATAATGTAGGTGTGTTTAAGCAACAAAAAGTACAAATCATTAATATTAGCATATTACTACGCCTGTAATCCCCGAAGAGTTAGGCAGAGGTATACCTGTAGAACACCTAGATTTTGCCAGTTATGTCATATGTGAGTCCCGTGTGGTAGAGGGCGAGAATATTGCCAACAATCGGGCACAAATCCTGACTCCGGGCTGCTACTGACTAATTCCAGATGGAAAAACTCAATAACACTTTGACCGACCTGGGAATCGAATCCTGTACCCTATACTCAGCAGTAGCACTAGCGACCACTAGATCAGCGAAGCAGTTCTTAATTAGCATTTGGTTAATCTTGATGTTCGCGTTGCTCTCATACTTTATGCACTAAAAATACAAAAACGTGTTTGACTACCTTGTTAAAATTATAAACCTCGTAATAAATACCAAAATACACGCAAATAATAAAATGCCAAATAAATTCTGTAACAGTAAAGTGGCTTAACAACAAATATGGCGCGAACTCACATTACAATACGTACCTAAAGCTGACCAAAGTGTAAAATTTACTGCTTGTGCAAAAAATATCACTTAATAAATGTGTCTTTGCAGCCACTTTCGTGGCCAAACCAGAAATAATATTTGTGTTACATAAAAAACTATAAATTCACTAAGAAATGCACTCGCATAATTTTAAATTCGCCATTCCAACTCGACAGTCGTCAGCCATTACTTTTGACAGCTGACTTAGATGGATTGCGTTCAAAACTGTTAAATTAAAATAATGCATGTCTCGTTTATATTAAGAATTCGCATGCATAATGAATTTAATGGTATATCGATTACATACTAAGTAACTATTTATTTATGTAATCAATATCTGCGATAACCTCTCGTACCCATGGGCTTTCCAAAGGTCACAATCCTTTGTATTTTATTTATTACTCTCTTTATTTTTAATGTGTCTACGCCGATTTCACTTTTAACATAAAAATAATGGTGTTGTAAAGAGGACATATATAGATGTTACTGTATAAAACACACAATAAAAAGAGCGTTACAAAATTTGCATAAAAGGTACCTACTATGTCACAGTTACTGTGACATAGTAGTCTGCTTCATGTGTTACTGTTTCTTTTCAAGGATACGAGTAATTCGCACACGTACAACTGTTGATGAAGTAGTAGACTAAAAGTATTGCGTAATAAGTGATAGGTCGCCGGCTAGCAACAGTCACCTATAAATAATACAGTCACCCATTTGCGTGAGAAACTAATCTCAAACGTTCTAATCCCTTCCCAGAAGTAAAAGCTTTGCAACTAAAAAAAATCGCCTTTTTATCGAAAAGCAATCTGTGGAAATATTCAATGGATCGGTTCATCTTGCATTGTTGCAAATATGCACGAAAACACGAACAACCCATTAGCCCAGCAGACATGCAACATAACAACTACAACAACTCATTATTGTAATTGCAGTGAAAATGGGCGGGAAAAACGCTGCCGCCATGTTGTATTCGAAAGTGTCATGGCGCGCTGAGTCTTCCTCGGGGTCAGAAAAACAACTATTAATGTAAACAATGAAGCGTGTGAAATATAAAAACGCCTTTTAAGATTAATGGATTAGTTTTTCGATTATTCACGTGAGGAAGTGCGCGTGTATTTAATTTTATTTTACGGTTATTAGCTCGGGCTCGGTTTTTAAGTGACTTGAAGTGTGAAGAAAGTATAACAAAAGTTTTTCAATCCTTTCAAAGTTCGTAATGTAATTTGAGATCGCATCTGCAGACGGAACTCCGGAAGCGGTTGCTTTATAACGAAGAACAAAGCTGATAATATCAATAATCGACAGATTCTATCTAATGTCAGACGTGTCAGACTTTCGCTTCTGAATAGTTGGCTTATGTAACAAACGATACTATTGTATAGTACTGATTCATTCCCGGTATCACGTTTTTCCTCACCGCGTTGTCTTCTTACTTCAATCATTTATAAGAATGACTTCAATGGGGAAGTGGGTTACTATGGCGAAGAGTTAGTAGGTACTGCATTGCATAGTCGATTGTTGAATAGTAGCAGTAGTAATGAGGTGTTTCAATCTTATGAGGACTATTACTTAACTGGAATTAAATTTAGATTTTCACACCAATAAAGAACTCATGCGTTCGTCGTAGTTTTATATCACGAAGACAATTGTGAATTAAAATCCCATCGCACATAATAAAGGGATCTTTCCATCAAATTGCTCAAGATCCTGTCTGTGGCAAGCAAAGAGGAGCAACCCACAGCACTGGTGCAGTTTGAAGCATTCGCACCATTGCGGACAGAACAATATGCGCGCGTTGCACATTCGTATTGTCGCGTGCCGAGGTTCCCGCGCGAAGTTCCCGTGAGACATATGACGTATACAGCCGCCATCTTGCTTTAGGGTTGCTAAACTCTAGTTCTAGTGTTTATCGTTCAGTGTATTTGTGTGTTGATATGGGACTTGGTTTCCACACATGGCGTGTTTATTAAAAGGCGGCTAGTTTTCAACCCACGAATTCCATTAATCGATCGGCCGTTTAATAAATACTTTGAATACTATGCTTTGGTGTTTTAATGCCAATTCCCTGAGATTTATGTACAGACGCCAGCACGTCAAGTTACCCCAATGTGTCAAATTTTTCCAATTGTTTTTAAACCTTATTCTGTTTGACATGAAGTTAAAAAACGATCAAAGAAATTTGGCACATTGGGTCAACTTGATGTGCTGGCGTCTGTACCTTCTGTCTGTAAATGATCGAGTTTTACAACATTAATGGAAGCTAAATTATATTTTATCTAACTTTGTCGCGACAACCCTAGCCAAGAATTTACAATCTTAAAGATTGACATCCAATAAACGTCTGTAGGTTCGATACCTCAGTGAATGACGGAGTAACGAGTGTCACTGTAAGTGGAACTCATTTCCGTGACTTTGTGGCGGCTAGGAAGTCAACGACAGGCTGCAAGCTGTCTGAACTAGATTGGATATAGAGAGAGACGGACTTTGAAGGGATTCCCTCGAAATTAGTTTGTGATCCTTGCTTTCAAGATCCTACAAGGAAAGTATGGCCGAGTTAAAATAATGTCTATAAATGTCTAGATTCCTTTTTAGATCATAATTTAGAGAGGTCTGTCCTAGTTTCGGTGTACATTTAGTAATGCTGAACTAAAATGATATCTCACAGGAAAATCAATGTTTTTTTACAACCAGTTGGCGTTTAATATTTAATATCACGCCTGCATTCTCCCGAAGGTTTAGGTAGAGGTGTATCAAATATTACACACACATTTTGCCAGTTATGTGTAAATCTAATGTTGTTGACGGGCCTGTTGGTCTAGTAGTTAGTGACCCTGACTGCTCTGCCGGAGGTCGTGCGTTCGATTCCCACCCAGGACAAATGTTTGTGTGATGAGCACAATCATTTGTTCTGTGTCTGGGTGTAATTTATCTATAATATGTATGTATTTAGAAATATATAAGTATGTTTATCAGCTGTTTAGTACAAGCTCTCAAGCTTAGCTTGGGAATAAATGGCGTTGTGTGAAAAAGTTGTGGAATATTTATTGTGGAATATTTATAAATCACAACATAGCCGGTAATTGCAATACAAATAAAAACCTAATGAACCTAATGAGTGAAGAATAACCAAATACCACCTTAACCGACGCTCGCCAATTAATAGCAGTTGCATCCACCAGACTTCGAGGCATTTTATGTCAACTTTAATTACAAGCAGTCCTTTCACATGTGCAGTACCTATCTAACAACGAAAACTGAACGCGGACCACACGGCTCATAATGTTAATTGTCAATGATCACGTAAACGTCCTCATAATGTTTATTATATCACGAAACTATAGTCATTGTGGTATTACATCACATCTTTCACCAAGTCTAGATGTTCTGATAACGACGACATAATGTAAGTAACATTGTGTGAGGTGCTTGCACTAAGTGAAGTCCACGAATTTGATGCACTTAGTGATAAAATGTTGTTCGAAGACAATAGCGTTGTTAACTTACTTGTTGAGGTCTTTGAGGCCTCAAAAACAACGAGTAATAGAGCGAAGCAAAAGAGTTAAACGCGTTAAAATACTCCGTAAGGTAATTTGTTATACCGAGCATAAATTGCTGTCGTAACGCAAAGAACACCTTCGAAAGCGTATTTCTTCGTATCAGTAGGTACTAAATGTCACGTTCCGTCGAACACAGCTCGCGTGTAAACACATTCGGCTCACGCACACAAATATAAAAAAGTGAACACATGATTTCACCTGAGTTTTGTACTAAACTCAGCTTCTATGTGTCTTCTATTATTGTAAGGGTTAAACGTAATAATAATTCATTTGAACAGCTAATTTGTTCGAATGAGTCACTAATCTGTACCCGGTACGATTCAAACGTGCTAAAACAGCATTTTTAGGGTTCCGTAGTTAACTAGGAACCCTTATGGTTTCGCCATGTCTGTCTGTCCGTCCGTCCGTCCGTCCTAGCTTAATCTCTGTGACCGTTAGCACGTCGTGTATCAATTTGTTTTTGTAATTTAACCCTAACGTTTGATATATTGTTGGATAGGTATTTAAAAATGAATAGGGATTTACTAAAATATTTTTTTCATAATGTCAATAATTTCGGAAAAAATTGCTACAAAAGTAAAAAATTATGTCCCCCCCCCCCCCCCTCTAATTTTTGAACCATAAGTTTAGAAAATATGAAAAAAATCTGAAATGTAGGGCTTTCTAGGAAAATTATTTTGAACTTGGATGGAAACAACAGTTTTTGTACAAAAAAGACAAAAAGTTGTACAAAATAATTTCTGGACTAAGTTTGTATAACCTATAATCGTATATGCAAGCATTTTGAACACATATTGTGACGGACGGGAAACTACGGAACCCTACACTGAGCGTGGCCCGACACGCTCTTGGCCGGTTTTTTTCAATTTTGCAACACTAAACTCAAGTGGATAAGTTCATGCATATGTAAACAAGTAATATAACTGCAAAATCAATTAGCACAGTCGCATTATCCATTAATTCCATGTAATTATTGCGATTCTCGCTACTTCCCCGGCCCACTGAGACTATAATTAGAGTGTTTCGCTCACGACACGTTTGTCACGTCACGCCACACGACGAGTGGTATAACACGTCGCGACATGTTATCACGGTGACGGGTATATACGTCACACCACATCACGTGAACGTATATAAACGACATATCTCCGAAACAGTTGGATAAAATACCACGTTATATTTATGAGGGGGAATGAATAACTGCGCGGATTTTAGTTAAGAAAATACGCGTACTAAAAGTGTTAGGTACTTATATTAATATATAGTGCCTACTCTTTTAAAGAAATGACTGTCGTTTCTTTTGACTGGCCTGTTAGTCTAGTGGTTGGTAGTCCTAGCTGCTATGCCGGAAGTCGCGGGTTCGATTCCCACCCAAGACAAATGTTTATGTGATGAGCACGATCATTTGTTCTGTGTCTGTATGTAATTTATCTATAATATGTAAATAAAATAAATAAATATTCCACAACTTTTTACACGCCATTTAGTCCCAAGTTAAGCTTGAGAGCTTGCGTTATGGGTACCAAACAGCTGATACACATACTACACACAACGTACTACATGTATGTGCATGTATGTGTCGCTCAGCTCTCCTCCAGATGATAGCCCTAGAGGCATGAGGCGAGTTTGGCGGTACGAGTCAGCAGACTGGGATGAGATGCGGCATTTTTTTGCATCCTTCCCATGGCATCCAGTGTGCTTTTCTTCGGGTGACCCCACTTGCTCAGCTGAAGCGGTTGCGGATGTGATACGGCAGGGAATGGAATACTACATTCCATTCTCCGATATACCGCTCGGTCACAAAGCCCGCCCTTGGTTTAATGCAGACTGCGCTCGTGCTGAGCACCAAATGCAGGCTGCATACCAGGCCTGGGTACGCACTCGTGACCGCAAAGTTCGAGCTCGACGGGTTCGCGCGAAGAAAAGAGCATTTAATTCTGCCGCTAAGTTCTGCAAGCGGGTAATCCGAAAGGCGCGTTTCGACCACGTCAGCCGTATAGGGGCTAAGCTTGCGTCCTACCCCTCTGGTAGTAAACAGTTTTGGTCCCTGTCCAAATCGGTCGAAACCAACTTCTGTCGGTCGTCATTACCTCCCCTGCTCAAACCGGATGGGTCGCTAGCTCACTCCGCCACCGAGAAGGCAAACCTATTTGCATCTCTATTTGCGAGCAATTCACGTCTTGATACTGAGTCAAAACAGCCACCAATGATTCCTCACTGTGGTTCTTCGATGCCGGAGATCACAATACACATGAAAGAGGTTCGTAGAGTACTTTGTAGCCTGGACGTGAATAAGGCTAGTGGTCCTGACGGCATACCAGCAAGAGTCTTGAGGAACTGTGCGCCTGAGTTGTCCTCTGTGTTGACACGCTTGTACCGCCTCTCTCTTAAAACGAAAACGGTGCCGAGCTCATGGAAGGTTGCCAATGTACAGCCCGTGCCCAAGAAGGGTAGTCGTGCCGACCCCGGTAATTATCGTCCAATCGCTATCACCTCCATACTTTGTAAAGTAATGGAAAGGGTTCTTAATGGGAAGCTGCTGGCGTACCTAGAAGCAAACGACTTACTAAGCGACCGTCAGTATGGTTTTCGCCGGGGACGGTCAACTGGTGATCTTCTAGTGTATGCTACGCACTGCTGGGGCCAGGCCATCGAGAAACACGGCGAAGCTCTTGCCGTGTCGTTGGATATCTCGAAGGCCTTCGACAGGGTATGGCATGCTAGTCTGCTGGGCAAACTTCCTGCATACGGCATTCCCATTGACTTTTGCTGCTGGATATCTGATTTCCTGAGAGAACGGTCGATCCGAGTTGTCATAGATGGCTGCTCCTCTGACCTTTTTGGTATTGACGCCGGAGTTCCTCAGGGGTCTGTTCTCTCCGCGACACTTTTCCTGCTACACATCAATGACCTCCTTGTTCCTGGTATTGTTGGGTATGCAGACGACAGCACTGTCATGGAGAGTTACACATGTAGCGCAAGAGCCAGTGGTGATGAATTTCGGTCTTTGAGAGAGGCCATGGTAGAGCGAACGAATTCAACCTTAAGTCTTGTCTCCAAGTGGGGTGACGAAAATCTGGTTGTTTTCAACGCCACTAAAACACAAGTGTGCCTGTTCACCGCCAAAAGGAGCCCCTTCAATCTGGCTCCTACTTTCCGAGGTGCATCTGTACCAGTTACCGACGGCCTCGAGCTTCTTGGCACGAAGTTAAGTGCAAATCTTAACTTTGGTGCCTACATTGAGTCGAAAGCTCAAACTGCGGCAAAAAAGCTGGGCATCCTAAATAAAGTTAAGCGGTACTTCAAAGCTGACCAGCTTTTAGTTCTTTATAAAGCTCAAGTCCGGTCCAGCATGGAGTATTGCTGTCACCTTTGGGATGGCTCAGCCAAATACCAACTAGCCACACTCGACTCAGTAGAGCGCAGAGCCAAGAGGCTCATTGGTGACGAAAAGCTGGTGGGTACCAAGCTTCATACCCTGGCCCACCGCCGCAAAGTTGCATGTCTGTCGGTCTTTTACAGACTGTATTTCGGTGAGTGTGCTCTTGAGCTCCACGAGCTCATTCCACCATCTCCTTTCCTCCATCGGGAATCCAGACGTACTGCGGGTTATCACCCATTCCTTGTAGATGTTCCACACATTCGCACGAAGCGCTTTGCCTGTTCCTTCATTATGCGCACAGCCAAGGAGTGGAATTCCCTGCCTGCATCAGTGTTCCCGAGTTCATATGACCCCAATCTGTTTAAGTCGCGAGTTAATAGGCTTCTTATGGGTAAGATCGTTCCATCGTCGACCTCATCTCTGACCGCAGGACAAGATTGAGGTCAAGAGTAGACCCATTATATATATAAAAAAAAAAAAAAAAAAAAAAAAAAAAAAAAAATGTATGTACAGAAGCCAGCACATCAAGTTACCCCAATGTGTCAAATTTTCCCAATTGAATATGAACCTTATTCTGTTTGACGTAAAGTTGAAAAGAGATCAAAGAAATTTGACACATTGGGGTAACTTGACGTGCTGGCATCTGTACTATATGTATGTATTTAGAATTATAGAACGTTAGCTGTCTATTACTAATAGCACAAGCTCTGCTTAGTTTGGGGCTAGATTGTATCCCAGTTCCACAAAAGGGCTTTAAGAGAATAATATTCTAACAGATGATAAGATCCGATCTCATCCACTATTGACATTTGTTTTAATTCAGACCTCTTTGCTCGCGGAAGCGTGAAAAGCAACGTTTAACATAAACCACAGTGATATAATCAGATCAGCGCGTGAAAGTGCATTCATTAGTGCAGGATTATCTCTTAATTACCGGCGTTACGACGTACTTTGATTCTTTCGACACTTCCAGAGACAGTTCTTACAGTTTTTGAATGCATTTATTTATGATCTGGGACACGCATATCGTGATAGTGTCGACTCATGTTAATCAAAACTCATTGATTCAAATTTGGAAAAAATGAGATTCAGCACTTTTTGAGAGTCAAAAATCGGTTCAGGCGTCTTAGCGCTACGTTGCCATACACTGACAGACACACACACATAACGGTCATAGTATAACATTCTTTTTGTGCGTCGGGGGTTTAAAAATACGCAAGACAGTCCCTCAAAACGCCCACTTCCTAGGGATTTTGCTGGGAAGAAGAAGTGGCGAAACAAACGCCCCAGCAACTCAGTCTGATGCGACAATATTACCATTGAGAATATCGAATGGAAAACTAGATAGCTTTGTTAAATATTTACCTTCGTCTGCATTTCAGATTGAGAAGTAGAGATTACGATGGTAATGAGTGGCCAAGACTTTTTTTCTTCTTCTATTTCCATCAAGCAATCACGATAGGTAACCAATTTCCATCGATTATCTAAAAACACCAATCCGTCTATTTAATATTGTCAATACAGAAATACTAATTTCATGTTCATGAAGCGAATGTCGGTCTCATAATAATTAGAGTAATATAGCTTCCGTCCACCTTACACGTCCGTCCACGTTCCAACACCATAATTACCTTTCTTATAAGAAAACCCATGCCCACCCAAATGACCATGATGACCCCATAGAACCCTGACATAATTACCTATTGCCTTCGTTTAAACAGTTAGCCAATCACATGGCTCCGGCATACAAACTAGAGAATGCCTTAATTAGTCAGAAGAAATGCTAATGACAATGATATTGTTGTGTCTGGCGCCCTTTCGTCTGGTTGACGTTAAGTGGTCAAATTTTACGAAATGACCTATTCGGGACTTTTCGCTATGGATATACTTCGAAATATAATTATGATATGCGTTTCCTTTTTTCGATATAATGTTGTCCTACACACTAGGAACTTATCCTAGGTACGTTTACAAATTTACCCTTACATACACAAACGGAATTACTACCTGTAGACAATGCGTGTTCCGTGCGGAAAACAAATCTGCGAATCACAGCGCAACAGTCAACCGCTCAGCCACTGCGCCAACTGTGCCATGATTATTAAGATTCAAAACTTACAATCCTACCTATTTTATAAATAGTGATAAGCTAACCCTTTTACATTGCCCATAACTACAACCAAATCTGCATCTTTACATACAAACTTTACTAAGTAACTACGGGCACCCGTTAGGTACGTGACCGATCACGCTACTGGCGCCTTAACCCCGTTACATCATAAATGTCATGTTTAGCAAAAAAGACGAGTACATATGTCATCAGCTTTCTCTAGGAGGTCAATACTCATTGCAGATGAGCGACGACGCCTCGCTCAATGTTGCGTCACCATGTCATTATCATATGATCCCTTCCACATGGTGGATACACGGCTGCTAATCTCTTCCGGAGTTGAAAATTTGATTGCCACAATCTTGGCACTAGGTTTTTTTCTTCTAAACATTCCTTCGGTATGACGAAAACACATTGTGGTTACATGTTACCGTTACTGGTGAAATTGCTAACCGTAAATTTGATTTTGCATAAAATAGGCAAGACCAATGTGTACAATTTAAATTGTATGAGTAAGTTCTACGTGATATTCTTCTTATGAGCATGTAGTAATAAACCTTTTTAGACAGGAAATCATCGCGAAGTTACCAATAGGTACGTAGCGTGCATTTGATATACACATAATAATATGCTAACCAACCAACTACCCCACCTATCTTAATATTAGAAAGAGGCAAACTTTGTGAGAATGTAGTAGTTTCTGGATCTACAGAACCGATTTTAAACAATTCTTTGATCAATAGAATAATCCACATTATTATTTATTTATTTATTAAAGGTAAACCAACAGCTTCTGTATACAGCATTACGTTAGAATAATAGTAAAAAGTATCAGACTTATACAGTCACCAATAATAGGTCGACCAACATTCATGTGAGTGAAAAAACATTTAATTATTATTAGCTCACTAATTATTAAAATTACAAATAATTATCAAATTAAAGTTAAAAAGAAAACATAATGAAATTACAAATACATACATAATGAGAGCTAATGGGATCAAAAAGACAACAAATTTAAATTAAAAAATTAATTAAATTAAAATAATTATCGTAGGCATGATAAAGTATGAAATACACGCGGACGAAGTCGTGAGCGAAGTACTAGTTATTAATAAACGCAGAGGAAATCTCGCAAACATAATCTTCTAAAAATGTGTAGTGAGTTAACGCGGAGGTCATACTGGTAGTAACTTTACTTTGCGTTTATTAAAAGGGGGCTAATAAGTTATATCGTTTTAAAAATGTACTCTATCGCAATAGGTAATTCCCTGTAATGATAGATGTAAGCGTGGAAATAAATAAATAAAAGTTGAATCAATACAATACATGACAGAGTACTCCAATTTTGCATTATAGTAAAGAATAACTTTTGCATCGTTGGAAATGAAATCGTACCTAGTAAGCTACGTTCGTATTTCGAGTAAGGTGTCATTTGGCCAGAAGAAACTACTAGTAGCAGGTACTATAAGAATATTTTCACTCCCATTTGTGCTCCTTTTTTCTCGCTGACATGCATAAGGCGTAACGTGGCAGTCTTCCTTCATGTCAGAACAAGAGGGGTTTCAAAATGGGGTCCGTAATTTAACTTCGAGAATCATTTGTTCGATTAATGAAAAGTCGACTGAACGATTGTTCGAATGGAATTTATTGCGAAACAACCTTTTATCGTCAAACGCTACTTCGACTGAACGATTCATCGAATATTTTTTAATCGACGGACTGCTCCTTCGAATGAGTTTTAGTTATTGGAACGAAGTTCCATATCACGCGGTGCGAAAGGGGGCTAGACGGAAAAAAAGGAGTCTAAAAGTTGTAACGACACTTTTTGCTATAGTTGTGGGCCGTGCGCGTGTGTTTGTTGTTTGTGTGTCCGTTGTTGGGAGAGGGAGAGGGGAGGGCGGGAGGGAGGTAGGGGGGAAGAGGAGAAAGGCGGAAGGGAGGGGCGAGAGGGGGGTATGAGGGATGGGGAGTGAGTGAGGGGAGGGGTGAGGGATGTGGAGGGGTACCTGGAGGGAGAGAAGGAACGGAGGGAGGAGGTGGAAGAGGGGAGGGGGAGGGGTGTGAGGGGAGGGGGAGGGGAGGGAAAAATGGGGAGGGGAGTTGGAGGGAGAGGGGAGGGAAGGAAGGGATGTGGAGGGGGGAGGGGAGGGAGACAGAGAGAGGATTAAGACCGGGAGTTGTAACTTCTATGACATAAATTTATGTTTCTCTGTCTGTCTCTCTCTCTCATAGAAAGCAAGGCAGCTATTTTCGTTTCGTCTTTCTATTTCGCATTAAAGAGTGTGGTGTCGCAACGATTATTTTTGTTGAGTGTATACAGGTTTTTTGTACAGGCGCCAGCACGTCAAGTTCCCAATTGAACATGGACCTTATTCAGTTTGATATAAAGTTGAACCTCTCAAGTTTTTATATAGTTTAATAACGGAAAAAAAAGTTACAAAAAAAACGATTTTTCGTCACATATTAATTCATACATAATCGAGGAAATCATACAATTTTAAGATACCGTACGTCCTTTTCATAGATTTAGAAACATGTTTGGTGAAAGGAAGATAATAAAGCACAAACGAAGGGAAAAAGGTTTATTATAAAAAAAAAAGTTTTTTAATTAGTTTTTCCGTTAAACTATAGAATAACTAAAACTCATTCGAAGGAGCATTCTGTCGATTGAAAAATATTCGATGAATCGTTCAGTCGAAGTAGCGTTTGGCGATAAAAGGTTGTTTCGCAATAAATTCCATTCGAACAATCGTTCAGTCGACTTTTCATTAATCGAACAAATGATTCTCGAAGTTAAATTACGGACCCTTCAAAATGGAAGGCACGTTTCAACAATTGGTTAGGATGTTTCAAAAAACATCCTAAGCCAAAGGTAACCGTATCATCTTGGCTGCTAGTATCAATAGTATAGAGTTGCCTTTTGTAACATTGACGTTAATATTTTTGAGCCATTTATTCTGATGTTGCATGATAAAAACAGTAAATTAAGTGCATTAGCTAAATATTGATTTATCTGTAAAGTAATTATGAGCAAGTATCATTGAGTGCTCAGAATAACTGTAATTATATTACCGGTAGTGTGCGATCACTACTTACACGAGGATTCGTTATGTTGTTGTTTTATCATAATCAAGTTATCATAAATTCATTTTCTTCTTCTTAGTTTGGCGATGGATATCTGACGATGATTATGTAAATAATAAGTATGTTGATCAGCTGTTTAGTACCCATAACACAAGCTCTCAAGCTTAACTTGGGACTAAATGGCGTTGTGGAATATTTATTTATTAAATGTCTGAATTTTATAAGTCAGTCATGTATTATTTGAATAGAAATCCATAGGATAATGTATTTAGGGTTTACTGTTTAACTTGCGAGTCGCCTAAGTAACCGAATATGAAAATATAAGATATCTTCTCAAGTAATTGAATGCATTTCTTAACAAGAAATAAAGCTCTTCTCAATCTTAATCTTTAAAAGTATTAAACTTTAACAGCCAATCTGTAATAGATACGTGAATAACTCTGAGAAGGCTAGATTCATCTACGCCATCTTTTTTTAAATAGGACAAATATTTCTATTGAGGTGTATCTTAATTTTTGTTTTATTCTAAATCTTATGGTATTCCGATCTAATTTGTACACCAGCCATGGTGAAACATGATGTGTCAAAAAATATCCTGTAACACCTATAATAAGCATCATATCAAGAATATTATCTACACACGTTTTTGCAAATAAATGAAAGAAGTTAAGAGTAAAAATCCTTAAGCGTGGTTCTTGCGAGGATCGTAAACAAATTAAGTGCGTTATTATTATGTAAATTAATTGAAAGTGGAAACACCCAAACGCACAGAGATAACATCAACGTCCGTGAAAGTGCACATACACGCGGTTTGTAACTATTTACGGCGCACGCGCACCGACTGTGACATTTATTACGAGATATCTATGCGCTGAGGATTTCGACCGATGTGCGTGAGAAGGTAACCAAACGACTGTTTAAGAGTTATTTTGAATAAAATTGGGACATTGTTTACTTTTTTGGTTAAAAGTTTTTTTTAAGTTGTAGAATTTCGTAAATTTATACGTCGCATCTTGAAATGATCGAAACCGTTGTAGAATTACAATAAGTTTTCTAAAAGAGTCGAAGTAGTTACACAGTACAAATAAATTTAAAATACAACCTAATTTAGAACCCTCTTCCTTTTTTTAAAAGTCGGTTTTACACGGTGGCATTCCAAAAGCGCCGATAAAAGTGAAAAATTCGTCAATCGTCAAGAAATAAAAAATTGAAATCTAT
The DNA here is from genome assembly GCA_921972225.1 of Euplexia lucipara. Classification (NCBI taxonomy): domain Eukaryota; kingdom Metazoa; phylum Arthropoda; class Insecta; order Lepidoptera; family Noctuidae; genus Euplexia; species Euplexia lucipara. The sequence continues at coordinate 679,790 of OV179152.1, read as the reverse complement.
TGCTTAAAAATAAATTTACTTTTATACAAAGGCGTCGATTACGGTAAAGATAACAGTGTCGCAAATGTTCACATCCGAAATAAGTTTTCTCTTATTAAACTTACGCCATTGTTGTCTTCTGTTTAAATTTTCAGAATTTATAGCTATTAGTTTCCAACTAAAACCATTTCACAAAGTTCTCGATTTTCTCAGACCACATAAATTAATTCTAACAAGGCACCAAAACCAATTAAAGGCCCAAGGTTTGCTGCTCTTTGCCAACAAAACCGCGTCATTTATATCAATTGCCAGGCCAGTCATTTGTCGCGGGTTCGCGAGTACATCACTGGCTGGTGTGGCAATAGGGGCGATCTAGCGGTGGGAAAGTGAGGCAATGTTGTTACAAGGAGACATTGTTTTGCGGCACACGTCTACGCTGTTCCGAGTACTGTGATGGCTCTCCTTGGATGCCATGTGATGTTTTGACCAGTATGTTCAAAATAATTGCTTGGTTACACAATTTTCTAAAATGTTGCGACTGTTGTGAATCCACCGTGTAAATAGAACAAGGTTCGTTGTGGTAAACTGTTGATCTTAGGATGAAGTAGGTCCGTGTGGTCGTTTTCGGGCTTTGACATCAATGAATCATCATGTGCCGAGCCTTTTCCCAATTATTTTGGGTACAACTGAATTCTAGTGTCTTAAATGAAGCGACTGTCCATCTGACCTCCACTACCCGGTGACTAGAGAACACGAAACTTTCGGGGTTTTGATTTGTCGTAACGACTGTCAAATATTTACATATAACAGCCGAAACCAGCGTGTTTCTCATGGCGGAAAGGGAGCTTGATATCCTTAAAAATGGTCAGCTATCCAAACACAGACCTCAGCAAGCAAAGCTTAACCTTCCATCAACCCGTGCGGCTGATATCATTAAACCACAATCCAATAACGTTTTAATTCAATGAATGTTTAGCCCAAGCTTTAATAACAAGCTGCTATTGGACGCTGCCATTATTTTCTTCAAAAGCTAACGAACAACTTACCTGCTGTGGTCTTCCTCTCCGATTATAGTTTTAGTTTTTTCAAAGCTAGAGTGACTAAGCTCTTTATAAACTAGTGCACTTCATCATCGATGATTGCATCACTGCTTATTATCAGGTGGGATCGTAGTCAAGGACAAGTTGATACTGTTAAAAAAAATATGCAAGTTCTGTTTTGCAAATGCTCCAACTAGCCTCGCACTATCTAATGTTCCCGTCTATTGTTACAGGTGCTTCCAGCGCTGCTGCTGCTCGCGGCAGCCGCGGCCACTCCCAAGAAGACCTATAAACGAGAAGGTATGCCAATACCCAGACACTGGACAAACATTGACATGGAGCCTCTGTCATGAAATGGGGACAACCACATAGGTCAAGCTGAATGGTTCACTAAGAATCATGAGCATTGAGGAAGGATGTCATGCAGTGCAGCTGTGTTAACAAATATTTAAAGTACAGTCAATGTTAATGTTAGATCTTAATTGCCGACATATAAATTACTTTGACTTTTACTTGCTGAATCCCAATTACTATCCTATCACAAAAAAATGTTATTAATTTATTTAAGTAAATTGTTTGAAGTAGCTTGAATAGTTACTAATTTCGATTATGGAAATCTGTAGTAGGTATAGTCACAAATAAATGGTAATTTTAACGCTACATAACGTACAAATACGTGTTTATTTTGAGATTTTTTTTACATAACTTTTGGGACAGTTCATCATAGAGGCTCTACGAACACAATTACTTACAATTTGAAATAAAAGCACCTATTCCCTTGTTTGCAGCGCCCCTGAGCTCTTCGTACCTCCCACCTCCTAGAGGCGGTGGTGGTGGTGGCCACGGAGGTGGCGGTGGCGGCCATGGAGGCGGCGGTGGAGGCGGATACGGAGGCGGCGGCGGTGGTGGACACGGAGGCGGCGGTGGTGGCCATGGAGGCGGTGGCCACGGCGGCGGTGGCCATGGAGGCGGTGGTCACGGAGGTGGCGGCCATGGCGGCGGTGGTCACGGTGGTGGTGGCGGCCGGCCATCCTCATCCTACGGCGCCCCAAGCCCTTCAAGCAGCTACGGTCCACCTAAACCAAGCTATGGCCCTCCTAAACCAAGCTACGGCCCACCAAAACCATCGAGCAGCTACGGACCTCCACCCTCATCGAGCTATGGACCCCCGTCTCAAAGCTACGGGCCACCTCCCTCTAAGCCTTCCAGCTCCTATGGACCCCCGCCATCGAAACCCTCCAGTTCCTACGGACCTCCTCCTTCTAAGCCTTCTAGTTCTTACGGAGCCCCAGCACGACCACCAGCGACCAGCTATGGCGTGCCAACTGGACCTTCTACGACTTATGGTGCACCAAAACCATCAAAACCATCGAGCTCTTACGGTGCCCCATCTCCTCCATCCAGCTCCTACGGCGCACCCCCATCTAGTTCTTATGGAGCCCCGTCTCCTCCCTCAAGTTCGTATGGCGCTCCTTCGTCCGCTCCATCTAGCTCATATGGCGCGCCCTCTCCTCCATCTAGCTCTTACGGCGCCCCCGCATCTCCTCCGTCAAGTTCTTATGGTGCACCATCTCCACCATCCAGTTCATATGGCGCCCCCGCCTCTCCCCCATCCTCGTCTTACGGTGCCCCCGCTTCTCCTCCGTCCTCGTCTTATGGTGCCCCCGCTTCTCCCCCATCTTCGTCTTATGGCGCTCCTGCTTCTCCTCCATCCTCTTCATACGGAGCTCCCTCATCCAGTGGTAGCAGCGGTGGGTTCAGTAGCGGAGGTTTCGGTAGCAGTGGTTTTGGAAGCAGCGGTTTTGGCGGTAGCAGCAGCGGGTTTGGTTCAAGTGGGCCTTCGTCTAGCTATGGTGCCCCGGCCAGCTCTCCGTCCAGCTCGTATGGAGCACCCGCACCTTCAAGTAGCTATGGCGCTCCCAGTAGCGGCGGCGGCGGTGGACATGGTGGCGGTGGACACTCATCCGGCGGCGGCGGCGGCGGTGGAGGCGGATACTCCTCGGGAGGATCAGGTGGATACTCCTCAGGAGGTGGCCACTCTAGCGGAGGTGGAGGCGGCGGCGGCCACGGTGGTAGCTCAGGAGGCTACTCGTCCGGAGGAGGCGGCGGTGGTTACTCCTCAGGTGGAGGCGGCGGCGGCGGATACTCATCAGGAGGTAGCGGTGGAGGCCACTCATCTGGTGGAGGCGGTGGATACCCATCTGGAGGTGGTGGAGGATACTCGTCAGGAGGTGGATCAGGAGGATATTCCTCCGGAGGCGGCTCCGGTGGGTATTCATCCGGTGGAGGTGGCGGTGTGCCGGCCACCATCAGCCAGGGCTACGACTCCAACGGCGGCTATGTATACTAGACCCTGTAGACTACTAGCATCTTAGCACTAATATGAAATAGTCAACTATTAAGTTATCACAGTATCTTCAGTATTGACGTTACGAATGTCACAAATTATTATGGATGTATGTATTAATGTCGGTTTCTAGTGAAAACTATGTATGTATTCGGTTTTTTTTTTCCAAATATTGGGATTTGTGGAATGCTTCACTACTATCTTTTAAATAGAATGTAGTCTGTAGACTTGCTAGGGCATTACGATGAAAGAGTAAGCGTAACACTCAGGAATCATTTTGTAAAGCTGTATTGTAAATGTTACCATGCTTGAAGCATTCCGTCATTTTATCGTTAAAAAATGTGATCTGCAATCGGTGAATAAATAATTGTGAATAAAGTAAGATGAGCAGTCTCTCTAAGAGTCGTGGACGTCACCAACTGCTTACCAAGTAAGCGACGCTTGAAAGTATTAATTTTAATTTAATTGTAATTAATGAATTAATGAAATTGTACAAAAATTTAGTTTAAGGTCTGAGTAATTATACTTTTTTGTATAAATTAAACGTTTTGTAAATATTAAACGGCCCGTTTTATTTTGAACATACCCTTAACGTTTCAGATACCTAAAAAAGTCCAAATGGGATCTCTATAACTTCTTCTTCTAAAATCTTCATCTATACTTCTATACTATACTATAATAATATTATAAAGAGGTAAAATTTGTAAGTTTGTAAGTTTGTATGTAGGGGGTAATCTTCGGAACTAATGATCCAATTTTAAAAATTATTGTACTGGTGGAAAGCTACACTATTCCCGGTGGACATAGGCTACTTTTTATCCCCGTATTCCCACGGGAACGGAAACTACGCGGGTAAAACTGCGTGACGTCTGCTAGTAGCCAATAAAACTGAACTTGCTTGTTAGGGTAAACTCAAACCCAAAGAGTGCTAAAGGGCAATATTACTAATCCTTCGCTGTGTCCATCCGCCTGCAAGATGACTCTCATGTACTGTACTAGGCATAAATTATAAAACAAAATTAAACGTAAGAAATTAGGAACTACAAAAAATAAAAGGGGGCTTAATGACATGGTACACTGTTCTTGTGCTAGTTCGATTACCTTTGGTGAGTTATAAAACCGACCAAGTGCGAGCTGGATTTTATACTCTCACTAGCAAACGTCACGCGGTTTCACCCACGTAGTTCCCGTTCCCTTGAGAATACAGGGATAAAAAAAGTAGCCTATGTCACCCGGGAATCTTGCAGCTTCTCAATAGTGAAAGAATTCTCCAAATTCATCTAATAGTTCATAAGTTTATTCACACAACACAATATCTCTCCTGTAATCCCTTAAGAGTTAGGCAGAAGTGTTCTTGTAGTACAGAGGCCAGCACATCAAGTTACCCCTATGTGTCAAATTTTCCCAATTGAATATGAGCATTATTCTGTTTGACATTAAGTTGAAAAACGATCAAAGAAATTTTACACATTGGGGTAACTTGATGTGCTGGCGTCTGTTCACCCACATTTCACCAGTTATGTCTCTTGTAATAAGCAAGCCATCAAGCCATCAATCGGCCGCAAATCCTGACTCCGGGCTGCTCCTGAAATTCCAGATGGATAAACTCAATAACACATTGCTCGCCCCGGGGATCGAACCCGAGACCTCATGCTCAGCATTAGTGCTTGCGACCACTATACCAACGAGGCAGTCTACTTTTTTTTTTTAATTATATTAATGGGTCTACTCTTGACCTCAATCTTGTCCTGCGGTCAGAGATAAGGTCGACGATGGAACGAGCTTACCCAAAACAAGCCTCTCTCTCTAACAAATCTTTCCGTTTTATAATAATAATAGTAGTAAGTATTGATAAGTCTGTAAAAACATTCTACCTTTTGATTTTTCACCAGGACAGATTGATCATGGACATAAATAACTGAAATCAATAATAATTACTTACAAACAACAGTATTGCCACTCAATGTAGTATTCTAGTACATCTGGTGAAAACAGTTTTCACTACACGTTTTTAGGATAAAGTCATAGTCTACCCATTTACCTATAAATTTCTTGTAAGCAACGGTCTCTTTAGAGATGGCTATAATGATAGTGAGATAATATCCATTTTCATTAAGCATGTTATAAGTGGTAGTTTAATTGCATAATAATTCCGAGACTACAAGAAAGTTCTGCTAGTAATATTTTTATAAGCTACCTGTGGTTGGCGACTCATGTTGGATTGCAGATGACGGGGTAGGTTACTCTTCAGCTGACAATGATAAATAAATAAAATACAGAACAGCAAAAGGCTATAAATAGGAGGATAGGACATACACAAAGCAAACACAATAAACATGCTATATGTTATATTTTGATGTCGCCGGAGCGACCGCGGAAATCACAACGTTACACATTTTTTTACACATTTTTCTTTTTCAAAATATTCAACAAGAACTAGGAATAAGTCAATAGTAGTACATATATCTACTAGCTAACAGTGGGGAGCCGCTTCCTGATCAACATCTCTTACAAACACACAGGTATAACAAACGATATATTTTTAATCATTTACTACAGTATAGGAATATATATAAAGATATGCATTGTATTTATAAATATTATATATTTTCAAAATATATATTTCAGTAAAGGCCGTAACATACATATTAAAGAATATTTGAATCGTTTATTGAACAAACAACACAAGTAATGCAACATAAATGTTGGTACAAGATTAAACAACTTTTCGATATTTCGTTTAAAATCTGTAATGAATTATATGTGTAATATCATATTCCTCTTTTGTCTCCACATTTATTATTTAAAATTAAGTAGATATTTATCTCAGACAGTTGTATATTTGGGTCATACACAAAAAACGAAAAAAAAATGTTCTTGCAACTTAAAACCGATATTTCAATATCATATTAACATTAGATACACTGAATAGTCTTTCGTCACGAAAACTTACCATATTTTTTTCACAAAAACATCGCGCTTTAATGAAATTTTCTTATTTTTTTTTAGTTTTGAATCTAAAGAAATCTCCTTCTGTAGACTGTTCGGATGCCAAGTAGTTGAGTTTAAGTGATGGTTAAAAATATATACACACACTTTCGATACTTATAATTCATTACATTACATCAGTTATATGATCAAATATGAATAACACAGCGTATTAAAAACATATAATTCAAGATTTTAAAATAAAACGTATACACAGCATGTTCACAGAATTTCGGTCTCCTTCTGTAGACGCAGAAAATGACCCAAACTGGGCCAAAGATAAACACATCGCTTTTATTTTGTCTTTTGTGTTGGTAGCACTGTATTCTCTATCATTTGCTCGATTGTGATTTTGCGTAAAGTGCGTCTGACGTGGAAAATTAAATTTTTATTTAAATACACACGTTTTTGGTCGAGATCAGTGTATCTTTCCTGTGCAAAGGATACCTGAATAAGTAGCCTTTACAAATAAATAAAAAGATCGAGATAGTATATGCGTATGGGCGTGGTATGCAAATATCACATTGTTCAAATTTTTACCTTATAATTTAGGATGCCATGTTTGATTTATCAAAATTTGTCTCTCCTGTAGACATCTTTACTGTAGACTTAGTGTGCCCACAGAGGCCAAATTCACCAGGGCTCTCAGATAGACTCACACTAGATCTTTCTATCGAAATACTTAATCAAAAGCATAGATCCCAGAAGAAAATAATCTATTCAGACGACTCCGAAGCCACCACAGAAAAAAACGGCCGAGGAATTTAATGTGGGACGATTCTGACGAGGATAATATACTTTAACACTTTGTTCCTTTATATGCCCACAGAAGCATTTTGTCTGTTCTGTAGACAAATTTTGATTATTTTTTTGTACGGAATTGATAGAGCCCGTACGCATATACTATATGCGTATGGGCGTGGTATGCAAATATCACATTGTTCAAATTTTTACCTTATAATTTAGGATGCCATGTTTGATTTATCAAAATTTGTCTCTCCTGTAGACATCTTTACTGTAGACTTAGTGTGCTCACAGAGGCCAAATTCACCAGGGCTCTCAGATAGACTCACACTAGATCTTTCTATCGAAATACTTAATCAAAAGCATAGATCCCAGAAGAAAATAATCTATTCAGACGACTCCGAAGCCACCACAGAAAAAAACGGCCGAGGAATTTAATGTGGGACGATTCTGACGAGGATAATATACTTTAACACTTTGTTCCTTTATATGCCCACAGAAGCATTTTGTCTGTTCTGTAGACAAATTTTGATTATTTTTTTGTACGGAATTGATAGAGATTTTTGATTATGACTTGTTTAAGGGTTATAGAGAATTCTATTTCAAGTGTTTTGTTCATTGTTCTATTCTTGATCTTATTGATATGATTATTTAAGGTCAATTTTTGTTCTCTTCTGAGGACAAGACAATCTCTTCTGTAGACGTAAAAAAACTAAAAACGTGATTTATTCCTAAAATATCCAAGACTGATCTCGAATAATATTTTTGTAAGAATATTATAATCGAACCTTAAATAAATATAACGTTTCATAATAATTCGTGGAGTTTTATTATTAATATTTTGAGTTGTTCACTTTTTGTGTATGACCCATTTTCCTGTATCTTAAATTTAAACAGAAAAGGCAGTAAGCAATATCTTACATTTGTTTTTTCCTTTTCCTTACGGAATTACACTGTTTGTGTCAGACCCAAAATATGGCTGGTTGAAAACTCTCATGGCACCGAGTCTACTTTGCATTTGTATGCTTAAAGTAAAAGTAAAATAATAAACAACAAAATGATGTGTTTAGAGGACTTAACAAAATGAGCCAAATTAGACAGAAGATACTTAATTATTTGTGTTTCAAAAAATAGGAACCGAATAAAAACGAGGTTACTACTAAATACCTCACTTATGCTGTTACTCAGATTTATTTGTATTTGACAAAAAAAAATTATATATACACACATCAAAAGTGTCTAGGGATCAACATATATTTTTGCAATAACTTTTCTCCTGATTGATATTAATTAAAATTTTCTTTAAGGATTCATCAAATAAAGTGTTTTCGTTTGTCACAGTAACGTTATACCAAGTCACCTTTGCATTAATAAAGAAATTTGCCATTTTCCTAATAAAGGGATTTTTGACATTTGAACCACTAACATTAAAGTTCGAAAAAAAGACTGAAATAACAGTTTTCTTTAAAATTTTATTGGGTAACTTAAACAATTAATAATCCGTGTTTCTACCGCGAACACTAACAACACAAGAACATCGGTTTGGCATACTCAAAATGAGTTCATCCAAATCACGCTGTGGAATGGCCGCCCATGTTCGTTGCAACAACAAAAAAAGGTCTTCTTGCGACTGGATACCCTCCATATTCGGCAGAGCTCTTCTCTGTAGCATATCCCATGCATGCTCAATCGGGTTCAAGTCTGGCGACTGAGCAGGCCAGGGCAGGACATTGATGTTAGCTGCGGCGAGAGTCTGTCTTACAACTCTTGCGGTGTGCGGTCGTGCATTATCATGCATTAACTGAAATAAGGGACCGATTTGCACTTGTAGAGAAACGATGACGTCTGATACAATCGTCTCAGCATAAATTTGAGCGTTGAGGTTGCCTCTGATCCAAATCAACTCAGTTCTTCCGCCGATCCAAATACCCGCCCATACCATGATGGTTCCACCACTATAAGGATGGACTTCCTGGCAGGATTTTAATCGCTGTTGGCGTCCAGGGGTTCTCCAGTGTCGTATACGTCTTGTATCCGGTCTCATACCAAAACGAGACTCATCAGAAAAGCACACGAAACGCCATTGTTCTTCTACCCAATTTCTGTGTTCAAGAGCCCATTGATATCGAATCCTACGATTGTGCATTGCTATAGGTGGTACCCGTAGTACGCCCGAGACGATTGTATCAGACGTCATCGTTCCTCTACAAGTGCAAATCGGTCCCTTATTTCAGTTAATGCATGATAATGCACGACCGCACACCGCAAGAGTTGTAAGACAGACTCTCGCCGCAGCTAACATCAATGTCCTGCCCTGGCCTGCTCAGTCGCCAGACTTGAACCCGATTGAGCATGCATGGGATATGCTACAGAGAAGAGCTCTGCCGAATATGGAGGGTATCCAGTCGCAAGAAGACCTTTTTTTGTTGTTGCAACGAACATGGGCGGCCATTCCACAGCGTGATTTGGATGAACTCATTTTGAGTATGCCAAACCGATGTTCTTGTGTTGTTAGTGTTCGCGGTAGAAACACGGATTATTAATTGTTTAAGTTACCCAATAAAATTTTAAAGAAAACTGTTATTTCAGTCTTTTTTTCGAACTTTAATGTTAGTGGTTCAAATGTCAAAAATCCCTTTATTAGGAAAATGGCAAATTTCTTTATTAATGCAAAGGTGACTTGGTTTATCGTTACTGTGACAAACGAAAACACTTTATTTGATGAATCCTTAAAGAAAATTTTAATTAATATCAATCAGGAGAAAAGTTATTGCAAAAATATATGTTGATCCCTAGACACTTTTGATGTGTGTATGTATAATACAGATATACTATACAAAACATTATTCGATAATATATCTGAAATTCTTGACGCATAATAATATTATAAGTAAAACATTGTAATATATTGATATGTATGTTCCTAGTCTTGTTTATGTCACAAGTTAATACTTTGTTTATGTATATGTTTCATTATATAGTACACATGACAATGATAATAAAACAGATAAATCAGGAAGCGGAGCCGAAGAACAACAACGATACCTATGATCTACTCTTATAAATATGATATGTACCAGTTCACACTAAACACTATGATATGTATATACGTAAGTCACATAGAGATGATATGTATCAAGTTCGTAGTCTTAGCAAAGGTTAGGCAGGTGGATATCACATCATATATCTTTATATTCGCAACACATATAGAAAATATTACTTTTAAAACGAGTTATATGTAAACTTTATTATTAATAAACAATTCGAAAGCTTGGTAAGGTATCAAATGTGGCAACTGTTTATAACTACATTTTATATAACTTTTCGCTAAAATATTTCGTGATATATATATTATAGCTGTAAACTCGCTCGTTCTCAATCCAAAAGGATAAACGTTGCCAAAATTGACACTATCATCTACTCGCAAGATACATTTTGATATATTTAGAAACATTATTTCGAATAGCTTCGAATATGGACAATAACACACATAATATTATTAGAAGACGTTGGAACGCTCCGGAGACCGGGGAATGGGGGGGATCAAACACGACAATATTGTGAACACCAACATTTATATTTTAAAAAATACCAATTATTACTATCAACGACCTTACGTCGCATCAGAAAGCTCTTTATATTTACACGTATTGATTATCTTCAGAGAAAATTAAAAATGTTTCAAACAGAACCATATTTTGCGTTTCATTGTAACTCAGCTGATTTTAGGCCAGTCCTTCTATTGTTTACACAATATCGCATTTATAGAATGATTCCGTCTTCAATAGGTACTTTATATTTATATTTTTTATATACTTTCATGTATAAATACGTATAAGTACAGTATAATATCTGTGTTCACATGAAGTCACAATATCCGCTCTAAACAATATCAAATATATCTTTACACCGTCAATATTTTTGACTAATAAACAAAGCGTATATAAACATATCTGCCGCTAAATTGTACTAAATATATTTTTATATAAGTAAGTATATATTTCTTCCGTTTGCGGACTTTTCTATATAAATGATCTGAATTAACTAAACTTTGGACGAGCCATATACCATATAGTTGTATAATATATCAGGTAGTGGGTAGTGCTTCACAAGCGATATGTATAATTTATATTATTACCATTTTTACATTCGTATGATGATAACGTTTGGTCAACATTACCTCGTCTACTCACGCGCACACTTACACAGTGTCTCTACAAGCACATAAACTTGTGTGCTCTTCTCTCTACATTAATTGACTTAAATAAGGAATCGTCATTAATGTAAATTATATATATATATCATATAAACTCTCTAACAACGAATATAATTCACATTTTGATATGTATGAGTTGCAACACTTCGTAATATTATTTATATATTTTCACTACAAATAAATACAGCTTAATTCATTTTTACATCAACTATTAAAATACGTCTATTGCTTTAATGCATTTATTACTACACGAATATTTATTTTTGCGCTTACGTCGTCATGAGTAAGGATTAAAAGAAATCATTCGTTTCTACGGCGTAGTATGACGTATGCGACATTTACAAAATGGTTTATTTGAATAGGAAGATATTGATGATGTGTTTCGTTTCGATCGTCTTGAGCATTACATTCTAGTCGTTATTTCGAAAAATACTGAAGTTTACTGTTTCATACTTCGATGTAACGATCTTACCGAATTTAAATGAAAAATAAGAAATAGTAAAATTTTCGGAAAATATAATCCCGCGATGGAGTCCGTGGTCGTGCAGCGAGCAGCGGGCGCCTGTACACATGTCGTACGAGATAACTAATAAAGGTACTTATCGTCTCAGAAAGCCGTTTGCTTGCCGAAAGGCTGCACCGGCGGGGGCGCGCTGCTGCTGCCGAACAGTGGAGTAGGGCCATCGTTGGGATCATCTAGATCATCATCATCGGGCTCAAGCGCCGGGTTGATCCTGCCGCACTTCTCGTCGGGGCCCACGAGCGTGGAGGCGGCGCCGTACAGCCGGCCCGGCACTCCGCCGAGGACGGACATTTGCTCGCCGGCCTCCGAGGGCTCATCGACGCGACGGATGTCTTCGGGGATGTTCACAACACAGTTGAAGTAGTCAGACTCGGGGCTGAGGTAGCCGCCGTTGAACAGGAACCTGGTGGAAGACGTTACACATCACATTCTATTTTTAAGACATAAAAGGTCACAGATATTATTTCTGATGACGGTAACAAACAGCGTATTAGAACGACAGATAGGAAGCGTGATATGTTCCGTCGCAGATTGCTTCCTAATCGTTTGAAAGTCAAGCAATCATACACATAAAGTACTATAATTATACCTGAGTTTTCTGTTTTTCGATCGATACTATTGATATGGAATGGTAATAATAAATTACTTCCAAAAATTTAGACTATTTAGTTATTAAACCGTCTATATTTTTTGGAGGAAATTGTGTGAATGCTATGTATCTGGAACCAATAATAGAAGGCAGTAAAAAGCCGCAGTGGCAGCCAAATTGTAGGATTAGATACAGCAACACAACAGCCAATGGTTAAAAAAGAGCATCAATACAGTTCAATTGTAATACATTCTTCTATTCGGTCAACGTGTCAAAATCTAATTAGGGAGGTACGGCGACCAGTCTCAATCCAGCCCTTTTATTGCCACTGCACCGCTTACGTGTTTGGTAACGGTTTTAGCGCAACCTAACCCATTTGGTCGGGGTGTCAAATCTAGTTAGTTCGTTTGATGATTTAGTGATCTGATATGTATTAATTTATAAAATCTGCCAATAAAATTAATGCAATCCCTTCGATCATTAATAGTACCTACATCAAAGCTACCACCAAATGATCGTTGACAAAAAGCTATAGGTACCAACATCATTTATTATTATTTTTGTTATCATTTCTCCTTCTCTATAAATCCATCCTTAGACAACTCTGTAAGAGAACGCTCTTAGCGATAAGCCTATTGTAACACCCTACGTAACCCTGAAACCATTTTTGTGAGTATGTGTGGTGTACAATCAAGATGATCCTATTCTATTATATTCTTTACAAAATAATTATACTCATTACAGTACTAATGGATACTCCATTCATACCGAAGTTATTAGTATATTAAATTAAGTGTTAGTCATGAATTTCTCAACTAGATAGTTATTGAACAACGTTACTTTTGTTTTAGCATATGAAATAGATACATGTAAGAATCGCAGCAAATTTGACTGGCCTGTTGGTCTAGTAGTTAGTGACCCTGACTGCTAAGCCGGAGGTCGTGGGTTCGATTCCCACCCAGGACAAATGTTTGTGTAATGAGCACGATCATTTGTTCTGTGTCTGGGTGTCATTTATCTTTTATATGTATGTATTTAGAAATATATAAGTATGTTTATCAGCTGTTTAGTACCCATAACACAAGCTCTCAAGCTTAACTTGGGACTAAATGGTGTTGTGTGAAAAGTTGTGGAATATTTATTTATTTTATTTATTTGTTTAAATGACGCTATGTAATGTTTGGTTACCCTTATGGGAAAAAGGCATGAGTTTAGGTATGTATGTATGTACCTTTTATAAAAGTTCATAGTTGTTGCTCCTGATGATGTATCACAACCAATCATAAACTAATGAGAAAGAGTGCCCTTAAAGAAAAAAGAAATACGACCGTAATATCTGATCTGAATCTTCACCACAAAGTACATTATTCTATGTTTACGAGTCGATACATTAAACTTACATAATCAACGTACATAAAATCCGTGTTCCCAATAAGTAAACAATGTACTAATGTTGTTCCTCTCGATCTTCATACAAGTCGTGATACACAATCACTTTCCACTCATTACAGATCATTGTGAGCGGCTGTTGGTCTGTGTGTCACGATATATGTACTTGTCGATGCTTTACTGATGGGCATCTGGTAATAGTCCCTATCTGTATCTAATGGTCGGCTCTTGTTTCTTCAATCCATTACATTGTTGAATGTTTAGTAAGAGACTAGACTTGCCACGGTTTTGTTGCCGCAAGCAATAAGAGCTCTGTTGAACGGAGTATTCTAGGTATCAAACATGAAGACTGGATAAGGAATATAACAATACGTTCCATCGCAAAAATTACTGATATCACTAGAAATACTGCCACGCTAAAGAAGTACTGGGCTGGTCACGTCTCTCGCATGTCAGACAATCAGTGGGCCAAACGCAGGACTCAATGAGGCAATGAGTTCCCTTGCATGGCAGGCCTGGGCGAAGATGGCGGGACGAGCAGGACTTCTTCGATAAGGACTGGTCCAAAGAAGCTCTAGACAAAGAAACGTGGAAAGAAAGTAGGGAGGCCTTTGTCCTGCATATTGTTAATAAAACCTCCATATAAAGTAATCTCTTACACCGGAAATTAAGTTACAATCACATCCTTGAAGTTATTGTGGGGGCCCATACTTGCTTGTTACTTCGAAATAAATCATGAACTTTTTTATTTTATGTTGTACAACGCAACGATGTATTTCTCTAGGGTGTCGTTACATGTGATTCATTCTGGGATACAGCATCAATTCGTAACTTACTTACAATACAAAGAGTTTATTACGATAAGTAGAAAATTACCTTAAATTAAAACGTGTTTGGAGCCTCGTTTTAAGCAAATTGTACCAAATCAAACACATAAAAAATTATGTTGGCAAAAATCTACAGAATTTCGACTAATGGAGGACGTTCTTAAAGAAACGGGTGTCGTCGAGAACTTAATTGATGTACAGAAATGTAATCAAATAAACACAATGTTTGATGATAAGGCTTAACAAAAACACTATTGGCTAGTTAGTATATCTATACGATTGTAGCAACTTTTCCAAGAAGACAAATTACAAGATCCGGTAAGGAACAACTCGTCCGAAGGAGATCCGTGGATTGTGGAATAATAATTATACAAACACGCCTACATACATCCATACATACATTTTCAAACTTTAATTAATATTGTAGCGACTGCAAAGCTAAGTAATATATGTCCATAGACTAACGTCTAAATAACCTAGCAAAACTAAAGACCAAGAAATCAAAAATACCAAAGAGAAAATAGAGACATTTAAATTCGAGAGTTCAACAATGACGTTAGTACCGATAAACCTAGAAACCCTAATAGCTAACAAACAACTACATAATGATCAAATATCATAAATGTTCATAGTCTAACACTTCCTCCATCTCTAGTGATAATTTGTTGCGAAATATCTGTTAGCTGGATATTTTAACAGGTGATTATGACATGATTCATGTAATTTATTATATTGTTGTGTTTATTAAAGATATTAATGTTATCGACACCACTCTCTGGGTGGTCAATAGCTTAGAATAGCGGTTGTTTATTTATCCCCTTTAGTGATGTAACAGATGCGGAAGATGGCGAAATATTTGCAATGATTGTAGGAAGGTACAGACGCCAGCACATCAAGTTACCAAAATGTGTCAAATTTTTCCATTTGAATATGAACCTTATCATGTTTGACATAAAGTTGAAAAACGATCAAAGAAATTTGACACATTGGGGTAACTGGATGTGCTGGCGTCTGTACTTAGAAAAGGTAATCAAAATCAAAAGTAACTTGATTATTCAAATTTAAGCTGAGGATCAGCACTTTTTGAACATCAAATTAATGTCCGACAGTCCCCCAAAAAGCCCACCATTCGCCACTTCCTATTGTTTTTGTTGGAAAGAAAAAGTAGCGGAACAAAGTCCCCAGCAGAAACTAATTCATGATTAACTTACATCTTTGAACCCAGTCCCTGTATGGTAGCATCAATACAATTTTTTATTCTAAAACCGCTCTGCAATCTAGATATTGTATATAATTTCCAAACATTGCGCGCTGGTTATGTAATCTAACTACCTATTTGGGTTGCATATATTTCTAGTACTTCAAACCATTACTCGAAATCTTGTGTCAAATCATTTACATTCTGTGGTAGGTATATTAAGGACATCAATTTATCAGATAGGAATCGAACCAGTTCCATAATATTGTTCCAAAGATTAATATCGAACCACCTAAACTGATTACAAACATTGTTTATCAATTAGCGACAGAATTGGATAGCTACAACACATACTACAATGGCGAACCGACCTCATTCTAGCAACCCTCTTAGTCCCTAAATACTTAATTCAAAAGGCCTGACCCCGCGGCCTTAATGTGGGCCCCTACGTACGATGGGCCCAAACGTACGTAATATACGACGACGAGGCCCTTAGCATAAGAGATACTTCCGGGCGCCAAAGTATATTTAAAATGTGTGTGTACATTTTATATAAATCTAGCGACATGCCCCGGTTTTGCACGGGTCAAACAATTTTTGTATTGAGACTTTTATGTAAAACAATTATCTAAATTTTTTAACTACGGGCGCGTAAAAGTAACCTCATATACCTTATATCCTATGGCAGTTGGCAATAGCGTAACTTTCTAAGTGAAAGTTTTTTTTTAATCGTATGGGTTTTTCCAAAGATTACCCCTATGCACAAACTTGCAAATAAATTCTATCAATTATGGTAAAAGACAAACAAATACAACAAAAAAAAGTTAAGTAGTCATTTAATTAACTCTTTTTTGCTTTAAGTTTTGTGCGAGCAAGATTTTTTTATAATATGCAACTAAATCGAGGTAAATCGATTGATTTTGGCGTATCTGTACAGAATTGAATAGTGTGTAGGGTAACGGATTGCTATTTTTGATCTTGTTCTCATCAGGCTTAAAACATTAGTTTTCTGAATAGCTGAGTAAATAACAAACGGGTAACAAGTTTTATAAAGAGCTTGTTGTTGCTATCCCGAAATACAACAAACTGTCTCAATTATGAAACCCCTCGAACAGACCTGACCCAAGTTTAAGGAATATTTGATGAACCGCGTCAAACATTTGAGCCAACGTTTCAATTATCTTCGACTCAAAGGCTCAAAATGTATTAGGAAAATACATTTTTTATGATAAGCTGTCCTTCAGAGCCGTCACTTTGGGTAGTCTTATGTTTATATGTTATGTATTATATGTCTTTAGTCATGTTTATGTCCCATGTAATAGAGGTGTGATTGACATTAATCGGACACAAATCTAGACTCCGGGCTGATACAAAAAAATCCAGTTAGAAATACTGAATAACACTTTGCCTGACCCAGGAATTGAACTTGGGAATGCAGTAGCCCTTGCGACCACTAAAATAATGAGGCAATTTATCGGTCTCGCTTATTGCTATCTACACTTTTGTACTCTGCTGAATATTTAATCAGCAAAAGTTATTTCCCTCGTCACGAAATATACGGATATAGTTCACGCCACGGTAACTGACAGGCCAATTACTATGGCTACATTAAACAATTTTATATATAGACCCATTTACTTGTATTCCGTGTATAAGTTATGAAATTAATCACTTTTCAAACGTTAATGAATAAGTCTTAAATGATTTTTGTAACCTTATACCTAACTTAGTATAGTAGTTTTAAGTTAACGTACAGACGCCAGCACGTCAAGTTACCCCAATGTGTCAAATTTCTTTGATCGTTTTTCAACTTTATTTCAACTTTATGTTAAAGAGAATAAGGTTTATATTCAATTGGGAAAATTTGACACATTGAGGTAACTTGATGTGCTGGCGTCTGTACATCGTATTCACATACAATATGTCTGATTATTGTTAACAAATATTATAAAAAAAATATTTTCAAAAGAGTAAGTACCTATGGAGTTTCATGCCCATTATTTTCCATGCGAAACTACACTTTGGAAGGGGCAACTAGTATCATTTTTAATTTAAAGTTATTTGACTTTGACTTTGAGGTGCAAGCACTACTGCCGAGCGTGAGGTCTTAGATTAGATTCGGGTTATGAGATGGAGAATGCAAGAATAAACTTACCTCTCATTACATGAGACTTAAACAAAAAACCAAAAGCAAACAAGCCTTAGGCAAAATAACCAAATCTTTTTTCTTTGGATGTCCTCCACCTTGGGGAGGGCGGAAGGGTCTGTCAGACTTTTACTGGCTAAATAACACCCCGGTATCATTACAGATCAGAAAATGATCTGGTCTAATCTAACCCTTTGAAGCATTCAGGCATGATTACATTTATAAACAACAACTTAACACAGCGATCACAACAAGAGCGTTAGGTTTCATATACACACACATATACCTGTGTGTGTTCACAAGCATTGAAACGTCAACGTAACGTAAACGTAAAAGTATTACTCTATAAAGTCAATATATGTTATCATATTAGGTACGTTGTGTCGGTAAGTTCACTCGATGTGATGCGCTCGGGGGGAATTGAATCAATCACTTTGTGCGACCGATCGCTTTTAGGGTGGTACGTCTCAAGTTAGATAATCGTGAATTGAACCTGAATTGGGTATATTCTTGCTGATAAGATTACCATAATTTCATGAAACAGATTTATACAGTTTATTGAGACTTCATAGCTCGATTTGAAGATGAGTGAGAGCTGTTTAATACCTACTTAACAACATACCATCACGCCTGTTGAAATGAAATGAAATGAAATAATATTTATTTCTGTAAGTAGATCTTCTCAGATACTTTTACTTGCTATCCCCGAAAGACTAGGCATAGGTGTACCTGGTAACACCCACATTTCGCCAGTCGCATGTAATAGAGGGCGATCCTATCGCCATCAATTGGGCACAAATCCAGACTCCGGGCTGCTGCTGAGAAATTCCAAATGGAAAAACTCAGTACTACTACTCTACTCTCTCTCTCTCTACTTTAATACTTAATTACCTGATATTTTGATGTCTGCTAACTAGATTTGCTTATAGAAGTAAAAAATAGCTATTAAACTGGCTAAAATGTCTGAACTATAATTGATTTCAGTTCAGAATTTCCAAGAAGCAGCCTGAAGCCGGCTCTCTTGTTATTAAATGGGACTGAAACATAAAATCATGGCAAAATGTGGGTGAACTAATTGTATACCTCTGCCTTACCCTTCGGCGAATACAAATACGATGTTTGTATCAATGTATCCCTAAACAAAGTCTACGATGACGTCATGCGCACTCGCAGAGATGTGACGAAGCTCCCCGTCTGACAGTCACTCTTAAAGTGTTTTACCATGTTTTTTGTGAGTTCTCAGTTGTCATAATAGTTTGGTATGCAACTGAACACCGGTTAGTCTTTGACAATGACAAGATACCCAATAAACCTCCTAAAATAAAATAAAATTTAGTGAAGTAAAGGCATACTCACACAGACAACCAGGAGATGAACGCCAGCGTGAACAGCGACATGCTCATCGCCATGGTCCTGAAGGGGAACAGCTGCACTTCGTTGACCGGGTCCCAGCCCGGGTAGTGGATGAGCGGCGGCAGCCCCAGCAGCTTCTCACCCCCAGACAGGCGCACCAGCAATGCCACTATGTACGCAGCCAGTGATCCGTACGTGTTGCAGTGCTTCTTGAAGTGCACCACCATCAGCAGTTGCGGAAACAGGATCACGTACACCAGGTCCGAGCACATTGACCTGTGGGATTATGTTGGGTTAATAGGGTTCTTCAATCTATCGATAATGAAGTGGGTGGATGGAGTAATACCAAACAGTAATGTACTGTATCTTTATCAGAGAACAAAATGTAAGAAATCTACAGTTAAATGATAAAGCTACAGAGTTAGATAGTCTTTTATTTTTTTTTCAAGTGCTTATATAAAGAGCTGCTCTCTGCCGCAGACTATAGGGTTATATGTCTAACAAAATCAAAACTCATCAATGAATATTGCTGAGAATCAGCACTTTTTGAACGTCAAAATACGTTAAGACAGCAAAACGCTCTTCACCACTAGCGATAACAACCGGTTATAATGACTTCGCGGTGCTGAGCTAGGCTATCCTATTAATGTTTTAAAAAGAGGTAAATTTCGTTTCTTCGGCAGTTTCTAGATAGAGAGTAGGAACCTAATCTCTAGAATTATTTACACGATTCCAAATATTCTTTCACTGATGGACAGCTACCCTATTGTCGAGTGTCATAGGATAGAATATGCAAATGAAATAACGATACCTACCTGCGGTACTCCCATTCATTTATTATCTTTATTCTAAGTGCGTGTTGAGATAAAATGGTTACTTGTTAAATGGAATCTTTATCTTCCTAAATAATAATATAACTACAACAAACTAACTAACTATCTAACTATTTGGCACAACAAAGGGACCATTGTAGTTAGTAAACCTTAATATTACTGAACTTTTAAACTAAGGTTAATAATGACTTGGTAATTGGTATGTAACGCTCGTAGAGCAGTTAGTTTAACGAAAGCTAGATAAATTAAATTGTATATGTGTCTGGTAATTAAATAATTCCGTGGATGCATCATGGAATTATTTAATTACCGTAAACCAACTTCATAAAACCTAATACATCATTGGAAAGACATTAATTTGAGCGACACTTGAATGTGCCTAAATCATTCCATATATTTAGTAAACGCAATGCACAAATAGGCTAATAAATCTATGGCAGGAGGCCCATTGCGCCATGTTCCTTTCAAAGCTCGTCATCCTGAGTGTGGGGATAATTAGAGCGTCGGTCTGCGCGACCCTGGCACCATCACGAGCCATGGATTGCGCATCTCACTGTTTATGATACCATCAAATGATGAATTGATGGCTTGAACAGCCGCAGCATATAAATTAATGCTAATAACGTTCCAATACAAATCGTGCGCCGATATCAATTGGTGCAGTCTTGTGTAATGTTTCATTTGGTGAGACGATTTAGCGACACCTAGGTTGTGAATGACGTGTTTTTTTTTAATTATTTTACAACTAACTAACTGGTGCCCGCGACGTCGTCTGCGCATGATTAGCACACCAGAATTGCTCGTAGGTGGCAGTATTTTTCCTACGTACTTTACACTAATCGGTATATTTTGGACAATTCATTCAATATCGTTATACATATATGTAATGTGTCTTCATGTTATTCTGATGTTTATGCAATATTATTGTAAAGTTTCATTAAAATTCATTCACTAGTTTGTGCATGAAAGAGTAAAAAACATCCATACAAACGTTCGTATTTAGAATATTAGTGGAATACCTATATGTATAATAGAAACATTACTAGGCATGGTAACACATGAACATTTAATACTACGACTATCTCAAATCCATATGTGTAAAAAAATGACGTTTGTTCGTCTCACAAAAACTCGAAAATGGCTGGAGCGCTGGACCGATTTGGCTAATTTCTCTAAAAAATATTTTTTGTGAAAAATATAAAAAATTGCGTGGAAAGTACCAAAAATAACAATTAAGTGGGTACCCATACAACCCGTTGCTATCAAAAAACATTTAATGTTCGTCTCGTCGTCGGTGCGGTACTTACTCCACTCAAATTAAATATCGTATTTAAATAGGAATTTCGAATCAACAACATAATTATATACAATATTGGTATTATCGCGTATTTAGATTTAAAAAATACGAAAAGTTAAATGGTGTCACCATGACAACGGATTGACATATTTTTGGTTGTCAAATTATGCGTATGTTCTGAAAAAAATAATCGTAAACTCAGATAGAGGTAAAAATATTTTATTTCAGAAAGCATTTTAAATAATTGATGATGACGACAGAGAGAACCTTCAATAATTCTTAGCAAATAGGTATGTTTACACTGACAATAACACGCAGCGAAGTAGTTCAGTTTAAAATTATGTATTTTGTATATTACAAAATCAATACATTTCATTAAGGTAGTTAGGTTAGGTAGTTAGGTTACACCAAATGTTTAAATAGGAGCACATTATAGACTCGCTAAATAAAAGTAGATATTGTTGTTTTGGATCTATTTGTTGTCAAAAATCAGTGACAGCCTAGCGGTGCGTCAAAATATCATTATTATAATTGAAAATTTGGCCCCTAAGTCATGAACAAGTTACTTAGAGATAAATAAGCTTGTACTTTATAGAACGTCTTTGGATATTAGAGTTATAAGAAAACAAATAATAAATTTAAAAAGTCCACAATGAAATAAAACAAAAAGTGTTTGTTTTTTATTTATAGCAGATTAATTTACAGTATAGGCAAGCATGACGAGAAACCTATAAGATAATGCAGATTTTTTTTTGTTCCTTTTTACTCATAAAATTATGGTTTCTTTAACCTTTCAATCGTGTCAGTTACAGACGCAATAGAAAGTGTCGGACACCAGTGTCTTCTTGGGGACTAATGAATTAAGTAAAATAATCTATCTAAAGAATTCATAGTAGTTTCACTTCAGGACCTATTGCTTATTTCCATCTTGTATATCAGCCGATAAAAGATGGTAGTTTGACGTGTCTATTGTGGCACACAACTAAATCCGGGAAGCGGTGCTAAAGCTTTCCAAACAACATTTAAAATGCAGCTCAGTTTCACGACAAAGCTATTTCAAAAATAAACAATTTCGTTCTACGCCCGAGGCGAAGTAAAATTAGTTTGGGGTTTAAATTTTCCATTCTCCCCCACACTCCCCTTTCCACGGACTATGCGGCATCCAATTTCGATGCAGGTGTGAGCAGACGGCTCCAATCGACCGTGTGCCCGCGTCTACCCTCCGGATATACCTGTGGGGGGCGCGAGGGGCGGATAGGGTTGTAATATGCAGCTGCCAGAATTTTGTTCCTAGTCTTTATTCGAATTTAAGGAACTCTTTATCGGGTTTTTTTTTAGCGATAAAATGCACTTGATAGTAACCCATGAGTTGGTTGTACTTATAGCAAACAGACATAGACATTCATAGGCTGCCTTATCACGTTCAAGTTACCACGATATGAAACCAACTGGCTATTCCGGCCAAGCGTTGCTGTGACTAAGTTAACTCGATGCCGATGTTATACCCAATTTTGATGGTAAAAGATATTAAAGTTAACTTACACTGCCATCTGGTAGAAACTTATGGAACTTTTTATTGCAACTTAAAATTGCAATAAAAAAAATTGAAGTACCTACCTATCAATAATCGAGATAAAAACTTGTCATTATCATCTGCCTAGCCTTTTCCTGGGACAGCTACGAGTTGAGTGACTGCCTACCTGACCTGGTAACACGACACCCCTTGGTTAAATTAGTTGTAAGACTTCGACAGTCAAAGACGACTAAAAACGACACCACGAAGCAACAGCTTAGCGCGCTTTCATAAACACGAATTCGACATATTAAACTATTCTATCATGTGAGTTAAAATAAATTACACACAGAATAAGCCAAAGTTCATAAAAGTGGTTGAGTAGTTCCTTTGTTTATTCTGGACAAATGTCGTGATCCAAAAATATAAAGATAATCGATGTAGTATTTTCGAATCACGACTCGCTTCATATTAATTAAAAATTCAAAGCTCTTGACAACCCTACACACGTGTAGAGGTAAAAGAGTATGAGGGAGTGTCGCTAGTGAGGATTAAGTTTCAATTAGCAACTCGTCCGAGAAGTAAATCCCTTTGCATAGCGCCGACAGGAGTCGAGAAGAGCCGAGCTGAGCCGAGCGAATCGGGGACCTACATCTACAGTACAGCCACCGATCTTGTTACAAAGGATTATCCAAAGTAAGAGTGGGATTACAGAATACTGCACTGGCCTGCAAAACTAAGTGTAACTTTTAAAGAACACATTTCCCTATTATCGACTCTGAAACCTCGTGTTCGGTGTGCCAAACCGGCTCGAAGCTGTGGTCAGAGCCCGAAGAGGCCATATCAGTTATTAAAATATAAATAACGAAACAAAAAAACAAAAGCAAACATGTGTGAATGACTTGTAAAACATACTTTGACAGGCCTTTTGATCTAGTAGTTAGTAACCCTGACTGCTGTGTTGGAGGTTGTGGGTTCGATTCCCACCCAGGACAAATGTTTGTGTGATGAGCACGATCATTTGTTCTGTGTCTGGGAGTCATTTATCTGCAATATGTATGTATTTAGAAATATCATGTAAGTATGTTTATCAGCTGTTTAGTACCCATAACATCAGCTCGGCCTTAGCTCGGGACTAAATAAATAAATAAATAAATAAATAAATATTCCACAACTTTTCACACAACGCCATCTAGTCCCAAGCTAAGCTAAGAGCTTGTGTTACATGGCTTCATGTGATTAATTGAGTTTTTGAAGCTAAAAATGGCTGCTTTTATTGTTTTATCTTTTTCTAAGTCAATAATGTTACTAATGTATAGTTTACTTGTTTCAAAGAAAGATGAATAAAATTGTTATAAAACTTTTTTTATTTTAATAAATACTAGCTGCCCCGGCAAACTTCGTTGTGCCTTAGAGTCAATTCATTGCTCTTATTTTTTTTTTATATTAGATATACATACGTTGAATAAGACGACAACAAATAAATCCAAACCAATAATAACTACTACTACTTTTAAATTACAACATGTATATATACCCTAACCTAACTGACCATACCTATCCTATAGCTAACCCAACTATCTAACCTAACTACCTTACTAAAAAATACTAAATTCATAATTTTAATCTGAACTATTGCCTCTATGTTACATACAATAATTTATGCCTATAGTTTTCCCGGTCTACTTTAATTAAAGTCCTAACAGTAAAATAAGTTCTATTTGCAAAGAATTATTAAAGTTCGTCTCTGTCATCATTGCTAGTTACGTAAATTGATTTCTGAAATATAAGACTTTTTTATGCTACATAAAACCTCTAAGTTTAGTAACAAAATAAATTTCAGAACGTAGGTGCGTATTATAAATTGACAACCTTACCTTCTTGGGTTTAGCTTAAGACTTGTCAATTTCAAATTGTCACCTGATAATGAACTGGGAAGTTTGACTCCTGTCATGTCATCCAAGATGGCGCTGCGTTTGAAAAATGTTTGAGACAACCGATATTCTTGATATTTATTTTTATGATGTCGAACGGGATAAAAAGTATCCTATGTCCTTCTCCTGGCTCTAAACTACCTCCCTGCCAATTTTCAGCTAAATCGGTTCAGCCGTTCTTGAGTTATAAGTGAAGTAACTAACACGACTTTCTTTTATATTTATATAGATTTAACTTCTATAGTTTGGACAAAAGTAAAATAAAAATGTAGTAGGTACTTAGTTTTGCAGACTAGTGTTATTCCACTGTACCGGTACTCGGAATCAATGAATTTGTAAAAGCTTTAGATGTTTACAATTTCAAGCTCGCCCGTCGTTGTTGTATTTTTGATTAGTTGGTGAGGTGAGCTGAAACTTGTAATAGGTTTGAATTTACGAAATCTGGGTCGCAAGTTGGTTGAAATATTGATAATAGATGGGTTTCCTGAGAACTCAATTTTCACTGCTGGCAACTACAGAGCTAATAAACTTAGCCTTTCGCGGTCCACTGGAGATACGTGGCCCTTAGAATAATAACACATAGAAGCCGCGTTAAGTACCTACAAAAGACGGGCAAAATTATAATAATTATTATGGTCTAGTGGTAGCAGCCGCTACTGCTGAGCATGAGGTCCCGGGTTCGATCCCCGGGTCGGGCAAAGTGTTATTGAGTTTTTCCATCTGGTATTTCTCAGTAGCAGCCCGGAGTCTGGATTTGTGCCCGATTGATGGCAATAGGCTCGCCCCCTATTACATGGAACTTAAACATAACTGGCGAAATGTGGGTGTACTACCAGATACACCTCTGCCCAGCCCTTCGGGGATTACAGGCGTGACGTTATGTTATGTTATGTTATGTCTATTGCATAGCTTCTATCGCGGGCCTTGAGCGCGGGGACCGAATCCGAGTTAGGGAGGAGAAACAGAGGGAGGGGTGAGGGAAGGGGAGGGAGGGGTGATGGGAGGGGCGTGGGAGGTGTGGGGGAATGGGAGGGAGGGGGAGAGGGGGAAGAGAGGAATTGGGAGAGGGGGGGAGAGGAATGGGGAGGGGGAGAGGAGAGGAGTTGATAAAAAATGCTATGCAATAGCTTTACCGCGGCAGTCTCCGAGTGCCACACGTCATTTTTATTTATTATCATTTCAAACTACAAAATTGTGTTAGTAAGAATCTTACTTAGCCTATGTTAGTACGTAATAACTAAAAGATCTATCATGATCGGCTAACGCCTACAAGTGACTAACAAAAAACGAAGACGAATCTAATTGAAATCGTGTGTCCACTTTATTATCTTTGTGTGTGTGAACTGCATGTGTTTACTTGCGAGCTGGGTTCGACAGAACGTGACTTTTTGTACCTACTAACACGACTCGCCGAGCTAAGAAGCTAATTTTGGCTGATTTTTAGATGCCTTAATTTTTGCACTCGAGCAAGGTTTCTATGCGTGACCCATTGGGATATTCGACAAAATTTTAGTTTTCAGGCCCTCATCTAGATTACAAGAAAATATTCGACACATATTTTTTCTAATTCACGTAATCAAAAAATAACGGTGATTCATCGAGTCAAAATGTCGCATGACGTCATTAGCCAGTACATTTTATACTAGATAATGACGTTACAAGCCCCCTCTCCTCAACTTTAATGCGCATAATCTAAGCAATTTTCCATGAATAAAAAAAAAAATGTGTCCAATATTTTCTTGTAGGTAATCTAGATGAGGGACTTACAAGACGTGTTTAATTCTGTCAGTTGCGTGTACGTTTAGACCCTAAGAGCATCAGATATCGAAGGTCTATTGCATCAGTGCTATACAGCAATAATAACACCATCATAAAAACATTACCCTATTATAATAATGGTCGATTATCATATATTTTCGGTATCGGCCATTAGTTGGGCTCGTCGGGGATTTGTGTCAATGGAACGATGCCGCGATGATGGTAATCGTTGTGTGCAACACATTCGTAGCATGTCTTATGTGTGGAACTTCTAGTAGGAGTTTATGTTTGTGTGGAATGATGGACAGATCAGCACTGTTACCTAAAACGCTCGCCCTTCACCACTTCCTATTATTTTTGTTGGGAAGAAGAAATGGCGGAACAAACTCCTCAGCAACACGTCAGTCTAGTACGTTGGAAGTTAGAATGAGTTTACACAATTGGTCATTAATAAACATAATAATTTAAATTAAATAATTTGTTACATGTTAGCTAGCGAACCCGCGACACGAAGCACGGAAGTCGATCGCTCAGCCATTGCGCCACCCGTTCCGCCAATCTATATTGTTTGTACATTGTTTCCGTTTATACATAGGTACAGTCAGTGAGCTGCGTTACCTGATTCATCTTAGAAAAAATAAAGGGGAAGATGGGTCAGGCAACATTGCTCACTGACTGAACTAACATCTGGCCATGCAGGCACACCGGTTGCAATGAACAATATTAAAAGTGCTACTAAAAACTTCACAAAGAATCCAAAAGAGCGGGAAAATGATGTCCAAAACCAGGACATTTTCCTAGTCAACGAATATAATATGATGCTCAGTACTCATATGATTGCGACCGCGGCCGACGGGCGCAGGCAGCGATTATTGATTGCAACAGCTAAACCAAACGCTAATGAGAAATAAATGT
Source organism: Euplexia lucipara (assembly GCA_921972225.1). Taxonomy (NCBI): domain Eukaryota; kingdom Metazoa; phylum Arthropoda; class Insecta; order Lepidoptera; family Noctuidae; genus Euplexia; species Euplexia lucipara. The sequence goes on along the minus strand of OV179152.1, from coordinate 652,201 downwards.
TTATGTGTCATTTGAGTATTAAACCGTGATCTATGGTGACGCTAAGACATTGATACTAGTTATATTGCAATACTATGTACAGTACACAGCAAATCTCGATACAACTGCATCTGCATTTTCACCTCGTTATTTTAAACTTGTAGGTCTAGTGATCGGAAGCGCTACTGCTGAGCATGACTTCCCGGGTTGGATTTCCGTGTCCGGTAAAGTGTTATTGAGTTTTTCCTTTTGTGGTAGTTTTTTTTGTTATTGTAATTTTCTTTAAAACACTCATTAAAACGAAACTAAACTTTGGAAGGGGCCACTAGATTATCGTTTTTTTTTTCATGTAAAAACGTTTTAAAGCGTCGTTTATAACGGTCAGATTGAAGTGAGAATTCGACTTAAATTCTTAGTTTGAAATCACCTAAACAGTTCATTATCTAAACAAATCATCAAAATCCGCTAAAGAATACACTTTGTATTTTCCAACTGCATGCAAGGCGCTTAGACTAACAAAGAAAAACCGATATTTTGGCGCGAGCGAGGATCAAGTGGCGCGTACTTGTCGATGTCAAGTGGGTCACAAGTGTCAGGGGTAACGTGGGAAAAGGTTCTTGTTTTTGAAGGAAAAAATTTAAACAGATGCACGCAGGTGGCCTGATGAAACACTTACGAGATTTTACCGTTAACGAGATTTTCTTAGCTGTAGGTAGGTAGTAGTGCCTAGTAAAAAAAATTGTTTACCGAGAGCACATCCTCGAAATTTTGCTCGAGATTTTTTGACAGGCGCTAATTTGTTGAGTTTACATTTTAATGTTGGTATGAACTCATTTTACTAATCTATTGATATTTTCGATTTATACAATTAATTGTTTCATTAATCACAAGCCGTCATTTGTGTTCTTTGATAGGAGTTATGGGTAATCAGGCAGTCGAAAGTCTGACAAGTGTATTACCAAGGTGTATTTTATCTAATATCTACCTAGTTACTGCCTTATTGGGTTCAAATAGGCAGAACAGTTACTCAATTAACTATCCTGGTATTTTTTTATTATTATTATTGATAGGCACGCATTTGACCACTATCTTAGTATTCAGGTTCATTCGGTTAGACTGGAAGCCGATGATCCATAATAGCCTAGTATGGTTGGAAACACAACTTTGTGCAGCGCATCGATGATGTGTCCATGTGAATATGTAATGTAATGCGCCTTATAATTTACGCTGAGCACATTCTCGAGTCAGTGTAGGTGCATGTAGTACTTGTGTAGTAAGTTCTGTAGTACCACTACCTACTAAAGATGTTTCCAGCTATCCGATAATCTTAATTTAGCTGTGATATTTGTCTTCTATTTCCTACGATCTTGAAGTTGTTAGTATTACTACATAGTTTTAAACTGGGCAACATTAAGTCTTTTTCCAACCATATTAGGCTATTATGGATCATCGGCTTCCAGTCTAACCGAATGAACCTGAATACTAAGATAGTGGTCAAATGCGTGCCTATCAATAATAATAATAAAAAAATACCAGGATAGTTAATTGAGTAACTGTTCTGCCTATTTGAACCCAATTAGGCAGTAAATAGGTAGATATTAGATAAAATACTCCTTGGTAATACACTTGTCAGACTTTCGACTGCCTGGTTACCCGTAACTGCTGTCAAAAAACACAAATGACGGCTTGTGATTAGTGAAAAAATTCATTGTATAAATCGAAAATATCAATTAATTACTAAAATGAGTTCATGCCAACATTAAAACTATTTATTAAGTTTTAAATAACTTCTTGTAACAAATGAACTTATTATAATTAGCACTTAAAAATCTTTGTTCGAGGCCAGCCTGCCTGTAGTAGTCCGACTTATGACCTTAAACAACATTTTGTAGGGACAATCTATACATTTAATAAGACAGTAAAAAAACTGTGTCTGTACATTGAAAATATTAAAAAAAAAAAATTGAGGGGGGTTTAGAAACAGTAATAGAGCACGAATCCAAAACAAAAGTCTGTCTGTTTGTCTGTTTGTCTGTTTGTCTGTTTGTTTGCACACGCTAATCTTTGGAACTACTAGACGGATCTGAATTAATTTTTTGTTGTTGTATAGATATTAAGTCTGGGCAACACATAGGCTATAATTTATCTTGGAAAATGGAACACCTGATGCAGAACCGCAACAGACCAGCTAAACTATAGGAGATACAAAAATGGTACCATAGCAAAAATTGTTCCACGTGATGAGCATTTTTTGCTGAGAGAATAAATTTGAAGATCCGGAACACCTGATGTAGAACCGCAACAGACCAGCTAAACTATAGGAGATACAAAAATGATACCATAGCAAAAATTGTTCCACGTGATGAGCATTTTTTGCTGAAATAATAAATTTGAAGATCCGGAACACCTGATGCAATACCGCAACAGACCAGCTAAACTATAGGAGATACAAAAATGGCACGATAGCAAAAATTGTTCCACGTGATGAGCATTTTTTGCTGAAATAATAAATTTGAAGATCCGGAACACCTGATGCAAAACCGCAACAGACCAGCTAAACTATAGGAGATACAAAAATGGTACCAAAGCAAAAATGGTTCCACGTGATGATGATTTTCTGGTGAGAGAATAAATTCGAAGATCCGGAACACGAGATGAGGAACTTCAAGAGCCCAGCTACACTATAACATATATAGGAATGACGTCTTAGCAAGAGTTGTTCAGCCTTATGAGCACTCGCTGTTGACGTGTAATTTTAATTGATCAGGTATCATCACAATAAAACTATAACCATGCCTAGAAAAAGGTCAAATCTTTCCCAATGTACCAAAGGTGCTAAATGATTAAAGATCATAAGATCCCAACAAAATCTACCGAAGAACGTTAGGAGAGACTTGAAGCTGTTCGAGAACAAGAGGCTGCAACTCGCTCCGTGGAAACTTCTTGGGATCGCGAAGCACGCCTGCATTCTCAGCGTATTTACGCATCTACATCAAGGTCTCTAGACACCAGTGAAGAATATGTGCGCGACTGACCGCTGATCGTGAACATCATGCACTGTCTCGCGAGTTGGAGACGTTCACGGAAAAAGCATGACGCTTAAGTTTTCAGCGTATACACGCATCGACTCTAGGGATAAGTGGGGGAAGGAGATGCGCGACTGACCGCTGACCGTGAACGTCACGCAACATATAGGGTATAATTTATTTTGGAAAATGGAACACCTAAAGTAAAAGAGATATAAAAATGGTGCCATTGTAAAAGCTATTCCACGTGAAGAGTGTTTTCTGCTGTGAGACTAAATTTGAAGATCTGGAGCACCTGTAGTGGAACTCCAAAGCCCAGCGACAATATAACATATATTTATAGCAATGGCGTCTTAGCAAAAGTTGTTAAGTCTGATGGCATTTCCTGTTGACCAACAAAAATAAAAAATCTGGAACGTCTTGAATCGTCTCGCGCATCGCATTGTTTTCCCGTCCCCGGGCTTTTAGAATTCGACTTCAGACGTTTTAAATCCTCGATTTTGACGACCCCGTTGTCGCTGACATAAGCAACAGGATCCGCGTACGAAGTCGCGGGCAGAAGCTAGTACTAAGTAATTTATAAGTCGGCCCTTTTTCTCTTTAATTCCCGGAGTTTTACCTGCTTATTTTAAATAAGTATTTACACACACACATACATTTTTCATATTTACATTTTTTTTTTTTGGTTACATGACTTGATTCCGCCATCACCTTTCTACCATCGGACAACCCGGCGTACGGCGAGTGTCCACCCTTACATCGTTGGCACTTCCACGATTCGGACAAAGCGTTTCGCTTCGTCGTTTATACCGCGTACATCGAAGGACTGGAACAACTTGCCTGCTGCGGTCTTCCCGTCCGATTATAATTTAGGTGTCTTCAAGGCTAGAGTGAATAGGCTCTTAATAAACTAGTGCGCTTCACCATCACTGATTGCATCTCTGCTTACCATTAGGTGGGATTGCAGTCAAGCACTGGTTTATAATATTAAAAAAAAAATTGTAAATTGAGAACTCACCACAATCCATATATGGAGGGTATGGTGAGAGCCATGAGCGTGGCCAGTGCACCAACTATCAGGATGGACACGCGCATCACCCAGATGATCTCCATCTCTGACGCATTCTGTCTGAAGATCAGCTTGTACACATTTCTGGGGACAAGATGGCACGGTCAGTGGTGGACTTCCTACTGGACGAATTGGCTACAAATATCTACACTGATGATGGATAACAGATATAGATCTATCGGGAAAATAGAGACCACCTTTTATCACTTCTTCTTCTTATAGTATGGTTATAGTGACTAGTGACCTGATGACAGAGTTTTAATGCCACCCATGGGTTTCTGACTTGGCTTTACATGCCGTCGTGTATTTCTCAGGCAGGTCGGTTTCTTCGCGATGTTTTTCTGTACCGTTTTTTGTTAACAAAACGCACTGTTAGGTTCTAAACAATTTTAGAAAAAGAAATAAAAATCTATCTTCTTATCTAACTTCACAAACAACAAGGATCTAATTACCTGGCAAACATAGAGCTGGCGCTGAGCACACTGGAGTCAGCCGAGGACATGACGGCTGCTGACACGGCTCCTAGTCCGAAGAACGACACGAAGTCAGGCGTCAAGTGCTGCAGCACCAGTGGCAGGATCATGGACGTCTGATCTGAAGTCAGCTCGCCTTCCGGGGTGAGGTCACCGCGGTAGTTTGTCTCGTTCCATGCTTAGAGAAGAGAAGAACGGATGTTAGGCACAGACAAGAGCATGAGTACCTACAATAATAGATGAATGGATTATGTGTATGAGACATTTTATAAGAAAAATGTGTGAAGATTGAAAAGGTAGAATGTAAGGGAAAAACCAGCTTTAAAATCTAAAGTAGGTACATGATGCCTCCTTAGACTCCAGATCTTCCGCAAATTAAGTATTGCTTAACAGCTTTTACTCGTCAACTGTACAAGTGTTCAGTGTTCAAGTCCATGCAATTTGTGGACATCAGAAAAGTCTACTTACTTACTCAATGCTTATGGTGTTGAAGTGTATAATGTGACAAAAGCAGTGCAAAGAACTTACCAGTGCCCTTGGCAATGGCACCAATGAGGACAGGCGGGATGGCCATGATGATGCAGCCAAAAGCCGCTACGTACGACAAGATCTGCGCACGACCCGCTGTCTTGCTGCTCAGTACACGTTGGAAGTATACCTGGTGGAAAGAATATCATAATGTAGGAGTTAAAGTGTAATTTACATGAACTGTCCTTCTTAAACATTGTTCTCACTAGGCTGCAAGCAGTGATAGCCTAATGGTGTGAACGGCAGATTGCTAAATCATAGGCCTCGAGTTTGAACCCAAGGCACGCACCTCTGACCTTTCGGAATCATGTGCCTATTGTAGATTTTTACTTGCTTCATTAACGAAGGAAAACATCGCAAGGAGATACTTCTCGAGGGCATATAAAGCCAATTCAGAATCCCATGGCCAGCATTTAAACTCAGGTTCGTTAGTGACGAACGCGATAAGATGAAGACTAGGCTACAATTGAACAAAAACCAAAGACATTGAATATTATATAGACGGGACATCAATCGAACAAAATTTTCATCCGATACTAGTGTCTTACTGGACACAAGTCTATGAGTTTTATTTAGTACACTCTACTGCGGCTCCAATATTCTAGATGGCGTTACTGAGACATGTGATCAAAGTTTTTCTATGACATTTCCTCGGATGTCCTCCCTATAGTACAACATTATTATCGGTGCGAGTAATTTCAGTAGTCATATTAGGCACTAGTTTAGATTTATTAATCATAAAAATCGAAGCACTTATTTTTTTCTTTTACGGACGTTGGCTCACCTGCCACGGGATCCCTCCGAAGACGAGCAGCAGTCCGTAGTCGATGTAGAACCAGTAGTAGCCCGGCTCCACTCGACCGATCCAGTCCACCTCCATGGAGCTGAGTGGCTTGACGTGCTCGTTGGCCCACGCAAACGGGATGCACATCCACAGACCTGGAGCAAGGCACAGTATCACGTGTGGTCCTGAACTCAAATGCAGGTAACTACTCGGAGTAAGTCACGTCACTAACAAAAGTGTTGGCCTTGACTGCTATGCCGGAGATCGTAGGTTTGATTCCGACTCAAAACAATGATTGTATTATGAGTACGATCATTTGTTCTGTGTCTGGGTGTAATTTATCCATAATAATAATATGTACCTATGTATTTACAAATTTATAAGTAAGTTTATCAGTTGTCTACTACTCATAGCACAAGCTCTACTTAGATTGCGACTAAATGGAGTGAAAAGTTGTAAAATATTAATATTATTAGATTTTAAAAGCTTTGATACCGAGCAGCCTAAGACAACTGACACTAAATTGTGGCTAAAAGATTTATAACTTTCTGGAAGGAGAAACATGATGATGAAGTGCCTACTTCAGAATTCTTGATAAAAAAGTTTCGTAAGAGATAATAAGTTACTTCCTTGATAGAATCCCTTGTTATGTAGCTCTTTAAATTTTAAATCGAAGGCGCTAAGTACGAAAGTCTTACGCGCTGCCTGCAAAAAAAACTGTCTAAGAATGGACATTATCAAGAATTGCTTACCAATGAAGATGCAGAAAAGCTGTATCACGTCAGTGTATGCGACGGAGTACAGTCCACCGAACAGCGTGTAGAACACCGCCACGCACGCGGAGAATATCACCGAGGTGTGCTGATCCATATCGATGATCACCGCCAACGTCGCACCTACGACAAAATGGTTATTTTAATAAAATGGCCAACATCACCGACGCGCAACGATCACAGTCAATAATTGCCGCTAACGTACCACCTACGATGTATAGGTCAAAGTTAGAGACAAATCATTTCAATTGGATTCATAAAAGTCACTTTTAAACGTCAGACTTACTTTAATAAATTATCAGAATGATTGTAGTAATGTTAATACAATAGTGAATATCACCAAGGTGTGTAACCCAGAATAATCACCGCCAACGTTGTGCTGTTAAACCAAAGTTAACAGATACAAATAAATTATATTTATTTAAGAGTCATACAAACAACACTTTCTTCAATAAATCTAAATTATTTGGTCCGTTTCGTTTGATTTCCCTAGAGTCGCAAGAAAAGTTATGCAAATATGTGTTTTCTGAATTAACAACAAACATTCATATTCGTAAGTATATGTATGTAGAACCATAACATAAAATAAAACAAACCCTATTTCCTTGAATGGAAGCGGTGACGTTTGACATTTGAAACACGCCGTAGCGTGCGGTTGACGTCAACCAAAATAGACCACGATCGATGATCACAGACACTGTGACGTCACAAACACTACCTTGGTTTGAAAATTCATTTATTGGGAAAATCACAAGCTCGTCAATTCAAATTAATTTGATAAATGGTAGGATAACCCATTTAGAAGGTCAATTCCAGTAACTTAAAACGTGTAATTCATTAAACCTCAAGAGGACTCCGGTGTCCGCGGTGTCATTGTCTTTCTATTGTGTCTAATTGACGCAATTGAAAGGTTTATTTATTTGCAATCTCATCTTGGCAACAATGAATGTCAAAGGTGCAAGGATATTTGAAGTTTAATGCATATTTTTTATTTAATGTACTGATAATACCTACTAAGAATTATAAAATGTATGTAGTTACTTTAATTTTTTGTTTGTTTCAGTCCCATACTAACCCGGGAAGATCTACATTGAGTTCAACTGTATCAATTGATTTTTATTAATGCTTGCAGTTTTTTCTTTTGTGTTACGCGTTTGCTTTCCAATTCACTTTTGACATTGGCAAAATAGTCGACAACAGTTTTGTTTGCCATAACGAAAAATAGAATAGACGTATTTTGGACAGACAAAAAATGTGTACTTTCTTAAAAATATTGGATTAACCCCGCTGCTATTCTTAAACCTTCTAAGAAATGTCGACACTTTAATAACGAAGCTTCATTAAAAACAGCTAAGTACGAAATTAGTCTAATTGTTTCACCACCATCACGCCATTAGAAACTTACCTACTGAAATTCTTTACGAGCCATTTTCGGAATGGACGGCTGCCAAAGAATTAGGGAATTTAAGTCTTAAAAGCTGGGCATGCCTTGAATAGCGCCTTCATATTTTTAGGATACTAAAAATAGGAATTACTTAGGCACTTTCATTCTTTCAAAACGTAGTAAAATAAACCAGACGTTTATAAATGTGTGTCTGTAATTTTTGATATTTTTCTTCAATGTCTCGAGTATGTTTCTAAAAATAATTGGGTCTAGCCTTTATGATTAACATAATGCAAACCACAGTCAACGACTTAGGCAGTTCCATTATTACATGGACAATTTTAGTCCCTTAAAACTTTGTTGTCATAAAAAATATTGACCGATTCAGACATTTACGTTTGAAAAATTTAGAATTTTGAACGAAACCGCTGTTTTTTTTATATTTCTGGATCAGTCTCAGTAAAAATTGTATAGAAATAATGATCAGTAGGTACCAACTTCCGCGCTGCCGCGGGAAAAAAACTATTAAAATTTCATGGTGTATACTTAATCTGAATCTCGGAAAGGGCTTCATCGATTGTCATGAAATTTCAGTATGTAGGGATTTCGGGGGCGACAAATAGATCTAGGATTGGTAAAAAAAACTTAGCAAAGCTCGGTCATCCAGATACATACCTACTTAAGGGCCTATGCACACCACGTTTTTTAAACGCGCCGTTGACGCGCGATTGTAGCGATACAAACGTGATACGCACGCCATTCAGACGCCTGTAGACTCTCGCTCTAGCTCTGGAGGATAAAAACGCGCTGTCGACGCACGTTTCTAAAACGCGCATCAACGGCGCGTTTAAAAAACGTGGTGTGCACAGGCTCTAAGTTAACAAGCATACTTTCTGCTCATCTTTGTCTTCTTTGTGTACACTCCTTAGGCTTTTAGAAACACTTTAAACTGCTTGAGCCACCTTCGACACGTGTCAGGCCAGTTTGCTGGTCCACCTTCCAACACAAGTTCGGCTGGATGTCTCACGCACGTGTTCCATATTTACGCGAACTGTGTATGACTAAATTGAAACTAATGCCACTTCGCAGCGCTATTCTGTTAAAACCATGCTGAATCGACCGGCTGGTATCGTTCATTTATATTTCCGAAAATGAAGTTCGAATTAATTAATTAAACCCCAGCGTTCGCGCTGTCATTGTATTTCTACGAGTGTAGTGTTTTTAACTGTCCCGACTGAAAGGTTATTTGCTGTCAGAAGTGAAACATGATCTTACTAGATAATAACTGTCTTATATTTCGTCGTATCCTACGAATAGGGGCGTAACTGCATAATAGCTACTTTTCAGGAGACACATTTTTGTGATTATTTAAATTACATATATGTATATATGTGTTTGTGGTGTCATATAATGTGTATGGGTATCATATGCTTCGGCTAGCATTATTTTCAATAAATTGTCTTTATATTTTATACGCATTTTGTCCCTTATATCCTTATTCTCCGTTGTATTTAGGCGAAGTAGGGTTGGACTTGAGCAATAAGTTACATTATGCCTTTTATCTGCGGAAATGTCAAGGTCACAGTGGCCTTTATGCCATTTTTATATTGCTCTGATGCGCCGGTATACATTTTTATGTTATAGAAATTTGTGTATTAGAACTATTTTACCATTACTGGAAAAAAAAGAATGTAATGAAAGAAAATAATTATAAGTAGGTAGAGTCATAATATTTAACTCGAACAAAATCTGAATTTTAGTAACATATTTGCTTGGTAAATATTTAAGCATACCAAGTGAATGTCGATTAACAAGAAAAAATGTTTGCATTCATAAAAAAAATATCTATGGGAATAAATATATTTTCTAATCATGTATAATAAAAACCCCTAAAAAATTAAAATAAAAAAACCCGTAACTCTACAAACCAAATAATTGTACTTATTTTCTTAAATAATTCTGTTACTTTTAATACTTGGAAACAAACCTCGTTTGTTTTTAAACAATTAGAGCTTAATATTAAATAACACATAATCAAAATCAGTGTTTCAAATAAAATTGCACAGAATCATAATCAGTCCTTAAAATCAAATTACACAATATAATCAAAATCAGACTGGATTGAATTAGACTGGCCTGTTGGTCTAGTAGTTAGTGACCCTGACTGCCATGCTGGAGGTCGTGGGTTCGATTCCCACCCAGGACAAATGTTTGTGTGATGAGCACGATCATTTGTTCTGTGTCTGGGTGTAATTTATCTACAATATGTATTTATTTAGAAACATATAAGTAGATATATTTATCAGCTGTTTAGTACCCATAACACAAGCTGTCAAGCTTAACTTGGGATTAATGGCGTTGTGTGAAAAGTTGTGGAATATTTATTTATTTATTATTTATTTATAAAATTAGTGTTTTAAATAAAATTGTACAGAATCATAATCAGTCCTTAAAATAAAATTGTAAATTATCAAAATTAGTTCTTAATATCAAATTACATGTTATTAAAATCAGTCTTTAAAATTAAATTTGTAATTTTATTGATAACATGATCATAACTTAAAATAAAATAACTCATAACGTTGATTCGATTCTAACTGGCAAATAGTTCTTTGGTCGGACTCTTCAAAATAATTTGGGATTCGGACGGGGGTTCTAGAGGGTCGCCATTCTTTAGTTCCACATTTTGTAGATTCTGTATTTCGGACAAGATTACAATCTCACTTGCACTATCATTTTGGTAAGGTTTGTTCATGTCGTTTTCAGCATCTTGAAAGAAGGAAATGAGAGTTTAAAATCATACAATTATCATACTAAACTAGTTTCGCAATATTTTTAATAAAAATGTATTTAAATTATTAGTATTTTAACTAAAATTATGAACTAAACTTACTTACTGGAATACGGATCAAGGACGGAAAAGAAATCAAGCGGAATAAAATTATTATAAAACGAATTACGCTGTTAAGCTCAGAGTTAATATTTTCTTGGATTAAAATAAAATTCTATCTCCTTTTCACAACCTCGTGGCACCGGAGCCTCTACGTGGTTCCTTCCATCATAGCAACTTTCAAGAGTGCTTACTGAAAAAAAAAATGTTGTTGACAAAGAAAACGGAATTTCGTAAGTACCTATAATAAGAATTAGATCGTACAAATTTGCACGTTTTCTAACTATCATTAAATAGCCGTTACATTTAAAACAGAATTGTTCTAAAACTTTGGGAAAAAGGCAAAATAATAAAAAGAGTAATTATAATTTTCGTGCGGAATGCTAATAATGCGGCCACAAATGCTTTTATATCAATTTTAAAGCAATAGAAATAAAACCTAAGTGCATTTATGCCCCAAACCAGAAAAACCAAGTATATGCATAAACAATATATTCAATGTATAAATTAGTACAAAAGGGTTAAAATCATGTGCGCGTACAAAAAAATGTACTTAAAATAACAATATGAATATTTCAAAAGCATCAAGGAGATAATAAAAGACAAAAACATCATTTGAACGTAGAAAAAAGACACAAACTTAATTAGGTCTTAGTCTCTTCTATACATATCAAATTTAGCCATTCCATAGAACACGGCCACAATCACCATAACAATCTCCGCGTTCCGCCGAATAGTGCCCGAGCGGCGCTTGCACGTTCTCCCCGCGCCCGCGCACCTCCACGACTCGCGAAAATAGAGGGCGCGACGGCTATTGTGACTTTATTCTTCGTTGAAAACGTAGTGCTTATAATTGTGGCTTTTTAGAAAACCTAATTATTTGATAACTTGTACCGTTTTTAATTGTTTTGTTGAACTGATTACATGTGGTATGATGAGCAGAATTGATTAATGCAATAAAAAAAGAAAGCCCTTATGTTCGTTAGGGCACTATTCGTAGGATACGACGAATTTTCGTATGTAAGGTATCAGTATAAAACATATTTTTGCCTACAATTACAACAATGAATATTACACTTAGCGTTAAGTTATTTTATCGGGCCCTGAACGGAAGCAGGTTTCCGTGACCAATTAGGTAATTTAACTGTGTCAATTTCGATAGTTGGCGAGTTAAATCTTTACTTTGAAAGATAGCAACCTGTTTGACATCATATCTCCATATTTTCCAAATATAATGCCCCAGTTACGAACAGTGAGGATTACCGGACAGGTAAACCGAAGAGCTTGTAGAGCCCCGGGGAGCGAGGCCATCCGGCTGCCATCCCCGCCGTATCGATCCGGTACGAGTTACCGAGCTGTCGTACTGACTTTACAGCCAAGATCTAACCCGTGAGCCGACTTGGCACAACACTGACGTACCGTAATGAAAGGTAAGTATGGACCTTGACCGATTTTTAAAGCTCAAGTTACCTAAATAGATCGTGGAAGCCCTCAATTCAGGTTGTGGGTGTGGTTTGCGACTATGCGTTCACAGATAAGGCCTTTTTCAGGGCCACATATATGTATCTGATTATTGAAAATTTCTTTATATCAAACGTCATACAAACGTTACCCTATCCCGCCAAACCTGCACCCACTCAGACTTAAACCAATACACTCATCAAACGTGAGTTACATTCTTACCTCCTACTACCTACTACTATTTCAAATACTACTACCTACTTTAGTATTGTAACCACCATAGAAACACGCAGCACAGTAGATCACTTTAAAATTATGTAATTTGAATATTTCAAAATGAATGCATTTCAGTAAGGTAGTTAGGTTAGGTAGTTAGGTTCGCTATAGGATAGGTATGACGAGTTAGGTTAGCTTATATGTATATATATTGTCATTTTATTTTTGTCGAACGCAGAGCACATTGGGGACTCGCTTAATAAAAAAGTAGTAGTAGTAAGTATATATATGATTTATTGTTTTGTAAGACGATTTGTGGTCATCTCATGAAAAATTAACAAGCAGGATTTCGTCAACAAGTTGGATTTCGTCAACAAGCTGGATTTCGTCAACCAGATGGATTTCGTCAACAAGCTGGATTTCGTCAACCAGATGGATTTCGTCAACAAGCTGGATTTCGTCAACCAGATGGATTTCGTCAACAAGCTGGATTTTGTCAACAAGCTGGACTTCGTCATCAAGCTGGATTTCGCCCTGAATATTCTACAATAGATCATATTCATATGGTAAAATAGACCATAGAAAATAATTATGAATCCGGGAATCTTTTTATGTGATTTTTTCATTTCAAATCCTGTTTCAACCTTTGTAAAAAAAGTCCCTGCAGTAAAGTCCAGTGATATAGTGAAGTAGATATATGAAAACTGGAAATGAAAACTGTTTTACAAAAAAACAACCGACTTCATAAAAACACTAACCGGTGTAAAATAACTCTAGATTTGAAAGTTGGTGGCCAATAATGAATGAGACAAAACCACCAAAGCCACAGACTTCCGAATTTAAAGTTATTTTACACCGGTTAGTGTTTTTATGAAGTCGGTTGTATTTTTTGTAAAAAAGTTTTCATTTCTTCAGTGAAGATACCATCTAAGTTAACTCAAAACACAAACTATAGCTTAGAACAATTTCAGAGCCCTTTAACCTCAACTTAGATAAACTCTGGTTACTTGCTAACGAAGTTGATGATCCGATAACAATTAAGCAGTTAACTAAATGAGTTAAGTGCCGTTTCTGGTGTAAGAACGCTGTAAGTCAATTAGGAAGGCCCAGAGTCTGAGATCCGATTACTGAGAGCTAAGGGTGCCAACCAACTACCCTCTATTAACAGTAATTGAACAGGAATCTTTTTCGTCATAATGAGTCGTCGACTTAATTTCTATTATCTTAATTATAGGATCAAGTATTAAAATTAATAAATAATATTAAACCACTTTCACACAACACCATCAATTCCCAAGCTAAGCAGAGTTTGTGTTATGGGTGAAAAACAGCTGATAAACAAACATATATATTTCTAAACACAATTACAGACACATAACAAGTAACAATTACTTGTTATGTGTCTGGGTGTTATTTATCTCTAGCTCATCACACAAATTGTCTTGGGTGGAAATAGAATCTACGACCTCCGGCATAGCAGTCAGGGCAACTAACTATTAGACCTACAGGCCAATCAAAACAATTAGGTAAGAGACACATTATTTTAATCAAACGAAAACAATTGAAACGCGTGGGGAAACCACTTGAGACAAGTGAGGATGTCAACACAAACAAATAATAGCCTATTATTATTGAAGTGTCTGATTGTCTTGTCAAAATAACAGCTTCTAACTAAATACAAATGCTGAGGTCATACAAATGATGTTGAGTTCGGTCTGTGGATGAATAGGTACCAAAAAAAATGGTAGGCATACTATTTTACGGGGTGGAAAAATACAATGGGCCCTGAAGGGTTGCCGAAACCACTTTCAATTCTTAAGATATACATTTTTTTGTAAAATACAAATCAGGTTTTTCGACAAGCATACCTAAACCGGGAATCGAACCTCACTAGGTCTTTATTTTACTAATCGATAGCATTTTTATCCTGGATAAAATCTCTCTATAATAAGCATTTGGTCTTAATCAAAATTGCAGCCCGCACCGCAAACAAAGTAATCGATCGTTCGATTTCAAACTTTTCATTAAAATGCCTCGTATGTAAAAGAAATGTTATGAAAAAACCGATTAAACGATTTAATTTTTAGATTTAAATTGAGCGTAAATTCTCTAGAAACATCCTGAATGAGGTATACTGGTACATCTGTTTTACTGTATTGTACAGTATTACGGTTTGGGGTGGTGCAATTAAAAGCAAACTCATATACTTAGAGCGAGCCCAGCGTGCTCTTATCAAGATCATCTACTTCAAAAACACATTATACCCAACACATAGCCTTTATACCATCAGCAATATAATCTCGATGAGAAAGCTATATATAATCCAAACCGTGGACGGATTTAAATGTTTTTTTTTTTTGTTGTATAGATATAATTTATCTTGGAAACTGGAACACCTGATGCAGAACCGCAATAGACCAGCTAAACCATAGGAGATTCAAAAATGGTACCATAGCAAAAGTTGTTCCACGTGATGAGCATTTTTTGCTGAAAGAATAAATTTGAAGATCCGGAACACCTGATGCAGAACCGCAACAGACCAGCTAAACTATAGGAGATACACATGAGGCCGCAACGCGCTCCGTGGAAACTTCTTGGGATCGCGAAGCACGCCTGCATTCTCAGCGTATTTACGCATCTACCAGGTATCCAGGTCTCTAGACACCAGTGAAGAATATGTGCGCGACTGACCGCTGATCATGAACATCATGCACTGTCTCGCGAGTTGGAGACGTTCACGGAAAAAGCATGACGCTTGAGTTTTCAGCGTATATACGCATCGACTCTAGAGATAAGTGGGGGGAGGAGATGCGCGACTGACCGCTGATCGTGAACGTCACGCAACATATAGGCTATAATTTATTTTGGAAAATGGAATACCTAAAGTAAAAGAGATATAAAATGGTGCCATTGCAAAAACTATTCCACGTGAAGAGTGTTTTCTGCTGTGAGACTAAATTTGAAGATCTGGAGCACCTGTAGTGGAACTCTAAAGCCCAGTGACAATATAACATATGGGTAGATCTCCAGAGGCATTTTTTTTCGTGTCGGGCTGGATAAACCCACTTTAAAATCGAAAAACGATTTTAAAATATTTTTTATTATACAGTTTGGTATCCAATCTACATGGTACAATAATAATATTATGAATAAGTTTATTTTAAAAATTTTTAAAAAAATCTTAAACCCTAAAATTCTGAACGCTCTGGGTTGACCCGACTCCCGATTGAACGAATAAAATATTTTTTAACTTTTTAATAAGAAGGTTCATATGAAACAACTTGTTTACATTACATAACAAATAGTTAATCTTCATCGTAATAAATTATTTTCAGTTATATTATCAATACTTTTGCCACAATTTGAATTTGAAATCGTGACCGGGCATTTTATCTCATCGCTCTGCGCTGAGGTAAAACATCGCGCTCATCCCTAGTTACGTAACCCTGGCAGTAGTCTAACCGCCGAGGAGGAAACCTGTGTGCCACGAACCAGCACTCCAACATTACGAAGGTAAGTTTATGATTGCTCTGGATTTGGTTCTCGAATTTTATGATTGCTATGGCACGTTATTTAAATTAAATAGTAAGCTTATGAATGTGTCTGTTATGTGAATTAAGTGATCGTTGTGATGTTTTTTATGAGACGTAATCATAACTTTCTACTGCTTTTAAATTCGGCTATATTTATGATTTTGTGACTTTTTCTGATCGCTATGTCTGTGATTGGTCTGTCCAAAAAGAACAGAGCAATGATATTTTGCATTAATTGTACGTTATAAATCTATTGTAAGTAGTAGTAACAATGACAAACGATGAACTATACATATGACCTTTAATTTACAACCATTCCTGGGGGGTTTCTTTGGGTAACCTAAACCCATAAACAGATATTGACGTATTTTACCTTGATGATATTTTGTAATGGCACTTAACTAACCACAACTGTAACCCTTTCTTCTCCAAAATTTAATGGCAACTATTTTTGCAGGTTGAAATCATGCCTCGAAATAAATTATCTACGAGTAAGTATTGAAGAAAATCGTCTTAGGAAGAAATTGGCTGAGCGTCGTAGAATGGCCAAGATAAAATATGATCCATATCTAAGACGCACAATGACTTGTAAAGTCAAGAGCGAGTTACCAAAGGCAAAAAGCTCGGGGCACAGTACTACCAATGAGTGACTGATCTATTGACTATGAAAATTTAATGAAGTCTGTACTCCAAGTATTTCCGAGGTAGTTTTATCTTCGTTGGAAAACAATAACACCTTGACAAAGGTTGCTGCAGCAGAAGATTTACCCGTCTCCGACTCCGAGTACTATTCAATTATCTGAGCTTAAAATAAACCTTAATTTTTAGTTTCCTGATCAACTAAGCCTTATAAAAATTGTATTTTTTTACTTTGTGTTAAAATTTGTATCATTATAATTTGCAAACAATACTTTAATCTGATCTGACCATCTGAATTGCATTTTACTTTGTGTTCTTCTTTTTAATTCTTCACTTTCCACTAAAGATATACCTAGTTAAGGAAAATGTGATCATTACAAATCACTTACATATCTTGTTAAGACTGTTATTTTAGTCATGATTCTAAGTTTTATTAAGTATTATGATTACAAATAGTTACATTTATAAATTGTTCATTTTTAAGAATTTTATTTTGTTCTTTGTAAACGTTAGTTCGCTTTAATAACTTTTTTGAAACTGATATTGATTGAGTCTAAATTATTTAATAACTATAAAAGACTGTATGTAATATTGGTGGATTTCAAAAGGTTTTTAATGTTGTCTCATTTACCTAGAAGTGATTTAATTAAGTCCAAATAAATGAAACTAAGCCAAATTTTGTTAATTTGTTATTTATTTTTAATATGGAAGTACTTATGACTGATAATATGTCTTGACCTTTTTCTAAAATAATACATTTCTCTTACATATAATAATCTTGTTACACGTACAGTCAACAGCAAAAGTAGATGATCAAAATCAGAAATTCAATACTAATGAACGGAGTTCGCGCCAGAACTGTGTGGCGTCGAAGTGATTCAAAAGTATGTGATTGTAAATTATACCAAACATTTACTACAGCTACAGCTGCCATATGTTTGTGATCAGTTTTGACTCCAAAAGTTATAAACTCAATTCGCATCAGAACTAAGAAGTGAAAAAAAAAATCAAAACTAGTGAACAGCTAAAATCAAAAATTAAATGATGAAACTGAGGCCACGTGAAGCAAATAATTCATCCATACGTATTTTTTTATTAACCCAGTAATTTAATTAGTTATGTTTAAAACAGCTGAATTTGATAAAAAAAAATGCATATTAAATATATTTAATATATTTCATCCAATTGAACCCCTAAAAAAAGCACTTTTTCACTTTGAAATGTTTTTTTGGAAGTAGGTTGTTTTTTTTTGTAAAAGTGTTTTAATTTTTCACTTTTAGTGGGTCAGTTTGTAATTTATCTAAGTTACAATAGCCCAATGACAACTGCTCATCACCTCTTACAACATATTGCTTTTCTCGATACAGGGACGTTAATTGTTGAGGAGTTCTCCTAGTAAGATCCAGGAGATCTGGAGCTCCATGGTGAAGGCATCATCACTACTATGCATTTTGACAAGCTTAAATTACTTAGCAACTATATCTACCTAATCGAATCGCAACCCGTGAAATACTTAGATATAATTGAGTAGTTCCGATGCCCATCTGTGGTCTTCATCATCAGTTCCACTTTAGCAAACGGTGCTTTCCGAGAGCGAATGCACGAGTTACTATACAAAATACCCAAATCACTATAGGTGTTCCTATAAAATTTGAGGTTTTCCCTCGATTTCCATAGGATCCCTTCATCAGATTCTGACTTGGTGACAATGAGACCACAGCGAGAGTATAACCCTTTCATACAAAAAAATATTTTTGCAAATCCGTCTATATATGACGAAGTTATGCCCAAACATACATAAAAAATATACAATATAAACATCCGAATTGATAACCTCCTCCTTTTTCAGAAGTCGGTCAAAAATAATATAATTCAAAAACTTTAGTATTTAAACTGGTTTTTTTTTGTAACTTCTGGCAATGTTTAAAAGTAGCTGATGTGATACAAAACGATAATTATATAAATATTATCTTCTTTGCATGTTTGTGAATTTATGTCAATGTTCAAAAGTAGCTGATGTGATACAAAACGATAATTCAATGAATATTAATATCTTTGCATGTTTTTGAATTTTGTGTCAATGTTCAAAAGTAACTGATGTGGTACAAAACGATAATTCGATAAATATTATTATCTTTGCATGTTTCGAATTTATGTCAATGTTCAAAAGTAGCTGATGTGATACAAAACGATAATTCAATAAATATTAATATCTTTGCATGTTTTTGAACTTTGTGTCAATGTTCAAAAGTAACTGATGTGATATAAAACGATAATTCGATAAATATTATTATCTTTGCATGTTTCGAATTTATGTCAATGTTCAAAAGTAGCTGATGCGATAAAAATCATAACTCAATGATTGCTTTTGCCCAGTCGGCTACAATATATTAAAACCGGAAGGTAGATTGATATTTTACATTAATGAGTATGAAAAAATATTGCTATTATTATTATATTATTATAATCATTAATAATATTATTGAAAATTTATTGATTACTAAATAATTCATACATTCAAATAATATAGGTAAATGTTCAAGAAATATAATTTTCTTACGTTTTCAACGGAAATCTGCTACCTATACAATATTCAGGATTATATTAAAGCTATTCTGCTCATTAATGTAAAATATCAATCTACCTTCCGGTTTTAATATATTGTAGCCGACTGGGCAAAAGCAATCATTGAGTTATGATTTTTATCGCATCAGCTACTTTTGAACATTGACATAAATTCGAAACATGCAAAGATAATAATATTTATCGGATTATCGTTTTGTGTCACATCAGTTACTTTTGAACATTGACACAAAGTTCAAAAACATGCAAAGATATTAATATTTATTGAATTATCGTTTTGTATCACATCAGCTACTTTTGAACATTGACATAAATTCGAAACATGCAAAGATAATAATATTTATCGAATTATCGTTTTGTACCACATCAGTTACTTTTGAACATTGACACAAAATTCAAAAACATGCAAAGATATTAATATTCATTGAATTATCGTTTTGTATCACATCAGCTACTTTTGAACATTGCCAGAAGTTACAAAAAAAAACCAGTTTAAATACTAAAGTTTTTGAATTATATTATTTTTGACCGACTTCTGAAAAAGGAGGAGGTTATCAATTCGGATGTTTATATGAATATTTTTTATGTATGTTTGGGCATAACTTCGTCATATATAGACGGATTTGCAAAATTATTTTTTTTGTGTGAAAGGGTATACTTTCGCTGTGATCTCATTGTCACCAAGTCAGAATCTGATGAAGGGATCCTATGGAAATCGAGGGAAAACCTCAAATTTTATAGGAACACCTATAGTGATTTGGGTATTTTGTATAGTAACTCGTGCATTCGCTCTCGGAAAGCACCGTTTGCTAAAGTGGAACTGATGATGAAGACCACAGATGGGCATCGGAACTACTCAATTATACCTAAGTATTTCACGGGTTGCGATTCGATTAGGTACTTTAATATAGTTGCTAAGTAATTTAAGCTTGTCAAAATGCATAGTGGTGATGATGCCTTCACCATGGAGCTCCAGATCTCCTGGATCTTACTAGGAGAACTCCTCAACAATTAACGTCCCTGTATCGAGAAAAGCAATATGTTGTAAGAGGTGATGAGCAGTTGTCATTGGGCTATTGTAACTTAGATAAATTACAAACTGACCCACTAAAAGTGAAAAATTAAAACACTTTTACAAAAAAAAACAACCTACTTCCAAAAAAACATTTCAAAGTGAAACAAGTGCTTTTTTTAGGGGTTCAATTGGATGAAATATATTAAATATATTTAATATGCATTTTTTTTTATCAAATTCAGCTGTTTTAAACATAACTAATTAAATTACTGGGTTAATAAAAAAATACGTATGGATGAATTATTTGCTTCACGTGGCCTCAGTTTCATCATTTAATTTTTGATTTTAGCTGTTCACTAGTTTAGAATTTTTTTTTCACTTCTTAGTTCTGATGCGAATTGAGTTTATAACTTTTGGAGTCAAAACTGATCACAAACATATGGCAGCTGTAGGCTGCTGTAGCTGTAGTAAATGTTTGGTATAATTTACAATCACATACTTTTGAATCACTTCGACGCCACACAGTGCTGGCGCGAACTCCGTTCATTAGTATTGAATTTCTGATTTTGATCATCTACTTTTGCTGTTGACTGTACACTGAACATGACTTCAAACGGCTAAATAAATAATATTTTATCATTATTATTTATTTTTGTTTCACTAATTTCACCATTTATGATCGCTCTGGCACCAATTATGATTGCTCTGGTCGCGAAATTTTTTGAACTTAAATATTTCCATAACCATTTGTGTAAATTGAAGGCCAATAATAAAAATGTACTATTTGAATATCATTCTTTTTAATGAAATACATAATTACCATTATATATCAATATCTGAAAAGCACCAGAGCGATCACACGAATACGCCCGTTTTGGAGATTGACCCATATACATAATAGAAATGGTTAGCAAAAGTTGTTAAGTCTGATGGCATTTCCTGTTGACCAACAAAAATAAAAAATCTGGAACGTCTTGAATCGTCTCGCGCATCCCATTGTTTTCCCGTCCCTCCGATCTTCGATTTTGACGACCCCGCAGTCGCTGACATAAGCAACAGGATCCGCGTACGAAGTCGCGGGCAGAAGCTAGTACTAACTAAATAAACACACGCACCCACATAATCTTACGTAAACTGACACTCAAAAATCAAACACAAACATACTCACACTCACGCACACTCACACCCATACATATACACACACGCACACTCACACTCATCCACACGCACATTCACACTCATCCACACGCACACTCACACTCATCCACACGCACACTCACACTCATCCACTCCCACACTCACATTTCCCACTATATTCCTTGTTTTCTTGTAGATTCAAAATAAGAAAAAAAAAATAGAATTAAGTAACTTATGTATAAGTTATTTTATCCACAAATTTGTTACTATTATTTATTTTATCTTTTTGCTATGGAAGAGCGGGGTCTCCTAACACAGGCATAACTTGCTTAAAAGGAGTCCTCAAACACTACCACCCATTGTTGTAACTATTTTTGATTTTTTTTTTGATTTTTTGAATTGCTGATTTTTCAAAAGTCGGGACACTTTTATCTGAAGAATCAAAATTGCAGTTTGACATCGCTCGGGTCAGGTTCGCTCAAGTTAGGTCCGCTAAAGTTACGGTCACGCTCAGGCCTGGAAAACTACCAATACTAAAACTAGACTTAAACATTTTAACTAGATTATAATTGAGTAGGTACTTTGACAAGCGCGTCATAACTAAATTGTTTCGCATTAATGACGTGTGGTATTCCCTTCAGTGAACGCGGGAAACTAACCAGCTGTGTGCTTTATTTACCATTTTATGTACAATACTTCATGTAAACATATTGATTCTAACAGCAATTGTCGTGTCATGTTTGCTGTAGATTTGTAATGAAACTGGCTTTTGCATTCCTAAAAGTAATCTTATATTTCTCAAAAGGTTATGATACCCAGCTACCAAAATTATGTTACCAAAAATATAAATTTTTGAAAATTACTTACTATAAGTAGTTGAACTTCTAGGAAATTGTAAAGGTTCAGTAGGGGAAAGTTTTATCTGAAATCTTTTTACAAAAGATTTCAGATAAAATGGTTACCCATTTAATGACAACAGGATCGCTTCCTCCATCCAGATTCCAAGCAATAACAGAGAGACATTCTGGGAGAAAGAACCAAAATACAAAACACTTGAATGCAATCAAATCAAATTAAATCATTTATTTCAAATGTCATAGATCCACAAAAAGATAAATAAATAAAATATACACACAAAGACAATATTTATAAATTCACATTAACAACAAAATCGATACAAAAATACTTTTAAACTTTACATACATACATAAACTCACGCCTTTTTCCCATGGGGGTAGGCAGAAACTACAGAGCGCCATATGCTTCGATTCTTACATACTTCTTTTGCTTCGTTTACATTCATACATGTTGTCATACACACACTTTCCATTTTTTAAAAGTCTTTTAGAAACACCATTCTACTTTACAACGATGTCCCGAAGTCAAAAACTTCCTGCCTTCCTACTTGCCTGGTGACATAGAAAATGTTTTGAGAAAACTTAACCCGAGGCAGTGTCTTTGACGGGAGGGTAGTTTTTGCAATCTGTTCCCCGGTACAGGCTGCAAGCCAATTAAAAGTGAACGAAGCACTCCGACGTTTGCATTCAAGGAGGAAACGGGGAGATTGTGCCTTTTGAATACTACTCGTCACTAGAAATAGATTGTCAGGTAATGGCGCCACTAACATGAATTTCACAAATTCAGTAATTCCGTACTTTTACATCCCCTCTATCCTGACACTCACAAATGATGTGACTTTCTATTAGTAAAAAATAAATAAAACCAATTCAGCAGATCTACAGATTCTTAGAGGGTAATCTGTAAATCTGCTGAATTGATTTTATTATATTTTTTTACCAATAGTAACAACGACACAAACTCTAAACTTTACTTACCTCTTTATATTTTATGTTATAGTAAAGATAACACAGAGTTAAACATTGTCTTTGTTAAGGTAATAGGGCTCTAGGACCATTATCATCTTAGTTAATTACTGTGCAATCGCGGTGACCGCGTCCGATCCAAGACTCGCTATTTAGAGATACTTGTGTATCAAATTCGGTAGTAATTGGCGGCCACTTAAGGTAATGTTCCACGTTGCTAAAAATCTGTAGTCGGTAGGGTATAGTGAATTCAGGGTGGAAGAAACATCGACGCGAACCTGATACCATGAGTGTAGGTCCGAAATTCCGGAATCACATTGGTAACGTGATTCCGGTATTCAGGACCTTTTGACCGAGTGGAAGGCACGTCTTCGCATCGTCGCACAAACTGGTAATCTACGACTTTTTCTAATGTTAACGTTTTTCGGTTTTCTTTATTACTTTGAACTGACATGACTTGCCAACACAAGATAGCCAATAAAAGTTTTATTAAAATTTGTGATTAGCTTGGATAGAAATCACAATTTTTATAGTGAAACCTAATATTTAGGAAAGCCGTCGATTAGGGACCATAACCGTTGTAGCTACAGGAAACTGTTTTTAGAAACTGTCCTAACCTTTTTGAAAACTCGCTTGCAAAAGTAAGATTAGTTCGTATTATACCAATTGCAAACGAGAAGAATGTTCATGCTTCAAACTTAGGTTTAAGTTGTATAAATTTCTCTTTTGTAAAAGGTTTCAAATAAAACTTTCCCCTACTGAACCTTTAATGACAATGACAGCCGGATCGCATACATAACGTCATGTAGGCGATTAACATCACGCCTGTAATCCCCGAAGGGCTAGGCAGAGGTGTACCTGGTAGTAAACCCACATTTCGCCAGTTATGTTTAAGTCCCATGTAATAGGGGGCGAGCCTATTGCCATCAATCGGGCACAAATCCAGACTGCTACTGAGAAATCCCAGATGGAAAAACCCAATAACACTTTGCCCGACCCGGGGATCGAACCCGGGACCTCATGCTCAGCAGTAGCGCTTGCGACCACTAGACCAACGAGGCAGTCAGCCGGATCGCTTCCTATTATATAATTATAATAATAATAATACCAGCCTGTTACTGTCCCACTGCAGGGCAAAGGCCTCTTCTCATACAGAGAAGGCTCGAGCATTGATCACCACGCTTGCTCAAGGCTGATTGGCGATTGCAAACTAATATTAACTATAAGTCCAGGTTTCCTCACGATGTTTTTCCTTCACCGATGTCAATGATGTCTAAGATAAACTTAGAAAGTACATATGAATTGAAAAAGTCACATTGGTACTTGCCCGGATTTGAACCACAAGCTCGTGCATGAGAGGTAGGCGTCTTAACCTCTGAGCTATCACGACATATACATTATAAAGGAAAGTAAAATTCACCTGTGTACTGGTGTATTTTATTTAACCGGCATTAAGTAGGTGCTATCAGTACCTACACGTTTACCTAACCCTTGACATAACAACAACACAACACAACAGCAAGGCGGCCGGCAGCACGGTATAACAGTAGTGAAAAATGTACTTCAATAAAATCTGTTTTTGAAATGATGTTTCAAGATTTACTGAGACACGACCCTGCTTAAGAAACGGTCAAAGGTTGCCTCCAATATATATAAACATCTCTGTTCAAGAGAGATGTTTAGGGTTTTTCTCCAGCGATAGTGGAGGGTACAAAGAAACCCCGCGTGGAACATAGACAGTTCCTTTGTTACCCGATTGGTGACAACGCCCTCCATTGTTTCCTGTGATAAATGAATGGCTCTTCACCTGAAACTGTCGCGTTTGTTCATTTATTTTATTTCTTGCTTCATTTCTTTTCTTGGCGATAAGAGTTTTTGCTCAATGTGAGTAATTGTATAAGACTGCATTGTTGGTTACCTTTTTCCTATAAGCGCAATAATATGCATGACGACGGTTTACGAATATCAACAGTCTATTTAGCTCATCAGTTAGATAAACAAAATTAATTCACAAGTTTTTTTTTACTTTTTCAAATTAATGGAAAACTACTTAGATTAAGCGCATTAAAATGAAGGAGAGAGGGCTTTTGACGACATAATTCAGTATTAAGAAATCGTGAAGTATTGCGACATTTTGCCTGATTGTATAGCCGTTTATATTTTGATTACGTGAAAAAAATATTTGTCTTATATTTCCTTTTTTTAGTACCTAGGTAATCTAGACGTGGGACTAAAACTCAAATTTTGTCGTCTAGCCTATTAACCGATTAAGCCCCGGCTATTATGTGTTTGGTAATACTTAACACTTACAAAACTTGTGCTGGGAGCTCCAAAGGCCTTCGTCCTAAAGGGAGATTAAAGCTAGTTCACAATATGTACAAATATAAAGTATAAAGAGTTTGGGAATTGTGAGTTTCTGACGATGTAGGGGTATTCTCTGGATCCACAGAACCGATTTTGAAAATACTTTTACCAAGAGAAAGCCACATTATTTGTGATTGCATTTTATTTTCAAAACTAAGAAGGAGAAGGGTGGTTTTACCTTAAAGTACGAAATGCACGCAGAGGAAGTCGCGAGCGAACTGCTAGTTCACAATAAAGACGTTAACACAGAGACGGGGAATGGGGAACAAACGAGTATCCCCATAAACACGCCGCATCCATAATGTATGACCGAAGGGGAATCGGTGCCTACCGCCATTGTGTGGGACAGACAACGCCGGGGGACATCTAACTAGCTGCAAGGTATGTACAGCAGTTGACCGAAGTTATAATCCCCTGTGTAGGACAATGAAGAGATGATATTCAGTTTTGTTGATAAGAAAAAGTAACAAGCCAGCCAGTCTCGCGATGGCCCAGAAGTTAAGATCAACTCTCATACCCTGGGTTGTGGTTCATCCGGGAAAATAGCAATGTAACTTTTACAAATCTAGGTTTATCTTAGACATCATTGACATCGGTGAAGGAAAACTACGTGAGGAGACTTATTTTTAATATAGATTTTACATGGCCAACTCGCCTCGAACGAGCGCGGTGCATGATGCTCGTGTCTTCTCTGTGTGAGAAGAGGCCTTTGCCCTTGCTGCGGCACAGTAACAAGCTGGTATTATACCTACTACTGCCTGCTACTAGCCAGTTAAACAACAAATGTAAGATAAAGTATAATGTATTTGGTTGTTTGGTTGTCGCATTTATTGTTTAACTTTAAACAAATAGAATAAAAAATGTTTATTCTTTCCGATATTGCATTTCCATGCTCTCCAGCCTTCAAGAACATAACACACCTTTGGCTATACGGATTCCAGGTCCTCAAAGTATTCTGTATTTACCGACTGTCAATATCACTGTATATTAGTGTCACACCGAGCGCACTTCACTTCACATCGCTATGACAGACTACACAAAATAACCGGAGGGTTGTCAAAATGTTCGACACCGAAATGTAATATGAGTACTTCAACCTAGTATAGGATGAGGGAATAAACATCACGCCTGTATAACTTATAATATGTACAGAAGCCAGCACATGAAACTACCGCAATATGCCAAATTTCTTTGATGGTTCTTCAACTTTGTTGCCAACAGAATAAGGATGAACCTTCAATTGAGAAAATTTGACAGTTTGGGGTAGCTTAACATGTGCGGGCGTCTTTACCGACACCCTCATTTCCTAAGGCACAGTTAGTTAGTTTAGTTTAGGAGGCAGAGTTCCCAGACACCATTACAACCAATTCATTTTGGAACCTATTTTACTACTTACTTATTGTAACAAAGCAAAAGTATTAGTTATCATTATTATTTCACCAGTTCTTGAATTTCTATATCAGCCCGGAGCCTGGATTTGAGCCCAATTGATGGCAAATTACATGGGACTTAAACCTTCAGATATGCCTCGGTCGAACGCTTCGGGAAATACACACGTACTAGGTACATTCTAATAGAAATCCCAATAACACTTGGCCCTTACTGACGAGTTTGTTCCGCCACTTCTTCTTCCCAGCAAAAACACTAAGAAGTGGTGAAGTGTGGGCGTTTTGTGGACTGTTTTAAATATATTTTTGTCGTTGATAAAGTGCTGGTTCTAAGCCTAAGAACTTGAACTAAGGACTTTATAGTGCTCGGCTGTAGTGTTTGCTACCATCAGACGAACGATGCAATCTACCGTACTATTTAATAGAATATACGTGAGAATCACCTATAAACTAATTAATCTATCCATATACTAACTTGTTATTAATCTGTTTACCTTTCTCCGTCCCCCCTCTCCTCGCCTACCTCTTGGCTGCTTCCCACACCCCTCGATCTGGATATTTGACCCCACACGCCTACCTGAGCTAAGCCTACATAAGCCTTATGTACTTGAGTGTTATTAATATTATGAGCATACGATATCGGTGCTCGTGTGTTTAGATAAAATGTTGTTGTTATTGCTCAATGTCGCAATGTTTCAGGAAAATGACGGTAATATTAATTTCAGTTCAGAAAACGATATGAAAAGGTGGACAAATTTTTGGAAGTGATACGAGTAGGTAATCGAAAACACTGATATAATATTGGTACATTCCAGGAACTATTATAAGATATCTCTCTCTCGTCCGTCTGCCCGTCTGACTGCCTGTCGGTCCGTGTGTCACCAACAATTTGTGCTGACTTGTGCTGTAAGCCCTTGCTTATAAGCAACATTTTTATTTCTAGGTCAACTGGAAGTACCCTATAGGTTTTGGCTCGAAAATCTGTGGTTCCTGTTGACCTAGAATCACATAATTGATTGGGATTTGATACTTTTGTAGATACTCATTAAAAATTTGAAATATTAATAGTAACTAAACTAAGAATATTTTCGTAAGTATTTATTTTATAGATGTGAAAAACATGGCCAGAAATGGGCATATCTCTGTAATATTATTTAACAATGACTCAAAAACTTTTTAGTAGACAAAGAACAAGCATTATCCGTTGCCAGATCTTCGCCGTCATGGCTCGTGTCGTGTGTGGCGTTTGTGACTGTGCGTTCACAGAAAGGGCCCTTTTCAGAGCCACATATGTATCTAATTGATGTTTGATTCTTTTTATCAGACGTCATACAAAACGTTACCCTATCCTGCCCGCTAAACCTGCATCCCAACACTCAGATTTCATTCAATACACTCATACCAAAAGTATGCCAATCTATATCTTCTATATCTATATCTATATCTATATCTATACTTATAATAAATCTGTAGAAGTAAAATTTCTGTACATTGAAAATATCAAAAAAATAAATAGCAGGGGGTGTTACTAGACCGACACCGAACCCAAAAATATGATTAAAAAAATTTTTGTCTGTCTGTCTGTCTGTCTGTCTGTCTGTCTGTCTGTCTGTATGTTCAGGTATCACGCAAAAACTACCGGTTCGATTACGATGAAACTTGGTATACTTATTCTTTAATATCCTGGGCACAACACTGGGTACTTTTTATCCCGGAAAAGTATATACAATAAAAAACAAACTTAATTTTGCGGTTCGACCCCTAGACCCGACTACTGTACCAACCGCAAATAATAAGTTTGTCGTAGGTTACGTCACCCGCAGTGGAGTTCACCAAAGGGCGCTGCACACGGCTAAGATATTATAATATTTAATCTTAAGATACAATATAGCTCGCCATACAGTTCAATGGACTATCACACACTACGAAGATAATTATGCACATTGAATATCTATTCAAAATTAATATTGGAGGATGATTGGTGATCGATACTCATGCCAAAAATGCAATTAGTGAATGTTTTGTCTTTCTGTCTGTATGTGCACGCATAGTTCAAAAACTATTATAGGGATTTTAACCAAACTTGGTACGGTTGTAGGTAATCAATACGCCTGGGCAGGTTGATCTTAGTATCAGTTGTTTTACACATGGTCAGTTGTACGGCGCTCTTTCCCGGGTCAGTAGTTCCAGAAATCTTTATGCATACATACTGGAAGGATCAACTTTGAAAGTAGTCTATCTGGAAGTATTATGCTAAAATTATTACGTTTATATATCAACGCACAGCCCAAACCGCTGGTATTAGAGACATGAAACTTGAAGAGGACTTCTTAGTTAAGAATAAGTATGCACTAAAACACGATTTTTGGAAATTCAACCCTTAATGGGAAAACATAGGGGGCGGAAGTTCGACATCCACGCGGGCGAAGCCGCGGGCAAAAGCTAGTCTATAATATAAGTAGTAAGTACCTATGAATGACGTACAACCGGGTTAAATTATTTCGTCTTACTACTACTATTTCAAATACGACTACCTACTTTTGTAACCACCATAGAGAAACGCAGCACAGTAGATCACTTTAAAATTATGTAATTAATATCTTTCAAAATCAATGCATTTCTGTAAGGTAGTTAGGTTAGGTAGTTAGGTTCGCTATAGGGTAGGTATGATAAGTTAGGTTAGGTTATATGTATACATATATCGTCATTCAAATTTTGTCTAACATAAAAGGCATAATTATTATCTAATAGATGAAAGCACATTAGAGACTTGCTTAATAATAAGTAAGAAGGTATTAGTAGATGTTTCTTCTTGTTTTGTAAAGATTATTACCTAGATGTCTTCTTATTAAAAGTATGTATATTTTATTATGACGCAATTTTTAACAGAGAAGGGGATTTCTTTTTAAGGTTTCGTACCTCAAAAGGTAAAAGAGGAACACTAATAAGATCACTCTCTTGTCTGTCTGTCCGTCTGTTACCAACGATTTTCTCGGAAACGGGTGGACGGGGTGTACAGCAAGTTGAAATTTATACCAGGTATTGAGGGCCATGTATTGCCTGGGGTCTATAGGTTGTATAAAAACCAAGGTCTTGAGACAGCACTATTAAAAAATTGGGCAAATTTAGGTTGTTGCGAAAACTTGTAAGTACCAAAATTTACCTTAATTTTAACTTTTTTACTTTTCGGGTTTTTCCCGTTACTTGTGCTCTGTTGGACCTGCTGTTGCTGCTGCTTGTGCTTTAGTCTAGTATAATAAATAAATAATAAATTTCTTTATTGCCACAAAAACAGGTTACTTAAAGATGTGAGACTGGCTACAGAGCTATTATAGGTTCGAGTACCTGTATTTGAGAAGCCAGTGACTTATTCCATTTAGGTTACAGTCTAGCAAGTTTTATGCAGCAAAAAATTTCAAAATTATAGCATTGCAGTGTAGTATCTATTACTGTATTATTAACACCATGACAAGTTGGCAACGGCCTTCGAAACGAAACCAATAGTGTCTTCTTAAAAAAATATACCAAGCACCGAGACATGAATTCTGTGAGCTTGAAACACGCAATGCCACCATTTGTACATAAATAGACATAGACTGAAAATGTGTCTGCAAAAAGAAAAATTACTTCAAAAGGAAGTTTTATACTCTGTCCGGTTCATAAATAGTTAGGAATTAGGAAGTTAAATCCAATTTAAAGGGCCTTATGCGCTGTCAACAGTTCATCAATCACATGCTTACAAAAATTGCTCTGTGCATTTTTGTTAGATCATACATGTATTTTTTACTTTAAAATTTTATTGCCAGAAACGGCATAAAAACACAAAATTGAATCCTCTTTATTAGACGAAAGAGACTGAATCTCGCGAAACAGGGTATCCTCTAGTGTAGGGTTCATGTAAATAATGGAGGTTTACTTTTTAATAGCAATAAAATATATAATGATTATTTAAACATCATCATTAGTTACCTTCCCTAGATCGTTAATATTATTATCTACACAGGAATAGTTATTGCTGGCCCTTGAACAGGAACGTGTTAAGTTATTCAGTATAAACGGCCCTCGATCGGGGTGCCGCATGGCCCACGCCGGGGCCACGTTCGATATCTACTTACATAATTTACTACACAAACAATTTTCACGGCTTTCTCCTCTTTTAGAACTATGTTAGGGCCTTAGCACACCACGCGTAGACTCATCGCGCTGACGACACGCGTTTTTGATAAGCGCGTTCTCTGCGCGTTCTCAATGCAGATTAGTCTACTAACTTTACCTATTTACAATTTGAGTAGGTATCGGATATATATGGTAGGTATAGATACGAAACGCCCTTTAGGAAACCTGGCGAACATAACCCTTTTACCCAACAACTATTCAAACACACACAAGTGATATCCACACCTAGACACAGTTGGGGTCGGCTTCCACTTTAACTGGATGCAGCTTAACCAGTGTTAAACATGGAGCAACTGCCTGTCGGACCTCCACAACCCAGTTACACGGTACTGGGTAACACAATACCCCTTGGTTACACTGCATCGTTGTCAGATTTTCGGGCTTCCAACTATCGAATCTGTAATGACTGTCATAGAGATCCACAAATGACAGCCGGGATCAACGGCTTTACGTGCATTCCGAGGAACGGAGGAGTCTTGATATGTAATAAATGGTCACCCATCCACGGACCAACCTCGTCAAGCAAAGCTTAACGTCAGTCTGTTATATACAGGGTGTCTCATTCAAATCGGTCAGTATGGGAAAGTCTGAAACTATAAGACATACGAAGATCTGTTCTGAGGAACCATGTCATCGATTTTAATAACAAGAAAAACTGCATTCATACTTTCATACATTTAAAATAAAACATCTGTACTCCGTTCGGGAATCGAACCCGGTTATTTTGAAAAAAAAACCTACACTATTTCTATTTAAATATCGATTGTGTAGGTCTTAAGCAGTAATGTCTGCATAAAACATGATGTCTAAAATGAATAAAATGCATTGTTTCCACATACTTTAATTTATTTTAGTAGGTGCTCGAAGTGACCACGTTTACAATATTACTACAATAGTACCTACAGATGTTTTTTTTAAATGTATGAATGCAGTTTTTCTTGTTATTAAAATCGATGACATGGTTCCTCAGAACAGATCTTCGTATGTCTTATAGTTACAGACTTTCCCATACTGACCGATTTGAATGAGACACCCTGTATAGCCACAAGCTTCTCCGAATACATACCTACTACATGTGACATTTAATAAATGAGAAACGCTTCGGTCTGTGTATGTAGTCGGAACTAACCAATTACTGTAAGTGGACAACTTTCCATTATGATGGTAGGTATGTTCCCATACACATAACTAAGTTAGGTGTGCCATGACATATTTTAAAGCCAAAGCGAGCGTTTAAAACGTATGATTGTGAAACAAAAAAAACTTTTTTGCAAAAAATAAAACCGACTTCAAAAAAACACTAAACGGTGTAAAATAACTCTAAATTCGGAAGTCTGTGGCTTTGGTGGGTTTGTCTTACTCATGATGGGCCACCGACTTCCGAATTTAGAGTTATTTTACACCGTTTAGTGTTTTTTTGAAGTCGGTTTTATTTTTTGCAATAAAGTTTTTTTTGTTTCACAATCATACGTTTTAAACGCTCGCTTTGGCTTTAAAATATGTCATTTGCCATGAATTTATTTTATATTGTTAATTGTTAACAAAACATGTCATCATAATAGGGTTTTCCACTAATCCCTAATAAATTAAAATTAACATACCTAACTGACGAAATCTAGGTATATTGTACCCACCTGCGTACCCCTCAGAGTATAAACAATAAACATCCAAGTGATTCGAGCAATCACGACAGTTTTGCCGTTCACTTTTAAAGAGTTCCGTTGTATATCTCCGAAGATCAGCACCAGATCTTCACCAAATTAAAATGGGACCACCTCAGGAGTATACTCTTTCAAATAAAAAAATAATTTTGAGAATCGGTCCACAAATGGGGGAGAAATCAGGTAACATACATAAAAAAAAAAAAAAAAAAAAAAAAATACATACACACGAACATAGAACCTCCTCCTTTTTTGAAAGTCGGTTAAAAACACTCATAAAGTGGTACCGTATCTCCGGTCACTTTCGGTGTAGTTAATTGGACGTTTTCCTAATTTGTAAATGTACTGTTTTGTTTGGCTAGTCACGGTAAACAATGCACGGAGTAATTATTTTAATGAAGTCGTAGTCATGTATGTATGTTAATTAATGCATGTCGTAGTACAATATTAATTTACAATAGTATAGCAATGGTCTTAATACGATTTTGTCCCTAGATGTGACTATATGTATAGTATCCATTGACGGCAAAAACTCGCCATTACGATAATGGAAAAGATTCGCGCCGCACACACGCACGCACACATAAGGGGTGCCCCTTCAACGAGCACTCGTAAAACTCACGTACTCTTATTATAACTTGTTAGCACGAAATAGCTGCGAACAAAATCAGAACGGGCGACGACGTTGACATAACAATTACAAAGGGACATACCAGTTTGTTGTTTGTATGTCTATGAAGACTCTAAATATTTATAACAACCAGTGTGGGTATGAATATTTTTCTAAAGCGACGAACCAAACGCTTAGTCCCACGTTGGGCGCCATTTTACGGTTTCAGATAAATCTGTCTCATCTTTTCTGTGATTTATTTCCATTGTCCCAAGAGTATCAGCGTTTAATTTCGCATTGGTTTCACTGACACTGCAATGATAGGATGTGAAGGAGCAGCTTACGATAGCGTCCCACGTTGGGCGAAACGGATTGTTAACGGATTGTGATGAATTTTATATCACTTGTTCAACTATCACGAGTAATGACAACAAAAAGTTTATTCTAAAATTATGCTGATGCAGCTGAATATCAATATCAGCCTGTTTCAAAAAGATTTAAATTAGATACTACGTAGAGAGGACATGCGAGGAAATGTCAGAAAATCATGTCTCAGCCATCTGGACTAATATTGCAATATGGGAGCGGAAACGGAGCGGCCTGTGTCCACTAGGACATAAGTATCGGATAAAAAAAATATTTGTGATGTCCCGTCTATAGTCTAATTAATGTCTTTGGTCTATATCAACCTTTCTGGATATTGGTACCTATGAATCCAGATCACAAAACACATTAGGTACGAATCTGTTATTCAAATCCCATTAATCCCAGTTTCAAGGACTCACTAGTACTGAATAGTGATCAAAGAGGTCTTGTTTGCAAAGTTGATCATGTACGATGTAGGTTATATCAGAATACTAGGAACTGGTAGATGTCAAAGGTGAACACGGCACTCCCACACCCGAAGGCGGGACTAAGCCGACGATTGGACTAAAACACACCCACGCAAGCTTTGTCTGAACGTTTTTATTTTCTTCAATACAAAACAACGCGACATTTCTTTTATAAAGAGGCCGCAGGAAATATTGTTCGGTTTTGTAAACGTCACTCAAGTTGAGGGAAAGTCGCTGCGTCTTTATTTAGCTTTTTACGATCTCTGTCAGTTGAAATAAAGTGAATCTCTTGTGGAAATAACCGTACAATATGGCTGTAAAAATAAGTGGTATCTCAAGGAAATGCTCTGACTTTTCAGATTCATTTGCGTACTGGATAATTACTACTTGCTTCAAAAACGGTGAAGTAAAAAATTGTGAGGAAGACTCCTCCGTGCCTCGGAAAGCACGTTAAGCTGTCGGTCCCGGCTGTCATTTGTAGATCCTTGACAGTTGTTAAGAGTAGTCAGAACCCCGACCATCTGAGAACTAGCTTAACTAAGGTTACGGTGGTCAGCTATAATTCTGGGATGTTCGCGGCAGCGCGCACGGATGACTTCTTTGGGATCATTCGTAAAAGATCCGCGTCGCTGCTGCGATGGATGCGGGTTAGCGACAGCAGTCTTCTAGGCAATGTTGCCAGTAAGACTGAAGGCCAACTGACGGCGCACCTGTCCGCAGTGCATGTACTATCGCCAGGTATCGCCAGTAGGTGGCGGAATTAAGTGTATGTCTGTCGTTGTAATTTACTGTGCTTTCGTGAATTTTACTAACATAGGTTAAGGAATACTAACACATTATGGGTCTGTACTAGATGTAAATGAAAATAAATAAATATAAGGCACTCGTTCCATGTATAACACTGGTAGCTGTATCTGTTGAGACTGGATGCCGACCCCAAAATGGGAGAAAGCTGAACAATAAATGTATAGTTACAACGATTTATTTCTAATCGTAGATACTAATCGTTTATTGATCGTCGCGTCGGTACCAATAGGGCTTGACCCCGTCATACACACAAGGTATGGATTTGAGTCAGATTACACGGATCTGAAAGTAAGGAAGCCGTATGTCTACGGTATTTCTGTGTAGATATAGGTACCTAATACTAATATAATAAAAGGAAAGATTTGGTATTTTTTAATGTAACGATAACCGGCATGCCTGAAAGATATTTCTCGAGGGTATGTGATGCCAAGTCAGAGGCCCATGGGTGGCATGAAAACTCTGACACCAGGTTAGGGACTAACCACACGCTAAGAAGAAGAATGTAACGATTAAACGGAAAAATGACTGGACCGAAATGTTCCTTCCCGTTGGGTAACTACAATATCTCCGGGTGACATAGGCTTTTTATCCCTGTATTCCCACGGGAATAGGAACTACGTGATTAAAACCGCGTGACGTCAGCTATTGTCTAGATATACTTAGGACTCACCCAGCGCTGCCAGGATGCCGGCTGCCCAGAACACCTCCCCGCAGAGCGCCGGCAGGAACAGCAGCCCTCCCATGCGGCTGCCGAACGAGTCCTGCAGCGGGTCCAGCATGGTCACGTAGCCCTGCTTGCGCATCGGGTTCGCGAAGAATATGCCACCTGCGCAAACAATATTTATTAATATGTTTATATTTATTACTAAACAACCTGGATTACCCTAAGCGCCTCAAACGGCATGACATTTTGAAGCTTCATGAGAGAGTGTAGCTTAACCAAAGCAAAAGTAGTGCACTCAATGGAGTGCACACTCCGAAAATAAACCTACAACCCATCAGCTTTAAAAATAAAAATTCGATATCCGTGATACAAATGAATAATGCAAGCATACTAATGTACAGAGGTGGACTTAATGCCATAGGCATTTTCTACCAGTCAACCTTTAGGTGATGCAGAGAAAAGCAGTAGTTGGTGCACTTTTAAATGAAAATAAAAGAAGGCAAAACAATACTACTACATATATATTCAGTATCAATATCTTCTGAATATTACAAGAACGTGATCACGGGTGATACAACATTGTTATTTTAGTAAGTTGAGAGGTTAAAATCAATATTGGCGCACGGTTTATGAATCTTCTATGCCTTAGGCTAGCTGGATTAGTTCAAATTATTTTGGTGAATCAATCAATAGTTATATTACAATGCAATTTCAAACATTTGGTTAGGTATTACATACAATTAAAAAAAAAACACACACACACACACAAACAAACAAACACACAAATAAAAGTATTGAGTATTGAGTAAATGTCTGTCGACACCA
Organism: Euplexia lucipara; assembly: GCA_921972225.1. Lineage (NCBI taxonomy): Eukaryota > Metazoa > Arthropoda > Insecta > Lepidoptera > Noctuidae > Euplexia > Euplexia lucipara. Next base: position 615,560 of record OV179152.1, on the reverse strand, counting down.
AAGAGATTTAAAATACTATAGAGCGGGCATGTCAAGGAAATGTCATAGAAAAACTTTGATCCCATGTCTCAGTAACGCCATCTAGAATAATATATGAATATTGGAGCGGCAGCGGAGCGTACTACAAAAAACTCATAGACTTATATCCAGCAGGACACACTTTTTCGGACGAAAATTTTGTTCATGATGTCCGGTCTATAGGTATTGAATGTCTTTGGTCGACACTAACGCTAGGTGACTCCTCAATGATTTTAAACTATTGTCAGTGCGCGTTTATTCAAGCATCATCATGTGTATCGTTTGGCGTACATACAATAAAGAGTATTCTATTATATTGTTTAGGTGCGCCTAATGTTAGTTACGACGCGTCTAGTAGTAGTACACCAACAGACCAGAGATGGAGATCGCACAATATAGCATATTATTATACACCACTATTTTTAATTAGTACTAAAAAAGATGGGCCGTATATACCTGTTACTGATAAAATTTGCGTAATCATAAGTAAAAAATACGAAATTCAATTTTTAAATATGCTAATATTTAGTTAAACTTAAATAACGAAAACAGCTGTTGGAGGCGGGGCAAGCTTGAGCGAGATCACGCGAACGTGAGCGAGAGATGGCGATAAATGAATACTACTATGTCATGACTAGCTACAATATTTCCATAAATTGGGTGACTCTTTGGGATATAAACAAACGCTAATAACTTTGATGTTTAGGAATATTTTTTATTGATACTTTAGAAATATAATGAGAAGAGACCGTCTAAAATAAGCTCTTTAAGTATATGTACTAATTAAAAATTAGTGGTGTACCTACCTATAGCACAAGCTCTGCTAAGTTTGGATCTATCATCTAGTCCCAAACTAAGCAGAGCTTGTGCTATATAAGTTGTGTTTGTGGAATATTTATTATTAAATACGTCAATCTAACTTTGCCTTATCAAACTATTGATAGTTAATGTTAGGAACTGTTCAATGTTACCGAAGACGAGCGACAGCGCATATCCGAAGGGTGCCTGGCACCACACCAGGCCTGACGTGTAGATGGCCTCCGCTGTTCCGTTGATGTAGCCTCCGCCCACCCACGTTGCTGTAACAAATATCTGCGTTACACAATAGGAAACACAAAATAATTAGAGACCAGATATATTCCCGGGGCTACGACATTATACCACAGAATAAATATTAATACAGTAGGACGACGCCTTTGATCTTTGGAAAAATGCCGACAACTTCTATACGCGTTAGACTTGAATAATACCTCCCGCACTACGAACATCGTTATGTTCGCAGTGCGGGAGCAGCTTTGTCGCGTCTCGCCCCTCACACCCCGCACGATTGCCCTGTCTAGACGGCTTCGTCGGACGACTGTATGTTTTTAGACTGTGATTATACTGCCAATACTGGCACGAGCATCACCACTTCAGAAACGGGTATGTAATAAAGAAAGAAAGAAAGGATTTATTTGGCACGACACAGGCACACGTTAATAGGTAAAAGAAATTGGTACAGAAAAAAGAATTAAACTAAAAAAAGAAACAAAAAACAATAAAAATAAACAAAATAAAGAATTATGTGCCTATGTCGACCGAAGAACTGACAAAGTGACAGATGGTTGAGACGTTTCTGCTGATTATAGAAGTAGTACTTAATGCTCGATATTAAAGACTAGGCTCGACTAGGTTCTCGAGTGGAGGCCACGTATCAGCAAGCGCAGCGTAGGACGTCCACCCACAAGGTGGACAGACGACCTCATTAAGGCCGCGGGAACGCGCTGGATGCGAGCCGCTTCCGACCGGTCTTATTGGAGATCTATAGGAGAGGCCTATGTCCAGCAGTGGACTTCCTGTGGGTGAAATGATGATGATGATGATTATAGACCATTGTCAACTGAAGAATTGACACATTTCTTCTCTTCATCCTTGACATTATCGTGCTCAAAACAAAACAAACGTTTCTACAATCTGACCCTTTGTTGATTCTTCTGTAGACAAAACGCGTTACAGTTGTTTTCTGGTACGTGTAAATATACACTATACATACATATACATGTCGCCTAATTGGTAGTCAGATAAAACTAGGCCATATTATATCCAAATGTAAATTCTAGATCTTTATTAAGTCTAACCTCGTGGAAGCCAACCCTGCGATATATTTGCGGATGATTTTAAAATTTTAATGAGTGCATTAAAATTTACCTGAATACCTAACCAATCGTATTGTTTTTATTTTGTTTGTAAGTATACGTTAATATTTCTCGCTTTAATTTGGTTTCTTGTGTGTGTATGTTATATGTTAATGTTAATGTAGGTAATTGGTTTCCCAAATCCATTTTAACATAAATAAATAAAGTTTATAATCCCTGCCTACTAAACGGACCTATCAGCAGAACAAAAGGTTGTAAAACAATATTGTCTCACATTAACTGAAGCGTATAACTTGTACAAGTTAGCTCATGTATGATAAATACCACGCCTGAACAAACTGGAACTTAACGGTCTTCATAATATTGCCTACTTGTTGATATTGATTTTAAAAGAACACATCATTATTACAGTAATATGCGAAACGAACACTTTGGATCCTTTTTTAAGAATACTTAAAACAGTTTTCTCCACTGCACTGTTTATTATAATAGTGAAGAGCTATGATTAGTAGGAGGGCTCATGGTTATAAAGCAGGTTTTCCAGACTAATTTGAGATCCTCAGTGGTCGCCTGAAGGTCTAAATTCCACCGTTTAGGTAACTTATGACATTACGGTAATTATCACTTACTTTACAAACGGTGAAGGAAAACATCGTGAAGAAACCAGCATGCCTGAAAGATATTTCTCGACGGCATGTCAAAACTAAGAGGCCTATAGAGTGGGGGGCACACATAAAACAAGGAGACTTCTGATAGGAGAACAAAATTGTTCAATGAATTATATTTATGAGGTTGTTTCCTCAAGCACTTAATGAGTTGAAAACTATACATGACCTTATCACAAAAAAACTACACATTACCTTGTCACAAGAAAAAAACCACATAGTGGTGGCTCTGGTGTTGTTATTTTTGCAAGATTATTGTACCTATCTTTACTCCATTTATAAGATTATAGACAGAAGTAAAAAAAAGGTTATTTCTAATGCACACTTCTTTATAACGAAAGTTGTAAAGTGTTCATCTATACATATAATAAATCTGTAGAAGTAAAATTTCTGTACATTGATAATATCAAAAAAATAAATAGCAGGGGTCGTTACTAGACCGACACCGAACCCAAAAATATGATTAAAAAAATTTTTGTCTGTCTGTCTGTCTGTCTGTCTGTCTGTCTGTCTGTATGTTCACGTATCACGCAAAAACTACCGGTTCGATTACGATGAAACTTGGTATACTTATTCTTTAATATCCTGGGCACCACACTGGGTACTTTTTATCCCGGAAAAGTATATACAATAAAAAACAAACTTAATTTTGCGGTGCGATCCCTAGACCCGACTACTGTACCAACCGCAAATAATTAGTTTGTCGTAGGTTACGTCCGTCCGCAGTGGAGTTCACCAAGGGGCGCTACACACGGCTAAGATATTATAATATTTTATCTTAAGATACAATGTTGCTCGCCATACAATTCAATGGACTACGTAGATAATTATGTACATTGAATATATATTCAAAATTAATATTGGAGGATGATTGGTTATCGATACTGATGCCAAAAATGCAATCAGTAAATGTTTTGTCTGTCTGTCTGTCTGTATACGCATAGTTCAAAAACTATTATAGGGATTTTAACCAAACTTGGTACGGTTGTAATCAATACGCCTGGGCAGGTTGATCTTAGTCTCAGTTGTTTTACACATGGTCAGTTGTACGGCGCTCTTTCCCAGGTCAGTAGTTCCAGAAATCTTTATGCATAAATACCGGAAGGATCAACTTTGAAAGTAGTCTATCCGGAAGTATTATGCTAAAATTATTACGTTTATATATTAAAACACAGCCCAAACCGCTGGTATTAGAGGGTGTTCTTAGTGAAGAGTAAGTATCCACTAAAAAACGATTTTTTGGAAATTCATCCCTTAAAGGGAAAACATAGGGGACGGAAGTTCGAAATCCACGCGGGCGAAGCCGCGGGCAAAAGCTAGTTAGAAATATAATATAATATTATGATGTAATTTTATCTGAATTAAATGAATTGAATTGAATTGAATTGAATCGAAAGTACAATGAACATGTTACAATTACGGTCGACACTAAATTTATTACTATAATAAATTTAAAGAACTGTTGCAGATTTCATTTAGATAAATTATTTCGTTTTTAACCGACTTCAAAAAAAGGAGGAGGTTCTCGTTTTGACGGTATGTTTTTTTTTGTTTTGTTTGTTCGTTCCGCGATTACTCCGCCATTTATGGACCGATTTTCAAAATTATTTTTATCAAAACTCATATCTGATGAGGGATCTTCGAGGAATTGAGGGAACTCCTCAAAAAATATAGGCACAAACGCACTGATTTCAACATTTTTAGTAGCAAATCAAGCATTTTTATTTAGAAAGTATGATTTGGTGATGAAAAACAGATGAAGAAGACAGGCAACGGAACTCTTCAACGCATAACAGCAAATTATTCGCGATTGCTATAGTGAGATGTCTATGCTGAGCTTTTGTATTTCCACAACATAACATTACGCCATTCTATTTTAAAAGGGGCCGGCAGAGATGTACAGATTAATGTTTGGATAGAACTTTATTAGCAATTGTTATCCAATTTCAATGATTCTTTCAAGTTTTGAATACTTTCTTTACATATAAATAAACTAAAAATTACAAAATAAAAACTTTTTACAAAAAAAAACAACCGACTTCTTAAAAAAAAACTAACAGGTGAAAAATAACTCCAGTTTCGGAAGTCGGTGGCCAATAATGAACAAAGCAAAACCACCAAAGCCACAGACTTCCGAAACTGGAGTTATTTTTCAACTGTTAGTCTTTTATTAAGAAGTCGGTTGTTTTTTGGTTGAAAATTACAATGTCAATGATAAAAACCTAAAAGAAGCAGCGATGAACAATACACGGAACGTTCTTCATTACAATTTTATTCTTCTAAATTTAAAATAAAACAGATACAATTAAAATTGTTTTACATTATTTTTAAAATAAAATGTTCGGAATCCCTGCTTATACGAGCGTCTTTTTTATGATGATATTGCAAATGGAGTACAGTGAGTTAAGAGAAATCTTACAGTTAGTTGGGAAAAACCCGTCAAGTGGTTTAGTATACAAAGCGTATTTTAAGGCAATCAACAATACACACACAGGCAAAACGTGAGAATGTGTAGGCCTTAGTACCTATAAGGAAAATTTTAAGTGAATACCAAAATAGATTTATCTTTGAGTTCAAAACAATTACTTCACAATAGGACACTTAAAAATTTACGGAAAACACACAGCACTTGATCCAGTATTCAAAGAACTTGAAACAACATAAAACCTACTTTGTAAACCAATTTACACTTTAGACTGAAGTAGGCTAAGATTAGTTTAGAATGACAAGAACGATGCCAAAGATTGCGAATGTTTACTACTATCGAAACTGAACCATATGGAATGGACTTAACGTCTTTTATCACGAAATATTTCTATGTATCTAGATTTAAAGTGGCTTGTGTTAACAAGTACCAAACAATCAATCGAAACAATATCCTACGTGACATGACCTACCTGCACATTTATAAAAAGAATAATAAAATTGAAAAAAAATATTTAATTCATTAAACCCCAAGAAGACACCGGTGTCCGCGCACACCACCGAGGACACCGGTGTCATTGTCTTTCTATTGTGTCTCTAATTGACACGATTGAAAGGTTAAATGATGCTGAGAGTCAGCACTTCAACTCTTCCTAAATGATGTTTGTGGAGGAGGCACCAGAATTTTACTAATAACATGGAGGTAGACCGTACAATGCTGGAGATTCAATCAGTGACAACTGTTTTATTGTAGTCACTGATTAAAACTGTGACCACTAAGATTCTTTCTGTGTTTCTTGTCAGAGTACTCAGATTGAGCAATTACCGACTTCACTTGACTAGTTGTAAAAAAATAGGTTCGATACTAGACTTTTCTATTTTTCTATCTGGGATTATACGGTCGCGGCCTGGATCTCTGCCTGGATGATGACAATAGGCTCGCGATATATCAAAGACTTAAATTCAACAAGATGAGGCCGAATGAGGGTATATTACCTATATCCATATACATATTCATTTACTAATTGTTTGTCACAGCTGAAAGATATTTTCACTTTAACATACCCGTGGGGTGTTCAACATTTGTATTATAAATTCTAATCTAATGTAGAACTTGTTAAAAAATCATACTATGATAGCTTAAAAAACAATAACCAGATCAAATTGTGATGAAATAGGAGGAGGAAGGAGCACAATAATATAACAATATTCCAAATAATATCAAGGATAGCCAATATTGTATTCTAATTGCTCGATCGCTGTTTGACGTTACGTTTTTTTTATTTTTGTCTAAACTCATTATTAAGTGAACTATATATTGTTCTTTATGAGTAAATAAATTCGTTTGACTTGTGTTTTGGTGTTTGTTTACCGTTGCGTTATATGTATACCTCTGCCTATTATTCCATCGAGGAATTTTTGCGTGATGCTATGTTATGATTCATTAAAATTCGGCGTATGACTACATTCTATGTATAAGTCTATGTAGGGCATGTAATAATCCTATGAAGTGACTTCTCAACTAGCTACCACTTGACGATTAATTCCCTATTACAATCCTCGTCCGTTTATCAGCCGACATTTAGTGGGTATTTCCCAACAACAACATGACTGTGTCCACAAGATGTGGAAACAGTTTGAAATTAAATAGAAAGGGACAAGTGCCCAGAAGAATGAATGATTCAGAAATAAGACAAGTTTACATTATTATTTTCATGAGGCAAAATTTGTTTGCATCAATACAAAAAGTTAAATAGTGTCACCATGACAACGGATCAAGATATTTTTGGTTGTCAATTTATGCGTAAGGTCTGAAATTTATTTTGTTACTAAACTTGGAGAGAGGTTTTGAGCATCATAAAGTCTTATACTTTAGAAATAAATTTACGTAATTAATAATGACGACAGAGATGAACTTCAATAATTCTTTGCAAAAAGATATTATATACCTACCGCCTGAACTTTAAAGTAAACTGAGAAAACTATTACAAGGATATTGTGTGTAGTTCAATTTAATTGTGTATTTTGTAACTTTCAAAATCAATGCATTTCAATAAGGTAGTTAGGTTAGGTAGTTAGGTTCGCTATAGGGTAGGTATGATGAGTTAGGTTAGGTTATATATATGTATGTATGTATCTTATTATATGTAACACAAAATGTTGAAATAAGAACACATTAGACTCGCAAAGTAATAAAAAGAGTAGTAGTTATTAATTTTTTGGATCTATTGATTGTCATCTTAGTAAACGTATGTAAAATTATTATAATATATTATTACATTCATCTTCTATATTATACAAACTTCGTTCTGTGTTTTTTTTAATAGTGTAAGACTTATTTTTAGACCGGCTGAACATACACACAAAATGTAAGACAAGAATCGGTCAAGCCGTTTCAAAGGAGTTTTGTTACAAACACTGTGACACGAGAATTTTATATATATTTTGAGATCATTTTACACGTCACGCAGTGACAAACAAGTTCGTACTCAAGTCTCAACTTATTTTATCATTGAGATGTATATAAAAAGGTTCGGGTATAAAATAAGAAGACTACTGCTTGGTTCCCATAAGAATAGTATAATAATCTAAGTTACATATTAGTGCATACAAGTGTTACATAGTCGGAGCTACGTAAGCATTAACATGAGACGTTAATGTTAAGGAGCTTACTTACTAATTAATATAAAGGAACATACATACACTACACTGCATCATCCTGCACGCACTTTCTAAGTATGTACCAACACATGTATAAGGATTCAAGGCCCGGTTATTAAAAAAAATAATGGCCGCGACTCCGGAACGCCGCCCGAGCCGGTGAGACGGGCAGGTCTTGACCGGTTAAGCAAATAGAAAATCTAATCTTATCTTATCATCAATTTTTGTCACCAAACCTTAATATTTATTTGTTTTCATTCAATATACCACAACGTAGTTTTATCTAATAATTACAAACACATACATTATTGCCGTGCATCTTATGTTATATGTATTATACGAAAACCGGATTATCAATGTTCTCCTAAATGTGAGAGCCGTTGCCCTTCAGTGTTGGTATGACAGACAAGTACAATTAATTAGTTTTTCTCGAGAAACAATTGGACAGTTATCCCTTACCAGTCATAGTGAATATCCCGACGAACAGACCGATGGACCGCCCGGCCAACATAACCTCTTCCTCGGAGTCATTGCCGGCTGGCTTCTTGCGGCCTGCCCAGATGCCCACCGCCAGGATCAGCACGTAGAATAGTATGATGGATATCACGCCCGCTATGTTGATCATCTTGACTGATGCTGCCTCCTGCACCAAAGAATATTATAAAATTACAAAGTTTTTATTTAATATTTTTTAATAAATCACGCCCTAACTGCTGAACAGGTATGAATGATACTTGGAACATGGGTTTGGACAGGATTCTTCCTTCCCAGTCGTACCTCCTTGTGAGACTATTTGTGATTTTTATGCGGGTGAAGCCACTAGCAAAAGCTAGGCTATAAACAATAATGCCGGTTTGGAACTTTGGTAGATGTAAATGTCGGCTATCCAAGCATGGTTAACAGATACTCTCCTATTCTTATGATGAAAATAAATTTATAGCACCAAGTTACAAAGGTTCGTGTCAAAAAAGTTGATGAAAATCTTTATTTGATTTCGATATCAGTTTAAAACAAAACTGGCTAAATGTGGGTGTGATACAGTTACACCTCTGCCTAACCCATCGCGTGATCCCTACAGGCGTGATGTTATGGTGATCAGTACCCACTGGGTATCCATTTTCAATTTAGATATACCCTAGGAGTATATAAGTCGTTCTGTTAGTTCGTAGTGGAGCCTTTATTAAAGTAATGCCACTCCTGCATATATTTAATGCACTCCAATGTATTTGTGCATCAATTTCTGATTGCATAATGTTGTCATTCGTATTGAATATCATCCCAAGGGATCCTAGATTTAACATTTCTATTAAAACAGTAAAACCCCAGTGAATAACGTAATGCACAGAAGCTAGCACATCAAGCTACTTTAACCTGCTAAATTTTCCCAATTGAAACATGAACCTTATTCAATTGTGATAAAGTTGAAAAACTATCAAAGAAATTTGACACATTGGGGTAACTTGATATGTTGGCGTCTGTACGTGAACTCCAGCTATGTTTGTAACTAGCGTTTCGCTCGCGGATTCGTCCAATTGTATTTGGAACTTAAACATCACCTCCACCCCCTCATAGATTTTAAAATTACTACTAATTACACTCACAAATAATGTGGCTATGTATTGGTACAAACAAAATCAAAATCTGTACAGAAGTTCCAGAGATCCCATACAACGTCACAAACCCACAAACTCACAATCTTTACCTGTTTATACTTAATACTAGTATCTATAAAAAAAGAGCGGTTTAGTAGGCTCAAATTATAATCACTTTGTCTTATCATAATTCTCACGTGGTGGTAATCATAATTCCCTCCCTGCCGGCCATTAGAGCTCTCATATTGTCTACCTATAGTTATTGCATCGTATAGTTATAGCATCGAGGTAGATTAGAACCTGTGATAACCTAAACGTCAGTCAATTCTGGTTATTATTTTATAATTTACATACGTCATTGATTTACCCACGCTTGGTAACTGAAGTATTTGTATCGAGTTACTGTACTGTTTAAGAACGAAAGTCTTTTATAATAATTACATGCAATCAATAATAAGTTTATTGATTAAATGTTTCAGCTACACAACATCTTTAGAACCAACATAAATAACTATTTCTGTGTCTATCCCAGTATCGACACTTCAATTCGTAATTAAATAAGATGCTTATTGAAGGTTGAAATGAAAATATTGGCCTAGTAACCTGTATTTGCTTTGCTAATTAACACTAACAATATGAATATGATTGAGTGCGAATAAAAAACGGTTATTTAAACGAAAACAAAGAATATTTATGGAAGGAACTAATGACTTTTTGAGCTATTAAATAATAATAGTGTGCACACAATAGAATGGTGTGTGTTGAACTACTTACTTTCCGTTCAATAAAACGCTATGTGTCGGCACGGGACGCACTGGGCACGTCACTAGGCCCCCATGTGTCCAGCACAGTTCAAGCACACACAACACTGCTGCGCGCTCGGGTCCGCGGTGTTACTGCTGCGCCTCGGCGGGCAGCTGTCGCCCCATCGGAGGGAGGTTTTCTGCGAAGGGCTATTCCTGGTCCTGAAGCTTAGCCCGCACATGGGTGGTTGCCGGACATGAATGCACGTGGCGGGGCCTTATGTAATGTGTGGCCGCATCGTCGTCCGGGCTGTTCGCGTGCTCCGGAGCTGACAGGAGCGGCGGAGCTGAGGCGAGCCGCGCCGCGCGATCGATCCTCTGACGTCATTGGTCGCCCGCGAGCCTCCGCGCATGTGCTGTGCTAGCACCGACCTTCCAGCCTCACAACTCGACACGGCACCCCCCATACATTACTGTCTCACTACCTCCGCCTTTATTCCGACCGTCTTATGTACTCGGCAATGTATAATCGCTCGTGCCAAGCGTCGACGCTATGTAAAACGGGGGTGTAACGTAACGGACCGGTACCGACGTAGTCTCATTGACAAATTGATTGATGAGTGGTATTCGTAATTATATCCTTAGGAGCTTTCTAGTCTTATTATTTTAGAATAAAGGAATGATATAAAAATAACTATCGTAAAGAAAACAAACAGGTTAATTACAAAACTAACAAGCAATTATAATTGCTTCGACTCCCATTCACCTGCAACCAATTAAAATAATTAAGTGAATATGAATACAGCGATCTCGAAAGCTCGAATAAGATAATAATAATTAATGTTGTGCTACGGAACAGTTCGTAGTTCAGCTCGGAGACCCTTCGTAGCGGATGCTACGGCGCTACGACAGCTACGATTAGTGGGTCATAATTAATTATTGTTTTAACAATATCTAATTTGTATTTTTTTATCACGTTTGTATTTTATAAAAGATTTAACCTCCTTTATTATTAAAAAAAACAGAGACAAAATTAAACCAGTAGGTATGACAAGTGCGTCACGACAACTGTCAAACAAGAAATTTTTGTATGCATTTACAAACAATTTACTAAAAATACAAATTTTAAATCCAAATTGAGTACACACAAATGACGTGACGGTATTCACAACACTCTGCGTTTAGGTTATTAGAAGACCCATCAAAATGCATGACACGGTCAGTAACTTTGTTAGTGATAGTATGTATATTTTGTTGCTTTAGTAGTAAATTGTTACTTTTATTATTTAAAGTCTTATTTTAAATGCAAAGAATTCAATACTTAGTTTACTATGGACGGGACACCACGAACAAAATTTTCATCCGAAACTTGTGTCCTGCTGGACACAAGTCAATGAGTTTTTTTAGTACACTCCGCTGCCGCTCCAATATTCATATATTATTCTAGATGGCGTTACTGAGACATGGGATCAAAGTTTTTCTATAACATATCCTGGCATGTCCGCTCTACAGTTTTTCCCCGAGAGGACACCGGTGTCCGCGCTGTCATCAGTCATTGTCTTTATATTGTGTCTCTAATTGACACGATTGAGAGGTTAAATCTATTTGCTTATATGTAGGTATATTGCGTGCAGCTTACTTGCTGTTAATTATTATTCCTATCTAATAAAATTAAATGAAATAAAACTATTTTATAATACTTTTCTCTCTAAAAAGATCAGTGCCTGGTTGATGTCAATATAGGATTACATGGGACTTAGACATAACTAGCGGAATGGGAATCCTACTAATATTATAATCGCGAAAGTTTGTGAGGATGTATGGATGGATGTTTGTTACTCTTTCACGAAAAAACAACTGAATGGATTTTAATTAAATTTTGTATGGAGTTAGCTGACACCCTGGATTAACACATAGGCTACTTTTAATCCCTGTATTCCCGCGGGAACGGGACCTGCACTGGTGGAACCGCGGGACATCTGCTAGTACACTATAAATACTCTTCTGCCTGCCCTTCGGTTAAGACACGCGTGATGTTATGTTATTTGTAGACTGTATTTCGGGTCTCTTAGCTCTAACTGAACCAAAAGGCACGACTGAACACAAAATTAATACAACAACCAAAGTAAAAAAATACAAAGAATGAAGGTACTTACCGAATAGTGTTTAGGAAGTTTTAACCGGAGGGTGTTTATAGATAATTCAATTAGTTCGTCTTCGTAATCACTTCTAAACACCCACAGAATGAAGAAAGTTAGGTGGGTGGAGAAACGACATGTATCTTATCTCGTGTCTTGCCTGCACAGATAGTTCGGCTGGCAGACGTATGGAAGACCTGCAACAAGATCCGCGCGGCCGCCTTCCGCGTGGGGCTGAACCTCTGGGACTGGTACCGGCCGCTCGACCCTGAGGGCAACTCCCTCATATCAGGTACCAATTAAAGCCAGCACTCCCTATACCACGCCTATGAACTCTTGTTACAGACATCATGATTCACAGAACAGTGGTTTCTTTAATCCATGTGAAAATGTAGGTGAAGTATAGGCGAAATGTGATGTCATCTCTTAACAAGGAAAGGCAGTTCACTTTACACTAACTTCACATCTTGCACACGTCTTTTACAGAACAGTCGCTAGTCGTTGTGTTTGAGGTCAATGTTAAGCGTTGGACGTTTAGAAATTAACGTTTGTTTTAAATGTCTCTCATTCAGATTTCTTTATCTATTGTTTGTCACAAGTGGAAATTGAATTCTTAAAATTATTGTTGTGACATTTGAAACTGGAACATACTCTTAGAATACACAATATTTTAATACAATACAATTATATTTCAAATAGAAAAACAAATCGTCATTACACACAAATAACCAAAGCAACATAATTAATATCCACTATGACCATGGTCATGAAATAAACATTTATATTATTATTAATTACCACTAGGGAAAACAAGTTAATAGTACAGACGTCAGCACATCAATGTGTCAAATTTACCCAATTGAATATGAACCTTATGCTGTTTGACATTGAGTTGAAAAACGATCAAAGAAATTTGACACATTGGGGTAACTTGATGTGCTGGCGTCTGTACATATCAATTGTCGTTTGTCATAATTATGCATCATTAATTGCATAATTAAATTATTGAATAAATTGTAGTCATAACATTTGTTATTTAGGTATTCATTAAATATAAAAATGATTTACTTATTGAATTATATTATACGAAAACTTAAAATAAATAAATAACTAAACCTAACAATAAATAACTACAAAGCGTCAAAAATTCTTCTGCATCGCTGCCAGCTGGTAAAGCGCCCAAAAGACTGGCTTCATTGCCACGTTGAATGGCAATGCCTCTGGCCAAAGTAGAGGCCAGCCCTTGGGTCACGGGAAGCGTCAAATAAACGTTTGCAGATGTCTTTGAAAGGAAGACGAGCACTCGGACCCCACGGCCCAAGAGTTTCAACCCCCAAACGGTATTCATTGATTGTGTACTTTTTGTTACACTTTCTGTATCAGTAATTATTTAAGTTTATATCTGAAAGTAGTTAGTTCGTGCATGATAGCCTCCAGCAGTTGACAGTTCATAGGGATAATTACTGGGCAACGTGTTCAAAGATTACCTGTCAGACAGCTAGTTTCGTATTGGCTACCATCAGTGTGTATCTAGGATGACGTCATGCGCACTCGCAGAGATGTGACGAAGCGCACCGTTCCCCGTCTGACAGTCATTGTAACTTGAAGTCCACTTAAAGTACAATGCCATTTTTATTTTTATTCTCAGTTGTCATCAAATTTCGGTGTACAATTAGTTAGTCACTTGTTTTGAAAAGGTACCCAATATCTTTAGAAAAGCAGAACATTTATGAGCGTTGTCAACGTGTATTGTTTCAGAGTCAAAGTTCGTGTCGATCTTGGCCGGCCCGCTGAGGTCGGTGGTGGGGCTGTCGGACTCTGAGATCGCGCAGCTCGCAGACTACTTCCGCGCCCAGGATGGCCGCGTGCTGTACCACCAGCTCTGCCAGATCATACATGGCGAAGGTGAGACAAAATATTAGTATTCTGTAAAAATCACGCCATGAAAATGAAATTAAAATGTAGGCGAATTTAGCTATCAATCCATACTAATGCCACAGTATAAATATTATGCTAAGCATTGACAGTCCACTCAAGTTTTCACGTTTAGATTAGGTTATAATATAAATTAATATTATAAAGGGGAAAATTGTTCGTTTGTTTAGTCATTTGTTTAAAAAATACTAACTTCAAGCACCATACATAAGCCATAGGCATTTTCTACCAGTCAACCTTGAGGTGATGCAAAGAAATATATATATTTGTATGTATAATTTTTTTGATATTTGAAATAAATAAATAAATAAAAGCAGTGGTAGGGGAAATTTTTGTTTGCTTGTAGGGATCTAAATCAAAAACTTATGAACCGATTTCAAAAAATCTTTCACCACTTGAAAGCTATAGGTATTATCACCGAGTAACATAGGCTATATTTACAGATGAACTTACATGCACTCAGACATACCAGTCTAAATTATAAATCTCCTTTTTGACACTGACTGTCCTGTTGACCTTGTACATACCTGACTGCTATGCCGGAGGTCGTGGTTTCGATTCCCACCCAGGACAAATGTTTATGTGATGACCACGATCATATTTTGTTCTGTGTCTGGGTGTAATTTATCTATAATATGTATGTATTTAGAAATATATCAGTATGTTTATCAGCTGTTTAGTACCCATAACACAAACTGTCAAGCTTAACTTGGGACTACATGGCGTTGTGGAATACTTATTTATATATTTATGGAATTTAGTGTTCTTAAAGTATTTAATGAACACAGAATGCTGCATCGCTACGAATGAGCTAAGGAATAGCAGGGTTGAAATGGGATGGTTTTATTTAGCAACAGTAACCAGGTCATGCAATCAATACGAGACGTCGACCCTCCCGAGCTGACAACGGTGCACCCCGCACGCCTCACGCAAATTCAAACCTTTCACGTTACCTTTGAACACTAAGTATATTATTCGACAATAAGATTCAGTAATATTTATTCTTAACAAAATGATCTTAATAATCAAAAATCAAAATCAAAAGTCTTTATTCAAACTAGGCTGAGAATCAGCACTTTTTGAACGTCAAAAAAATACAAAAAGACAGTCCCCCAAAAACGGCCCACCCTTCGCCACTTCCTAGTGTTTTTGCTGGGAAGAAGAAGTGGCGGAACAAACTCCCCAGCAACACATCTGTCTGATTCGTTTGAAGAACTAGGTATACAAAGAGTCTATACAATGAAATGCTCAATAAATAGCACTAATGTTTAAACACATTGTAAAAATGATGATGATAATCAATTATTGCTCTGAGCTTGTCAGAGAAAAGTAATAGTGAACAAATACTACTTCATCATCTGCCTAGCCTTCTCCCAACTATGTAGGGGTTGGCTTCCAGTTGAACCGCATTCAGTTCAGCTGAATCCGGCTCAACTGGAAGCCAACCCCTACCAGAGCGACTGCCTGTCGGACTTCCACAACTCAGTTACTGGTAACACGATACCCCTTGGTTAAAAATCTACACCTGAACAAAAGTTAAAAGAAAGATAGCTTGAATAACTGACAAACAGTCAGTTATTCAAGCTATCTTTCTTTTAACTTTTATGTCGTTCGTCGATATCATAAGTAAAAAGGTGTAGATTATAATCCCTGATACAAACAAAAACAAAAGTTAACTAATAATAGGGCATTAAAACATTCATCCGCATCGCTGTCAACGGGAAAACTGCCCAAAAGACTGGCCGCATTGCCACGTTGTATGGCAATACTGAATTACTGACCGAAATAAAGGCCAGTCTTCAGGCCACGTGACTAGTCGACCAGACGCTAGACGATTTTTTGACGCCCTATAATTATTTTAGTTTTCTTTTTGTTCTTATGGTCCATATCCTTAACAATTATATAAAGTTAGTTATTAATTATCAGTAAGTTTATTTTATTTTACATTAATGCTATTTATGTATCCTAGCTGATCTGGTTGTTGAGAAAATAAATTATATAAAGTTAGTTATTAATTATCAGTAAGTTTATTTTATTTTACATTAATGCTATTTATGTATCCTAGCTGATCTGGTTGTTGAGAAAATAAATGATGTTCTATCTGTTATGTCATATGATGGACATTTTTAAACACCCTTGTGATTTCACCCATCTCAACCCCGGGTTATCGGTGGAGCGTAAAATCGTCAGTTACGTTACACGGGCATGCCCTAATTCCAGCTCTAAATAATTCACACGGGTTCACTCGTACCAAATTAGCCACTAACGTGGGCCTACCTACTGTCAAGTATCATCCCGGAACGATCTGCCCCTATTGAGTAATTTTCCCTTTGACAAACGTGGAGGTGAGCTAATATTATCGTGTAATATCATCACTTAGAATAATAACGCATAGAAGCCGCGTCGAGTACAAACCACGGGCGAAATTGTGTGTCCACTTCATGTTGAGTGAGCCGTGACAGACGGAACGTGACTTTGAGTAGGTACCTACAAACGTGTCGCCGGGCCAAGAAGACCACTATAATATGGCTCAGTTTTAATTTCCTTACTTTTTGCACACGTACTAGGTTTCTACGCGTTATTATTCTAAGTATCATCAACATAACGTGATAATATTGTTTATAGTCCCCTACCTGCTTTAATTTAGATTTTGGGGCTATTGAATTTATAGATATTAAGTCTACGCCCGTTGCTCCATCCGGTAAACGTAATAAATGTGAATAGAAAACTTTGACTATTTTCATATTTATTTATATCTTAATTAGAGCATCGTTTAGCGCTTTTGATCGTTGGTCGGCAGACTCGGGTGGTCGCGACAAGACTTCAGCTGACTGTATCCTGGAGGCCTGCCCTCCGCCCCCCGAGCCGGAGTGCCACAAGCTGGACCAGTGGCAGCTGCGGCGCTTGTGCTGCCTGCTCGCCACCATCGCCGCGCGGGACCTGCCGCTCAAACCCTATTTCCAAGACTACGAGCTGGTATGTTCTTTATAGGGCTGAAAAGATGTCGACTGACATACACCATAATCTCATGGTGCCATGTGCATCTATTTCCTGTTCACCCTTTGTTCAAAAGGAAAATCCTGTTCAAAGATAGAATAGTTCTTTGGCATATGGTATACAGTTCAATTATTCAGTTCTAATTCATTAGAGCATCGCAAACATTTACGTAATGGTGGAACTTGTACTATTGTATAACATTGTATCACACGTAGGTACCAGTAGCGGTGCCTAGAGAGACAGGGAATGTGTAATTGAAAAATGTGATTTATAAAGTTTATCTTGCAGGTCGCTAAGAACGATGGGAGAATAACCTTCGCTCACTTCGCGCGTATCCTGAACTACATCGGCGTGATCGTGACGGCGGACGATTTCAACCTACTCGTGCGCAAGTTCATCAAGGACTCGTACACTATCGACTACGTGGACTTCCTCAAGGCCGTGGACGAAGTCAAGAAGCACGGCATACAGGGGCTGGGACAGGTAGCATGGGACTATCGTACTTTATTACACTCGGATCGCATAGTTTGGTTTACCTGTTCATCATCTGCCTGCCTTTTCTCAACTATGTTAGGGTTGGCTTCCAGTTTAATCTGATGCAGCTGAATACCAGTTGTACATGGAGCGACCTGCCTGAGCACCACAGCCCAGTTACTGGGTAACGCTATACCCCTTGGTTGTACTGATTGGTTTGGTTAACCTTTTATTTTGTATGAAAAATAAACCCTTTGACTGAAAAAAAAATTTATGTATACGTAGTATTTATAGAAATTAAGACAGTAATTATTTTACGTTCTCTCTAAACCTTAGTTGGGAACAAGTGTCGTAACAAACTCCTCAGCAACACGTCAGACTGTCTCTGTCGATTATACGATGATGACTTTATAATAACTTTACTTACCTATAAGATGATTGGTGTTTGTTGCACAGGAGTATCTTAACCCGAATGCTATAATCGACACAACGCTACCGAAGCTGGTTCGTCCGGAGGTGCAGGCTGGTCTGTCCACCGACCCCCTGGGTTTCCAAGAGACATTTCATCCGGCTCTGGCGCAGCCGCGGCCCTCAAGGCAGCTGATCGAGGTTATGCTCAGGGTTCAGCAGCATGTCATGCAGAGACGCCTCAGGGTCTCGGAGTTTCTTAGGGTTTGTGATAGTTTTTTGTACACACTTGTAATGTTAAACTTGCTTGCACTGACTGATCTGATCCCCTCACATCTGTGTGGTTCTTTCTTCAAAAGACCATTTCAGACACTAAACTGCATGGTTCTTACATGATCTGATCAAGATATTGTCTGGACTTTAAAAGAGACTGTTAACTCTAAGTTTCTAGCGGAGTTTCTTCTCAGAGTAGTACCCTATTTACAGAAATAAATATCATTTCATTTCAAACTGATAACGCCTCGCGACTTCGATGAGGACTTGGAATCTCGTTAATGAGTCGATTAAAAGAATATTGTACCGTAGTCATAGACGTGCAGGTTTGAAACGAGGCAGACAGGTTGAAGTAAGTAGGTACATGTCATGAAGTCCAATAAGGACAAAGCAAACGAAATCCTGCCATGCCACTTGTCCCCAGGACTACGACCCGCTGAACTCGGGCCGCATTGCCCCGCAGCAGTTCCGGCGCGCGTTGGACGCGCTGGGGCTGGGCAGCGTGCTGTCGCAGCAGGAGCTGCTGTGCGTCATACGCCACTACCTCGATCCCAACGACAACGAGCGCGTCTGCTGGCGCACCTTCGAGGATGACTGCGATCAGGGTCGGCCTATATTTCTAAAAGCACTGTTTTTCTTTACATGAAAAGTTGCTGTTATTTTATATTTAAATTACCACCCACAGTATTGTCTACATTTTAATGAAAAAGAATGGGTAGAAGTTATAGACAAAACGTAAACAAAGACAAATGTGTGTGTCGTAGCCCTAACATGATTTCAATTTAAACTTGTCTTCATTAATATTACTCCATTTTAAACCCGACGACGTTCACAAGCGTTGGTTTTGAACGTCATGTTTTGTGTGCCCCCCGTTAAATAACAGTTCTAGGCACTATGTCACGTTATTTATTCACTAAGTGAGGACAAAAGTCAAAGTCAAAAGTCAAATCGTTTATTTCAATTAGACCCATAACAGGCACTTTTGAACGTTAACTTACAAAATAAAATAAATTAAGAGAATGATTCTAGTTGCACATTCCAAATGGTAGTTCCACAGACAGTAGGTAGTAGACAGTCGGACCTATTACCTTCTAGACAGTTACATTGTATAAGCCAAGCAGTGTCATTACGCCCAGAAACAACCGTCTGGACTTTAAATTAGGTATGTCATCAAAATGTGTGTGAACTTTCCTCAGTATTCACGATCAAGGAGCTAGAGAAACACCCGGACGCTGACCCTGGCGCGGCACGCTCGGCAGTGCTGGCGCTGCCCGCGGTTGGCGCGGCGGCGGAGCGCGGCGAGGGCGAGACGGAACGTGACCTGGACGCCGCGCAGGCCGCTTTGTTGCGCGTGCGTGCCGCTTGCACCGAGCGATCTATTGATTTGCGCCCCGCCTTCTGCGACCACGATGAGTGAGCGCACTTCCTGACTAACCTTCGACAAACTATAGCCTCTTACCACTAGTTGGCACAAACTTTACGACATTATCAGCATAATTATATTCTTGTCATAAAATGATTACTTACATGAAATTCTGGACTTATATGCGGAAACCAAGTCCTAACATCCAGTTCCGACAGCAGGCTATAACGTTTAGTACCGACATTTAAGGAAGATTTCACTATTGCAGGCACTAAAACTGATTACTGAACGTATTGAGGTCTATTTTTAGGTATTTTTACTACCAGAACAAGCACTTTATCAAATGCCCCCCGTCCTCCGCAGACACAACAACGGGCACGTGTCGCGCTCGGCCGTGCGGCGCGTGTTGGCGCGGCTGGGCGTGCTGCCGAGTGCCACACAGGTGCGCGCGCTGGAAGCGAGGTACCTGGATGACTGCGGCTTCAGCTACGTGCGGCTGCTCGACGAGGTGATCGTCATCATCATTTAGACGTAACGCATCCAGTTGTCCACTGCTTGTATTGGACCTCCAAGCAACGTCGTCACAACTAATCAGTGCCGAGTCACTTCCCGTGCCTTCCAGCACTTCAACATTTATCGGCCTCATTGGCTATCGATTCTGTGGGAAATGTGCCTTGTCCACTGCCACTTTATACTGGTTGTTCTTCGGGTTATATCGGATGGTTATTAGTCATAGTCATAGTAGTCATAGTATTTTATTAATAAGGGATTCTTACAACATTATTACGTAATCTTCTTATCTCCTTCAGCTATATGGAGCCCTGGAGCTCTTCAGGCCTAGAGTCAGCGGTTCATGTACTTAATTTTATTTTGTTTGAATCAGATGGAGGAACGTCCGGTCGAGAGCGCGGCGGTGGCACGCCCGTCCGTTGCGCAGCACCGCGCGACGTCCGCGAGGCAGGACCCCCTGCAGACCGACATCGTGCAGATACTCGCCAAGATCAAGGGCAAGGTCACCACCTCATGGTTATCTATAAAGCTACCCGACCTACTGAAAAATAACATTATTACTGGGAGGTAATTAGTATACCTACCTAAACACAATGCTTACTTCCGTGTAAGACAAAGCGAAGGAAGTATTTAAGGAGTAGCTTGTATTCTGCACTTTCTGCCCACTCTCACAGGGAAAAGGCGTAAGTGTAAATTATGTGGTAAGTACGTAATGTACTTACCTATATTTATGTACTAATCAAGTATACGAAAATTACCATTATGTTTAATCTTCCAGCAGGGTAACGGCTTATTTCGAACAGAGATGGAACCATCTCTACTTGCCATGTTTGTTTACGAGTAGGTACTTAGGTACATGCTGGAAGTTACAGTGCATAAGAGCATAGAGCATAGTTTATGCATATGACTTTATGCTTATGCTTATATGATCTCCAGCTAGATAACTAAACTTTCAAGAATATATCGTTATAAACCATTTCTTTTACAAGTTTCGCAACATTGTTGTGTAACTTTAGTTGACGGGAGTTGTTCGTGTATCGTGTTCGTGTTGCGTGTGTGCAGATGGTCCGCGAAGGCGTGCGCTCGCGCCAGTTCCTGAAGCAGTTTGATCCGCGCAACGAGCTGATCATCCCACGCGCAGACTTCTACCGCGGCCTCGCGTCCGCCGGCCTCGCGCTGACGCCCGTCGAGATGGACACGCTCATGGAAGTGTGAGTCAATAGAAAAAGTAAAATAGCCCTCTGAAATGTCAACCTTTAGAGAGCTCCTTGTAGAAACATGGAGTTTTGTGTAATTAATTTCAATTTACTCAATTAAGACCCTCCCGTGACCACGCCTGGTCCACTCTCAGGTAGTAAACTGATATTTGCTGTACCTACTCATGACGGTGGGTGTGTCAGGTTTTGTGCGCCAGCAAGAAGACGCTACGTGGAGTACGAGAGGTTCTGCAGCACGGTGGGCGAGGCGCTCACCCAGCCGGGCCTGGAGCGCGCGCCGCTGCTGGCGCCCGTACCGCACGTGCCCACCATCGACTCGCCGCTCAACTTCCTCAACTACGAAGAGAGGAACATCGTCTCTGGCGCGCTCAAGAAGCTCTCAAAGTTCCCTGACCAGCTCTCCAACATAATGGAGGTGTTTGAGGTAAGTCGGCACATATCAGGATATATGTACCCACTTTTTAAATCAGTAACAAAGTCGGCTAGCGCAAGGCATTAATGGGCCACTATTCTTGAAATAAAATGCACCCCAAAGAATACGGGCTTGATGTTATGCACCTAATTCAGTGTTCAGTGTCAGTGATGAACTCTGTAAGCTTAGCATCCTTGATGTCGTGCAGGACATGGACAAGGAGCACTGCGGCACGATCCCGCGCGTGTCGGTGGAGCGCGCGCTATGCCAGCGCCAGTTGCTCGCACTTGTGTCGGCGCGAGAGCGCGACCTGATCTACAAGTGCTTCGGCTACCAGCGCGGCTGTGGCGAGGAGGTACACATAACAGACACGCACCATGGGGCATGCTTGTGGGCATCAGCTCTCGGGGTAGACGTGCGTGTGAAAAACTCAAAGGTCCATACATAAGCCATGCGGGTGATGTGGAAAATGTCACATCAGTGATTAGCAAGACAGACGTTGATGCTCAATTCAATTCAATTCTCAATTCGAATTGCGTAGGTATCATAATGTGTGAAAAAATAATATTAGATACAATAAAATTATGAACCTTGTCGGGCACAGCATATAATAGAACGAGTAAGAAGAGGAAGAGCACTGGTATGAATTTTATAGAATAAAATAGGTTGCTGGTTGGCTGTTATCAATATATAGAACACTTTGAGAAAAGGAAACATTTGCCACGTGACACTCGTGTCGTGCCAAACTGGGTAGTTTAGCTGACATGAGTGTCACGCGGTTAACATGGTTTTGTTGAACTAGGAGTAAAATGTGTATGGCTGACTGTATGAACCCCGGAAAAAGCATACATTTTTCGAGAATTAACTTTGGCGCAACAAGATCAAAGAAATACTAGTGTAAAATATAGACTAGAGAATAGAATCATTTTATTGTACCTATTGCATATATGTATTTAGGTATGTACGTAGGTACCTATCTTTCAATCATGTTTTATTTCACTGCATAAAGGATTATTCAAAAATATACTTTGCTTGTCCCACATGTAGAAGTAGAAATGTTTATAAAAACCAATTTACAGAAATAAATAATGACCTACCATTTAACATTATTTACAGGTGAACTACCGCGCACTCTGCAATGCGTTGTCGATACTGCATGCGACGGCGAGCGCGCAGCCCTGCTGAGCCCAGAGCTTCACTAAGCCCCCGGAGCCTCACTGCCCTGCCTACTTAATGGCATATTCATATTTTGACTGTCATGTACTTTAAATTGTCTGTCCCGTCCACTTTATTATCAATATCGTGTTCCAATGATGCCAACAAAAATAAAATAAAAAAGTTAAATTAAAAATAAATTTTATTACAAATCCGCACAGAACCGGAAGCGAGCTTTCAAAAACATTTTTAGTCTTTAGGCAACAGAGAACAATACAACAAAACAACTGCTCGATTCCTTTTTAAAACCAAAAAAACCTTTAAACTATTCTATTACTTTGATCTGATTAATTAATTATTGGAATCTTATTAGATACCTACTTACAAAAAAAGTAAAGTACCTATATAATACAAGTAAAGTTAAGCTGTGCCTGTGAAGCCATATCAACGTTATTAACGACTCCAAGGAATATAATTTCGCCAACTGAAAGCGGCAGGTGTAGGGCTGGTTTCATAATAATTGACAGTTGACTCTATTAGTGCAGACGCGCTTGTTTCAGTTGAAGGTTCATCTGTAGCGTTTTCTGGTGGAAGAGATGCATCTGTCTGCAGACTTACTTCCGTTGTAGTTGAATTATAATCACTAACTGGAACCGTAGCATTGCCGTTAGGATAAGCTGTTTCATTGTGACTGGGGTGACCAGTGGGACGTGGACGAGGCGGGCGCGGCCTCGAGATGCAGTCTACGTTGTCGGGCCAGTCGCACACCTGCAGCTGCGGGTTGAAGTGCAAGCCGGCAGGGCACTTGCGACAAGCGGGGCGCGCGCCCGCGTTGCTGCAGTAGAAGAACAGGCTGCAGTCGTACCCGTGCGGCGCCAGCGTGTCGGTGTCGTTGAGCCGGGCACACGCTCGCCAGCCCTCCACGCGGTCGGCGCAGCCTCGCGGCTTGCGCGGCCGACGGCCTCCTTCGCGCATCCTAAGACACAAAGCAAAATGTCAATTTCTGTTTTGTCTACAAATCAAATATTCTGATTCTGAACAGTATCCAGTTGACGTAAAGGACAAAGAAAGGAATAACATGTGACTGAACTTTTTAGTCTCCTTCCTCTTTGGTGACATAATATGTGTCCAAGTGCGACTGCTGAGAATAAGGTTTAAATAGTTGTATGGTTTTTCCCCAGGAACTGCTCACCAGCACACTGAATGTATGCTCGGTTGGTGGCAACAGGTTTACCTCTCTTACATAGCTGTGACATGTAGCTGTATGTTTTACCATACGTTTACTCAAACCCTCAGCTCTTCACGGAGCTAATCAACCGAAAGTTACCATAACGGCTGTCACAATTCCGACTGTCGAATGTTAATCTTCACAAGATACCTATTATATTATTATAACTAATAGAAAGACACTTCTAATACGAGTATTACAGCATGAAGTTCACTTGTGTTCTCAAACGAACAAATAACAATAAAACGGATCAAAGTCTTACCAAGATGGAGAACCCATAGGGTCAGCTAAGCAGCTGACCAGCAGACAACTCAGTACCAGCAGTTTGAACATGTTGACGATGTAAACAGCACTTTGGCGGTGTCGGTCCAGACTCTCTACTTATTATACGCGTCGAGTGTCGCTGACTCAGTAGCGCACTTGATCTGATAAACACACTTGCGTGAATACTGCGCCATTATCAGCACTCGGGGGGCTTGTTCAGGTCACATCACGTTGGAACACTTGACAAAGACGTCATGACATGCAACGAACAACGCATCTCAGGATATTCCCAGGAAAAACCCAAATTATGTTAGCACCTAGGTGGCTACTTGAGCCTCTCAACAACTCATGCGTTAAGACCATGCCTGAAATTGTAGTATCTCATTAATTACCCAATGTACTGAGCTGAAATTTTACTGATATACAACTGAACTAAACAACTAATAATTGACATAACATTCGGTTCATATATCCAATCCAGTGGCCAAATAACACCGCGTGCATCAAGACCGTGCTCGTAAAGAACTCCATATCATCATAACTTATTAAATACTTACAGGATACTAATGAAACTTCACATACATTTGAAGGCAGTTACAAGCTTTAAAATAACGTTTAAAGTAAGTCTTTAGAGCTCTTATTGAGAGTGCTGGGACCAATTGAAGTGTTTTTCTATTTAATGAAATAACCTTTGAGCTATGTATTATTTTGGTTTTTTATTGCAGAACAAATTTAAACTAATTCCTAAGAAGCCATGTACAGACGTCAGCACATCAAGTTACCCCAATGTGTCAAATTTCTTTGATCGTTTTTCAACTTTATGTCAAACAGAATAAGGTTCATATTCAATTGGGAAAATTTGACTCATTGGAGTAACTTGATGTGCTGGCGTCTGTACAAAATATGATAAGAATCCGCTTAACCATTTCAAAGATCTAGCAAAACCAAAAACGTTACCCCAGCAAAATCTCGAATAACTTCGCAACCGATGAAAGAACAAATCTATACATATAATAAGATATACCTACATATAATAAGACTGTAAAAAAACTGTGTCTGTACATTGAATATATTTAAAAAATAATAATTGAGGGGGGTTTAGAAACAGTAATAGAGCACGAATCCAAAAAAAAAAATCTGTCTGTTTGTCTGTTTGTCTGTTTGTCTGTTTGTCTGTTTGTCTGTTTGTTTGCACACGCTAATCTTCGGAACTACTGGACGGATTTGAATGTTTTTTTTTTTGTTGTATAGATATTAAGTCTGGTCAACACATAGGCTATAATTTATCTTGGAAACTGGAACACCTGATGCAGAACCGCAACAGACCAGCTAAACTATAGGCGATACAAAAATGGTCCGATAGCAAAAATTGTTCCACATGATGAGCATTTTCTGCTGAGAGAATAAATTTGAAGATCCGGAACACCTGATGCAGAACCACAACAGACCAGCTAAACTATAGGAGATACAAAAATGGTCCCATAGCAAAAAATGTTCCACGTGATGAGCATTTTCTGCTGAGAGAATAAATTTGAAGATCCGGAACACCTGATGCAGAACCGCAACAGACCATCTAAACTATAGGAGATACAAAAATGATACCATAGCAAAAATTGTTCCACGTTATGAGCATTTTCTGCTGAGAGAATAAATTTGAAGATCCGGAACACCTGATGTGGAACTTCAAGAGCCCAGCTACTCTATAACATATATTGGAATGACGTCTTAGCAAGAGTTGTTCAGCCTTATGAGCACTCGCTGTTGATGTATAAAAATCGAAGATCTGGAACACCTGTTGTGGAACTCCAAGAGCCCAGCTACACCATAACTCAAATAGGAATGACGTCTTAGCAAAAATTGTTCGGTCTGATAGGCATTTCCTGTTGACTTATAAAAATCGAAGATCAGAAACATTTGGTATAGAAATTAAAACTATCACTAATTTAAGTAGTACTACGCGGTGAAGGCGGGAACAGTTCAGGACTGATTTTCGATGACGATGGTATATCGTTTAAAATTAGACTCTACTGACTAAAACTCCCATTTTTTTTATCGTATGCCTTCGGGCTTATGTTATTTGAGTGTTTAATTTCCTTTTCCATTTATCTTCGTTACACGGTAGCTTACCCAGTAACGCAGGGGAGCAGGCCCTTAGATTTTAATTGATCAGGTATCATCACAATAAAACTATAACCATGCCTGGAAAGAGGTCAAATTTTTCCCAATGTTCCAAAGGTGCTAAATGATTAAAGACCATAAGATCCCAACAATCTACCGAAGAGCGTTAGGAGAGACTTGATGCTGTTCGAGAACATGAGGCTGCAACTTGCTCCGTGGAAACTTCTTGGGATCGCGAAGCACGCCTGCATTCTCAGCGTATTTACGCATCTACATCCAGGTCTCTAGAGACCAGTGTAGAATATGTGCGCGACTGACCGCTGATCGTGAACATCATGCACTGTCTCGCGAGTTGGAGACGTTCGCGGAAAAAGCATGACGCTTGAGTTTTCTTCGTATATACGCATCGACTCTAGAGATAAGTGGGAGAAGGAGATGCGCGACTGACCGCTGATCGTGAACGTCACGCAACATATTATAGGCTATAATTTATTTTGGAAAATGGAACACCTAAAGTGAAAGAGATATAAAAATGGTGCCATTGCTAAAACTATTCCACGTGAAGAGTGTTTTCTGCTGTGAGACTAAATTTGAAGATCTGGAGCACCTGTAGGGGAACTCCAAAGCCCAGAGACAATATAACATATACATAATAGAAATGGCGTCTTAGCAAAAGTTGTTAAGTCTGATGGCATTTCCTGTTGACCAACAAAAATAAAAAATCTGGAACATCTTGAATCGTCTCGCGCATCCCATTGATTTCCCGTCCCCGGGCTTATAGAATTCGACATCAGATGTTTCAGATCTTCGATTTTGACGACCCCGTTGTCGCTGGCTTAAGCAACCGGATCCGCGTACGAAGTCGCGGGCAGAAGCTAGTACAAAATAAGGCACAACATTTACTTCATCTAGACAACTAATTTTATAGCTAGTAATTATTTAAATATTCCCATTAGAAAGAAAAAGGTCTGGCTGGGGTAACGTTACCGCAGCAGGAAATGTTTTTATGCAATAATTAAAAAACTATAAGCGCAACAAATTTAAAAATGTGCGCAACAATTACAGAAGCCGCACAACTAATTATCTATCAGATTCAAATGGTAATTTTCGACATCTGGCTGGGGTAACATTTGTCCGGTCTTTGACCCAAAATTTAATTGGTTACGGATGTATAAAAAATAGTTCATGAATTGTGTGACAAAGAACTACTACTACTAAAAAGAGGTAGCTCTTTATTGTATATAAATAAAATGCCCGTACCTATTTGTCTTTATATATATATATATTTATTGATAAGCCGTAGGTTAGATAAATAAACAGTAAGTTTTTCATCATTAAGGGGAATGCTCCAACCAGCCCGCGAAATTCAAAATGTCTTGCGTTTTTTGCAATTTGCAGGCCAGTGTTAGGTTGTATGTTGATTCTATTACTTACTTATTCTAATTACCTACGAGTACTTTAAGAATTAAAATTAAGGGAATAAAAATAATAATTTCCACATTGTTAAAAGTATAGATAGTCGAGTAGATTGGTTATAGTCTATGGTAGTTAGGGCTACATCCCTATAGACATAGAGAGTGAGACTATGGTTGAATTAAGAACTTGATGTACGGTCTAGTTATGTAGGCTGTTCAATAATTAAAGTATACTTGAAGACCATCTTAAATGTTTTATTTTAAACTAGCTGCCCCGGCAAACTTCGTTGTGCCTTAGAGTCAATTTATTGCTCTTATTATTATTATTTTTATATTAGATATACATACGTTGAATAAGACGACAACAAATAAATCCAAACCAATAATAACTACTACTACTTTTAAATTACAACTTGTATATATAACCTAACCTAACTGACCATACCTATCCTATAGCTAACCCAATTATCTAACCTAACTACCTTAAAATGCATTGATTTAAAAAATACTAAATTCATAATTTTAATCTGAACTATTGCCTCTATGTTACATACAATTTATGCCTATAGTTTTCCCGGTCTACTTTAACTAAAGTCCTAACAGTAAATTTGTTCTATTTGCAAAGAATTATTAAAGTTCGTCTCTGTCATCATTGCTAATTACGTAAATTGATTTCTGAAATATAAGACTTTTACATGCTACATAAAACCTCTTAGTTTAGTAACAAAATAAATTTCAGAACGTAGGTGCGTATTATAAATTGACAACCTTACCTTCTTGGGTTTAGCTTAAGACTTGTCAATTTCAAATTGTCACCTGATAATGAACTGGGAAGTTTGACTCCTGTCATGTCATCCAAGATGGCGCTGCGTTTTTAAAATATGCAAAATTAAATGTATACTTTTCAATATTTCTGAGAGATTTTCTTAATATTTTTTTCCGTAAGAACCATCCTTGGACTTCCACAAACATTTAAAAAAAAGAATTATCGAAATCGGTTCAGCCGTTCACACGTGATGCCGTGACAACGCGAAACGGGTTTCATTTTTATATATATAGATGATGATCAACATCATAACGCACATCAACAAGCTGTTTCATTAATATGGTCACAAGGTGCATTTAATATATTTTTTAATTAGCTCCCAAAACTTTAGAACGCGACTGTACGGACAACAGCTTAGGTATAATACGTCCCATTATAGAAGGTCATCGATATCTATGAATCAGTCGCTTTTTAGTAGTCATTGGAATTCGATCGGATAGCCAGCCGTTGTTTACATATTTTGGTTTTTTGTTTATATTTTAAACGCGCGAATGAATTTATGTAAATGCGAAAGTATCAATGAAAACGGTCAATACAATAATAAAACTTCATTTACTTAAAAGTGCAGTGTTTTAAAGGTTTACAGTATTTATATTTCTCTGAAATAACCTGGATTTATGAAAAATAAATCGTTTAAATTTTGTTCGGTATGGCTCCCGATAGCAAACAGCTGTCGGAAAAATTTGAGTCTTCTTATCGAATTTATGACATCTTCGACATCTTAGACGTTCGATTCGGTACTGAATCTAGTCGAATGGTTGAACTGAATAAGCCAGCTGGAGCACCTGTAGGGGAACTCCAAAGCCCAGAGACAATATAACATATACATAATAGAAATGGCGTCTTAGCAAGAGTTGTTAAGTCTGATGGCATTTCCTGTTGACCAACAAAAATAAAAAATCTGGAACGTCTTGAATCGTTTCGCGCATCCCATTGATTTTCCGTCCCCAGGCTTTTAGAATTCGACATCAGACGTTTCAGATCTTCGATTTTGACGACCCCGTTGTGGCTGGCATAGGCAACAGGATCCGCGTACGAAGTCGCGGGCAAAAGCTAGTTAGTAATAAATCTAGTAGATGATAGTTGCATCACCTCTGACCCCGAACATGACTCAGATGAGTTTGCGGCCTACGTGTTCGGGGTACAATATTTAGAGGAAGATTTACAAGTACTAGAATAAAATATAGAAATTATGTTATAAAATGTAATGTTTTCTTTTTTTATAATTCCTAAACAATGTTGTGAACTCAGGAGTATTTGCCCAATCTGTTATTTTTAGGTAAGTAATCAGTTGCGTGTCGAGAACACGTCCTTGTTCAATTAATTCATTACCCCCCAAGAGGACACCGGTATCCACGCTGTCATTGTCTTTCTATTGTGTCTCTAATTGACACGATTAAAAGTGATTACTTACCGATTTAAAAAAATAATACATAATTAACTTAATTTGTCTAAAAAACAGCTAAGTATCAAGACTAGGTTGGTACGCTATGCGGTTGCCACGGGTTGCCATACGAAGAGCACAGTGGCGCCTCCATTATTTTCTACTCTTTTTTGCCAAGCTGTACAAGCTGAATATGTTCACCATAAATTTTTGAGTAGAGGCACAACATTTTGGTTTACACGTACACATCTGGGATTGAGCCGGTTCCTTGTATTTTGCCGTCAAAATTATGACACCATCATCGTTTTGTCTTTTGGCAAGATTATTCAAAAACGCATGCATGCACAGTTTTGAAACTTTCTATGGTTATTATTAGCGTCAAGAAGGACCGAATACAGTTTTCAGCGAACTTATACCTCGTCTCATTTAAGCGCTGCGATGTTTTTTCGGGTTTTCATAAAACTGCGATAACTTGAAAACTATAAATATTTTCTGAAATCTAATTGGGGCACTAAGGGGCACACATTAAGAGCTACTCGTGTATGTTTATTCTACAGGGGCACATGCAATGGTTTTAGAGATATACGATTCATCAAAACGTTACTCCAGCAGGAAATGCACTATCTCGAAAATCTGAAGGGGCACAGATTTTATTTTTGGGGGCACATTTTGGCACACATATAAGCTCTCTGGCCATGCATAATTATTCTTCTCTCTCCGATCATTCGTTTAGAATTTTCCTGCTAGAAAAACGTTACCCCAGCAGGAATCGTTTTTTCAGTTTTTTTTTTTTCAAAACGACGGGTGGCACACATTTTTTATTAGGGGGCACATTTACAGCAGATAGGGCTCATACTATACGTTCTACTCATATAACTCTAGGAGAGACTTTCTTGCTGGGGTAACGTACACCAGCAAAAAGTGACTTTTCAAGATGGCTGGACGCGTTTTCGATCATCTTAGACTCAGTTGCGTCACAAATTCTGAAATAAGGGTGTTTAGCCGTCACATTAAGTGCCCTATTGACCTAGTTAAATGCGAGCTATTTTGAAAATTTGTCCAGCCAACCTGAGCCACATGAAATGATGGCTGTGAAACATCTGGATCAATGGCCAAACCGAAAATGTTTTAGTTTGTCACTATTCTACGGAACACAACGCCACCCGCGCTCTTGGGTAGCGTTGGTGGCCTCTAAATCGCTGCTTTCGCAGCCGGTTCCGCATATTACCTACATGTTTCCACGCGCGTCGTCAACGGTGCTTATGAATTCCAGCGGTCACTGCCCCCAGCCTCGGCAACCCACTACGAATGGGATTGCACCCATACACCTAACGCTAGTTAGTCCAGGTTTAGTTATAAATCAAAGGCTTTTTGTAATAACGAGTGTGTAATAATGAATGACTTACGAACACTCATCACATGGACAAAAAGTTTTTGCTTTAGTTGACTTCACAGTGCAGAGAAATATACATTTTTGTTTCAGGTAACTACTGCACGCGTAGCATGATCACCGTACAAACGGATATTGTCTACAGAAGAATCGGCAAAGTGACAAATTGTAAGATAATTTATTTTATTTTGAGCACGACAATGTTAAGAATGAAGAAAAGAAATGTGTAGATTCTTCAGTCGACAATATCAGAAAATTGTGTGTGTTCGCGCAGCGGAATGTTGTTGAATTTAAAGATTTTAATTATGCAGATATTTAGTGTATGGCGTCGTATAATTGTGTATGGTATAAAAAAAATTGTGCACGCAGCCATTGTGGAGAAATTCATCAAAAACTGATTCCGCTGGGCGAACGTTGTCCTGGCGGAACTTTTTCTTACATACACAATTACACACAAATACAAACAAATTTTTGGACACATCTCTTTTCTTCTAAAGTTTATGGATTAAAAAAGTTCCGCCAGGACAACGTTCGCCCAGCGGAATCAGTTTTTGGTGAATTTCTCCACAATGGCTGCGTGCACAAATTTTTTTATACCATACACAATTATACGACGCCATACACTAAATATCTGCATAATTAAAATCTTTAAATTCAACAACATTCCGCTGCGCGAACGCACACCAGAAAATTATTTCTTCTGTAATCGGCAGAAATGTTTCTTTTATCTGTCACTTTGTCGATATATCCGTTTCTACGGAGATCATGCTACGCGTGCTGATCATTTAGAACAAAATTTGACGCTTTGACAACAAAATAACTCTGCGTAATATTCAAGACTGATCTACGAATACCTTAGATTAGTGTAAATGAAATTGCGATGGTAGTCTTAGAAAAGGAAATGACAATAAAACTAATCCCAGACAAGTGGCATGGACCTATTTGATGGTTATGTATATTATTTACTAGACAAGAGAAAATATTTTATTACACATGTACTTCTAAAAATATCAATATTTAAATGTTCACTATACACCAGTTGTGCTGGTCGCACGCGAAAGCGGTGCACACAGCGGATGAAACGCTCAGTGACATAAACACAGACAAAAAGTCAATATTTTATTTACACATTTGTTTTATTAGGACATACACAACTCTGTATATCTTCAGTTTGTTCATGACCGATTACTTAGTCTAAAAAATTAATTTCCACCCTAATCAATGGAAGAAACATCTAATTTGTATAAAATACATGATTCTGATTGCTCGATCCTTTACCAAATTAAAGTACAAAACTACTTATCTGCGATGAGATCCAGATCAATAACTGACAATGACAGATGAGGGCGACTCTACTTCACGTTCACACGACACGCGTCTGCGCGCACTCATTCACACGTAACACGTCACAAGACGACTCGCCGGCGTACAGGGACATATAGTTACAAATTTATAAGCTCTGTAATTATATTTACTCATTATTTCTAGTGTTCAGTACGTAAGGTAAAATTTCGAGACATGTAATCGAATCTAATCAATCTGCAATAATACTCAGTGAATCTATAATCCATACTATATTATAATAAATTTACGCTAGAGCCGAACGGACGCGGCTGCATCGCAACTGACAGTATTTTACCCTTAAAAAATCTTCTTAAAATGTTATCAATTACTTCCTTAAATTAATTATGTGGAATGAAATGACGTGCCCCCAGCGCGGCGAGGCGAGAAGCGCAGGGGACACTCATGACCGGTGACTTAACCTGCGGACAACAAGCTACGTTTAACAAAGGCTGGCAACTGATATTAAACTAGCACAAGAACAAAAGTTACAATTCAATTAAAAACGCAAAATCATACATTTTGTTTGTATTTAAAGGCTCGCCCAGATAGCATTCGACGTATGAGATCAGATTTAGCAAGTCGGCTCACCTCACTATTGGACTGAGCGGACTATGGCAGGCACTAATAGGGCTGGTGCCTCTGGTTGGCGCGGCCGCCGCCGCCGCCGCCGCCGCGCTGCTTGCCGCCTTGGTACCCGGCTGTAACGTCACCTGTTTGTAACGCTAAACTCTATTTATTTGGTTTTACATTGTTTTCAAGCTGCTGGGTAAGGAAAAATGTTATTACATTATAACTATTTAATTCACTCTTACATGCAATGATGACGCGACAGTACTTTTGTTACGACTAGTTTAATTAATCAATACATAATATACAAATACGCTAGGATTTTAGATGCAAGACACGTGAGGCGCCTCGGTCGCACGACACCTACACGGGTCTATTTTAAGAAACTTGGAGAGCGGACGAACCTCTAGATAGCCAATCGATATAACTATGTGCCTGTTTCAAGTACCAGATAAGTAAGCACAATCTACCTAATATATTTATTAGAAAGATAATATATGAAAAGTTTTAGAATGTTATGAACAAGTAAGACTGTTATTTGTCAGTATTGCAAGTTACAATTCCGAAGGCCGACTGAAAACTAGACAGCAGTGCCCGCCCATCCGAAATAATAGACTGCAGCGGCACCACTGTTTCATAAAATCGCCTAATGGTGACAGTGCCGCCGGCTTCTGCGGTTCAGCAGCGACGGCGGACGGCATAGCCCTAGTTATGCCGTTTCTTAAGGTATCGAACCAAAATGGTTGTTATGCCTGGACTAATGCTATTGACTCCAAATTTTGAATACTTGCACCATTTGCCGTTCGTATAAACCGACGTCTCAATTTATAGTAATGAGCAAATACCTTTTAAAAATTATAGGCACGAAGCCTCGGTGGACGAGTTAGACTTACTCATTGGCGGTTTTTGGTTTAACAAGTGACGTTCGAATTAAATTGCGGCGGCACTGTCGGCAGCATTATGTCAACCACAAGAGATTTAAAATACTATAGAGCGGGCATGTCAAGGAAATGACATAGAAAAACTTTGATTCATGTCTCAGTAACGCCATCTAGAATAATATAAGAAAAATGGAGCGGTACCTAGCGGACTAAAACTCATATAGACTTGTGTCCAAGCAGGACACAAGTTTCGGATGAAAATCTTGTTCGTGATGTCCGGTCTATAGGTATTGAATGTCTTTGTGTTAACCACAACCTACTCGAAGTCAGCTGTCGCATTTGGAATTACAACAAAGTTAATAATTTCGTTTATTTTTCGCAGGTTTGGATTGAATATTCGACTGTTCTTAGTTAGCAAAAGATAGCGAGTTAAGTGTCATGCGAATGCGAGCCGCCAGCGCAGTCCGGCGCCGGCGTCCCCCGGCGTCCCCCACCGTCCGGCCTCACGACACACAGTCACACTACGCTACAGCGCGCACGCGCGGCCGGCCTGCCCGACCTCCCCGACCAGCCGCACGCGTGAGCTCATCATACTTCCTCCATGCTCTTGCAGATTAAGTCTAATGTCTCTGGTTTCATACTGCTTCAGCAAATCAGATGCGTAACGAATTTGAATTGAATCTCCGACGAGATGACAGTGAGATTTCAGATGGTCAGTCAGTCAGTCTTTAAGGAACAAGCGTCAGACTAGCCTGATAGAAAAGAAATCCCTATTTGCGTCATTTTGATAGCTCAGTGCTTAGCTTTAGCACACTAAAATATCCTAGCCTCGCAAGAGCATGGAGGCAGCGCCGGTGCAGGTACCTTTGGGGCGCGGAGCGGCGCGCGCCACGTACCCGGCCTCGTGCCCGGCGTGCCCGCCGTAGTCTGCCGCAACACAAAACATTAGTGCGCCGCCGCCCCCGCCACCGCTCCGCCCGGCGCGCCGCGCGGCGAGCGGCTGGCCGGAACGGTGGACGTCGCGGAGACTGGTCGACGTACTTCAGTTATTCTACGGTCGACCGCCGGGCGCCCCGCGCGGGGCGGCCGGACGAGATCGTCCCGTCGGAAGGGTAGCTCGTAAATCGTCTCGCGCTACACTAGTGGGCCGGGGGGGAGAGAGGCAGGGCATCAGTTCGTGGCGCCGGCCACTAATAGTCTCATTACCGGAAAGCCGTCCGTAGAAGCGCTCTAGGATTAAAAGATCTACAGAGGATCTGATAAGATGCAAAACCTATAGAATGGGCACCTTTTTAGAGCTATAAGAACCTACGTTCGAAAATAAAGTCTTTAAACGAGACGATTTATGATCTACCTGGGGGTGCAGCACACGAGACTGTCTCGGCGTGGTGCGAGCGTTGTGAGGCGACGCGTACACAACCACACCACGAACCATTCGAACTACTTCCTAGCTAGTTATTTTACTTATTTCTGGGGGGAGAGGGGGGGGGGGGGTTATCTATAATTATCTAACATTACTTATTTTTTTAAAAGTATTATCGGAATGTTTTTATTATTTATAATAACCTTCATAAGTAATTATGGTTCGTAAGACTTATATGTGATGATGCAAGTTATGCATGCTATTAGTAATTATAATAAAATATTTTGAAAGTGTAAAGTATGAAGCGTGTGGTGAGTCAGAAAGGGCAGGGAAGTGGACTAGGGTTACATATGGAAACACATTGAGAATTTTTGTAACAGTGCTTTATTCAAAAGCTTCATCATATCTTTATCACTTTCACAATGTCTCTCCATATTTACCCCATTTCCCAGATGTAGCATGTGGCGAGAGCGTCGAAAGGTAAAATGATTACCAAAAAAGTAAAGAAACTCGAGCAACATTGCTACATATGTCAAAAGTGGTATTACAAACGAACGCTTATAAACATAAGGCAGGTAACATACATATGTACAGAATATAGTTTATACCCGTTGAAACAATGATAAAGAGCGATAGCCGAATGGGCAACTGCACTACGATCTACGCACGAGAGTACGCGAAGCGGCTCCTCGTGGAAATAAACAAAATATGCAACTTAATATGATTTTAGCAAAGTTATGAGATGATTAATCCTAGTTTTTCAAAATTTAGACAGAGCTGCGATTATATTCAGATTATACACTGTCGCCTCGACAACATTCACTACACATTATCTCGATAGAACATTAAATATATAGAAAAATAAATATTTTCCTACACACTAAATTAAATACCTAAGCTTCGCGTGATGTCGATCTCCTCGTAAAATAAACGTTCACTATAATGTAAATAGGCATATCTCGAGGACGGAGTCGCGCCTCGCTCGCAACGCTAACCTAGCGCCTTACTCTACTACGTTCACATCGTATCCTAGGATCAGGTAACATCAGTCGAGGTAATGTGTCGGTGAGCGGGCTAGCGGGGGCTCGCCACTATACTAGTACTGCTTGCCGCGTTTACCGTAATTGGGATATCCGGAGTAATCGTAACCGCCGTAGCCCCCGTAGCCGTCGTATCCGTAGCCGCCGTAGCCGTATCCGTCGTAGCCGCCGCCATAGCCTCCTTGTCCGTAGCCATAGCCGCCGTAGCCCCCGTTGCCCCAGGCGCCCTGGCCGCCGTAGCCGCCGCGCCCGCGCCCGCCGCGCAGGCCGCGCCCTCCGCGCCCCCCGCGCCCGCCCATGCCCCCGGGCCCGTCCGGCTTGGGAGTGGCGCGCTTCACGTCCACCTGCAGAGGGCAACACAATGTTAGCTCTATACATTCACATGTCCTACTAGATCCACCTGGAGCTGCAGCTTTACTGTATCATACTGACCTCCTTGCCGGCGATCGTCTGCTTGGGCGTCTTCAACAGTTCATTGACCACCTGCTCAGATTCAAATGTGATGAAGCAGAATCCCTTCCTCTGGTTCTTGGTTTTATCGAAAGGCATCTCGACTTCAATAATCTGCAAGCGAAATGACGAATTAGTCACGGAAATTGATAAAATCAGAAACTAGTGAATATTCAAATTATTTCAGTGGCCCGGATTACTCTTCAGTAAATGTCAAGAAGAAATTATCTCACCAAATCCGGATTTGTCATCACATATATCATTATTTCTAATTTATACTATTTTAAATAGAGCAAAATGCACTTACAGTTCCAAAATTACTGAAGAAGCTTTTGATCTCATCATCTGATATTTCACTGCTCAGCCCGCCCACAAATATCTTTCCATGTCTTGCCTTTGCTTTCTTAGGATCCACTTTTTTGTTGTTGATTGTGTGCTCTCCGGCAGCCATCACTTTGTCTATGGAATCTGGTGCCTTGAAAACAATGAAGGCAAATCCTCGTGATCGACCGGTATTTGGATCAGTCTTGACATTGATGCTTTCAATCTCGCCATATGCACTGAAGTGGTCACGTAATTCCTCTGTGAATAGTAAAAAGACCAAATTATTGTAATTGTATGTTTAAATGCCTAATAATATAAAAAATATGGAAATTCTCAGAAATGTGGGTATAAGTTATCTTCAATACTTAGTCAGAAGCAGAACTGAATAAAGTCATCATGATAAATATTCTGTTAGCAACATGTAGTTATTGTAACAACATGCTACAGTCAATGATAAGACCAACACCTATTAATAGTACCATGTAGGTACAAATGCAGGAAAAATAACAACCAAACTACACTTACTGTCTGTGGTCTCCCAGCTCAGGCCCCCAACAAAAAGTTTTCTGTGAACATTGTAAAGTAAAAGATCAAAACAGAGAAATAGACAATTTTAGACTGGTGTCTCGATTTAGAAACTGACTTAAAAATTACAATTTATTAATTAACACTATGCAGTACTTGTTTACAGTACTTTACAGCTACTATTTTCTCAAAACAAACTCCAAGCACTGCAGCAAATCAAATTGACAACCTGTAAGTTACAAAAGTAAAGTCTGGAAATTTACATTATCAATCAGGACAACGAAATATGAAACAAGATGTTACAGTCAGAACGCAAGATTTGAAATTGGCAAAGATGATCCAGGCCCAAAGTTAAGTGGCCGATACTAGTCAGTTTGGTCATAGTTTTACTTTAGTGTGAGCCCAGCGGATATATACCATGACGTCCTTCGGCGGCAGCTGCGGCGGCGGCGCAGGCTCACACCTGCAGAGAGACACAGCGTTAGTAGCCCCAAACTGACCAACCGCACCGCGCCGCGAGGGCGACGACCCCTCACCGACGCACTCGGCGCTACCGATTTGAAATCTTGCAACTACCTACGTACGCTTTACCGCTAGCTTAGGAACCGCACAACACCGGCATTCACGAACCACACGTATGCTAACAAAGAAACAAACGAAAAATCAATAACTGAACCGAGCCGGTGTCGGGTGCAAAAGAGACGCGCAATTAAGACGCCATTTTACTTCATGCGGCTCGAAGATAATCTAAATTTTAAATAAGCCTGGAAATGTTCTGAAATAAAAACTAAGACTTCTGTGTCTGAACTTAAATCGTAGAGAATGCACTGTAAAGATGAAAATGTGAAATTTTGAAACGATCCCCGTGATTAAAATAGATTGCAAGCGTTATGCCGATAAGGATAATGGCAGAACGCCGCCATTGTGGCGGGCGCAGTTAGAATCAGCAAAAATTACCACAAGGAATATCCGTGGAAGTCTGAATGATTAAAATATGATTAAGCTAACAATAAAGAAGTTAATAAATGCTTCTAAAGTATAAAACAAATCCAACTTTACCTGTCATCATCGCGTCCAGGGGCTTCGGCACTATTATGTTCTTGAGTATCTCCGCCACCATTTTCTGCATTTCCATTTAGTTGATTATCGGTAACGTCTTGTGCAAAGTTATCGTTATTGGCCATGACTTATGTTTAGGCTAAAATTAATAATAAACTTAAATCTAAGGTCCTCACGCGACCTTTAACTCCGAATGCCAAATGCAGAAGAAAGAAGGGAAATGCGTGATGAGTCGGCGCGAAACACTCGTTATGTTGGCTAACTGAAAACAGACGCGGTTTTTTTTGCAAACAGTTCATCCCCTCCGCACTGAACAACCAATCAGAAGAGAGTAGCGGAAAGAGGTCAATGGCGTCCATCCCGTTAGTGACAAAGACAACTATACCACTGGTGTGAGATAGAAAAGGACAAACAACTTTACAATTCATGAATCGATCGGTAGCCGACTGCCAACATTCAGCCGCCAAAATTGCCGCGTTTTTTTTTTATTGGTTTTAGTAATATGAGGCACGACAAAAATAATGTACAGCTTAGTAAATATATTAATGTAAAACAATATTATAAAGATCAATTTTCACTATGTTTAAACGTCTTTGTTAATTTCAATAACATTATTTTACTCCTATAGTATACAACAGCGCTTTTTTTAACAAAAGATAAAGGTATTTTAATGAGTTATTGAGCTCTAGAAAAGCTATACAGAGCAATGCTTTATGTATATCGCTTATCTTATAGCATTTACCTAAGGCGATATAATATAAACAACTTAAAAAGATTGATACAGAACAAAGAAGATTGATTATGAGCTAAATTAGTTATTTTTCTTTTTGTTGAACTAGCAGTTATCTAAGATAGTATACCTACGCTGAAAGCAAATGAGCGATTTCTTTTTTCTATTACTTAGAGTAATTACGGCTTATACTAATTACGGCAATACCGGTATTTTTTTTTTCGACTTGTCCAATAATTACCTACGTCACAGAGTGCATTTATTCCGCCAGTTTAAGAAAAAAAACTTCTATAAAACAGATAAAACCTTTTTATGGTAGAAGAAACGCTATCTCGTTAAAAATTGCCAGTTAGTTTACAAAACGGTAAGGTTTTAGCGTATTGACTGTCCAGGGGTGTACAGAACGTATTTTAGCGTCATCATTATAATATGGCCCCATTTTTAATTCTATTAGGTTATTCTGACTTGAGAGATTTGTAAGCACTAACATGATAAAACCGTCTAAGATATCTTGGGACAAGCAATTATGTATGGCCTCATAATTATAGTATGTGTCTCATTAGCCTGTCTGACCGTTTTAAATCAGTAATGTGGGAGAGGTACACGAGGAAGAAAAAGAAATGTCCAACAATAGGTAGAAATAAGTCAGAAGAGAATTAACAGTACAGACTAATTTAATGGGAAGTTAGTCTGTACTGTTAATTCTTTTCGACCGTTACGGAGATTAAGAAAACTGTTTCGTTATTGATGCAGAATAGAGTTTAAAATGTTTAAAAACGTGAACTTTAATTATGAAGAATAATAAAATAAACTCGTTGGTAATGGTTTAATTTTATATTTTCCTATCAGCAAACAAACTACAATGGAGGTTTTTTTTACGGACGGCAACACTTCTCCAAAATTGACACCCGTACGGTGAGGTAGGCTTTTTCTGTTTTCAGTCCTTATTTATCGTGAAAATTACGCGAATTTCTTGATAATTTGTTGCCGATTACGCCTCTTTAATGCCTAAATTTTACTGAGGTAAGTGCTATCAGATGTTTATTGATTTAAAAACTACACAACTTTAATATTTTGATTGTCGGCAGACGTATTTCTTTTTAAAGGTTATTGCCCAATATTTTTGTGTTTTAGTAGATAAATGCATGTTACGGTAGTATCTGTGTACAGAATGTATTATTTTGGATATTTCTGCATATTGTAAACACGTTTTGTTACCAACATGATCTAGTGTAACAAAAGAAGCTGATAGTTGAGGTCGGAGTCGCCATGCGTGCTTTGACAATACTATTTCGATATAAATCTTTTTCATGTCACTAGTGTGGGATGATTAGATATAATGGTTGTTTACATATCGTGTGATGCCTGTACGTGCGACACTGTCGACACTCGACTCAGTATCTGTCACTTGTTTATAACAGATCCAGGTTGCTGCAAGTATTTTATTGTTAAGTGGTGTTCAGGTTGCAGTGTATCACAATATCTGGCAATAATGGGTGAAGCTCAGTGATCAGTTTTAGAATGAAATTGTTTTCAATAAGACTTGGTTCAATAATACTTAATGATTTGATTGTTGGTACAGATTAAAAAGAGGGGTGTTATAAGTTTGACTGCTATGTGTGTGTGTGTGTATGTCAGTCTGTCTGTCTGTGACTCCATATCGTTTAAATGGGTGAACCAATTTAGGTGCAGTTTTTTTTATTTGAGAGCAGGCTTTCTTGCGATGGTACTTAGACATAATTCATCAAAATCAGTTCAGCCGTTTCAAGGTTATCAGCTCTTTTGTGTTGTAGCAGGTATGTCGTGTTTGGATTCGTTTTAATCAGTATTTGATTCTTCTAACAATGCACTGATGACAAAGTTCAAGTGTTTTTTTTTAAATAAAAATTGTACCGCTAATAAGTACACACCTACTAGGAAGATTCATTACTTAAGCGGTACCCCAACGCGACATAACTGTGGATAGTGTCTCGTTTGTTGTCACAATTATTCCTATAGAGGATCTATAACTCAATTCAGGTAGTTACAAGCAAGAATTTGACAACCAGTCTGTCAAATGGTGTTATGGTACCCAGTAACTGACTTGTGGAGGTTAAATAGGCAGTTGCTTTATGTTAAGTATTTGTATCTGGCTGCATCCGGTTACACTGACCCCAATTAACACTTTCTATGCCACATAGGTCACCGGTGACCTCGAACAATTGAATTGATATTGTGTCTGGTAGTCTGGCAGTCAAAGTGTTAAATACCTAAGAAAAGTAGGTATCATAAAGCAGAGTAGTGCGAGTGAGTAGCAGTGTTTTTTAATAAATGTTATAGTGTCAAATCGTCGTAGATAGTGCAATACCGCGTAACTGCAATTGTTAAATTGTGTGCGAAGGTGTATATTCGCAGTATTTAACGGAAGGTGTATTTTTTTTTTTCATTTTCATTTTCAACTTTGTCAAATTATTTTGTATGATAGTAAAAAAAAAAAGGATGATTGAAACATAATTCATATGCCAGTTGATTCTTTGATATGGTCTCAATCATACCCTAGAGTATGGGATATCAAAAAAAACACATATGAAAATGAATAATTTTAATTTTATGGCAGGGCAGCGGATAGCAGAGGGCTGTTTTGGCGCACTGTGAACAACAGCGATGGTAATGGAGGCGTCCCCGTCCCCGCAGAGCGTCGGCCGAGAGTTCGTGCGGCAGTACTATACGCTGCTCAACAAGGCGCCCGCCCACCTGCACAGGTAACTGTTTATAATACCCCAGCACTAATATGGCACATCAGGTTTTAGAAATGACCACTGGTAACTAAGATAGACACAAAGCTACTGAACCCAATTAAATAAAAAAACTGGTCTGCCTAAAGGACATACACAGATCTTATTTGTGATATTCTTTTATTGGGTAACAGACTACCATTCTGCAGAGCCTCAGATGTGATTTTCCCTAAATGTAAAGTTGGCTTAAGCTTAAGTTTTGGGAGTTGTAGAATAAAAGGTGCCCTGCCCAAAATTGACATTGTACTACCTTTTTCAATTCATTTGACTGATTTTGGAATAAGTATGTGTGTATCATTACATTAAACGAAAAGCGTTAAATACACAATGAAAGACCTAAGTTCTCCAATAGTATACACATGTAACTCTGCCGGCGAACACTGTTTTTTGTTGTTTCCGGGTATTCAAAAGCAAATTCGGTCTGGCCTGTCATATAAGTACACATGCAAGGAAATATAAGCTTGAAAGGGTTGCCGTTGAAACGTGTATGAAGCAATATGTGCACTAGTATGGCGTTCGGGCAATATATTTACGACCATCGCGTGGCCATGAGTGCATTGGCGGGGAGAAGCGCCACGGATGCACTAGGCTGCCTTTACTATCATCTGTATCTTCAATTAATTCAAAAATGGTCATCTGCTTCACTGCAGCTCCACATTTTAGTAGTGCTGCTTCTGATTAGGTCACAAGTGTTGGATGTGCTTCAGTGCTTGTGCACGATAGCGACATGAGTGGTGTAATCCAATCATGCGTGACAGCCTTTCTTCAACTGTTTTCTGTTTATCTTGAAACATTATGTGTGTATTGCAGTGGCGAGGGGTCTATTTTCTTAAAAGAGAAGCTGACAAAAAAACTCAGTATTCATGTCACTATTTGGTTACTGGGACTGTGCCCGATTAATGGATCCCCCGCCCCCTATTATATGGGACTTTAACAAAATTGGGGAAATGTGGGTGTACTACTGGTACACCTGAGGTGTAACACCTCTGCCTAACTCTTCAAGGATAACAGGCGTGATGTAATGTTTTGTTTTATCAGTAGGGTAGAGTTGGTCTTCCGAACCTTCTAAAGGAAGCCGATACTAATCGAGTTGTATGGTCACTTTGCCACTGGTGTATTGTCTACAATGGTAT
The DNA here is from genome assembly GCA_921972225.1 of Euplexia lucipara. Lineage (NCBI taxonomy): Eukaryota > Metazoa > Arthropoda > Insecta > Lepidoptera > Noctuidae > Euplexia > Euplexia lucipara. The sequence goes on along the minus strand of OV179152.1, from coordinate 571,625 downwards.
TTGTTGCCACTGGTGTATTGTCTACAATGGTATTTGTTGGCCCCTGTCATGTAGGTACCGACTGATGATGTTTCGGACTTTGATTATGACTAATCTCTCATACAAAACTAGTGTTTACTATGATCATAGCTAAAGCTTTTTAAAAGATGCATTTGTAAGTTTCAATTTTATAGTGTTTCATACCCACCTCAAACGGAAAACGTTACACGTTATTACACGGAAAAAATATTTATAAGCATGTAGGTAACTATACTGTTATGTTTAAAATGTCATCTATACATATAATAAGACTGTAAAAAAACTGTGTCTGTACATTGAATATATTTAAAAAAAAATAATTGAGGGGGGTTTAGAAACAGTAATAGAGCACGAATCCAAAAAAATAGTCTGTCTGTTTGTCTGTTTGTTTGTACACGCTAATCTTCGGAACTACTGGACGGATTTGAATGTTTTTTTTTTGTTGTATAGATATTAAGTCTGGGCAACACATAGGCTATAATTTATCTCGGAAACTGAACTGACTGTATAATAACGCCACCATGTCGGTCCGAGTACAGGAACAGAGTTGGAGGGCGATCCCTTTGAAAAGAGGCGTAAGATAGGGAGACGTGATATCTCCGAAACTGTTTACGGCCACTTTGGAGAACGCCTTCAAGCTCCTGGAATGGAAAGGATTCGGCATCAATATTAATGGCGAATACATCACTCACCTCCGACGCCGACGTTTGCCGACGATATTGTAGTCATGGCAGAATCGATGGAAGATCTCAACACGATGCTCGAAGGCCTCAACCGAGTTTCTCAACAGGTGGGTCTTAATCTTTCAACTGTGGTAATGAGAGACACAATAGAAAGACAATGACAGGCGGACACCGGTGTCCTCTCGGGGTTTAATGAATTAAAATAAACATGGACAAGACAAAGGTTATGTGTAATGCCCATGTTGTACCCACCCCAATATCTGTTGAGAGCTCGGTTCTTGAAGTTGTAGACTCGTACGTCTACCTAAGACAAGTAGTCCAGTTAGGTAGGTCCGACTTCAAGAAAGAGTTCAGTCGCCGAATCCAACTCGGCTGGGCAGCGTTTGGAAAATTGCGTAATGTCTTCTCGTCCGACATACCTCAGTGTCTCAAGTCGAAGGTTTTCGACCAGTGTGTGTTGCCAGTGATGACTTATGGCACTGAAACGTGGTCCCTCACTATGAGCCTTATGAGTAAGCTCAAAGTTGCCCAACGAGCTATGGAGAGGGCTATGCTCGGAGTCTCTCTACGAGATCGAATCAGAAATGAGGAGATCCGTAGAAGAACCAAGGTTACCGACATAGCCCAGCGGGTTAGCATTAGATTTGAAGTGGCAGTGGGCAGGGCACATAGCACGGAGGACTGATGACCGATGAGGTCGAATGGTTCTCGAGTGGAGGCCACGTATCAGCAAGCGCAGCGTAGGGCGTCCACCCATAAGGTGGACAGACGACCTCATTAAGGCCGCGGGAACGCGCTGGATGCGAGCCGCTTCCAACCGGTCTTATTGGAGATCTATAGGGGAGGTCTATGTCCAGCAGTGGACTTCCTATGGCTGAAATGATGATGATGATGATGACTAAAATGGCAATCGTACTCCAACAGAGTCAAATGTTAACAGTCAGTTGTAATAATTGTTCGTGAAAATTGAAAAGTAAAATTGCGGAGTTTGTCATACATTGTATATGAAAAACTCCGCAGTTCACTTGTCTTGTATAGTAAGAATGAGTCAGATACCACGTGACATTGTTATCGCTCGGATTCTGTGCTTTGTTTGTTTGTTGTTATTTGCACCGACGCGGGACGCCGCGCCGTGTGAGTGACGCGGGTGACGTACATCTTGTGTTACATATCTACACTACAGTGATAGTCATCGTCGCGCGCCATCATTTGACGAGCACGTTTCAAGCTGTGTTGGGAGGTCTGCTTCCAGTCTGACCAGTTGTAGCCGGATACCAGTATTCCCCCACAATCCAGCTTCTGGGTACCACCAACCAACTAAATGCTCTTAAAAAAGGTGGACAGATTAGGTTAAATTTGACCCAACTTATTCATTCTGGTGGATGTGGATTTCGCATTTTCCCTGCTTATTTCTTCCTCCCTCCCCCTTGAAGGTAGTTTTAGAAAATGTAGTAAGTATTAAAATGTTAATTATTTATTGGGATAAGTAGGTATTCTGGCGAAGATTCAAGTTTATAGATCAAAGTAATTTACAAAATCGGTTTATGACAGGACAGAGTCATGAGGCACTTAAAAAAACATGCAACCAAATTTAGAACCTCTTCAACCAAAACAGACCAAGTGCATATCATACTCCGTACCTCGTTGAACACGTTTTTTAAATAATAATAAATAATAATAAATATTTATTTCACTACTTTTCACACAACTTTTTTTTGCTTGACTATTATGTATTTTTTATTCAATCAAATCAAAAGTCATTTATTCAAATTAGGCTGAGGATCAGCACTTTTTCAACGTCAAAAATGACATAAGACAGTCCCCCTCCCTTTGCAACTTCCTAGTGTTTTTGCTGGGAAGATGAAGTGACGGAACAAACTCCCCAGCAATTATTTATGCACTGAAAATTTCTTGTCTTAACTATGTCGGCTTTAAGGAAAAGCTCAGTAATAGGGTCTGAACTGTTCTGGGACGCACGCAAATTAGTTTCGGACGACTCCATTATATAACTTGGAAGAAGGGGTGTAGTCCACACTCGTAAGGTCATTTTACTTTTGATAGAGTTTTAATAATTAAGTAACCGTGCAAACTATTGCCAAAATCATAGTAACATTCTTTTCACTTTCTTAAGAATAACATACTTACGCACATTATTAAAAATACTTAGGATATTAATGCTATCTATATCTGACGCGCTAAGGTATGCCCATGCAACAGTTTTTTTAAATTTGAAAACCTTTATCTGCTCCTCCACCGATGAAAAGGTATACAATATATTTTTTTCTTCTTATCATCTAAGCTTTGCAACCCAACAGGTGTTTATGACACTTGAGCAAATTCCCATTTAGCATTATGGGCTCCCCTACTATTGTCTTATCGCACCTTTTTATTATGTGACACACGAAAAGCCATTGAAATAATAAAGCATAATATTATTTTGTTATAGATTCTACAATAACTACTCGTCGTTCGTTCACGGAGGACTGGATGCGCCCAACCGCGAGACCTTGCCCGTGGTCGGCCAGAAGCAGATACACAACCGCATACAGCAGCTGAACTTCCGCGACTGCCATGCCAAGATCAGTCAGGTAACATGCACGCAGCCTAGTCCATCCTGTGGAAATCGACTCGACCTCTTCTAAATTAGTAAAACTTGTCAAGTTAGAACACTCAGTAGGATTGTTTGAGTTGAATTTCTTATTCGTGTTTGGTTAATCTATTCTTCTAGATCTGGCTGTTCTGGTCTGGTGGCCTAGTGGTGGCGGCCACGACTTACGAACAGTAAGGCGTGGCTTCGAACCCAAGCAGGCGCATTACTTTGTGTAATTTATTTCATCACCACTGCTTTCAAAAACATTGAAGGAAAACATCGTGAGGAAACCGGCATGTCCTAGAACCAAAAATTCGAAGACATGTGCATGTAGATGTCACATGTCTTAAATGTCTTATGTCTTATGGCCCATACGCAAAATACGCGCTTTGACGTGGAGTTGCGGATACCAGCCCGGTATCTTTATGTAACAAATAAAAAAATAGCATTGGGAAGCCACTCTATCCCCGGGTGACATAGGCTACTTGTTTTACCCGGTATTCCCACGGGAACGCGTGAAACCACGTGACGTCTGCTAAACATAAATAAAATATAATTACATGTGGGCCAGGTGGACGCACAAGCCACGCTGGGCAACGGCGTGGTGGTGCAGGTGACGGGCGAGCTCAGCAACGGCGGGGCGCCCATGCGCCGCTTCACGCAGACCTTCGTGCTGGCCGCGCAGTCGCCCAAGAAGTACTACGTGCACAACGACATCTTCCGTTACCAGGTGACCAACGCACCTCCATTTAATACAAGCATTTTAAGAATCCAGGCGCACTTTTCCAATGTCAAAATTAACTGAAGATATTTTAAAAAGGCCCTCCTCACTTATTAGTTTGTTGTGGTCTTCAAAATATGTAGTGCTGACTATCCATAAATATTATGTGAATGTATCATGTTGTGGAGACTTTGACCTTAAATAACATAATGTAGTATTGTATTACACAGTCAGTCAGTTGTGCACAGTCGTATTAGTAACCATGCCAAGCAATGACGGTGATGTTAACGAATGTGTCGTCACAGGACATAGTGTTCTCTGACGAAGAGGGCGAGGGCTCGGGTCGCTCCGAGGGCGAGGAGGAGGAGGCGGGATCGGGGGGCGCAGGCGTGGGGGGAGTGGGGGGCACGGGCGCGGGGTACTTCCCCGTGCCGCCGCCCGCGTCCGCCTTCCCGGCCGCCGCCTTCCCCGCGCCTCCCGCGCCCCCGCACGCCGCGCCCCCGCACGCCGCGCCCCCGCACGTGGCGGCGCCCCCGCACGCCGCGCCCCCGCACGTGGCGGCGCCCCCGCACGCCGCGCCCCCGCACGTGGCGGCGCCCCCGCACGCCGCGCCCCCGCACGCCGCGCCCCCGCTCGCCGCGCCCCCGCTCGCCGCGCCCCCGCCGCACCTGAACGGCCACCCGCCGCACGCGCCCCTCGCGCCCATCGACGACTCCACCCGACACCTGGTGGCCGCGCTGCAAGGTTACCTCCATTTTTAACACCCGTTTTATTAAGAGGATTGCTCTAAGTTACTGTCAACTAGTCAACTCTTTAACGAATATCAGCAGACATACCATGTCCGAGCTCATACCATTGGTTGACTCAGATTGAAATTGAGAAATGGTAATCAATAAAACTTCTTCATTCTCAAGAAGAGGTGACGTGGTCACAGGCCTTACAGGCACAATTTAGCGTTGACAAGTGGCGCCAGGTTTTAAAGTATAAAATTATAGGTCCAGATGACACTGAAATTAAGGTTCTGATAGCGTCGTAGAAAGCTAGTCAAATGCAAAGGTCTTTTCGAATTAACTTCAACTCGCTCAAAATCAGGGACTACTGGTTTTGACAGTCATATATTATTACAAATTTGTCATGGCATTAGGGGTATTGATTGGTTGACGTTGCTTTAAATATTCATTCTTTCTTTTGTATGTTATTGGATATCAAAGTTTGAATGGAGGATTACAAGAGTAGAAGAAGACCAAAGAAATGATGAATGGATTGTGTGAAAGATGAGGTTAGTAAGGAGGTGGCAATTAGAGATGTGTGGAGGAAAAGATATACAGTGCATTGTGGTGGAAAGTTTCTAGAAAGGCTTGTGACCCAGTAGAAATCCAGTCTTTGTTTTCGGTGTACACTATACTATTAATGTGCAAAATTTTATAATGTTAGATAACAATGAAATAATATGATAATATTGAAAGTATGCTAGTAACATGTTGTGTGATTACAGCGCACAGCTTGAGCGAGTCGGAGCCGGAGCCGGCAGTGTCGCCGCCGGCGGCCACGGGGCCCGCGGGGCCCGGGGCCGCGGGGCTGCAGGGGCCGCCGGGGCCCGCCGCGCCCGAGCCGCTGGCCGCGCCCGAGCCCGAGCCGGAGCCGGAGCCGGAGCGCGAGCCCACTCCGCCGCCACACCCACGTCAGTATACGTGTTGTACACGCGGAAGTCTTCATTTGTTTCATACGTTTTCAAACATGTACATTATTAAACCAAAATACAAATAAATCAATTAAGTTAATCTGTGAATCTACTCGTCTGATTAATAAATATTTCATTCATTGAAAGCTACACTATTGCTGAATATGTTACGAGTTTATCAACATTAAAAAGTTTGTCTTTTTGTTAAAAATCTCTGATAGTATTGATGCAACCTTTTATTCTATAATGTCGCTGAGCTGTAGTAGTAATCATAACGGTATGTAAATATGTAACAGTTCGGTCTGTCAATGATCTTATATTGTGTGGTACAGCGGCGGCCCCCGAGCCCAAGACGTACGCCAACCTGCTGAAGTCGGGCTCGGCCGCGCCCGCGCCCGCGCGCAGCTCGCCGCCCGCCGGCGCGGCCCCCGGGCCCCCGGCCGCGGGCCCCCACGAGTCGCGGCCCCGGCCCCCGCGCGCGCCGCACGCGCTGCACGCGCCGCACGCGCCGCACGCCATGCACGCCGTGCCGCCGCCAGGTAACACTCACTGTATTTTCTTTTTTTTAAGAAGTGTCATTTTTGTAGATGATGATTAATGGAGGAAAAACTAATTCTTGGTCATCAGGCCCTGCAGTCTCCACATAGATAAAAATGCCAATAAATAAACAATACCGAAATAATTATTTGCCATACGCATGCTCGCGATAATGCAACTCACAATATACGAAATACTACGCAAAAAATGTTCGGATCCCACCGAAAAATACATAATTTGGACTTTCTGTCGTTTTTCGAAAAATACTGGACATCATTATATCCGTAGTGTAATTCAATGTTCATCAGTCTTATAACAAATGTATAAATGTAAACAACACACTTGTTTTTACAGCGGAAGGTGGAGCGGCAGGGCCAGGCGGGGCGGGCGGGGCGGGAGGCGCGGGCGGCGGGGGCCGGCGCTACTCGGACGCGCAGCAGCTGTTCCTGGGCAACCTGCCGCACTGCGCCACGGAGGACGAGCTGCGCGCGCTGTTCGGGCGCTTCGGGCCCGTCGCCGAGCTGCGCGTGCACAGCAAGCCGGCCGCGCCCGGCGCGCCGCGCCACCCCAACTACGGGTTCATCACCTACGAGACGTCGCAGGCCGCGCACGACTGCCTGCACGCCGCGGTGAGTGCGCGCCCGCCCGCGCCCCCCGCCCCGCACGCGTCGCACGCCTCTCACCCGCCTTGTGTTGCAGCCGCTGTACTTCCCGGGCGACGGCTCGGACGGCGTCAAGCTCAACGTGGAGGAGAAGAAGACGCGCGGGCGCGAGCCGCCGCGCCGCCGCCCGCTGTCGTCGCACCGCGCCGCCTTCGCGCCGCGCGTGCCCTACCGCCGCTAGGCGCCCGCGCGCCCGCCGCGCCCCCTGCGCCCCCTGCGCCCACTGCGCCCACTGGCGCCCACTGCGACGCGAGCCCGGAGCTCCTACTTGATTTAAGTAGCTAGATAGTAAATTAATAATTTGGCCCCGAGCGTGGCGCTCTTACGTGCCCGACACGTATTATTTTGTACATTTATTTGGTCCGCGCCGGCCCCGACCCGGCCGGCCCCCGCCCGGCCTCCCGGCCCCGCCGGCCCCCGGCCCCGCCCGGCCGCGCTCGAACTCGGTCCAGACGCGTCGCTCGCGCTGTTTCGGTGACGGCGCCGATATTTTCCATTGTATCATTTCACAGCCTACGTAGCTGGGCCGTGGGATCTTCGCTTGATGTGACGATATTTGCTAATCCTCGCACAGATTATGTAAGTCGACGAGCGAGCGACATCCGGCCGGCCGCTCGTCGGCGTCCTATTTGTCTTCACCTATGTAAGATATGCTAAGCTTCTATAATGTGTTCGTTTTTAATTCAATAATAAAATATGAATTTAAGTTAACGATCGCGGTGCGCAGGCGTCCCGTTCGCGTGGCCGAGCTGCTAGATGCAGCGTGGCCCAGTTCAGCGGATGGTCGATGGCGGCCGGCCGGACGTCACCCGGAACGATGAAATAAAAATAAAAATACAACCGAGTGTAAATAGTTGTTAGGTTTATGTAAGGCGGGGCCGGCGTCGCCTACGACACGAAGTAACATTCTAGACTAGCTCCAAAAATATTTCCAGAACTATAAATAACGTATTTTGTATTTAAAAATAAAATGTATGTTATTGTATCGATTCGCTAAAACGATGTTGATGCAGATGTTCTTATGCATTTACTTAGGTCTGTATTGAAGTAATTATGTGACGGTGCCGTGCCGTGTCGTGCCGCGTCGCGCTGCGCCGAGCTGCAAGTGTACGCCCGCACTACTGCGCAGCGGCACCGATAACGATTTGAAACTGTATTATATTCTAATATTATTAATATTAGTTAAAAAGGAAACTAAAAAAATGGCAGTTACTGTATTTTTATTTAGTTTTTCATCGATTTTTTTAACTGTACTACTAATATGTCGTAAGTACATTGTTTTTGTATTGAGTTGTGAAGTATGTGGTGTTACCGCGTGCTGTGCAAAATTTCGTGTACTTATTTATTGTAAATAATATTCGAGAGTCTCGTTACGCTGTAGAAGGACGGACACGAGGACGCCGCCCGCTAGCGCCCGAGACTGCGGCCGCACTGCGGGTACAGTGCCAGCTGCGGCTTTTGCAAGCCTCACTCGACAATCTGTAAAACTATTCAAAAGAAACCCACTCTTGTGGTTATTTCTAAAATGAAATACTTAAAATGGACTGCTAAAATACTCATGGCACGTGTACACCGCGTAGTGTGTCAACTTTGATGACGGATCGTCTTCCTTTTACTTGTAATGTTAAATTCAAAGTCACTGTCGCAAAGCGGCCGGACCTCGGACGTTGGGACCCGTGTCTCCGGCGCTCTCAGTACAGATATCTTATACCAGTAGTGTTGTAATCATTGTTCGTAGACCGCGCTGTACAATTTTTAATACATCGCCTGTCGCCGTGCACACATGGAATAGTCCATGTGTGCACGGCGACATTTCAGCTCACATTCGTCACAGCTTCTGAAAGAATGTGAGCCGAAAAATAGCGCTACGTTGTTTGTTGTGTGGCCGGCTCGACGTCACCGTGCCGCGGGCCGCGAGTGCGCACACGGCTAACATCTTACTACGCGAACAACGAAACGTTTACCATCATGTTACAGCGTTTGCAAGTAAAATTGTTTCCAATCCTGTAAACAAAATTCAGACCCCCAAACCTGTGTAACTAGTAAAAGCTATTGTTGGAATAGATCAGCAGGGGGTCGAGTCTGCTATTGCAATCGTGTCTCAATGACCGGTCAATGATCGATTTTTGACGTATATCGTCAAACTTTTGACACATTTCCCATACAAAAACTGTCAAAGTTGTCAAATATTCGATCAATGACCGGTCATTGAGACGCGATTGCAATAGCAGACTCGAGCCCCTGGTCACGCACCATGTTCAACCAATGAATAACAAACTAGACAGATGGTATCACAGTGCAAGTTAAAGGCGTGACCGTCAGAATGACTGGACCAAGTGAGATATGTCCTTAAGACCATGTGCACTATTTAATACCTATTTGCTACTATTTACTACCTAAAAGTGATATATTTGGTATCTTTGCACAAAGAAATATATCAATGAAATATATCAATGAAATATATCAATGAAATATATCAATGAAATAAAGTGGCCAGCCATCCTGACGTCAGGTTGGCTGGCACTTCCAAGTTCTCGTAGTTTCAGAGTTGTATTAACCGCGTTGTTAATGTTAATATTTACTATCTATTTGCTACCATAACACATATTTTTAAACAAATATAAGAAGCTCCTATCAAAAGTTATGAAGGGTTTAAAGTTAAGTTTAGAGAGTGCCTGAAAAACCATTATAAGCAATGTTACGAAAATAAGACTTGGTGTTATTAATTTACGTGCAGGCTATTTAATGGATTATAATATTTTTTTATTTTTTAGAGGAGCTTTTTAAACTTAAAGTTGTGTAAAAAAATATATGTTAAGGTAGAAAATAGGTAGTAAATATTAACATTAACAACGCGGTTAATACAACTCTAAAACTACGAGAACTTGGAAGTGGCCAGCCAACCTGACATCAGGATAGCTGGCCACTTTATTTCATTGATATATTTCTTTGTGCAAAGGTACCAAATATATCACTTTGGGTAGTAAATAGTAGCAAATAGGTATTAAATAGTGCACATGGTCGGACATTTATTTTCTCACTTGGTCCAGTCATTCTGATGGTCATGTTAAAGGCTTATTCGCACACAACAGTGCCGGCACAGTGCTTACACGTGCCGGTCAGTAACGTACCCATCAGTGTAAGTGAAAAATGATATTTTATCATACATTTTGTACGACGCTATCCGTCGTACTCGTCAGTGAGACTCCACTGAACGCCTCTATCACTGACTTCTACGGATAGCGTCGTACAAAATATATGTTACGATATCATATTTCACTGACACATCAATACGTTACTGATCGGCACGTGTCGTTTGTGTGCGTATAGGTCTGGCGCAATGCACACCGAATCTCAAACATACAGCAGCACCATGCGCCTTATCCGAACAGCAACGATCAAAGCAAGGTTTCGACAGTAACGAAATTCAAGTCAATATTAAGCGACTACAATGTTTAATTCCAAGTTCTGTCGATTATCGGGTCACTGCCTCTCGGCAAGTCCCTACTAGTCGGGAGTCCTGAAATATATAGGTGTACGTACCTACAACACAGCCGTAAATATAATTCATTTTCGGAACGTTACACTAGTGATTTCTGTCTGCGCTGCCTATGTTCGGTTCAGTGTGCGGTGCGTCCAGCACTTGTAAAATTAATTACCTAGTCGTATTTTAAACGGGGTCTAAAATTTGTCTGGTTCAGTGTTGTTCAGTAAAGTAATGTATCATGCGCAGCGCCGTGCAGGCGGCGTGCCCGCGCCGCCGCGCGCTGCCCTCTCTAATAGAGATGTACTTTTTGTAACACGCAGAGTCTTTTATTTTTATTCCCCTGTTCTATCCATTTCTTCTCGATTCCGAATCCTACCTTTTACATTTATATTATACTTCATGTTAATGACTACACTCTTACTTATAGCACTTACCTACTATACCTTCAAACTCGTCAGGTGTGTGTTGTTAAGTCAGTTGCAATCACTATAACTTAGCATTATTGCAAATTGTCTCAGCCATTCAGGTCCCAAAGCAAACAACTAAATTATCCAATTTGGTGCAATATTTGAATAATAAATAGATGGATTATCAACCAACGTTTAGTAGATTTACCACATTTAATAACAAAAAATTATTAAAATACGAGTACAATACAATGCTGCTGATTGCTGATTCGTCACGCTCCCGCCAAAAAGTATTGTCTGAGCGCGTCTTACGACGTCATAATTATACTTATTCAAATTCAAGCAGGCAAAGGTCTAAAATTCTGCCTATATATCTCATAACTATGTTTGGAGAACTGATAAAGCACTTTAAAATGCATAGTATACACAAGTTCTGTCAGTAGTCCAGGCAAAGAGATTTAAAATACTATAGAGACTATAGAGCGGGCATGTCAAGGAAATGTCATAGAAAAACTTTGATCCCGTGTCTCAGTAACGCCATCTAGAATTATATATGAATATTGGAGCGGCAGCAGAGCGTACTACAAAAAACTCATAGACTTGTATACACTTTTTCGGACGAAAATGTTGTTCGTGATGTCCGGTCTATAGGTATTGAATGTCTTTGAGTCCAGGCATATGCGCCAGCCCGCACAATTCAATTTTTCTTGTGATTTTAAGTATGATTCGCGACCGTAGAACTAGAAACATTCAAATCATAAGACAACCCTTTATTTATAATCCAATTGAATGTTATTTCAGAAATAGTCATTCAATGGGATTGAATGAATGTGTTTCGGTTGCAAATCATATTTTGTCAACATATAGCCTGACACTAAACGGGGAGTTGTAAAAAAACGCAGGAAAATTGCCTTGTTAACAGTTCTATACCTACTATACTTACCTGTCTTTTATCTCAGCATGAGGCGCCATCGGCTACAAAGCTTACCTAAGTACCTAAAACTAACTTTGGTGTTAAGTAGTAGGTAGGTATGTTATGGGCTTATTATTACACTTGTATTATTAGTACCTACCTATATCTATATGAATATTGGAGCGGCAGCGGAGCGTGGGCTACTGAAAAAAACTCATAAACTTGTATCCAAGCAGGACACAAGTTTCGGACGAAAATTTTTATCGTGATGTCCGGTCTATAGATAGGTATATTGAATGTCTTTGATATTAACGATGTCGACTTTACAGTCAAAAAAATACAAAAATAAAAATAGTAGATTTTACACGAGGGTCGAAAGGAATGTCTTTCACAACACAAGTTAAGCACTCTACTTTTCATTTCGAATTATTAGGAAAGTATAAATAGGTACCTACCTAGTCTATTTTTGAAAATATTTCTTATCTGCTCGCCACTTCTTAAGGTCATAGTTGTATGTATTCAGGCTTTCCTTTGAATTTTCTGGCAAAAGATTTTCGATAACTATATTTGCCTAGTCTTTAACAGAATCTGGGATCAACATTTCAGAATCACTTGAGCTCATTTTTAAGCTTTTATTAGCCCGCCAAATTATAAATAGTCTATTTAAAAAAATGGAACACACCGCGTCATGGCCGCGGGCGGATCCGCTTAGTTTTTTTTTAATTTACACTGGCTGTATATACACTCACAAGACGCAGCATTTTTTTTCTTAATCATGTTGGATTTTTTGCAGCCGACTGCCAAACCTTAAGTTCTATTTTTTAAATTTATTCCCACCCTAGAGAGGGAAGCAATTGCTAGTCTTTCCCGCCCTAAAGTGGGAAGTAGCATCTTCCACCCGCTACTCGGATCAAAGAAACACTACTTTCCGAGTATGAGAAATGAAAACTTATTTATTTTACTCTTTCTAAAAATAATGTCCTATGCTAATTTCACAATTGAAGGCTCTAAGACTAAAGAAGGCGTACCTTCTTGCGACTGTGATTACCTACTTAGACGATGCGCAGGTGCCTGAGACAGAGGTCTTTAAGTAATGGCGGGCCTGCGTTTGCTGAATAGTTCCGGACAATCAATTAGGTACTATTAGGTTATCTAGTGTTGAATCCAGCCGGGTTTCCCCGGATTTGTCCTAGTTTAGATGGTGTCCAGGCTAGTTTTAAATTGTAGTACCTAGGTACGGGTTTAAAAACCGGTTTGCTAGATTCATCATTCGCACTTCCATTGTCAGTGAGTCACAAGACGGTTATGAATATAATGACCTGTTGACAGGTCCAGAAAAAAATATCCTAATGAGCCGTAGTTTTTGAGATATAATATGGTCAAGTTGAGAAGACTCCAGATCGGTCACCTATTATAAACCCTTATATCTTTTGAACCAGTGACCGACATATTTTGATATTCGGCAACAATCGACATATTAGCGACTAGGTATTACATGCCAAACCAGTGTCAGTGACACGATAAAACATGGGAACTAAGAAAAGCCGACGAAATAGTACCCGGAAGGGGACGATGTTCTTTCCATCCTGTACACTGTCGCCTACAAAATTAAATAAGTAGTTACCAAGTAATAAAAAGTCCTCTTGCATAGCGAGTGAGTACATGTGGACAACGAGACAGAGAGGACAAGCGGAGAAATGTCATAGAAAAACTGTGATCCCATATGTCAGTAACGCCATCTCGCATAATATAGCAATATTGGAGCGGAAGCGGAGCGTACTAAACTAGTGTTAACGACTGGCAACTCGAAGTAGTAGGCATCTAAAGGACATGACGTGTCAAGGCGCGCGGGTAAATGGGTTTGGCGCGCAACAGTTTTACCACAGTTTTACTGTGGGATTATAATTTAACTAATAGAAAGAAATGCTCTGTATACAATATAATTAATTCCATTAATTACCAACACAATTAAATAGATGACACATTTGGTTTATTGGAACTTACTACTAACAATGGATTGTATTTTGACTGAAAATTATAAAAGGTTGTAAAAAATTTAATTAGAACAGTGTTGTTGATGGTTGTTCTGTGAAAATAGTTTTTGGGGATATTGAACTGTAATATTATAAAAGTAGTGACCGTGTTCAAGTGTTTTATTACGCTAATACTAGACTCATAGACTTGTGTCCACTATCTATCGGATGAAATTTTTGGTCGTGATATCCCGTCTATAGTAAGTAGGTAGGTATATTGAATATTTTTGAATGTAGATAATAGGTATATATATCACCAAACAAACATTTGTTTTAAAAGAAATAAAGTTTGCCCCGCAGTTTTTGACTTCTAGGTTACAGAATAAACCATCCGGTTTGAGTTATTAAAATCGAGGTCGAATAACAAGCTTCCTACTAAATCTGGAGTATTCTAGTGACCTCTTTACTTAAAAATAAGTTTCAACGAAGTTTCATTTAGAAGGCGCGGTCCATTAATATAATATAGAGTAAGCCAGACGTACCCACATAGGTATACCTAAGTTCATAAGCACTTAACTTTTTTATGTTGGTTGCAAGGTGGCCGTCTCAGCATATTTATATTGTGAGCGAATGGACGATATTAGTTCATAAGTCTATTACTTATAGACATAAATCACTATAAAACTTTCTTATTTTTAAAAGATTCTGTAGCAATTTCTTGTGCTAAGTGACTGTGACAATCAAGGCCCTGATTACGCTTGCATCTGGCTGGTATTCCGCAGTTAACACTACTAGTAATAATGATATACTATAAGAACCTAAGTCTAAGCAGGTGTAGCGACGTCTATCCTGCCACATCTAGGAGCTGACACAACAGACATCCTACTCAAGATTGAATGTAGGTATACAAGAGTTCCCGACAACAACCGTTAGGCAGTAGTAGCCCTGGTAGCCCATAAGCCCACCAGACACAACACCCGTCTGCGAGGAGGAGGCTCCCTTTGAATAGGGAATAAGGAACTATACACCCGTTTCTCATACCTTTAAACTGGGAATGTTAGATGTTGTATGGCCAGCAAAAAGAAATGATTATTATAAAACACTACACCTATTGAAAAACTATAGACTGGCCTGTTGGTCTAGTAGTTAGTGACCCTGACTGCTATGCCGGAGGTCGTGGGTTCGATTCCCTCCCAGGACAAATGTTTGTGTGATGAGCACGATGTTTAGTACCCATAACACAAGCTCTCAAGCTTAACTTGGGACTAACTAGCGTTATGTGTAAAGTTGTGGAATATGTATATGTATGTATGTATAGGTATCAAGTTTTTGACAAGTTAACTAATAGGTTAGGTTAGATATGTCCTAATTATTACTTGACGTGCTGAAAACCTAAGAATAGAGAATCGCGAATAGAGATAAATCCTGTTTCAATTAGATGATCATGCTGTGATAGTACCTATAGGCTATTCTTAACCTACTTTCATCCCTAGCGAAGTTCCGCTGATTTTGGTAGTATTGTGAACGCTTTATCTCACGTTGTATGGAGTGGGTCTTCTGAAGTATAGCTCCTGTGCGGAAGCGCGGGCGTTCTGGATGCGCTGGCGCAGGCTCGCCGCGCCAGTCGGTAGCGCGGTCTCACCCCGTGGAGGACGCTTGCTGGCATACAGACACATACGGTGAGTTGAATAAACATATTTATTACTTTTTTATATTTTGTTACTCAACAGTCAACCGAATCATGAATCAGAATACCTTCTGGTACAGATCATGTTGCGGATTTCTGGAATTGGAAGGATAAATACAGTTAGCTTCACCGGTACCTAAATAAGTGTATATTTTTGAGGTTCTGTTGACAAGCTTAGTTTGCATTTCTACAATTGTGATGTGGCTAGAAAATTGTTACCTACGCCTGTAGGTATAGTAAAATTGTTTAGGTAGGTACAGTTTAATTACTTTTCTGCAAATAACCTACGCTACAGGATCCCAGTTCAGTCAAGGTTAGGACTCCCGACACGAGGACACTCCTCATTTATTGCGGCTAACTTTTTGCGAATCACAAACTGGTTTAGCGCGTCCTAAAGTCCTATATATACCTGGTGTCCGTAGGCCCTGGTCCTGGTTGGGCCCCTACGTTCCATAGTTGTACGATATTTTTAAATAAAAATATAAAAAATGTGAATACTTTTTTATACACTTTTTTAACTAAATCTGTAACAAACTAATAGAATAACTTTTACAGAACAGGTCTATTCTGTAATAAAATAATCCTCCCGCGTGAAGTTAGCTGAATAGTGCGTGAAGTGAACTGCCAATCCCTAGCATTAACCTTTGGGATTAAAACTCACTTCGCTTTCACTGTACCTAAATTTTCACGGTGGATTTTTACAGAATAGCACTACCTACTGTAAGTACGGATATACCTACTTAGGAAGATGTAGGTATACCTATTCTTAGTCGGAGATGTGGCTCAAGTTACAACAAGATCTAGAAGCGTCGTTAGGTACTGCTTCACTGCATCCTAATGTCCAAAATTCAAATGAAAATTAACATTACTGAGGAATATCCTAGCTAGCTAAATGCGCAGATTGTACTTAGGTTTAAACTCGGAGGGGCGATTCCCGTACTTTTAAGAAAATTCCAATCCTAATCTCAGTTTCAATCTAAAAAAAAGACGTCTCAATTCCCTACGTTTTTGACATTAAATATCGTTAAGATAAGATTGCAACTACTTAGACAGTTAGATTTTTAACGTATTTAATTACCCGCGCCTATAAGCCTTGATGACGTGTGCCTTCGTAATATATAGCAGTGAGCACGTGCGCTGTTACTTCTCAGTATGAGAAGATTCCTGCCCAACGGTAGGACAGTTGCCAGTTAATTAGGTATTTATTTTATTTATCAATCTCTCAATCACCGTAAAGGCCTTTTTATTAGAATCTACAACCTACCAACTAATTAGAACTGAGCGAAAAATAGTTTTTGCGGCGTGGTACATCAATGTAACCCACGGTATTGACAGGATTGTCGATCGTTACGAGCTGAACGTAGGTATTAATGATTCGGCGTCATCAATATCAGCCTACAGTAGTCCACTGCTGGACATAGGCCTCCCCTAATGAGCGCCACAGCGCTTTGTCTTCAGCTTGGCGCATCCAGAATTCTGGATTCGGCATAGGTATATACTTACTTATTTATATAACTTAATTACTTACTTATACGAATTCGCTTAGCGGAATCGGTTACAGTCTCTCGTTACGTGGTGCGGGACTGGCCTGTTGGTCTATTGGTTAGTGACCCTGACTGCTTTGTCGGAAGTCGTGGGTTCGATTCCCACCCAGGACAAATGTTTGTGTGATGAACTCGACCATTTGTTCTGTGTCTGAGTGTAATTTATTTAAAAATATACAAGCATGTTTATCAGTTATCTGGTACTCATAGCATATGCTTTACCTACTTAGTTTGGGGCTAGATGCATGGCGTTGTGTGAAAGTTAAGGCCTAATTCAGGTACTTAGTTAATTTTTACCACGGATATCTATGATTTTACCATAACAAATGCGGTGGTTGTCAGTAACACAACCTGGCGCTTGTTAAACAATAACAAGTAGCGAAAACATGTCGCAAGTGTGTGACAAGTCGGAATTCGTTATTATTGTTGTCAGACGAAGGAATGCTATGCACAACAAACAGTACAATGCGGTATTGATAAGGATCCATTATTTTTCTTAAATAATGACGTTGCTCCCTATAGTTGGAATTTCTCCTATCGTAGATGCGTTTAAACTCTCATACACAAGACGAGACGACTGACCAGGAATAACAACTTTGAGGCCATACAAATAACGTACCTAATTGTTAACCGCTCCACAGCGGCAACCATTTCCTTTGGTGTCGTATGTTGGTACCTACCATACCTACAGTAGGCCGCACGTCTTTGGTAACAAAACCTACCCTCGAAGGCTAGGGCAGTTAGCCTCAAACGTGCGATGTTGACTATACCTATATGTATACTTGATTCATTCAGTTTTCTAATGAAAATTGAATGAATCAAGTATATTTATAAGTTACGCCAACCGTGCCGTCACGTGTGTGTGACGGCACGGTTGGCGTAGTGACTGAGCGATTGGCTGGCGCTTCGTGTCGCAGGTTCGGTTCACGCTCGGAACAAATGTTTTTTGTCCGGATCTGGTTGTATTGTGTCATGTGAGTTTAAATATTTGTAAACGCACCCATAACACAGGAGATTTTTTTAGTGTTAGGACACGTACCTAATTTAATTTACAAACATGCATAAACTGACGCCGTAGTCCTATGAGGATGGGCAGAAACTACAGAGCGGTATTATGCTACGATTAGTACATTCTTCTTTTACTTTTGTTTACATTCATGCATGTTGTACACGAATGCAACAGTTTAATATAACCAAATAAAACTACATTTGTCACGAGTATACAATGTATTCCGTGATTCACTACACATTTTACGTAGAAAAATAAAAGCTAAATTCATTAATCTTTAAAACGCCATCTGTCGAGCTTCGAGGAAGCTCTCGTTCAAATACTGACTTTTTTTTGTAATGCAATCACACACACTATGTTGGCCGAAAGTAGGAGTTTGATATAGGTCAAAAATTATTCGTTACTTTATTGAAGGGGATAATCAAATAGAACACTGAGTGCCAGTAATAAGAGACACAAAAAGTGTTGTTTTGAAATGGTTATCGCGAGGGTCAGCGCCGCTATCAGCGGACACCGCCGCGCTGCTTCCGTCCCCAGCTCGCGAAACCCGCCGACGCAGAAACGCGCTCTGACCCACTTTGTACTTATTACACATTTAATAATCACAAGTTTTGCAACGATAACTTATTTGAACAAAGGATTAAATACATATAACACATAACATCACGTCTGGATCTATCTATACTAATATTATAAAGAGGTAAAATTTGTAAGTTTGTAAATTTGTATGTAGGGGGTAATCTCTGGAACTCATAATCCAATTCTAAAAAAAAAATTACTGACAGAAAGCTACATTATTCCTGAGTGCTATAGGCTATAAATTGTTTCTATAACATGTATATTAACCGAACTATCAAAACTTTTGTCTAGCAAGTCGGAAAAAAATACCTCATAAAACAGAATTATTTGCGTGCGCTGCCTAAACAGTTGCTCAAAATTAAAAACAATGTATAGCTACCTGGTTTGTCTTAATTATTCCTAAAAAAAGTCCGCGATACCATATCTCTATCTTTTATATTTTATCTTTTATACTTCTTTTATTGCATTAAAATTTTTTTTTCGGATACTCACGTTTGGTTGATTATTTGAGCAACAAAATATTAATTCTTATGACAATAAATTATTTCAGTATCGCAAGAACATCAAACAGATAATATTTGCCATTTACAGTATATCAATTGGTCATACAGTTTCGGAGATAATATAAAATTACTAAAACGCAAAATGCCCCTAGCATAACTTTCATTGTGCAGACGTTTTACCCTTATAATCTAACATCTATCTATACTTATAATAAATCTGTAGAAGTAAAATTTCTGTACATTGAAAATATCAAAAAAATAAATAGCAGGGGATGTTACTAGACCGACACCGAACCCAAAAATATGATTAAAAAATTTTTGTCTGTCTGTCTGTCTGTCTGTTTGTTCAGGTATCACGCAAAAACTACCGGTTCGATTACGATGACACTTGGTATACTTATTCTTTTATATCCTGGGCACCACACTGGGTACTTTTTATCACAGAAAACTATATACAATAGAAAACAGACTTAATTTTGCGGTTCGATCTCTAGACCCGACTACTGTAACAACCGCAAATAAAAAGTTTGTCTTAGGTTACGTCACCCGCAGTGGGGTTCACCAAGGGGCGCTGCACACGGCTAAGATAGTATAATATTTTATCTTAAGATACAATATCGCTCGCCATACAATTCAATGGACTATCACACACTACGAAGATAATTATGTACATTGAATATATATTCAAAATTAATATTGGAGGATGATTGGTGATCGATACTGATGCCAAAAATGCAATCACTAAATGTTTGTCTGTCTGTCTGTCTGTCTGTATGTGCACGCATAATTCAAAAACTATTATAGGGATTTTAACCAAACTTGGTACTGTTGTAATCAATACGCCTAGGCAGGTTGATCTTAGTCTCAGTTGTTTTACACATGATCAGTTGTACGGCACTCTTTCCCGGGTCAGTAGTTCCAGAAATCTTTATGCATACATACCGGAAGGATCAACTTTGAAAGTAGTCTATCCGGAAGTATTATGCTAAAATTATTACGTTTATATATCAACGCTCAGCCCAAACCACTGGTATTAGAGACATGTAACTTAAAGGGGTGTTCTTAGTGATGTAGGTAAGTATCCACTAAAAAACGATTTTTGAAAATTCAACAAATACGATAGTGGGAAAACATAGGGGACGGAAGTTCGACATCCACGCGGGCAAAGCCGCGGGCGAAAGCTAGTATTTATATAAAAATGAATCCTTATTTTCCTTGGTCACGCACGAACGGCCGGACCAATTTCGCTAATTCTTTCGTTTTTCGTTTTTCGTTCTCCTGACAATAATAAGCACGCTTTTCGTTGTGCTTGTTATTGTCAGGAGAAGGATCTCGTGAAAGAAACAAATAAGAAAGTTGATAGAAATTTTAAGAAAACTTGAAGACAATTAAACATTTTAAAAATCCAGCGCCATCTTTGATGCCATGACAGGTGACAAATGTCTTCCTGGTCCATTTTTAAGCCTCGTCCCCACTAGGAACATTTGTCGAGCGACATGTGTCCCCTGTGACATCGGGCGATGTCGGGCGACGTCGGACGACATCGCCGCGACATTGTTGAAACTGTTCCTTGTCGCACAGTCGATGAAGAGTAGAGGTTCGACTGAACTGATGTGGACGGAGACAAGACATCGGGTGACGCGGGGCACTGTAGGGCGACATCGCCTGATGTCTCCGGGGACACGTGTCGCTCGACAAATGTTCCTAGTGGGGACGAGTCTTTACACGACAAAAAAAACACTAACAGGAGTAAAATAACTGTAGTTTCGGAAGTCAGTGTCCTATATGAATCCCAAACTAGAGTTATTTTACACCTGTTAGTGTTTTTTAGGAAGACGGTTGATTTTTTGTAAAAAAAAAATGTTTTGCAATTTTTAGTTTCTTTGTATGTAAAGAAAATCTTTCAAAACTTGAAAGAATTATTGAAATTGAAATCGGTTAGCAGTTGCTAAAATGGACAGGCGTAATGTTATGTTATGGAAATACATAAACCATGCACAGACATATTATGTGACTAGCAATCGCGAGTAATTTGTTAAGTTTAATTACTTACCCACTCTAAGCTAAATGGGTAAAGAGCTTTGCTGAAATTCAGCATATTTTCTGCTGGGGAGTTTGTTCCGCCACTTCTTCCCAGCAAAAACACTAGGAAGTGATGAAGGGCGGGCGTTTTCGGGGACTGTCTTATGTCATTTTTGACGCTCAAAAAATGCTAATTAGTTTAATTTGAATAAATGACTTCTGCTATTGATTTCGATTAACTAAACCTTAGTTTAGTGAATTTCAGTAAAGCTCTTCACCAAATCTTTATCCTTCTTTTCTTTCTCTTTAC
The DNA here is from genome assembly GCA_921972225.1 of Euplexia lucipara. Classification (NCBI taxonomy): domain Eukaryota; kingdom Metazoa; phylum Arthropoda; class Insecta; order Lepidoptera; family Noctuidae; genus Euplexia; species Euplexia lucipara. Next base: position 550,299 of record OV179152.1, on the reverse strand, counting down.
CTTCTTTTTTAAAATTAAAACGTTACATCGATCAAACTGAACATTGATTCTAAAAGCGCCCTTATATACAAACGCGGATCCACTGTGAGCATGCCTACAACCCTAATTGAGGTCAAAAAAAACAAGATAATGATCGTGCTCATCACACAAAATTTTGTCTTGTGTGGTGGGAATCAACTTCAACTTCAACTTCAACTTCATATCTTTTTTGTGGAATCGAACCCGACGACCTCCGGCCACTAGACACTAGACACTAGATCAACAGGCCAGTCAAAGTGGTACTTGATGTATGAATGATATACCAATCGAAATAATTTATTACTTCCCACACCTATTACTTCAAATACTACTACCTCATCTAGTATTGCATGTAACATAGAGACACGCAGCGCAGTACTTCGGTTTAAAATTATGTATTTTTTATTTTTCAAAATCAATGCATTTAAGTTAGGTAGTTAGGTTAGGTAGTTAGGTTAGCTATAGAATAGGTATGGTAAGTTAGGTTTGGTTATATGTATATATGTATAGTTGCGGAAGTATCTTCTATTCCCGTGACCTCCGGCGCAGCTGTCAGATGGAACACAGGGGTGGTTTTTAGTCAGTAAGAGTCTGATAGGGATTTCCCACCCCGCACCAAAAAATAAGTTTATTTGTATTTTTATGGATATTGTCATTCTAATTCTGGATCCCCTTCTTCCTAGATACAGAGGTAATAATATAATGGTACCTATCCTTTATAAAGGCTACATTGGTAGACATGCGTCAAACCCAAACATTACATTCGGTAAACGGATTAATCCAAAAGCCCATTAAACTTAACTTATCTACTTAGTCAAACAGTAAACACCTGGGATCGCGCTTTTTAATCAATAGCACAACTTGGCCTGTCGTTGTCCCTGCAGAGTGCAACTCTACTGGACACTGCGCTCTAAGTAGATTATAAACTTTATATAAGCTTTGTGAAGTGTTGCTGTTGAATGTTTATCATATTCGCCAGATAATTTCTGTGTCATGAAAACAAAACAGATAGTTTTTGTTTAGAAGGGAAGGGAGTCTATTCGGGTTATAGTTACTACCACGTAGTCGTAAACCGCGCCCGTGCCGGTCTCCGCTCCCGAGCGACACACTTCGACGCAAGGTTGAAAGTTATCGCGGCAGATAATGCGGGTTCAAAAATAATGATGACACTTCAGTCTTAATTAAAAACGGTTATTAAAAACTCACGAATTGGGTCTTTATAGATTAAATGTTTTTTTTTTATATTTAATATCCAACGACCAAATGGCCTAATTTTATCTGTTTCAATCTGTCAGTTTTGTAAACGTATGTTTGTAAACTTAGGTACCTATGTAAGCTTATCTCTTTATCACGAAACTTCTATACTTAGGTACCCGTTCGTGTCGTTTAAATGCAGTTTACCTACTTACCATTCGCAGAAGATTCTGAACAGATACACAGCAACGATCCCATTTTTCGACATGGATATAAATCTATTAATGACTGCACATAACCCTATACCAAGACTGTGATTGTAAAGAGTTATAGTGTATGTCGGTACCTACTTGAACTCCTCTATGTGTGCACATCTGTGCGGCTGCTATACTCATCAATGAAACAGTACCACGACTGCAAAAAACGACTTCGCGCCATTCATCCTCCTTCCTGTGTCAGCTTGCTAATCTGTGGATCGTTTCAATGTCTATGGTAATAGACACGTGCTTTATGGGACGCTCTGTGGATATAAAACGGCCCTGTGTACCTACAGCTTTTTCATTGATGCATCACACATTCACGTGTATGCTTCGCTAATGATAATGGGGCATTGGAAGAAGTCGATTTGATAGGTTTAGTCTTTGATTGTACCCAGTAGACTATCTAAGTTTGTAAAACAGCGATTATTTTTCACAAGAATTATGTTCTAGATGTAAAAAGTAAACTCAAACTCAAACTCAAACTGTTTATTGCATTCATGTGATCTACTCACATGAATGCAAAAAACAGTTTGAGTTACTTAAGTACTTATCAGAAACTCTAAATTGATAGGTAGTTAGTTCAGGTAGAACATATTGTGCATCCCTAACGTTCGCTCCCTGCGGGCTGTCGGCGGCGTGGCAACTTATGAGTTATGACGCGTGCCCCGAATTTAGGTCAATGGAAACTAATAGGCGCTGAGATTCAGTCGCACCGCTCGCTGTACCCGTTCTAGAAATCTGGCTGTATTCACCATGGCCTGCAATTGAAAACCACTGCCTGACAGTTGCAAACTTGCAACATAGGTATCATGTTATAAAATTAATGCATCCTATGCTATTCAACAGCTAAGATAGAATGACTACCTAAAGTAGGTATTCCAAATTCGAATTAGAATAGGCTTGTCAGCAAGTGGTTCTTGATAAGTTCTAACACGCGACACCGCACCGTATAACATTTCACGATTTGTGTTTTTTTTTTGTTTTGACGTTGTTTGATTTGTGCAACGTGCGAGAACATTGAACAGCAAATCCTAAATTGGCAACACCTGGCAACACCCTTGTTAAGTATACATTTCTATGCAGAATTGGAGATTCATGCAAATGCGTCATCATAGTGTCAAGGTGCAGCGTGCAAGCGGGCCGCAGCTCAATTGAGGCAATTGTATTGTTGTATGGGGTCACGCCTACGGCAGCCAGGGTCCCGGGTAACGCGTGACGTCACTGCCCGGTGCCATCCATCTCACGGGACTGCTGCAATTGTGCACCTAATGAATTTGTAACCGTCGACGGCTTTAGGGTCAGAGTGCCATGGTTGCCAGCCTTCATTCAGATTTCCCACAAAAACTAGAAGCGAACCGCAATGTAATCAAGAATATTTTTTGGAACGAGGGCGCGATGTGCCTGTTTTTGCTCGTTCTGCAGGGCACTTGAGAGCTCAGGCGTGGAGTCGACTGCGCAGATCGATGCAGCCTCCACAACGCCCTGCGTCTAGTATATAATAGGTACCACGTGTTATTATTAACGTCACAACAATGCAAGTGAACGAGTTCAGAAACACTTCAGGATTTCGTTGATTTGTCTTTGCCTTACTAGCCTCGCACGTGTGCCGCGAAATAATGATGGTGGGTAAGTTACATTTTACCGCTTCTGCCCTGCTGTAGGTTGCTGCAACGACTGTACTAATTTAGTTCCTATTTTTGTCTTTTCCACTGACCTGAAGTCACGGTCGATACCCCTGAACACTGGCGTCGCGTCGTTGCTAACTTATCGAAACATATAATACCTACCTACCTATTCACTCGCACAAATGACATCTCAAATCAATAAACCGTAGACATAAAAATTAAACGATGTTCCACATAAGTACATTCAGTGGCTGGTTTTGTGCTTTCGTTGCAGCGATCAAGTTCCAGTGTTAGGTATCAATATAAATTTAATGTAGGTACTAACAATAAGTATGTACCTAGAACACCGCGCTTTGTACATATTATGAAATAGCGTAATCATAACGTTTTGTCGACATGCTGTTAGTTTAGGGTTGCCAGGACGTATCCGACGCTAATAAGGATAGTAATAAAAGTGGTTTTGATTTTGAATATCTTTGTTTAATTTCAATGCAATGGATAACTTCCTGCTCCAGCGTACTGTTATCACGCCAGTTATAGGTAAATAAATTCTTAACAGTCCATCCCTTCTAAAAGGCAAAACCGGTTGTTCCCCCTTATATTCAATTCGTAAATCAGAAACGTTTGATTCAGCTGTTCACGTCGAGGCATCCCTCGATTCAATAAAATGCAAAGCTAGCACGGGACAGTTGTGTGCCGAGTTCTCAGAACTGGCGCATAAAAACTATGCGAGTTGAATCGTACAGATGCGGGGATGAGGTCACCGCGACCACCATCCGCCGCCGACCCTGCTGGAGCGATCGTTAAAATTAAATAACTGTGCTATGTAGATAACACAAATAATTATTATCGTTGTTGATGGAATCATATTTTTATATAACTAGACCTTACAGAGCAAGGATTACGAGGTTATCGCCTGACAAAAAAACAATCTACGCAACTTGTATTCGATCTATATTTCTGTTTCTGCGCTGAGATTAAGCGGAGACATAGGTAATGCATTAAAATTCTACTAAAGTTAAGCAACTACGCACGCGGGTGCATAGGAAATAGTTGGGGACCAAGATTTAGACATGGCACTAGCTCCCGGTTGCGTTCCCGGATCTTAACAACAAGACTAATTGCATGCAAACGGGTGCCTCTTACCTACATCATAACATGGCCAGCTATGCTCGACATTAGAGTTGACTGTGATAGACTATTGTTCTTATTGTTACACGTAGATAGATGCCGCCACTCTGTGTTTCACAGCAACTTGCACACCTGCTACAAGTCAAACTCACTCATCATTTATAATCATCTTAGTGCGGTTCATTCAACGTGTGGATTGCGTGCATTTCCTCGCGATAAGGCCGCGTCGCCGAGTATAAAGAGCTTCCGAGCCGCGCATGCGCCCGCCCGCGCCCGCGCTTCGGGGTGCGTTGCCCTCGGGCCTCGCCCCTCGATACCGCGCGTCATTGACACCGTTAACCCTGGCAACCTGACTTCCCCTGTTCCCCATACATACATACACACATTAAGCTCTATTAACAGCTCCATCTTGTTGAAGTACAAACATGTAGGTACGACAATCATGTTTAGCAAGACGGTGGTGAGTAAATCAGGATGACACAATTTTAAACACAAATAAGGATCCCAGAATGTACTGCAGGGCTCTTGCGTATCCCTGTTGACTGTTCATAGTGATGATCGCATCGCAGGGCCAAGTGTTCAACGATTAACTGTCAAACAGTTAGTTTCGTATTGGCTGGCTATAGTTTGTGTGTATCTACTTAGGATGACGTCATGCGCACTCGCCTCTGCGAGTCACGCGTCTGAGCGTCAGACGGGTTACAGTGCGCTTCGTCGCATCTCTATGCGACGAAGCGCACTGTAACCCGTCTGACGCTCACAGTAACTTGAAGTCCACATAGAGTGCAAAACGTTTTTTTTTTGTAAATTCTCAGTTGTCTTTGGCGTGCAACAAGACGCCAGTTACCGGCAATGAAAAGATAGCCAATAGCCCTGTTGTTCCTGTGTGCACCGTGACGTCCTGTGTGCAGGGGCCAAGTAGCTAACTCGGCCTAAGTACCTACTTTTTTTTTACGGGCGATTTAGCTACCTGGCCCCAAGGAATTATTTACGTGCTCTAGCGAATTTCTGGATGCAAATGTACGTGCAAGTCTGCCAATGACATAATATCTGGGTGTTATTTATCTATAAAATGTTTGTATTTAGACATAAATAAGAATGTTTATCAGCAATCTATTACTCATAGCGCAAGCTCTGCTTAGTTTGGGACTAGATGGCGTTGTGTGAATGTTGTGAAATATTAATTTGTATTTCTTTATTGTATTTATCATAGCATCTAACGAGATCTTTTTATAGTTTTAATTACTTATGCATCGTGAACCCAGCTGCACCTCAGACACTGCCATCGATTATCTTGTTTTAAAACTAAACTAAAATTGAATTTAGGTACCTACCTACTAACGTTGACATGTAAACTATGTCAGAATTTTAAAATTTAATTAGAATTACCAGCTTTTGAAGACGTTCGTTCTTTTGATAAGATGAAACGATGAAAATGGTTCAAATTAAGTCTAGTTTGTTAAGAACGGAATCGGCACCACTATCCGTTAAGTCTATTTAAAAAGATCGTAAATGTTTTCTTAAAATAAATATTCTAGGTACATCTCTCACACACCGCTATCTAGCTAGCTAGTTCCAAACTAAGCAGAACTTGTGCTGTTCTAGACAACTGATAATCTTACTTATCAATTTCTGAATAGGTACATACGTATTATAGATAAATAACACCCAGACACAGAACAAATGTTCGTGCTCATCACTTAAAAAATTTCTTCAGAGCCACATTCCGCGAAAATTTATTTTTTCATTAGTCAAATTCCGCGCGTTTACTACGAACATAAACCAAGCGCCGCGTACGAACGGACAGTTCCACGGAAACTGCAGTGGATTAATTAAGTAGATGTACCTACTACTATTTCGAAGAAATTCCATTACCTATGTGCAGTAAAACTGGAAACTCTTCGAAATTAGACACAAATTATCTGCGTTCAAAGAAACACATGGAACACAATTTAATTTATTTAGGCAAAGACATAGTAGGTACCTATCTTAAATCTTGGTGATGGCGGGTCACTTGTGCGCACTATAACCTATCGATTTGCAATATACAGTCCACTCGGTCGAATCAGTCAGTCACGCCGTGAAAACTTGAGTGTAGTGAACTGTCAATGCCCAGCATTAGCATGGAATGACAGCTCAATTCGCCCTCACTACGCCTAAATTTTCACGCGGTGATTTGACCAGAATCGCACTGCTGTACTCGTGCACCGGACATCGACATTAAACTCGATTCGCGTTCATTTGCAATATGTAGCATGTTATAAACCAGTGGCACGTTGACACGGCTGACATATTTCGCTCAAACTTAGCTTTTAGTAGCGAGTTGCATCGTCGCGCCGGCCTATTTGTAAAATAGAGCAGATAATTCAACAGAGTTCTCTTACAAAAGTATTTTATACTGCGTCCTCATAAAATGTGAACGATATTCTACACAACATTATCGCTCGATCACGTGTCACAGCACTCGCAGCACGGAACCAGTGAGGTTTCATCACATCCGTCCGTGTAGATAATCTTTATAACCAGGAATAGCTCGTAACGTACCGGGTAAAACGGGCTGGATAGGAACTCAAGAGTGAATACAATCAAAACTTTGAGGAGGATATTCACGTCAGTTAAAACTTGTTGTTGTGCATACGAGGATTGTAATGCTTTTAAATAATTGAGATAAATAGTTTCGACACCTTGTTAGTACGAGCGTAATAAGGCTAGCAACAGACTTATAACACGCCATGCCACGCAACGGGGTTCTCATTGGTAACTTTAAGCACCTTTTTCAGATTTGACCAATAAAACCGCGTGGGATGGCGTCGGGTGTTACAAATGTGCTGGAGCCTTAAGTCTCCTCAAAGTTGTGTTTCTATTCACCGTTGAGTTTCTATCCACCCCGTTATACGGTATGTTACGAGTATTTCACTTGACCGTTCTTCGTAGGAATTCCGTCGTTTGTCAAGTCTGGTTAGGTACAGAGGCCAGTATATCAAGCTACCCCAGTGTGTTAAATATCTTTGATAGATTTTCCACTTTAAGGAAACAGAATAAGATAAGATTCATGTTCAATTGGAAATATTTGGCAGTTTGGAGTAGCTAGATGTCTGTACAAACAGATCTCACTTTTATTCTGTATAACCATAAGCCTAGGTACACAGGACTGACCTGAGTGGCCGGCTGGTCTAGTAGTTAGTGCCCCAGACTGCTATCCCGGAGGTTGTGGGTTCGATTCCCACCCAAGACAATTTTTTATCACTGGTTCGATGGCTGTTTATCCATATGTATATGTATTTAGAAATATGTACTTATGTATGTTTCTTATTTGTAGTACTCAATGTACTCATAGTTGAGCAATTTATTTATTTACTAGCTGCCCCGGCAAACTTCGTTGTGCCTTAGAGTCAATTTATTGCTCTTATTATTATTTTTTTATATTAGATATACATACGTTGAAAAAGACGACAACAAATAAATCCAAACCAATAATAAATACTACTACTTTTAAATTATAACATGTATACACTCTTTTGCAAAAAAAACGGGCACCTAAGGAAATTTACGTTCTAAGGTCGATTTTAGTTAATTAAATGTAATTTATTTCTTTGACGTAGTCTGTATACTTATAATCGTGTAAATTAATGCGCGTGAAGTGAATTCGAGCAATTACAAGAAAAAAAAACGATGGATTCTTTAAAATCGATGTACACGCCCAAACACTAAGAAGTGGTCGGCAATAAAGACAAGTTTTTTTTTTACTTTTTTTAATTAAATAAGGTTCAAATGTAAAAACCTTATAACGAGTGTGACCTCCTCTTGCCAAAATCACAGCTTGAATCCTTCTGGGCATGCTTTCCACGATGTTTTTAATTACGTTTTGAGGAATACGTTCCCACTTTTCTGCAATGACTCTTTTTAGCTCCCTGATGTTTTGTGGAGCAGGTTGCACTGATCTTACCCGTCTCTTTAGAACATCCCACACATGCTCAATTGGATTGAGGTCAGGACTTCGAGCTGGCCAATCTAAACGACGGATCCCAACTTCTTGCATGTACGCTTCCAGGTCGCCAGAACGGTGCGGGCGAGCATTATCGTCCATAAAAATGGAATCTTCCCCAATAGCAGTCAATGTGGGTTGTGCATATGAAATTAGGACTTCCATTATGTACCGGTGTGCATTTAATGTTCCATTTTCTATGAAAACTAACTCCGTACACTCCGTCGAATTAAATGCTGCCCAAAACATAACAGAGCCTCCGCCATAAGAAGTGATTTCTTCGAAACACACTTCCGCATAGCGTTCCCGTGGTCTTCGCAGCACTCGCCGGCGTCGGTCCTCTCCACACAAAGAGATTCTAGCTTCATCAGAAAACAATACTTTATTCCAGCCCTCCAGAGTCCATGAAGCACAGTTCCGAGCAAACTAAAGTCGAGCAACACGGTGCTCACGGAGTAATTTAGGGCCCCGAGCTGGGCGGTAACTCTTGATATTGGCAGCCAAAAGCCTCCTCCTGACCGTCCACAAGCTAACTTCTACTCCTCTTACTTCTTCAAGGCTCTTCTTCAGGTCCACACTTGACGCCTTACGATTACGCAACGCCTGACTCACCAAAAAGCGGTCATCTCTTGGTTCTGTGCATCGTTTTCTTCCCGAACCGGGTCTTCTTTTGACCGAACCAGTCTCTTGAAACCGTTGCCAAGTCCTCTGGACAGTTGAACGACTCACATTTAGCCGCTGAGACACGTGAGTTTGCGAACAACCTTCTTCAAGTAGGGCTTTATTTTACCGGCCCTTATCGCTATATCACTCATATCACAAAGTGGTATTTAATGTACAAAGAAAGATTAAATTGTTTTATTTGCAGAAAATATCCAAAAAGTTTTAAAATATCGTAATCAGTTAAAAATTGTTTCAGCAATTCGCGCCATTAGTAAAGCAATTTTAGAATAATCCACAATAATCATTATTTTTCTTTTAATAATTTCAAATTTTAAATTTGGAACGTAAAGAATCATGCCAGGATGCTTCAAAAAACATGCCAATACATCGTCAAATTAACAAAACCTATTTCTTGTTCTTCTTCATTGAAGTAGAGAAAAAAATCTAAAGTGCCCGTTTTTTTTGCAAAAGAGTTTATATACCCTAACCTAACTGACCATACCTATCCTATAGCTAACCCAACTATCTAACCTAACTACCTTACTAAAAAATACTAAATTCATAATTTTAATCTGAACTATTGCCTCTATGTTACATACAATAATTTACGCCTATAGTTTTCCCGGTCTACTTTAATTAAAGTCCTAACAGTTAAATAAGTTCTATTTGCAAAGAATTATTAAATTTCGTCTGTCATCATTGCTAGTTACGTAAATTGATTTCTGAAATATAAGACTTTTTTATGCTACACAAAACCTCTAAGTTTAGTAACAAAATAAATTTCAGAACGTAGGTGCGTATTATAAATTGACAACCTTACCTTCTTGGGTTTAGCTTATGACTTGTCAATTTCAAATTGTCACCTGATAATGAACTGGGAAGTTCGACTCCTGTCATGTCATCCAAGATGGCGCTGCGTTTGAAAAATGTTTGAGACAACCGATATTCTTGATATTTATTTTTATGATGTCGAACGGGATAAAAAGTATCCTATGTCCTTCTCCTGGCTCTAAACTACCTCCCTGCCAATTTTCAGCTAAATCGGTTCAGCCGTTCTTGAGTTATAAGCGAAGTAACTAACACGACTTTCTTTTATATATATAGAAGATATCATTAGGGTCTATGCAAAACTTGATTTTCTCTTGAACCCGATATCAGTTCGATTGTAGAAGTAACGGATAATCTTGAATTTGTTCCAGGTAGAAAAACTACACAATGAGGGGTCTCTTAGTGCTGGCCCTTGTGGTCGCAGTCCTGTGCACAGTCGACGCAGAGGTAAGTTAATTACATTGAGATCCTGCCACCCATCTCCTGCAATCACGATTCCAACTGTGGTTCGATCAACTATTGGCAAGAACACTATCTAATTAGTTACCGCAGCTCACATGCAGCGATTCCGTAAATAGCGCTAGTGCGAACCCGAGCTTCGTTCCGATCTACCTCCATTTTAGTCATAGTCATAGTAGTTTTTGATAAGGGATTCTTACAAGTCATATACCTACGGATTAAACAATTATTAAAAAATACATTACCTAAATTATTAAACAAATAACAAATACAAGGACAATGACGGACAATAAATGCGGTGGACAATGACTAATGCCCGTTCACTTCACTCAAGTTTTCACGAGGTGACTTTTACTGAATCAACTGGCTGTAAGTACCTACATACTTTTGTGCAAATAAAAAACTACATTGTATTATTTGACAGCGTCACCGGCGGCGGCACCGGCGGCTCAGGACGACGACGACGGAGCGGCCCGCGGCACACAACGCGGCGGTGCCCGTGCGCGAGGACTCCGAGGCGGAGCACCTCGAGCTCGGCATGGCGGAGAGACTCGACGAGAGGCGCTACCAGGTGACTACCGCCACCCTCATCAACCTCATGACCTTATCTTAATTTACTTAGGATTTTTTAATGGCATAAACCAGTGTTTGGTTGTGATTCCACCTGATGGATAAAAATGATGCAATAAATGCTGAACATCCGCCATGCTTAGTTCTGTCTACGAATAGTTGTAGGATTTAAGACGTGGACCTGTTGCAGGATGCTGAGCGGTCCCGCGTTAACGAGATCATGACGGAGGCGTCGCACGAGGCCGGCGGCGACGACAACGAAGTCAACATCCTCGACGGTAACACGCTGAATACCTTACATCCATATTAGTATTATCTGCCCGATTTCAGCATGCATGGGTTCTTGGTTCGTTACCGCTAAGATATTGTAATTTTTAGGAATCTCTCTTAGCAACAGCCCGAACCTGCATATTCCTTTCTACCTTAGAATACATTTATCATTTTTATTTAGTTTTTACAACTTTACTGAATAGACACCCATATTTTCATAAGAATCGGTCAAGCAGTTCGAAGGAGTTTTGTTTCAGACACTGTGTAACAAGGGAAGATGGATTAACTAGGGGTGGCAAAACTATACAGCACTTACAAAGTGCATTGATTGTCGTAGATCCCTGCTTGAGGGTGCACTGCAGCGCTGGGCGCGTGTGCGAGATCGACGAGCACGGCGACGCCGTTTGCAACTGCATCAAGGAGTGTCCCTACGAGACCGAGTCGCGCCGCAAGGTGAGCTACGCTCTTGCAGCAAGGCCGCACCCAGTCGTACCACACTATCGACTGGATTTATGTGGCTTGCATGTAGTTGTTCTGATTGTTTCCGGTTCTGGTTGTTTGTGTATATGAGTTTAGATATTTGTAAACGCAACCGCGACACATGAGAACTACTTAGAGTAGGGCAACGTTTAAAAAAAATGAAAATAACGTGGATACATCTTTCGTTATCGTGGTACATAATAAAATTACAGTACAACGTGGTACCAACCTCACGCAAAATGGGTTAGTACCATTTATTCGCCACCGCGCGTGCTCATTGGTCAAGTCAAATAGCGCGCTATTGTTTAACACATTTTCGTCCTTTTTCACGAAATCATCTCTAGTTACTTCTAGACAGTTCTAGAATCAAAATCTGCTGTGGCAACCGTCCCAGATATGTTGATCCACTTGGTGCATTATTCATTGATTTGTTTGCAAATTAAATTATATTGGTCTGTTATAATTAGATTGATGTGTCATCACTTTTTTATGTGCTTATTTATATATTATTTTGGTGACTGTGCATTTGTGCAAAGCGTGATAGTTGCAATCCTTATTATTCAATATCAGATTATCACTCGATCACAAGATTAATGTTATTCACTGATATAATACCTACTGAAAGTTAATTACTTCCTTCAGCAATCAAAGTCGCAAACGTGATTGATTCTGCCGATCAACGTTTTACACGTATAGCGTGTAGCCTGTGGGTTAGATGTACCCAAAGGTCGTACAACGCCTTTTGTGTCTGATATAACAACGCTTTCAGTTCTGTGGCTTGTCTGGGATGGTCACGGACGCATAATTTTGTAAATTGATATCTATCGGTGTCAGGTTCGATTGCATAATCTGCAATCACTGCAGAGTGCAGTGCCATCTCCTATCAGATAAATATATGAAAATAAAATTAACTAACATAATTATGTAGTTCTTAACTTTACTAACACAGTGAGTAATAGTGGACTCAGCAGTCATTGTGCCGATAGGGGTACATACCAATGGCTTAATAGCCAAGAGCCTCGATCGCCTGAGGAGGCTCTCGTTAGGCAGCTGGTTCAAGTGCTTGATTCAGAAAGCATTCTTTTAGACTCGATTCGCATTTTTAGGCGATTCCTTTTCCTGTAAATTGTACCTACACTGTTGTCAATATCAGTGGGCTAATAATATTTTTATATTTTTGAATGTTTTGTTTACAAAGATAAACTGAATAATAACATCGTCACTGGTGTAGCATATGGAGGCACTGATGCTCGGTGTTCCCCCGCAGGTGTGCACGAACCACAACGAGACGTGGACGTCGGACTGCGAGGTGTACCAGCAGCGCTGCCTGTGCCTCGACGGCTCCGAGCTGTGCCGCGGCGCGCAGTACCACCACGTGCAGATCGAGTACTACGGCACGTGCCGCGAGATGCCGGTCAGTGCACACACGCTAACGAGACTCCACTGCCATAACACTCACACCCTATTGGTGATTGCTCACGGTTGAGCTACACTATGATTGATGCACGCATGCCGTCTGTCAACAGGTCAACTCGAAGCTGTAATTGGCTTTATTTCAGACATTCCCCAGCATCGTAACACTAACTTAATATTCTATCTTTAAAAGATCTAACGAGTGTCTCGGAGTTTCATCCGTGATTTCTTCTCAGGGATTTAAGTCCGTTGGAAAAAGTAACCTTAAACTTAGTAATGAATCTTAAATTAAACTCAGGTCAACACTCGACAGAAGTTGATCCAAATTTTAATTGGGTTTCAACCATTACAATCGAACCATTACTATTTCAATTTTTAACATAGCCTAAGTAAGATTGTTACTAATACAATGGACCTCATTTGTGTCAAACTAGTTTATTGGTAAAGGATTCTTACAAGTTACATACAGATCATGGTCAGGTCCTCCTAAAATGGTAATAAATAACAATTAAAGTAAAACAAATAAGCGAAAGGTTACGTATGTTTCTACTATCACTTATAGAAAAGCGAATAATCGGTTTCCGTACGTTACACCAGGAATGCAGCGACAACGAGATGTTAGACTTCCCGCGACGCATGCGCGACTGGCTGTTCAACATCATGCGCGATATGGCGGAGCGCAGCGAGCTGACGCCGCACTACCTGCAGATGGAGCGCGAGGCCGAGTCCAACCTCACGCGCCGCTGGACCAACGCCGCCATCTGGAAGTGGTGCGACCTCGACGCGCACGACAACGACCGGTAGGAATACCCCAACTCTCTCCAGCAGGGCTATGGAGATGGAGCGTGAGGCCCAGTCAAACCTCACGTGCGTGTTCAATAAATTACTGTCAATCAGCTACTTTCTTATTGATTATCATCAGTGTTTATCTGGAATAACGACAAGCGCACTCACAGAGATGTGACGAAGCGCACAGTACCCTATCTGATAGTCACCGTAACTTGAAGTCCACATAAAGTTTAATTTAATTTTTTGTACATTTTCAATTGTCATTTAAATTCGATGTGCAACTGGATGCCAGTGAGTCATTGACCATGAAAAGATAGCTTGTAGCACAACAGCTCGCCCGGAGCCGTGTGCTCTAAACACGTAGCATGGCCACTGTACTAACAGATTTTGTCTATGGAAGAATCCACAAAGTGAAAGATTCCTAGAACTATTTCTTCCGTTTTGCTTTTGAGCATGACAATGTCAAGTCAAGAGGTGAAGAGAAGAAATGTGTCGACAAGAGTTTACGATGTTATGATGACATTATGTCTACTATAAACGACAGAAATATTCCAACAATCTGTTACTTGGTCGATTCTTCCGTAGACTTACGAGGTCTATGCGGTGATCATGCTTCGCGTGTCTAGCGTTGCGTAGACCAAACCCGCACGGACTTGTTTGAGTTAATCACCGTAGTAGGTGTTGCAAGTAGATAGCGGCAAAAGATAAGGTGCTTTTTTAAATCCGATTGCGAGGATAGATTATCCAGTCGGATAATAATATTATGTGCTCAAGTATGACAAATCATGACGAATAATATTCAGCAGGTTTAATCTTAGCAAAGCCGCTATATGGATCTAATAAACCAAAACTACAATTCGCCTCGTGTGTATTATCTTATTTTAGAATTGCTATTATCACATAATATAACCGATTATAACCGATGAGTAATGTGTCCGTGTGTTGCAGGTTCGTGTCCCGACACGAGCTGTTCCCTATCCGCGCGCCGCTGATGGCGCTGGAGCACTGCATCGCGCCGTTCCTGGACCGCTGCGACGCTGACGACGACCACCGCGTCACGCTCGCCGAGTGGGGCAAGTGTCTGCAGCTCGACGAGGTACACCTCCATATAATACCGCCACCGACGTATTCCATGTAGTCTCCTCGCACACGGTTGACGCCGGTGGTTGCCTCACCCATCTTCGGGTGGCGGCGTTTGTGGCAGTCACTTTTGTTTTTTTATATAAGAACAACAACAAACAGCTACATTAAACAATAATTGACTGTTGCAGTAAAGGCATAAACAATTACCATTCTTGATGAACCAGCGTAGTGACAATTAATGATGCCACCGTACAGGAAGTTATACCTATAGCTTTATAGAGAAATGATAAAAATTGCAGCTCCTTGTGGAGTCATTATTGTATATTGTACACGTCTGTATTGTGTATGGGATGGTTTCAGTACGAGCTGGAGGACCGCTGCGACGAGTTCACGGAGGACTCGGCCGGCGGCCTGTGAGCGCGGTGACGAGCTGCTGGCGACGCGGCGGACAGCACGCGCCGCGATGCAAGAGATTGACTTTTACATTGTCGAGTGTTAAACTTAGTATCTTACGTTACATAATTAAATATATTAAAAAAATAAACTTTCAAATAAAACGCGTGTAAATAGCAATAACTGTGATGATGCTACCAAAACTTTGATATTTTACAATAAACAATAGGATATTGTCATGAGTGTTTCTTTACGTTGGTATTAAACCTCTTCGAACCCGAAGACATTCAATACTTAGTTTACTATACATGGACATCACGAACAAAATTTTCATCCGAAACTTGTGTCCTGCTGGACACAAGTCTATGAGTTTTTTTTACTACGCTCCGCTGCCGCTCCAATATTGATATGTTATTCTATAACAAGAGATCAAAGTTTTTCCATGACAATTCCTCGCATGTCCGCAAAACAGTATTTTAAATCTCTTTAATCAAACCCCAAATATACTCGTAATCTGCCTTTAATTTTACCAAAATACTACACTCAAACTACACAATAATATTGATCGTATTTTTATTCGAGAGCACATTCGTAATGTACTGACTGAGCTGGACTGAGTACCGACTTTTAATTCAACAATAAAATTGTGTGTAAACCAATAAGTGATGCGTGGGCGAC
This sequence comes from Euplexia lucipara, assembly GCA_921972225.1. Classification (NCBI taxonomy): domain Eukaryota; kingdom Metazoa; phylum Arthropoda; class Insecta; order Lepidoptera; family Noctuidae; genus Euplexia; species Euplexia lucipara. The sequence goes on along the minus strand of OV179152.1, from coordinate 534,460 downwards.
ACGTCAGAGGTAACATTTTGACATTGCGCTTGTCATGTAGTGCTAAGGTTTTGTTAGTAAGTACTAACAAAACCTTATCAAATTAGAAGAAACTCGATGCAAAAATATTGAAACTTTGAACCCCCTTTGCAGGCAAAGCCGCGCGTGTCCGGAGTTGGTATATTTTTTTTTATTTTATGTAACAATAGGTCTTTACAAAATTTGAAGTGCGATCTTAAGATCTTTGCGGCCTTTCATGAAAAAAAATATTAAAAATTTACTTTCATACATTTTTTTCAGCAATATTTTTTTCGTCGTAAAATACCAATTTATAAGAAAAGTCGTAGAACAATTGTTGTTGCTCATACAAAAACATACCGAATTATTTTTTTTCCGAGACCAAAATGTAATTTTTTTATTGAATGAATGTGTTTTTCAATTTCGAGCCACAGTGCGGCGCGGCGTAGCGACGTAGCTGTGTCGTAGTGTTTACGTAGCAGTGCCTTGGCGGCGCGGCGTAGCGACGTAGCTGTGTCGTAGTGTTTTCGTAGCAGTGCCTTAACGGCGCGGCGTAGCGACGTAGCTGTGTCGTAGTGTTTTCGTAGAATCACCTTGGTGGCGCGGCGTAGCGGCAAGCTGTGTCGTAGTCTTTTCGTAGCAGAGACTTGGCGGCGCGGCGTAGCGACGTAGCTGTGTCGTAGTGTTTTCGTAGCAGTGCCTTGGCGGCGCGGCGTAGCGACGTAGCTGTGTCGTAATATTTTCATAGCTTTATCGTAGTTCGTAGTCTGTTGTGTCGAAACATCATATAAGTAGCCGAGTAGTTGTGGTTTTGATGTAACGTCACGTTTATCATTCTTGTTCTCACTCCTATATTACCTAGTTAATTTTTAAATAAAGAAGACCGAATAAAAGTATTGATACTCTATGTTTAGAAACTTCTATCTAGTACTCGATTCTAAAGCCATTTACACACTAGAACGCTCACCGGAGCGTGAAACAGGGCTCTGGATTTAGCGTTACTGGTTAGTAGCATAATTTGTAATATATAAAAACACGCGATAAGTAACACTGAGAACGCGTCCCTCTACGGAGCGGGTGTGGAGACGAATGCACACCGGAAAGGGATGATATCCAGTGTAGTATCCGCTCTGTGCGACGCTACATCTATACCTACTAATATTATAAATAGGATGGATTTGTTTTTTTATTTGTTATCAATACACTTAAAAACTCCTGGACCGGTTTCATACAAAAAATTACCGTTGGGAAACTACACTATAAATAAATAAATACATATTCCACAACTTTCAAACAACGCAATCTAGTACAAAATTAAGCAGAGTTTGTGCTATTAGTAAACAACAACAAATAAACAACTGATCAAAGAGATTTAAAATACTATTGAGCGGACATGCGAGGAAATGTCATACAACAACTTTGATCCCATGTCTCAGTAACGCCATCTAGAATGATATATGAATATAAGAGCGGCAACGGCGCGTACTAAAAAAAAACTCATAGACTTGTGTCCAGGAGGCCACAAGTTTTGGACGAAAATTTTGTTCATGATGTCCGGTCTATAGGTATTGAATGTCTTTGCAACTGATAAACATACCTAATATTATAATTTTCTAAATACATAGGTATACGTATATTATGGATAGATTACACCCAGACACAGAACGATTCGAATGACCGTATTCATCCCACAAACATTTGTCTTGGGTGGGAATCGAACCCACAACCTCCGGCTTAGCAGTGAGGGCCTCTAACTACTAAGCCAGTCCAACACAGTCCCCGGGTGATATAGGCTACTTTTAATACCTGTATTCCCACAGGGAGGAAACTACGCGGGCGAAACCTTGTGACGTCCACTAGCAATGTATTATATATTCCTACGTAAGTAATATTCCTATTATATTATATTTTCCTATTTAAGTAATTAAAAATCAATCACCAATCACAATCACTGATTATGTTTCTTGCATTCATATTTGTCAGGCTACCTAAGTAGCACGCATTCATTGAGAGATAAATTGAAAGCAACCAGCAGGCCTGGCCATATTACAAATTCTATTTCTATTCTATTGCGACAATAGAAAGAAAAGGGCGTATATGGAATCAGCTGTTTGTATTCAAGCATTCATTCCCCGTTTGTCAACTGTCAAGTGTATTTCATTTTCAGCCTATTACAAATTCTACTCGTTAACACTTGACAGTTGTCAAACAGCTGATTCTATTTACGCCATTTTCTTTCTATTGTCGCAATAGAATAGAAATAGAATTTGTAATATGTAGGCCTAGCCAAGTTACAAATTCTATTTCTACTATCGTAATCGTTAGCGACAATAGAAAGAAAATGGCGTCATGGAATCAACTGTCTGTCAACTGTCAAGTGTACCTGTTGTTCATTTTCTTCATTTTCTTGGATTTTAAAATACAGTTTCAAAATGCATACTCTAAATATGTTGTGGTGCGCTCATAATGAAGAAAAGCTGTTAAGTCGCCGGAGAAGAGATCTATATCGGCAGTGCGTGGAAACTATAGGAGAAATGTCGGACACTTTGTTTATCCAGCGATTTCGATTGAATAAAGAGACCTCAGACCAATAAAAAAGTATAGACGGAGCCGTCGTGAACAATCGTGACTAAAAAAGTGAGGACTACTTTTGGCGTTGTGTGCGTAACTTGGTGTATGACATCGCAGATTTGCGCATGTGTGCTCGAGAAAAATGTTGCAAGCGTTGCGCTGTGACTCCCAAGTGCGAGAGATACTTTGGTTAAGTTTTATTATTATGTATGTATGTAGTATAGTGTTTATCTTGATTGTATGAAATGAAAGATATTTTTGTTATTGTATATTGTATGTATAATAATTAATTTTCTGAATAAGTGAAATTATTAATGCCCCTTATGTTGTGTCATCTTTTCATAATGTCTGACGTTTTGAGTGATAACTTTTGAGTAAAGTTTCTTGTTTCGCAACATGATGGAACCTTATATTTATGTACGAGTTGCGAGTAGCATAGACATAATTTGTAGATTATCTCCATATTTGTTTGCTTTAAAACTCGGGTATTTATGTTAAAATGAATACTTTTATATAATAGTATATAAAGCGTAGTCTATAATAAAAAAAAGACTTATTTTGTTTCAACTTGAGACGGATTTCCATACTTCGTTGGTCATGATCCTACTAAATTTTGAAGGGAGCCACTCGTTATTATTTCTGTTGTCCCGTATAGTTTTAATTCATTTTTCTTTCCACGTTTTATGAGCTGGGAACCTAAAAATATCGTATCAAACATACTATTATTTGATTATATTTGGCTGTGTCCAATAGTAAAATTATAAAAAAAAATGCTGTGAAGTGTCCGTAAAACATTACGATTTTTCTTATTTTTTGGGAAAAAAATAGTGTTCTTAACTTGCAACACCGACACAATGGCGTGTTCCGAGAAAATATTTCTGATATTTTTACGATTTTATTTAAACAAACGTTACTTTCTTGTAAAAAATAATTCCAGAAGCTTTATTTTGGAAACAGGAATTGTTCTTGCAGCAGTTTATGATGCGGGGCGGCATAATTTCGTAGTTATGATTAAAACAAAACAACGTCACGCGCTCTCGCTTGCTAGCGGCAGACTACCGAGCGGCCGTCTTCATATTGCGAATCGTCTTCATATTACGTGCCACACTTTTAGGAGCGCAATGCTCTGTCTATACTTTTTTATTGGTCTGAGAAAGAGACTTTCGAAACCCTAGTTCGAGGTTCTACCTTCGTGGGAACTCTTCTTTGAAAGGGTCCAACGAGATTCCATTGGAAGTCAAGGTAATTAAATTCTAAGTTTTTTAGCTGTTCATTAAGTACATAATGTGCATACATTTATTACATTATGCATCATTTGATTTATTTTTAACCGACTTCAAAAAAAGGAGGAGGTTCTCAATTCGACGGTATGTTTTTTTTTTTTTTTTTTGTGTGTTTGTTACTCGATTTCTCCCTCATTTGTGGACCGATTCTCAAAATTCTTTTTTTATTTGAAAGAGTATACTCCCGAGGTGGTCCCATTTTAATTTGGTGAAGATCTGGTGCTGATCTTCGGAGATATACAATGGAACTCTTCAAAAATAGACGGCAAATCTGTCGTGATTGCTGGAATCGCTTGAATATTTATTGTTTATACAACATCATGACGTATCATCACGCCTGTATGCTCTGAGGGGTACGCAGATGTGTACAACATACCTAGATTTCGACAGTTAGGTATGTTAAGTTTCATTTATTAGGGATAAGTGGATAACCCTATTACTATGACATATGTATTGTTAACAAATAACAATATAAAAATAAATTCATGGCAAATATTTGTATGGGAACAACTAAAAATGGAAAAATAAAAATCTTTTTTGCAAAAAATAAAACCGACTTAAAAAAAACACTAACCAGTGTAAAATAACTCTAAATTCGGAAGTCGGTGGCCCATCATGAATAAGACAAAACCACCAAAGCCACAGACTTCCTAATTTAGAGTTATTTTACACTGGTTAGTGTTTTTTTTAAGTCGGTTTTATTTTTTGCAAAAAAGATTTTTATTGTTTGTCTTTGATCAGGTGTTGTGCGCTCTCAGTTTCTTGGCCACAGGATCTTATCAACGAATTGTTGGTATCACTCACCACCTTACTCAACGCACAACTGGTCGCTGCATCAGACAAGTTGTTGATGCATTGAATCACCAAAATATCATGGCGAAATGGATTGTCTTTCCGAGAACAAGACAAGACCGAGGACTAGTAAAACAAGAGTGTGTATCATATATATACAATTTTATACTTATTTGCATGAAATACACTAAAAACTAAAAAAAAAATGTTTAGATTTCAGAGAAAATTCGGTCTGCCTGGAGTAATTGGGTGCATTGATTATACGCATGTCGCTTTAGTAAAGCCCAAGGATGAAGAACATGTTTTTTATAATAGAAAAGGGTATCATTCGTTAAATGTTCAAATGGTAATTGATTTATACAGGGTGGCCAAAAAGTCGTGGATCAAACGCAACTAGGGGTTAGATGGGGTCGTCAGCTGCAAAAAATTGATCTACGGTAGGTCCTTAAGATCAACCCCTGCAGATTTATAATTTATCTTGTGTTTTTATGAGAAAATTGTCTTTTTTTTACTAATTCTTATCAAAATTCGAAAAAATCTACATCCTGTATCTTTTTATCATTTTCACTAGATTGGTACTGATGAGTCCTTGCGTTAGACATGCTGTTTATGGTTGTTTATTGGGTGTGTTGACGATAATATTAAGTTTTACGAAATTTGTTTTTCTCAAATCATAACTTTTTATTTACTTCGGACCCCACTGTGAAAAAAAAATACTCTACCGAAAAGTGACCCTGTATTACAAGTTTTGGCGCATTTAATAGGGATCTGAAAAGGTATTACACATGACCATGAGTGGCTTTAATATCTTTCTAGGACGAAAAAACAAAACAACGATTGTGAAATAATTGTTTTAATAAAACAAAACATTTTACAATAAATGCTCAAAATTCCTGCCTCTGACCATAATACATAATCTGCACCGTCTAATGAAATTCCTACGTAACCTACGGAATGCACCTCTGTTGTTGATAACTTGTACCCTAGCAAATTCGAGCTTTTGTCGTAGTTCTTGTTCGCTATTGTTCTCTCCTTGATAGACTATTTCTTTAAAGTAGCCCCAAAGAAAAAAAGCTAATGGATTTAAATCGGGTGACCGGGGTGGCCACGCAATAGGTCCGCCTCGACCAATCCACCGATTGGGGAAGCGCTCGTTCAAATGATCTCTCACTGCTCGAGCGTAGTGAGGCGGGGCGCCGTCGTTTTGCAGCCACATTTCTGCTATTCTTGCTTCTGGAACCTCAGTTTCGTTAAGAATTTGGTTTAAATTATTTTGTTGACGGAGATTAGATTTTTTTCTTTGGGGCTACTTTAAAGAAGTAGTCTATCAAGGAGAGAACAATAGCGAACAAGAACTACGACAAAAGCTCGAATTTGCTAGGGTACAAGTTATCAACAACAGAGGTGCATTCCGTAGGTTACGTAGGAATTTCATTAGACGGTGCAGATTATGTATTATGGTCAGAGGCAGGAATTTTGAGCATTTATTGTAAAATGTTTTGTTTTATTAAAACAATTATTTCACAATCGTTGTTTTGTTTTTTCGTCCTAGAAAGATATTAAAGCCACTCATGGTCATGTGTAATACCTTTTCAGAATCCCTATTAAATGCGCCAAAACTTGTAATACAGGGTCACTTTTCGGTAGAGTATTTTTTTTTCACAGTGGGGTCCGAAGTAAATAAAAAGTTATGATTTGAGAAAAACAAATTTCGTAAAACTTAATATTATCGTCAACACACCCAATAAACAACCATAAACAGCATGTCTAACGCAAGGACTCATCAGTACCAATCTAGTGAAAATGATAAAAAGATACAGGATGTAGATTTTTTCGAATTTTGATAAGAATTAGTAAAAAAAAGACAATTTTCTCATAAAAACACAAGATAAATTATAAATCTGCAGGGGTTGATCTTAAGGACCTACCGTAGATCAATTTTTTGCAGCTGACGACCCCATCTAACCCCTAGTTGCGTTTGATCCACGACTTTTTGGCCACCCTGTATATACCTACTGTGTTGGGTACTTTTTTGATTTTCAGCTTAATTTGAATAAAAGACTTGTGTTTTTGATTCTGTTCAGGTAGGTATAATAGTATTAAAACATTCCTTAATTTCAGTTTTATTTTACAGATTTGTGACAGTAATCTTTATATTATAAATGCAAAGTTATGTGAATGCAAAGTTTGGTGGAGCTACACATGATTCACATATATGGTCATCGAGCAGAGTTGAATCATATATGCGTGAACTTCATCAAAATAATGAACAAGTATGGTTATTAGGTAAATGTTTATGAAATCATAAAAATCAAGTTAATCAGTAGGGATATCTGTTTGTTTCTTCTACATAAATAAATATTTCAGGTGACTCTGGATATCCGCAACGCCCTTGGCTAATGACTCCCATCCTCAATGCAGTTCAAGGTTCAAGAGAAGAACGATATACTCAAAAGCATGTGCAAGCGCGTAACAGCATTGAGCGCTGTTTTGGATTACTGAAAGCTCGGTGGAGATGTTTGCTTAGAGACAGGGTACTGCACTATCATCCCATTGTAGCTAGCAAAATAACAATGGCATGTTGTGTGCTGCACAACATTGCGTTGAAAGCTGGTTTACCACCACTACCAACTTTAGTTCCAACTTTGCATGAAGATGGGCATAACATAAGCATGCAAACATCCACCGCCATTTCTAAAGGTAGCCAAAATGAGCTAATTCAAGGCAGAGCCATGCTGAATTGTTTATTGCATCGGCTACAGTAATTGAGTAATCTTATGTAGGTATTATTACTCTAATCGAAATCTTTGGATCCTTTTTCAAGAAAATTGCGAAGAGTGTGTGATAGTTTATGGGGAGGAGAAGTGTAGAAACCTAATATTTTTATAGGTTTATGTAATTAAATTAAATTAAATTCATTGCATAGGTACATTTTAGACGTTTAGCAATTCTGCCAACATCAAATTTATAACGTAACCATAGTGATCAACTCTTCGAAGATAAACAAAAAATTACAGCATTTTAATGAAATACATTTCTGTAAGTTGTCATTATCATGAAAATGCAAAGCAAAGTTGTTATTTTCTAATAAATTTAAAAAAGTTTAGCTATATGAGGTTTTACCTAGTCTCATATATTTATACACTAATGTAATGAAATACGGTCTACTTTCGACCACATGTAGGTAAACTTGTCTGTTCGGTTCTTTTTTTGTTTTCTATCATCTTTTTATACCATGGTTTAAACAATTAAACACATATGTTTCTAATGTTGTTTGTTTATTTACTAGAAACCAAATTAATAATTTAAAACATATTTTAATCAACATGTTGTATGTTAATTTTAATATGATTTACATCCCCAGGTAGTAATTGGTTGAAGGTAGGGAAGTTGTAGATCGCAACTTGGGTAAAATTTCTACCAAACTATCTAATACCCCAGCCAAACGATTCATAACTTGGTTTCATAATTTTTAATGTAATTTAATTTTATTCATATTTTTATAGTTATTATACGTAAAACGATAGTAAAGAGAAGATTTACTTACCTTATTTCCAAATTAATTAGACGCTAAAATAACAAATTCAAATCGTATACTAGTTTCACCCGCGTACGAAGTATACAGCCGGATTTTTACTTTGCGCTCGCCATAGACAATGTTTTTTTCTATCTTCACTATGAAATGAGCGATTGACGCAGTGTGTCAACTTGGCAACCAACGCCAATGTTTCTCTTTCTATTATCGCCATAACGAGTAGAATTTGTAATATGACTGAAAATGTGACAGTTGATAAACAGCTGATCCTATTTACGCCATTTTCTTTCTATTGTCGCAATAGAATAGAAATAGAATTTGTAATATGGCCAGGCCTGCTGTATACATAATGACAATCGCTGTATTCTATCGTAGAATTTATCACTTCATGAAATATTTGTATCTCGTGACGGTGAGTGAAACTGACATTGACGTTGAAAGTGAGATAAATAAATAAAAATATAAATATTTCCACAACTTTTCACACAACGCCATTTAGTCCCAAGCTAAGCTTGAGAGCTTGTGCTATGGGTACTAAACAGCTGATAAACATACTAATATATTTCTAAATACATATTATAGATAAATACTCGATATATACAACACACAACATAATACTCTCTAATATTTGAATACTCGACATTTTAAATCAGCAATAATTTTGTAATTTTAATTTTGTTTCGTCAATTATTTTTTATTATTGTTTATTATACAAGTGCTGTGCACACCTATAAGTGACGAATTCACCATTTGTAATTTAATATATTTAATGTTATGATTTAGTGAATAAGTCGTTGGTGTCTCAATAAATAAATAAATAAATTACACCCAGACACAGAACAAATGATTGTGCTCATTACACGAACATTTGTCCTGGGTGGGAATCGAACCCACGACCTCCGGCATAGCAGTCAGGGTCACTAACTACTAGACCAACTTCGCTAGAGTTTGGCTACTTCCTGAAGTGCTAGAAAGCTGAAATTTGGTATGTAATCTAAGTTTAGTATACAACCCACAAAAAAAACAAAAACCGATCCTTTACTTTTTTTTTTAAATATTATAAACCAGTGCTTGACTGCGATCCCACCTGATGGTAAGCAGTGATGCAATCAGTGATGGTGAAGCGCACTAGTTTATTAAGAGCCTATTCACTCTAGCCTTGAAGACACCTAAATTATAATCGGACGGGAAGACCGCAGCAGGCAAGTTGTTCCAGTCCTTCGATGTACGCGGTATAAACGACGAAGCGAAACGTTTTGTCCGAATCGTGGAAGTGCCAACGATGTAAGGGTGGACACTCGCCGTACGCCGGGTTGTCCGATGGTAGAAAGGTGACGGCGGAATCAAGTCATGAATGCCCGTGCACACTCTCCAAAATGTATCCTATAGAAAACCGAAAGGCTAGCTATTCTACGCCTATGCTTAAGGCTTTGCAGATTGGTTCTAACCAAATCTGGGTCACCAATAGGCCTCTTCGCACGCCTCTCCACTGAGTCCAAAGCTGCTAGATGATATCTGGCAGCACCTGCCCATATGTGGCTGCAGTACTCCTCACACGAACGGACCTGTGCTTTGTATAACATTAGAACCATGTGTGAAGTACCGCCGTACCTTTGCGAGAACGCCGAGCGAACGTTACTTATACTTATACTTACGCCCCTCATCCCCTAAAATGGGGGGGGGGGGGGGGTTGTATAAGATAATTATAATCGCTTTAGGAGCGAAATATCGCCCTGATTTATCGCTTATGGTAATCAGTAAACCATCAAAGAAAAAAGGCAAAACCAGAGAATGCAAGAAATACACCCCTAAAAAGAAGAAAAAAATAAACACTAAAAAGACTGCCTAGCACATACAAAAAGAATTGAAATCCCACCAAAAACAATTCATGTAAAATGTTGCCAAGACGACCTCATAAGGTTTGCCCTGTGAGAAAGATATCAGATCTCACGTAGGGCCAAGCTTCTGACTGAATCTACACGGCCTAACTCTACCAACCCTAACTTCACAAAAAAATATCAGTAAAAATGTATAGCTTGGCTGTTTCGTTACTTACTTCAGAAACTAAATATTCGCATCACCTCCACGACGGTAGCGAAACGGCAAAGCCATACATTTTTATAGGTATATTTTTAAAGGTACACAATATGTATGAGTACACGTACCAGTTTTTAGATTTTTTGTAAAAAATCAAGCATTTTCATTTAAAAAGTATCATTTGGTGAAGAAAAACTGATGAAGAACACAGGTAACAGAACTTTTCAACGCATAACAGTAAATTACTCGCGATTGCTACAGTCACATGTTTGTGCATGATTTTATATTTCTCTATCATAACATTACGCCTGTCTATTTTAGAAGGAGTCCGGTAAAGATATATAGATGCATGTTTCAAAAGAACTTCTTTAGCAATTGCTAACTGATTGCTATGATTCTTTCAACTTTTGAAATACCATTATTTAGTGTTACTTTTCAAACTCAAACTCAAACTGTTTATTGCATTCATGTGATATACATACTAGTTGTTATATTAATTTATAAAATATATAGTTTCAACATGAGACCGGTAACGTCACGGCAACAAATTATGCCAAAATTTTAATGTTAACAATAAATAATTTAGAGAAAAAAAAAACTAAAATCAAAATCAAAAGTCTTTATTCAAACTAGGCTGAGAATCAGCACTTTTTGAACGTCAAAAAAAAATACATAAAGACTGTCCCCCAAAAATGGCCCACCCTTCGCTTCGAAAGATAATTCATATTCTCTTAAAATAATTCTCATTTCTCAAACAAAATCTTTTTTTTTATATAGGGTAGATCGCCACTTTTTTACGTGAAGGAAAGTCGTTATTTCAAGCTAGACTCTAAATATTCTTTCACTGAGTAGAAGTATTTTTGAATTAAATATAGTTTAAGCCTTTTTTGGAATATTGTTATTGATATTATACTTACATACGAAGAAACTAAAAATTGCAAAATAAAAACTTTTTTACAAATAAAACAACCGACTTCTTAAAAAAAACACTTACAAACTGTACCTTCAATGTAAACAATCTAATCTTTCCTCTTTATAACATTAGTATACCTAGATTGATGTTTAAGAGAGTATGGAACAGATCTAAGTACTTTAAAATAAATGTCATTGAATGTATTCATTTCATATCTGGAGCAACAATTTTCTTAAATCCAAACCTTGTGTAAGTTTTTTTACTAACATACGGCACGATATTCGCTACTTTTGAATCAAAATCTTAATATTAAACAGTTGCACTCCGGCAAACCCATGGCGGGCTGCTAGTTACATATACAATACACTGTCTTTCTGCTACAAAACAAATTCGCTATTCGAAAAAAACTAAGGACGCAGTTAACTGTACGAGGAAACTTCAATAATGCACAAGACTGAAGTCTCCAAGTTCGGGTGAAGTGGTTCACATGCAGGGCTCAACGTGATCTATCGGCTCTTGAGTCGAGAGCGCAATGATAGTCGTCATCGAGTGCCATCAGTTCGTAGTACAGCCCCTCAGCCCCTCAGCCACTTAGCCACTCGAGCCGCGCAATAAGTTAGTGAGGCTGGTGTGGTAGCCGGCATAGCGGCTCCTCTCTCCACCATGAACAAGCTGATCGTGATGTGCTGCCTGCTGGCCGGAAGCGTCTTCTCTATGATGTGAGTAACCTTTGTTTACATTATTAAGTGCATGAAGTAGCAAAGAATCATAAAAATATCATAATTCTTATCTAACCCAATAAGACTTCTTCTTAAGAAGTGAATCAGTCACTTTACTGGTTAAAAATGTCCTTAGTTTGGACAGAAATCAAGATTTTAGAGCATTATGATAGGTTTCCATAGGAAAGACAAAACATAAGATTAAATAAACAATAATATCCGCTAATTTGTCCGCCATTGTTGTTCGATCCTAGAAAAAAGAATTGTGTGTACTTAAATATTTAGGAATTACATTTAGGTTTCGCGAAGTATCGGTGTGAACGGAAATTCATCTATTCATAATAATATTAATAAGATAAGAAAGTATTATACTGACGTAGCTATAGATACGAAGATCGTAATAATTTCTGCGGATCGTAATCTTTCGATAAAATGATGCCTTCCTGCTCGAGGGGAAACCCGAGTGATTCAGAATTAGAATACTTAGAAGATGTTTGAGTTCACAGGATCCCAAAAGAAAACCCAGCACGTAACATTCAGGATCGGTGCACTCAAAACTCGGTGACACCGGTGTCATGCAGCGCGCCGAGCCCAGACGCGCTGATGCCGCACCCTGACGACTGCCAGCTGTTCTACTACTGCGAGCCGGGCCGCGACGCGCCAACCTGCCGGCAGTGTCCCGCCGGCCTGCACTTCAGCCCTGTGCTGCACGTGTGCGACTGGCCGCAGAGCGCTGGTTGCACTGCGCATGCTCCCACCACCAAGACCACCACGCGGACCACTGGACCTCCGAAACATACGACCCTACCTAATAACCGCAACCCAACCTCCACTCTAACCAGTGTAGCATTGAAATCCACCACTCAAAAACCAACAACCAGCACCTATGCAACATCCACCGCAATATCAACCACCTCTGAAGAAACAACAACAGAAACAACAACCAGCACAGATGCACCAACAACTTTCATTGATACAACAATAACTACAACCGCTGCTCCAACATTCACCACTCAAGAACCAACAACCAGCACACATGTATCAACCACTATCACTGATACGGCAATAACTACAACCGATGCACCAACGTCCACCACTCAAGAACCAACAACCAGCACAGATGCACCAACAACTTTCAATGATACCACAATAACTACAACCGATGCACCAACATCCACCACTCAAGAACCAAAAACCAGCAAAGATGCACCAACAACCTTCATTGATACAACAATAACTACAACCGATGCACCAACATCCACCACTCAAGAACCAACAACCAACACAGATGCACCAACAACTTTCATTGATACGACAATAACTACAACCGATGCACCAACATCCACCACTCAAGAACCAACAACCAGCACAGATGCACCAACAACTTTTATTGATACGACAATAACTACAATCGATGTACCAACATCCACCACTCAAGAACCAACAACCAGCACAGATGCACCAACAACCTTTATTGATACAACAATAACTGCAACCGATGCACCAACACCCACCACTCAAGAACCAGCAACCAGCACATATGCACCAACAACTTTCATTGATACAACAATAACTACAACCGATGCACCAACACCCACCACTCAAGAACCAACAACCAGCACAGATGCACCAACAACCTTCATTGATACAACAATAACTGCAACCGATACACCAACGCCCACCACTCAAGAACCAACCACCAGCACAGATGCACCTACAACCTTCATTGATACAACAATAACTGCAACCGATACACCAACGCCCACCACTCAAGAACCAACCACCAGCACAGATGCACCTACAACCTTCATTGATACAACAATAACTACAACCAATACAACAACATCCACCACTCAAGAACCAACAACCAGCACAGATGCACCAACAACTTTCATTGATACAACAATAACTACAACCGACGCACCGTCATCCACCACTCAAGAACCAACCACCAGCACAGATGCACCAACAACCTTTATTGATACAACAATAACTACAACCGACGCTCCAACACCCTCCACTCAAGAACCAACCACTAGCACAGATGCACCAACAACCTTTATTGAGACAACAATAACTACAACCGACGCACCAACATCCACCACTCAAGAACCAACAACCAGCACAGATGCACCAACAACTTTCATTGATACAACAATAACTACAACCGTTGCACCAACATCCACCACTCAAGAACCAACAACCAGCACAGATGCACCAACAACTTTCATTGATACAACAATAACTACAACCGACGCACCAACAACCTTCATTGATACAACAATAACTACAACCAATACACCAACATCCACCACTCAAGAACCAAAAAATAGCACAGATGCACCAACAACTTTCATTGATACAACAATAACTGCAACCGATACACCAACGCCCACCACTCAAGAACCAACCACCAGCACAGATGCACCAACAACCTTTATTGATACAACAATAACTACAACCAATACACCAACATCCACCACTCAAGAACCAACAACCAACACAGATGCACCAACAACTTTCATTGATACAACAATAACTACAACCGACGCACCATCATCCACCACTCAAGAACCAACCACCAGCATAGATGCACCAACAACCTTTATTGATACAACAATAACTACAACCGGTGCACCAACGCCCACCACTCAAGAACCAACAACCAGCACAGATGCACCAACAACCTTTATTGATACAACAATAACTGCAACCGATGCACCAACACCCACCACACAAGAACCAGCAACCAGCACATATGCACCAACAACCTTCATTGATACAACAATAACTACAACCGATGCACCAACATCCACCACTCAAGAACCAACAACCAACACAGATGCACCAACAACTTTCATTGATACGACAATAACTACAACCGATGCACCAACATCCACCACTCAAGAACCAACAACCAGCACAGATGCACCAATAACCTTTATTGATACAACAATAACTACAACCGACGCTCCAACACCCTCCACTCAAGAACCAACCACTAGCACAGATGCACCAACAACCTTTATTGAGACAACAATAACTACAACCGACGCACCAACATCCACCACTCAAGAACCAACAACCAGCACAGATGCACCAACAACTTTCATTGATACAACAATAACTACAACCGACGCTCCAACATCCTCCACTCAAGAACCAACAACCAGCGCAGATGCACCAACAACCTTCATTGATACAACAATAACTGCAACCGATACACCAACGCCCACCACTCAAGAACCAACCACTAGCACAGATGCACCAACAACCTTTATTGATACAACAATAACTACAACCGACGCACCAACATCCACCACTCAAGAACCAACAACCAGCACAGATGCACTAACAACCTTCATTGATACAACAATAACTACAACCAATACACCAACATCCACCACTCAAGAACCAAAAAATAGCACAGATGCACCAACAACTTTCATTGATACAACAATAACTACAACCGACGCACCATCATCCACCACTCAAGAACCAACCACCAGCACAGATGCACCAACAACCTTTATTGATACAACAATAACTACAACCGACGCATCAACACCCACCACTCAAGAACCAACAACCAGCACAGATGCACCAACAACCTTCATTGATACAACAATAACTGCAACCGATACACCAACGCCCACCACTCAAGAACCAACCACCAGCACAGATGCACCTACAACCTTCATTGATACAACAATAACTACAACCGTTGCACCATCATCCACCACTCAAGAACCAACAACCAGCACAGATGCACCAACAACCTTCATTGATACAACAATAACTGCAACCGATACACCAACGCCCACCACTCAAGAACCAACAACCAGCACAGATGCACCAACAACCTTCATTGATACAACAATAACTGCAACCGATACACCAACGCCCACCACTCAAGAACCAACAACCAGCACAGATGCACCAACAACCTTCATTGATACAACAATAACTGCAACCGATACATCAACGCCCACCACTCAAGAACCAACCACCAGCACAGATGCACCAACAACCTTTATTGATACAACAATAACTACAACCAATACACCAACATCCACCACTCAAGAACCAACAACCAGCACATATGCACCAACAACCAGCACATATGCACCAACAACTTTCATTGATACAACAATAACTACAACCGACGCACCATCATCCACCACTCAAGAACCAACAACCAGCACAGATGCACCAACAACTTTCATTGATACAACAATAACTACAACCGACGCACCATCATCCACCACTCAAGAACCAACCACCAGCACAGATGCACCAACAACCTTTATTGATACAACAATAACTACAACCGACGCATCAACACCCACCACTCAAGAACCAACAACCAGCACAGATGCACCAACAACCTTCATTGATACAACAATAACTGCAACCGATACACCAACGCCCACCACTCAAGAACCAACAACCAGCACAGATGCACCAACAACCTTCATTGATACAACAATAACTGCAACCGATACATCAACGCCCACCACTCAAGAACCAACCACCAGCACAGATGCACCAACAACCTTTATTGATACAACAATAACTACAACCAATACACCAACATCCACCACTCAAGAACCAACAACCAGCACATATGCACCAACAACCAGCACATATGCACCAACAACTTTCATTGATACAACAATAACTACAACCGACGCACCATCATCCACCACTCAAGAACCAACAACCAGCACAGATGCACCAACAACTTTCATTGATACAACAATAACTACAACCGACGCACCATCATCCACCACTCAAGAACCAACCACCAGCACAGATGCACCAACAACCTTTATTGATACAACAATAACTACAACCGGTGCACCAACGCCCACCACTCAAGAACCAACAACCAGCACAGATGCACCAACAACCTTTATTGATACAACAATAACTGCAACCGATGCACCAACACCCACCACTCAAGAACCAGCAACCAGCACATATGCACCAACAACTTTCATTGATACAACAATAACTACGACCGACGCACCAACATCCACCACTCAAGAACCAACCACCAGCACAGATGCACCAACCACCTTCATTGATACAACAATAACTACAACCGTTGCACCAACATCCACCACTCAAGAACCAACAACCAGCACAGATGCACCAACAACTTTCACTGATACAACAATTACTACGACCGACGCACCAACATCCACCACTCAAGAACCAACCACCAGCACAGATGCACCAACAACCTTCATTGATACAACAATAACTACAACCGTTGCACCAACATCCACCACTCAAGAACTAACAACCAATACACCAACATCCACAGCCCGCATCACGCGGCGTTCCACTATCCGATGGCGAAAGCTGAACTAAGGATACTGGCTCCCTGCTACCGAACCTATGAGCAACGCGCACTTTGAAGCTTTCGTGGGCATTAGTGTAGATTGTGGTATTTGAGCTCCGTATTTAATAGCCGTTATTATTTTGCAAACAGCCACATATGTGCGATGTGCGTGCGGACACTATTTCTTATTGTATTATGTTGTGCTTTTTGTATCTTAAT
Source organism: Euplexia lucipara (assembly GCA_921972225.1). Classification (NCBI taxonomy): domain Eukaryota; kingdom Metazoa; phylum Arthropoda; class Insecta; order Lepidoptera; family Noctuidae; genus Euplexia; species Euplexia lucipara. Next base: position 517,044 of record OV179152.1, on the reverse strand, counting down.
ACAGTCAAGCTGTTGACAGACTTTTTGTTTTTCATCTAGCTTTTGTCATGTTCCTTTATAACACATTTGCTCGTAAAGGGTCTTTTATTTCACCAATTTCAATATCGTAATGTATCTTATAACGCAGTTGTGCGTTATCGTAATGTATAACGCACGGTTAGTCAAAATGCTCCAACAAAATTTAACGGTACTTTTTTAAAATCTTAGCAAAGAGTTTTTATGTCAGAAAAGTTGTCAACATTTTAAGAATAAAATTAACTTTGGGAGATAAATTATAAAAAATAAACATTTAATCCGTTAATTTAAATAATTTTGCCAATAAATTACAACCATTTGTAACCAAAACAAAAAAAATATTAAGTACTTTATTAGTAATACTAACTGTTGTTGTGCTTTTGACTCAAAATAAAAAAAGTGCTGATGCGCGCGCATCGCTAAGTTTTTATATTTGAAAATTTCAGTCTGAGTTTTATTTACTCCTCGCAAATATGTTATAAAACCTTGTATGACATACGTGCGCTTTGATAATTACAGCCTCTGCTTTCTTGTTGCAATATCGCCTCGGCCGTAGTTATCAACTTACCGCACTTATATCAAAATGTCCTATTCTGTACCTATCTTACTTTCCTGTTCACTTTTACAGAAGGTAAACATGAGGAGGTTAACAGTAAGTAAACGCAATAGTAATCTTAATTTTTGAGGGTCTGTCATACTGGTTTCAAACCCAGTACAGACTCTAGCTCTCACAAAAGATAAAATGATTTGCTATAACTAGTTACTATTTATAAACCAAAGTTGAGTACCTTTTTGGGCGAAAGAAATTAAAATATTTTATTGTAGGTACTGGTCTGTCGTTTGCTAAAAGGCTTCGAATCAAAGAGATTTAAAAGACTATAGAGCGGACATGCGAGGAAATGTCATAGAAAAACTTTGATCCCATGTCTCAGTAACGCCATCTAGAATAACATATGAATATTGGAGCGGCAGCGGAGCGTACTACAAAAAACCCATAGACATGTGTCCGGCAGGACATACTTTTTCGGACGAAAATTTTGTTCGTGATGTCCGGTCTATAGGTATTGAATGTCTTTGCTTTGAATAGTGTCGTAATATAGAACAAGAAAATCGTTTAGTTGGACGCACATAACATTATTTAAAACATAAGTTCCAATAACATAGATAATAAAAAAGGAGAATTGATTAGAAACTAAAAAACAAAAATAAAAAGAGATAAAAAGACCTGTACGAGCACAGGTGTACGAGACCTAAAAAGTCCCTATCTCAGCATAAGCAGCGACATTTAAAAACATAACATATGGTAACAAATGGTTATAACTTATGACGGAAACCGATTTCCTTGCGTTTTCACAGTGATACGTAGTTGTAATCCTTCTCTAAGGGTGTATCAGTGCCCAATCAGCAACCAATATTTCGCCTAACGCGATCTCGCCGTGTGGCACTGTGGGTGTCGGAGCTTACATCGCTCATCGGTCAAGCTACAGGGTCTAAGCAGGTTATTTCTGTTACTTAAAAATGAAGTTATATCCATTTAGATACCAAGATCTGGAGTCAAAATTAGTTCTGGAGCGGCGACCACGTACCGAAAGACGCAGCGTTGGAAGGCCTCCCACAAGGAGGACTGACGACTTGGTGAGAGTCGCGGGAATCCGATGGATGATGATATAAGATACCAAGATTGTTAAAGCAGATATCGATTGATATGTCTCATAGGTCACAATGCTTGATATGTCAATATATTTATGGCATGTTAGTATCTAGAATAGATTGTTTAGAGGCACAGACAGTGCTCGATTCCCTCGAAAACAACCATCACACGACGAGACACATTATGAAGTGATTTAACTATTCCCAGTAGATTAGGTAGGTACTGGCGGACGTGAGTACCGCTTCTAAAGATAACCGACATCGAACCATCTACTACCGATAACGTTGACGTAATATTAATTGTTTATAATAAAACAATGATATTAATTAGTGACTCATTGAACATATAGAGAGCTGTGTAATGTCGAGGCGCGCTGTTGACGGAAACCTCTTCTGTATGCCGTGGTAGTGTGGTACCAACCATCTAAGCGAACACTACTTGCCCCAATATTCTGTTAAGCTGCTCTCCTGTGAATGCCGGCGAGTCATAATTAAAAAAATCAACAACAAACAAATATAAACATTTTATACCAGCAGCCTTTGGGATAATCACACCCTACAGCAGACAATGCTCTGCGCATTCAATACAACAATGCCTTCAGGGCGCTGTTGAGACTTCCACCTTACTGTAGTGTCAGGTATGTTCGCCGGTGCGCACACTGACGATTAATTCGAGATGCGAGAGAAAGTTGCCTCAGTAATATCCCGCGTGAGGGGGAGCAGCAATAGCGTTCTGAGGGTGTTTGCGGAGAGGCTATGGATGGGCCCACAATGGGGACGTTTATCAAGCTACATGTTGGGAACAAAGCTTGTTAAACGTTCCTTAGTGTTTTTTTCTGTGTCTCTTCGTTTCACTGTTCCTGCATGTTACTAACATAGTCTTTATGCAAGATGTAATAATCTAACCTAACCCCCTATGGGCCTTGATGCCTGACAATAAAATATTTTTATTTTTATTTATTTACTAGCTTCTGCCCGCGACTTCGTACGCGGATCCTGTTGCTTATGCCAGCGACAACGGGGTCGTCAAAATCGAAGATCTGAAACATCTAATGTCGAATTCTATAAGCCCGGGGACGGGAAATCAATGGGATGCGCGAGACGATTCAAGATGTTCCAGATTTTTTATTTTTGTTGGTCAACAGGAAATGCCATCAGACTTAACAACTTTTGCTAAGACGCCATTTCTATTATGTATATGTTATATTGTCTCTGGGCTTTGGAGTTCCCCTACAGGTGCTCCAGATCTTCAAATTTAGTCTCACAGCAGAAAACACTCTTCACGTGGAATAGTTTTTGCAATGGCACCATTTTTATATCTCTTTTACTTTAGGTGTTCCATTTTCCAAAATAAATTATAGCCTATAATATGTTGCGTGACGTTCACGATCAGCGGTCAGTCGCGGATCTCCTTCCCCCACTTATCTCTAGAGTCGATGCGTATATACGCTGAAAACTCAAGCGTCATGCTTTTTCCGTGAACGTCTCCAACTCGCGAGACAGTGCATGATGTTCACGATCAGCGGTCAGTCGCGCACATATTCTTCACTGGTCTCTAGAGACCTGGATGTAGATGCGTAAATACGCTGAGAATGCAGGCGTGCTTCGCGATCCCAAGAAGTTTCCACGGAGCGAGTGGCAGCCTCATGTTCTCGAACAGCATCAAGTCTCTCCTAACGCTCTTTGGTAGATTGCTGGGATCTTATGGTCTTTAATCATTTAGCGCCTTTGGAACATTGGGAAAAATTCGACCTCTTTCTAGGCATGGTTATAGTTTCATTGTAATGATACCTGATCAATTAAAATCTAAGTGGCTGCTCCCCTGCGTTACCGGGTAAGCTACCGTGTAACGAAGATAAATGGAAAAGGAAATTAAACACTCAAATAACATAAGCCCAAAGGCATACGATAAAAAAATGGGAGTTTTAGCCAGTAGAGTCTAATTTTCAACGATATACCATCGTCATCGAAAATCAGTCCTGAACTGTTCCCGCCTTCACCGCGTAGTCCCTCCTACTTATGTTATTTTATAATTATGCAATGAAATTAGTGATAGTTTTAATTTCTATATCAAATGTTTCTGATCTTCGATTTTTATAAGTCAACAGGAAATGCCTATCAGACCGAACAACTTTTGCTAAGACGTCATTCCTATTTGAGTTATGGTGTAGCTGGGCTCTTGGAGTTCCACAACAGGTGTTCCAGATCTTCGATTTTTATACGTCAACAGCGAGTGCTCATAAGGCTGAACAACTCTTGCTAAGACGTCATTCCAATATATGTTATAGTGTAGCTGGGCTCTTGAAGTTCCACATCAGGTGTTCCGGATCTTCAAATTTATTCTCTCAGCAGAAAATGCTCATAACGTGGAACAATTTTTGCTATGGTACCTTTTTTGTATCTCCTATAGTTTAGCTGGTCTGTTGCGGTTCTGCATCAGGTGTTCCGGATCTTCAAATTTATTCTCTCAGCAGAAAATGCTCATCACGTGGAACAATTTTTGCTATGGGACCATTTTTGTATCGCCTATAGTTTAGCTGGTCTGTTGCGGTTCTGCATCAGGTGTTCCGGATCTTCAAATTAATTCTCTCAGCAGAAAATGCTCATCACGTGGAACAATTTTTGCTATGGGGCCATTTTTGTATCGCCTATAGTTTAGCTGGTCTGTTGCGGTTCTGCATCAGGTGTTCCGGATCTTCAAATTTATTCTCTCAGCAGAAAATGCTCATCACGTGGAACAATTTTTGCTATGGGACCATTTTTGTATCTCCTATAGTTTAGCTGGTCTGTTGCGGTTCTGCATCAGGTGTTCCGGATCTTCAAATTAATTCTCTCAGCAGAAAATGCTCATCACGTGGAACAATTTTTGCTATGGGGTCATTTTTGTATCGCCTATAGTTTAGCTGGTCTGTTGCGGTTCTGCATCAGGTGTTCCAGTTTTCAAGATAAATTATAGCCTATGTGTTGACCAGGCTTAATATCTATACAACAAAAAAAAAATCATTCAAATCCGTCCAGTAGTTCCGAAGATTAGCGTGTGCAAACAAACAGACAAACAGACAAACAGACAAACAGACAAACAGACAAACAGACAGACTTTTTTTTTTGGATTCGTGCTCTATTACTGTTTCTAAACCCCCCTCAATTATTATTTTTTAAATATATTCAATGTACAGACACAGTTTTTTTACAGTCTTATTATATGTATAGATAATATTGTGTTAAGAACCTTACACGTCTTATGTATTTGGCAGTTTTTTATTTTCCTGAACAGACAGAGAACCTACCTACCTAGATCCGCCAGTAGCATATCTATGATCTACGTAGGTACAATATTGTGCTGTCAAACTCAAATTAACTCATAATTAATCCGATTACATATTATCTGGATATCTGGTAGGTACACATTGTAAATAAATCACATAATACTTAACACTATATTATGTTATCTTGGATCTGCGAACTGATTTCAATAAGGTATTATGGTGCTGATACCGGAGATAGCATCGGGCTGCTTGATCTGGTTATCAGTGCCATTATTCTGTTACAGAAATAGAATTTTACTAATACTGAATACGACAACTGTTACGTCGTCGTGGGAATAACACAGTGCAACATGACGCTAAGGGCCGGCCCACACGTACGTACGTCGCGTTGGGCGTATATTTTGTATTGAAAATTAAAAGGTCTATTCACACGTAGTACATTTTGCAGTCGTCACCGACCGCGTGTGTGATGCCGACCACATCGCAACCGCCAGCGGCACGTGAACTAGTGCCGACCACATCGCTGACACAATAACAAAGTTTCCTCTTCAAATTCCATGAACATCGGTATTTTGTCGGTACCACAACGCTACTACAAAAATCTGCAGCGACACTATGACTTGCCATGTTGGTCTAGTAGTTAGTGACCCTGACTGTTTTGCCGCAGGTTGTGGGTTCGATTCAATGTTTGTGTGATGAGCACGATAATTTGTTCTGTGTCTGGGTGTTATTTATCTATAATTTGTATGTATTTAGAAATATATAAGGATGTTTATCAGTTGTCTTGTACCCATAACACTAGCTTTGCTTAGCTTGGGACTAGGGCGTTGTGTGAAAGTTGTGGAATATTATTATTGTTTATATTCGGTTTTTATTTCTCGGAACCCTCTGGTTCCGGACCTTTGGATGGCGTACGAGGGGCCGAAGCCAACTCGCAGAGGCCCGTTGTCATCTTTAATGAAATCCGACACCAACCGCTTTATGCACTAGACAAGTCTTAATAATAATAATAATAATAATAATAAACCATTTATTTCAGGTAACAAAGACCCATAGATAAATACCTTAACCTAAAAATACATACTAATAACACTTTTGTTAGTAAAATCTTATATAACTATGTTAGTATCACTTCACTAGCACGAAATTATGTGCGTTCTTGTGGAATTTGTCCGCGGAAGCGACGGAACACCACATCCTGTGGCCAAAAACTTTCTTCCAGCACCAAATGGAGCATACACGTTGGGATGCGCACCACAAACGCCTTGAAATTGACGTTGCGGCGCGACTCCAGTAGCTGTGCTCTTGGCGTGTACTTTAATCTCTGGCGCACGTACTCCTCGATGTCCTTAGCCTCAGTGGTGTAATGCAGGCGAGAGATGTACACCGGGGTGTTCGGCTTCGCGGCACGCAGCTTAGCGTTGGGCTCAACAGGAGCCTTGCCGGAGCGGTTCTTACAGCTAATGCACCCAAGGAAAACCTACGGCTGGTGTAAGACTATTGCAGACTATGGTACCTAATAAAAGTACAGGAATATTCCAGTACTTTCGTATCCAGTGTATCCAGTTTGTCTTAGCCACACTAACCTATAGAGGCTAGTGTGGCTGAGACAAACTGGATACCTGGACCTATGAAGAGCTATGGCCCCTGCCTCACCAATGTTCTATACACTGATTAAATGGCAGGGGGTGACTTGCACACTCAATAATTTTATATTTATTTTATTTATTTTACATTATTGGGACATAAAACAGTTACACATTACAATATATAATGGGCCCTCTAAAACGGCCGCTACGACATAGTGACGTACCTACAAGAGGGCAACATGACCTGAATTGCTAAAAGAGTGGAGCGGCATTCCACGGCAATCAGGGCAATCCCGGAAGTACGGTCAAGATCTCTACCAGCGCCTTACTGGAATGCTTCCTTCTTCCGAGCACGTTGGCTCTTGCGAATCACCGCCAACTAAGGCAAGAAAGAGGTGGGAGCACCGTTCCTCGTCAGAGTTCACTCTGGACGGCCAATTAAGGCAAGCCAGAGATGAAGAACAAGATATCTCCCGGGAGATCAGGTCCGTGGGGTCGCTACTGCCCAACAGCTCGCCACAAGCTGCCCTGCGAGGTTATTATTATTATTACTATTCCATACACACTACACTGGTACACTTCTTGACATGTTCTTCATAACATATACTATTTACCTCCTTTCTGTGCAAAAAAAGAACTACTCTTTTATATTTTAAGGTTTTAACAATGATGTGGATTGTGTGATGAAACTCTGATGTTATCCGCCCTATGCCATGTCATGAAAACCTGCATCCTGCATTCCTTGTAATCGGTTTGATTAGAGACTACCTGACCCGTTTTCAGGGCAAAAAACATCAATAGGCCCTAAAGGTAAACCACTTATACGTTAAAGAAACATTGAAAAAAAAAAGAAAACTGCATACACTGAGTTCCTGACCACTATACCTAAAACCGTAATCGAACCAGCTAAAATATACACTCTAAACCAATTTGGATTTGTTCGCGGAAGTATCTTCTGTTCCCGTGGCTCCCGGCGCAGGTGGGAGAAGGAACATGGTTGTTTTCAGTCAGTAAGAGTCGGACAGAACCCTCCGCCCTCCCCGGGGCGGAGGATAGCCATGAGGATTTTCCACCCCTCAGAAAAAAAAAGGTTGAGTACGCTCAACGTGGGTTCGCTTAGGATTTTTATTTCTTTTTTTTAAGTAAACGAATGTGTACTTTACGTAAAATAATCTATTGGGGGTGGAAGGGACTTCGCACATCCAAAAACCAAGGGTTTCTCTCTTGTAATAATATCTACAAATATGCTTTGTCGTCGTCGGTCGTTGACGTCACAATGAGGATTTGCGATATGTCTACACGGATATCAATAATGTTATCTATGAATTAGCTCAAAATCAAAACAACGGTAGTTTGATTCACTTTCGTTATGTCAACAGCCATATTCTGCCTAAAGTTGGTGTTATCAGCGGCTAGAAAACCCAGAGACGTCCTTATAGGTTTATGAAGATCTCAATCAATTTGAAACAGGATGTTTTTTTATTAATTACTACAAGTAGAAGCAATCATATGTAATCCACCGACACCTTACTATACTAACAATTCCGATAGGTTCCTCACAACCACCTCATGTGTGGGGTCAGACTGTTAGATGATGGTTGGATTATTATTTATTTATTGCATTGAAAATAGTAGGTGTGTAGTGTGTGTAGGTGCTACACATCAATAATAAAGATTATTATTATTTTATTATTATTATTATTTTCATTAGCTTTTATTTCTCAGAACCCTTGGGTTCCGGACCTTTGGAAGGCGTACGAGGGGCCGAAGCCAACTCGCAGAGGCCTATTGTCGTCTTTAATGAAATGAGGCACCAACCGCAGATTTTCCCTGTATGCACTACACAAATGCACCTAAGGAAAACCTACGACTGGTGTAAGACTATTGCAGACTATGAAAACAAAAGTACTGGACTATAGGTTAGGGTGTCTAAAATGGACTGGATATCTAAAACTATGAAGGACTATGGCCCCTGCCTTACCTAATGTTTTATATACAGGGATTAAATGGCAGGGGGTGACTTGCACACTCAATAATGGGCCCTCTGAAACGGCCGCTAGCACATAGTGACGTAGCGACAAGAGAGCAACATAACCTGAGGTGCTTGAGGAGTGGAGAGGCATTCCACGGCTATCAGGACAATCCCGGAAGTACGGTCAAGATCCCTACCAGCACCTTACTGGAATGCTTCCTTCCTCCGAGCACGTTTGCTCTTGCGAATCTCCACTCTAGCCGGCCAACTAAGGCAAGAAAGAGGTGGGAGCTCCATTCCTCATCAGAGTTCACTCTGGCCGGCCAATTAAGGCAAGCAAGAGGTGAGGAACAAGAAATCTCCCGGGAGATCAGGTCCGTGAGGTCGCTACTGCCCAACAGCTCGCCACAAGCTGCCCTGCGGGGATTATTATTATTATTATTATGAAGCTACAAAAATCCAGTATAAGTTGATCTCCTATAGCGAACAATGCGAGGTCGGCGTAAACTGGAAATGTATAGCTTGATGTGTAGCCGTGTGTACATGAAGTTCTAAAAATATGGATGCAATGTTATACCCAATATCGGCATTAAAAAAAAACAAAAGTCTTTATTTCAGAACGTAAAAAAACATAAAATAGGTAGCCCACCCTTCACCACTTCTTAGTGTTTTTGCTGGGAAGAAGAATTGGCGAGACAAAAACCCCAGCAACAAAACTGATACGTCTGAAGAACTTGGGCTTGAATACTGTAGACGAGTCCATCCCATCAGACGGCTAGGCGAGAAGTCATTCTGTTGAGTCAGTCTACATGGAGAGCAGTGGCTTCTTCACTGCGCACTGGAACACCGTCATGATTCCGCAGAGAAGAGACCCTATCTAGTGCTGTCTTCTGATGCGTGTTCTGATGTTTCAATTCTACAATATCAAAGACGATGACGGCGAGTCGGCGGCACGGTTGGATCAGCAGCTACCTATGCGAAGGACGGGCGACTTGGGAGTGAGTAGGAAAAAAGTGCTGATCCTCAGTCTAATTTGAAGAAATGACTTTTGATTTTGATTCGCGAAACCGATTTCCGAACATAACAAATATTTGTATGGCTTACAAGTAGTGACTCATGATCTGGCTGTTTGTGTAAGTGAGTTAAAATGGTTGTAAAAGTACCTACTACGTACGCAACAATTTTGCTTATATAGCACTAGGCTCAGGTATCCGATACTAAATAAAGAAATAAATAAAGATAAATAAAGTAATAATAAAACTAATACAACATCAGATAAAATTCCTCGACAAGAGAAATATGGAATCGACTGTCATTGTGTCAATTGTTATAACCGCCAATGGCCTGATGGGTAAAAGCCTCGTCAACTATTTGTCGAAGCGATCATTACGCGGTTGGCTTCATACAGAAGGCTATAGGTACTCAGATGCGACTTACAATGTGGGAAGTTTCCTGTCTCTGAGACGTCCCTAATACCAGAAGTTTAAACCTAGATCTTCTATCGGTGGTCTACTGCCGCCACGCCTGTTATCCCCAAAGGGTTAGGCAGAGGTTTACCTACCAGTACTACATCCAAATTTCGTCAGTTATGTTAAAGTCCCATGTAATAGGAGGCGAGGCTATTGCCATCAATCGGGCACAGATCCAGACTCCGGGCTGGTACTGCGGAATTCCAGATGGAAAAACTCATTAACGCTTGCCCAACCCGGGGATTGAACCCGGGATGCAGTGGTGCTTGCAATTACTAGACCCGTTGGTCTACTGTCTTCTCCATTATTAAATGTTGTTTTTATATTATTGTTTGTACAAAATATAAATAATAGTACTAATTAAGCGGCCACTTGTAGGAACTTGTGATGACGGCGTGGCGGTGCTGTTTCATAGCAATGATTATTATGTTATGTATTGCTGACGTGATACTATTCTACAAGATTACTCTTTATCAAAAACGATTTCTGGTCATTCGTAACGTAAGCCACCTATTATCCAGTATTTGATCGATTCGATTGTTCAACATCATAATTTATGCGTCCAGTTTACACCGACTTACAAAAAAGTAGGAGGTTTGGATTTATTTTTTTAATTCATTTTATTTTACAGAAGGCTTACAGACCAACAAACCAATGACAAAAAGAGTGTAATGTTAAAGAACAGCAAATTTTAAGCTTCTATACATAGATAAAAAAGTCGATCAGAATTTAGTATTACATGTTAACTAGGTGTTTTACCACAAACTCCGTCATGAATGGACCTATTTAGAAAATTCTCTTTATAAGTCGGAACGAAAAATACTTACATACATCTTTATCTGTCATATCTTTGTAACCGCATAAGCGGCTGTTTTCTGCTTCGCAAAATATATTATTTGAAGTCCCCATTCTAATTTCTAGTCTAACATTAAATACCCTTAAATCATTATTTTGTACCCTAAAAATAGGAATGGACCCAGTATTGAACCTTGGAGAACGCCCATTGTCATTTGAAACCCTAAAGAGTCACGCCGTAAACCTGATTGTTAATCTGTTTAAGTTTCAGGTAAGACCTTACTTATGTATTAATGAAGCAAAAAAATGTAAATAAATCATAAGCTGCATTCTTCATTCTTTAGTGAACCAGTTCGAAATGTGTCTCATGGTGCAAACAAATGCAGTGGAAAGGTTACAAAAAAACCAACAACATTTTGTATTTCCTTCCAGGCGTGAAAAATGTTCTTGGTTAGATTTCATTGTGGAAACACACCACACAAAATACTGAAGGGTGGAAAATATGGACGAAAAATGCCCTGATCAAGGACTAGACTCTGGTTAATGACCACAAAACTGTGAATAACTGGCAAAAAAATGGAATTATCTTAACAAAATAATTACGGACACAGGTTAGTCTGAATAAGGGAACCCAAACAGGCGGGACCTGATAAAATTGTCTGCTCCAGAAACCATGGCCAACCACGGCATGGCATCTTGTCCTGCGATGGCACGCTACAAGATGTGACGACTGCTACTCGTATGGATGGCGCGAAACTTGTAACTGACTTCGATGTTGACTCTATGTACGTTGCCATCGACGCGCTGGATAACTACGGCGAGACAGTGGCACACAAGTGCAAGCTAACTTTGGTTAAGGATAATAATGGAAAAAATATAATTATGAATGTTATCTCTGATGACCGGCGATTTGGTATTGTACGTATCAGGGCTTATCAAAGGGGCGGCTCTGGCGCAGTATAACTAGTAGACAGCCCCATGGTACTGCACAGTCGTCCCTCGGCCGCCGAACTATGAACAAGCTGCTCGTGTGCTGCTGTCTTCTAATCAGCGTTGTCGCTGACCAGGCGTACGAAGGAAACTTGAGGTAACTACTTGTCATTTACTCATTATCAATTGGAAAGATAAAAAACTTTTATTATCGAACATTGCGAAACTTTATTATATTCCAAAGCCAAAGCTTAAGATTTTTAATAATTGTGCTGAATTTCTAATACCTACCTGTTATTTTGTGGAAAAGAGGATAACAGTTTTTTTTTCAAATGCAATCTGTGTAGGCCTCTTAAAGAGCCAGTTAGTTTGTAACAATATTTTCGTTCTGCGTTACATAAACAAAGCAATACCTTTTTGGGGATCCGTCGTCAACAACCCTTATACTTACGCCATGTTCGTCCATCCACCCGACCGTCTTATCGCAGATTTGATAAGAAACTCTTAAGATTACCTGTAAGATTTGTACACCGACTATGGTATAGCATGAAGCACATCGTCATATTTTATGACCATTGCTTGCATTTATTTGTATCGTAATCTACTCATGTTAAACAAATAAATTGATCTTTATCTTTATCTTTATCTTTATCTTTATCTTAGTACTAGAAGGCTGTTTACTGCTGTAATTTGGCATAGATATTATACAGACGCTAGCACATCTGAATTTCTTTGATAATTTTTCAACTTTATAACAAACAGAATAAGTTTCATGTGCAACTGGGAAAATTGACTGTTAGGGGTAGTTTGATGAGCTGGCTTTTGGTACACGTTAGTTATTCATGCCGCAAAGTAGTAACATGTAATCTTGAAAAAATAAACGTTATGTTCTACGCGTAAAGTGGGAATAACTTTGTCTGTACTGAATCACTGTGGTGTAAGAATTAAGTTTAGTACAGTCAAATTAGCAAAAAGATTGGACGTAATTCGTGTAGTTGTAATTTTTTGTGGAATCATTAGAAGACATGAAAATAAGTTTTCTCTGAGTTTGCACCATTCCTATTATTTACGGAACATCGTTTATATTAGGTAAAAACTTGAAAGTCCCAAAATTTTGAAATTTCATTAGTAACTAATTGTGCTAAGTATGCAAATATGTAGATACCCCTTTGGTGTATAATTACTGGTCACGAAAAATGTGTGAGGTGTATGAAACATTAATAAATTAATATTTTTGATTTGCGGCTTAAGGGAAATTTTGTCTGTTGGTGCAAACTCATAATAAGCTTCTTATAGCATCATAAACACCCAGTTAAATTTGCACCCTTTTGCACCCCTTGGAAACCAGCATTTTACAATATTTGTAAATTGTACTTCGGGGCAAATTATTGTAGTCGTGGTTTTTTTTATACATGATGTATTCTAAATATACTATATTCGCACCTAATAAAAATAAGAAATATATGACTGGAAGTTTATGTAAAATTAACGTGGATATATATCGCGCCTCGTGGCGTTCGAAGGGCGCGCGCGGGGTCGAAGCGGGACGCGGGGCGAGCGCGACCGGCGGGGCGAGAACAAAAGCGTGCATGCCATGATAATAGAAGATGCGTTTAGATCTTTGTTGTGGCAAGAAGCGATACGCGCGTTACACAAAGGACCATGCAAAAGATTGTATGGGCGCTGTCCCAACCCACCAACAGACATGGGACTTGTTTCAATATTATTATGAAGTCTCATAAAAACACAAATAACAATTTTTAGTCCGTAAATATATGGGGTACCTTATTAAAAAAAAAGTGTTTACTTAAAAAGGGTGTACTTTTAAATAACCTGGTTTTAGACATTTTACAATAAACAATTGATCAACTAAACACTTTAGGTTTTTATAACATGTATAAGTATATACATATTTATGAAATAACAACATTTTGGGTAAGTTTTAATCACATTTTTTGTTATTGTGTATTGTACAAACATATGTCGTGGCGAACGATATTCAGAAATAAGGAGTTGTGAAGTTGATTACATTAGTACAGAGTCTGTGGTAAACGCCGTGACGTCAGCTGTCATTTGCAAATGGCGCGAGCGATGTCACGTGGATGGAGTCGTGTTGGGAAGTGGAAGCTAGGCAGAGCTCAGTTGGATTTGAGACACCAACGAAGACACTAGTCCAGTGCGAAACTGTCTGTTTACCTATCTGAGTTATGTTATGTGATTACTTTTATTTAAGTGAGGTTATTACTGCAATGAAGATTATTATTCAACGTTATGTACCTGGTACCACGAAACCCCTGATGTCCGACCATACCGCTCAGCCATCGCTGACGCCGACACATATTTATGTCAACAGAACTGTTATCCAGTTTTGTAAGTTAGTAATTATTCGTCTATCATTATAGTAGATAGCATTTCTGCCGGCAGATTGAATTCAGTGTGACGGCCTTTCTCCATATACCAAAAAATTGAGACTATATAGGTATTATGCGCACCGCCAGACTGGTTTTTTATCCTGTGCATCTTACGGCTGTTCACTATCAATAGTTTTTTTATAGTTAAATAGTGTTCCTGTACGTTTTTACAATTTACTGTACCAAAAAGTGTGTATAAAAAATATTTTTTCGTACCACTTGCTCAAAAAAGTGACATTCTATGCCACAAAAAGCGAACATAACAATAGTCATTTTTAATCTGTCAAAAACAGGGAAAGAAAATTGTACTGGATTTCATTCATCCCCTAGGGAGAGAATGTGATTTAAATTTGGAATACCTAACTTACCGAAATTTATACTGAACTACATCTGTGTCACGTACACCATTGAGTTTGTATTTATAGCATTATACATCTTTTTGAAAAGGAATACGCAGTTATGATTATTAATTAAATAAAATTACGAAAACTGACGAGGCCGTATGAGCTTAATGCCTTTGCTTTTCCGACAATAAAATATAAATCTAGGAATTTGCCGCGTTTTTGTTTTTTCAAATATTTAAACGTTAAGTTTATTTTAATTTATTTTTATGAATAAGTTAATGTTCTAAAAATACGTCTACTTTTAATTGTCATTATTTTTAATAAATACTTATCTCATATTATTATTGTGTTATTTTTTTCGCAAATGGTACGAAAAGTAGAGTATTTTCCTCGGTGATAAAGCTGTCTTAGTCTTGGGTGAAATTAAATCCCTCGCTACACTCAGGACTCGTCTTAAATCCCTCGCTTCGCTCGTGATTTAAGTTTTTAACACCCTCGCTACGCTCGGGAGTAAACCTCGAGTCCTTCGTTACGCTCGCGATTTAAATCGTCACCCGCGACAGAAGACACTACTTTATCCCCTTGGTTAATAATCTACTATTTTGCGCGATACCCCCATGACTTACGGAGATGTCGTCATAATAAAAAATGATCATGATGCCAAGATGAATTGATTGAGATACGTTTGAAATCTGTTGGTGGTATGGGACGATTTTTTGCATGGTCCTTTACTTTTAGCTAAATTAAAAAAATAAATTTAATATAAATATCGGATTATATTTACTTACGCAAAGTGACAGTGTATTGTTAGAAATACACATTACAGTAATAAAAAATTTATCTGTACATAATTATAATAAAACAGTAACGCAAGAAAAGCTGTACATTGAGAATTTTCTAAAAAAATAAGTGGGATTTGTTAGAAAAACGTAACTAATGACAAAAAATACTTTTTAGAATGTTTGTCTGTTTGTCTGTGTGTATGGTACGCTTCACGCGAAAACTATTGGATAGAATGAATTGAAATTCTATGATCAAAAATGTTCTATGTAAACCAAGGTAGGCTTTAGGCTACATATTGATTTTAAAAGGTTTTTTTCGTAATTGAATGCACAAATGACATGTTATTTAGTTAGTAAAATAATAACTCTGGGAACATAGTAATCACGCTATTTTTATTAAGGAGCGGGGCATTAATATTATAAATTGCAGGGGAACAGCTATTCAACAATATGTCAACGGGGAATTTAGCGGAGAGGTCAAGCGACCGTTTACCTCACTAAATGGTGCGAGTTCAAACCCTATAATACTGTTTTAGAAAAATTATATTTTTTTTTTGTTAGTTTATTGTGTTAGTTACGATACTGTTATAAAATCTGAGAACTATACATGTCCTAACTAATTGTATGGAGATTTTCACACCAATATTACTAAACTGATTGATTGGTGGTACAACAAGCTACACTATCATGAAATCAAGTCACTCTAAGTTTTTACTTACCAAGCACATTAAAATTTGTTGTAATTGGTAATTGATTTAAGTTTATAATTCGTAGTTTTGTTCCTTGATGCGGTTAACATATTTTTTGAAATTCAAAAATAATGTAGTTACTTTGTCTGTTAAATTAACGACAATTTAGTTTTATTCTTAATTTAATTTGGGTAAATAATATGTAGTTTCCGTTTTCTAACTAGATGGCTGCATTGGCCTCGAGTTAGATCGCGCTATGGTTTCGTTCCCAAAAAGTGATGTTATAGGTGCCGATGTGACGCTCTCATCCTATATAAACGGGGGATACCTTTGTTGTTTGTGTTGGTTGAAGACTTGAAGTGTTTAATTTTCCTGCGAATAATTATTATTTTTGGTTGGAGTGTAGCCATGTAAGGGGCACTATGGAGCAAGGACTTAAAAAATTTAGCCAGAAAAGTGTTATTTTTGCAAATCGTTTATTTTCTCGATTCTATCGTATAAAACACCTAAATTTAAGGCTAAAAGTATCTTGGTGTTTTTTGTCTCCGACTAACCGTTTGTCGTAAAAACGATGTGGAAGGGATCCATTAGGTTAGGTTAGATTAGAACTGTGACCAACTACCTCGAAATTGGGTGCACAATTTTTCTAAGTTAGCTGCGCCACAGTTATTAACTTTTGCAGTTATCATCGTTTTTATTTTTTCATGACTGTACTGTTTTTTTCCTAAATAAAGGATTTTTTTTAAGGATTTTTTTCATAGTGCCCCCAAGACGACACTCTGACCTTATTTTTCTTCTTACTTACCTACTAGCAATTCTGACGTGCTTATTACGTGCTGATTTCAATATCGTTAGTATCGGATTAAGAAGAAATTTTAGCTATGCCTTTTAGAAAAACATCAAATCTGTCTCGAAACTTAAGGGTTTCTAAGATGCGCAGGTTAGTTCGATCTCTCGAAACCGACGAGGAGCGTGTACAACGGCTAGGTTCTAACCGTGAGCGTAATGCGCTAAGTTTGTCCCCAGAAACTAGCACGCAGCGACAATTACGACTAAAATTTAAACGAGTCCGCACTCTTCTCTATCTCAGGAAAGTGTGAAACAACAAGAAATGCGTTTAGATATCGACCGGGATCGTCATTCTTTGTCTCGCGCATCCGAAACGTTTACAGAGAGGGATCAGAGGTTGAATATTCAGAATATTTGCTCTGAGACTGCTCGGTCCCTCGAAAACAATCAGGAGCGCGATACATTTTGAAAATCATCCCCTAAGGGGGTAAAACGTGGGTGCAAAATAAGTACTTGTATAAAACTTTGTCGTTTTTGAAATTGTTCCAATGAAATTCAGTATGAAGGTTTTTCATTGAAAGTCATGAAACACGTAACAAATATTTTTTCGTAAAACATTTTTTAAGGGGGTAAATGGGGAGCGCAAAGTTAGTGTGAAAGTTCTCTGATTTTCAAAATTATTTCGATAAAATGAAGTATTAGGGTTTTTAAACTTTTGTGAATTCAATCCCTTAGGGAGCAAAAAAAATAAGAGGTATTTTAGTATACATATATACATATAACCTAACCTTACCATCCTCATGGATGTCCCCCGCCCCAGGGAGGGCGGAGAGGTCTGTCAGACTCTTACTGACTAGAAACCATCCCGTGTTCCTTCTCACACCTGCGCCGGGGCCACGGGAACAGAAGATACTTCCGCGACCCCCGAATGGTGCCGGCCCCGCGGGCCTCGCCAAGTCAGCGACTAGAGTGAGGTGTTAGACTCCCCTTGCGACGTCTAAAAGGGGCGCGCGTGAAAACGACGCGCCGCCACCTCGGGTCCATGTACGTGGGGGGCTGGAAGAGGGCGTGGTCCGCCCTCCGCCTGCGCCCGGTGCGCCTGCTGCGGGCAGGGTAAGTGGAGGTAATCTCCCTCTCCCTTTCCCGGCCATCTTTTGCGAGATAACTGTTTCGCAGAAGGACACCACCGCGTCCCAGGACTCGACGCTGCCGATTATCCTCTCGACCACGGCCGGCAGCGACAAGTCACTGCCTACTACAAAGACGAGGGCACGGCGCAGTCGCACCTATCCTATAGCTAACCTAACTACCTTACTGCAATGCATTGATTTTGAAAGATACAAAATACATCATTTTAAACTGAACTACTGCGCTGAGTGTCTCTATGTTGCTCCTAACAAAAGCATTATTTTCTTAAAAGGAGGCTCCAAACACTAAACCTAAACAATGTAAACTGAAGCATTAATAAACTTATTATTATTATTATTATACAATATTAAAGAAGGTAGTAAGTATTATTTGAAGTAGTAGTAGTAGGAGGTAGTAATTTAACTCGATTGGTATCATCCATACATAAATGTTACTTTGACTGGTTGATCGAGTGGATCCGCACTTGCGTCGCGGTTGTCTGTCTGTCTGTTCGCGATGAACTCACACATGACTACGCCAATGCAGTTTTTACCTGTAGATAGTGTTTTTCTCAAGGAAATTATTAGTACTTATATAATTTGTCAAGTTTTTGTATGCATTGGCAAAAATATAATTGTATGTGTTGGAGGTTAAAAATAAACCTTCCAAAACCTTTAAAAATAAATCCATGCGGGCGAAGCCGCAGGCATCAGCTAGTTAAATAATAAATGAGTATGTTTGGAATAAAAATGAGTTACGTCATACGTGACTAACAATATTCTATGGAAGTGACAAGCGCCTGTCGCTTGACACTTCCATGGCGTAATAGCTCTTTGGCAATTACTGTAATACAAGAAAATTATATGTTCCCTTAAGAAATGCCAATTTTTTATAGGGTGCAAATATAAAGGAAACCAAGTTAATATGACTGTATTAATTTCAAAACAACCAAAATTTCCCCCGAAGTACAGCGGCAGAAAATCGTAAAAAGCTAATTTCCATATGTCACGCTAGGGTGCAAAATCAATAATGTATTTAGGTCAAAATGTATAACCCTTTCCCCAATTTACACAACTACACAGTTTTCCCCAAAGCTGCAATGACCAAAAAAGAAAAAAAAATGTTTTTATTTTTTTTCTCACGCTGCGTTAGTCAGAATAAAATAAATAAAATGTAATAATGTAGATTAAGGTGTAATACAGCATACAAAAAATTACGCAGAGTACACCTGTATTATCTAGTTAGTTATGGCCAATAAACAATTTTCACCCCCTTCCGTAGGGGTAGTAAATGTTTTTTTGTTTTCATACTCGATTTTCAACTCATACAAAACCATCAAAACCGTTTTTGTCTCTCCAGAGAATTTATTCCAATCTTTGTCAAAAAATGACCTAATTTGACTGTACATAGATAGAGAGAAAAGGTATTTTAAGCATTTTCCGGGTCTGTAAAGACAGGATTCAATTGAAGGATCCGATGGTGAAATATTAAGCTGTAAAGTGCTATTTTTTGTTAAACGTGTAAACGTTTATTAGTAACCAAGTTGAGAGGAAAATTATAAAAACTCAGTAAGGTACAGCTTTACAAGTTTACGAGTAATAGTCGACTACCGAGGATAATTGAAGAATTTTGTGCAAATTCCTAGAAATTGAAAATTACATAATTAACATCATAAGTTAACTAGTTATGTAATCGCATATTATGATGGGCAACTACTGCCCCCTACACAGTGGGAGGCCCGGCACGCACTTGCCTAGTTTTTAAGTTTAGAGGAGGTAATCAACAACGTAGTACAGTTTTGTATTACTAGCAAACACAAGCGAGACATAAAGAAGTTTTGTTTTTGAAAATGTTAAAATCAAGTTATTTGTCATTGATTCCAGGTTCCACCCGAGGGACACTTCGCGGATCAGGTCAAAGTTAGCGGATAACTTTAACAGCGATCCGTTTAATTCTAACAAATGGCGCCCTACGAACATAACTAGACCACCACCAACCAACGAGACAACATGGGCACCCCCAGTTAATACTACCACATGGCGCCCTACGAACATCACTTGGCCAGCACCATCGAACGACACTACCTGGGGACCCCCAATTAATGCAACCACATGGCGCCCTACGAACATAACTTGGCCAGCACCGTCAAACGAGACCACCTGGGCACCTCCGGTCAATGGTACAACTTGGGGACCACCGACCAACGAGACCACCTGGGGACCCCCAATTAATGTTACCACATGGCGCCCTACGAACATCACTTGGCCAGCACCGTCAAACGACACTACCTGGAGACCCCCAATTAATGCTACCACATGGCGCCCTACTAACATTACTTGGCCAGCACCGTCAAACGAGACCACCTGGGCACCCCCAATTAATGCTACCACATGGCGCCCTACAAACATCACTTGGCCAGCACCATCGAACGATACTACCTGGAGACCCCCAATTAATGCTACCACATGGCGCCCTACGAACATCACTTGGCCAGCACCATCAAACGAGACCACCTGGGCACCCCCAATTAATGCTACCACATGGCGTCCTACGAACATCACTTGGCCAGCACCGTCAAACGACACTACCTGGAGACCCCCAATTAATGCTACCACATGGCGCCCTACGAACATCACTTGGCCAGCACCATCGAACGACACTACCTGGGGACCCCCAATTAATGCAACCACATGGCGCCCGACAAACATCACTTGGCCAGCACCATCGAACGATACTACCTGGAGACCCCCAATTAATGCAACCACATGGCGCCCTACTAACATAACTTGGCCAGCACCGTCAAACGAGACCACCTGGGCACCCCCAATTAATGCTACCACATGGCGCCCTACGAACGTCACTTGGCCAGCACCATCGAACGACACTACCTGGAGACCTCCAATTAATGCTACCACATGGCGCCCTACGAACATCACTTGGCCAGCACCATCGAACGACACTACCTGGGGACCCCCAATTAATGCTACCACATGGCGCCCTACGAACATCACTTGGCCAGCACCATCGAACGACACTACCTGGGGACCCCCAATTAATGCAACCACATGGCGCCCTACGAACATCACTTGGCCAGCACCATCGAACGACACCACCTGGGCACCTCCGGTCAATGGTACAACTTGGGGACCACCGACCAACGAGACCACCTGGGCACCCCCAATTATTGGAAGCACATGGCGCCCTACGAACATCACCTGGCCAGCACCATCGAACGACACTACCTGGGGACCCCCAATTAATGCTACCACATGGCGCCCTACGAACATCACTTGGCCAGCACCATCGAACGACACTACCTGGGGACCCCCAATTAATGCAACCACATGGCGCCCTACGAACATCACTTGGCCAGCACCATCGAACGACACCACCTGGGCACCTCCGGTCAATGGTACAACTTGGGGACCACCGACCAACGAGACCACCTGGGCACCACCATTTAATGGAAGTACATGGCGTCCTCCTACAAATGTCACCGCTTGGGAACCCATAACGCTCACATGGGCACCCCCAACAAATGGTACCTCATAGGTACCCCCGAATCAGTGTTTGAGCTCCTACAACGGACGCCACTATACGTCAAACACCATACAATTGAAACTGAGTGATACTAAACAAAGATAAAGTTAAATAAACAAAAAGTTGAAAAATAAGCTACGTGAAGTATTATTTCTAGCCATGTGTAGACAGATTTTTCGGCTGCCTATATTGACTTTTGCTGGTGTGCTTAACTTAACTCCATGTAATCTACTTCATGAATGTTACGCTACAGTTAGTAGTATTGCTGTAAGGTCATTAGCTGCAAGGTCATTAGCTGCCCTCTTAGAATGTGGATCGGAATCGGGGTGGGAAATCCTCATGAATATTCTCTATGCCCGCCCTGGAGGTTGCGGGGTCTGTCAGACTCTTACTTAGTAATCCTGTACTAGATTGGAAAGCAGCAGTGATAGCGCTCTCACCGCACCTAGCCAGTTTGGCGCCGGCGCTGCTGGAAATGGGGTCCGAAGCCCCACTGGCTGTCAAACACCAATCCCAGTTACCTACTTATTGTTGGAATCGACAGCGATTCTAACCCTCACTTTATGTGACCCGGCTGGCGACTATAAATAGGTTTTTACAAACTCTTTTACACGCCAAACGAGTAAAATATGTGTCTTTTTAAAATAGGTGAGGTCTAATCTATAGAATCTAGACTATAAAAATGAAATAACGTTTTTTATTTTTGTTTTCGGATAGCCGCGAATTAGTATCTTATTCAGGCTTGGGTTAATCATACAATTCGAAGCATTCATACTCTATCTCTTGCCCGCCATTAGAAAGAGAGAGAGAGACAAAGACCAGCCCTTTCGGAGTTCTGTTTTTTAATTCAACCTCAAAGACAAACGTTCGGAATTTCAAACTATAGATATTTAAACCTGTAAATATTTATTTCTAGTTTCAAAAAGTGTTTTCTCTGCTGAAGTGAAAAGTTATGTGTGTTACACGAGAGCAAAGTTTGTTGCATCTCGTGGCTTTGAATCCCTCGCCACACTCAGGATTAAACTTTAGAATCACCCGCTACGCTCGTGATTCAATCGTTGAATCCTTCGTTTGCTCAGGGTTCAAAATCAGCACTCGCAGCAAAAAATTACTTTGCTCTCTTGTTGCACAAATAACTATTGTTGCTAAACCTAGAAAGAGGTTTTAGGGAAGGTTCATATCTGACGGAACATGCGTCGCGTAATCGGTCGCGTAACGCCAGAACAGACAAACGTATAGAAAATCACTTGACCGTTCACACTCAACCGATGATACGTTAGTGCGTCGAGCGTACATTGTCGCCGAGCCGACATATGTTCCGTCAGATATGAACCTTCCCTTAAGCTGCATAAAAATAATAATGACTACCGAAACCAACTTTAACAGGTCTTTGGTATATTTATATACTGTGTAAACTTTACAGTAGACGGGAAAACGAAGTAAATTGTATGTAAAATACATAGCGACACGCAGCGCAGTAATTCAGTTTAAAATTATGTATTTTGCGCCTTTCAAAATCAATGCATTTCAGAAAGGTAGTTAGGTTAGGTAGTTAGGTTTGCTATAGGATAGGTAAGGTAAGTTAGGTTAGGTTATAAATATATGTAGGCAGTGACTTTTCGCTGCCGGCTATAGTCGAGGCAATGATCGGCAGTGATGTCCGCCTGCGAAACGGTCGTCTCGTAGAAGGAGGCTGCGGAAAGGGAGAGGAGATTACTTCCACTCACCCGGCCGCAGCAGACGCACCGGGCGCAGGCGGAGGGCGAACATTATATTGAAGATAAAATTGCAAGGAACAATGCTGGTCCTGCTCCATAGGATAACTTAAAGTCTGGACAGAATCGGATTGGTTGCAAAGTATTATTAAATGAATTTTTGCTTTTTCTCTTCATCACACATTGTAATTTGATTTTCATTTTATTTTTGTTTATTTTATTAATTTCATGATTATTACTTTTTTAATAATCATCTTTGGTTTAAATATTATGTAAATGTGTGAACACCATGTATCTTTAAATACACTCATATAATTCGCAGCTGCGTTGCTTATTTTTACTCAAGAACAACATTTATATATGCGTCCTTAGATTACACGCTGTCACAGAATGAGTAAGAAGAATAAAGATTCACAGCTCCTCCCCCGTAGGTGATAGCGTGATAATATGTAGTTTATGTGTTGACCCGACCTCTTAGTAAAATTCATTCAAAATTTGATGTAATACCATGCAGTACTTTTTGAGTTTACCCCGGACATGCATACAGACAAACAGACAAAAATTCTAAAAAGTCACTTTTTGTCACCAGTTACATTTTTCTAACAAAAGCCACTTATTTTTTCTCGAAAAATCGCAATGTACAGTTTTCCTTTCGTTACTGTTTTATTATATGTGTAGATGTGGTCATTCTAATTCACACACAAAACACAAAATGTTTAAATAAGAGCACATACACTCACAAAACAGAAGTTAGAAGTTATTATTGTTTCGGATCTACATATTTGTTGTCACCTTATTAAAAGGATTAATCATAATCATAATATACCTACCTACACCACTATTTTTTTATTAGTGCAAATACTTAAAGAACTTATGCTAGACGGTCGTCTCATATTTGTAAAGTATCAATAAATAATATTCATAAACAGCAAAGTTATTGGCGTTTGTTTATAATTAGGTATATATCCATTGATATATAAAAACCCAAGATGCACAGTCTCCACCAAAAGTTACATTCGAAACTGTCACCAAACATTTGAGAATTCTAAATAAGTGCTTAGTCATACTATAAAAATATTTTTTGCAAATTGAACCTAATGCAGATTGGTTAAAGTTGATTTTATAAAGCAGTGTACAGAGCGGTGTAGTGTGTGCTTTGTATTTTACGACAGAAGATGAAGTGGAGACGAATATTTTTATACTTTTGTTTTTATATGACATCGAATTAGTTTTTGAAAGTTTGTTACATTCTAATTTAAACACATCCCGGGTAAAATGGGGTGAATAGATACTTAAGAGTGAATAGAAACAACATTTTCAGGAAGTTCACGTAAGTTAAAACGAAGACTGTACTTAATGCTTTTAAATAATTGAGATAAATAGTTTCGACACCTTGATCAAACAAACAATAACAAACAATATTAAACTAGCGTGAAAATTGTCCTCAAAGTTTTGTTTCTATTCACCCTTATGTTTCTGTTCACCCCGTTTTACGGTATTTATACTTTTATCTGAGTGTAAATAAGTTTTAGGCACGATATGTGTATAAATCAATGAAACAAATATTTACTGGTACAATTATAATAATATGTAACTGGTTACATATATACCTAAAAATAAACAAACAAAAGAACAGTAAACCAATTATAGGGCATCAAGAAACTCATCCGCATCGCTATCAACGGGAAAAGTGCCCAGAAGACTAGCCGCATTGCCACGTTGTATGGCAATGCTGATTCTCTGACCGAAATAAAGGCCAGCCCTCTGGTCACGGGAAGAGTCGACCAAACGCTTGGCGATGTCCCTGAAAACTAGATGGGCATTCGGACCCCATGGCCCGAGTGTTTCAACCCCAAACGGTTCAAATATATAACTTCCAATAAGGTTGTTATATTTAATAATATTACAACCTTTATATTTTGGTTGTTTAATAATATGTTAAAATTATAAAAAATTGTAAAGTTCGCTTTTTATAATTACTTTTCGAGGTGAATCCAAAATTGAACCTATACGTATGGAATTAGTAGGAGATTTGAATTCCTTCTTATTTTCCAAATCAAACGTTGAACTATAGTAGGGTAGACTTCAGTATTAGCACCATCATCCGGTATTTCAATCTGTAAGCAACATCAAAATTATAAATATCTATCAGCATACCAAATAATATATTGTGTTACTGCGGCACTAAGGTTCTGTCCGTTCTTCATCGTAGTAACTTAGAATATAGAGGTCCTGTGGTGTAATATCTTGTAAAAAAATAGTTATTTTCATGAAGGTACGATATTATTTTGGCAAATGCTTTTTTCTGGTTAAAGAAAGTTACTTACCAGTAGGTACACTAGGAAAAGCCGTTTTAAGAAGACGTTTTATGCCTTTTGCAGTGACATACATATCTTTGTCCAAAAATGCCCTGAACCTATGCCACTTCATTTGTTCGGCTTAAAAAAATCACGCCTTTGTTGGCTGAATTCGAATTCAAATTCAAATGTTTATTGCTCAACACAGTACATAGTTATATATTTCCAGATGTCAATGAATGTGAAGTCATCTGTGTTGCACCAAGTTACGTTAAACAAAAATTTAGTTAAGTTAAACAATAATTCTCGATACGTAAAGTAGGGATATTAGTTTATTGCTCGGAAGTTAATTTCACAATTTTGAAATGTAACGTTTTAAAGTAATTCAAAAGATTTGTAAAGACATATTTTTGATTAAGCGATTCGTTTATGAACTAAACATAAACATAACGTCACGCCTAATCCCCGAAGGGTTAGGCGGATGTGAACCTAGTAGTACCTACACCCACATTTCGCCAGGTATGTTTGAGTCCCATGTAATAAGGGCGAGCCTATTGCCATCAATCGGGCTCAAATCTAGACTTAGGGCTGCTACTGAGAAATTGAAGATGGAAAAACTTAATAACACTTTGCCCGACCTGGGGACCGAACCCGGGCCCTCATGCTCAGCAGTAGCGCTAGCGACCACTAGACAAATGAGACAGTCGTTTATGAAATATTAAGTTTTAAAGTCATATTTTTTATTAAAAGCAAATATTAAGTACACAATAATGTGAACAAAATTACGGTACTCGTAGCTAGGAGTATAAAATAATAACGAAATTAAACGGAAACCTCGATAGGTTTAGCTAAGTAGATTTTACAAGTTTACGAATAATGGTCGTCCATCTTGGAGAAGTAAACATTCCGTACAAACTCCATAAAAAAATAGTTATACCTATTACGTACGCAGTTAGTTTTGTAAGACAGATAGTTGCTATTAGTTTGTGCAAGGCAAAGAGATTTAAAATACTAGAGAGCAAGAAAAACTTTGATCCCATGTCTCAGTAACGCCGTCCAGAATAATATTTGAATATTGGAGCGGCAGCGGAGCGTACTAAAAAAAACTCATAGACTCAGCAGGACACCAGATTCGGATGAAAACTTTGTTCCTGAGTATTCTATTCTATTCTATTCCTGATGTCCGGTGTTATCAATGCGCATCGTACTTGAATAATATTCGAAACTTAAATAATAAATCGAACAAGCGTATCGGGAGTGACCTGCGGTGCGGGGAAGACGCGGGGGGCGGGAACACGGCGACGCGAGCGCCCCGCCACCTGGCGGTTAGATTCCCTGCGTTTTTTGGCTTAGCAACAACAGGGCACGCAATTCGCTTCCGCACGCTTGCATGTTTTAAACCACTGCTTGTCTCATTTTTAATTAATATACAGTCCTACCGTGTACATCCGTTGGTCCTTCGAGCCGGATAATATTGAGGATTAGCACTAAAGTTAATAGTTCGTGATTACTGCATTCATGTTTCACACGCCGCCGCGAACAGAAAACAAAATGGTGGGCACGCGAAGACACCACGACGCGAACTCGAACTGCAAAATATGCAAGTAAGCGACATTCAAGATGCGAAACCAGACGAAAAAACCTCTCCACGTGCCTGTAAGTCCTCGAAAAAATCGAGTTCTTCATTATTAAAGGCAAGGAAGGCTCAGTTATTATTAGAAGCCGCAAAAGAAAAAGCACAGTTACAAATGGATCTTATTGATAAGAAGCTTGCTGTGGACCTGGCAGAATTAGAAAGCTGCAGGTCAGAAAAGGAATCCAGTGTGTATGAAAACCGTGATGTGGAAGATTGGCTAGAAACCAGCCAGCAGGAACTGAAGAAGGCCGCCGGCCAAATACCCCCTGCTACTGAACCCTTATTCGAGCCGCAACGCATGACCGCCGCGCCCCCGCGCGATGGTACTGATGGCACCATGCAAATGCTGGCCAGCGCACTGAAGGATCTAGCCGCCGCCGCCGCCTCTAACGGTGCTAATGGAACCAACACAAGGATGCTGAACCGTCTGTGTACCCCGAAAGACTTACCTATGTTCAATGGTGACCCGCTAGAGTGGTTACACTACAAGCGAGCATACGAAGAATCCTCCGCAGTCTGCAACTTCAGTGACAGGGAGAACTTATGGCGGATAAGAAAGAGCTTACACGGACATGCTAAAGAAGCAGTCATGGCGCTGCTGATTGGCGTTACATCTCCAGACGTCGTAATGGCTACGCTGCAGTTGCAATTTGGAAATCCCGATGTAATAATATCTAGAATATTACAAGACATCAACAAACTACGACCAATGTCACCGGAGTACCAACGAGACATTATTTCCTTCTCGGTAAAAGTGAAAAACTGTGTAGCAGCTGTGTCAGCTATGGGCTGTGAAGATTACCTAAAGGGCATTGCCCTCACGTCGACTGTGTTGTCAAAATTACCTACAGTTTTAGTTTCCAAATGGACTGATTATAGTTACCAACTGCTAGAAGAAAATACAAAACCAAAGTTCGTCATGTTATCAGACTTTTTAAGTTTAGAAGCAAAGAAAATTACTCAGTGCTGTGTAAATCTACCTAATATACAACAATCAATCGGTAGTCACAACAAACATAAGTTACAAACAGTGTTAATAAACAGTGATCAAACTGATAACAAAAACAATAGTGAAAAGTGCGGGTTTTCTCACGGACTATCAAAGCATACACTACCAGAGTGCAAGAAATTCAAAAAAGCTCCACGTAAAGACCGATGGTTCTATGTAAAACGCCGTGGTATCTGTTACAAGTGTCTGGTGTCACGTCACAGGAACGACTCCTGTCCTTCTGCCGCGTGTGAAACTTGTGGCAAAGGGCATCATAACTTGTTACACTACAACATAATAAATAAAACCGAAGGCGAATTACCGACTTCATCTACAATTACCGAACAAAGTGATACGGCCGTGGCGGAAACTATTACTCACTTAAAGTTGGACAATCATTATCGTAAAGTGTTACTAAAGACTGTGCCTGTTACAATTCATGGACCCAACGGCACGTCGCGCAGTGTTGCACTTCTGGACGATGGCTCGACAGTGACACTGATAAGCGAGTCACTCGTGGCGCGACTTGGTTTACGCGGCTATAGGCAAACAATGCGTGTGTGTGGCGTTTGGGACGATACTGAACTTATATGTGACAGTGAAATAATAAACTTAACCATAACAAACTGTGAAGGAAAAGACTTTACGATAAAAGCGCGTAGTGTAAACAATATGAACTTACCTGCACAAAACAAAACCACCGTTGATCTAACTAATTACGAACTGACACCTGAAATAAAAAGTGCTATTAGTGATGGACAATGTAAACCTGAATTATTAATCGGTCAAGATAACTACCATTTGATCTTGCCGTTACAAATAATAATAAATAAACCGAACGAACCTTACCTGTCACGTACTCCTTTGGGGTGGTGTGTACACGGCTGTGTGCGCGCGCCGCCGCCGCCGTCGTCGACGTTGCACGTTCAATCTACACTCTTCATACATGATGTACATCTGGAAACTGAGCGTATTCTGCGAAATATCCACGACGAAATACGCCAGTCTTACGCAATCGAGTCCGCTGGCGTTTCTGTTAAACATAGACAGAACGCGGATGATCTTCAAGCGCTAGACCACTTGCAAAGTACAGCCAAATTAATAGATGGCAGGTGGTACGTCGGACTACCATGGAAAGACCCAAAAAATAGGATGCCTGACTCCTATACTAACGCGTTAAACAGACTGCGAGGGGTCGAGAGGAAAATGAAGTCCAGTGAAGGCTACGCTAGTAGATACCGAGACCGAGTTGAACATCTGATTACCAATGACTTCGCTGCACAGATTGAAGACACGGAAGGGCCGGTAAAAACTTGGTACCTCCCGCACTTTGGGGTCGATAACCCCAACAAAGAAAAGTTAAGGTTAGTTTTTGACGCCGCCGCCAGTTCTAACGGTGTGTGTCTTAACGACTATTTACTGAAAGGACCTGACCTACTCGTCTCTCTGTATGGAACTATGTTGAGATTCAGAGAGAATAAAATAGGTATAACTGGCGATATTAAAGACATGTTTCTGCGAATTAAAATCATAAACGAAGACAGAGATGCGCTCCGCTTTTTGTGGCGAGAATCGCCGGAACAACCCGTGAAAACCTATGCTATGAGTTCACTAATCTTCGGTGCTAACTGCTCACCTTTCATAGCACAATTTATAAAAAACAAAAATGCCGAGCGATATGAGACGTCCATGCCAGCCGCCGTGCAAGCGATACATAAACAACATTACATGGACGACTATATTGACAGTTTTCAAGACGAAGAATCAGCTACAAAATTAGTGAATGAAGTTAACCAGATTCATAGACAAGGAGGCTTCGAGATGAGGAACTGGACCTGCAATAATCAGGCCGTTTTAAATTCACTACCTACAGAAACACTACGTTCGACGGCAGTGACGTTCAAGGTCGGACAACAATACGACGGCGAACGTACGCTTGGGTTAATCTGGAACCCAAAAGATGATACGCTGGGATTTGACGTGTCTTTTAAAAGAATTCCAACCAATATAATTACCGGACAGAAGAAACCAACAAAGCGAGAGATGTTACGTGTCATTATGTCCATATTTGATGTCTTCGGGTTCTTATCACCATTTACAATCAGAGGGAAAATAATACTGCAAGACACATGGCGATCTGCGATCAGCTGGGATGACGAAATAACTGATGACCTTTATGTTAAATGGTCGCAATGGTTGAGCGCATTAAAAAACATAAGCAACTTACGACTACCAAGACATTATCTATCGGCTACGAGATCACCTACTACGACCGCTACGAGCTCTACGGGTTATACGTTACCTACAAACTCACGATCGACTACGAGTAGGAGCGAATCGTACGTTGACCCCTATATGAACTTACAACTGCATGTGTTCTGCGACGCGTCAACAAAAGCTATGTGCGCCGTAGCATATTGGCGATGGATTGATCATAGTAAACAAGTACGGGTGGCGTTTATCTCAAGCAAGTGTCGAGTTGCACCTGTGAAATACGTCTCGGTGCCACGTCTTGAACTTCAAGCTGCCTTACTTGGCGCACGATTGGCAGACACAATAAAACAAGAACATAAAATGGAAATGACACAGAAGTTTATGTGGTGCGACTCTGCTACAGTACTACACTGGATACATAATGATAAGCGTACATATAAACCTTATATAGCACATAGGCTCGGCGAGATCGACGAGTACACACAAATGAAGGAATGGAGATACATACCTACCAAGATGAATATCGCCGACGTCGCAACCCGCGAGTGCTGCGAAATGGAAATATTAGAGAATGAATGGTTATATGGGCCAGCATTTTTATATGAAGACAAAAACTTTTGGCCGCAGCAATCAGACGTACAGCTACTTGAAGTTAGTGATGTGGACCTTGAATGTGTAAATACCTTTCACATTACACCTATTTGTTTACCAGCTGTACCTGAACCTGAAAAGTTCTCCAGTTGGCGCAGACTGCTGCGAGCTACGTGCGTTGTTATGTCGTTCATAGAGAAAAAAATGTAAGAAACGTGCCGGCACTGTTGATGGCGCTATGATGGAGCGAGCAGAGAGGTTACTTATAAAATACTCTCAGATGCAATCATTTCCCGAAGACCTGGAAAACCTGAAACAGAAAAATGTTTTATCAAAGAAAAGTAAACTACTTACCTTATCACCGATTACTGATAACGATGGTGTTCTCCGTGTAGGTGGCCGCATCGACGCTGCTTCTGAAATAACACAAAATGTTAAACAACCTGTTACACTCGACGGGCGTAACCATATTACCCACCTTATTGTGAGACACTACCATGAGCAAGCATACCATGGAAACCAAGAGACAGTGGTGAACCAGCTGAAACAAAAATACTGGATTATAAGAATTAGACCCACCGTGAAACACATAACTTCAAAATGTATGCTGTGTAGAATCAAACGAGCTCAACCTCAACCTCCTAGAATGGGAGACTTACCTGAAGCACGACTGGCCCACCATCATCGTCCTTTTACATTTACTGGCGTTGATCTGTTCGGCCCAATGGAAGTGTCAGTAGCACGACGACGAGAGAAGAGGTATGGCGTACTATTTACCTGTTTCACAGTAAGGGCTATACACATAGAGATTGTTGGTAGTCTTACCACTGATGACGTCATAATGGCCCTCCGTAGAATGGCCGCTAGACGTGGTTGGCCGAAACACCTTTATTCAGATAACGGTACTAATTTGAGAGGCGCTAACAACGAGTTAAAGAGATGTGTCGCTGAAATAGATGAAGAACAGCTGGCTCGAGACGCACTTACCTACGGTATGACGACGACGTGGACGTTTTCTCCTCCCGCCAGCCCACACTGGGGTGGGGCATGGGAGCGACTCATACGAAGTGTGAAGACCGCCTTGAAGGTTGTCCTAAAGGAAAGATCACCGCGAGAGGTCGTACTAAGCACGTTAATGGCAGCGGTGGAACTAATGGTGAACAGCCGCCCTCTTACACATGTGAGTGTAGAACCTAATAGTGAAGAGACTCTGACGCCCAATCACTTTTTACTTGGCTCCTCTAATAATGCACCGGCCATGGGCACATTTGATGAAGGAGACATATGCCTCCGCAAGCAATGGCGCATCTCACAGCGATTGGCTGATATATTTTGGAAGCGATGGGTAAAGGAGGTACTGCCAGACATGCGTCCTCGGAAAAAATGGCAGCAGGAGCAAAGGCCCATACAAGTGGGAGACCTTGTACTCATCGTGGATCCAGCGTCTTCTCGTAATGTCTGGCCGCGCGGGAGAGTAGAAAAAGTGATGCCTGGCCGGGACGGGCGCATCAGAGTAGTAGAAGTCAAGACGAACTCAGGCCTGCTGAGACGATCTGTAGCGCGCATTGCTCGAATACCTACTGAGAATGAGTGCTGACGCACTGGGGTGGGGGGTGTTATCAATGCGCATCGTACTTGAATAATATTCGAAACTTAAATAATAAATCGAACAAGCGTATCGGGAGTGACCTGCGGTGCGGGGAAGACGCGGGGGGCGGGAACACGGCGACGCGAGCGCCCCGCCACCTGGCGGTTAGATTCCCTGCGTTTTTTGGCTTAGCAACAACAGGGCACGCAATTCGCTTCCGCACGCTTGCATGTTTTAAACCACTGCTTGTCTCATTTTTAATTAATATACAGTCCTACCGTGTACATCCGGTATATAGGTATTGAAATTCTTTGCAAGGTATAGCATAATGTGAAGGACAACTACAGAACACACGCACTTGACCAGTTCTTTTCTGTGTCCACAGATGTCACCTCATACGGATCCCTTGGATCACATGGTCACATGGTCCGCTCTAGTGATGGTAGACTACAGGTAGGTACTAGCAAAAAATATACAGGATAATTTTTTTGCAGTGCGCAAATTTTCACAGGATTAATAACTCACAAATATGAACAACTTTCACTATTGGACGAACTCTTAAAATCACGATAAAAAATCAGCTGTTTCATACATTTTTGTCGAGTACCTAGGTGAACTTTTCTTTGAAACCTATGTTTTTTTTCTTGATTCCAGAGTTCCTCCGATGGTGAAAGTTGTTCATATTCATAAATCATTCATCCTGTAAAAATTTGCGCACTGCAAAAAAAAATATCCTGTATATTTATGACCTGCTTGCCCCGGCACTTAAATTTGTTTCGCCATAGAATCAATTTATTAGTTTACATCCTATTCTTAGACCTACTATATATACGCTTAAAATGTCATAACAGTATGGCAACTAACATTGTGACACCAGAATTTTGTACACCACTATTTTTTAATTAGTACAAAAAAAAGGGCTGTATTCGTACCTGTTACTGATCATACCTATTTGCGTAATCAAAAATAAAAAAAAAAGAAATTCAATTTTTAAAATTATGTCAATACTAGCTGCCCCGGCAAACTTCGTTGTGCCTTAGAGTCAATTCATTGCTCTTATTTTTTTTTTATATTAGATATACATACGTTGAATAAGACGACAACAAATAAATCCAAACCAATAATAACTACTACTACTTTTAAATTACAACATGTATATATACCCTAACCTAACTGACCATACCTATCCTATAGCTAACCCAACTATCTAACCTAACTACCTTACTAAAAAATACTAAATTCATAATTTTAATCTGAACTATTGCCTCTATGTTACATACAATAATTTATGCCTATAGTTTTCCCGGTCTACTTTAATTAAAGTCCTAACAGTAAAATAAGTTCTATTTGCAAAGAATTATTAAATTTCGTCTCTGTCATCATTGCTAGTTACGTAAATTGATTTCTGAAATGTAAGACTTTTTTATGCTACATAAAACCTCTAAGTTTAGTAACAAAATAAATTTCAGAACGTAGGTGCGTATTATAAATTGACAACCTTACCTTCTTGGATTTAGCTTAAGACTTGTCAATTTCAAATTGTCACCTGATAATGAACTGGGAAGTTTGACTCCTGTCATGTCATCCAAGATGGCGCTGCGTTTGAAAAATGTTTGAGACAACCGATATTCTTGATATTTATTTTTATGATGTCGAACGGGATAAAAAGTATCCTATGTCCTTCTCCTGGCTCTAAACTACCTCCCTGCCAATTTTCAGCTAAATCGGTTCAGCCGTTCTTGAGTTATAAGCGAAGTAACTAACACGACTTTCTTTTATATATATAGATATATATAGATTTAGTACTTAATAACTTAAATTACGAAAACTGCTGTAAGAGGCGGGGCATGCTTGAGCGAGATCATGCGAAGGTGAGCGAGAGATGACGATTAATGAATACTACTATTGATACGACAATATTATTGATACAATGTAGAGCATTGGGCATTAATCGTCGTCAATCTCCGTATCCTAACAGTACCTATACATATAATATTTGAGGTCGCCTTGTTTGTCAAAACAAACTTACACTTGTTTGAACAACTACACAGTTCGCGTTATAGAAATAAAATAAGCAGTAGGCAACACAAAAAAGCAGTATAGTCGGTGACCAATCATGAATTAGACAAAACCACCAAAGCCGCAGACTTCCTAATTGAGAGATAATTTACACTGGTTAGTGTTTTTTTGAAGACGGTTGTATTTTTTGTCAAAAAGTTTTTTTTTAATGAAATATCGTTTAAATAACTGGAACAACATTTATTCAATATAGTGATCTTAATACCTCCGCTGTTCAACGACACAGGCAAAGTTATGTTAAAAAGTTACAATAGTTGCAGTCAACGGTTGCTATACTGTACTATTTGTAGGAAGACGCCATTATGTTCATATTTAAGTGACAGAGAACTGAAATATCCAGCATCTCACATGTCACAAAAGTAGAAATAAAACATTTGTCAACACCAATAAAAGTCTTCAGAGGTGTACCTCAAGGGAGTATTTTAGGTCCGCTGCTCTTTATCTATATCTATACTTCTATACTAATAATATTATAAAGAGGTAAAATTTGTAAGTTTGTAAGTTTGTAAGTTTGTATGTAGGGGGTAATCTCTGGAACTCATAATCCAATTCTAAAAAAAATTATATTGCTGAAAGCTACATTATTCCTGAGTGCTATAGGCTATAAATTGTTTCTATAACATGTATATTAACCGAGCTATCACAACTTTTGTCTAGCAAGTCGGAAAAAAATACCTCATAAAACAGAATCATTTGCGTGCGCTGCCTAAACAGTTGCTTAAAATTAAAAACAATGTATGGCTACCTGGACCGCCTTAATTATTTCTACAAAAAAGTCCGCGATACCATATCTCTATCTTTTATATTTTATCTTTTATACTTCATTTATTGCATTAAAAAAAAATTTTTTCGGCATACTTGCGTTTGGTTGATTATTTGAGCAACAAAATATTAATTCATTAGACAATAAATTATTTCAGTATCACAAGAACATCATACCGATAAGATTTGCCATTTACAGTATATCAAGTGGTCATACAGTTTCGGAGATAATATAAAATTACTAAAACGCAAAATGCCCCTAGCATAAGTTTCATTGTGCAGACGTTTTACCTATTTGCCCATAAATGGCGTTCTGTAATTAGGTACGTCATTTTTTCTGAATCGCGGTGTTAAGACTCCGTTGTCGTAAGAGTTAGAATTCTAATATTACATGTCAGTTGCTTATTGGTTTCGGTTCGGTTGTTTCGTTCGTATGGTTGTTGTTGTTGATAGATACCTACCTCAGAATCGAAAATATTGTAATTTCGTTGTACGTGATAATTGTTTTCAAGTCTGTGCGTAGTTTGTTGAGAGCATGCTTATAAGGAAATCTCAACTGTCCCGGCAGACATCACAGACAAGAGCCGCTCGAGTACGCCGTACGGAAGAATCTGCCCCTGAAAATGAGCAGCGCCTCTCGAGAAATCTATATACTTACAATAAAAAATCTGTAGAAGTAAAATTTCTGTACATTGAAAATATAAAAAAAATAGCGGGGGTTGTTACTAGACCGAAACCGAACCCAAAAATTTTTGTCTGTATGTCTGTCTGTCTGTCTGTATGTTCAGGTATCACGCAAAAACTACCGGTTCGATTACGCTGAAACTTGGTATACTTATTCTATAATATCCTGGGCATAACACTGGGTACTTTTTATTCTGAAAAAGTATATACAATAAAAAACAAACTTAATTTTGCGGTTCGATCCCTAACCCCAACTGCACCAACCGCAAATAATAAGTTTGTCGTAGGTTACGTCACCCGCAGTGGACTTCACCAAGGGGCGCTGCACACGGCTAAGATACTATAATGTTTTATCTTAAGATACAATATAGTTCGCCATAAAATTCAATGGACTATCACACACTACTAAGATAATCTTCTTCTTCTTAGCGTGTCGATGGCAAACAAAGTCACTAAATTCTAAATTGAATGACTAACTAAGATAATGAATAATAATTATAATAAAACTGTACAGAAATCAATTCTGAACATTGAATATATATTCAAAATTAATATTGGAGGATGATTGGTGATCGATACTGATGCCAAAAATGCAATCAGTAAATGTTTTGTCTATCTGTCGGTCTCTATGTGCACGCATAGTTCAAAAACTATTATAGGGATTTTAACCAAACATGGTACAGTTGTAATCAATACGCCTAGGCAGGTTGATCTAAGTCTCAGTTGTTTTACACATATGGTCAGTTGTACGTCGCTCTTTCCCGGGTCAGTAGTTCCAGAAATCTTTATGCATACCTACATACCGGAAGGATCAACTTTGAAAGTAGTCTATCCGGAAGTATTATGCTAAAATTATTACGTTTCTAAATCAACGCACAGCCCAAACCTCTGGTATTAGAGACATGAAACTTGAAGGGGTGTTCTTAGTGAAGAGTAAGTATCTTCTAAAAACGATTTTTGGAATTTCAACCCTTAAAGGGAAAACATAGGGGACGGAAGTTCGAAATCCACGCGGGCGAAGCCGCGGGCAAAAGCTAGTTATTTATATAAAGGACCTCCCCAAATCCATAAAATCCTCTATGGTACTGTATGCTGACGATAGCACTGCGATAGTAGTATCTGAAGTCCCCTCGACTCATGAACATGAGATAAACCATACGCTATCATCTATAGTTAATTGGTTAAACTTAAATGAACTTAAAATAAATCTAACTAAAACATTTATAACGACATTTAAAACAAAAAATTCAAAATCCAATACTATTAATATACAATATGAACAAATAAATATAGAAAAAATCAACTCTACAAAATTCCTTGGACTACACATAGACTCAGACATGAGATGGAAGACACATATCGAACAAGTCTGCACTAAAGTGAGTCGGTATTCATATGCCTTGTATATGCTACGTAAAGTGGTCAACCAAAGTGCACTTCTAGCTGCTTACCACGCTTACGTTGGTTCGACGCTAAGGTATGGTATAATGTTTTGGGGGAATGCCACTGATAGAGAAACTGTCTTCAAAGCCCAAAAGAAATGTATCCGTGCAATAAGTACCCTAAAACCTACAGATACGTGTAAACCACATTTTATAAATTTAATAAACATTTTAAAAAATAATATGAAACGTTAAAAAGTACGAGGCTGGCAAGTACACTTCGTGCAATAAGCCATAGGACGGCTATGTTTGATAAGAGTGCATTTTAATAATAATAATAATAATAATAATAATAATAATAATAATAATTGTCGCGGTAGACAAGGGCCTCACACCGCTCTCCTTGGCGAAAGAGAACTGGCGCAAACCTGTAGTGCTTGACACTAACGATCGCAGGGAAGTGTGGCAGAGCAAGGAGCTTCACGGACGTTTTTTCCGGGCCCTTCATGGGCCTGATGTAGACCAATTAGCGTCCGTGTCCTGGCTGCGTTTCGGTGACCTCTTTGGGGAAACCGAAGGTTTTGTCTGTGCAATTATGGATGAAGTTATTATGACGAGAAACTACCGGAGATTTATTGTGAAAGATGGCACGGTTGACATCTGTCGGGCATGCCACCGTCCAGGAGAATCAATCCGACACATTATCTCTGGGTGTTCTCGCTTAGCTAACGAAGAGTACTTGCATAGACACAACCTTGTCGCCAGGATTATCCATCAGCAACTAGCTCTGAAATACAACCTCGTGGATTCGGAAGTGCCGTACTACAGGTATGTGCCCGACCCAGTTCTCGAAAATGGTCATATCACACTGTATTGGGATCGATCCATCATCACTGATAGGACTATCATGGCTAATAAGCCCGATATAGTGGTGATGGATCGAACCGAGAGGCGCGCAATGCTTGTTGACATAACGGTCCCACATGACGGGAACCTCGTGAAAGCCGAACAAGATAAAAAAATCAAGTATATTGATTTGGCTCGCGAGGTTGTCGACATGTGGGATGTGGACTCAGCAATCATTGTGCCGATAGTCGTGTCTGCCAATGGCTTAATAGCAAAGAGCCTCGACCAATACCTGAAGAGGCTCTCGTTGGGCGGCTGGATCAAGCGTTTGATTCAGAAAGCAGTGCTTCTGGACACGGCTCGCATTGTTAGGCGATTCCTCTCCCTGGAGCCCTGACCGCCGGTAGCTTGGACCCTGTTCCCGATACCGGTGGGCTACTATTTTTTATATTTTTAAATGTTTTTTTTTTTATATTTAAATATTTAAAAATGTATTAAATAAGAAATCACAATAAATAAACGGAATAATAATAAACATTTATTTCGGAAACTCGTTCCATATCACTTTGTTAGTACTACAGCTTACGTAACTATGTTAGTAACTATTCCTAATTACAATAATAATAATTAATAATAATATATTTAATCTAATTCATGTATTTCCCTGCAGTATCAGACCCGCAGTTATGCAGGCGGGTCCAATACTCCAGGAAAATGCCGTCTGGCCTATCCCCAATCACCTTCAGGATGCCATTGGCACTACCCCGAATCCTGCGTAACAAAGATGCCGTTCTTTTCCGCATAATTGCTGAGAAACTATCGGTAGCCGATTCAGCAAACATGCCTGACGCGCTACAGAATCGCGGTAGCCCCAACAGCACCCGGAAAGCGTTGTTGTACTGTACACGAAGAGCGTTGTAGGCCCTCTGCGTATGCCTTACCCACAGGCTGCATGTGTACAATGACTGACAATACGCCTTGAAAAGGGTGATCTTAACCGGTCTCGTGCATCTAGCAAACCTGCGGGCCAACATATTGCATCGGACCGACAACGCCCTTCGCTCCCGTTCCATATCCTGGTCATCATTAAGATCCTCAGCTACTAAGTGGCCAAGGTATTTAAAACAAAACACTCTGTTTAGGGCTACGCCGTAAAGGTATACCGGCGGCACTGCTCTATGCTTCTTTGTGCTAACCCTGAACACCATGAAAACACTCTTCTTCACATTATACAAGAGACCGTGTGTCAAGGCGTATCTCTCACAAATCTCAAGCAATCGCCTAAGTGCCTCAATCGAGGGACTCAGCAGCACCATGTCGTCCGCGTAAGATATGCTATTTATAGTTTCACCATCTACCGAGCATCCAATCCCGGTGCTGCTGAGTTCCCCGATCAACTGATCGACATACAAGCTGAACAGTGCTGGGGAGGTCAAACCCCCCTGCCTAACTCCGCACCTCAGCCCATACGTCTCAGACAACGCACCCGACCATCTAACCTGGTTAATTTGAAAGCTATACCAGTACCTGAGCAGCTCAACTATCTCCTCAGGTTGATCTCGCTCGCGCAACTTGGTCCATAGGACGTTGTAATTAACCATTTTGTATGGGCCCTAAAATTTATAACAAATTACCAAGGAATATAGAGGACGCTGAGAATTTTATGTCATTTAAAACTAAATTGAAGACGTATCTAATCAATAAAGCCTAAGTATTATAATGTAAATGATTATTTAAATGAAAAAAAATAATAAATATGTCCTAACTAGATGACTACAAATTTTAAAATTTGAAATGGATAATTAATAATTAATGACGAATAAATAAAATAACATTTAACATTTTGCATGTATTAGTATTTAATATATATTTGCACGCCTGTTGAGGTAAAGTATGGCAATAAGAACTTTTTTGTTTGTAATATCTCATGTACCTATATTCCAGCAAATAAATGATTTTGATTTTGATTTTTTGTAATAATATTGGATTCCCAGGTGGTTTCATTACTTGGTGGGGCCCATGTGGTTTCGTTCAATGTTGGTGCCCATGTGGTTTCGTTCGATGGTGGTGCCCAAGTTAGTTGAACTATTTCTTAGGAGTGCCCATGTGGTCTCGTTCGATGGTGGTGCCCAAGTTGAACTATTTCTTAGGAGTGCCCATGTGGTCTCGTTCGTTGGTGGTGCCCATGTGGTCTCGTTCGATGGTGGTGCCCAAGTTGAACTATTTCTTAGGAGTGCCCATGTGGTCTCGTTCGTTGGTGGTGCCCAAGTTGAACTATTTCTTAGGAGTGCCCATGTGGTCTCGTTCGTTGGTGGTGCCCATGTGGTCTCGTTCGATGGTGGTGCCCAAGTTGAACTATTTCTTAGGAGTGCCCATGTGGTCTCGTTCGTTGGTGGTGCCCATGTGGTCTCGTTCGTTGGCGGTGCCCATGTGGTTTCGTTCGTTGGTGGTGCCCAAGTTGAACTATTTCTTAGGAGTGCCCATGTGGTCTCGTTCGTTGGTGGTGCCCAAGTTGAACTATTTCTTAGGAGTGCCCATGTGGTCTCGTTCGTTGGTGGTGCCCATGTGGTCTCGTTCGATGGTGGTGCCCAAGTTGAACTATTTCTTAGGAGTGCCCATGTGGTCTCGTTCGTTGGTGGTGCCCATGTGGTCTCGTTCGTTGGCGGTGCCCATGTGGTTTCGTTCGTTGGTGGTGCCCAAGTTGAACTATTTCTTAGGAGTGCCCATGTGGTCTCGTTCGTTGGTGGTGCCCATGTGGTTTCGTTAGTTGGCGGTGCCCATGTGGTTTCATTCGATTGTGTTGCCAATGTAGCCTCCTTATCCGCTCTTCTTGACACGATCCGCGTAGTGTCCCTCGGGTGGAACCTGGAAGTAATTACAATTAACGCTTTTAATATTTGCAACAACATTACTTCACATCTCGTTTATATTATGTGAAGAGTCCGGCACAGAGGTTCATAAACTTGACTAAGTGGTTGTTTACGTATGTACAAATACTATACAGGGTGGAGAAAATTAATGGGCCTGAAGGTAACCCACTTTAATTCTCTAAGAATATTATTTTTCGAATTGGAAACATCTATTCCAAAAAAGAAATGAAACTGCATTCTCAAGTATTTCCAAGGGAAAATGCCCTTTTTTGGCCATGATTTTCCCATCTATTTGTTTCTTTATTTGGATCTCCAACAAAGGATACACTGATATAACATGAGACACTGATACAATTGTTCATTTAAGTGTGCTCCTTCATCTATGTAATTAATACTATCTTAAATATTGCTATTACCGAATTGTGATGAGTAAAATTAAGATGGTATCAAAAGCCGATTCTCATAAATGACAGTCAATTGTTTATTGCATTCTAATTCAGCTTTTTACTGTCCCTCTGCAGGTCGAATGACTGTTCTCATAACAGGGGTCGCTGGTCAATACCTAACTATCAAAATGGGATTACAATTCTTAATCACAATAAATGAATACTTAGAAGACAAACAAATATGACATACAGGCACCGTACACTATCCAAACAATTGACATTGAACGTAGATGGTTAAATTAATATAATAATTATAGTATTAATAAATAATGTAATTTAATATAAATAAATAAAGGATTATGTTATAAACGATCTCAAAAATAAATGTTAAAATTTAGTTAATTATTATTAAGGACATGTTTATAATATTGTTGATTTATCTCTTATTAATTGTATTTCAAATTTCGAATTTGTTGAATATTAATCTGTAAAACACTAATTTTAATTTTATACTTTTTGCTGTGCCCTACAGGGTCCGTAATTGTACTCTAGCTTTAAGCCCATTGTAAGATCTCAACACATTATGGAATGCAAATAGGTAAAGATATGAATATGAATATGAATATGAATAATAAAAAGTGCTATCTAGTAAAGCAAAGCCAAGTTCAAGTGCCAAGTCTCCTAACACAAGCTTATCTGATGATCAGAAGGAGGCTTCAATTACTAGTTGTTAAAATTTTCAAAGCCCTATGTGAAAAACAGCTGTTGTTCCTTTATAGTAATGTTAATCCTTTTATCTAGCACTAGTTTTTCCACGAGCATCACTTGGCCAAAGTTTCCTCAGTTGATGGGCATTTTCCTTTATTCTACTCAACGAGATTTAAATACTACAGAAAGGGCATGCGCAGGAATGTCATGGAACTACTGTCATCCTATGTCTCACTAACGCCATCTAGAATAACAGTATTTAGAAATACATATAATAAGTATGTTTATCAGCTGTTTAGTACCCATAACACAAGCTCTTAGATTAGCTTGGGACTAGATGGCGTTGTGTGAAAAAGTTGTGAATTTTTTTTTTTTATTGGTAATGATTAAATGACAGGAGCTTACCTCAAGTTTCCATCGTACGTCTGGTCAGCGACAACGCTGATTAGAAGACAGCAGCACACGAGCAGCTTGTTCATAGTTCGGCGGCCGAGGGACGACTGTGCAGTACCACGGGGCTGTCCACTAGTTATACTGCGCAAGAGCCGCCCCTTTGATAAGCGCTGATACCTACAACACCAAATCGCCGGTCATCAGAGATAACAATATCACAGCCAGATCCTTAATTTCATATCCTTTATGGATGCTTCACTTGTGTGCCCTACCTGACCGTGTGTCATTATGAAACTGACACGTCACAACTCCTTTACATCTTTTAAACCCCCGACGCAAAAAGAGGGGTGCTATAAGTTTGACGTCGATGTCTGTCTGTCTGTCCATCTGTCTGTCAGCCTATGTGTGTCTGTCTGTGGCATCGTAACTCTCAAACGGATAGACCGATTTCGATGCCGTTTTTTGCGTTTGATTTCTTGCGGTGGTTCTTAGCTATGTTTGGTTAACATCGGTTCAGCCGTTTCAAGGCTATCAGCCCTTTTTTAATAGCTGCCGTTGCGATTTCAAACTCTCGTGGGTATTTATTTTACATACAAACATATGTTTGGACAAAAACTTAAAGCACCCATGTATGTTATATAATATTAATAAGCAAGATTATAGTTCTCTTGGTGTGATACTGCAGTCAGGATATCTAGCACACTTATTCTCGCGCGTACATAGTCGTCTTGAGTATATAATAGCAGATATTTCGTATTGGGATTTGTTATGATCAGTATTTGATTCTACTTACAATGCATTCATCATAACTGTAAACTCTAAAAAAAACCCCCAACGCAAAAAAGTAAAGCTCACATTTAAAAACATAAAAATAAAGCTTTCCTATAGGTGAGCCATGAAATTTTATATCGCGTTGTTACACCGTCAGGTAGACGGCTTGTGTTACACCGCTGCACCGTCAGGCTGGTAACTCCGAATGTGATGTAAAGACGTCAACACATCAAGCTGCCCCAAAATGGTCTCTCAATTGAACATGGACCTTATTGAGTGTTCAATAAAGTACAAAACTATCAAAGAATTTCGACACATTGGGCGTAGCTTGATGTGCTGCCTCTGGGCCTTTGGACTTCTCTTATGTATACAATTCAAACTTATTAGGTACCTAAGAACAATAGATGAACAGCTGGCACCGGATAAAACAGCTGGAATTACCGAGAAGATAACACCGTCAGTCTCGCCATACACAGTCATGTTTCAACCATCAACATAGTAAATGAACTGTTCATTCACTATGACAAATAATAGGTACAATTACGGTAAGAGATTATCCGAACTGAACTATATTTAGAAAAATGACGCATGACATGTTTGTCAATTAAACAATCTGAGATAATAATTATCAGAGCGCACCGGATTTCAATAAACGGTAGATAGTTCATCGTCATACAATATCATCGAACGACAAAGCGTCATAGCAGTCAGGGCCACAAACCACTAGATCAACAGACCAGGCTAAGTAGTACTTTATGTATGGATGATATACCCATCGAGTTATATTATTACCTCC
This sequence comes from Euplexia lucipara, assembly GCA_921972225.1. NCBI lineage: Eukaryota > Metazoa > Arthropoda > Insecta > Lepidoptera > Noctuidae > Euplexia > Euplexia lucipara. The sequence goes on along the minus strand of OV179152.1, from coordinate 472,969 downwards.
TACTAGTACTACTTCTACTTGCTCTAGTAATGTGTGTAGCATAGAAACACGCAGCGCAGTAAGTAGTTTAGTTATAGGTATATGTCTGCACTAATCCGGACCTACGATTACCCTACACGGAACTAAACATTATTTTGGAACAATAATATGACGCTACACTTAATCAAAGTAAATCTGACATAACACACGACACAACAGTTATCTGACTGATATTAGATATAGTAGGTACCTGGCAGTAATCCGCACTCGGTCGGCAATCAGACACGACATTAGAGAGATCTACTTGACAATACAAATGTCGGCGGATTCAGTCCCAGTAGTATTGAGCGAGAATATTTCGTGACGCTAGTCTCAGCCTCTTCAGCAGGGCTATTGGCTAACTTTTCCTTGCCAGTGACCAACTGGCGTCAAAGTCAAAGTCAAACCATTTATTTCAATTAGGCCCCCTTATAAGGCACTTTTGAACGTCGAACAAAAATTAACTTTAACAATGCATAATAAAAATTAAATTGAAAATTTAAAAAACCCCCATCGCAAAAAAGTAAAACGTTTAATATATTAAAAATAACACTTTAGCCATGAAATTTTATTTCACGTCGGGGTACCGCTTATGTAAGGAATGTTCCTAGTACCTACTTGTAGGTATGTAGGTACTTATTTTAACGGTACCCCGACGTTACGTAAAATTTTATGGCTAAATTGTTATTTTTAACTTTTTAAATATTTTACTTTTTTGCGATGGGGGTTTTTTAAATTTTTAATTTAACTTTTATTTTGCATTGTATGTAGAGTTAAAAGCTGGTTAAAACGAATCCAAACACGACATATCTGCTATTATTTTGTCAAGAGTCTACCTACTGGTGTGCTGAATAGCCTGGCTGCAGCATCAGCTCATCCTGTTGCCATCAGGGCATCGTGTGCAGAATCAAATGCTGGTTGAAATTAATCCAAACACTACATATCTACATATCTACAGGCGAAGGATAGCCAGCCTTTCGGTGTTTTACAGGATGCATTTTGGAGAGTGTGCGCAGGAATTACATGATTCGATTCCACCATCTCACTTCTACCATCGGACAAGCCGACGTACGGCGAGTATCCACCCTTATGTTGTTGAAACCTCTACGACCCGGACCAAGCGGTTCGCCTCGTCGTTTATACCACGTACATCAAGGGACTGGAACAATTTGCCTGCTGCGGTCTTCCCGTCCGATTATAATTTGGGTGTCTTCAAGGCAAGAGTGAATAGGCTCCTAATAAACTAGTGCGCCTCACCATCAACGATTGCATCACTGCTTACCATCAGGTGGGATTGCAGTCAAGTACTAGTTTATAATATTTAAAAAAAAAAAAAAAAAAAAAAAAATCTGCTGTTATTTTCCCAAGAGTGTATTAGTCTGCTAGATATCCTGGCTGCATCAGACCAAAAACACCATAATGTTTTTTATTAATATTACACACATGGGTGTTTGAAATGTTAAGATACACATATGTTTGTAAGTAAAGTTAATACCCATATACGTCTAAAATAGCAACGGTAGCTAACACAAAAGAGCTGATAACCTTGAAACGGCGGAACCGATTTTGATGAATTATATTTAAGAACCATCGCAAGAAACCCTGCTTTCAAATTAAAAAAACCGCTTCTAAATCGGTGCACCCGTTTGTGCGCTACGGTGGCACAGACAGACAGACACACACACACACATAGCGGTGAAACTTATGACACCCCTCTTTTTGCGTCGGGGGTTAAAAAAAGATTCTAGTTGCCCCTTCTAAAAAGTAGATTTGTATGGAGACGAACTGACAGATCGGCTACATAACGATGATGACCTAGAGAGGGAAAGGAGGGCGTTGGCAGTCCGCTGCAATATGTTGGCCCGCAGATTCGCACGGTGTACCACAGATGTAAAAGTGTTACTTTTCAGAGCCTTCTGTCAGTCTTTTTACACGTGCAGACTGTGGATTAACTTTACGCGGCGGGCTTACAACGCCCTGCGTGTTCAGTACAATGACGCTCTAAGGGCAGTGTTGAAAAAACCCAGGTCCTGCAGTGCTTCCGCAATGTTTGGGGATGCTTCCTTCGACGATTTTTTCTCAATCATCCGGAAAAGAACTGCATCGATGATGAGCAGTGTCCGTGGTAGCACCGATACTGTCCACAAAACGTTAATGTGCAAAATAGATAATCCTTTTGCTGTGTATTGGGCAAGTGTAGGTACACCTGCACAGAAATAGGAAATAGACTTAGGTAGGATATTATTGTGTAACTTGTTTTGTTTACTAACCAATTACTAACACCTTTGTTGTCTTTATTTTTGTGTGTATGACTAACAAACCTACTAACGCTGTATTTTGTAAAATCATAATATTAACGAGTGTCTGAAATAAAGATAAATTATTATAATATTATTATTAAGTCTTTTGTAATGTGCCAAAGCGCCTAGAAGTAAGTTTCTGTTAACGTGTCCGTGTATTTTTCACTGATGATACTTTTGTTTAAAACTGTAAAGAACCACGAACAAAATTATCACGTGATACCGAGTCTGATGCCCATAGACGGCAACAAAACTCTGACAGCAGGTTAGTCACTAACTACAGGATAAGAAGAAGACAGTTTGAAACAAGAAGAACATATAGTTACGGAAATCCTTGAAAGTTAAAAAAAGCCGACGATCACTTTCTAACGGTTTTCAGGATCGTATTTTGATTCGTCTCATTATATCCGGATATGCGACGATGTCACTTCCACCTTGTACATACATAAACTTACGCCTTATCCCATAGTAGCACAAACTACAGAAAGGCACTTGCTTTGATCCACACAGAATGGATTTCATATCTAGGTAGTGATAGGAGTAAGTATAGTTGTATGCAACACAGAAAAATCGCACCGAATTGTGATGTGACATCTTAATTATCTTCAGAGAACACAAATGATGTAAGATTATTTAATTTAACGTTTGATTGTGAGAGCGCACAAGTGAAGCATCCATAAAGGATATGAAATTAAGGATCTGGCTGTGATATGTTATCTCTGATGACCGGCGATTTGGTGTTGTAGGTATCAGCGCTTATCAAAGGGGCGGCTCTTGCGCAGTATAACTAGTGGACAGCCCCGTGGTACTGCACAGTCGTCCCTCGGCCGCCGAACTATGAACAAGCTGCTCGTGTGCTGCTGTCTTCTAATCAGCGTTGTCGCTGACCAGACGTACGATGGAAACTTGAGGTAAGTTCTTACATATGACCAAACATTACAAAACTTATTATATTCTAAGGAATCCTATTTGTGATGATAAAAGTTAGACCACTATCTGTTACCGGCTTGTTGCACCTCGGTTTCCCCTAGAACTGCACTGCAGGTCGCGCGCATGATAGTTTTAGTTTACATACAAAGCTGTTACCTGTAGTATGTAAGTTACCACATAATTAAATAAAATAAAAAAAGCGTCTAATCCTTGCAATACTACTTAATAAGAGCACAATCATTTGTTCTGTGTGTGGGTGTAATTTATCTATTATTTGTATTTATTTGGAAATATTTAAGTACTTATGTTTATATTTTGTTTAGGACCCATAGCACAAGCTCTCAAGCTCAAGCTTGGGACAAGACAGCGTTGTGTGAAAATTGTGGAATATTTATTATCTATTTATTAGGTACACTACTACTTAAAAATAACTTCCATAGGCCATAAACGCACGATAGTGGCTCAAGTAATCATTTTATATTTTTGATTCTTTCACTTGTCATAAGCACGGCCATTAGCCAATCTATCACCAAAAACCTCAAAAATTATCATTACTTAAAATTTCTATAAAAATTTTAATTATCACTTCAAACTTGTTTTCAGGTTCCACCCGAGGGACATTTCGCGAATCGTGTCAAACCGAGCGGTTAACTCTACCAGTGCACCGCCAACGAACGAGACCACATGGGCACCACCAACGAACGAGACTACATGGGCACCACCAACGAACGAGACCACATGGGCACCGCCAACGAACGAGACCACATGGGCACCACCAACGAACGAGACCACATGGGCACTCCTAAGAAATAGTTCAACTTGGGCACCACCATCGAACGAGACCACATGGGCACCGCCAACGAACGAGACCACATGGGCACCGCCAACGAACGAGACCACATGGGCACCGCCAACGAACGAGACCACATGGGCACTCCTAAGAAATAATTCAACATGGGCACCACCATCGAACGAAACCACATGGGCACCGCCAACGAACGAGACCACATGGGCATTCCTAAGAAATAGTTCAACTTGGGCACCACCATCGAACGAGACCACATGGGCACCACCAACAAACGAGACCACATGGGCACTCCTAAGAAATAGTTCAACTTGGGCACCGCCATCGAACGAAACAACATGGGCACTCCTAAGAAATAGTTCAACATGGGCACCACCATCGAACGAGACCACATGGGCACCGCCAAATGGTACAACTTGGGAGCCCATTACTATTACATGGCGCCCTCCTACAAATGGTACAGCATAGGCATAGGGTAATTCAACTTGGGCATCGTCTATTAGATGACAGTCGACTTGTAGTCTCTACGTACGGCTTATCGTACAACACATTCTCATCCAGGTAGGAACATCTGGTATCTACTATCTATCTACGGATGACACTTCTGGGCAGAGGCACCTTATTCAATTATGGACCTACGATTTCGTAGGTGTTAAAACCTATTGTGTACAAACTGCTCAGTACGATATTCTGTACACCTGAGGAGTCTTATCGAAAGCATATTACATATAATGGAGTAAAAACAAAATTGACACACGTCTGTCAGTGGTTGGATAGCTGCTCAAGTTGACACTAACTCTTGTTACTTTGAAACAAAACCTTGCCTGTCTTTGAATTGTGTAATTCTTTAGATGTTCTGAAATAAATGGATATTATTATTGTTATCTCGTGTATTTATTTAAAATTATAAAATACAGTTTTAAATATTCGTATAAAAATAAAAACATTTAAAAATATAAAAAATAGTAGGCCACTGATGGCGGGAGCAGGGTCCAAGCCATCGTTGGTTAGGGTCTCAGAGACAGGAACCTCCTCACAATGCGAGCCGTATCGAGGAGTACTTAACTGTCTTCTGTTCCAGGCTTTTGATCCAACCGCGTAACGAAAGCCTCGATAGATGGTAGTCGAGGCTTTTGGCAATAAGACCATTGGCCGTCACAACTATTGGCATAATGACAGCAGAATCCGTGGATTCTCGACGACCGACGAAAGAAAAACAAATAAAATACCTTTACATATAAAGGTATTTTATTTGTTTTTCTTTCTCAGCTTTCACGAGATTTTCGTCATGTGGGATGGTAATATCAACTATCATTGCGCGGCGCGCTAATTGGTCTATCACTACTATATCCGGCTTATTGGCAACAATAGTCCTGTCAGTGATGATAGATTGCGAGTGAAAAGTTATGTGTGTTACACGCAAAGACATTTAATACCTATAGACCGGACATCACGAACAAAGTTTTCGTCCGAAAAAGTGTACTGTACTACACTACATACTCTTATCAACACTCTTCTAATTAAGCAATAAACTTTCATTTTCTACCACAACTGCGTAGCTCTGTCGGACTCATGAAAGCTAATGTATTTTTAATTTTTCTGATTTACATATGTTTGCCAGTGGCAACCGTGTTGCGCTGTGCGTCGCCATAAGTGTGCTAGTGCTAAAGAACTCCTCTTATTAGTAAACATTTTAAAATACTAAAGCTGCCACGAGACAGGAGCAGCGTCTACGTCGGATCTATGTAAAGTTCGAAAAAAGGACACGTAAAGCTCTTTACTCGACCAAACTTCCCAGAGTTGGTGACATCTACTAAAGGTTGCACCGGTTATCTTTGGCCACTGAAAGCGGACTAAGGTCCCTATCCATAACGTGCACACCTCAATGCTCCCCCACGTCGGCTTCCATTCCCTGAATCTGCATATTTATGCTTTGATTGTGGAGGGTAAAGCCTCGATCCGCACACTTCCGTGGGCATATAATAGTCTCTTGGTTGTTTAAGTTTAGTTTCTTGTGTGTGTATGTTATAAATTGTAATTATGTTCTTAAATGTTAATGTTGATATATTTGTTTTCCCAAAACCGTTTTAACATAAATAAATAAATAATAATAAATAAATAAATAACCGTGAGTGATACATACGATATGCTGTCATAGTGCGGTCAAGTTAGCTGGAAATACTTAGTTATTGTCACTTTAGTAGTGCAAACATGTAGGTTTTGCTGCCTGAAATCAGTGAGCAAAATGCGATTTTGCTCACTGAGTGAGACAATAGTTATTTGTGCAACAAGATAGCAAAGTCTTTTTTCGATGCGAGTGCTAATTTTGAATCAGCACTCGAGTGAAAAGTTATGTGTGTTACACGAGAGTAAAAATTATTTGCATCTCGTGCCTTTGAAGTCCTCGCCACACTCAGGATTAAACTTTAGAATCACTCGCAACGCTCGTGATTCAATCGTTGAATCCTTCGCTTGCTTAGCGAAGGATTCAACGATTGGTACAAAGGCACGAGATGCAAAAAAACTTTGCTCTCGTGTAACATACATAACTTTTCACTTCAGCAGCGTAAACACTTTTAGAAATTAGAAATAAATGTTTGTAGGTTTACTATCAGTTTTATTTGCAGTAAGTACTAATTTTCGTTTAAATCCAACAACGAGTTAATAATTCAATAAATTACATTATAAGACATAATTATGTTATTGCAATTTTTTTTTAGTTAGCACGAAATTCCGAACGTGTTTGTCTTCGGGATCGAATTCGATCGAAGTCTTTGTCTCTCTCTCTTTCCAATGGCGGGAAAGAGATAGAATGTGAATGTTTCCAATTGTATGATTAACCCAAGGCTGAATAAGATACACATTCGCGGCTTTCTGGAAGCAAAAATTGAAAAGTTACTATGTCACACTCAGTGAGCAAAATCGCATTTTGCTCACAGATTTCAGGCAGCAAAACCTACTTGTTTGAGCTACTGAAGCGAAAAGTAACTTTTTAAGTTATGTATTCAGAAAGCCGCGAACTATTATCATATTCAGCAGATCACCGTAATTCGTGACGGCACCCACCGGTAGCTGTGGCATACTTCTAAGACTTACGACACAGTTGGATCATTAAAAAGCTGCAACATTCAAAAGCCATAGAGGTTACCAATAATTAAGTAGACGTTGTTTTTTAAATGAGCAGGGTAAAGTAAGCTTATTATTTTATCAACGTACGAAAACCAGAGGTGGCCGGCAAACCGGCTAAACCACCCTATTTACATTACAAAATGCCGACACACACATTGTCGTGCCTAATCCCAGAGCTGCAAATGCACTTCAAAAGTCTCAGTGCGCCTCCTTTAAGACAACACCAGAATGAACCAGCTCCCATCAGCAGGGATTAAGTCTAAAAACTCAACATTATTATCTTAAACCTCACCAGACAAGGAAGGGAAGAGGCAAGATGGCGGAGCAATATCAAATACCTAACTCATGCAAAAAGAGTACGACTTTAAGATCGCAGCAAGTGTTTTGTAGTTTCTGCATATCTCCATGGAAAATACATGTTAGCTCCTGTATACATAAGTGAGTATATAAGTACATAATTTTGATGTTCAAATGCTATCTGACCACTGTGCCTAATTTTTTTAAATTAAATATCGTTTAAATGGAAGAACATTTATTCAATATAGTGATCTTAACAACTCCGCTGTTCAACAACACAGGTAAAGTTATGTTAAAAAGTGACAATAGTTATAGTCAACGGGTGCCTATACTGTACTATTTGTAGGAAGACGCCATGTAATAATATTGGATTCCCAGGTGGTTTCATTACTTGGTGGTGCCCATGTGGTCTCGTTCGTTGGTGGTGCCCATGTGGTTTCGTTCGATGGTGGTGCCCAAGTTGAACTATTCGTTAGGAGTGCCCATGTGGTCTCGTTCGTTGGCGGTGCCCATGTGGTCTCGTTCGATGGTGGTGCCCAAGTTGAACTATTCGTTAGGAGTGTCCATGTGGTTTCGTTCGTTGGTGGTGCCCATGTGGTCTCGTTCGTTGGTGGTGCCCATGTGGTTTCGTTCGATGGTGGTGCCCAAGTTGAACTATTCGTTAGGAGTGCCCATGTGGTCTCGTTCGTTGGCGGTGCCCATGTGGTCTCGTTCGATGGTGGTGCCCAAGTTGAACTATTTCTTAGGAGTGCCCATGCGGTCTCGTTCGTTGGTGGTGCCCATGTGGTCTCGTTCGTTGGTGGTGCCCATGTGGTCTCGTTCGTTGGTGGTGCCCATGTGGTTTCGTTCGATGGTGGTTTCCAAGTTGAACTATTCGTTAGGAGTGCCCATGTGGTCTCGTTCGTTGGCGGTGCCCATGTGGTCTCGTACGTTGGCGGTGCCCATGTGGTCTCGTTCGTTGGTGGCGCCCATGTGGTTTCGTTCGATGGTGGTGCCCAAGTTGAACTATTCGTTAGGAGTGCCCATGTGGTCACGTTCGTTGGCGGTGCTCATGTGGTCTCGTTCGATGGTGGTGCCCAAGTTGAACTATTTCTTAGGAGTGCCCATGTGGTCTCGTTCGTTGGTGGTGCCCAAGTTGAACTATTTCTTAGGAGTGCCCATGTGGTCTCGTTCGTTGGTGGTGCCCATGTGGTTTCGTTCGTTGGTGGTGCCCAAGTTGAACTATTTCTTAGGAGTGCCCATGTGGTCTCGTTCGTTGGTGGTGCCCATGTGGTCTCGTTCGTTGGCGGTGCCCATGTGGTTTCATTCGATTGTGTTTTCAATGTAGCCTCCTTATCCGCTATTCTTGTCACGATCCGCGTAGTGTCCCTCGGGTGGAACCTGGAAGTAATTACAATTAACGCTATTAATATTTGCAACAACATTACTTCATATCGTTATATTATGTAAGGTGTCAGGCACATATGTTCATGAACTTGACTAAGTGGTTGTTACCTATTTACAAATACTCAGGGTGGAGAAAATTAATGGGCCTGAAGGTAACCAACTTTAATTCTCTAAGATAAATTATTTTTTGTATTGGAAACATTTATCTATTTCTAAAAAGAAATGAAACTGCATTCTCAAGTGTTTCCAAGGGAAAATGCCCATTTTTGGCCATGATTTTCCCATCTATTTGTTTGTTTATTTGGATCTCCAACAAAAAATACAGAGATATAACATGAGACACTGATACAATTGTTCATTTAAGTGTGCTCCTTCATCTATGTAATTAATACTACTTATCTTAAATATTGCTGTTACCAATTTGTGATGAGTAAAAGATAAAAAGGTATCAAAAGCCGATTTTCATAAATGACAGTCAATTGTTTATTGCATTCTAATTCAGCTTTTTACTGTCCCTCTGCAGGTCGAATGACTCTTCTCATAACAGGGGTCGCTGGTCAATACCTACTATCAAAGTGGGATTACAATTCTTAATAAAAAAGTGCCACCTAGTAAAGCAAAGCCAAGTTCAAGTGCCAAGTCTCCTAACACAAGCTTATCTGATGATCAAAAGGAGGCTTGAATTACTAGTTGTTAAAATTTTCAAAGCCCTATGTGAAAAACAGCTGTTGTTCCTTTATCGTTATGTTAATCCTTTTATCTAGTACTAGTTTTTCCACGAGCATCACTTGGCCAAAGTTTCCTCAGCTGATCATGGGCATTTTCCTTTATTCTACTCAAAGAGATTTAAATACTACAGAAAGGACTTGCGAAGGAATGTCATGGAACTACTGTCATCCCATGTCTCACTAACGCCATCTAGAATAGCATGCCCATATTGGAGCGGCAGCGGAGCGTACTAAATAAATCTCATAGACTTGAGTCCATTAGGACACAAGTTTCAGATGGAAATTTTGTTCGTGATGTCCCTTCTACAGCACGTTGAATGTCTTTGATTCTACTAATACTACAGAAGGCTTTTCCACACTTTGCCCTGCATCCTTAGACTCGCATAATACATGAATACAGTCTTATGTCTGGACTTGAAAAGAGATCACGGCCCCTGAGCTTCTTTCGGCGTTTCTTCTCAGGGATCAGTCATACCGGAAGGAAATACCGGCTCATTTAGTTTTAAAAAGATAAGTATTGGACCTGTTGGTCTAGTAGTTAGTGTCCCTGACTGCTATGCCGGAGGTCGTGGGTTCGATTCCCACCCAGGACAAATGTTTGTGTCATTTGTTCTGTGTCTGGGTGTAATTTATCTATAATATGTACCTATGTATTTAGAAATATATATAATAAGTATGTTTATCAGCTGTTTAGTACCCATAACACGAGCTCTTAGCTTAGCTTCGGACTAAATGGCGTTGTGTGAAAAAGTTGTGAAATATATTTTTTTTTTATTGGTAATGATTAAATGACAGGAGCTTACCTCAAGTTTCCTTCGTACGTCTGGTCAGCGACAACGCTGATTAGAAGACAGCAGCACACGAGCAGCTTGTTCATAGTTCGGCGGCCGAGGGACGACTGTGCAGTACCACGGGGCTGTCCACTAGTTATACTGCGCAAGAGCCGCCCCTTTGATAAGCGCTGATACCTACAACACCAAATCGCCGGTCATCAGAGATAACAATATCACAGCCAGATCCTTAATTTTATATCCTTTATGGATGCTTCACTTGTGTGCCCTACCTGACCGTGTGTCATTATGAAACTGACACGTCACAACTCCTTTAATTCTTTTAAACCCCCAAAGCAAAAAGAGAGGTGCTATAAGTTAGACGTCGATGTCTGTCTGTGGCATCGTAACTCTCAAACGGATAGACCGACTTCGATGCCGTTTTTTGCGTTTGATTTCTTGCGGTGGTTCTTAGCTATGTTTGGTTAACATCGGTTCAGCCGTTTCAAGGTTATCAGCCCTTTTTTGTTAGCTGCCGGTGCGATTTTAAACTCCCGTGGGTATTTATTTTACATACAAACATATGTTTGGACAAAAACTTAAAGCACCCATGTATGTTATATAATATTAATAAGCAAGATTATAGTATTCTTGGTGTGATACTGCAGCCAGGATATCTAACACACTTATTCTCGCGCGTACATAGTCGTCTTGAGGATAATAGCAGATATTTCGTATTGGGATTTGTTATGATCAGATTCTACTTACAATGCATTGATAACTATCAAATGCACATCATAACTGTAAACACTAAAATACAAAATTTTAAGTTTAAAAAACCCCCAACGCAAAAAAGTTAAGCTCACATTTAAAAAGTTAAAAATAAAGCTTTCCTATAGGTGAGCCATGAAATTTTATATCGCGCTGTTACACCGTCAGGTAGACGGCTTGTGTTACGCCGTCAGGCTTGTAAGTGTAACTCAGAATGTGATGTAAAGACGTCAGCACATCAAACTGCCCCAAAATGGTCTCTCAATTGAACACTGACCTTATTCAGTGTTCAATAAAGTACAAAACTATCAAAGAATTTCGACACATTGGGTGTAGCTTGATGTGCTGCCTCTAGGCCTTTGGACTTCTTACTTATACGAATCAAACTTATTAGGTACCTAAGAACAATAAATAAACAGCTGGCACCGGATACAACAGCTGGAATTACCGAGAAGATAACACCGTCGGTCTCGTCATACACAGTCATGTTTCAACCATCAACATAATGAATGAACTGTTCATTCACTATGACAAATAATAGGTACAATTACGGTAAGAGATTATCCGCACAAAACTAAATTTAGAAAAATGACGCATGACATGTTTGTTAATTAAACAATCTGATATAATAATTATCAGTGCGCACCGGATTTCAATAAACGGTAGATAGTTCATCGTCATACAATATCATCGAACGACAAAGCGTCATAGCAGTCAGGGCCACAAACCACTAGATCAACAGACCAGGCTAAGTAGTACTTTATGTATGGATGATATACCCATCGAGTTATATTATTACCTCCTACTAGTACTACTTCTACCTGCTCTAGTAATGTGTGTAGCATAGAAACACGCAGCGCAGTAGTTTAGTTAAAATTATGTATTTTGTATCTTCAAAATCAATGCATTTCTATAAGGTAGTTAGGTTAGGTAGTTAGGTTCGCTATAGGGTAGGTATGATGAGTTAGGTTAGGTTATACATAATCATATATATATATCGTCATTCTAATTCTATCTCACACTGAAGTCAATCAGTAGTAAATGGACTTTCGGGCTGACAAAACCTGTTTTGGAAGAATAGGACTTTTCAGACACTGAAGGACGAAGGAATACTGAACCTAAAAGCTTTGACAAATGACAAGAACGAATATTTTTACTAGTCTGCACTAATGCGGACCTATCCCTACACGGAACTAAACATTATTGATGAACAATTATAATATGTGATGCTACACTTAATCAAAGTAAATCTGACATAACACACGACGTAACAGTTATCTGACTGATATTAGATATAGTAGGTACCTGGTAATAATCCGCACTCGGTCGGCAATCAGACACGACATTAGAAAGATCTACTTGACAATACAAATGTCGGCGGATTCAGTCCCAGTAGTATTAAGCGAGAATATTTCATGACGCTAGTCTCAGCCTCTTCAGCAGCGCTATTGGCTAACTTTTCCTTGCCAGTGACAAAGTCAAAGTCAAACCATTTATTTCAATTAGGCTCCTTTAAGGCACTTTTGAACGTCGAATAAAAATTAACTTTAAAAAATGATTCTAGTTGCCCCTTCCAAAAAGTAGATTTGTATGGAGAAGAATGGGCAAGAAACTCCATACAGTAAGTATGGAGTGTAAAATCGATTTTACAATACTGTGTATACTTACATTAAAAAGATTATATGTGAGGACGATGCACTTAGAATAAAAGTACCTACTATACTAAGATAGGTTTAAGCAAAAAAAAAGAAAATAAGTAATGGAGTTGATAATTACATGTGGTACAGTACATACATTAGGAGCTTGTGGCTAAATTATAACAGCCGCATGGGTCGATCGAAGGTTAAGCTACGCTTGACGAGGTCGGTCCGTGGATGGGTGACCATTTATTACATACCAAGACTCCTCCGTGCCTCGGAAAGCACGTTAAGCCGTTGGTCCCGGCTGTCATTTGTAGATCTTTGACAGTCGTTACTTGTAGTCAGAAGCCCGAAAGTCTGACAACCAGTTTAACCAAGGGGTATCATGTTACCCAGTTACTGGGTTGTGGAGGTCAGACAGGCAGTCGCTCCATGTAAAACACTGGTATTCAGCTGCATCCGGTTAAACTGGAAGCCGACCCCAACATAGTTGGGAAAAGGCTAGGCAGATGACAGTACATACATTGTGCTCACATATTTACAAATGTAATAACATTAATTTTAAAAAAAGTGAAAAAATAAAAAAATAATTAGAAAATAATACATAGGTACATTATTAGATTAGCAACCAGGTTGTTTTGTCAAGACTCCAATGATTGTTCTATGGAGCAGGACCAGCATGTTTCCAAGCATTCCTATCTTGAATATAATCTTCTAATTTATTTATAATATGCCAGTTTACAAAGTGTACTTTTATTGTACGTTTTAAATTTTCTTTCATTTAGTTTTAATATACCACATGGTATTTTATTGTAACATTTACACAGACTTTGATGACAACTGAGAACTTACAAAAAATGGTATTGCACTTAAGTGGACTACAAGTTACAGTGACTATCACACGGGGTACGGTGCGCTTCGTCACATCTCTGCAAGAGCGCATGACGTCATCCTAGATATACACTGATGATTGCCAATACAAAACTAGCTATTTGACAGTTAGTCGTTGAACACTTTGCACAGTGATCATCACTATGAACTGTCAACGGAGGTACGCATTAGCCCAGCCTACGTAGCATGAACACATTGAACACTGAAGAAACGGCCTTTGTCTACAGACGAATCGGCAAAGTGACAGACTATATTAAAGACAGGAACCTCAATCTGTCAAATTTCTTTCAATACACCCTGCCTGCGTAGCATGAACACTTAATTTATTTTCTTCCGAGACACGACAAATTTCTTTCTGTCCAACTTGACGTTTCTTCTACCCGAGCATGAGGCGACTCGTCGACAAGCGTTTGTACGTAGAGAAAGAAATTTACATGCTGTCTATAGCAACTGTCAACTTGTCTTGGTCTCATTTGATGTAGACGGTTTGACACTTGTTGACAGGAATTGTTTCGAAAAGAACTGTCAAAAGTAGAGAAAAAACATGCTCGCATTGTTGATTCTTGTCTACTGACGAATCGACATACTGCAAAATAATGTCGATTCGTCAGAAGACATGACAATGTCAAGAAAGATGAGAAGTTATATTATAACTTCTCATCTTTCTTGACATTGTCATGCTCGAGACGAAAGAAATGTCTAAATAATCTGTCACTTTGCCGATTCGTCTGTAGACAAAGACCGTTTCTTCGGTGTTCCTGCTACGCAGACTGGAATGTTCTAAGGTAGTTGTATCAGCCGGAAATCAGGTAGGTATTAGTGCATGTTTCACTTGGCGAAAATATTAATACTTGATTTCCGGTTGATGATTATCATTTTAGTAATTATCAGTGGTTACATTAAATAATCAAAGTAATTAGGAATTTATTAACAAAGCTCGAGCAATCATCCTCTTAGATAGGTTCTAGATAGGTTATTTGAGTACATTACAATGTATTTTATAAACGGTATCTGCATTTTCCATCGATAATGCTTCAATCACACCATTTGAGTAGCTTGTGGTTAAACAATAACAGCCATTTGGATCGTCTGAAGGTTAAGCTACGCTTGGCGAGGTCGGCCCGTGAACGGGTGGTCATTAATACATATCAAGACTCCTCCGTGCTTTGGAAAGCACGTTAAGCCGTTGGTTTGTAGATCTTTGACATTCGTTTCGAGTTTCCAGAATCCTAAAAGTCCAACAACCAGTTTAACTAAGGGCTATCGTGTTACCCAGAAACTGGGTTGTCGAGTTCAGACATCCATGTAAACCACTGGTATTCAGCGGCATACGGTTAAACAGGAAACCGATGTTGATGATTGTTTCAATAGCAGCCCGGAGTGTGGACTTGAGTCCTGCTTGAGACCGGTCGATGGCAGCGACGTCTGTGTATTGGAGACATTTCAGAAAACTTAATATCAAAACGAAATAGCATTCGTTGAAACGCACATAAACTCATGCCTGTTTCGCATGGAGTACACAGGAACTATATTATAGTGCCATGTGCTACGATGCTTACATACTTCTTATGCTTCATTTACGTTCATACATGAAGTCATACACGGGCTTGATTGCCACATTCGAAATACTTAATATAAGTTACCCCACAGTTTTCAAATAAAAATAGGTTAAACACCCGACTAGGTACTAAAAATCACATTCTAAAAAGTATGAGAACAGTTTAATTTCTGTATGTGTCTCCGCATGGTTCATACGCACATCTCACAAAAACTACTGCTCGAATTAGATAGAATTTTTACAGATGTATCGAATGTAGCAGGACTTAATTAATATCTGGTACTTGAAGATGCAACAAGTTCTAAAAACTAGCATCCAAGTAAAGTGTATGGCCATGAAATAAAAAGCGGTTACGGAACGTTGGGCTAGATGAAGTTTATCTCCAAGTACCAAATCCCCACGTCTTTGGTGATGCGCCAAAGCGCCTACTTAGTAGTAAGTTTCCGTTAACGTGTCCGTGTATTTTTTTCTGATGTTATTTTTGTTTAAAACTGTAAAGAACCACGAACAAAATTATCACGTGATACCGAGTCTGAGGCCCATAGACGGCAACAAAACTCTGACAGCAGGTTAGTCACTAACTACAGGATAAGAAGAAGACAGTTTAAAACAAGAAGAACATATAGTTACGGAAATCCTTGCAAGTTAAGAAAAGCCGACGAACACTTTCTAACGGTTTTCAGGATCTTATTTTGATTCGTCTCATTATATCCGGATATGCGACGATGTCAGTTCCACCTTGAACACATAAATAAACTTACGCCTTATCCCATAGTAGCACAAACTACAGAAAGGCACTTGCTTTGATCCACACAGAATGGATTTCATATCTAGGTAGTGATAGGAGTAAGTATAGTTGTATGCAACACAGAAAAATCGCACCGAATTGTGATGTGTCATCTTAATTATCTTCAGAGAACACAAATGATGTTAATTTAACGTTTGATTGTGAGAGCGCACAAGTGAAGCATCCATAAAGGATGTGGAATTAAGGATCTGGCTGTGACATGAATGTTATCTCTGATGACCGGCGATTTGGTGTTGTAGGTATCAGCGCTTATCAAAGGGGCGGCTCTTGCGCAGTATAACTAGTGGACAGCCCCGTGGTACTGCACAGACGTCCCTCGGCCGCCGAACTATGAACAAGCTGCTCGTGTGCTGCTGTCTTCTAATCAGCGTTGTCGCTGACCAGGCGTACGATGGAAACTTGAGGTAAGTTCTTACATATGACCAAACATTACAAAACTTATTATATTCTAAGGAATCCTATTTGTGATGATAAAAGTTAGACCACTATCTGATACCGGCTTGTTGCACCTCGGTTTCCCATATAACTGCACTGCAGGTCGCGCGCATGATAGTTTTAGTTTACATACAAAGCTGTTACCTGTAGTATGTAAGTTACCACATCTATACATATAATCTATACATAATTATAATAAGACTGTAAAAAAACTGTGTCTGTACATTGAATATATTTAAAAAATAATAATTGAGGGGGGTTTAGAAACAGTAATAGAGCACGAATCCAAAAAAAAAAGTCTGTCTGTTTGTCTGTTTGTCTGTTTGTTTGCACACGCTAATCTTCGGAACTACTGGACGGATTTGAATGATTTTTTTTTTATTGTATAGATATTAGGTCTGGGCAACACATAGGCTATAATTTATCTTGGAAACTGGAACACCTGATGCAGAACCGCAACAGACCAGCTAAACTATAGGCGATACAAAAATGGTCCGATAGCAAAAATTGTTCCACGTGATGAGCATTTTCTGCTGAGAGAATAAATTTGAAGATCCGGAACACCTGATGCAGAACCGCAACAGACCAGCTAAACTATAGGAGATACAAAAATGGTCCCATAGCAAAAATTGTTCCACGTGATGAGCATTTTCTGCTGAGAGAATAAATTGGAAGATCCGGAACACCTGATGTGGAACTTCAAGAGCCCATCTAAACTATAGGAGATACAAAAATGGTACCATAGCAAAAATTGTTCCACGTTGTGAGCATTTTCTGCTGAGAGAATAAATTTGAAGATCCAGAACACCTGATGTGGAACTTCAAGAGCCCAGCTACACTATAACATATATTGGAATGACGTCTTAGCAAGAGTTGTTCAGCCTTATGAGCACTCGCTGTTGACGTAAAAAATCGAAGATCTGGAACACCTGTTGTGGAACTCCAAGAGCCCAGCTACACCATAACTCAAATAGGAATGACGTCTTAGCAAAAGTTGTTCGGTCTGATAGGCATTTCCTGTTAACTTATAAAAATCGAAGATCAGAAACATTTGATATAGAAATTAAAACTATCACTAATTTCATTGCCTAATTAAAAAATAACATAAGTAGGAGGTGTTGTGTGTATAGTTCCTTATATAGTATCTATGGTTGATAAAAAAATAAAAGTAGAATAAGTTATGATTGTCTATTACAGCAAGAAGCATTGTCAAAGATGTCTAATAAAGTTCTTTCCAACTAAAATATATATTTTAATTCTTAAACATGGCGCAGTCTGATAAAAGACAGGGTTTACAGGTAAAGTTACCACCCAATTTAAATTTATTCGACAAAAATGTCACGTCCGAATGGCGATTTTGGATAGCGTTATTTGGTGACTACCTGACGCTCACGGAACAGAACAAAGCTACGGATGATGTGAAACTATCGCTACTAAGAAACATGATGGGGCCTGAAGCCGTAAGAATTTTAAGTACTTTGCCCATTAAAGAGCCCAAAGTTTATGCCAAAGTTATTGAGGCGATAGAACTCTATGTAAATCCTCGAACAAACGTTGTGTTTGAGCGCTTTAAGTTCAACGAGCGACGCCAACAAGATGGCGAACCTTTCGACAAGTATTTAACCGATTGCCGACAACTAATTATATCTTGTTCGTATCAAAATGAGGAAGAAATGATGCGCGATCATATTGTCCATACAGTGTACGACAAATCTGTACAGGAGGGACTACTTCGTATTGATGACTTAACTTTGGATAAAGTAATTAAATACTGTCAGACCAAAGAGCAGGCTAACAATCAAGTGTTACAAATGAAGCCTGCACCTGGACTGTTAGTTGAAGCAGCCAATAAGTATAATAAATATAAGAAAAAGGAAAATCAGTTTAATTGTAGAAGATGCCAAACCTTACATGGACCGAGGCAGTGTCCTGCATTTGGGAAGAAATGCAGTAAGTGTGGATTATTAAACCACTTTGCAGTCAGTTGTAGACTTAAGAAGAATATCAAGGCGGTTTCTAATATGTCAGATTCCAGTTCAGTTGGAAGTGAGAAGGGAGCAGAGTGGTATGAAACTATAAATATAGAAAATATAAATGTTAAATGCAAATTGGATACTGGAGCGGACATTAGTGTTATGCCTCTGTCTACTTTTTTAGAAATAAATAAAAAATTAAATTTAAAAATGTTAAACACAAATATTAGATTACAATCATTTGATGGAAATAAAGTAAAACCATTAGGAATCATAAATCTATTATGTAAATTTAAAGGGAAATCATGTCATGAAAATTTTGTAATTGTTAACTCAAATTCCATGTTACTTGGTCTTCCAGGTTGTGTAGCGCTGAATCTGGTAAAGAGAGTCTATAAAGTGAAGCATGAAGAAAATTTTGATGATGAAAAACAACAATTTATAAATAAACATATTGAAGTATTCCAGGGCACGGGTAAATTACCAGGTTTGTTTGATATACCTACTAAGAATATTCCTGAACAAATTTGTTTTCCATCACCCAGACTTCCAAATGCTTTATATGAGCCCTTAAAATGTGAACTTGAACGACTTGTTAAACGAAATGCAATTGTAAAAGTTGAAAATATTAATGAACAAGCTTGTGTTAACAGAATTGTTATAGTAGAACGTCCTAATGGCAAAATTAGACTATGTTTGGATCCCTCGGATCTTAATAAATATATTGTGAAAAAGCCAAAAATTTTACCAACATTAGATGAGCTCGCTTGTAAGTTGAAATGTAAGAAATACTTCTCAGTTCTAGATTTAACAGAGGGATTTCATCATTTAAATCTAACAGAAGAGGCATCTTGGAAGTGCTGTTTTGCTACACCATTTGGTGTATACAGATATTGTGTTTTGCCCTACGGTCTTATGAATGCACCTGAGCTCTTTCAAGATGTACTCGAGTCACACTTTGGCTCAATACCAAATGTAGTAATTTGGGCTGACGATATTTTAGTTATGGGATCTAATGTCGAAGAGCATGATAGAACTCTAAAACTTATAATAGAAAAAGCAAAATGTTTAGGTATTGTTTTTAATAAAGACAAATTTCAATTTAAAAAAACAGAGGTTAAGTATGTGGGACAAATATTTAGTGAAAAAGGTATGAGCATTGATAAATCACGAGTAGAATCACTGTTAAAGTTAGAATCACCCACCAATAAAGAGCAGTTAAAAAGTATGATTGGTTCATTTAGTTATATCAGAAGATATGTCCCTGACATGGCTGAGCTTATGTCCCCATTATGTAAGTTATTAAGGAAAGATTGTGAATTTACTTGGCTTCCTATACATGAAAATGCATTTCAAAAGTTGAAAAATAGAGCTTGTACTGCACCAGCACTCACTCCATTTGATCCAAAGAAAAAACCAATATTACAATGTGATGCAAGTAAAAATGGGCTGGGTTGTTGCCTATTTCAGAATGATGAGAATAATATCCCTAGATTGATAGCTTGTGTATCTCGAACTATGAATAACACTGAGTTAAATTATGGTCAAACAGAGAAAGAATTTTTAGCAATTTACTTTGGTGTTCAAAAATTTCATAAGTTTATATATGGAGTTGAAGTGGATGTTCAAACTGATCACAAACCTATTGTTTCCATTATGACAAAACATATCAGTAAGTTAGGATCTCCTAGGTTAAAACGCCTACGTTTAAAGTTATTAATGTATAATCTTAATGTATATTATGTCCCAGGTAAGTTAGTTCACTTTGCAGATATGTTGTCAAGAAATAGTCTCAAAATTACTGAATATGATAGTGAAATGTTGAATATGGTTCATTCCATATCAAGATACTTACCAATGACACCTGAAAGGAAAACAATGTTTAGACAAGCTACTTGTAATGACCCTTTACTAAGCAAGATTACTAGTTTCTATTATCATGGTTGGCCAAGAAATGTAAACAAAGATTGCCAAAATTTTGAAAAACTAAAAGACTCTATTTACATACAAGATGGGTTGTTGTTCTTTGAAAATAAAATAATTGTTCCAAGTTCATTAAAATCTTATGTTATGGAAATTGTTCATCAAGGTCATAATGGAATAGGTAAATGTATAAACAAAGCTAAAAATTTATTTTACTGGCCTAACATGCGATTAGACATAACTAACTTTGTTAAACAATGTAGAATTTGTGAAAAGTACAGTCCACAAAATTGTAATGAACCCTTGCTTCCGCACAAAATTCCAAAAGAAAGGTATTTCAAAGTAGGTTGTGACATATTAGATTTTCATGGAAAGTATTTTCTTGTAATTGTGGATTACTTTTCACATTGGCTTGAGCTGTTACCTTTGTCAGATAAAACCTCAAAATGTGTAATTAATGCAATGCAGAGTGTTTTCACTAGATTTGGGTTTCCAGTAGAATTAATAGCAGACAACAATCCATTTGCATCATTTGAATGTAAGAATTATTTTAAATCTAAAGACATACAATTAATTACAAGCACGCCTCATTACCCAAAAAGCAATGGGATGGCAGAAAAAGCTGTTCATATTAGTAAACAAATCTTAAGAAAATGTATGGAAGATAAGACAGATTTCAGAGAGGGTGTGATGCAATATAATAATATGTCACTCTCAGGACTAAATGTTACCCCTTCTCAGATTTTAAACAGTAGAAATGTTAGAACTTTAGTGCCATGCACTATGCATCATCTTAAACCTAAAATACATAATGTTTATCAACAACTGTTATTAAAGCAATCTATTACTAAGAATAATTATGATAGGAGAGCTAAGAGAATTGTATCATTTAAACCCGGTGATCAAGTTGTCTATAGAGAGGGAAAAGTGTGGCTTAAGGCTAAAATTGTTGAATATTGTAAAGAACCTAGATCTTATGTGATTCGTACGAATAAGGGATCTATTTTAAGACGTAATAGTTCTCAATTAAAAGCATCACACACTGAGAATGAAAATAAGTTGGTAACATCTGATACTCTAATCCCTTTTATGTCTGATGAATCAAATAATGATCTGGAATCTCCTAGTAGTCCGGTATCAAACAGTGTTCCTGAGAATGAAACATCTGAATGTTCTGAAACTGATAATATTAGAAATGATACTAGTAACTGTGCTACTCAACTGAAGGTATCCCGAAGTGGTCGCACTATTAGGCCACCCAGAAGACTCGATCTTTAGGGGGAAGATGTTGTGTGTATAGTTCCTTATATAGTATCTATGGTTGATAAAAAAATAAAAGTAGAATAAGTTATGATTGTCTATTACAGCAAGAAGCATTGTCAAAGATGTCTAATAAAGTTCTTTCCAACTAAAATATATATTTTAATTCTTAAACAGGAGGTACTACGCGGTGAAGGCGGGAACAGTTCAGGACTGATTTTCGATGACGATGGTATATCGTTGAAAATTAGACTCTACTGGCTAAAACTCCCATTTTTTTTATCGTATGCCTTCGGGCTTATGTTATTTCAGTGTTTAATTTCCTTTTCCATTTATCTTCGTTACACGGTAGCTTACCCGGTAACGCAGGGGAGCAGCCACTTAGATTTTAATTGATCAGGTATCATCACAATAAAACTATAACCATGCCTAGAAAGAGGTCAAATTTTTCCCAATGTTCCAAAGGTGCTAAATGATTAAAGACCATAAGATCCCAACAATCTACCGAAGAGCGTTAGGAGAGACTTGATGCTGTTCGAGAACATGAGGCTGCAACTCGCTCCGTGGAAACTTCTTGGGATCGCGAAGCACGCCTGCATTCTCAGCGTATTTACGCATCTACATCCAGGTCTCTAGAGACCAGTGAAGAATATGTGCGCGACTGACCGCTGATCGTGAACATCATGCACTGTCTCGCGAGTTGGAGACGTTCACGTAAAAAGCATGACGCTTGAGTTTTCAGCGTATATACGCATCGACTCTAGAGATAAGTGGGGGAAGGAGATGCGCGACTGACCGCTGATCGTGAACGTCACGCAACATATTATAGGCTATAATTTATTTTGGAAAATGGAACACCTAAAGTGAAAGAGATATAAAAATGGTGCCATTGCAAAAACTATTCCACGTGAAGAGTGTTTTCTGCTGTGAGACTAAATTTGAAGATCTGGAGCACCTGTAGGGGAACTCCAAAGCCCAGAGACAATATAACATATACATAATAGAAATGGCGTCTTAGCAAAAGTTGTTAAGTCTGATGGCATTTCCTGTTGACCAACAAAAATAAAAAATCTGGAATATCTTGAATCGTCTCGCGCATCCCACTGATTTCCCGTCCCCGGGCTTATAGAATTCGACATCAGATGTTTCAGATCTTCGATTTTGACGACCCCGTTGTCGCTGGCATAAGAAACAGGATCCGCGTACGAAGTCGCGGGCAGAAGCTAGTAATTAAATAAAATAAAAAAAGCGTCTAATCCTTGCAATACTACTTAATAAGAGCACAATCATTTGTTCTGTGTGTGGGTGTAATTTATCTATTATTTGTATTTATTTGGAAATATTTAAGTACTTATGTTTATATTTTGTTTAGGACCCATAGCACAAGCTCTCAAGCTCAAGCTTGGGACAAGACAGCGTTGTGTGAAAATTGTGGAATATTTATTATCTATTTATTAGGTACACTACTACTTAAAAATAACTTCCATAGGCCATAAACGCACGATAGTGGCTCAAGTAATCATTTTATATTTTTGATTCTTTCACATGTCATAAGCACGGCCATTAGCCAATCTATCACCAAAAACCTCAAAAATTATCATTACTTAAAATTTCTATAAAAATTTTAATTATCACTTCAAACTTGTTTTCAGGTTCCACCCGAGGGACATTTCGCGAATCGTGTCAAACCGAGCGGTTAACTCTACCAGTGCACCGCCAACGAACGAGACCACATGGGCACCACCAACGAACGAGACTACATGGGCACCGCCAACGAACGTGACCACATGGGCACCGCCAACAAACGAGACCACATGGGCACTCCTAAGAAATAGTTCAACTTGGGCACCACCATCGAACGAGACCACATGGGCACCGCCAACGAACGAGACCACATGGGCACCGCCAACGAACGTGACCACATGGGCACTCCTAAGAAATAGTTCAACTTGGGCACCGCCATCGAACGAAACCACATGGGCACCACCAACGAACGAGACCACATGGGCACCGCCAACGAACGAGTCCACATGGGCACTCCTAAGAAATAGTTCAACTTGGGCACCACCATCGAACGAAACCACATGGGCACCGCCAACGAACGAGACCACATGGGCACCACCAACGAACGAGACCAAATGGGCACTCCTGAGAAATAGTTCAACTTGGGCACCACCATCGAACGAGACCACATGGGCACCGCCAACGAACGAGACCACATGGGCACCGCCAACGAACGAGACCACATGGGCATTCCTAAGAAATAGTTCAACTTGGGCACCGCCATCGAACGAAACAACATGGGCACCACCAACGAACGAGACCACATGGGCACCGCCAACGAACGAGACCACATGGGCACTCCTAAGAAATAATTCAACATGGGCACCACCATCGAACGAAACCACATGGGCACCACCAACGAACGAGACCACGTGGGCACCGCCAACGAACGAGACCACATGGGCACTCCTAAAAAATAGTTCAACTTGGGCACCACCATCGAACGAAACCACATGGGCACCGCCAACGAACGAGACCACATGGGCACCACCAACGAACGAGACCACATGGGCACTCCTAAGAAATAGTTCAACATGGGCACCACCATCGAACGAAACCACATGGGCACCGCCAACGAACGAGACCACATGGGCATTCCTAAGAAATAGTTCAACTTGGGCACCACCATCGAACGAGACCACATGGGCACCGCCAACAAACGAGACCACATGGGCACTCCTAAGAAATAGTTCAACTTGGGCACCGCCATCGAACGAAACAACATGGGCACCACCAACGAACGAGACCACATGGGCACCGCCAACGAACGAGACCACATGGGCACCACCAACGAACGAGACCACGTGGGCACCGCCAACGAACGAGACCACATGGGCACTCCTAAAAAATAGTTCAACTTGGGCACCACCATCGAACGAAACCACATGGGCACCGCCAACGAACGAGACCACATGGGCACCACCAACGAACGAGACCACATGGGCACTCCTAAGAAATAGTTCAACATGGGCACCACCATCGAACGAGACCACATGGGCACCGCCAAATGGTACAACTTGGGAGCCCATTACTATTACATGGCGCCCTCCTACAAATGGTACAGCATAGGCATAGGGTAATTCAACTTGGGCATCGTCTATTAGATGACAGTCGACTTGTAGTCTCTACGTACGGCTTATCGTACAACACATTCTCATCCAGGTAGGAACACCTGGTATCTACTATCTATCTACGGATGACACTTCTGGGCAGAGGCACCTTATTCAATTATGGACCTACGATTTCGTAGGTGTTAAAACCTATTGTGTACAAACTGCTCAGTACGATATTCTGTACACCTGAGGAGTCTTATCGAAAGCATATTACATATAATGGAGTAAAAACAAAATTGACACACGTCTGTCAGTGGTTGGATAGCTGCTCAAGTTGACACTAACTCTTGTTACTTTGAAACAAAACCTTGCCTGTCTTTGAATTGTGTAATTCTTTAGATGTTCTGAAATAAATGGATATTATTATTGTTATCTCGTGTATTTATTTAAAATTATAAAATACAGTTTTAAATATTCGTTTAAAAATAAAAACATTTAAAAATATAAAAAATAGTAGGCCACTGATGGCGGGAGCAGGGTCCAAGCCATCGGTGGTTAGGGTCTCAGAGACAGGAACCTCCTCACAATGCGAGCCGTATCGAGGAGTACTTAACTGTCTTCTGTTCCAGGCTTTTGATCCAACCGCGTAACGAAAGCCTCGATAGATGGTAGTCGAGGCTTTTGGCAATAAGACCATTGGCCGTCACAACTATCGGCATAATGACAGCAGAATCCGTGGATTCTCGACGACCGACGAAAGAAAAACAAATAAAATACCTTTACCTATAAAGGTATTTTATTTGTTTTTCTTTCTCAGCTTTCACGAGATTTTCGTCATGTGGGATGGTAAAATCAACTATCATTGCGCGGCGCGCTAATCGGTCTATCACTACTATATCCGGCTTATTGGCAACAATAGTCCTGTCAGTGATGATAGATTGCGAGTGAAAAGTTATGTGTGTTACACGCAAAGACATTTAATACCTATAGACCGGACATCACGAACAAAATTTTCGTCCGAAAAAGTGTACTGTACTACACTACATACTCTAATCAACACTCTTCTAATTAAGCAATAAATTTTCATTTTTCTACCATAACTGCGTAGCTCTGTCGGACTCATGAAAGCTAATGTATTTACAATTTTTCTGATTTACATATGTTTGCCAGTGCCAACCGTGTTGCGCTGTGCGTCGCCGCCATAAGTGTGCTAGTGCTAAAGAACTCCTCTTATTAGTAAACATTTTAAAATACTAAAGCTGCCACGAGACAGGAGCAGCGTCTACGTCGGATCTATGTAGAGTTCGAAAAAAGGACACGTAAAGCTCTTTACTCGACCAAACTTCCCAGAGTTGGTGACATCTACTAAAGGCTTGCACCGGTTATCTTTGGTCACCGAAAGCGGACTAAGGTCCCTATCCATAACGTGCACACCTCAATGCTCCCCCACGTCGGCTTCCATTCCCTGAATCTGCATATTTATGCTTTGATTGTGGAGGGTAAAGCCTCGATCCGCACACTTCCGTGGGCATATAAAAGTCTCTTGGTTGTTTAAGTTTAGTTTCTTGTGTGGGTATGTCATAAATTGTAATTATGTTCATTGTAAATGTTGATATATTTGTTTCCCCAAAACCGTTTTAACATAAATAAATAAATACTAATAAATAACCGTGAGTGATACATACGATATACTGTCATAGTACTGTCTAGTTAGCTGGAAAATAAAATTCTTTACTTCTCCTGCATAAAACCCTTCCCACTCACATACAATAAAGGACTGGATTTCTTTTCCGTTTATATTCTCAGAATTATCAATCAATATGAGTCATACGACTTATATAATGCGTCCCATGATGTTTCATAGACAGCGTAGTCATATTAAAGGGAATAGAAGTTCAGATTTATTTTAATCGACTTCACAAAAAGGAGGAGGTTCTCAATTCGCCTGTATGTTTGTTTTGTGTGTGTACCTCGGGCCGCACGGCGGTAGTGGTAAGTGTGTCACTGGTAACCACACCAACATGGGCTTGACTCGCCCTGCCCTTTAGTTTGTCCAGATAATAGCCTCAGAAAACAACTTAGCACTTCATGTAGTGTAGGCTATCAGCCAGATTAAAAAAAAAAAACCCTTTTTTATGCAAAAATATCATTTATAATGTTATGTCTGTTTTTTAGTTCCTAATAACATAACATAACATTTGCTCGGGTGGTAGATACTCGATACTGATGCCGGTTGTTTGGTGATGATCCTGAAACCATCTCTACCTCAGGTTAAAACATTCTGTAGAATTTTCAGAAGGGAGAGCTAGAGGTGTACCTGTAGAGTTTTAGATAGTAGATGTAAAAGGAAAATGCCAGTTCTTGTAATGAGTTGTATTCTCACGAAATCACATAAAATCACCATCAATACAGGTCGGAGCACGAGGTGTTCCGGTCCGATCGCAGACCCGACTTGTGAGGAAGTGAAAGAGTGTCGCCATCAAATATGGCGACCAAAGCGCATACGCTAGTTGTTCGCGATGTTACTATTTTAGTGCTGGGATTCCAACAGTACCAGCTACCTATAATAGTACACCCACATTTCCTCAATCTAACTAAGTATTTTTATTTTATAAAAGAAGAAGCTGACTGACATATCACCGCAGGACCTAAACTATTACAGTTAGAAACTTGAAATATTGCACAGGGCTTCCTTTTGTAGCGTAGGGGTAGGTGGTATCTTTTAATTTTATTATTATTGTTTTTTTTATATTTTCTTGAATGTTTGATGTACTTATCCTCATAATTATGTACTTATCTACTAATCTATCTTAGTATTGTACTTATGTTATTTTGATATTATTTCTTTTATACCTCTTTATTCTAGGTACAGACGCCAAGTTACCCCAATGTGTCAAATTTCTTTGATCGTTTTTCAACTTTATGATAAACAGAATAAGGTTCATATTCAATTGGGAAAATTTGACATATTGGGGTAA
The DNA here is from genome assembly GCA_921972225.1 of Euplexia lucipara. Taxonomy (NCBI): domain Eukaryota; kingdom Metazoa; phylum Arthropoda; class Insecta; order Lepidoptera; family Noctuidae; genus Euplexia; species Euplexia lucipara. The sequence continues at coordinate 445,253 of OV179152.1, read as the reverse complement.
CTTGACGTGCTGGCGTCTGTACATCTTAATGACATATAATGTACTTTTTTATTGTATACAAAATATTGTAAAAACTATTTTAAAAGAGTTAGTATGGAGTTTCTTGCCCATTCTTCTCCATACGAAACTACATTTTGGAAGGGGCGACTAGAATCATTATATTTTATTTAACTTGTAAGTTTAACGTTCAAAAGTGCCCTTTAAATGGCCTAGTTGAAATAAATTATTTGACTTTGACTTTGAGGGGAGCACTCAGAAATGATCTTTGAAAATTCACCGCTTAAGGGGGTAAAACTGGGATGCACTGTTAGTATTCAATGAAACTTTGTCGGTTTTGAAGTTATTTAAATGAAATCAGTATGAAGGTTCTTCACTGAAAGTCATGAAACACGTCTAAAATATTTTTTCGAAAATTATTCCTTAAAAGGGTAAAAGGGGGTGCAAAGTTAGTATGAAAGTTTCTGATTTTCATAGTTATTTAAAAAAAATGAAGTTCCTATTAATGATAATTGCCGATATCAAATCAGTTCCTACTAATTTTCAACACAATGTAATGATATTGTTATGAAATAAATTACTTACTTACTTACTTACTTACTTACTTACTTATTCCTTTTGTGAATTCAATCCCAGTATGTGTGTACATAATAACCTAACCTTACTTACCATACTTATCCAACAGCTTTTTTTTTTTTTTTGGGGTGGAAAATCCTCATGGATGTCCCCCGCCCGGGGAGGCGGAGGAGTCTGTCAGACTCTTACTGACTAAAAACCACCCCGTGTTCCTTCTCACACCTGCGCCGGGGGTCATGGGAACAGAAGATACTTCCGCGACCCCCGACTGGTGCCGGCCCCGCGGGCCTCGCCAAGTCAGCGAGGGGAGTGAGGTGTTAGACTCCCCTCGCGACGTCTAAGAGGGGCGCGCGTGAACACGACGCGCCGCCACCTCGGGTCCATGTACGTGGGGGCGGCGGACATCCCCGCGTCCGTCGCCCTGGACCCATTTAGGGGGGCTGGAAGAGGGCGTTGTCCGCCCTCCGCCTGCGCCCGGTGCGTCTGCTGCGGGCTGGGTGAGTGGAAGTAATCTCCCTCTCTCTTTCCGCAGCCTCCTTCTGCGAGATGACCGTTTCGCAGAAGGACACCACCGCGTCCCAGGACTCGACGCTGCCGACCATCCTCTCGACCACGGCCGGCAGCGACAGGTCACTGCCTACTCCAGAGATGAGGGCACGGCGCGGCTCCTCCCAAGCGGCACACTCTGCCAGCGTATGCCGCGCCGTGTCCTCCCGACAGTCGACGCAGTGGTGACACCGGGCTCCCTGTTTATGCGACACAGGTACTTTCCGAAGCAACCGTGCCCGGAAAGTATCTGCGTCACCCGAAACGACAGGGAGCCGTGCCTCCTCCCGAGCCAGCGCTCGAGCACCGGCCGGACCGCCTCGATAGTGACGAGGCCGGCGGTAGGGCTTGAAAGCCTGTCCCGCCATGCCGCCACCAGGACCTCGCGCAGCTGCGACCGACGCAACTCCATGTGTCACTGCATCGGTCGCTCGCCGCGCGCCTGCATTTCCTCGCGCCACCGGTACAGTGACGCGAGTACTTTCGCCTCCAGGTAGGTCCCAACTTATACAACAGCTAACCTAACTTCCTAACTGTTCTGCAATGCATTGATTTTGAAAGATACAAAATATATCTCGCTTTTTTCTACTTGTACTCAAATACATGTTAATGGTATTTTTGTTTGTTTTTAATGTTTATTATTAATGAATCTTGTGATGGAAGAGACTGGACCTCACGACACAGGGTATCCTAGTGTGAGGTTCAGTGTTTGTAAATTAAATGTTATGTCTTATCTGAATAAATAAATTATTACTATTTTTTATGCGCTGATATTTCTCGGAACTCTTGGGTTCCGGACCTTTGGAAGGCGTACGAGGAGCCTAAGCCAACTCGCAGAGGCCCTTTGTCGTTTTTAATGCAGTGAGGTACCAATCGCAGATTTTTCCTGTATGCATTATGTAAATGCACCCAAGGAAAACCTACGACTAGTGCAGGACTATTGTAGACTAAAACAACAAATGTATTGGGCTATAGGTTAGGGGTTGATAAGGTGAACTGGTTACCTAGTACTATGGAAGGACTATGGCCCCTGCCTCATCAATGCTTTATAAATACACGAATAAAATGGCAGGGGGTGACTTGCACACGCAGTAATGGGCCTAATGGCTTTGGTGGTTTTGTCTTATTCATGATGGGCCACCGACTTCCGAATTTAGAGTTATTTTATTTTACACCGGTTAGTGTTCTTTTAAGTCGGTTTTATTTTTTGCAAAAAAGTTTTTATTTTTCCATTTTTAGTTGTTCCCGTACAAATATTTGCCATGAATTTATTTTATATTGTTAATTGTTAACAATACATGACATGTCATGGTAATAGGGTTATCTACTTATCCCTAACAAATGAAACTTAACATACCTAACGGTCAAAAATTAAGTATAGGTACTGAAGGGGCGTAGGCGGTGAGGGGTACACATCTGCGTACCCCTCAGAGCATACAGGCGTGATGATACGTCATGATGTTGTATAAACAATAAACGTCCAAGCGATTCCACAGATTTTCCGTCTATTTTTGAAGAGTTCCATTCTATATCTCCGAAGATCAGCACCAGATCTTCACCAAATTAAAATGGGATCACCTCAGGAGTATACTCTTTCAAATAAAAAAAGAATTTTGAGAATTGGTCCACAAATGGCGGAGAAGTCAGGTAACATACATAAAAAAAAAATACATACACACTAACCTCCTCCTTTTTTGAAGTCGGTTAAAAAAATAAGCCTTCTGGGAGCTGGGCGCGATAACCGATATCCATGCGGGCGAAGCCGAAAGAATACTTGCGCAAGGGCTTTTCTACTTTTATTATTTATTTGTTTTAGTTTTATTTAAGTTATTGGTTGTAGTACGGTACAGAGCAGCTTTACATTGTAATAGTACAGTGTGTGGTGGACAGGCTAATGCTGCGTACTAGTTCCAGGTGACTGTGCTCGGTTCAGCAGGAGGTGCCCAGGTGACTGTGCTCGGTTCTGCAGGAGGCGCCCAGGTGACAGTGCTCGGTTCAGCAGGAGGCGCCCAGGTGACAGTAGGAGGTGCCCAGGTGACTGTGCTCGGTTCAGCAGGAGGTGCCCAGGTTCCTGTGCTCGGTTCAGCAGGAGGTGCCTAGGTGACTTTGCTCGGTTCAGCAGGAGGTACCCAGGTTCCTGTGCTCGGTTCAGCAGGAGGTGCCCAGGTGACTGTGCTCGGTTCAGCAGGAGGTGCCCAGGTGACTGTGCTCGGTTCAGCAGGAGGCGCCCAGGTGACTGTGCTCGGTTCAGCAGGAGGCGCCCAGGTGACTGTACTAGGTTCAGCAGAAGGCGACCAGGTGACTGTGCTCGGTTCAGCAGGAGGCGCCCAGGTGGCTGTGCTCGATTCAGCAGGAGGTGCCCAAGTGACAGTGCTCGGTTCTGCTGGAGGCACCCAGGTGACTGTGCTCGGTTCAACAGGAGGTGTCCAGGTGACTGTGCTCGGTTCCGCAGGAGGCGCCCAGGTGACTGTGCTCGGTTCCGCAGGAGGCGCCCAAGTGACTGTGCTCGGTTCAGCAGGAGGTGCCCAAGTGTCAGTGCTCGTTTCTGCAGGAGGCGCCCAGGTGGCTGTGCTCGGTTTAGCAGGAGGTGCCCAAGTGACAGTGCTCGTTTCTGCAGGAGGCGCCCAGGTGACTGTGCTTGGTTCAGCAGGAGGTGCCCAGGTGCCTGTGCTCGGTTCAGCAGGAGGTGCCCAGGTGACTGTGCTCGGTTCAGCAGGAGGTGCCCAGGTGACTGTGCTCGGTTCAGCAGGAGGTGCCCAAGTGACAGTGCTCGTTTCAGCAGGAGGTGCCCAAGTGACAGTGCTCGTTTCTGCAGGAGGCGCCCAGGTGACTGTGCTCGGTTCAGCAGGAGGTGCCCAGGTGCCTGTGCTCGGTTCAGCAGGAGGTGCCCAGGTGACTGTGCTCGGTTCAGCAGGAGGTGCCCAGGTGACTGTGCTCGGTTCAGCAGGAGGTGCCCAAGTGACAGTGCTCGTTTCAGCAGGAGGTGCCCAAGTGACAGTGCTCGTTTCTGCAGGAGGCGCCCAGGTGACTGTGCTCGGTTCAGCAGGAGGTGCCCAGGTGCCTGTGCTCGGTTCAGCAGGAGGTGCCCAGGTGACTGTGCTCGGTTCCGCAGGAGGCGCCCAGGTGACTGTGCTCGGTTCAGCAGGAGGTGCCCAAGTGTCAGTGCTCGTTTCTGCAGGAGGCGCCCAGGTGGCTGTGCTCGGTTCAGCAGGAGGTGCCCAAGTGACAGTGCTCGTTTCTGCAGGAGGCGCCCAGGTGACTGTGCTTGGTTCAGCAGGAGGTGCCCAGGTGCCTGTGCTCGGTTCAGCAGGAGGTGCCCAGGTGACTGTGCTCGGTTCAGCAGGAGGTGCCCAGGTGACTGTGCTCGGTTCAGCAGGAGGTGCCCAAGTGACAGTGCTCGTTTCAGCAGGAGGTGCCCAAGTGACAGTGCTCGTTTCTGCAGGAGGCGCCCAGGTGACTGTGCTCGGTTCAGCAGGAGGTGCCCAGGTGCCTGTGCTCGGTTCAGCAGGAGGTGCCCAGGTGACTGTGCTCGGTTCAGCAGGAGGTGCCCAGGTGACTGTGCTTGGTTCAGCAGGAGGTGCCCAGGTGACTGTGCTTGGTTCAGCAGGAGGTGCCCAGGTGACTGTGCTTGGTTTAGCAGTAGGTGTCCAGGTGACAGTGCTCGGTTCTGCAGGAGGTACCCAGGTGACAGTGCTCGGTTCAGCAGGAGTGCCATTTGTGACATTCACAGGAGGGGCCCAGGTGGATGTGATGGGTACTGCTGGTTCCCAAGTAGTGCCATTTGTGACATTCGCAGGAGGGGCCCAGGTGGATGTGATGGGTACTTCTGGTTCCCAAGTAGTGCCATTTGTGACATTCGCAGGAGGCGCCCAGGTGGATGTGATGGGTACAGCTGGTTCCCAAGTAGTGCCATTTGTGACATTCGCAGGAGGGGCCCAGGTGGATGTAATGGGTACTGCTGGTTCCCAAGTAGTGCCATTTGTGACATTCGCAGGAGGGGCCCAGATGGATGTGATGGGTACTTCTGGTTCCCAAGTAGTGCCATTTGTGACATTCGCAGGAGGGGCCCAGGTGGATGTGATGGGTACTTCTGGTTCCCAAGTAGTGCCATTTGTGACATTCGCAGGAGGCGCCCAGGTGGACGTGATGGGTACAGCTGGTTCCCAGGTAGTACCATTTGTGACATTCGCGGGAGGCGCCCAGGTGGACGTGATGGGTACTTCTGGTTCCCAAGTAGTGTCATTTGTGACATTCGCAGGAGGGGCCCAGGTGGATGTGATAGGTACTTCTGGTTCCCAAGTAGTGCCATTTGTGACGTTCGCAGGAGGGGCCCAGGTAGACGTGCTGGGTACAGCTGGTTCCCAAGTAGTACCATTTGTGAAATTCGCGGGAGGCGCCCAGGTGGACGTGATGGGTATAGCTGGTTCCCAAGTAGTGACATTTGTAACATTCGCAGGAGGGGCCCAGGTGGATGTGATGGGTACTTCTGGTTCCCAAGTAGTGCCATTTGTGATATTCGCAGGAGGGGCCCAGGTAGACGTGCTGGGTACAGCTGGTTCCCAAGTTGTTATATTGGCTGGCGGCGCACTGGTAGCGTTATCCTTCTGCCCCATCCCAACCTGGCAGCCGGCGTCCTGTGGCCAGTCACACACCTGTCGCTTGGGGTTGAAATGCAAGTGCGTGGCGCACGTGATATATAAATGTAATTATTATGTGTCTAATATATTAAAATAGTTACCTTATATACCTATACATGTTATTATCTGTTTACTATTAATTAATGAATTTACTAAATGGTTTTGTAACAAACTTATATTTCTGTAATTCAAACACTAATTTGACTCAACCGTCACTTGTGAATCATACTTGTTTGTTAACGGGTATAAAAGGCCGGAGCCACAGTGAAACAGCTCAGTTGCTCTTCGACTTTCAAAGTGTTAACATCTAAGGTATGATATTATTCTGATTATTATTGATGTATTTACTGTATTATTGTACTTATATAGGTACTTACTTATGAATTATGTAATGTAATGTTGTTATGATGATTCGGTGTATTAAATACGGGTCATAATAACTTGTTTATTAGTTAAGGATGATTGTAACGTAACGACGTGTCATTTAACTACTTCGGTAGTCAGTTGTTATATATTACAAGATAAATATAATGCTATTATGAATTGAATCCTATTGTTTATATTACCCCTTGATACCTAATAAAGTAAATAGTAAAATATACTTACATACATTTAGATGCATATGTACATATATATACAAATTCTAACATCAGAAGTGGGATCGACTTCACACCTATTAAGACTTGTATTTATAAGTTTCAGAATGGATCCTACTGTCTTGGAAGGTCTTCTCAAAGCAATCAGCGATGCTGTTTCTGGTCGTCGCCGTACTGATGACGACGTGGCACTCCCGGTATTCGACCCAGCTACTAATGACAGCGGTGCGGAAGGCTGGTGTAAAAGCATCGAGGAGCTGTCAAAAGAATTTGGATGGAGCAGTATCACCACTGTCGCAAGAGCTGGTAAGGCCTTAAAAGGATCCGCCTTGTTATGGTTTGAGTCTTGGGTACCATCCGAAGGCCGGACATGGGAAAATTTCCGTACAGACCTCACAGACTTGTATCCAGAAAAACGGAACCTGTCTGAAAAACTATATAAGGCTGTGGTACACAATTCTGATTCTGCAGATTCCTATTGCGAATACGCTAGGGAAAAAGTTAGACTGCTACGTAATACGAAAATATCATTTACCGAAGACCAATTAATCGAATTGATTTGCGGTAGCGTAACTGATGTGAACGTTAGAATGGCTGCTTTCAATAGTAATGTTAAAACTACTTCTCAGTTAATATCCTTGTTCTCCAGTTACATAAAACCCAAAAAACGACCAATAGAACAAAATGATTCTGACAGTATAACAGGACAAAGTAAAGTTAAACGCCCAAAGGTAGAGATTCGAAATAATACTTCCGAAGAACAAAAATGTTACTCGTGTGGTAAAACGGGTCACATAAAAATCCACTGCAATAGGAAACGAAATCTGCCGTCTAAAACGGGGACCAGTACTCCTGGAAATAAGGTTCCTGATAGGGTTACTTGTACCTTCTGTAAAAAAATCGGTCATAGTGACTCCGTGTGCTGGTATAAGGCACGTTCTGAGTTGGAAAAAACCAACAATAATAAAAATGAGGTTAATTTTTTAGGCAAAGCGAATTAAAGCTTACAGTTGTATCTGTTTACGATATTCCAATTGAATCCCTTATAGACACAGGAGCCAACTGTAGCCTAATCAGACAATCCATTGCCAAACAAATTAAATGTAATATACTACCTTGTTTCAAATATCTTACAGGAATAGGTAATGTTAAATTGGAAGTTTCTGGTAAAATAACTGTACCTGTAAGATTTGATGACGTTTATATTGAACTTGATTTATTTGTAGTTAGTGACGAAACAATGAATTATAATCTTTTGATTGGTAGAAATGCTGTTGATTACTCTGATATTGAGATAATTACAGATTGTGAAGGAAGTAAAATTCGGAGGAAAACTCCTAACAATGTAGAATTACACGTAAATACCTTGCTTCAGTTAAATTATTGTAATATCCAAATGGCCGAGTTAAAATCAAAATTAATTCACTTGGAAGAAAAACTGCAAAAACAAATTGTAGATATTTTTGAGAGACATCATGCTATACTAAATAAAACTGGGTCAGTCACAACAGGAGAATTAAGGATAAGGTTAAAAAGTGACAAAGTAGTAAATTATCGTCCTTATCGATTGGCACCTTGTGAAAGAGATAAAGTAAAACTCATAATCCAGGATTTGATTGATAGCGGTATAGTTCGTGAAAGTGAATCACCGTTTGCGAGTCCCGTGATTCTAGTTAAAAAAAAAGATGGAAGTGATAGACTTTGCGTCGATTATAGGTCCTTAAATAAAATCATTGAAAGAGACACATATCCACTCCCTCTTATTGAGGATCAAATTGACAAATTAGGAAAGGCCAAGTTATATATCTCAATCGATATGAAAAACGGTTTCTATCAAATTCCAGTATCTAAAGACTCTTCTAAATTTACAGCTTTCTCAACCCCTGATGGACATTATGAATTTATAAAAATGCCATTTGGCATTTGTAATGGGCCATCCGTATTCCAACGGGCAATTTCCAAAGCAGTCGCACATTTAGATTTCCTACTTGTCTATATGGATGATATTCTTATTCCATTCTCGACTATTGAAGAAGGTTTAAAATACCTTGAACTAACAGTGTCAGCTCTCGCTACTTCTGGTTTTAAAATTAACCCTAAAAAGTGTCAGTTCTTTGTTAGCTGTATTGAGTATTTAGGTAGACAAATATCTCAAGAAGGTGTCAGGCCAAGTACATCTAAAATTTCTGCCCTAATAAATTCACCAATTCCCCGCAACATTAAAAAAGTACGACAATTCATGGGTCTGGCCTCTTATTTTAGGAAATTTATTCCAAATTTTGCAACACGTACTGCTTGTATATCTAAATTAACACAGAAAAACCAAAAATGGGATTGGGGTTCTGAACAGGACATTGCGAGGAATTATGTACTTAACCACTTAGTATCTAGACCATTGTTGTCAATCTTTGATCCTGCTTTAAAAACCGAGTTGTATACTGACGCTAGTGCTATAGGATATGGTGCTATTTTAGCTCAGAAATGCGATAGCGATTCTAAAGTCGTTGCTTATTTTAGCAAAAGAACTACACCTGCAGAGTCAAAATATAGTTCTTATGATTTAGAGACTCTAGCTATTTACAACGCCTTGAAACACTTCAGAGTATATTTACTAGGAATTAACTTTAAAATTATCACTGATTGTAACGCTATTAAATCAACAATGAATAAAAAAGATTTATCACCACGAGTAGCTCGCTGGTGGACATATATGCAGGATTTCCAATTTGAAATTACCTACAAAAAAGGAAAATATATAAGCCATGTCGATTTCCTCAGTCGCAATCCTGTTGGGTTTCCCAAGACCGTCGATAGCACAGTAAATTTAATAAATGACCCGCAATCTTGGCTAGAAGTTGCACAACAAAGAGACCCTGAAATACTGTCAATTATTCATAATGTACAAACGGGAGAGTACGATTCCAATCGATATGTAGTCCGTAATAATTTATTATATTACAAGGTTAAACCAAACGAAAAATTAAAATTGTACATTCCAAAGGGTACAAGACTGAGTATTTTGCGTCTCTACCACGATGAAAATTGTCACGTTGGCTTTGAAAAAACTATCGCTAAACTACGTGAGCATTTCTGGTTTCCTGCTATGACAAGTTTTGTAAAAAAATATCTGTCTCATTGTTTGGTTTGCATTAAACGCAAAGGTCACCATGGCCCCAAGCAGGGCTTCTTACACCCAATTCAAAAAATCGCAATACCTTTCCACACAATACACTTGGACTGTACAGGGCCTTTTACCCAGTCAAATGAAAGTTTTAAACATATTTTATTAATAGTAGACGGATTTACCAAGTTCTGTTTGCTAAAACCACTCAAAACACTTAATGCTCAGGAATTAGTACCAGTTTTACGAGATGTAATCACCTTGTTTGGAACTCCTTCTACAGTAATTACTGATAGAGGAACTAATTTTAGCAGTGGTCCAATTAAGTTATTATTTGATGAACTAAATATAGAACATCACTTGATCTCCACGGGTACCCCCAGAAGCAATGGTCAAGTTGAACGTTACGTGTCCACCATAACTGATATGCTTAACACTATGTGCAATGAACAGTCAGATTGGCCGAACGTTTTGTGGAAAGTACAACAATCAATTAACACAACTGTACAAAAATCCACAGGCTTTACCCCTTTGCGATTACTTATCGGCGTTGACGCAAATATTCCGTCTATCCAAGCTCGTTTAGACGATGTACTTGACGAAAATGATAGACAAAATTCAAGTAACTTAGAGGCTGACCGAGAAATAGCTAGACTACGGCTATTACAAATAGCAGAAAAATTTAAAAAACGTTTCGACGCCACTCGTCGTAACAATGTAAGCTTTAGCGTAGGAGATGTAGTGTATGTCTCACAAAATCATAGGCGTAATGATAAGTTGGCACCTAAATTTAAAGGGCCTTATGAAATATCTACTATCTTGCCTAATGATCGTTTTGCTCTACAAGGTCTAGGTAGTTTACGAAATATTTCAGTAGCGAAAGAAAAACTAAGATTCTGGCCAGGTGAATTAATTGATGAAAATGTAAGTGTCGAAAATGATTTGGCACATTAACTCCTTATGATTATTATATTATTAAACACTTTACTTATTTACATTAAATTATTGTACTGTTGATTGTAGAGATATATTATAATAAAAAGTTACCCTAATAATGTGTATTATTTGTAAAAAAAAAAAAAAAAGAAGATAAAATCCGCTGGTCGATCGATTACTTGGTGCTTGTCTATCTCACCAGCAGCGGGTGAATGGGACTTGCATGACGAGGTAACCGATAAAGTTTGTTTCCGCTGGTCGGTCATTTGCTTGGTGCAAGTCTATCTCACTAGCAGCGGGTGCAGGGGACTTGACACGTCTAGGCAATTGGCAAAACAAAAGTAACAATAAAGGTACAATAAAATGTAGACAAATGTACTTCGAGAGCGAAGTACTTGTCAGTATGGCCGTGATATATAAATGTAATTATTATGTGTCTAATATATTAAAATAGTTACCTTATATACCTATACATGTTATTATCTGTTTACTATTAATTAATGAATTTACTAAATGGTTTTGTAACAAACTTATATTTCTGTAATTCAAACACTAATTTGACTCAACCGTCACTTGTGAATCATACTTGTTTGTTAACGGGTATAAAAGGCCGGAGCCACAGTGAAACAGCTCAGTTGCTCTTCGACTTTCAAAGTGTTAACATCTAAGGTATGATATTATTCTGATTATTATTGATGTATTTACTGTATTATTGTACTTATATAGGTACTTACTTATGAATTATGTAATGTAATGTTGTTATGATGATTCGGTGTATTAAATACGGGTCATAATAACTTGTTTATTAGTTAAGGATGATTGTAACGTAACGACGTGTCATTTAACTACTTCGGTAGTCAGTTGTTATATATTACAAGATAAATATAATGCTATTATGAATTGAATCCTATTGTTTATATTACCCCTTGATACCTAATAAAGTAAATAGTAAAATATACTTACATACATTTAGATGCATATGTACATATATATACAAATTCTAACACACGCGTAGCACGCAGACTTCGCCCCGGCGTCTGCGCAGTGATAGAACAGCAGGAGTGCCATTTGTGACATTCACAGGAGGGGCCCAGGTGGATGTGATGGGTACTGCTGGTTCCCAAGTAGTGCCATTTGTGACATTCGCAGGAGGGGCCCAGGTGGATGTGATGGGTACTTCTGGTTCCCAAGTAGTGCCATTTGTGACATTCGCAGGAGGCGCCCAGGTGGATGTGATGGGTACAGCTGGTTCCCAAGTAGTGCCATTTGTGACATTCGCAGGAGGGGCCCAGGTGGATGTAATGGGTACTGCTGGTTCCCAAGTAGTGCCATTTGTGACATTCGCAGGAGGGGCCCAGGTGGATGTGATGGGTACTTCTGGTTCCCAAGTAGTGCCATTTGTGACATTCGCAGGAGGCGCCCAGGTGGACGTGATGGGTACAGCTGGTTCCCAGGTAGTACCATTTGTGACATTCGCGGGAGGCGCCCAGGTGGACGTGATGGGTACTTCTGGTTCCCAAGTAGTGTCATTTGTGACATTCGCAGGAGGGGCCCAGGTGGATGTGATAGGTACTTCTGGTTCCCAAGTAGTGCCATTTGTGACGTTCGCAGGAGGGGCCCAGGTAGACGTGCTGGGTACAGCTGGTTCCCAAGTAGTACCATTTGTGAAATTCGCGGGAGGCGCCCAGGTGGACGTGATGGGTATAGCTGGTTCCCAAGTAGTGACATTTGTAACATTCGCAGGAGGGGCCCAGGTGGATGTGATGGGTACTTCTGGTTCCCAAGTAGTGCCATTTGTGATATTCGCAGGAGGGGCCCAGGTAGACGTGCTGGGTACAGCTGGTTCCCAAGTTGTTATATTGGCTGGCGGCGCACTGGTAGCGTTATCCTTCTGCCCCATCCCAACCTGGCAGCCGGCGTCCTGTGGCCAGTCACACACCTGTCGCTTGGGGTTGAAATGCAAGTGCGTGGCGCACGCGTAGCACGCAGACTTCGCCCCGGCGTCTGCGCAGTGATAGAACAGCTGACAGTCACCAGGGTGCGGCACCAGCATGTCGAAGCCCGTCACATCCTCGCATGACACGGAGTGTTTAGCACATCGGGAAGCAAAGTCGCGCACTCGTGATGTGTCCCTCGGATGAAACCTGGACACAATTGAATACTCATAAAATAAGATTTCATTTTTGTATATAACTTTTAAATTAAACTCACCTGAAAATAAAATATTTGGGTAACAAACACAATAAAACTTGATTTAGTTAGTTTAGTCTGAGATGGGCTGACGATCGCTCTCTCGCTCTTTGCGAGAGAAGAACTTACCTCAAGTTTCCTTCGTACGTCTGGTCAGCGAGAACGCTGATTAGAAGACAGCAGCACACGAGCAGCTTGTTCATAGTTCGGCGGCCGAGGGACGACTGTGCAGTACCACGTAGTGAATAGTCCCGGGAAATCCCGGAACCGAAAGTACCGGGATATCCCGGAAATTTAGGTCGTTTTAGGAACCGGAATTTCCAAAACCAAATCCCGGTTCTTTCGGTACTTTCGGGAAAAGATACTTCGCGTTTAGAATTTTTCTAATTTTATTGTCTGAAAAATCCTACAGCTGCACTGTTACTATTATACTACCTAGCTACCACCGTTGCTACCTAGTAATACAAGAGCATGATGCGCGAGGGTGCGAAGGTGCGGGAGGGGCAGGTGGCGGCCATCTTGTATACGCGCGTCCTGCTCAGTTAGATTGTGATCGCGACTTCGAAATGTCGTGCTAGTGGGATTTCGGTGTAAAGTGCTTTGCAAAAACTACTCAAACAAGACTACTTCTTTTGGAAAGTGAGTATTTATTTTTAATAAACAAAATTAATGAAACATGAGCGGCTTTATATAATTATTTAGTTATTGTAGCCACCATTCTCATTCTCCATCCTCATTTTAATACAAAATACGAGCAGCTGATTGATCACCAACCGACATGGGATTCGGAAGTTGATTTTAATACGTACACTAATAAAATTTGCTGTTCTAAAGTTTTACAAATTCAGTTTATTTTTATTGTTACTACGGCACAATAAAACTACAATGCACTGTATTAATCAAGCAAGAAGTAGTTTAGGTACGACTAGCTGTTTGTTTACCAACCTACTTACCTGGGATTGGGAAGCTTATTTTATTCGTAAAATAATATTAGCTGTTCTAATGATATTTTTAATTAGCTTTTTTTAATGTTACATACTTAACATTAAAACTACAGTGCACTGTCAATACAGTGCACTGTAGTTTTACCGACCGACTATATTACTTGATGTTTAATATTGATTAATATAGTCGGTACCAACGTTTTTCGTTTAACTTTGTATTTCAATAATTACTCTATATTTTGTTACAGACGATGGATTTTGAGGCAGTCCTTAATAAAGCCAACGATAAAACGTCAGTATGGCATTATTGCCGCGTGTAAACGAATTTTGAAGTGTACTGGAGGTAGTACGAGTGGTCTCCAAAAGCATTTAAAAAATGTGCATCAGATTAGCATGAACACAGCGGATAGTCAAGTTCCTCAACATGTCGAATCTCCTTCAACATCGACAAATACTGAAATTATACCAAAGAAAGAAGCTTAACTGATTACTACGAATCTGACGCAAATCCTTCCAAGAAACTATTGGTTCCCGAATGTCAGCTATGGATGGATATCCTTTCCGAACATTTGTAGAGTCTAAACATCTGCGAATGCTGTTTCGAAAATTCGGACATAAATTGCCGAAGGATGCAAATTCAATTCAAAATATTGTAATAAAACAAGCAGACAAAAGAAAACAGCAACCGATCGGCGAAATCCAGAAACTATTATCAAGACATAAATTTTCATCTTTTAAGCCTGAATCTGCACTCACACAAGAAATAAAACGTTTTATTTGATTTGATTTAAATGTTTTTACTTTGCCCTGTCATTTTGTCTTATTTTTACTTTCTCCGTTTCAACACTTTCAACTCTCTTACAAAGACTTATTAAAGTATCAAAAGTATCGATAGTACCGGGAATCCCGGTTCTTAAGCCAAAAGATCCCGAAAATCCCGGTTCTTTAAAACATCACCGGTTCTGCATTCCCTAGTACCACGGGGCTGTCCACTAGTTATACTGCGCAAGAGCCGCCCCTTTGATAAGCACTAAATGCTAATCCTTTTACGGAGATAACGTTGTATGAATATCAAACTCACTCCGTATCGATGGCAATGACCGAATCTGTTTTAGAATAACTTTTCTAATTTTCTTAACAAAAAAAAAATCAACTTTAAATTCTTATTTTAGTAGAGAACCGTTGAAATTGCGTTTTGTTTTATTCTAAAAATATTACATATTACCAAAACGCATTATTGATCGAAGTAAAACGCTCACGTAACGCTTACACTTATACTTGAAAAAGTTCGGCCAAAATGAAACGCTTCTGGAACATGTCAAACACTAGTCTGCAAAAGTTTACATATGACTACTCCCTATTGTTTTTGCTGGGAAGAAGAATGGCGGAACAAACTCCTCAGCCATATCTTGTAGATGAGTATCTTGCTAATGTCGTAATACTGTCGAGCTGACTGACGATTATTGCCTAGGTACTGTATATAATATCCGGCACCAGATAACTATTAATTCAGATTTATTTTTATCATTGTTTATTAATTAAAATGTTTAGTTCCGTGTAGGGTTATCAGAGGTCCGGATTAGTTCGGACACGATTGTCCGACTTTATCGTTTGTCTTAACTTTTGGGTTATTCCCTTGTGGCCCAGTATCTGAAAACTCCTGTTATCCCCGAACAGGATATAGATTAGTACCTACACGATAACACGGCGCCGCGAGAGACAATTGTTCGTTTAATTTAGATAATAGGTCTTTACCTATGAAATTGCCGTTTTGTATGAAAAAATTTAAACGATTTTTTTTCATGTATTTTTTATTTGTATTAATCGAAGTAATCACCCATGCAATCAGTGCATCTTTGCCAACGCAGTGGCAGTTCATTGATGCCCTTCTTAAAGAAATCAGCTGGACGGGAGGCAACAAATTCTTCAAAGGCATTTTGTACTGCCTCTCGGGTATTGAATTTTTTTCCGCCAAGAAGTTATCCAAATTCTGGAAAAAGTAGTAGTCTGTAGGCGCAAGGTCTGGTGAGTAGGGCGGAAGACGGAGAGCTTCCAACCCCAGTTCTTGCAACTTGGAGACCGTCTGCTGTGCAGTATGAGGTCGCGCGTTGTCGTGCAGGAGCAGCGGAGACGAGCGATTGACCAATGCTGGTTGGAGATGTGCCAGCTTCTCCATCATTGTGTTCAGTTCTTCACAGTACACATCTGCAGTAATGCTCACCCCGTTTGGTAAGAAGCTGTGATGAATCACACCGGCGCTAGACCACCAAACAGTGACCATCACTTTTCTAGGGGTAAATTTTCGTTTAGGGCATTGTTTAGGTGCTGAACCAGGATCCAACCAGCTTGCTGAGCGCTTGCGGTTATCAAACAGAATCCATTTTTCATCGCAGGTAACAATGCGGTTCAAAATTCCTTCATTGCTGTGTCTGTTGAGCAGAGCAAGGTACGTCTCGACGCGTACTTCGCGCTGGCGATCATTTAGTTCGTTCGTTTAACCGACTTCAAAAAAAGGAGGAGGTTCTCAATTC
This sequence comes from Euplexia lucipara, assembly GCA_921972225.1. Lineage (NCBI taxonomy): Eukaryota > Metazoa > Arthropoda > Insecta > Lepidoptera > Noctuidae > Euplexia > Euplexia lucipara. The sequence continues at coordinate 429,179 of OV179152.1, read as the reverse complement.
GGTGGTATATTTTTTTTTTTTTTAGGGTTTCTTACCTCTGTACTCCGTCATTTATGGACCGATTTTCAAAATTCTTTTTTTGTTTGATAGGGTATACTAACAGATTGGTCCCATTTGTATCAAAACTCATACCTGATGAGGGATCTTCGAGGAATTGAGGGAACTCCTCAAAAAATATATGCACACATGCACCGATTTCAACATTTTTAGTAACAAATCAAAATCAAGCATTTTCATTTAGAAAGTATAATTTGGTGAAGAAACACTGATGAAGAAGACAGGCAACGGAACTCTTCAACGCATAACAGCAAATTATTCGCGATTGCTATAGTCAGATGTCTATGCTGAGCTTTTGTATTTCTACAACATAACATTACGCCATTCTATTTTAAAAGGGGCCGGCAGAGATGTACAGATTAATATTTAGAGATAGAACTTCTTTAGCAATTGTTATCCAATTTCAATGATTCTTTCAAGTTTTGAAAGACTTTCTTTACATACAAAGAAACTAAAAATTACAAAATAAAAACTTTTTTTTAAAAAAAACAACCGACTTCTTAAAAAAAAAAAAAACTAACAGGCGAAAAATAACTCAAGTTTCGGAAGTCGGTGGCCAATAATGAACACAACAAAACCACCAAAGCCACAGACTTCCGAAACTGGAGTTATTTTTCACCTGTTAGTTTTTTTTTTTAAGAAGTCGGTTGTTTTTTTTGTAAAAAAGTTTTTACCTTGCCAATTTGACACAAATGGACCAATATTGTTTTGACGCTAACGTCGAAAGCTGCTGCTAGTTAAGCCGTAGATTGTGTATCAACAGCTTCCACAATCGCCTTTAATTCGTCATTGTCGACCAAAGTCTTCGGACGACCGCGAAGTTCATTTTTCAGGTCGAAATTTCCAGAACGGAAGCGAAGAAACCAATAACAGGTGGTGCGTTGGTTTGTAGTGCTAACACTACAAACCAACGCACCACCTGTTATTGGTTGGCGGCACGCAACATCAACGACGTTTACAGAGCTAACTCTGTAAACGTCGTTGATGTTGCGTGCCGCTTGTGCCGCGTTGCTGCTACGACGGTACTCATATTCCATAATTACTCGAATTTTTAACGTATCCGTGATGACGAAAAAGATTGAAATGCGATGAAAATGTAACACTAATCAATAAACAAATGACTACTTTTGGAAAAAAAACATGTTTTTAAAATAAAATTAATTTGAAATTAGAATTCTTGGCCAAACAAAAAATATTTTGATTTGAAATGGCCAGTACTGCAGAACGGCAATTTCATAAGTAAATACCTAATATGTTTTCAAACTATCTACCCATGTTCTACAAACATTTTTAATTTTTGCTTGATTTCAAAGTCGACGACGTGGCTTCTCTGAAGTTTGAACTACAACTATCTCTAGTACTTGCATTCAATAAAATTCAATATGTTTAGTTTGAGTGATGACCCATGTAAGTTCAGCAACAATGTCCTTCCTTCCAAACTAAGTTTGAGTAAACACGATGTGACACATGCGACTGACAGCACGAACTGTATGCGGATAGTCCACTGCTGTGCACGGGACTGTCTATGACTCAGGCCATCAGCGTCAAATTGTGTATGTATTAAAACTCCTATATTGTCTGAACTCCTGATCTTCGGGGAAATCCCATAGTATGTAAATAGTTTCAAAATCCCATAGTAAATAGTTTCAAAATCCCATAGTAAATAGTTTCAAAATCCCATAGTAAATAGTTCCACAATTCATAATCAGCAGTGCGATTCTGGTCAAATCACCGCGCGAAAATGTAAGCGTAGTGAGGGCGAATTGAACTGTCATTCCATACTAATGCAAGGCACTGACAGTTCACCACACTCAAGTTTTCACGCCGTGACTTTGACTGAATCGCCCGGCAGCACTGTGGCGCCTGAATGGCAATTGTTTTCAATAAATGTATTGATTCTGGTGCCTCTGTTTAAATCGGGTAGCACTTCAAACTTTAGACCTATTCTGAGCTTCCCATCTTCAGTAAAGTATTTGAAAAATGTGCCTATGGTAGATCAATGGGCTATTTGACAAAATTATAGTTTTCAGTCCCTCATCTAGATTACAAGAAAATATTCGACACGTATTTTTTATATTTTCATGTACCTAATCAAATAATAACGGCGATACATAGAGTCAATATGTCGCATGACGTCAATAGGCAGTACAGTTTATACTAGTTAATGACGTAACAAGCCTCACTCTCCATAACTTTAAAACTCTTAATCCAAGCAATTTTCCATCAATTTGAAAAAGATAAAAATATGTATCTAATAATTTCTTGTAATCTAGATGAGGGACTGTAAACTCGTTGTCGAAATGTCGTTTCAATAGGCTATTTTGTCAAATAGCCAATTGAAACGACATTTTAGTAAATCAATACCATACAGTAAACAATTCCGTTGAGTTTCTTACGCATCTTTGAGACCTGGGAGCAGTCTGGATGCTTTAGGTATCTTATTATTTCATAATTAGATGATAGGATTCAAAAAGTGGACGTTATTCGTAAGCAACTTACAGGATTGTTTATCACTATGGGAGTTCCGCAGGGTTCCACTCTTGGCCTGTTGTTATTTCTCATATATATTTATTATTATTATTATTATATTTATTAATCAACAGTCACAATCAGACAACAAAAGAGTCCATTTTGTTAGTAACAATATAACTTAGCCAATGTTAGTACTTAATAACTAAAACAGATCGGGTGCGATTCGTTAGCGCCCACACTAGCGGGCTATCTGCCCGAGCAGTTATCGATTGCAGGATACTGTTGGGACTGCCACGCAGCCTGAGGAGTAGCGAGGCAGATTTTTTACGCCACAACGCATTAAAACCGTCAGTGCGTGCGTTGGTAAACATTGTTGACGCACTACAGAAGCGTGGCAGTCGCATCAATATCCTGAACGCATTATTATATTAAACGCGCAGAGCATTATAAGCCTTTTGGGTATATGTGAACCACAGGGCTCCCGAGTACAGCGATGTGCAGTACGCCTTAAAAAGGACCATTTTAACTACTGGTGTACATCGAGAAAACCTGCGGGCTAGCATATTCGCCCTAACTGACAATGCTCTGCGCTCTCTCTCCATATCCAGATCATCTTTAAGATCATCCGATACCAGGTGGCCCAAGTATTTAAGTTTGAATACCCTGTTCAAAGGGTGAACATTCATTACAAGAGGTGGGACTATGGAGAGGCACCTGGCACCAGATCTGAAGACCATGAATTCTGTCTTTTTACTGTTGTAAACCAATCCATGGTCCACAGCGTACGACTCACACACATTCAGTAGCTTTCGGAGAGCACCGATCGAGGGAGCCAGCAGCACCATGTCATCCGCGTAACTTACCCCTTTATTACCTACCCTGCCTTTCATGTACGCTTAGACGTCAACACAACTCAGTATTACCTTACCACAGTATAAATATTAATACAGTAGAACGACGCCTTTGATCTCTGGAAAAATTCCGACAACTTCTACACGCGTTAGACTTGAATAATACCTCCCGCACTGGCCGCACTACGAACATCGCCAACATCCGTTTGTTCGCAGTGCGGGAGCGGCTTTCCCGCGTCTCGCCCCTCACACCTCGCACGATTGCCCTGTCTAGACAGCTTTGTCGGACGACTGTATGTTTTTAGACTGTGGTATTACTGACGATGTAAAGAACGCACTTTTTTGGAAAGTGCGTTACCTTATTACCTTTATTGCGTTAGTAGGTAGGTACAGACGCCAGCACATCAAGTTACCTCAAATGTCAAATTTTCCCAATTGAATATGAACCTTATTATGTTTGATATAAAGTTGAAAAAGGATCGAAGAAATTTGACACATTGGGGTAACTTGATGTGCTGGCGTCTGTACATTGGTTTAATGTTAATAATTTTCTTTAAAAAAAAAAACGAAGTTTGTAAGGTCTGACACCTAACGTTAGGCAGATGAAAATCAGTTTACTAGTAAAAGAAGCGGAATTGGATCTTGTGGACACCACTGTGTTCTTGGCATTAGGTACTTTATTGGACACGGAGGTATAATGGGGCCCACATATATAAGTAAATTGTCGAAGGGGCTATGCTCGAGCGATTTGACTGAAAATAAATTCAGATGTAGTTACAGCGATATTACTATATTTTAGTTCTGTAAAAAGTGTAATGTCGTACGGTAGTTTGCTGTGGGGAAATGCGCCCGATATTCAGGTTATTTTTGTAACTACTGCAGAAGCGAGCCATTCGAGTAATTTATAACCTAAGTTATTAAATATTCACTAACACACAAATTTATAAAAACATAGTGATAAATGATATTTATTTCTGTAAATAGGTTTTCACAAACACTTTTACACGTCTTTTTTTTAACTAGTAGATAAGATCGGAGTTTCACTACCTGACTACTCTGAGAAGAAACACCGAAAGAAACTCAGAGGTCATAATCTCTTTTAAAGTCCAGACATTATCTTCGTCAAATCATGTAAGATCCATGCCGATTAGTGTCTGAAATGGTCTTTTGAGGAAAGAACCAAACAGAATGAGGGGACCAGATCAGTCAGTGCAAGCATTTGTCAGTAATCGTGAGCTCAACTCGTAACTTGAGGAGCTCCACGTGCTGACGGACAATACCGAAGAAAGAACATTTGGGTAGTGTGTGTGTGGGTAGTGACAGTAGCATCTCAAATGTGCACCTGTTTTATGTAAAAATGAATAATAACCTTAAATCTAAACATAGCGACTTCACAGCATAAACAATAGACATAAAGATTTACTTATAATTTCCCTCCACGACTAAGCTCCAAGAAGTTAGTCATTAAAACCACAACAAACTCCCAAGCCATTGTCAAGAACTAAGTGTCAATAAATTTAAATCATTTAATAAGCAGAATATCTGTCAAAAAGGTTGCTTTTAAGTAAGAAAGATTACTTGGATGACGAAAAAACTTAGGATTAAGCTTCTTCAGTGCCCCCAAGCTCAAAACTACGGGTAAATGTTCTAAAAAGAAATGTTAAAACAATATTTATTTACAAGTAAATTGGGGGTATTAATATTTAACAACTTTCACACAACGCCATCTAGTCCCCAGCTAAGCAGAGCTTGTGTTATGGGTACTAAACAGCAACAATAATAGAGAGTTTTACATAAAATAAAACTTACCTATTATTTTTCATCAATATCCGGAATCCATCTTGAGTCAAGCACCCGTCTTTCAGCCTGTTGACAGCGATTACCTTTGCCTCTCCGCTGGTAGCGCCCTCTATACTTACCGTTGGTACTAAGTAGTTTAAGCGCGCATCGGGTGATCGCCCGATTTATCGTCATTATGGAACTCATGATGCACCAGGTAGACCTTACCTGGATTCCGGATATTGATGAAAAAATAATAGGTAAGTTTTATTTTATGTAAAACTCTCTATTATTTGTTTAGTATCAATATCCGGAATCCATCTTGAGTGATGTGTTTGTTATCACCTGGTGCGCTAAACCCAAAGACGCTATAATGTGTTTTAGGATGTAAAATATTGGGTTAATAAAAAACATTGCCAAAATTATGTAAATGTATTACAATAATTAATCTGGTATGACATTTTACTTTTAGACATAGTATAACAACATAAATGGTTTCGAAATTATAAAAAAAAATAATTGGTGCTCTTAGTGAACAGGATCGAAATAATTAGACAAAGATGTGGAATGATTGGGAACATTTGAATCATCGTGATTTAACAGTTCTCTCTGATAATAATTCTGAAAGGTATGAATTGTTTTCCAGTTACCGGTGGAAAGAATCTGATCAATAGGAAAATTCTCTACGAAATTCAGAGAAGCTACTGCGGATCTTACTGATCCTGGAGTTGCATCAATGCCAGCTGCTTTTAAAAGAGATCGCACCCATCCACCAATAACAGTTCTAGATGCAGGTTTAATATCCCCTTTAACTGTAATAAATAAATGTTTTATATTTCCTCGACAATTTGAAGTAATACATATTAATTGTCTCAACCAAAAAATCAGATTTAATTTTTTATCTGGGTGTTCTTTAAGCCTCCATCCAGACTGTCTGTGGTTATGGTTGTCTGTTTTAGAACCGAATGCTGGCCACAATACAATAGACGAGTCTTCATCGACTAAGCTACTGCTATCAATTCGCAATAGAGTAAGGTCGTGAACCCTACGGCCTGATGCTAACAATAAAAGAGTGGCCACGTGTCTTGACACTTGAAATATATTATTTTCATCAAAATCATAAGTATTCATATGTTGCAATAAAACTTTAGGGTTCCAAATAGGTGGCTTTGCAGGTTTCTCTCTTGCTACAGAAATAGCTTTTAATATGTGTTTTATAAAGAAATTTGACGACAAATCTATATTAGATGTTATGTGTGTGAAAGTTGAGATAACAGATTTGTGTACCAAAATTGTTCTGTATGCAAGACCAATATCACAGTGTAAATGTGCTAAGTATCGAGCTACCTGATCGGCAATAGGGTATTTAAAATTAATCGAACGGGACTCACACCATCGCTTCCATCGGCGCCACACTGGTCTGTAGGTATTGATTGTGGAGTCTCTCCAGCTTGACATAAAGAATTTTTGTTCTTGATCTGTCCAGTCTGTCAAAATATCTTGCCACCCGAAATCAGCCATGCTTCCAAGTGTAGGTCTTGCACTTGCGGCGGATGCGTCCCCGTTCTGGTGTCTACGAGAGTGCAGGCTAGATCTGGAATTAGGTAAGGGGGATGTCGCGCTCGTCGTTGAACATCTGCCTGCCAGAACACCTTGCTCCACTTCGGGGCAATCAATATAAAGTCTCCGCTGGCTTGGTTCAGGTGTTGGAGAACTCGTGGAATTAAATTTGGTGGTGGAAACAACCAAGCTAGGTTGTAGTGCCACAGATGACAAAACGCGTTGTGATGTTGGGCTTCCTGATCGTTGACGTCCAGTGAAACGTACTTCGGTACTATGTGGGCTGTTCTCGACGCGAAGAGGTATCTCCGGCGTACCCCACATTTGAAAATTTTTTGTAGTTGCTGTCCTCGTGAGTTGCCATTCTGGACACGCCTTCTGCCGAGAAAGAGCATCTACCTCGGCATTGAACCTGCCCGGAAAATAGTGTGCTGTCAGATGAATGTTCTGCATGTCTAGAACAGCAAGAAGATGTCGAGTTTGATGAAGCAGCTTCTTGGATTTTGTGCCGCCCTCCTTGTTTATGTACGAGACTACTGTTCGATTGTCGGTTTGCAGCAGTATCTGTGCATCTTGGAGTTGCTGCTGGTTTTGGCGTATAGCTGCGTAAACGGCAAACATCTCTTTTTTGTTGGCATGCCATGTCTTTTGAGGTTCTGTCCAGGTGCCCACAATATTTGTGTCGCCGAGTTGAGCCCCCCCATCCGATGTCTGATGCGTCTGTGGTCAATAGTTGTGACGTCACTGAGCTCAAGTGTATCGGCATCGACTTTCCTATGGCTTGACACCACCACTCCAGCTCTGATCGAGCTGGTTGTGGTACAGTGATCGACCTGTACGGATGTTTTACCGACAGCTGTCGACTGTAGTATTGCAGAGTTCGACAGTGAAGGCGACCCCTCGGAGTCACGAACGTTGCAAAGTTGAGTCTCCCCATTAGAGTTTGGTACTGTTTGAGGGACCACTTGCTTAACTGAAGCTGTTGGTGAAGTGCTTTGCGTAGCGTTAGGCACTTTGGTTCCGACAGGGACTTTGCGTTGCGTTTTGTGTCCCATGTAATGCCGAGAAACTCGAGGCACTGTGTCGGAACCAGAACAGACTTCTCGTAGTTGATTGTCCAACCTAGTAAACGGAGTATCTTGATCGTGAATGCGATGTCGTCTCCCAACTGCGATTTTGACTGGTTGGCCAAAAGAAAATCGTCTAGATAGACTACGCACCTGATCTTGTGACTTCTCAGGAATTCTGCTACCCAATTGGTTATCGTGGCAAACGTTCTGGGTGCCGATGAGAGGCCAAACGGCAAACACGTCATCTGGAGTAGCTGATGTTGATGTGCATTTTGATGATAGTTTAGCCTCAGGAATCTGCGATGCTGCTGTGCAATGGGCACGTGGAAATATGCTTGGCTCAGATCTAGTTTGGCCATCCAATCTTGTTGTTGCAAAAAACTTGGTACACGGAAGTGACTGAATAGTTGAAACGGCTTGGCTACTACAAACTGGTTTAGTTTTTTCAAATTGAAAATAGGACGGTAGGACTGATCTGACTTGGGTACCAGAAAGAACGTGGAAAGGTAACTGGGCGTCAGTTCTGCAGGTTCTAGTACCCCTGACTCGAGCATAGTTTGGATTTGCATGGTCATATTGGGAGAGGTTTTGGTTCTGTAACATTTCAGAACTGTGGGACTCGGAAATATTAGCGGCGGTTTGAGTGTGAAGGGTATGCGTACCCCGTTCAATAGTCGGCATATTTTGTCTGGCGCACCCAGATTGCTCCAAGCATATTGAAATTGCTTTAGACAGCCGCCTTGAAATGTCCGACAGTCATTCGCGACGCTTGTTTTTAGGGATGGCCTGCGATTGCGATTTCTTACCCTTTGGTTTGTATCGCTGATTGCTTGTATGGTTTTTGTTTTGGTGTGAAGCATTAGAGGCCTGTCTTTGTCTTTTATTAAAGGTGTCTCGACGAAAAAACCTGTCGTCAGCTTGTTTACTAGTCGATGGTTTTTGATTTTGATAAAATATTTCTTTAGGATAAGTTCGTGGTATTGATTTTGTTGATACTGTAAGTTTATCCACCCCCCTAATTTTTTGGAGGTAGGTTTGAACTGCCTCATCATTAAAGAGATATTCTGTACTAGGAGGAATTTTATGTAGGACATCACGATGAAAACCTTCGGAAATTTGGCGCAACATAGCCTCGCGACGTGTATTTATCAAGTCAGCTCTTCGGCCGCACACTATTTGTAATAAGTCATCAGTAACTGTACTATACGCAGATTCTTTCGAAAACAATGATTCGACTTTTTCGAATAACGAGTTGGGCGTCAACGATTCTCTAGACTCATTTGCCCAATCCACCAATGATTGTAAAGATTTGTGCAATTCGTCTTTTTGGCAAAGTAAAGCATTCGTTAATCCAGCAAAAGATCTTTCTAATAAATATGAGCGCGAATCTTCTTTCAACATATCCGATTCAAAACGCTTTAACTCGTCGTTAATATTTAACTCAACGAAACCGGGGGTAGCTAAATATTTCTTTTGTGCTTCCGAAAACCGAACCGCATTCCAATCATCACATTTAAAACGTTGTAGCTCCGTTACTTTTTTAAGGTATATTTCGTTTGCCCTAGGGTAAATCGGATCTTTTACTGTCGTACCGACTTCCGATAAAATCTGAAGTTTGTTATTGTTGGACAAGTTTTCAGGTCGTCTTAGTTTTAACTCGTTTGTGGTAACGGAAACGGTATTAATGTTAGCATTCGGAACGATATTATTTTCAGTAACGGAATCTTTCGATATGAGGTTTGTTAAATAAGCCACTTGTTGTGATAAAAACTCGAAGTGTGCATAACTCACGGTTTGGGAGTCCCTCCTTACTTTACGTTTCTCAGGGCTGGGTCCACTGCTTGTAGAAGAACTGCTATCACTATCTCTTGCACTCGGCGTCGGAGAACGAACACGTTTACGCGATAGTGAACCGTCAGTAACACCTTCTGACTCTAAATTATTATTAGAATTTTCCATAATAACCACGGAGAGGTACAATTTCACGAATTGAAACTATAATTTTTGTTTTACCAAACTTAATTCGAATAAGCGGGTATTCACTTTTTCGCGAAGTTTAAAATAACGCTATCAACTGAACGGCGCGAAAAACGACGCTATAATGACGATAAATCGGGCGATCACCCGATGCGCGCTTAAACTACTTAGTACCAACGGTAAGTATAGAGGGCGCTACCAGCGGAGAGGCAAAGGTAATCGCTGTCAACAGGCTGAAAGACGGGTGCTTGACTCAAGATGGATTCCGGATATTGATACTAAACAAATAATAAAATTATGTTGAACTAAGCGCCGCCACGTCGGGGTCTCCAGTCTCCACTCCACTGAGTAAAACAAATAAAATCAAGTTAATTGCTACATTCCCTTTTACAACTATACACTTTCATTAGGTACGATTGGTGGTGGTTACCTACATGCAAATAAAGAGAAAAGGTGTACTTTTAACATTTGACACCTAGTTGTGAACGCACGGCAAGACAAGGCCACACCAGACATACCGGTACCTACATTGGTTAAGGATGTGAAAAAAAACAGAACAAATAGTGTTATCTCTGATAACCGGCGATTTGGTATGGGCGTATCAGCGCTTATCAAATGGGCGGCTCTTGCGCGGTATGTTAAACCGCGCAAGAGCCGGTGAGGACAGCCCCGTGGTAGGTACTGCACAGTCGTCCCTCGGCCGCCGAACTATGAGCAAGCTGCTCGTGTGCTGCTGTCTTCTAATCAGCGTTGTCGCTGACCAGTGTACGAAGGAAACTTGAGGTAAGTTCTTTTCATTTACTTATTACCAATGTGAATCCGGTAGTTATCAATATGATTAAACATGAAGTAGGTATCTACTCGTAGATATACTTAAAAAAATATTCAAACATTTTTTTAAATTATTTTGCTGTCATAGGCCTTCACAAGTTTTATTTCACTGATCTAAATTAAAGTCAGACCGACTACGGACGGACAGACGAATCGCACCGTAGGTTCTGTTATAAAATGGTGTTTCCATCACCATTTTATAACGGAATCCCTAAAACGAGGAAACTTGCCTTCTTCCAGTCGCTGTAAGGTCAAAATAGTGAAGGCGCGACTTAAAATAATTGTTTTGAAATGAAGTAGGTACCTACCTACTTACTGAAGAGTTACTGTATTACATGTTAGCTATATGTTGTTTCCAATAAACCTCATTTATCGATAATGTTATGACGTACAAAGAATAGTAGGCAGTATCAGTATTTTCGGTGGCATGCTCTGGGAACAAAATCTTGTCTAAGACTCCTAGACAACCAAATGTACACACATCAAAAAAGTCTAAGCAACATGCATGATATCAGAAATTTACCATTTATATTAATTAATTTCTAAGGATTCACTCACTCGAAGTGCGTAGGTAAATAAACTTTTTTGTTATTGATGACATACTGGCTGGTATAGAAGTGTTATTGTATGAATAATACGGGGGAACCCGCTGAACAGCATCCAGGCCGTTAAGGAGTACAACCACTCGGCAAGACCGGTACATACAACTGACTGCAAGACGCCAGCCGATGTTAACCGCTCGAGAGATAAGTTTAATGCTACAAAATTCAAGTGGTGTTGATGTAAGTCCCCAAACTGTGCGAAATCGACTGCATGATTACGGCCTACGAGCTCGACGCCCAATCAGGTTCCCACCGATACCTACGTCACGGGAGTCGCGCTCGTCGCGATAGCGATCGCGCGCTGGAACAATGAGATAAAACTATGTTTTCCGATGAGTCGCGATTCGGGTTACAAAAAAGGTGTTACCGTCGGCCCGGAAATACTGAAAGGCTCAGGTGCGTTCAGGAAGTTCATCCATACAGCGGCTCTACAGTTATTTTATGGGCGGGTATTATGAAGAACAGGCGAACTGAGCTCGTTTTTGTAAATGGACACATGAACGCTAAAAATTACGTTGAGGATCTCAGACCTTATGTCCATCCATTTGCACAAACCTCTGGCTCCAATTTTACGTTAATGCATGACAATGCGCGTTCACATACAGCTCGGCGAACCAGTGAATAATAGGCAACGGAGAACATCTGGGTATTGCCCTGCCCTGCACAATCGCCAGACCTCAACCCCATCGAGCACGCATGGGACATGCTCCAGAGACGTGTTTTGAAGGACTTGGACGAAGTGACAACAACCCAATAGCTGAATGATTTGCCACAATTCCATTGGGAGCGAATAAATAATAAATAAATCGTTGCCGACAATTTATGAATAGCAGAGGAGGCCATACTTAGTATTAAATTGTCCTATTCTTTCACAATAAATTCATTTTCTTTAGAAATTTCATTTAGTAATAACATTTACATCCTACCAATGGGTAGGATGTAAATGTTAAGGCGAGATGTGAAGTTATTTTGACTGGCCTGTTGGTCTAGTTGTTAGTGACCCTGACTGCTATGCCGGAGGTCGTGGGTTCGATTCCCACCCAGGACAAATGTTCGTGTGATGAGCACGATCATTTGTTCTGTGTCTGTATGTGTTTAGAAATATATAAGTATGTTTATCAGCTGTTTAGTACCCATAACACAAGCTCTTAGCTTGGGACTATATGGCGTTGTGTGAAAAAGTTGTGGAATATTTATTTAGTTATGTTGCATAAAATGTAAATTTAATACAGTTAAATGTAATTGATTCCAGGTTCCACCCTAGAGACACTTCGCGGATCGTGAGAAAGCGAGCAGACAACTCTACCAGTACACCGCCAACGAACGAGACCTCATGGGCACCGCCAACGAACGAGACCATATGGGCACTTCTGAGAAATTGTTCAACTTGGGCACCACCATCGAACGAGACCACATGAGCACCGCCAATGAATGAGACCACATGGGCACCGCCAATGAACGAGACCTCATGGGCACCGCCAACGAACGAGACCATATGGGCACCGCCAACAAACGAGACCACATGGGCACTTCTGAGAAATTGTTCAACTTGGGCACCACCATCGAACGAGACCACATGAGCACCGCCAATGAATGAGACCACATGGGCACCGCCAATGAACGAGACCTCATGGGCACCGCCAACGAACGAGACCATATGGGCACCGCCAACAAACGAGACCACATGGGCACTTCTGAGAAATTGTTCAACTTGGGCACCACCATCGAACGAGACCACATGGGCACCACCAACGAACGAGACCAAATGGGCACCACCAACGAACGAGACCACATGGACACCACCAAAGAACGATACCACATGGGCACTCCTAAGAAATAGTTCAACTTGGGCACCACCATCGAACGAAACCACATGGGCACCCCTGCGCGCAAAACCTGCGACTGGTGTAAGACTACCTATATTGCAGACTTTGGAAACAAAAGTACCTGCTGGACTATAGGTTAAGCGCACTACACACCAAAGACGCGCGCGCAAAGGTTGCCGACATGCTTCTTTCAACATAAGCCGCCGGTTGTGTCGGCAGGCTGTGTCGGCGGGTCGGCGGCTTTGGTGTGTAGTGCGGTGTTAAGGTGCAGCGCAGACGGCACACTTTTTGTGCGATCGAGTCTGCGGCGTACAAAAACTCTGCATGGCGCGCAAAAAGTCGGTCGCGGATTTTTCACAAACTCAGCCTCAACGCACACGACGCACATCTTCGATCATTCTGTCGGCAGATCTATATCATTCGGACGTAGACGCTATGGAAATCGTGCAGAGATCGCGAAGTATTATTTTTGTACATGAAGTAGGTACAGAAAAAGAAGAAGAAATAGAGAATTTTGGGTACATCCTATACTTTCAGAAAGATTACTGAAGGGACAGATCCATATTAAACATTCAATTCTGAAACAACATCCGGATTATTTTTTTCAAATTTTATAAAATGTCTGTTACTACATTTGATGAGTAGCAATTTATTTTAAGACCTGTTTTGGCTCATTCAGAAACAACAATGAACAATCGACCTCTGGCGCCATGATAATAGATTACGTCCACCCCTAGCAAATGCAGATTGCCGACGTGTGCGCCGTGCCCGAATTACACGGATTTTGTGCGCGTCGTGTGCGTTTGAGCCTGCAGTTCAGAAAGCGCGAATAACGCGCGCGTCCACTCGCGCGTTTTGATTTGTATTGCGTCCAGATGCGGAGAAATCACGCGCGCATGTGATGACTGATGAGACGGATTTGGTCAGTTTTAAACATGGACTTGGATACAGCGGTTGTGCTGTGGCATACCGTCGTTGGAGACGTCGTAAACGAAGAGATAGTTGACGATTTAACGTGCATCTCATTCTACGTGACATAATGACACATAGTATGTTTATAATTTTGTACCCAAAACTCAGAGAATATACCTACTTAGTGAAAATTTTTTCAACTACTTTCGGATGTCAGTAGCATCGTTTGATGATTTACTAGAAATGATCAAATTAGATTTGACTCCATGTCAAAATTATGTGGTACGAGATAGGTACTGTTTCTGCAAAAGAAAAACTCGTGATTATTTTGAGGTAATATTTTTACACGGACACGCGCGTAGTACTGGACGCTGCAATGGCGCCGGAGTACCTATCTCGACTCGCGCGGCGCACGCGCGTAAAACGAGCGAGTCGGGAGTCCCGCTCATTGCAAGCGTTTTTAGTGATGGGTCGTTAAGGAAACGTTAACGTAGATTTGCGTTTGTCAACTAGTTAATTTCGTCAACGAATTTACTTGATACGAACGTCAACTTGCATGAACGATTAACGGATTAACCTTAAACGAATTTACTAACGTATGCTGTTGTAATGTTAATTTACGAACAATTTGATGCAGTTTACCTAATGAAATTGGATAACATTTAATGATGACTTTACCTAGTACCTAGTAGCCTACTATGGGAGAGACTGCATGTGTAAAAAGTACTACTGTAAGCAATTGTTAAAGAAATAATATTTACGTACGTTGAAAATAACAAAACGTTGGGTTCAGTTTATCGTTTCATCAAATGAGTTAAATTCGTAATCGTCGTTCTCTCTTAACTCGTTGACGAATTCAACTACATAGTTGATTTGTAAACGGCCAACGTTAATCCCGTTAACGAGACATCAACGTTGATTCAACTAGTTCGTTGATTCAACGCTCATCACTAAGCGTTTGACGCGCGTTCATCTGGACGGAATGTACCTATGTAGCTCTAAGACCTTGTCCAGAAGAAGCGCAATACGCGCGAATCACGCGCGAGTCGAGGGTCTGGCGTATGCACGCGATTTACGCGCGTATTTTGAATTCGCGCGATGCTTGTGGACGCGATGTATTCGTGCCTAGTATCTCAATAGCGCGCGAATGAATTCGCGCGAAACGTTTCGCGACGAATTCACTTCTTCTGGACAAGGTCTTATACCTCGAGAACGCGCGAGTGCCTACGCGCGAGTGGACACGCGCGTAAATCGCGCTTTCTGGACAGGCTCTTACCTACTGCATATAATTGCATACCTAGGTTCTATTTTCAGAGACTAAAAAGTGCGTCACGGATAGTCTGTCGTCTGCGCTGCACCTAACTTACATTTTAATGTTATTTATTAATTGTAATATAATTATTTTTTTTTATTTTTGTGAAATTAATGGCAGTTGTATGTATGTGTGTAATAAATAAACAAATTTTAAATTATTTCAATACAATTAAAAAAATGAAACCAAAACATTAAAAAAATATAAACAATAGAGTAGCCCACCGGTATCGGGAACAAGGTCCAAGCTACCGGCGGCGGTCAGGGCTCCAGGGAGAGAAACCTCCTAACAATACGAGCCGTGTCCAGCAGTACTGCTTTCTGAATCAAGCCCTTGATCCAGCTACCCAACGAGAACCTCTTCAGGTTCAAATTAAGCCATTGGCCGACACGACTATCTGCACAATGACACAATTATTGCTGAGTCCACATCCCACCTATCAACAACCTCGCGAGCCAAGTCAAGATACTTGATTTTCTTATCTCGGTCGCCTTTCACGAGGTTTCTGTCATGTTGGACCGTTATGTCAACAAGCTTATCGCGCCTCTTGGTTCGATCCATTACCATTCATCTATATATATATAAAAGAAAGTCGTGTTAGTTACTTCGCTTATAACTCAAGAACGGCTGAACCGATTTAGCTGAAAATTGGCAGGGAGGTAGTTTAGAGCCAGGAGAAGGACATAGGATACTTTTTATCCCGTTC
The DNA here is from genome assembly GCA_921972225.1 of Euplexia lucipara. Classification (NCBI taxonomy): domain Eukaryota; kingdom Metazoa; phylum Arthropoda; class Insecta; order Lepidoptera; family Noctuidae; genus Euplexia; species Euplexia lucipara. The sequence continues at coordinate 413,224 of OV179152.1, read as the reverse complement.
GACATCATAAAAATAAATATCAAGAATATCGGTTGTCTCAAACATTTTTCAAACGCAGCGCCATCTTGGATGACATGACAGGAGTCAAACTTCCCAGTTCATTATCAGGTGACAATTTGAAATTGACAAGTCTTAAGCTGAACCCAAGAAGGTAAGGTTGTCAATTTATAATACGCACCTATACGTTCTGAAATTTATTTTGTTACTAAACTTAGAGGTTTTATGTAGCATAAAAAAGTCTTATATTTCAGAAATCAATTTACGTAACTAGCAATGATGACAGAGACGAAATTTAATAATTCTTTGCAAATAGAACTTATTTTACTGTTAGGACTTTAATTAAAGTAGACCGGGAAAACTATAGGCATAAATTATTGTATGTAACATAGAGGCAATAGTTCAGATTAAAATTATGAATTTAGTATTTTTTAGTAAGGTAGTTAGGTTAGATAGTTGGGTTAGCTATAGGATAGGTATGGTCAGTTAGGTTAGGGTATATATACATGTTGTCATTTAAAAGTAGTAGTAGTTATTATTGGTTTGGATTTATTTGTTGTCGTCTTATTGAACGTATGTATATCTAATATAAAAAAAAAATAAGAGCAATGAATTGACTCTAAGGCACAACGAAGTTTGCCGGGGCAGCTAGTTATTAATAATAGAGCTTTTTTTTATAATAACTTCTTCCAAAAAGTTTATTAATGACCATGATAATGACATTGGCAGAATAGTCGACATCGGCTTTGTTCTTGCTTTGTTTGTCATAACAAAAAAAATATTCCTCATTGTTCACTGTCGCTTTTTAAGGACGTTTTTGATAAATTATTTTTTCTAAATGTGTAGATTATCCGCTTTCAAATAAAGATTAAAAAATATTTTAGTTTATTCATGTTATGTGATTTAAAATATACACTAAGCAAGTACCAAAAATTTATATTTTTCAAAGTAAACAAACAAGCATGAAATGAAACGCAAAATTAAAAAAAAAATTAGTTCCAAATTGATCCGTAAGTGTACCTTGGCTTGGCAGCACTAATGCCAGTGACCCACCCGCCATTTCGATCGACGCGGATTGGATGAGCCGTTCTAGTTGAGAGTTGTTTGTTTTGTACGCCACTTCCGCTTACGTACAATTGGCTGCCCTGATTGGATCGCTTCGTACGGCACGGCGGAGCTGCCATCTTTGTATCTAGCGTTTTAGCTTGGCGCCTTTCCTGTGTTGGTTATTCACTGTCTGTAGTGGTAATAGTGTGTTACACGTTTCAAAATGGTGAGTTTTGTAAGATTTTGTGAAATTAAGTTATTGTTGTCGTGATTTTGTTGTGTAATACGGTGAACAATACTGTTATTAACCTACTGGCGAAGTTTCAACTCTGTACGAGAAAAATTAATGGGATTTTTCATCAATTTTAGGCTGGCGGTAAAGCGGGTAAAGATTCTGGTAAAGCCAAGGCCAAAGCAGTATCCAGATCAGCGAGGGCAGGGCTTCAAGTAAGTTTATTTACTATCTTAATTTAAAATAGGATTTTTCATGATATCGCTTTACTTCAATTCGTTCTGTATCCTAAATTCATATAATTGAATAACATTAATGACCCTTTCAGTATGGCGGCGTCCATTACTCCGTCGGAAACTAATCAATAGATAGGAGCTACTATAATATTAATAAATATTTCAGTTTCCCGTGGGGAGGATTCACAGACATCTCAAAAATAGGACTACGAGTCATGGACGTGTTGGTGCAACAGCAGCCGTGTATTCTGCAGCTATTCTGGAATATCTCACAGCCGAGGTAAGCTTTGCGCGACGCCCTATCAATATGGCGGCACACAACATAGCATAATTTTTATCGTAATAGCATGACTGTGTATTCTAGCGAGTAATACCCACACATTTTTCACGTGTAAACTACGATTTGCATCATTTGTAGGTACCTTATTTTAGTTAACTTAAATAGGTATTGTTCTCTTAGCTAGTACATATTATAAATTGGCGGGAAACAAGTTTAGAAAAGGTTAAGTCAGGAATTGATAATGTTTTACTTACCCATATAATTATCCAAGTGCATCTTAATTAGCTATTTAAACACCTTTCAAATAATACATGTAGGTAATGACAGTTTTATACGCGGAAGTACATAGATACTAATATTGTTGTTTTACGATTTTTTATAGGTATTGGAGTTGGCGGGAAATGCATCTAAAGATCTCAAGGTGAAGCGTATCACTCCACGCCACTTGCAGCTGGCTATCAGAGGTGACGAAGAACTCGACAGCTTGATCAAAGCTACCATCGCGGGCGGCGGTGTCATCCCTCACATACACAAGTCGCTCATCGGGAAGAAAGGCGGCCCCGGTGCTCCTGTTTAAATATAGGTAAATAGAAATGATTCATTTTAGTTTTTTATTTTGTTTGCCATAAAATAATAGCTGAATCAATAGGTATGGTGTGAGAATTAAAATTTTACTACTGGTGTTGCAAATTGCAAAGACACTAATCATTTTGTCACTGTGTCTAACAATGATAACATGCATTACTCAAGCCGTAAGCACAGCCTTCCTAGCAATAATGTGGGTAATTTTCCTGGCAAGTATTAATGTAACACTTATTTGGTGGTACATGGTGTTAAATATTGTTTATCCTCCTAATTTTGAATACATACATATTGTCAGCAGTCACACCAGTATTCACACTCCCTTTCCAGTTATGATATAAAATCATGGTGGATGATTTTGTATCAGAACTTTCACTGGTCTTCCCTTTAAAGCCGTCCTTATTCATAGATACCTTTTAAACTTTCCTCTCATCAAAATGATTCTGTTCATTGTTTTTGTATCCTAATGTTTATTATTATTGAAACATTTATTTATTGTGGACCATACATAAAAATACACACAATCCATATATAGTGTTAGTAATAAAGACTTAGACAATAGTCTTTCTATTGTCTCTAATTGACACGATTGAAAGGTTAAACTACATCAGTAAAACATACACATTGAACCTAAATAATTATAATCATAACTAATAATTGTGAGGCTCAACACATGTTGGAACGTGCCTCAGCACCCAGTGCCTAATAAAAGGGCTATCCACCTTGTTAAACTATGTATTCAGGATGCTGTTGGAGCCTCCGCGTAACCTAGCCATTGTTGACGCCGCCCTCTTCCTCATTATTCAATTAAAATCATCAACACGGGCTTCCGCGAACATCTGCGAGGCGCTACAGAAACGCGGAAGCCCAAGCAGCATCCTAAACCCATTTTTATACTTAACGCATAGGATCTTGTAGGCCCTCTGCATATATCTCACCCACAAGCTGCATGTGTAGAAGTTTTGTCAGTAGGCCTTAAAAAGATACACCTTCACACCCCTACTACAATGTGCAAACCTGCGGGCTAACATATTGCACCAAACCACCAACGCCCTTCGCTCCCATATCTGCATCATCACACGACTCCTCCATGACCACATGACCACATGACCAAGATATTTCACCTGCGTAACTCGCTGCACCACCGCATATGATTCACATACAGCTCACAACTTCTGAAGTCACTGATTGATGGGCTCAACAGCACCATATCAGCATAACTTGGATTATTAATCATGACACCATCAATTGACCAACCAACATTGGTACTGCTGAGCACACATCAATCAGGTCATTCATATATTAAATAGGGCAGGGGATGTCAACCCACCCTGCCTCACTCCGCACTCCAGCAAATATGGCTCAGAAGACATTCTTCCACCTCACTTGATTTATTTGCAAACTGTACCAAAACTTGAGCAAGTTAAATAGCTCAGTAGGCGGATTTAAAGTTTGTAGCTTAGACCATAGCTTTTCATATGATACCGTGGTCAAAAGCTTTGGATAGGTCAAGAAAGGCAGCATAAACCGTCTTCCTATCCATATAATTTATGATCAGCCAACAACTTTTCCATTAATTGAATAATTTTTGGTGTAAACAGAAACCCTGGAGTATTACCCATGGCCAGATCTGCTGGGTTGAAGGGTTGTGTGATATGAGTCACCATTGAGTTTATGTGAACTGATGTGTATGTGTAATGATTCTCACTCCATGAAACCTTTATTTCCACACGCAACTTGACTCAACTAGAATTTAATTATTCTAGTTGGCAGTAGTAGTTCATAAAACTTTCCACAAGTCAAAATGTGCTAATGATGTTGATTTTGTTCACAATTTTGTGCCTCTATGTTAGCTATCTGCCACCAATTTTTCCTGCCGATTGTATAATATCTTCGGTGATAACTTAAATAAAATTAAAATACTTGTCTGCAGGTTATCTCCAATACCACCTTTGCTGCATTTGACTCCGGGCATGTTTTCTATGAAACTTATCAGCTGATAAATAGTTTGCAAAAAAGTTAGTGATGTGAACAGTGGAGTGTTTCAGGGGAACTGTTGGGTCCGGACTAAATCGTTTAGTAGTTCATAAGTACTAGAAATATTTTAGTGATAAGAAGATTTAATATGATTGTAAGTTTAATTTTCTTGTTTGTTCATAAGACATGATATTTTTCTATAGCATTGATTATTACAATGACTTGAACTTGTTAAAATTATTTTGCCACCAGTTTCAGTTGAGCTAGGTGTCTGTGAACTGTCTGAAGCTGGTGCATCTTAATTTTAAGTTTGAATAGATATGCAACCTTAATTAATTAATAATTTGTTTTGAAGCTATAAGCTGTTGTAATTTTTTTGCAGCATTTGTATTTTTAAGTGACGAAAATGTTGTTCTAAATTGTAATTTGGTATGATTGAACTGTTACAAGTTGTAAGAAATGTATTTTGATCTTTGAAATATATTGAGAAAGCACTGATCTGTTTTTTCTCTCTTTTTTTAATGCAATCCTTAGTCTCTTTCTGCCTGTGAAAATGTTACAGCCATTTACTTAAATCTTTTGACAAAAATGCACAGAGCTTTGTCCAACTGTCCTTTACTAACAAGATCTATGCCACTAGGTAGGTAGACTATGTAGGTTACTTATTCACATTAAAGATCATGGCACATCATGACGGCACCGCAACTGCACGACTGCCGCAAGGCGTCGCATCGAAATTAGGCTACGGGCTACGGCTAGCTGCCAGTGCGCTAACTACGCATCGTCGGCAAGGTGCCAGCTTGCAGTCCGCACGCCGCCCACGGTGTGCGAGCTCGCCGCGAGGTGCAAGCTAGCTGTTACCGTGAACACAATGGGCTATTTGACAAGATTTTAGTTTTTAGTCCCTCATCTAGATAAAAGAAAATATTTGACTTTTTTTTTTCCTTTTTCACGTAATCAAAAAATAGCGGCGATACATCAAGTCAAAATGTCGCATGACGTTACTAGCTAGTACAGTTTATACTAGCTAGTGACATTACAAGCCCCTCTCAACTTTATTGCGCTTAATATAAGGGTCATTTTCACAAAAAGTGTACATTCGTGTTTTGGGTGTGTCCCACAACTTTTGTTAAATATTTAACGAATAATATCCACATTTAAGAAAAACAACACTAAATATATGGATCTATGGTCAGTTTTTAACAATATTATATGTTGTTGCTGCATAAAAACAGTCATATTACCGTAATTTTCAAAAATACTAGTAAAAGATATCTGTTTAGCGTTGTCCCACTACCAATTACAGTAAAATAACATAACTTTTGTATATTTTGTTTACTTATCTATACTATTGCGATTGATTTTTCGGAAAGTATAGTTGTTTAGGATTTTATTCATAATTGCAGAAACAGTGTAATATTACACAGAATATTTAACTAATTGCATCTTTGTGAGGACATAAATTAACTAAAGTGGAAAATTCCCTTCCGAAACTACATTTTTTCCGAAAGATCGCTAATAAAACTACCACTTATGCATATTTTTTGTCGATTGACAACATTTGTAAGGCTGTCATGGCTGTGCTGTACCCTTAGATAATATACCTCTAGATAGAACCACCGCGTGGCCGCACATGCGACAGCAATATAAAAGTTCAGTGTTGCTAATCCTTAAAAAAGTCCCAAAATACGAGCGTTTAATTCGTTAATTTAATTAATTTTGTCAATAAATTACAACCATTTGTAACCAAAAAAAATATTAAGTACCTAATTTACTTTAATAGTAATAATGGCTGTTTTGTGCCTTCGACTTAAAATAAAAAAAAATGCTGATGCAAGCGCATCGCTAATTTGTGAACAAGTAAAAATGATATCGCGCGCTTTTTCTTTTCGCTGTATTGTTTCTATTTGAAAACTTCAGTCCGAGTTTTATTTACTTCCTCGTAAATATGTTATAAAACACCGAATGACATACGTGCGCTTTGATAATTACAGCCTCTGATTTCTTGCAGCAATATTGCCTCGGCTGTAATTATCAACTTACCGCATTTATATCATAATGTATCTACTACTACTGTACTACTACTACTGTATTTGTTATTACGAATTTATTCTATTGTTATTTTTTTGTAATGACTGTAACCTATGTTCTGCAATTCTAAAAGTAACTACAGTAACCAACTTACATGAACATTTTTTACTGGTATTGCTTCAGGCTTTATTCTTTTGATTTTGTTCACAATACTGATTGCATCATCATCAAAATGCATGGAACAAAGTTTGGATGTACTGTTAGGCTGCCAATTCTGTCGGCCAGTAGCATTAATCCAAACTTTTTTTATATTGTTTTCTTTAGGAAACCTTAAATCATTTTATGTTTGTTTAAACCAAAGGCATTCTTATATAATAGTCTTGTTATACTTGCCAATTAAGTAATAATTATTATTCTGGTTTGTATTAGCACTCATCACTCACAATACATAAATAAAATAGTTCGACATCAATTATTATTTAGTGAGAGCACACAAATCGGCATCGAGATACTTAGGTAGGTATACTGAATTCTGATACCGTGTTTCATAAGATTTTGATACCACATTAAGGTAATTGTGTGTGTTTAGCGACCATCGATTTATTTGACCTACCTTTTGAACATTACGCCTGTTTTTGGGAAAATATGTGAAACGTGTAGCAACACTGTAAGTAAGTATTCCTAGGTTATGTGGTTTATGAAATTAAGTTTACTTTAAGAAATCTTCCATATTTTGGTCTGAAACCTATGACAATAAAAGCGCACAAATGTATAAATTCAATAATCATACTATAACACTAGCAGTATTGAAAACTTTCGAATGAAAAGTGATTTCGTTAATAACCTTTTCTGAGCGGCTTTTACAGCCTATTATACTGCATCCTCCCATCGTAGCGCATTCACCATACACTAAACACTTATCTAATGGAGTCTATTTCTCATTAAATGACTTAAACTATTACAAAAATTGCAAAAACCATCCGAAAACTTAAATTAAATCGAGCATAATAATATACGTGACAGTGACAGCACTTTGTATGGCTAACTTTCAAAAGTTAGCCATGCAAAAATCCGGCACGCCGTAAGGGACAGAAGATACGATGCTTTGTCTCAATTTTCCTACGAACTTTGTATTATTGCGTCTCACTTCCACACTTGACACTGTAAATTGGGCTACGTCTAGAGGTATATAGTCTAAGGCTGTACCACAATGATTTGTCCATTTTGACGGCGACCAGCAGACGATGAAACACGCACTTTAGTAACGGTCCGTTTATGATATTCCACAACCGCAACCAATTTCGACGTAAGTACTACAATTTTATTTCTTGCAAATTATTTGAAATCTTTTTAAACTTTCAGTGAACCCAATTTAATACCAAGCTTGTTGGTCTGATGAGTTAGTTAAAAATAAATTAAACAAAAATGTTTAAAGGTAGACTTCCGATACTTCCGTTCCGTTACCAAAACGCAGGTAACGTAGAATTGGAACTAAAAAGTTTTTTTTTTTTTCGTTACTGGAACAGTCAATTCCGTGACTGTCCTAAAATATATTTAGATTTAAATATAATTTTTAGAGTGAAATCCCATTTGACTGTCATCAAATTTTGATAATTTAGAGGGTAATAATATGATAAATATAAATTAAAAAAGAGTACCTATATTGTTTCCTAATTAAGTAACATACCAAAAAGAATTTAACTAAATTCGACCAAAGAGTAACATAATGGAACATAAATTGATAAAAATGTATGTTTTTTATTAGTGATATTATTTTTTCTTTATTTGACATTGGAGTACAAACCATTTATAACAAATAATACCAGTTGATTAAATTCAAGCGTGTTTAATTTTATTTCTATAACCGAAAGCTTATAGTCGCGGAAAGGAAGAATTTTTGTTTCGCAAGGGCATAAATAACCTATATTTTATTAAATAATACAGAATAAGATGTACTATTGTTATTTACATATAATGCAAAGAATACTACTTGTGAATGTAATGAAAAAAAACGATATAAACCAAAAAAATAAATTTCGATACCTATATTCAGTGCTGCCAATCGCGGGGAAAATCCCCGATTTGCGGGGAATAGACGGTTGGCGCGGGTAAAGCCCGGGGAATGGCATAAATCGGGGAATCCAGACCGATTTGGTTAAAACTATTTTATGTTGGGTAATATCTACAACTAAAAAATTACGTCTGGACTTGGCAGATACAGCTCGACACTACTAACAACATTTTGAATGGCAACACAACTTAAATGCCTGCTCAACAGTCAACTGTCATTTGATTACGATTTTGTATATCTGAACGCGTCCACTTCTACCTACAGCTTGGCAAAAAAGAGTAGAAAATAATGGAGGCGCCACTGTGCTGTTCGTATGGCAACCCGTTGGAACCGAATAGCGTACTGACCTAATCTTGGTACTTAGCAACTTTTTTTTTAGACATAAAGTAACAATATATTCGTAACCTGTATAAGTATTATATTTTTAAATCCGTAAGTAATTAGTAGTGGTTTCATTGAACAAGGACGTGTTCTCGACACGCAACTGATTACTTACCTAAAAATAAATATTTGGGTAAATACTCCTGAGTTTACATGGTTTAGGAATTATAAAAATAAAACATCATTTTGTTTAACCTAATTCTTTATTCCATATTTTAATCTAGTAAATCTTCCTCCAAATATTCCACCCTGACCATGTCATGGCTAGAGCTGGCCGCAAACTCATCTGAGTCATGTTCGGGTTCAGAGGTGCTGTTTCTATCATTTTCTAGATTTATGACTAATCGCTCTATTTCCTCGTTCATAGTTAGTTTTTTCCCAGTAATCCTTTTCTATTTTTATTACATGTTAGCACGAGTTCTTCCAATCCTCTTCGGTAATAGCTTGGAATGCACGTTTAGCTGCTTCCTGTAAAGACGAAATATTTCATTTATGTCTAACAATATTAAAAGTAAAACATTTTTGTCACATACTGTTAATGTTGTTTATATACTTCCAGCACGATTTTTCTTAGAACGCTAACAGATTTCTCCAAATTAAATACTTAATAGATTTAAATTTATTTTTAGGCAATGACACGACAATTTCTTTTACATTTCTAATGCAAACACTAGAACAAATAATTATCTGCCTTGATATCGCACTTAAAGTATAATTTACGTAGAAATTTAATTTTCATAGTTAAAAGTCAAGTCACCAAAGTATCAATTTATCTCAGCGCGCTATACCAGAGTAATGCAGAAAAAATGTAAACATAACCTATGTGCTCGACATTTATTGTTTCAAATTTCTAGTTATTCCTTACGCAAGCGATTTAATATAGCTTTGTATTCATCAATTAACACTTGATTCAACTAAAATCAACAAAACAAACTCTTACATACCTGTTTTATCAGCGGTTCTTTGGTAAACATTGTGATGTTCAGATAGAATTGTTTGGGCCTCATGTTCCGCCCGACATCGCCTGTGCACCTTATAAATAACCTCCCTGCCAGCACTCCGAATGGTTTTATTCATTATTCTTCACTTTTTACGTTTATTAATCAACGTTTGGTGGTCGAAATTAAAATTTTACGAAATCGTAAACTTTGTTTATTATGAGATGTCATTGTTTTGGAAATGTTGCCAACAGACAAAAATTTAGTTCCGTTTCTACTCTTTTTTGCCAAGCTTGTACTTCTACATTATTGATTTTTTAAATTGTGCATTCGGTTTTTATGTTTCAATAAAATTATGGAAAAGTGGTTAAAACGTGCAGCTGTATAGCTAAAGTGGGGAATCTTCTAAAATTACTGCGAAAATATGGCAAAAATAATATCCTACTATTCCAACTAAAATTAAGGCCACACGTCTGTGAACCAATTTTGTTATGTATGTTTTTGTATTTTATAAAACTTTTTGTAGTAGGTAAGTATACACACAAATTTCGAACCAAACAAAACTATATCAAACAAATTTTGAATAAAACTGTGTTTTATTCCGAAAATATCAATTCGGAGAATTTGTGAGGAATAAATCAAAAACAAGCGGGGAATTTCGGGGAATTGTCAACACTCACGCGGGGAATCGAGAAATTTTTATTGGCAGCACTGCCTATATTTAAAACAGAGTACAGTTTTTTTGAAAATGACCCATAAGCATTTTGTTTTTTTTAATACTTTTTTTTTTAAATCTTTGTAATCGATCGAAAACGTGTCCAGCCATCTTGAAAACTCACTTTTTGCTGGTCTCTCAATCTTGGTAACGGAAGTGATTTTGACGACTTTTTGCATATCAACGGGCGTCACCTAAGTTTGTGACAGGCATCGAGCTAAAAGTTTTGTGATACGTACAGTGGTTTAGTAGAAAAATTCAAATATCTGCGTCCAGCCATCTTGAATTTACGTAGAAAACTTTTGGCTTGTACTTCCGAATCTCAATAACGGGAGCGTTTTCGGATATGGTTCTTTTACCAATATTGAGTGACGCAATTTTTGACAGTACAATAATAACGTTTGATTTATGGCGTCACATGTAAGGGTTTACGAGAAATCAATAAGAACTTAGTATCCAGCCAACCTGAGTTCAAGCTGGCGCTGCCTGATGATCTACGACCTTCTAAATGTGTTCAAATTTTTGTGACGGAGAAACTGCGTAGTTTCAAAGATATTGATCGTTACAATATTAATGAATGTTTGTAAGGGAAAATTTAAAGTGTGGACACAGGTTTTTGCATGTTTTCTACTAAATAAACCACTGTGTGTATCACAAAACTTTTAGCTCGATGCCTGTCACAAGAACACCAATGTGATATACAACTGTACTTTATATACTTAACTGTACTTTATGATATTGTACCTTGTACTACTCGGTCATTACTAAATAAGATTTTTCCAGTCCTCTGTTTTTGAAAAAAACTGAAAAATGATTTAGGAAAAACAAAACGCACTTTGATTTTATTTACAATTTTGTAGAATAGTACAGCTTGGCAAAAAAGAGTCTGACGCGGTGACAGTTGAAACTAAAAATGGATGATTGTGGCAACATTGTTTTATTTGTCAACTTCTAGTACATCATGTGTCAAAAGTGCGTAAATCCTCGTCGTTTTTCATAGGTTTAACAAAATTATTAAGTTTCGTTGCAAAATTACCGATTAAAACTTAATAAAACCATTTGTAGTTGTATCAGAACAGTGATTTACCTCGGCTTTTTGTGGTGTTTGGCCAAATCTGAAGCGAAACAAGTTTTGTCCGATGTCGGGAAAAATTATCGAAGAACTGCCGCTAGGACAGGTATTTATCTACCCTAATTAAATCATTGTACATTAAATAAGTTTTTCTAAATGTATTCAATGCCTAGTTTTGTTGATATACAGATTTAAGTAACTATTTGTCGAGTTTACAGAAATTGAAATTTAAGGTTATGTTTTGTAGTTTGAAGAGCCTCGTATACCCGTATTTGATACTTGAAGATAAAGAATAGGGAATTAATAATAAAGTACCGTATCTTTTATTGTTTTAGGTAAATCTGTCAACACAGTCAGAAAAATGTTTATGGAAGATAAAAAATAAGATATTTTTTCAACACTGGGAAAGCATTTCAAAGGTCGCCCTATAATACTAGTTGGTTTTAGAATAAATACACATGTTTTTGTAACTGTATTGTATTATAGTAGAATTATCATTTACACAAAATACTTATCGGTAGTCTCCATCTTCCGTGTACCATAGAGAGGGCAAGTCTCTGGTATTGTGTTGCCACAACAATATACATCTATTACATCTCCCTTCCTTTAAAAGAAAACTAACTTAAACATAATCTTTTAAATAATTTGGTTTCCTTATTGATCTACCAAATCTGCTATAACAATTAGTATTGTCAGTAGTTTGCACAGTTTCTTGTTGAATATTCTCACCTGTATTATTATCATTATCAGTGACTAACATGTCATCATTATACATTCTTAAATTTTCATCTATATCTACCTCAATTTCTTTTTTAACAATCATTTTCTTATCATTTTTACTTTCAATCAAATGTTTTCTATTTCTATCTATAGTAGTTCCATTTTCAGTTAATAACTTATACGAATTAGGCCTTTCACACCTATTTAGTACTTCAGCATATGTTAATGGCTTATTATTTCCTGTAGTCACTATTACTTTCTGACCATTGTCTAAACCTTTTAGTTCCTTTACATTTTTATCATAATAGTATTTTTGTTTGTTAGAATTTTCATACAATTTATTCTGTAACTTTATATTCTTATCACAATTCTTATTTATATTAGGGAGTAAACCTTGAATTTTTCTTCCCATTAACAGTTCTGCTGGAGTCTTTGAATCTAAATTTGAAATAGGTGTAGCCCTGTATTCTAATAGTGCTAGATATTTATCTTTACTCTCATAATCAGCTTTCTTGAATATATTTTTTATAGTCTGTATATACCTCTCAGCAAGGCCATTTGACTGGGCATGTAATGGGCTACTGGTTATATGTATAAAATTCCAATCTCTACAAAAATCTTTAAATTTGTAGCTAGAATAATTAGTTCCATTATCAGAAAACAACTTATCAGGTATTCCATGTCTACTAAACACAGATTTTAATGCCTCAATAGTACATTCTGGAGTTAAATTGTTGAGGTGTAGAACTTCCAAATATTTACTAAAGTAATCAACAACAATTAAGTAATTTTTATCCTCATAATGAAAAACATCCGTACCTAGCATAGACCATGGTTTATCAGGCATCTCTCTAATTTTCATGGGTTCTTTACAATTATTTTTCCTGAACCTATCACATGTACTACATGATAAAACTTTGTTTTCAATATCTTTTGACATATTAGGCCAATATAGACATTGTCTAGCCCTGTTTTTACATTTTTCAATCCCTATGTGATTATAATGTATTCTATATAACATATCCTGCCTAAGGTTATTTGGTACCACAATACAATTATTTTTAAATATTAGCCCATCATACAAATACAATTCTTCTCTACATGTATAGTAAGACTTCAAATTATCCGGTATTTTATATACATTTTCTGGCCATCCATGCTGTATATACTGTTTTAACATTATTAATTCTTCATCCTTACACGTTTCCTCTTTGAATGTTTTATACTTATGATCTGAAATTGATAAATTGCATTTTACTAAGCACACCTGAGATTCATACAACTCTTCTATAATATTGTTATCATTTTTGTCATTTTTTTCATCTCTGGATAGTGAGTCAGCTAATAATAACATTTTACCGGGTACATACTTAACATTCAAATCATATTTTTGTATTTGCAGTCTCATTCTCTGAAGTCTTAATGGTATTTCATTTAGGGGCTTTTTGAATATTACTTCTAACGGCTTATGGTCACTCTCTATTTCTACAGTCATCCCATATATATATTGATGAAAACGCACACATCCAAATACAATTGCTAACAACTCTTTTTCAATTTGTGCATAAGCTTTCTGTGTACTTGTTAAGGCTTTTGATGCATATGCTACTGGTAAATTATTTTGTAATAAAACAGCTCCAAGTGAATCTTTGGAGGAATCTACTGAGATTTTACATTTTTTATTTGGGTCATAAAACTGCAAAACTGGTTTTGACATTAAAATAGTTTTTAACTCTTTAAATGAATTGTCATGCTCAGATGACCACTGCCATTCTTTGTCTTTTTTAATTAATTCTCGTAATGGATTACATACATGTGACATAGCAGGTATAAATTTAGAAACATATGTTATCATACCTAATAATCTTTGTACCTCTTTTGCATTTTTTGGTTTTTCTAAATTCACTATTGACTCTACTTTTTTTGGATCTGGCTTTATGCCTGTACTACTTAACACATGTCCTAGATAAGTTATTTCTATGATTCCAAATTGACATTTATTTAAATTAAATTGTATTCCGTTTTGTTCAGCTGTGTCTAAAACCTTATTTAATATTTTATCATGTTCTGTCTGATCCTTAGCATGAATAACTATATCGTCAACAAAAACTTCACACCCATTAATATGTTCAAATATTTCACTATATTGCCTATGAAACACTTCCGGTGCAGATGACAAACCATATGGTAGTCTTTTAAAACAATATCTACCAAATGGAGTAGCAAATGTAGTTAATTTTGTACTGTCCTGAGATAATTTTATGTGAAAAAATGCAGTAGATGCATCTAACTTAGAAAATATTTTAGCACCTGCCATTTTAGAGGAGACCTCCTCAAATGTTGGTAATTTAAAATGTTCTCTTTTTATACACTGATTAAGATTACTGGGATCTAAACACACTCTTATATTACCATCAGGTTTTCTTACAATTACAATGTTACTGACAAAGTCTGTAGGCTCAGTAATTTTTTCTATAATATGTTTTTTTTCCATTTTTTCTAACTCTAACTTTAGTGACTCATGTAACTTAATAGGTATACTACGAGGTTGTGCTACTTTTCCAGTACTTCCTTCTATTAATTTTATGTCATATTCAAAATTTTTCATCAAACCTAACTTATCATCATTAAATATGCTATCCTTATATTTTCTTATCAAATTGTTATATGAATTCCTTTCACTTATGTTATTTAAATATTTCCTTTCTATTATGCCCAAACTTTTAACTGTTTTATCACCTAGTACTGGACAGACACCCATTTGGTCAATAACTTGAAATTCAAGAGGCACGCTTTTGCCATTTACCAACTTACATATTAATTTAATTTGACCAGTACATTTTAATGGTGATCCATCATAATTAGATAAACTGACATTTGATTTGTCAATTTTATACTTTAAATTTAACTTTTCAACAATTTTTAAAGGTAATACATCACAGTCACTTCCAGTATCTATTCTGAAATCCACTAACCTATTGTTTATTTCCAAACTTTCATATTGTGACCTGTCATTTACTCTGTTTATGTTGATTGATCCTAACACATATTCATTTTCTTCTTCATTCTTCTCTTCCTGTTTTATCACCTGAATGGACTGGCACAGCTTTGCATAGTGACCATACCTCTTGCACTTTGCACACCGCTGCCCAAAAGCGGGACACTTGAAACCATGCTCATAACCACATCTAGTACACTTTTTCTTTTTATATTTATCAATTCCATCTTGTAAACTTCTACTTGGTCCCTGTTGGACATGTCTTTGTTGTGATTGCTGCACTCTGTTAATTTCATTATTCTCTGTCAACTTTTTCATGTTTCTTGTAGCCATTTCTGTTGCCCTGCAACATTCTACACATTTTTGTAAATTTAATGTTGAATCTTTAAGTAATCTCTCTTTTAAACTCATGTTCTGTACACCTCGGATAATCTGATCTCTGATGAGACTGTCTTTTATAGTTCCAAAACCACAGTCACTGGCTAAGGTTTTCAAGTTTGTAAGAAATTCGTCAAAAGTTTCTAATTCCTTTTGATCTCTTTGAAAAAAAATATGCCTAGACATTGTCTCATTTTTAATTGGAGTACAATAATCATCAAATTTTTGTAGAACTTGTTCCATTGTGCCGGTCTTTTCATCAAAGTCAAATGTATTGTACAGTTCTATGGCCTCATCACCCATGACATGTAAAAGTAATGCTATTTTTTCTTCTTCACTCATTTTCTTATTATTACTTCCTGAAGCTTTATAATAAAACATGAATTTCTGTTTAAATTTCTTGAAATTTTCTTCTAAATTGCCCGACGCCAACAGTAATGGCGGAGGCTGCTTGAGATTATCCATTTTTTATTTCTTCTACAATTCACTTATTCCTTTTTACTTTAATTTCCGACTGCGCCATATAATACTAGTTGGTTTTAGAATAAATACACATGTTTTTGTAACTGTATTGTATTATAGTAGAATTATCATTTACACAAAATACTTATCGGTAGTCTCCATCTTCCGTGTACCATAGAGAGGGCAAGTCTCTGGTATTGTGTTGCCACAACAATATACATCTATTACACGCCCAAAGAAAGTTACCACCTTAACAGCTGTTTATATGCTCTGTGCATAACAGTGTAGCGTGAATCCAATTGAATTAATATGGGGAATTGCAAAACATTAAATTGCTTTAGTCAATGTTGGATCCATTGATATAAAGGTATGTAGCCTAGTTTATATGTGCATATTTAAAGTTGCTATGTTAGAACCATTGTTTATGTTTTTTTTTTTTTAAAGGTGGCTGCTGAACAAGCATTTGCAAACATTACTTACTAAGATTGGAAAAATTCATGCAAGGATATTGTAATGAAAATAGAGAAATAATATCATGACAGTAATAAATCTCACAGATGACAGTAGCGAGTAGTGATTAATCAGAATTAGAAAATACTAGTGTTTCAGAAGTTGCAGGAAGCTCTAGCCAACATGTGAGCTTTTCCGGTATATTTGATGGTAGTGTATTCCATTCGTCTGATTAAAGTTTTGGTATTAAAATAAAACTTAAAAAAAAACGTTCTTTCATTATCCCTGTAAACAAACTATTGTCGTTAATTCCTAACAATCTTACGGTTCGACTGCTCTCGAAGGCATGATTATATCTGTCTGTGGTTACCTAATGCACCACTTTCGTGCAAGGCTTCAGTGCCCACTATAACATACATAGGTGTATTAACTCACGCCTCTTTCCCACGCTGGTAGGCAGAAACTAGAGAGCGCATACGAAGCAAAAGAAGTATGTAAGAATCGTAGCATATGCATATGCATTCTTACGTACTTCTTTTGCTTCGTATACATTTTTACATGTTGTTATGTATAACAACATGTAAAAATGTGTACATTTGCCCACTATTAATAGTGTTAATACTGGAAATTGAAGCCTTCCATGGTGTTTGCGTAGCATCTGACAGATAGAACCACCCACTTAGCTTTGGGAAAAAATAACAAGTATCAAACCTGTTAAAAGTTGTACTATTCAGGGTGGCCACATGCTCGATACTAGCGACCTCATTTATTCCACACTCTTTTTTGCCAAGCTTGTAAATAATATCCATGGAGTAGTATTTTTGAGACGTAAATTATAATAGAGGAACAAAATAGTAGATTATTGCATCGAGCACAAAGTAATTTATTAATGCACCGAGTGCCTGACTTAGAGCCCGAGCGACAGCGAGGGCTCTAATGTAACAGGCACGAGGGCAAAATTAACAAAGTTCCCGCCACGTCACTTTTTTAAATTTCTTTCACTTTAAATCAGAGTTAAGCCAGACAGAAAAAAAACAGAGTTAGCAGCAATCATTTTTTAAATTTGGAACAAGTAGGATAGAAACGAATATTACGTACGTAAAAAAAAAATATTGATATCGGCTGGCTGAATAGAGCTAATCCATTGGGATTGGCACCTTTTGGTGCGAATAAAAAAAATAAATAAACTGCAATAATGAAATTTCATACCTACATTTGTATTGCTCTAGAGCATTAAAGACTCGCTTTGTACAGAGTTTTTAGTGTGATTGTGATGAAATTAAAGCATAGTTGGAAGAAAATAAAATTTAATCAACAAATCAGTGGATTTGGTTTGAAGAACCGGAGCTAATGAATCTTTATTTTTAACTCACAACTCAATGATTAATTTGATTGCGAAACTAATATTATATTCAAATTATTCGTTTTAGTTTATCTGTAATCAGTATACTATGCGTTTCAACATGGGTTTCAACTAAGGTTTCAACCTTAGACTCTTAGAAAATATACCTCTAGATCGAGCCATCGCGTGGCCGCTCATGAGACAGCAATATAAAAGTTCAGTGTTGCTATTCCTTAAAAAAATCCCAAAATACGACCAAAATTCTACTTAACTGCGAGTTCCAATTTTAGCACTATTATAAATTACTAGCAGACGTCACGCAGTTTCACCCGCGTAGTTTCCGTTCCCGTGAGAATACGGGGATAAAATGTAGCCTATGTCCACCGGGAATAGTGTAGCTTTCCACCAGTAAAATAATTTTTAAAATTGGATCATTAGTTCCGAAGATTACCCCCTACACACAAACTTACAAACTTACAAATTTTACCTCTTTAAAATATTAGTATAGATTTATAATATTAGTATAGATAATTGACGTATTCAACGTGGTAATATGAGTGTAGAAGTACCAATGTGTGGGAAAATATCATTTCACTAGAAATGTAGAAATGTTGCCAACAGTCAAAAATTTAGTTCCGTTTCTACACTTTTTTACTCTTTTTTGCCAAGCTGTACTTTTGTCTGGTCTATCTATGGTCAGCTAGGCAGCATGGTCTCAGATCTTAGCTTGTTCCGTCAGGAACTAAAATTAAAAAAAAAAAAATATCAATGGTCGGTCAGCGTCACAGAGTGAGACGGAGTATGTCACTTGGTCAGCGCCGACGCCATTTTCCCGTTTCTGTCGTTTTGGCTTGAGACTTGAACTCTTGATATTTTTGATTGAGTTACGTTATTACTCGACTTTCATATTCACAACAACAATATAATTTACTAGACGGATTGATATGTACTAATTTTAATCTTTACTAACACACCGTCGGTGCTGAAAATATTTTAATTGAAACTGTAATAGCTATTGGTTTGGAGAAAACAGAATTTTCTCTCATAGAATAGGTACTTTTGAAATCGCGATAGTGTAACACATCTAAATTGTTTATTTCGAAGTGAATTAGCAAACAGTCACTATGAGTTCAAGACATCGTGACAGGAGTCGTTCAAGATCTCGCGACCGCGAGAGAGACAGGCACAAGGAGAGGGATCGTGAGAAGACCCGGGACAGAGACCGTGACAAAGATAGGGAGCGAGACCGCGACCGCGACCGGGACCGTGATCGTGACCGGGACCGGGACAGAGACCGGGACCGCGACCGGGACCGTCATCGCTCCAAAAGGTTCGAATGCATGCATGTGTTAGATTTGTGTCGGTTCGCTGGGAAAAAAATTCAATTATATCAATGTCGTTGTGGTAAATTCCGCAGAGATAAGGAGCGCGAGCGCAGTCGGAGCCGCGACCGGCACAAGGAGAAGCGTCGCAGCCGCAGCCGCTCCCGCAGTAGGAGTCGTAGTCGCAGTAGAAAGTCTAAAGACAGGCAAGATAATATATTACCCTTAGCTAGATAATACCCTTTAGCTATGTTTGCAAGCTTGCAATGACTAGCTCGTTGGTCTAGTAGTAAGTGACCCTGACTGCTATGCCGGAGGTTGTGGGTTCGATTCCCACCCAAGACAAATGTTTGTGTGATGAGCACGATCATTTGTTCTGTGTCTGGGTGTAATTTATCTATAATATGTATGTATTTAGAAATATATAATTATGTTTATCTGTATTATGTATTGAGTGTATCAAATTATACTGTGCCTTCAGGGATGGGACAATCGCTCTGCTGGATCAGATGGTGGGCACCACAACGAAAGCCACAGCGCGCCAAGTGAGCAGCAACGGCACCATGAACCCAGCCACGCAGGCCGCCATCCTCGCCGCCGCCGCCGTGGCACAGGTGACTCACCACTCTTAACATTTCATACACCTACCTGTTTATTATTAATTATGTGCACCTCATTATCAGCACACAAACTGCAGCCCATCTTTGAGTTAGCTACACTTGTACAAGGTTTTAGTACTTACTAGTATTATACCAGTGGTTGTAGTAAATCCCTCCATAGTATTAACCTTGCAATCTTGTCAATTAGAGACACAATAGAAAGTCTATTACAGTGTGGACGCCGGTGTCCTCTTGGGTTTTAATGAATTAATGCCTACCACCTTCATTTCATCCATCGTGCTTGGAATTAGAAAGCTATTATTTACTACACTCATAACATCTGACTTTACCAACACAGGGATCCATGAAAGCATGATCAATGCATATTAGAGGAGGTTATTAAAATGGGGCACAACATAGTGGCTTGGTATAAACAATGTGGACATCAGATATGATTTGTGATTATTTAATTAAACCCCAAGTTGTCCGCGCTGTCATTGTCTTCCTATTGTGTCTCTAATTGACACAATAGAAAGGTCAAATAGGATTACATTTAATATGAGAGGCAACTTTACTGTTGTCAGAGTAGTCACTAGAGGAGATCTGGGTCTGCTTGCAATTGCAGATCTCTACAATAGTTGAGCATGATTTCTAGTTGAAGTAGACAGAAATTAAATCAGTAATGAGGTTCTCTACAACATGTTAAACTAGTTGTGTTTCGTACTCCTTATCAAGCATGTTGTGGTTATATTAATTGGTTTTGCATTTTGTAGAAAAACAAAGTATTTGGGTTGGTCCTGTGGTACTGTAGAACCATTACATAGTGCGCTATTGTGCCGCCGCAGACGTTCGTGGCCGCGCGGCGCATGGCGGCGCCCGTGCAGCCCGCCGCCGCCGCGGCCGCCGCGCTGTCGGCCGCCACGGCCATCCCGCCGCCCACGTCGGTGCAGCAGAAGCTGGAGCTGCTGCAGGCGCGCGCCGACTCGCGCTACCGGGCCGAGCGCGAGCGCGAGCCGGCGCCCGACTCGGCCGACGAGCTGGACTGGTCGCCGCCCGGGCCGGCGGGCGAGACGCCGGCCGAGCGGCGCGCGCGGCGCCGGCGCACGCGCTGGATGGGCTCGGAGCACGACAAGACCTTCATCCCCGGCCTGCCCACGGTGCTGCCCAGCACGCTGACGCGCGAGCAGGAGGAGCAGTACCTGCGTGAGTATCTCCGAGCTTGTGTACACGCGCACGCTGCACGCTGCTGGAAGCCATGAAGGCTCCGCTGCAAAAACCAATAATATTATGAGGAAATACTGTTACCTATTGTTGTATCTATGTTTCAACACTCAAGTAACTCTTTCTAACTTAAAATTGAATCATTACTACGGTAGGTATTGTTTTTTGATATGTTAATAATAATGCATATAAAATGGGTATTTTAAATAAATAAAAAAATGATGTACACTCATTTTAAAATGTTAGTTCAGCTAATACATAATATTTTGATGGTCCTGCAGGACTGTGTAGTACTAACTTTTGCACTTTATTGAAACATGAATATTATTCAAAAATTTTAGTAGGGTTGCGCCTGGGCGTTTACTATAGTGATATATTACTTTAGTTCGTCGCCTACCGAAGTGTGTACACTGTAATGTATCTGTGTTACTGTATGTTGATGTACTGTGGAGCTAGGCAAGCGGCCAGTATTCTAATGTGTGCGTGTGGCCGCGGTTGGCTAACCCGTTGCCTTGCAGTGCAGCTGCAGATCGAGGAGGTGTCGCGCAAGCTGCGCTCCGGCGACCTGGGCATCCCCGCCAACATCGAGGAGAGGTTTGTGTCGTTCGAGCCTTCCGCGCGTGTCGCGCCTTCCGCGCCTTCCGCGCCTTCCGCGCCGGTCGCGCCTTCCGCAGGCCGCAGCGCGCCGCCGCACTGCCAATGAGTATACGAACCGATGTTTTCATTACTATATCTCTAGTTACGAACGCTCCACGCTCCCCGCGCTATCCAAATGGCTGCTAAACCATCTATGTATACACTGTATACACAGAAAGCCGCTTTTTCGTCCGTAGACGCCGTGTCGGTCACTGCTGCCTGACATAATATCTTTGTTGATTAAAACATACATTTGCACATAAGTACCTAATTTAAAAAAAAACAGTTGCTCTAAATTTAGATTCAAATTCAAATTCTATTCTATTCTATTTGAATTTGAATTTGAATTTGAAATTTAGATACATCTGAGATTTTGGCTTAGCCTAAAGAAAAGTTCGCTGTCGGTCAGCATTCACCGCGTTGGCGTTCAACGTGTCAGCTGCTGTTTATCGTTTTAATTAAAAACAACCATTCAATATTCATACCAGAATATCGTATTTCATACATATTAAACTGGGTAAAAATGAATCATTTGGCGAGCCGATCAAAATGTAAAAGAATGAGGAATGAGGAATTATTTTTATTAAGTAACCATAAGGTCTGAAGTATTGTCAACAATGAAAGACTAATACATGCACCTACTATTGCTCAACTACGAGAACTCCTGCATCTTGTGCAACTCGACGGAATGCATTGCACTTTAGCGCACGACATTAAACATTTTAATAAAAGTTGATATCAATCTGAATCACAGCACGAATGAATTAAATACCAGCCAAGTGCGAGTCGGACTCAACACATAGGGTTCCGTATCGTTGATCAAGAGACAGCCTAAAAAGTCACGGCGTGTTAAAAGGACAACACCTATGCACCTTCCATACAAGATAAGTTCATAGTGTGAGGCAATGGGCTAATAAATATGAAAACGTAAAATAAGTTAAAACCTAATAACACTCTAATCTAATAATAAATAGTCTATTAGATATGTGCACTGCCTACTTCAAGTATAATAAAAAGGGCTAATTTAATAATATGCTTAAAAATAAACACTTATCTGCCTAAACTTCGGAGTATTATAAGTTGAGAGTCTGGGTAGTCGATTATTCATTTTGATAATTGACAACATTTTAACCTGCATGTTTTATTACGTTATATAAAAGTAAAACCAAAAATAGAGGATATTTTTATCCCATATTTTTTGGATTTTCAAAATTATGTACTTTTCATTCATTCATAATTATAACTTTGAAATTCGGTGCATTCTAAAACGACGTAAGCGCCAAAACAAGTCATTCATACGCTGGAATGGCGATGCATCCTTTGCTTTACTGTGATACGTCAAACAAAACTGTTACTTCGATGTCACTGTCATTTAGCAGTTGTCAATGCACACATTGACATTAGATATGTCATTTTTGACATTAGATATGTCTTGTTTGACATTAAGGTTTTCATCTTAAAAATTAGCTTGCTTACGCAAAGGTAACCACCTCATTCTACCGTATAAGTGACGTCATCGCATGTTTTTTTGTTTTTATAATGGTTAATATATTTGAACTCAGCATACAAAATTGAAGAAACTGTACTTTTGTTTTAGGGTCATGTCAATTTTGAAATGTTGTCAATTGGAATACACTTATGCGTCACATTGAGATTGAAATTCCTCACACTATCTAGTATCATCCTGTCGACTTTTATAACTCCTTAAACAACAGGGTTTGATTTTACTAAGACAGCAACCTCAAACACCTACAATGTCCACCTATTACATATGTTCATGAGATACACATGAGCACTTGTGTACAGTCGCCAGGCGCGAGCCAGCCGCCCGTAGGCAGGTCTCGGTAGGGAGCGTAGCGTGTGGAGCGTGCCGCGTCGCGTTGAGGGGCCTGCCCTACTACTAATGCGCCATTTTCTTTAGTTGCAGGTCGCATACAGACTGCTATAAACACTAATGATTCAATTAATTAACCAAACACATGTAATAATAATAATTATTATTGATAATTTTCAGCAACTACAGTTCAATAATGATTAATAACCAGATTATTTTCAGGGCTAATAAGCTTAATTAAAATTTCAGGAACAAATTAATTGAATTATTCTTTTTCCTCGGGCGTTAGGATCTAGGTGTTAGAGTAGGATATCAGTGTACACAATATTATATTCCCTTTTGTTACTGTATGGAGCGGTGCGCTACGACGTCCCAAACACTTTCGGTGGGCTTCGGGACGTTGTGGCGCAGCGCTCCGGCTCCTCGCGGGCTCCGCGCAGCTTGTACCCATCGCAACCAAGCCATGTTCGTGTTGTTCGTCCGTGCGATGCCAGCAATACTAGCACAATGTCACTCACAATAAAGAATAATAAAGAGTTATTTTAAAAACATGTATACGGGGTAATATTTTTAATTAGCTGGCAAAATTAAACTTGGTATAATAATTATCTAATTACGATAATCAAAACTATGGTTTTACAAGTCTTATTAAAAGTAAATAAGTAGTTTTCGGCCACCACAGTTATTTAAAATGATTACTTAAGAAATTTATATTTTTGTAAAGATTATATCAGGGCGGAATTTTGGCCAGCCATGAAGTTTACCCTGTATATTACATAATATGGTTAAGTGCGATGAGGCAAGCGCGCCCGCTGCGCCCTGTCCGACTGTCCCTTGCCCGCAGGTCGCCCTCGCCCGAGCCCATCTACTCCACGGACGGCAAGCGCCTCAACACGCGCGAGTACCGCACGCGCCGCAAGCTGGAGGAGGAGCGCCATCGCCTCGTCACGCGCATGCAGCAGATCAACCCCGAGTTCAAGCCGCCGCCCGACTACAAGTGCGTACCGTACTGCGCCCAGCCCGCGCCCCGCCCAGCACCCCGCACTCACCCCGCTCGTGTTGCAGGCCGCCCATCATCCGCGTGCACGACAAGGTGATGATCCCGCAGGAGGAGCATCCGGACATCAACTTCGTGGGGCTGCTCATAGGTCCGCGCGGCAACACGCTCAAAGGTCAGTGTCTACCGACGATACCTTGTAAACTAAAAAACGGATCTAATTAACAATTAGATATTTTGAATGGAAATATTATTTAATTGAATAGCAAAACATTTTCTGTTTGAATGCAATTGTTCTTTTGATCTCTCCACTTTTTCATATGAGTAATAAGTATGACCCTCTCTTTAAACTTCCTGAATCTAAGCCAAATTTGTAGCGTAAAAAAAAAAAAATTGTCTACACATTCTCTAACGTTTAATTTTGATCTAAAAATATACAAAAATTAAAAAAATGTACAAAGTAAAAAATTGGCGATGTAAAAAAAAAATATGTTTTTCAGTTTAA
Source organism: Euplexia lucipara (assembly GCA_921972225.1). Classification (NCBI taxonomy): domain Eukaryota; kingdom Metazoa; phylum Arthropoda; class Insecta; order Lepidoptera; family Noctuidae; genus Euplexia; species Euplexia lucipara. Next base: position 388,201 of record OV179152.1, on the reverse strand, counting down.
AGTTGCGAAATGATGAGGATTATTTTGAAACGAATAAAATTTGAATTTGCAAAATAAAGCCTAAAGGTGAGAAGGGGTTAATATAAAGTACATAACATAAATGAAATACTCGCAGCGATGGAGAAAGAGACGGGCGCTAAGATAATAATCCGCGGCAAGGGCTCGGTCAAGGAGGGCAAGGTGGGCCGCAAGGACGGCCAACCGCTGCCGGGCGAGGACGAGCCTCTGCACGCCTACATCACCGCCACCAACGCCGACTGCGTCAAGAAGGCCGTCGAGAAGGTGAGTGCGCGCAACTCTGCACCGGAGTGTAGTCTGTCTGTCCGGCCGCTGACGAGGTGCTGTCCGCAGATCAAGGAGGTGATCCGCCAGGGCGTGGAGGTGCCGGAGGGACAGAACGACCTGCGCCGCATGCAGCTGCGCGAGCTGGCGCAACTCAACGGCACGCTGCGCGAGAACGACGCCGTGCGCTGCGCCAACTGCTCGGCCACCGACCACAAGACCTGGCTCGTACGTGTCCGCCCGCCCGCGCCCGGCCGCTAGCGCGAGCCCGCAGTACAGCGTCCCCTGTTGCAGTGCCCGGACAAGCCCAACGTGACCAGCAGCATCGTGTGCTCGTCGTGCGGCGGCGCGGGCCACATCGCGCGCGACTGCCGCGCCAAGCGCCCGGGCCAGGGCACGCTGCACAACGCGCCCAACAAGGTACGCAAGCTCGCAACACATCTAACTACTCATATTAGTCGTCGACGTAAGTGAGAGTGTCAGACACGTCAACAAATTATTGACGTGATAACATCTAATAAATCAATGAACGCCGGCTGCATGCATGAAAAAAGATGACTCGTTGTAACGTTACAATCGGAGCGAGAGCGTTTTCACGTTAAACTATCATCCGTAAACCGACTTAACCGTAAGTAACCGACGTAACCGACCGAAGAATAGTTTAAAATAATAAATTAGTTGTCTCTATGACAACCTATTTATTGTTTTAAACTATTCTTAACTCTTTGAGTGCTATAATTTTTTATTTTAACAATAAAATATTAGTCTGTCTGATATTAAAATAAATGTATAAAGATAAAGTTTTCCTTTAACAGTATAACAGTAAAAGCTCAGAATGACAAGGAGTATAAGTATATAAACTTCCCCATCAGTTGCGACTTGGAAATTTAGAGTACTAGGATGTTACCTTCATGGTATTTTCGTTTCGGCAATGAAGTCGACGTTGTGGGATTAACAAACCTCCGCTTTGCTGATGACATTGTCGTATTTTCATCCTGGGGCGCGGCGGAAGAACTGGAGCTTATGTTAAACCAACTGAGTGATGCAAGCCTTGCGGTTGGACTGTGCAGTGAACATGTCTGAGACCAAGCTGATGTCAAACACCACTAAACATAGGATCAACACAAATGGTGAAGAATTACAATATGTCCATGAATACATCTACTTGGGCCAGGTAGTTTCCTTCCAGTCCAGACGAGACCAGGAAGTCGCAAGACAAAAATGCCTGGAAGTGCTACTAGTCCTAGAGCTTATGAAAGAAAATATGCCATTGACATTAAAGCTAAAATCATGGACATGTACATCCTTCGCATTCTGACCTGCGGATCCCAGACTTGGTTTTCGACAAACGGGCAAAAGTGCAAACTCAGGGTTTACCGGCGTGCAATGAAGCGCAGTATTCTCGGCTTCAAATTAACAGACCACATTCGCAACACCAGACTGCGCTCCAGAACACAGATTACTGAAGTTGCTCGACTGGCCGCCAAACTTAAATGGGACTGGGCTGTCCACGTCTGCCGCATGCCTAATGAGCTGTGGGCCAAAATAACCCCCATGTGGAGCCCTGACACACCTAGAACCGTCGCGGCAGACCAAGAAGAAGATGGCGGGACTACCTGGACAATTTAAACGACCAGTGGCCCACTTTAGCCCTGAATCGAAAAAACTGGAAGTCGGGAGAGAAATGGGGAGAGGCCTTTGCCCAGCCGTGGGATGATGGCAGTATAAGTATCAGTAATATTTTGAAATTATTTTGTGAGAACCTCTCTAAAGGTTAAGTTAAGCGCCATAGCGTTACGCGTGATTAAATGCTAGCTCGAACATATAGGTGGCCAAAAACGGCAAAAAGAAACACGTTTGTTGTTTGGGAGTTTATTCTGTTAATAGTATTGTTGTTATAGCGACAACAGAAATACATCACCTGTGAAACCCTTTGGGTCCAAAAAAGATACTACTCGTGTCACACAGGTCAAAGGTAAGTAAATAAAATTAGCCACCTATTTTTGGTATTTTTTTTAGCAGCTTCTGGTTTTTTTTATTTTTCTTCGATGATCTGATTGCGATTATTATCTATAATACATATAATAAATCCCACCAAAACATTTCATGTAAAATGTTGCCAAAACACACATTATACTGATATGTAGAATTTGTGAAGTTAGGGTCGCTAGGTTAGGCCGTGTAGATTCAGAAGCTTGGCTCTACATGAGATCTGATATCTTTTTCACAGAGCAAACCTTATGTGGTCGTTTTGGCAACATTTTACATGAAATGTTTTGGTGGGATTTCAGTTCTTTTTGTAAGTTGCTAGACAGTCTAGTATTTTTTTTGGGGTGTATTTCTTGCACATCAGTAGTGCTGGTTTTCATAGCCCATTCTCTGTCTTTGCCTTTTTTCGGCGGTAAATCAGGGTCATATTCATACAAACCACCCCCCCTCCCATTTTAGGGGATGGGGGCGAAAGTTATGAGTTTATGAATTTTTTGGTTGGTTGTGTACTAAACTTAGATTACATACCAATTTCAGCTTTCTAGTACTTCAGGAAGTACCCAAACACTTTGATGATCATCAGATGAACTGCCTCTGTAACTATCTCTATACTCAGTATAGAGATAGTTACAGAGGCAGTTCATCTGATGATCATCAACGTCGTTAGTTTAGTTAATTTTTCGCTTACTCAAATTCATACCGCTCAAGTTATTTATACAGTATGTCATCATCAGTCGCAAAGCTTTTTTTTAATCGCTTGTTTTATAATTCCCCTTTTAGAATTTATTGATATCTAAAATACGCCGATTTCGTCACTGACACACTGAAATCAAATCAAATCAAAAATGTTTATTTGTTAGAACATGGTACAGTCTGTACCATGTTCTAACAAATAAATTGTTTAAATAAATAAATTTGCGACTGATGATGACATACTGTATAAATAACTTGAGCGGTATGAATTTGAGTAAGCGAAAAATTAACTAAACTAACGACGAATATTGATTAATAATAAAATCCAGAACAAGCTTACAAAAAGTGGATTGTGATAAATCCATTCCATATATTAAAATTTTATACGAGCGACTACATTACTAAGTGAGCGACTGGAAATACAGAGAGGGCATCTTCAATATTAAGATAGAATCGATTTTTCAAAGTGAGGTTATACATAACGTACTACTAAAAAGCCGCCGCCGAGCGCCAGATGCCCCTTTTTTGCAACGCACGCATGCATGGTAGATTAAAACTTAAAGATATTTTATCTGCCCCTCGGCGGGGTTTTTGGGGTGGAAAATCCTCATGGATGTCCTCCGCCCGGGGAGGCGGAGGGGTCTGTCAGACTCTTACTGACTAAAAACCACCCCGTGTTCCTTCTCACACCTGCGCCGGGGTCACGGGAACGGAAGATACTTCCGCGACCCCCGACGTCACAGTTCTAACCTAACCTAACCTAGCCGTTTCCATTTTGAGTAACTGTTTTTAAGTAACTGCATACTACTTTAGTTTTTACGGAGTGTGTTTTATTTAATTACCCTTAAATTTCAATAATAAAATTTCTTAGCTAATAGAATAGTGTTTCTTCAAATAGTTATTTCATTTTTTTTTTTTAATGTGCGCTCCTTATACTCTGCTCATTAGTGTATTTTTCATAGTGGTTTTTGTATGCGAAACACTTCATTTAAGATAAAATGCCGCTCAGTATAAAAAATACATTTGCCAAATATTGAAAAAAATGCAGGACGTAATGTTGACACTCAAACAAATATTAAGTCGCTCAAATATTATGAAGCTGCTCATTTTGTATTTTAAGTAACTCAAATTAATGTTTGTAAGATACTATTCTGTTGATTTTTCGTCACTTACAGTCAGTTCACTTAGTATTATATAACCCAAATTAATTAATTTTGACATTTAAAATTGTAATTTACAGTCACTCGTTTTATTGCTACCCATTCTAAAGTATTAAAGCTACTCAATTGAGACTTTTTATGTTCAATTAGTCTATTAATGACATCATATCCTGAGAATATGAACTGTCTGGTACATTGGAAACCAACTCTATGAGGGTTCAAAAAATCGACGAAACACTTCGAGAAAAGGTAGGTAGTGCCCTTGAGCTTCGCTTGGCTTGTCTTGGCGGGGGCACTCCCGTGCCCCCAGAATCTGTCTGTTTGTCTGTATGGATGTCCGGGGTAAACTCAAAAAGTACTGCATGGATTTAATTCAAATTTTGCATGATTACTAAGTGGTCGGGTCAACACATAGGTTATATATTATCACGCTATCACCTACGGGGGAGGAGCTGTAAATCTTTATTCTTCTTACGCATTCTGTGACGGCGTGTAATGTAAGGACACATATTTAAATGTTGTTTTTCAGTAAGCCATGCTATTATCTATAATAATAATAAATAAATATTCCACAATCTAGCTTTACACAAAAAAAACTACACTATTTAAATAACTTGGGCAGAGAAACGTAGTTAATGTTAAAGTCTGTTTTTTAATCACGGAGACTAAAATGACATTACATGTGTGGCCAGTTTTTTGCAATTCTTAAATAGTGATGTGCCACTACCGTAAATTGCCGTTAGTAAAATCAAGTAGTATCGGTTTTCATTTATAACTAGCTGATGCCCGCGGCTTTGCCCTCATGGATGTTGGTTATCGCACCCAGCTCCCAGAAGGCTTATTTTTTACCTCCAATAAATACTATTATATTTTGCCAATGTATACAAAATCTTGACAAATTATATACTAATAACTTTCTTGAGAAAAACTCTATCTATAGGTGAAAACAGCATCGTAGCCATGCCAGCGTAGTCATGTTTGAGTCTATCGTGAACAGACGACCGCGACGTAACGCGGATCCACTCGATCAACCAATCAAAGTACCTTGTACTTTATGTATGGATATTATACCAATCGAGTTAAATTATTACTACTACTTCAAATACTTCTACCTACTCTAGTATTGCATGCAAAATAGAGACACGCAGCGCAGTATTTCAGTTTAAAATTATGTATTTTGGATCTTTCAAAATCAATGCGCTCGCGATCGCTTGCTTGACGTGTTTCGCGCTTCTGACTATTCTCGAGGGACCGAGCAGTCTCAGTGCGGAAAAGCTAAAGACTTAATATCTGCTCTCTTTCTGTATCCGTTTTGGAAGCGCGAGATAAAGAATCACGCTCTAGGTCACGCGCAAGTCGTATCCCACGCTCCTGACTGCTCTCAAGTGATCGAGCAGTCTCAGAGCGGATATTCTGAAGACTCAACCTCTGTGTAACCGTTTTGAATGCGCGAGACAAAGAATGACCATCCCGGTCGATAGCTAAACGCATTTCTCGTTGTTCCACGATTCCTGAGATTGAGAAGCAGTAGTGCGGACTCGTTTAATTCTAGTCGTAATTAGCGCTGCGTGATAGTTTCTGTGGACAAACTTAGTGCATTACTCTTACGGTTAGCACCTAGCCGTTGTTCACGCTCTGCCTCGGTTTCGAGAGATCAAACTAACCTGCGCATCTTAGAAACCCTTGAGTTTTGAGAGCAATAATCACACAGATAAATACCGAACAAAGTATTAATAGTTAATGTTTATTTTGTACCAACAACATGAAATTGATGATCATCAATGAACACAACTTTTGTGTAATACCTACTTCACACCGTATTTTTTTTTAATTGTCTTTCCTCAACTCTGCTCAAGATTTTGAGGGTTTTGTTGGAACTTGAATTAGTCAAAACGAACTATACGATACAACTTTTATGAAGAAAATGCACATCTCCATCTATGAATTATAAAAATAACTAACTACTAACCTATATACCGTATTATCACATATATTTTTAGAATTGTAATACGTTCCAGTAACAACAGAAGTGGTGTCAGGTTCCAATTATTGTCATACTTTTAAAAAGTGCTGCCGTTTTATAAGAAAAGGGTTTATATCCGTTTTATCGTGTACGGGAACAACACTGACAGCGTCTCTCATTTTTTTAAATCGTCAAATAAATATAAAAAGTTACAATTCAACAAACCGGTATCGTAGGTACAACACCAAACAAAAGAGCTGGCAACATTATTTGTAAGTGTGACATTTGCATGTGTCAATTTAGTCTCTGGGATTAAAAAACAGACTTTAGTAGTGTAAAGACAAGTATGAAACAGCCCCATCTATTGAGATTTCATAAAAATCAAATATAGTTACATGTTTACACTTTTTGGAAATTAATAATTTAAATTTGATCATGTTGGCGAGGTTATTTATTTATTTATTTAATACTTCAAGCACACAAATGTACATAGGCGGACTTAATGCCTTAGGCATTCTCTACCAGTCAACCTTTAGGTCATGCAGAGACAAACAGTGGTAGGTGCAATTCCGTAAGAAATTTCAAGAGAAGTAAACATAGTTTATTTATACATATGTAAACAATAAATATAATAAATATGATAAATATCATAAAATATAATAGGTATAATATAATACAATAAATATATACAAAAAAAAAACTTAGTTAGTAGTTAGTTATTTTGAAAATTCATAGATGGTAATGTGCATTTTCTTCATAAAAGTTGTAGGTATCGTATAGTTCGTTTTGATAAATTCAAGTTCCAACAAAACCCTCAAAATCTTGTGCAGAGTTGAAGAAGACAATTTAAAAAAAATATGGTGTGAAGTATTACAAAAAAGTTATGTTCATGGATGATCATCATTCATTTTTTAGGATCAGAGATAATTTAAACACCCTACGTCCTTCACGCACTAGACTAATGATAGCGACTGGCTGAACTCGAAGAACGATTCTTGCTTTAAAATGTATTACACGGTGACATCCAGTATTCAGAGTTGATTCCCTTCCATGTACAATATCGTATAATATATGTAGTTTACACGATCATATATTTTTAATCGTGTTTCGTAAATACTATTTACGACGTAAGAAATGTACGAGGTAAGAAAGTCTCCCCTCGTAATAGGGTATATGCATGTATTTTTTTTTATATTATTAATTCACTGTTTACAACGTTTTAACATAGTAAAAAAATATAAACATATTCAAAAATGTAGTAATGAAGCTTAAAAAAATATTTAAAATACAGAATAAATTTGAGGTGTTTAAACGCCGCCATTTTCGCGCGCCATTTCAATTACGTCATTTACTATGATCCTATTACTATTACTTAGGGTGTTTTCGTTCTTCTAACCATTTCACCATGAAAAAAGCTCAAAAACCAGTTTACCGGTATTGCTTGTACCCGAATGGAATAAACATTATCAGATTGTGCTTTTAAAACACCACTTTCAGTCATCTTTCTTAAATGTTAAATAACCTCACTATGAAGCTAAAATTACACTTGAACATAAAATTAGTTCACAACACACGCGGCAATAATTATGTTTTCCAATAAAAAGTCCATTCCAATACTGTTTTGTAGGCGTAATTTGTCTTGTTGTCGTAGTATTTGACGTCACTTTTCGTTATAACCAATGGTGATGCGTTTCACAAATTTGAATTTCCCGCGCTTAATTCGCACTTTTATTTTAAATTTTAAATAATTATGACGCTATTAAAAAGTAAAATAATGATTTAGTTCATATTTTCTGCCATTAAAGATTTGGAAAAAAAATATTCGAACCATATTTAAATTACATGCATATTCCCTATTGGCGCTAAAGTCTCATAATTATGTCGGCAGGCTAAGATCGATGAGGAGTACATGTCGCTGATGGCAGAATTGGGCGAAGCGGCGCCGGGCGGAGGCGGGGGCGGAGGCGCGGGGGGCGGGGCGGGGCGGCGCTTCCCGTCCGCGCTGTTCGCGCCGCACGCCCCCCCGCGCGCCATCATGGCGCCGCCGCACGCGCACGCAGCACGCGAGCTGCCGGTGTCGCTGCCGCCGCCGCCGGGCGCCTTCCCGCCGCCGCCGCCGCCGCCCAGCTCGCAGCCCGCGCCTTGGCTAGGTACGTCTTGACACTTGTCCTGTTACTGTTACTGTTACTGCCATCATGGCGCCGCCGCACGCGCACGCAGCACGCGAGCTGCCGGTGTCGCTGCCGCCGCCGCCGGGCGCCTTCCCGCCGCCGCCGCCGCCGCCCAGCTCGCAGCCCGCGCCTTGGCTAGGTACGTCTTGACACTTGTCCTGTTACTGTTACTGTTACTGCCATCATGGCGCCGCCGCACGCGCACGCAGCACGCGAGCTGCCGGTGTCGCTGCCGCCGCCGCCGGGCGCCTTCCCGCCGCCGCCGCCGCCGCCCAGCTCGCAGCCCGCGCCTTGGCTAGGTACGTCTTGACACTTGTCCTGTTACTGTTACTGTTACTGCCATCATGGCGCCGCCGCACGCGCACGCAGCACGCGAGCTGCCGGTGTCGCTGCCGCCGCCGCCGGGCGCCTTCCCGCCGCCGCCGCCGCCGCCCAGCTCGCAGCCCGCGCCTTGGCTAGGTACGTCTTGACACTTGTCCTGTTACTGTTACTGTTACTGCCATCATGGCGCCGCCGCACGCGCACGCAGCACGCGAGCTGCCGGTGTCGCTGCCGCCGCACATTTTTTACGAGCAACAAGCATATTTTTAAAAAATGGATTAATTCTTTACTGATGCGTTCTATGTTCGCAGGAGGAGCAGGACCGCAGCCACCAGTACCCGGCAGTGCGGCCCCCCTCCCGCCCGCATACCCGCCGCCCCCTCCGCCCGCGCCCGCCATGCTGCACCAGCACCAGGTACGTCATGTGTCACTACAGTGCGGCCCCCCTCCCGCCCGCATACCCGCCGCCCCCTCCGCCCGCGCCCGCCATGCTGCACCAGCACCAGGTACGTCATGTGTCACTACAGTGCGGCCCCCCTCCCGCCCGCATACCCGCCGCCCCCTCCGCCCGCGCCCGCCATGCTGCACCAGCACCAGGTACGTCATGTGTCACTACAGTGCGGCCCCCCTCCCGCCCGCATACCCGCCGCCCCCTCCGCCCGCGCCCGCCATGCTGCACCAGCACCAGGTACGTCATGTGTCACTACAGTGCCCGCCCACTTACCACTTTCTAGTTTATGCAAAAGCTGGATGAAATGGTTTTCATTTTGCACCTCATGTTGCATTAATCGCCAAGTAAGACTGTATCTGTCTGATCTTGTTTGTTTATTTCTTGTCTGCTCATGGGAATGTTGTCGACTTTTAACATATTATTGTGTGCATTTGCAGGGTGACGGCAAGATGGGGCCTCCACCAAACGTGGGCCCCGGTGGGCCACACATGCCGCCACCGCCGCCAGGTTAGTATCTATAGTCATTTACTCTGTAGTATAAACCGACTGCATTTGCATATATTTGGAAAATGCTTAGTATTGTCACAGTCTAAAATCCTGCAGTCGTCCGACGAAACCGTCTAGACAGGGCAATCGTGCGGGGTGTGAGGGGCGAGACTCAGGAAAGCCGCTCCCAACTGCGAACAAAACGATGTTTGTAGTGCGGGAGGTGTTATTCAGGGCTAACGCGTGTAGACGTTGTCGGCATTTTTCCAGAGATCAAAGGCGTCATCCTACTGTATTAATATTTATACTGTGGTATTGTGGTGTTTAATTGTGTACCTTTTGTGCAGGCATGATGGGCATGGGCTGGCGAGGGGGTTTCAATCCTCCGCCCTGGGGCGCCCCACCGCCTCCCGCATTCTTGGCGCCGCCGCCGCCCCCGCCGCCAGTTTCCGGCGACTAGCCAGCCCGCGTCTGGCGACTGGCCGGCCCGCGTCCAGCGGCTGGCCAGCCCGCGTCTGGCGACTGGCCGGCCCGCGTCCAGCGGCTGGCCAGCCCGCGTCTGGCGACTAGCCGGCCCGCGTCCAGCGGCTGGCCAGCCCGCGTCTTGGGACTAGCCGGCCCGCGTCCAGCGGCTGGCCAGCCCGCGTCTAGCGACTGGCCGGCCCGCGTCCGGCGATTAATACAGTGACTTCCGGCACCTCCACCTGACTCGGCCCTGGCCGTCGTTTTAAGCTCTACACAGTAGATGCTGACTGCAATATTATTTTAATCGGGATGATTGAATTGATATATGTATTATAATTTAACACATGCCATGTTCGTTTTATTTATTCCGACGTTTGTGTCTTGTCGTTTGTGTTTGACGTTTGTATACTACTAAAGCCTCGAGAGAAAATTTGCAACACTTAGTTTTCTGAGCTTTTTGCTCAGTGACTCTTGGTTATACTGGTTGTCTAACTTTTGAACTTCTGTAAGAACTGTCAATGATCTGCAAGTGACAGCCGGGATCGTCAGTTTGAATGTGCTTCTGAAGCACGTAGGGGTCTGTTGGGTGTTCAGTGTAAAATCTACTATAATGTTTTTTATCTCCAATTCCTAAATACACTGTGAAGTTACGAAATTTAGATTTTCTACTGGAACAAAGAAGTATGAACTTTTACGTACTCAGAAGACGAGAAGAAAGAGTACTTGGTTTTAGTGACTGATTGGGCTTTCGATAGTGACAACCAAAAGTTCTGCTCCGGAGAACCGATTATTAAGAAGATCATTGTAGTTCAATAGATGGAATCAAGTCGCATGGTTGCCGACATTCTTACTAAAGCTACGTTTTGTAAACCGGAAATAAAGATTTTAATATTATTCCATTTATTTCTCGTTATACATATAAATTACATTTTTAAATATTGATATAAAACATTTAAAAATATAAAAAGTAGTGGACCACCGGTGGCGGGAGCAGGGTCCAAGCTACCGGTGGTTAGGGCTCCAGAGACAGGAACCCCGTCACGATGCGGGCCGTATCAAGAAGTACTGCTTTCTGGATCAGACTCTTGACCCAACCGTGCAACGAAAGCCCCGAAAGATGCTCATCGGGGATGGATCCAACCAACTTGCTGAGCGCTTGCGGTTATCAAACAGAATCCATTTTTCATCGCAGGTAACAATGCGGTTCAAAATTCCTTCATTTGTGTGTCTGTTGAGCAGTGCAAGGCACGTCTCGACGCGTACTTCGCGCTGGCGATCATTGAGTTCGTGGGGCACCCATTTGTCAAGCTTTTTTACCTTGCCAATTTGACGCAAATGGACCAATATTGTTTTGACGTTAACGTCGAAAGCTGCTGCTAATTCAGCCGTAGATTGTGTATCATCAGCTTCCACGCTCGCCTTTATTTCGTCATTGTCGGCCAGTCTTCGGACGACCGCGAGGTTCATTTTTCAGGTCGAAATTTCCAGAACGGAAGCGAGCAAGTCAAGTCAAACCATTTATTTCAATTAGGCCCCTGTAAGGCACTTTTGAACGTCGAACAAAAATTAACTTTAAAAAATGATTCTAGTTGCCCCTTCCAAAAAGTAAATTTGTATGGAGAAGAATGGGCAAGAAGCTCAATACTTACTCTTTTAAAATCGATTTTACAATACTTTGTATACATAAATAAGATTATATGTGAGAGCGATGCACCTAGAATAAAAGTAGGTACTATACTAAGAAAGGTAGGTATAAGTAAAAAAAAAAGCAATGGAGTTAATAATTACATGTGGTACAGCTAGATACATTGTGCTCACATATTTAGAAATGTAATAACATTAATTTAAAAAAAAGTGAAAAAATAAATAGAAAACAATACATAGGTACATTATTATATTAGCAACCAGGTTGATTTTGACAAGACTCCAATGATTGTCCTATGGAGCAGGACCAGCATGTTTCCAAGCATTCTTATCCTGAATATAATCTTCTAATTTGAGCAAACCAATAACAGGTGGTGCGTTGGTTTGTAGTGTTAGCTCCGTAAACGTCGTTGATGTTGCGTGCCGCTTGTGCCGCGTTGCTGCCACGACGGTACTCATATTCCATAATTACTCGAATTTTTAACATATATCCATGATGACGAAAAAGATTGAAATGCGATGAAAATGTAACCCTAATCAATAAACAAATGACTACTTTTGAAAAAAAAAACCTGTTTTTAAAATAAAATTTATTTGAAATTAGAATTCTTAGCCAAACAAAAATTATTTTGATTTGAAATGGCCAGTACTGCAGAACGGCAATTTCATAGGTAAAGACCTAATATCTCCGATAGTTATTCGTTAAGATAACTTTGTCCATAATTGCACAGATGAACCCTTCAGTTTCTCTGAAGAGGTTACTGAATCGTACCCAGGATACGAACGCTATGAAATCTACATCGGGCCCATGAAGAGCCCGGTAGAAGCGCTCGTGAAGGTTATCAATACTCACTATAGGTTTGCGCTAGTTCTCGTTAGCCATGGATAGCGGGGTAATGCCCCTGTCCACTGCGACTACATTCCGATGCATCCCCACGTCGGTTTTCAAAAAGTGTTCTTGAAGGTTTATTATTATTAAATAAAAAAAGAATAGTGAATCCAACCCTAAAAATAAAATATACACAACCGAATTGAGAACCTCCAACCAGTCACACCGTAACGTGTTACAGTGTGACTGGTTGGGATTTTTTTAAATTGTTCTCCTAACCAGTCACACTGTTACTCGATGGGGCAACTTTTAGTGTGTGACAAGTTGAGAACAAAATATTTGCATGCCAATAAGTAATATGGTTAATTATTGAGAAATCACAAAACAATAACAGTTTCAAATTAATATACACGGTGTTGTTTTGCATCCTCGTCAAATTGCAGGAGGTTGTCATAAAAAACATAAATAATCAATTGAAAGTACGGTAGCGGGCAATAACTAACAAGCGCTGCTTTTTTTATGTTGAAATTTAACAGTATTTCAGAATTAAACCCTTAATTCAATACAAATAAAACAGAATTACCCGACTTCGCACACCGCTGTGTGCGAAGTCGGGTAATTCGCGACACAGCTGCATTGTCGCTACAATGCAGCTGTGTGCATGAGTGTCGACGACCTACGAAAAGCTAACACGCGCGAGCGCGACAAAGCAATGACCGGTAGCAATAATTTTACCTAATATTATTTCGAAAATCGCCTACATTATTGTCATAAATTAATGACAGTAATACTAGTGCGCCAAAGAAAAGTTCACTGACCTGTTATCAGATGATTAATAAAATGTTAGTTTTGCTTTATCCTTCAACCTAAAGTTTTCGTAGTGATTTTGTTTTATTGGTGGGTTAAATTGGTTGATTTGAAATATTTCTTTCTACTTAATGGGCTTAGGACCGGCAATAATACCTACCTCAGTTGGTGTACCGATCTACTATATCTAAAAATGTTTTCTACGTTTGATGGACATGGAAAGACGTGCTAGTTAAGTGTAAGTAGGTATGTGGTGATACTTTCGACTCTTAGGTATTATTGGCGCAGTTAAAAAATTGAAATCAACTTATTGACACTAATAATATTGATTAAGCTAACAACGTATTTACAAAATGTACAAATAAATAAATTACCTACAGTTACCCGGACCCGGAGATATTGTTCAAAGTGGCCACCATCACACTCTTCGCACAATCGAGCACGACGAAGCTGGTTTTCCTTCAGCTTCGTAACACTAACACATTCGTTTTTAAAGTGTAGAAAGCACTAATGATCCTTGCACATAATTCTGTAACACTTGTCACTTCCTCAGTGTGAACTAATATTTTTACGTCTCCCCACAAATAAAAGTCTAGAGGCGTCGTCAGGTCCGGAGAACGCGGAGGCCAGGCCACAGGTCCTCCGCGACCGATTCAGTGATCACCAAAACTTTCGGTCAAGTACTCGCGTAGGTACTTGCCGACCATAGTGAGGGGAAGCTGGAAGTATTCCAGGATGTCTTCCTGCAAGGCGACAGGCAGGCCTACGCTTCCGCGAGCTTGAACATGCGGGGAACGTCAAACTGCCCACGATCCCGCAGTCTCTGTGTAGCAGCCATGCAGCATGATGCTCTGTGATGGGGGTTCCCGAACGGGAAACATTTCGGTGAATATCCGGATGGCTCTACGTAGGCTGTCTCCACTGATGTCATACAGGCGGACCATCTCTACCAACTCGACATAAGAATAGTTGTCAGTCATGTTGCACTTCGTAGGTACCTACGTTTCAACGATGTACCGAGAAGCGGAATTCGCAAAGCGCACGCACGCGTCGGTGACATCAAACACACTGTTAGTTCCGGGGCGCGGGGGCGCGGGGGCGTGGCTAGGAGCTTGCGCGGGAGACTTCCCGCACCGTGATTGGGGTGGTATTGATTGCCTACGAATTGTTCGTTGCGTATGCGTTGTGTATGTATTGTTTGCGTTTGTTTGTGTGTGAAAGCGCGGTTATAGGGCTATAGTATAGTTAAAATCTCGCTGCAGACTTGGTCATAAATCATAATCGGAGTAGGGATGTGCGCTAGTTGCGCGCGCTCAAGGCCATTATCGATAACAGAATCATTAAAGTTATCACGTAAATATACTGCATTCATTAAGTATGCAGGTTAACTAATGAGTAATGTGTTTTTACGAGACTTCCTTCTCGTAAGAACACATTAGTATCCATTAGTTAATTCTATAAACAGAAGGTAATTATATAAAAACCAAATTAAGAGTTGGTGTGGGCTCAAGTAAAAAATGAAGTTGCAACGAAAAACAAAACCTTCAAGATAGCTGATGTCGAGAAGTTAGTCGATGAAGCCATTTCCAATGTCTCCATTGAAAATTGGCAAAAATGTGTGGAACATGCAGAATTGCTGCAAGATGAAGACTTAAGAAAAGCACATTTATGCGAAGAGTTCATCATTCATGTGGATGATGATGACGATGACTCAGACGAAGAATTTTAATTTTCTACTTTTAGTTTTATATAATATACGTTCTTTTGTTTATATATTTAATATGCTTTGTAGTAAATTTGGTAATAAAATAAAAAAAATGTGTATTTATTTCTATCACCCATTTATAAATATATAAAACTATCGATATCACTCATCGACTGCAGTAATGCACAGGACTACGTGTGGGCGTGGCCTGCCCATAAGGCCCATGAGTTGGAAAGAGAGCGAAACACTCGAATGATTTATGACCGAGTCTGCAGCGAGATTTTAACTATACTATAGTAACAGACGGGCCGCGTTTAAATACGGCTGGTTCACACTTACGGATTTCCGTAAATAAGCAAAAACATAAAAAAATACCTACTTATTTTATTGTTGATTTGGGTCGAGAATCATTAGCATAATTGCGTCCTTGAATTTGACGAGTATGTAAAACAACACCTAGTATACATCATAGTAGGAAACCCTTCTAAATATTTTTGTACATTACTATACTTTATTCCTAGGCAATTTTTATCAAAATTAAACAATGTAAGTAAATTATAAATGAAGATAAACGATATATTTATCATCATTTATAATTTACTTACATTTGCAAGTCGTTTCTGGCACTCGCCGGCTTCCCAATGGTGAAATGAATAAATGTACTACTTATTATGAAAATTTTGCAAGAAAATGTATTATTCATTAAACCCCAAGGGCACACTGGTGTCCGCGCTGTCATTGTCTTTCTATTGTGTCTCTAATTGACATGATTGAAAGATCAAAGCTTGTGATTTGCATGCCTCGAGGCGTAATATGTTTTGTCTGTGCTATATTTTTCAATACCTATGTAAAATATAAACCAATACTTATTAACAAATAAATTATGATGATTATGAACGATTTTTTCAAATGGGTCGAGTAATTTCGGAGCCTATAATTTTTTTTTTTTTTTTTTTTTTTTTTTAATATTACAAACCAATGCTTGACTGCAATCCCACCTGATGGTAAGTAGTAAATGCTAACAAACAATCAAATTTTTCCTTTAATACCTAATTTTAGAAAACTCAATATAAAGTTACAATTATAAAGGACTAGCTGGGCCTGCGACTTCGTTCGCATGGTTGTCGAATGCTAAAATGCGCCTCTCGGGAGCGCAAGGGACGCGCCGCTGTCGCTTTAGATAAGCGTGACAGTGCGCGGTGCATTCCATCAGCCAATACTGCCCTGAGACCGATCCAACGCCAATTTACCAATTATCAATTTATCGCGGGAAAATCTGATAAGTAAGATATTGAAAGGACGCGACGACAGTTTCTGATTTAATAAGCTGTAGTTAATATACAGATATCACTGACCGCAGTTTCGTCGTGTATATAAAATTATATAAAACGCTGTCGCCACTGTTATGTATTGTGTACAAAATTATATAAAAAAGGTGTCGCCACTGTTTTGTCCTGTACACAGTTATATAAAACTGTGTCGCCACTGTTTCCTACTATGTTTAAAATTAAACACAGTACGGAACTGGACCGACACTATGCGGTTGTTTTGGTATATGCACCTTTCAACCGCCTTAAAGCCACATATTAATTAACGTTGAAATGAAATAAAATTAAATAATCTCAAAACAATTTCTTATTACGAAAAACTTATTTTTATTCTCAGAAATTGTCTAATTTTAAATTAAATACATCACTTGTCAGTCGCAATATAGATCGATATGATTGAACACGAAATCAAAATATATTAAATGCACAGAATATATCTACATAACTTATTTTAACGCTACAAGAAATAATTATTGCATTTAACGATAAATAAAGAAGTCGTACACGAAAACAAGATTTAATCTAAAAAATACTCTAGACAGGAATACCGTCAGTCCTATCACCAAAATTAATAAATAACTTAAATACCGAGTAGCACATGACGCGAGGGAACCTCACGAGCGTGTGACGTCACACGTGACGTCGCCAGAGCATTAGGCGCATGTGGCGACACATACAGCGCAAGGAAAGCGGCACGCGCCAGTGGCGTGACGTCACTTACGACGCGCTGGGTCACTTGCACAGAGCACGAGCTGTGGCAGCTCAGCACCTCACCAAACGGGTAACAGTGTAATAAACCTTAAATATACCATTATACTTCATGTATCAAATCTAAATATTTTCCAAAGATAAATTGCATCTATATTTAAACTTATTGTATAGGAAGGCCTTCTTCTCCATAGCCCACTGGTTCTATCTGAGTCAGAACATGTGCTGCGGGCGGGCGAGCCACACTGCGAGCCTCACCGCGGGCCTCACCGCGATCCACACCGTGAGCCTCACCGCGGGCCACACCGCGAGCCTCACCGCGGGCCTCACCGCGAGCCACACCGCGAGCCACACCGCGAGTCACACCGCGAGCCACACCGCGAGCTTCACCGCGAGCCTCACCGCGGGCCTCACCGTGAGCTTCACCGCGGGCCACACCGCGAGCCTCACCGCGAGCCACACCGCCCGCCTCACCGCGAGCCTCACCGCGGGCCTCACCGCGAGCCACACCGCGAGCCACACCGCGAGTCACACCGCGAGCCACACCGCGAGTCACACCGCGAGCCACACCGCGAGCCTCACCGCGAGCCTCACCGCGAGCCTCACCGCGGGCCATGCGAGACACGCTGCCGGCTCGCGTCGCGCGAGCTCCAGTCCATCCTCATATCACAAGATTACAATCATAACTTCATCACTAGCATCGTGTTTGTTAGTTATTACAGAGCACAAGTTACATAACGTTCTAACCATTGAGGTGGCTACTATGTAAGACAGATCAAAGTAGGTACTAAGATTTTCGATACGACAGTTTTAAACAAAATTATAACGTAAACGTAGTAGTCAAGAATTCGAAATTGTTCGTGCGGAGAGCCGCGCGCCGCATGTCTGTGCTACACTGTCGGCTCGCGCCAGTGCGGGCGCGGGCGCGGGCAGGGCGTGGGCACGGGCGCGGGCAGGCCGCGGGCGCGGGCAGTGCGCGGGCGCGGGCAGGGCGCGGGCGCGGACAGAGGCCTCATCGCGCCTCCTTGGCGGTGAGCTTCTCGATGAGCTCCTGTAGCGGCGCCAGCTCCCGCCGCTCGATCAGGTTGAACTCCTGAAATGTATTGTCAATAATATATAGTACAGCCAAGTGTGATCGTGTCCATAATAATGTGTGTTGTGCTATGAACTATATACTTTTATATTATAAGTAGTCTTAGTTATTTAGCCTGAAAAGAGCTTTATTCTTGAAATACCCTGCTGTAATGCTGTTAACTAAATTGGCACAACATTTGGCAAAAAATAGTAGAAACGGAACTAAATTTTTGTCTGTTGGCAACATTTCCAAAATAATGACATCTCATAATAAACAAAGTTCACGATTTCGTAAAATTTTAATGACGACCACCAAACATTGATTAATAAACGTAAAAAGTGAAGAAAAATTGATAAAACCATTCGGATTGCTGGGATGTTATTTACAAGGTGTACAGGCGATGTCTGGCGGAACATGAGGCCCAAACTATTCTTTCTGAACTTAACAATGTTTAGTAAAGAACCGCTGAAGTTTGTTTTGTTGGTTTTAGCTAAATCAAGTGTTAATTGATGAATACAAAGCTATATTAATTTACTTCTATAAGGAATAACTAGAAATTTTAAACAATAAATGTCGAGCACATAGGTTATGGTTTCCTTTTTTTTGCATTACTCTGGTATAGCGCGCCGAGATTAATTGATACTTTGGTGACTTGATTTTTAAGTGAAAGTAAATTCAATTTTTACTAAACTTATACTTTAAGTGTGATATAAAGGTAAATAATTATTTTTTGTAGCGTAGATTCCAGATTTAGGAACTGTGCTATTGCCATCTCTTTAGAAGAACCTAGTTTTTCTTTGATGTCTGCCTTTAGTGGCAATCTTACTACATACCGGCCGTCTTCGCGGCGTTTTGTAGTTGTTGAATAGAAATCAACACTTTCTTGATCTTCTATTGATAAGTTGGTTTTTTCACTTATATCCTCGATGTCCCAAAACTGCTGTATATCGTGGATATTATTCATGACTACGTTGCACTGTAGTGATGTTATTTGGCCACCACCGTATATGATCCACCCAAGCTGTGTTTCTTGCAACACTGGTTGCGATATGCTTTGTCCTTTAACCAATTCTCCCATTACTATCAAGCCGTTGACCTGAGCGCTTAGTAATAGGTCCACTGGACGGCTAATGTTGAAATATGGATCAGCTAATTTAAGATTTTCTATGTAGGACCACTTCGATGTGTCAAAGGATTTATACGGAATATCTTTAAGTATATTGCTCATCACAAGCGCGTCGGTGGTAAACGAAAAGTCGTTATGCGTTGAAGCGCAGCTTAGTGTGACTACACCTTTACAAGTATGTTCGATTTCGCCTACTCCGCATATCAATCCATTGAATTTAGATCTATGTAATCCTAATTTCTTTGCTGTGCTTTCTTTTATTATGGACACTTGAGACACGGGATCGATGAGAGCCCTTAAAATGTGGCACGCTCCCTCTATCGTCGTGACTTTTATCAAGGCTGTAGCTAACAATACTTCATTCGTCCCTGTAGCTTTTTGGGATACATGCGCTGTCATTGCAACATTTTCTTGTGTAATTTGGTCAGTTGTTGTTGTTGCTACGTTGGTCGAATGCGCTACATTTTTTGAGCAAGCGTCATGTAACGCTGAGTGGTGATTTCCATCACATTTACGACATCGTCGAACGGAAGTGCATTGCTGGCCATTATGATCAAATAAATAATTTTGACATAATTTCAATTTTGCTACCGACTTCAATTTTGCTTCATCGGGCAATTTCAAAAACTTTACGCAATTAAACATGGCATGTTGTTGACTGCAAAATTGACATTTTGTTGTAGACACGTGTAAGGCTTTTGAATATGGCTGTTGCTTATGGTATAATTTATTGGCAAAGTTAGGGTTGTGTCGTTTTGACTTTTGGTTTTCAGGGACATCGCTATTTGTATGATCAATTGTTTTTGTTGTTGTTTGATCTAACTTCCTGCGCGAAGTTTCCAGGCTCGTAAACTTACTCTCTAAGTAGTCTAGGAATTCCTGCAGTACCGGTAGCTCCCTAGAGTTCCTCAGAGAGTTTATGTAATCCCCGTACGTTTCGCTGTCCAGCTTCTGCGCCAGCAAATGCACAAGAAGTGGGTCCCAGGTACTGATGTCGATTCCTAGGTTCCGTATAGCATGCAAGCTTTCTAGTGCTACGTCATGCAGTTTTTTTAATGTTACTTAGCGTTTGATGCTGTGTTCCGGGTAAGCCTAGTAACGTATTGATAACGCACGTAAATATTAGCTTTGTATTGTTATACCGATGGTTTAAAATTTCCCAACAGGTATGGTAATTGTCGGAACTGATAGGTAGATGCTGAATTAGTTTTTCTGTTCGCCCCTGACCTTTCCTTTTATAAATTGCATCTTTTGAGCTTGCGACAAGGCAGGGTTCTTATGAATAGTTTCGCTAAAAAGGTCTTTGAATGACGTCCAATGTTGGAAATTTCCTGAAAATACAGGTAGATCTATTTTTGGAGTGGAATTCTCTCTATGCGATACACTCCATAGCTTCTTATTGATTATTTTCTTTAGCTGAATATATGAATGTTCATGCTGAGTATACACAAGTTCGTATTCCTCTTCTTCTCCACCTATTTCGCTATCTGTCTCCCAATGGAGGGAATCAATTTGCGCCCAGCGAGCTTGAAGTGTTCTCAAGGCCTCCTCCATCTCCCATTTTTCTGACATGGCGTCTAGGTCGATTAACCCTGCTGATCTTTTGAAAGCTTTGAAATTTGCTGTTTGTTTACGCATCATGTCATCTAATTTGCTCGTAGAGCCCTTTGACTCCATTGTCCGTATTATGCTGGCCTTTGCTGGCTGCTCAAACCCCGATGGTCCTGCTCTTGCTAGTTCGGCTTCCTCTTGCTGCTCCTGTATTAGTTGGGTTTCCGTAGCGGACTTTATAGACGTTAGCTTGCTTGGCAACTGCAGACGTTGTTCATTAATGAGAGACTTGGCTGCTGTATAAACTTTGCTAACCTTTTCATGCTCAGAATTTTTAAAATATGAATGATCTGTTACCCCATATTTAGCAATCGCTAAATGGTTGTTCTGAAAAACTGCCCAATACCTCTCTAACAACTCTAGTCGCCTTTTGAAATAGTCTTCCGATTTCCTATCGGCACTATCTTTTTTTATATTTATCGGTATTTTTTTGATTAATTCGCTAAGTTCAAGTTGCTGGTCGTAAAGATCCTCCATTATGCTGCTAGTTTGATTATGATGAAAAAATGGAAGATCTTACTTGTAAGAAGTTGGCTTTTGACTGCCGCTGATTTGCCACTGCACTCCAAATGCTGCTGCTCTGATGTAGCTGGGCACTGTCGCCCTGCTGCTGTAGGTACAGAGTGCTGCCGCTGCTGCTGATACCGATGTGCTGCTTGCTGCTTAAGATGCTGACTGCCCCGTCCTAGAGGCGTTGATGTCGGTGCTCTTGCTAGATATTTTTGCAGCGGTACCCTGTGCTGCTAGGGTTTTGCTACAAACGCTTTGCTATAGTCGTGCGGTTACGAAAGTATGTTCACTGTTCACACTTATCACTGCGTCCCGATATGCTGATTTCTAGACGAGTACACTCACAAGTTACTTAATACACGTTACTCCCCAGAGAAAACGATATCGCAAAACTCGCGAGGTCCCACCCGACGGCTCGAAGGACCATGTAGAAGTTAGGAAGTCGCTTAAATGATACTGCTGATTATAAAGTTCAATTAAATATAATTATGCGGACCAAAGATTTATTTATTTATTTATTTATTTATTTATTTATCAAAATATGGAAGACTTACAGCTTAAAAACTTAATAAATAAAAAATGGAAGTATAGTCAACAGGAAGCCAATTACAAGTCTTCGCGTGTAGAAGTTGACTGGTAATTGTGAAGAGAGCAAGCAACAATATCAATGCACGCATTGCATTTATCGTAAAGGGGAATACAGCTACAGTTTGTTTAAAACAATTGATTTAAACAATTGATTAAAACGATTGAAACAACAGCGGACTAAAACGAAATGATTTAATTGGTACATTAAAATAGAATTTAGATAACAACTCGGGACTGTCAATGTTATTGTTCAATATTTTCAACAGAAACAGACAATCGGCAATCTTACGTCTATCCTCAAGTGGCAGCAAATGGTACTTTTTGCAGAGTCGCAGATAATCAACCGATTGGTATGGAATCTTTTGGTGGTAGCAAAGATATTTAACAAAGCGTCTTTGGATATTTTAATGCGGTCGATGTACCTGTGGTAACGTGGGTTCCAAATTTGGGATGCATACTCCAGCTGACTTCTAACATAAGTGCAGTATAAAATTTTTAATGTTTTAGCATCTAAAAAGCATTTAGAGAGACGCATTATAAACCCTAGCAGTCTAGAAGCTTTATTGACAATGGCGTCAATGTGTTTGTCAAAGACTAGTTTACTGTCTTGGTGGATGCCCAGATCACGTATATTATCGCACCTTGGCAAATTTTGGCCTGATAGAGTATAAGTGGTGCCTAGAACTGCGCGTTTCCTAGTGTAAGTGACAACTGAACACTTCAATGGATTAAGATCCAGTTTGTTAACACGACAATATTCCTCAAGGCGATGTAAGTCAGCCTGAAGTATTAACCCATCTTCAAGCGATGAGATCTTGGCAAATATTTTCATATCGTCGGCGAAGCATAACAGTTTAGATGAGTGCAGGCACTGATCGATATCGTTTACATAGATTACAAATAAAAGGGGTCCGAGCAACGAACCCTGGGGCACTCCGCTAGGCACTGATACCCAACTAGACATGAAGTTATTGAGCACTACCGTTTGAGATCTATTATCGATATAAGAGGCGAACCACCTCAGGAGGTCACCACGAATACCTATGTATTCTAACTTCTTTATCAAGGTTTCGTGGTCGAGCCGGTCAAATGCTTTGCTATAGTCAGTGTAAACCACATCGACCTGCCTGCCGTCATCCATAGCACTAGTAATAAAGTCATTAAACAAAATAAGATTTGAAGTGGTAGAACGTCCTCTCAGAAAACCGTGCTGGAAGGCACCGAAGGAGTTAGCAAGGGCGGGATACAACTGATTATAAATAATCCGCTCAAATATTTTAGCTATGATGCACAGTTTCGATATAGGTCTATAATTAGCTACTTCAGTTTTAGAACCCTTTTTGTGTACGGGTGTAATAAACGCTGATTTCCACACTCTGGGGACAACACCCTGAGATAGAGACATTGAGAACAACATTGAGATAGGTGAGGCAATAGAAGGCGCACACTCAATAAGGAATTTTGATGATATATTGTCAGGGCCAGCACCTTTCGATGAATCCAACTTGCGAAGTAAATCGGTCACAACGTCGATCTTAACTTCGATGTGACAAATATCAGACGGTGAAGTAGTGGCAGAGGTGGAAATAAAGTCTGAAGGGTTAGTAGCTGAGGTAGAGTTAAGGAAGGTAGACAGAAAATAGGAGGAGAAGGCTTCAACAATAGAGTCACCAGTGAGCAATAATTGATTGTTGTAATTCAGGGCATTAGGAATAGCATTAGAGTTATAGCGGTTTTTAACAAAGGTCCAAAAGTACTTAGGGTTGCTTTTGATTGATTTTTCCGTACGTTTGAGGTAACAGTTATAACACGAGACTTCCAAGGTTTTAACTCTCTCGCGCAGGCATTTAAAAGTTAATTCATCTGATTTATTGCCATAAGATTTAAATTTTTTCAGATATTTATGTTTTTCCTTAATGGTTCTGATGAGCGAAGTACTGTACCAAACTGGGTATGTTTTGTTACGTATAAGCTTTTGTGGAATATGCTTATTTTGAAATTCTTTAATAGTATCCATAAAGTACGCAACTGAATCGTCCAAAGACCGAGACAAGAACTGACGCTTCCAATCAACGGCATTAATCTCATTATTTATAGACTCAAAATCACCCTTGCTATAAATATATCTTAACCGCGGAGCATGGTCCAGGGGAGGTAATTCAAAGACGTCAATATTTATTGATAACGCGGGATGATAGGGGTCAATAGTGACTAGAGGGTCAACGCACTCACTGACACAGGCTAATTTATTTGAAAGAACTAAATCTAACACCTAGTAATACAAAGGAGCGAGGGAGCACACGCGATGACCGCTAATCGTGTACTGAATGCTCGACTAATATTAATTAGTGTAATGAGGTAAAAATGCAAGGTTGCACCGTACAGTTTGCATTAGAAATTATTGTATATATAATATTATTGTGTAAAAGAAATTATCGTGCCATAGTCTAAATCTTTTATTTAATTATGGGAAATCTGATAATATTAGGTATAGGAAGAATCGTGCTGGAAGGAGATAAACAAAGGGGTATTTTCTATATCCGGCCTATTAGCAGTATGTGATAAAAATGTTTTACTTTTAATATTGTTAGAAAAAAATTAAATATTTCGTCTTTACAGGAAGCACTGAACGTGCATTCCAAGCTATTTTCGAGGAGGATTGGAATAACTCGTATCAACATGTAATAAAAATAGAAAAGGATTACTGAGATAAAAAACTAATTATGTTCGAGGAAATAAAGCGATTAGTCATAAATGTAGAAACAGCAGCACCTCTGAATCCGAACATGAATCAGATGAGTTTGCGGCCAGCTCTCGCCAAGACTTTAAATAAATAATGAATAAAGACCTGGACGTGGTCAGGGTAGAATATTTAGAGGAAGATTTACTAGAATAAAATATGGAATATAGAATTATGTTATATAATATAATGTTTTCTTTTAGTAAAATTCTAAATAATGCTGTGAACCCAGGAGTATTTACCCAAATATTTTTTTTAGGTTAGTAATTTAATTAGTTGTGTTGAACTAAACTACTGATTACTTACTGATTTCAATTAATAATACATAAATAGATTATTAATAAATTTATGTCGAAATAAAGAACAGTTAAGTATCAAGATTAGGTTGATACGCTATTCGGTTGCATCGGGTTGCCATACGAACAGCACAGTGGCGCCTCCATTATTTTCTAATCTTTTTTGCCAAGCTGTATGTGTCGCATGTAAAACGTTCCGTTGTATACAAGCGAATTGAGCTTATGAAATAAAAATTAAAAAAGCAAGATTGCCATCAGTATCATCGTCGCACAGGCAGGCGGTTCGGAGGCGCGGCCAGTACAACGTGACTGTTGACATCCGTGCGGCGTGTGCAAGTGGTTGGGAATCGTACCTGCACGAAGAAGATAAAGTGTTTGAAGGAGGTGTTGAGATGCGCCTCCTCGCCCAGCTGCACCACCTCGGGGAAGTGCTGGTGGTAGATGTGCGCGTACACGCGGAACAGCCGCTTCAGGATGGTCTTGGCCATCGCCAGGAAGTTCTTGGGGAACGGTACGCCTGCAACGTGCAACACACACTGCTCAACTCGTTTAGTGATCACAATGTGGCGCTGAGCCAGCGACCAGTCCGACATCAATCATCAATCTTTGAGTGTTTCAGATATGAGAAGCGAGGTGGATCTGATGATGAAGACGGAAGACAGTCAAGGAAACTCCTCAACGGTTTACAGCAGCTAACTCGCGATTGGGCGTGCTTAACGTACTTATTTACGACGACACGGCGTGCTGTAGGCGCTGCGGCTAACTGCTCAGGCCAACCGCAGCGCTCACCGTGCACAGTGTTTCTTTTGCCCAAAAAAAGTGACATTCGCTTTTTATTGAAGATTTATACTAAATATATCATTCCAAATGCAAGAGTAAAACACCCAGGTGTCAATTTCCCATATTTTTTTTTTTTTTAATATTTTAGTTTTCGCGACCTTCACACTGAAAATACTAAAAACAAAGAGATTTAAAATACTATAGAGCGGGCATGTCAAAGAAATGTCATAGAAAAACTTTGATCCCATGTCTCAGTAACGCCATCTAGAATAATATATGAATATTGGAGCGGCAGCGGAGCGTACTACAAAAAACTCATAGACTTGCATTCAGCAGGATACACTTTTTCGGACGAAAATTTTGTTCGTGATGTCCGGTCTATAGGTATTGAATGTCTTTGACTAAAAATAATTCATAAAAAAAAATCTATACATATTTTTTGTTTTTTGTATATTTAAGATTTATAAAGCATTTTTTGGTGCATATTATCCTGTTTATATTTATTCAAAAATGTTGAAAAAACATTCATATGATTTTTTTTGTTGAAATCAGTATTTATTTTTTTATATTTTTTCTAGCACGAAGTAGAACCTCTATCTAGCATAAAAATATTTCTTGTACTAAGGTCTATCATCCACAAAAATATTACGTTCAACTTCGGCCTTCGAGAAAATGATTTTTAAGTATTTGTTTTAGGGTTGTCACTATATTGACCTTTTGCGATATAGTACCTGCTTGTACCTATTGTACCTGCTTGTGCCAATAGACGCAACCAAGTTTGGTATCTTCTGCAGAGCAGTTGCCGAAAAATATGTAGCGACATATAGCTGGCATCCGATGACGGTGACGGTACACAAAATTCTAGTACACGGTCAAGAGATCATCGAATCTAATCCCCTTCCGCTAGGTATGCTCTCTGAGCAAGCAGCCGAATCTAGAAATAAATTCTGGCATAGAGACAGAGAGCAACACTGCCGGAAAATGGATAGGAGAAAAACAATGATTGATCTTTTCCACCGTGCACCAGAATCATCAGATCCGGCAATTTCACTGCTTCGCCTCCATCGTCGACAGAAATTTTGTAAAAGTGTTCCTCTGTCATCTGCGGTGCTGGGTCTTCTAAAGGTTGTTGATGTGGAAAGTACCTGGTAACCTGGCATGCAGACGAGAATGTACAATCAACAAGTATACAGTCAGAAAATGAACAAGATTACTCGCAGAACGAGATTAACGAGGCGTCAAATATGGATTCAATAATCTTAAGCAACGCAGCCAATCTATTAGAATAAACACCAAATTCAAGATTGCTAAATGTTTTTAATAAAGGTACTTTATATTGTTATTATTTAAAGTGCCAGACAATTTTTTTTTTACCTTTCATCCTTTTTATGATAACCCTATATTTGGAACTTTGACCTCTGCACTTAAAAATCATTTTCTCGAAACCTAGGCCGAAGTAGAACACAATATTTTTGTGGATGATAGACCTTAGTACAAGAAATCTTTTTATGCTAGATAGAGGTTCTACTTCGTGCAATAAAAATTATAAAAAAATAAATACTGATTTCAACAAAAATAAATCTTTTGAAGGTTTTGTCAACATTTTTGAATACTTAAATTTAAACAGGATAATGTGCACCAAAAAAATCTTTATAAAACTTAAATACAAAAAAAAACAAAAAAAAATGTAAGTATAGATTTTTTTTTAGTATTTTCAGTGCGAAGGCTGCGAAAACTAAAATAATAAAAAAAAAATAAAGTATGGGAAATTGACACCTGGGTGTTCTACTCTTGCATTTAGAATGATAATTATTTAGTATAAATTTTCAATAAAAAGCGAATGTCACTTTTTTTGGGCAAAAGAAACACTGTGCCGTGTCGTCAGGCTGCTACGCTGCGTGTTAGCTTTATGCGATCTCTTGTTTTAGAGAATATGATTCTCTAATGCGGCACTATCTAATGGTGATAATTATAATACTGTCAAAAGTCAAACTCTATGTTTAAATCGCGCGCCTTTTGTTACCACAACACAAGCCTAGCTTTTTATGTTTTTTTCTCGTTGGTTCTCTCTTTGTGGTCATCACACAGTTGTGTTACCCTTGTGTTTAATAATTAATAAACATAAAACCTTTCATAAGTTCTTTTTAATAAATATCTATCAAATACATTGTGTATTGAGTAGTTGTGTTGTTGCTGTTACTCTAAGTGAAGAATTAATAAATAAATAAAATAAATATTCTAAAACTTTTCACACAACGCCATTTACCCCCAAGTTAAGCTTGAGAGCTTGTGTTATGGGTACTTAGCAGCTGATAAACATACTTATATATTTCTAAATATATACATATTATAGATAAATGGAATGAAAAAAAATTAAATGAATGGAGGAATGAGTGTTTAATTAAGTACTTACCTATTTTAGAGGGGAAGAGCGTCTCGTCGTCGAGCTGGTCCTGCGCCCACGTCATGAGGTAGTCAATGTACTTGGGCGCGGAGCACTTGATGGGCTTCTTGACGGTGTGGCCGTCGGCCCAGTGGTACTCGTACTTGGGCCCCGCCGACATCACCGCGCACGACTCCTCCGTGCAGAACTCCGTGATGGTGCCGTACAGCATGTTGATCTGGTTGAAGAAGTCCACCGCTGCCGACACAAGGCAGGGTCACACACGGGAGGTACACGTACCTTGGAACTTATCCAATCCTCTTATACATAAGTAGTATAATTATCAGAAACTTGTTGGTACATTTTTTAAATATAATTAAATCTAAATGTCACGTTGCAGTCTTAATTTGCGAAGTAACATAACATAACACGTTAGGTTAGTACTATTGAAGGTGGCATAATATTTATGTATACGCACTGGCTTGTGAGAATAATCATAATTTAACACATGTCTGTCACTGATTTGAAATTAGCGTAGTTACGGACTGTTTATATTCATATAACTTGTAACCTGTGATTGTGAACCACGAATGAATATATTATTCTACTATATCCCACTGCTGGTCTTATTATTACTTATTATTGCACCCACATTGCGCCAGTTAAGCGAAGTTAAAAAGTTCAGTATGTTTAGACCTAGGGATCAGATCTACGTCGTGCTCTTCACCGGCGCCAACATAGTCCAGCGGCTGTGCTGGCGCCGCCTGATGGCCTACTGAGATGCAAGTTCAGTATGTTGAGACCTAGGGATCAGATATACGTCGTGCTCTTCACCGGCGCCAACATAGTCCAGCGGCTGTGCTGGCGCCGCCTGATGGCCTACTGAGATGCAAGTTCAGTATGTTGAGACCTAGGGATCAGATCTACGTCGTGCTCTTCACCGGCGCCAACATAGTCCAGCGGCTGTGCTGGCGCCGCCTGATGGCCTACTGAGATGCAAGTTCAGTATGTTGAGACCTAGGGATCAGATCTACGTCGTGCTCTTCACCGGCGTCAACATAGTCCAGCGGCTGTGCAGGCGCCGCCTGATGGACTACTGAGATGCAAGTTCAGTATGTTGAAACCTAGGGATCAGATCTACGTCGTGCTCTTCACCGGCGCCAACATAGTCCAGCGGCTGTGATGGCGCCGCCTGATGGCCTACTGAGATGCAAGTTCAGTATGTTGAAACCTAGGGATCAGATCTACGTCGTGCTCTTCACCGGCGCCAACATAGTCCAGCGGCTGTGATGGCGCCGCCTGATGGCCTACTGAGATGCAAGTTCAGTATGTTGAAACCTAGGGATCAGATCTACGTCGTGCTCTTCACCGGCGCCAACATAGTCCAGCGGCTGTGATGGCGCCGCCTGATGGACTACTGAGATGCAAGTTCAGTATGTTGAAACCTAGGGATCAGATCTACGTCGTGCTCTTCACCGGCGCCAACATAGTCCAGCGGCTGTGATGGCGCCGCCTGATGGCCTACTGAGATGCAAGTTCAGTATGTTGAAACCTAGGGATCAGATCTACGTCGTGCTCTTCACCGGCGCCAACATAGTCCAGCGGCTGTGATGGCGCCGCCTGATGGCCTACTGAGATGCAAGTTCAGTATGTTGAGACCTAGGGATCAGATCTACGTCGTGCTCTTCACCGGCGCCAACATAGTCCAGCGGCTGTGATGGCGCCGCCTGATGGCCTACTGAGATGCAAGTTCAGTATGTTGAGACCTAGGGATCAGATCTACGTCGTGCTCTTCACCGGCGCCAACATAGTCCAGCGGCTGTGCTAGCGCCGCCTGATGGACTACTGAGATTCAAGTTTTACCAGTCACAACATTTCAGACTGCGCTTACTTCATCTGTTTCTACGGTTACATTACATGTATACGAGGGAATAGACGTGAACGTACTACCATAAATTAGTTATTTATGGCAAGGGCACACATAACTAATATCACATAACTATCTAGTGATATGATGATATGTACACATAATTATCTAATCTAATATGTTTGTCGGATCCGGTCAATAGTACGGACACAACGAATCGCAAGCGCGCCAAAAGGCGATAGCACGTGATCTACCGACACCATGGCGCGCTTCTACAGAGTCGTGATGTTTTAAGCCTGCAGCGAGGACGACATTCAGTGCCCGGCCGCAGTGGAGCTAAGACGTCCCGGAACTGTCAGTCGTTTGGTTGTATTTTATTATAAAGTGTTAAAATGTAACGGTTAAGTTATCCTGAAGAAACGTTTCTGCTTGTAACCCATAACGCCATGATAATCATGTTCGACGATGTGTTAACTTATGAGACAGATGTGTTGCTGGGGAGTTTGTTCCGCCACTTCTTCTTCCCAGCAAAAACACTAGGAAGTGGCGAAGGGTGGGCTTTTTGGGGGACTGTCTTATGTAATTTCGACATTCAAAAAGTGCTGATCCTCAGCCTAAAGTGAATAAATGACTTTTGATTTTGAGTGAATTTGATTTTTGATGAAGATTCAACCCCAACCGTAAGCCATCTCCGACATGTTAAATACTAACAATATGTCTAACTTACTGGGCCTCAAGTCTGCTATTTTTATAAATATTGTCATTCCAACACGATCCCATTGTCATTTTGCTAAAAGTTCGTAATCTGCTAATTCATAATGGTCGATCATTGATGGGTCAGCGGCTTAGTCAGTGGTCTCGTAATAGAATTGTGTCATAATGACAGTGTAGTGTTGCCATTATTTTAAAACCCGTTGGTAGAAATGACTTTCGAAAAACTACTACGTTTGTTCATTTATTTATGCCAGATTTCATTTATTTATTTTTATTTATTTTATTTTAAGGAAGGCTTACAGACTAACAATCCAGTGCAAGCCTCTACATATATAGTTTAAGAAAAACAAAAAGTCGATAAAGAAGACAGTGCTAAAATAGGTAAACATCATAATTTGTTAAGAGTCGATAAGTCGACTTGTATCAAGAAAAAAAGACTGTGCCAAAAGCCGTCTTAAGGTCGAAACACGGGTGCAAAATAAGTATACATTAAGGTGCCTAGGAAGTCTATTAAAACTAAGTGCACTTCTTATAGAGAAAACATTCCGCCTATAATAGTCATTAAAAAAGGTACAAAAAAAAAATTGGCCGTTGACGTAACCCCATCAGATTTATGCGTAATGTTAGATTAGCAACGAGTGCAGGACAGTCAATGTGACCATTTGCGATACCCAGAAGTAAACTCAAGTCTCCAATATAACGTCTCATCTCTAGAGGAAGGAAGTGGTACCGTTTGCAACGGTGCTGGTAGTCAACTGAGTATTGCTGAGCCCTGTAATAAAGACAGCGTAGAAATTTTCTTTGGACGCCTTCAATACGGGATTTATAAATTTAATACTGCGTGTTCCAAACCGTAGAGATGAAATGAGATGCGTATTCTAAGTGGCTGCGGACGAAAGAGCAATATAAGATCTTTACCGGTTTATGAGACCGGAAACAGGCAGTTGTCTTGTTCCTCATCTCTGGCTTGCCTTGATTGGCCGGCCAGAGTGAACTCTGTCGAGGAACGGAGCTCCCACCTCTTTCTTGCCTTAGTTGGCCAGCTAGAGTGGAGATTCGCAAGAGCAAACGTGCTCGGAGGAAGGAAGCATTCCAGTAAGGTGCTGGTAGGGATCTTGACCGTACTTCCGGGATTGTCCTGATAGCCGTGGAATGCCGCTCCACTCCTTTAGCACCTCAGGACATGTTGCCCTCTTGTCGCTACGTCACTATGTGCTAGCGGCCGTTTTAGAGGGCTTATTATTGAGTGTGCAAGTCACCCCCTGTCATTTAATCTGTGTATATGTAACATTGATGAGGCAGAGGCCATAGTCTTTCACAGTTATACGTATCCAGTCCATTTTAGCTACCCTAACCTATAGTCCAGTACTTTTGTTACCATATTCTGCAATAGTCTTACTCCAGTCGTAGGTTTTCCTTGGGTGCACTTGTCTAGTGCATACAGGGAAAATCTGCGATTGGTACCTCAATTCTTTAAAAACAACAAAGGGCCTCTGCGAGTTGGCTTCGGCCCCTCGTACGCCTTCCAAAGGTCCGGAACCCAAGGTCCGAGAAATAACAAGAAATAACAAATAATAATAATAAAACTATGCAACTTAATAATATTTTATCTGTTTAGCTATCAAAGTCTAATGTAACATTACTGGCAAGTGATGTAAATAAATAAAATAAAATAAATAAATATTCCACAACTTTTCACACAACGCCATTTAATCCCAAGTTAAGCTTGAGAGCTTGTGTTATGGGTACTAAACAGCTGATAAACATACTTATATATTTCTAAATACATACATATTATATGTAGATAAATTACACCCAGACACAGAACAAATGATCGTGCTAAACACACAAACATTTGTTCTGGGTAGGAATCGAACCCACGACCTCCGGCATAGCAGTCAGGGTCACTAACTACTAGACCAACAGGCCAGCCAAATGTTTATCTGTTTGTTATTTTTAACGGCCGGTATTTTGTTTATTATTTATCTTCATTTGTTAGATACAAAGGTGCTAACGCATCAAAAATTATAACAGAATTTTATTTGGTAAAGCAACGTTAGGATGAATAACTTCATTGTCAAAGACAAATAGTATATTAAAAGTTTAACTTCAGGCTCGTTCTGTTTTGGAAAAGTATATAAGGTTGAAAGTTGAAAGTCTTTTAAACTTTAAACCGTTTTTGTGGACTAACTGACTAATCAATTCATCTTATATTATTAATATCTTAGGAAACATGCTGGTCCTGCTCCATAGGACAATCATTGGAGTCTTGACAAAATCAACCTGGTTGTTAATCTAATAATGTACTTACCTACGTATTGTTTTCTATTTATTGTTTTATTATTTCACTTTTTTAAAATTAATTGTTATTACATTTGTAAATATGTGAGCACAATGTATCTAGCTGTACCAACTTAATCATGTAATTATCAACTCCATTGCTTATTTTTTATTTTTTTGCTTAAACCTATCTTAGTATAGTACTTTTTATTCTAGGTGCATCGTCCTCACATATAATCAAATATATAATGTATACAAAGTTTTGTAAAATCTATTTTAAAATAGTAAGTATGGAGTTTCTTGCCCATTCTTCTCCATACAAATCTACTTTTTGGAAGGGGCAACTAGAATCATTTTTTAAAGTTATTTTTTTTCGACGTTCAAAAGTGCCTTATAATAAACTGTTGAGCCAATGGATGAACACTCGACCTATAAATACCTAGGTTTCAAACAATCCAGACAAATAGAGCAAAAAATGACAAAACAAGAGCTGATCAAAAAGTTTACATATCGCATTAACCTAATTTTAAAAACCAATCTTAACTCTAGAAATACAATAAAAGCTATCAACACATTCGCAATACCTATCCTCACATACTCTTTCGGCATTATACGATGGTCAAAAACCGATATCAAAAAACTACAGCGCACAATCAATACACTCCTTACCAAACACAGAAAACGCCACCCCAAATCATGCATACAGCGACTTACGCTACCACGCCAAGAAGGAGGAAGAGGATTAATCGACATACACAATTTACACAACAAACAAATACTTTCACTCAGATCTTACTTCCACAACAAATCAGAATATTCATCACTACACAAACATGTAACCGAAGCAGACAGAAAACTTACACCTCTCAATCTACAAAACAGAGACACTCAAATTAATGAAAACCTTGTAAGCACACAGCAAAAAATTGCAGCATGGGCAGCCAAAGCTCTACACGGAAGACACCGGGCCTATTTGAGCCAGCCACACGTCGATAAAATAAAGTCGAACGAATGGCTCAAACGAGGTGAACTCTTTCCCGAAACTGAGGGTTTCATGCTTGCAATCCAGGACCAAATCATAGCAACACGCAATTATAGAAAGTATATTATGAAAGACCACAATCAACCGACTGACACATGCAGACATTGTAACAGTGCTTCTGAGACTATACAACATATAACAGGGGCCTGTAAATCACTTGCACAGACAGACTATAAACACAGACATGACCAAGTTGCCGCCATCATACACCAACACTTGGCACACAAATACAAACTTAAAAAAGAGATGATCCCATATTATAAATACAAACCAGAAACCATATTAGAAAGCAAAAACCATAAAATCTATTGGGATCGAACAATAATTACAGATAAAACAATACATTATAATAGACCAGACATAACCGTTCACGACAAACTCAATAAAATAGTTTACATAATTGAACGAGACCGAGGGTCGACTTGGAGCGGGTAGTGAAAATAAGTACAATGGACTGGTTTTAAATCACGTATAATAACCGAACCGAAATCGCAATGTACTGGATGTACTGCTCACACCAAAAAACAAAAATTATTCCTTAGACCTTATACTATCGGCGGTAACGAAACCATAGCGACTTCTATTTCGACTACAACGCCATCTATCGAGCTAGGCAGTACTATTTTTCGATCCTCTAAATGAATATTGATCGCTATGATTCCGTTCTCGCTGTTTAAACCTAAACATATCGCCCACCAAGGACATATATTACAAAATGTCCTTCACTTAATTTAAACCGCCCACCGTGCAACATGTCTTCTGAGGAGGGACTCATAGGTACAAATCTTAATACTAAAATGTTTAACAACATGATATAACACGAGCGATGTACTAAAGATAAACAAAATTCTTACAAACTTATTGCGTTCTTATAATTATAAACAATACAATATCCTTAATTATAACTTACACACATAAAATTTAAGTTGCTACAGGTAAAATAGCCAATTTAGATACGGGTCTCTTTATCAGGGAATTTTTAGTTTTCACTGTAACGACTCGAGTAATTCCGTCAGGACCAGGGTGTTTTGATTCAACCTTGCCCAGCAACCACTTGCCAGGAGGCAAATCATCCTCTTTTATCAACACTATGTCACCTATAGCTGGTTCTGGGGTTTTATGAGTCCACTTATGTCGCTGTAAAAATTGATTCAAATAATCTTGTGACCATCTCCGCCAATAGTCCTGCAACATTCTCTGGGTAAGTTGCCACCGTCCCAGACCAGAGATGTTAACCCTTTCGAGATTTGAATCTGGAGCAAGGACGAGTGGTTCCCCAACCAGGAAATGGCCCGGAGTTAATACCGTTAAATCATCTTGATCGACACAAGAAAGTGGTCTCGAGTTGAGGCATGCCTCAATTTGCGCCAATACCGTCGTTAATTCCTCAAACGTTAATGTTGAGTTCCCTACAACCCTTCTCAGATGGTATTTAGTGGACTTTATTCCTGCCTCCCATAGACCCCCGAAGTTTGGAGCATGAGGAGGAATAAAGTTCCACTTTGTACCATTATTTGCTAAGGCCTCAACCAACTCAGGAATGAAACTGGAAGTTTCTTCCTTAAATAATTCTTGCAGCTCTCGTGCTGCACCGACAAAATTGGTACCATTATCACTATGTAATTCTGCACAATGTCCCCCCCGCCTTGCTACGAATCTTTTAAAAGCAGCTAAGAAACCCTTAGACGTCATATCACTGACTGCTTCGATATGAACCGCCCGCGTAGACAGACAGACAAAGAGTGCGATGTACCCCTTGTACGACTTATTGCCCCGCCCTTTGGACATTCTAACGTTTATCGGACCAGCGTAATCGACGCCACTGTACAAAAAGGCTTTGTTAAGTGTAACACGAGGAGATGGTAGCTGTCCCATTAGTTGGCTTCTGGCTTTATTTGTATACCTAACGCAAGTTACGCATTTTCTAAAATAGGCCTTTACTACAGATTTAACTCCTACAACCCAATACCGAGATCTTAAGTAAGCAATCATGGCTTGAGGCCCCCCATGCATCGTTTTTTGATGCGCCTCGCTTACTAGATGCTTCGTGAGGAAGGCATCTTTCGGAATCAGTATAGGGTGTTTGCGATCATAACTCAACTGCGATAGCTCTAATCTACCCCCTACTCTAACTATCCCTTTGGGGTCCAAAAATAAGTTCAACGATTTGTACTTTCTTCCCGTTTTACCTAAAGAACCCATTTTTTTAAGTTCTTGTATTTCCTCTTGTAACTCTTCCTCTTGACCCTTTCTAATACAAACATCCATCGCCTCCTCTAGTTCTTTCGTAGACAACTGTTTAGTTCTTTCCTTGTCAGAACCATTAAACCGTAAGAGCAAGAACTTCCTACAGTAGGCTACTACCCTAATCATCCTTGAAAGAGATGAAAATCTATCCCAAAATGAAATTTCTACGAGGCTTGTATGCACTTTAACTTCTTCTATATGGGTAACGAGATGTTTTGGTCTTTTGTATTCAATTACCTGCTGTCGCAACAGATCCGGACCATTCCACCATATACCCGTAGAATTTAATTCAGCTGGGGACACACCGCGGGAGGCACAATCTGCGGGATTATGCTTGGACGATACATGGGACCAATGGTATGTATCCACGATGTTTAAGATGTCTGAAACTCGATTGCCCACAAACGTTTTCCAGCGGCTAGGATGACTATTGAGCCAAGCTAGGACCACCTCACTATCAGTCCATGCATGCCAGTCAAGCTTCTGGATACCCATCACTTCTCCTACTTCGGCTATCAGTTTGGCTAGAAGAACCGCCCCACAAAGTTCTAGTCTTGGTATAGACACTTGTCTAATGGGTGCCACCTTCGTTTTTGAAGTGACTAAAGAAATGTGAATGCTATCCAAGTCATCAATCACTCTAAGGTAAACAACGCCTGCATAAGCGTTTTTAGATGCATCGGAAAATCCATGCAACTCCGCTTTCCGAATATTGGAACCAATGTGTAACCATCGTGGGATTTTTATGCTAACAAGAGAAGCCAAACTATTTCGGTAAGTATCCCATTCTTGTAATAAATTATTTGGAATTTCTTGATCCCATTCTAACCCAGCTAACCATAATTTTTGAATTAAGATTTTTGCTAAAATTACGCTTGGTGCTAACCACCCTAACGGATCAAATAAACGTGAAATCTCCGAGATAATTTTTCTTTTCGTTACAGGTCCCGACGTCGACGTGAGTTCTACAGAGTATTGAAAACAGTCATCGAGAGCATCCCAGGTAAGCCCTAGTATCTTCGTTACTTCGTCTATTTTTATTGTTAGTTCTTCATCGCTTCCATCTTTAATTTTATTTAATAATTCCTTACAATTGCTTTTCCATTTTTGTAATTTAAAGCCTCCCTTAGATAGTACTTGAGATAATTCCGTGTAAATTTTAAACCCATCTTCTATATTTTCCGTCCCGGACATTAAATCGTCCATATAAAAATCCTTTAAAATTATGTTAGCTAGGTTTGAATTATCCCCGCACTCATCATAAGCTAATTGCTGTAGTGCCCGTACCGCTAAATATGGCGCAGAGGCCGTGCCGAATGTAACGGTCAATAATTCATACTCTTGTAGCTCCTTTTCAGGACTATCCCTCCAAAGTATCCGTTGATATGGCGTATCCTGCCTATCCACCCAAACTTGCCGATACATTTTTACGATATCCGCTACTATACATATCTTATGGACTCTCCAGCGCATAACAGTATGACGTAGTTCGTCTTGCAAAGGCGGACCAATCATTAGATCATCATTTAATGACCTACCATTAGTTCCTTTACAGGAGGCGTCAAACACGACCCGCACCTTTGTAGTATCTTTATCCTCACGAACCACGGCGTGATGAGGTAAGTAAACAGCCTCTTTATTATATTTTTCTTGCTCTGTTACCTCTGCCATGTGGTTAAGTCTTAAATATTCTTGCATAACGTTCACGTAGTCTGCCCTTAATTTATTATTTTTACCTAACCTGACTTCTAATCCTTTGAACCTTTTTGCAGCAATCACTTTGGATTCAGCGCACCTACCAACCAAGCTTGGTTCGCGTAGCGGTAATCTCACGATGTACCTGCCATCTTTATTTCTTGTAGTGGAAGTTGTAAATAACTTCTCACAATATGTTTCCTCCTCCGTTAGCATCCTTTTTGCTTTAGATGGTTCCTCTAGTTCCCAGAACTTTTTCAACAATTCGTCATCTTGAACGCTGGCATGCATCACGGTAATTTGTGAGTGAGTATGTACCTTATTGTCAACTTCGAATGAGCCTGACAATATCCAACCTAAGGTGGTTTCCTGCGCTAAGAGCGTACCGTTTGGATTCTTCTTGACTCCGTTCCGAATGACTTGGCTAAATACCTCAGCGCCCAATAAAATATCTATTTTATTAGGCTTGAAATATTGCGGGTCAGCCAAATCATTATCGCTCAAGTCTATTACCCATTCTACCCGACTTACTCTTGAAGAGGGGAGAAGAGCTGTAACCGACTTCAGAACGTGAGCCTTGACCTTTATTTGAAAAGACGGATTAACTCTCGAACGAAGATTGATAACCACCATGGATGTCGAAATTGTACTTTTACTTCCACCGACGCCTAACACCGTATTCTTTGACGGTATTTTATTTAAACGTAGGTACTGGACCGTGGATTCTGTAATAAAGGAACCCTGGGATCCCTGATCCAGTAACGCCCTAACCACACAGGAAGTCCCATTCTTCGACTCAGCCTGGATTAAGGCTGTAGTTAATAAAACAGTTTTTCTACTGTGTCCTGTCGCAAGACATGAGACTAGTGGTTTGTCCTCCGCCTTATTGGCGGCCTCGATTTTTTCATTACTTACTGATGAGGTTTCCGCGCGAGCAGCCCTGCTACCTTCACCAATCTCAGACCCTACCTCACCCTGCGGGTGTAACAATGTATGGTGGCGGCGTTTACACACCTGGCATCTAAGAGTGTTTTTTACAATTCTTGGCAGAGTGGTTGTTGTATAGGCAAACAAAACACAAATTATGTTCCTGGACGAAATTACGCCGAGTTTCATTTGACTCCTTACTAAATTTAGGACAAGATGTAATCTTGTGATCGGCGGAACAAAATTCACATGATACTGACTTTTTATCTTTTAATACATGAAACGATTGAGTTCTTTTTGGGTGTGGATGTCTGTCCTTGTTATCCGACTTGTCTAGATTTTCCAAACCCCTAAAGCGACTATTTAAAAATTCCGAAAACTGAATAAACGTAGGTAATTCATCACTTAAATCCGAAGCCACTTTGAGTTCCCAAACTTTCCGGGTCTCTTTGTCTAATTTTTCACTAATTATGTGCACGACAATAAGATCCCAGGAAGAGACATCTACCCCTAAATTACTTATTGACTCTAAACATTCTGAAGTAGTATTTAAAAGCCTTTTTATTTCAATAGCCGATTCACAAGACAAAGTTTTTTGACTTAGTAATCTTTTCATAATACCATTTGCTATAAACTTTTTATTATTGTACATTTTATCTAATTTAGACCAAGCAATTTTATAGTTTTCAGATGTAACCTTTATGTTCCTTAATAACTGCTCAGCCTCCCCACTTAAATGCCCCTTTAAATAATAAAATCTCTGTGCATCGTCTAGTGACGGATTTTCGTGCACCAATCCAAAAAATAAATCTCTAAATGTTTGCCACTCTGAATACTTCCCCGTGAATGAAGGGATTTTTATTTCTGGCAATTTAACTCTGCTGAAACTCTTTTCATTTTGAAAAAACATAGACTTGGAATCCTCATTTAACACCGTTGAATTTCCCTTAGATAATAATTCCCTTAATTCGCTTTTAAAATCTACATAAAATTCCTCGACTTCATCATAAAGCCCATTTTTAATATAGCTAGAGTTAGACAATTCAACCTTTTTTATTGTAGTTAATATTTCTTTATGAGTAGCCGTGAATGTACTCCATAATTGTTCCAAATTCTCAATACGGGTCTCTAAATATGTATGAGTTAATCGCTCTTTAGGCGCTTTCTTTAAATTGGATTTAGCCTTACACATTTTGGAACTAATGTCCTCCTGAACAGCAACGAAATACTCCATTTTGCAACAATTATAGGATACAGAAAAAAATAGACACAAATAAAATATAACACGGATATTAAAAAACACAGAGAAATAATTATGATTAAATCTTCAAAGTCAAAGTTTTATATTTTCACAAGTCTTTGCACTTTGTCACTTGGGTCTGAAATCGGGCATGGATTCCCCGTCAGAACCACTTTGCACATTAAAATTTTACAAGTTCTAATTTTCTACTCAGCTGTTAATCTTCTGTTATTTCAAGAGTTCAAATTCAATTGATGCACTTTAATTTTCTGAGAATTTATTTAATTAAGTAAACTGTTCTTCCTGATTAAGATTTTAAATGTACTCACGATTTTTTCTTCACACTTCACTCACTGACACACTGATGATGTCGCGCTGTACTGCACCACGGCTGCGGCACGCAGTACTGTACCACAATTTGGCACGCTGCTGTACTGCACCACGAGCACCGCCAGTGGCGCCCTCTACTTGACCACGATCTGCCGCTCGTCACCTCCCATGCGTCGCTCCTCCGGATAATGCCACCAGATGTTGCTGCACCACGCTCCACCTGGCTGCTCCCTGCTCCGGTTCCACCTCCTGGGTACCTCTCACCTGGAGTACCCCACTTGAAGGGGTTTGCTCTGGACAGCGATCCACTGCCCAGTAGTGACGCGAAGGGTGGTAATCACTACCACCACTGGAGACTACCAAAAACACTCCCGACTGATCCGGCTCGAAGGACCATGAACGAGACCGAGGGTCGACTTGGAGCGGGTAGTGAAAATAAGTACAATGGACTGGTTTTAAATCACGTATAATAACCGAACCGAAATCGCAATGTACTGGATGTACTGCTCACACCAAAAAACAAAAATTATTCCTTAGACCTTATACTATCGGCGGTAACGAAACCATAGCGACTTCTATTTCGACTACAACGCCATCTATCGAGCTAGGCAGTACTATTTTTCGATCCTCTAAATGAATATTGATCGCTATGATTCCGTTCTCGCTGTTTAAACCTAAACAATAATAGATATAGCCATACCTAACTCTCACAACATTCAAACTACAATATCCGAGAAGCTTAGTAAGTACCAAGATCTCGCCATAGAAATTAAAACCCAATGGCGAGCACAAACCGTGCACATCGTCCCAATAGTACTGTCCTCCACCGGTGTTGTGCCAAAGGCTCTTACACAAAGTCTTAACACACTCCACATGCCTCCTCATACACTTCACATGCTTCAAAAAGCCACCATTCTCAATACTTGCCGCATTACCCGAAAATTCTTAACTTCTTGTAGACTATCATCCACATTTACAATGTAAATAATTTCCCCTTACACACTTGGTTCCGACCCGTGTGTAAGGTCGTAAACTCTCCTTAAGGAGAAGAAAAATAAAAAACTCGAAATAATAATAATAATAATAATAATTTTTATTTATACAGACTACATTGGCCCAATTGTTAGTAAAAACTTATCAACTAATTGTTAGTAGACTCAAAATTAAAATTAAAATTCCACAAAATAAATCCAAATAAAAATGAGAATAATTGATTTTAAAATTACCAACCCTATTCTGTAAGTATTCTAATTTGATGTCTCAGAATAGGGCAGTCAAACTTATCACCAATAACCGCTAGAATACCATTGCCGCTAGCACGAACCCTGCCTAATAAGGAGGCGACGTTCTTGCGCAAAATGGCTGAGAACCCATCTGTCCGAGCCTCCATAAACATCCCAGATAAGATAAGATTATAGGGGCCTAATTGAAATAAATGGTTTGACTTTGACTTTGATTAGGCAGAAAAACACTATGCTTTGCGCGTAGCTGAACTGGGTTGCGAAACTTAGTTCCCAATGCGGCCGAAAGGGGTTGCTTGACCCCAACTTGACCCACTTGACCCACAAAAAACAAAATGCTCTAGTATTTTTAAATATTATTAGATTATCTAAGTAATTAGATAATAATTAATTAATCAATTCCCACTAATCAGATCATTTATATTTGTCAACCGACGAGCTGCGTAACGAAATAAAAGCAATGATTGCACAATGACGTTACAGTGGTCGGTCACTGATCAAAGCAACTGTCAAAATATTAGCAGATTACCGTATACGTCAGTCATTCATTTGTTATTATGTACGAGATTACCAATTATGTCATTTTTTTCAATGGAGTGTCAGTGGTCGATCATTGGAAAGTCATAATGACGCCCTTTCATTAGTATTACCAAACATGACAAAATCAACAAAGACCATTCTGACACTATTGTAATAGCAGACTTGAGGCTCTGTTTCTTACCTGATTTGTTTTAGCTGTAAATCCTCCATATCATTTAAATAAATACATTCTCGTGTCGCAGTGTTTATAACAAAAGTCCTGCGAAACGGTTTGACTGATTCTTAGATTTTTATGAAATTTTGTGTGAATATTCAGTAGGTTCTGACTTCTGAGAATAGGACGTAGACTATTTTTCATACCCCTGTGTGATAAGAGTAATCCGGAGTGGATTACTTTTCTCGATTCTCTATTTAAATTGATTCTAATGCAGAGGGAAGTTGCTCGAGCAACTAGTCTTTGATTAAGTATATTAAATTTCGTTCACAGTTGTTGTAACAAAATTCCTCCGAAACGGCGTATGCTTATGTCGTGTGTATAATTATTTAGTAGGTCTGAGAATAGGACGTAGTCTAATATAAACTAAATCTTGATTAAACTAAGGCTTGATTGCGTGTTTGTGAACCATTGCTGCCTTGCTGCAAGGTTTCAGCTGGGCCTGTCACCTTGCGGCAATGAAGTCACATTCCGTTTATGTATAATCTTTGTTTGTTACTAACTTAGTTTGTAAGTGTATTGTTACTAACACTGTGAGTCCTGTTACTTGTTTTAATAAATTATTATTATTACTATCAGTCACATGCGCAACAGTGTGCCTAATGACAGATTACTAAGAAGTTCAGAACAGTAAATGTGGTAATTTGCAATACTCAATACGACGCGCGATTATGTATCGTCTCCAGACAAAGGAAGTGGTACCGTTTGCAGCAGTGTTCTGCATCAACTGAATATTGCCGTGGCCTAGAAACTAGATGACATAGAGATATTTTCTGGACGCCCACAATACGTGGCTTATAAGTTTCATACTGCGGGCTCTGAACCTGAGACGAGTATTCGTCGTTTCGTTTAGGATACTGCCTTTTTGTATATTCAATTGAGAGTAAGTCAAAGCGCTTATAATGTTTGTTTCTGAAAAAAATAACTTCATTTCACAGAGTAGGCGCCACCACCGTGGTGGTTTAGCCAGTGTAAAATCTACTCATAACAATGATCCTGGTGCTATTTTGTTAAATGTTGAACTAGCATGACAACCTAGGCAATTACTCAATATTGTTGCAATTGCCTTGTAGCTGTAGGGCGAAGAACGGTGGGTTTCTGTGCTCACGTTATGACCATAATATAGGTAGTAAGCTGGGTAAGGCACGAAAGTAATATTATGCCGCCTGCCCAGTTTTTAGAAAACATTTTATTATTTTGTGATTCGTTTGATGAGTTTTATTTTTTCATTTACCTAAATGACCTCAGGATGTGTTACTACTGCATTAAAAGTTAGAGAATATCAGTATATTAGGCATTATATGATTTATTTTGGTTGTTTTCTAACATTAGTAGATATGCTAAATATATAACCGTTTTCCCCCCAGAGGGAAGAAAACGAGTATTTCAGGTCTTGCCGAGGCTTGACCTTTCGGAGATAACTATCCTTACATTAGTGTACACACATGCTTACTACTTACCTACTTTAGTCCTTGAGTGAGCGATATCTGCTTGGAGGGCGTGACCTTGCGGACCGCGCATGCGCGGAGCGCGACGGCGGCGGCGGCAGGCGCGTGAGATGCGAGCGGGCTTATGTTAGTACCTAGCTCCGAAAGCCGGCAAGGACTTGCTCAGGTCAAGCCTCGGCAAGACCTGAAATACTCGTTTTCTTCCCTCTGGGGG
The DNA here is from genome assembly GCA_921972225.1 of Euplexia lucipara. NCBI lineage: Eukaryota > Metazoa > Arthropoda > Insecta > Lepidoptera > Noctuidae > Euplexia > Euplexia lucipara. Next base: position 344,091 of record OV179152.1, on the reverse strand, counting down.
GAAAACGGTTATATTTCAGTTCTGTGCCTTCGGCTTGACCTTTCGGAGAAGTGTTTATCTTCTGCCGGCGCCCTAAAGCGTACTGTGACAGGATAATGTGTGTCAAAATAAAACAAACGTATCTTGACAAAAGAAAAAGCAAGAAACTTATTGTCATAAGCGAAGCTGACAATTCTTTTATATTATGTAGCAAACTAAACTTAAAAACTATTCTTCTCTAAATTGACTTGACTTACAGCTGAACTTGTAATTTTTAATATAAGTTTAATGATGAGATCAAACAGTAATATTCAGTCTTAATTCGAATGACATACAAATCAACTAAATAGTAACAAGCACAACTACATCGTAAATGAACCACCAAGAGGGTTAACATTACTATTTCTAGGTTGGCCGACCGGCTTGCAATAATGCTTCAAGAAATGATCAGAGCCCCTCCAGTTCTCTCTTTTTAGAATGTCATCCAAAGGCATTTAATTTTTAAAATCATTTGAGGCCACAGCTGAACGAATCGAACCTGGACTAGTGGTTAATCCTAGTTCTTTTAACGGCACCTTTAACCATCCTGCGATCACTATCGCGGGCCTCAGCGGCCTCAGCGGCTCGTGAGGCCGCTTTTACTACTTCATGTATAGTAATAAACAAACGTTGCAAATCAGTTTGTGCCATTCTTCTCTTACTTGATAAATCAATCAACCAATTTACCCATTTAATTAAACTTAAACTTGGATCTCCTGAACAGGTGAGCTGCCAACCTGATTGGCAAAATTCGCGTCTCTGAGCCAAATCTAGGCCAGAAGGTTATTGTTGAACCGAATCCTTCACAGTGTCCATCGTCAATACTCAGAAAAGTAAGGTCGTAAATACGACGGCATGATGCCAGCAAAGGAAGTAAGGCTAAATGCCGAGAGACTTGATAAATACTGTTTTTATCAGGTACGTTATTTTTTAACCACCGAATTAAATCCTGGACCTTTTAAATCTGTGACTTTAACAGCGTAGCTTTGCATTTTTTTTTTTTTTTTTTTTTTTTTTTTTTTTTTTTTTTTTTTTTTTTTTACTGTTAATTGCTTTTAGAATGGTTCCCACTATACGATTATTAGCTAGTCGATACTCTTGAGTGGGGTCTGCTAAGGTAACTACTACTGATTAGCGCACTAGGATTGTAGCAGGGCTAACTTTCTGATGCGTGAGAGGCACCCTTTTAGGTTGCTACTTCCTGGGGTCGAGGACCGCTAGGTGTTATCCCATTTTGTCTCACCACGAGACCCATTGTTTCCACGCTGCCCCGTATGTTCGCCATGTGCAATCACGCCAAACAGACTAAATTAATTCAATATTCTTAGGTTCCAAGCCAGTTTGCTCCACTCCGTATCTTCCAGACCTCTAAGAACAACTTTGCTACTTTTGGTGGAGGTTGATTGGTTGACAAGTCCACTAGATTCCTGCTCAGGTTGAATATCTGGTTGGGAGCTTCTAATACTCTGCGTTTGAGGTCGTTTCTCCAGAACACTTTCTCCCAGCGAGGAACCACTACTAGATACGTCCCAGATGCTCTGTTGAGATAATGGAGCACCCTGGGTATGAGAGGAGGAGGGGGAAACACCCAAGCTAAATGGTATTCCCAAACTCGGCTGAATGCATCGATGTAAAGAGCCTGGGGATCCCTTGCTTCTTTTGAGACATACGTCGGAACTACTCTTGATTGACTTGTGGCCAGCATATCTACTTGACGGGTGCCCCAATTCGAGAATATTTCGCGAGTGAATGCCTCCTTGAGATGTCAAATCGGTAAAGTCTTCTTTCTGGACAGGCTGTCGGCTACTGAATTGTAATATCCTGATAGATAAAATGTCTGGACAGTTACATTATGATGGCAAAGAATAGTATTTTCCTTGTCATTTCCATGAGCAGCACCGACCTTGTACTTCCCTGATTTCGCAGGTAAGATACTACTGCTCGATTGTCGGATTTTATCATAACAGATTGGTCCTTCAAGACATCCTGAAACTCTTGATTGAATGTTGGTCGACCTATTATTGGCGACTGTATAAGTCTGATACTTTTTACTATTATTATTATGTAATGCTGTATACAGAAGCTGTTGGTTTACCTTTAATAAATAAATAAATAAACTCGACTAGGGCTATGTAAACAGTCTAAACAGTGAATATTTCTTTCTGTTTATGTGCCACTTCCTTTGTTCGTCTGTCCACGTTCCTGAGCGGTGGTAATCGCTCAGCTGTACTCCCCAGCCTTCGTTGAAGGCATCAATTCAATTCAATTTATTTATTCAATAACAATTTTTACATTGTGTTTGAATTCTTATAACTAAAATCAATTAAAGAAACAACGTGCACGCAATTGACATGCGATGCATGGAAATTGCATGCATGCAATGCATTTGCATCCGTGCTTATGAAAATCGTTGGTTCTGGCACAAAAATCTTGCTCGGAATTATGATGTTCTTCATCCACCAAGAACAATCGTCTAGTGCCAGCAACGTTATTGAGACCTTTTGACTTGGTCGATCCTGTGTCAATTTTCGACAAGCTCTTTCAAGGTGTCGAGTATGTAAACGGCCAAGCGGGGTTACCAGTGATGCAAAACCATGTCTTCCTGTCAGAGCTGTGCATGACCGCCAAGACCAACGCCTTGTTCTTAGTAGTAAACCTATATGTGCCTGTGATCGAACTATCTTTTCGTGTGGCAATCTATGTCGGCGTCCCAAACGTTTCCTAAAAACTCTGTTTGTTTCCTGGGATTTAGAACCGGCTTCTGTAAATTCACGCACCATCCTAAGATCTTGCAGAAGGTTTACTGCATATCTCATTAGACCTTTTACACGTCTGGTCCTGGAACAGAAAGTCGTCTAAGTACGACCACTCGAAAGCCTCTCTCCCTCTGAAGGCTCGCTAACCACCTGCTGACTAGTGAGAACGCTAACGACGCGCTGGATAGTCCAAATGGAAGGGCCGTCATTTAATTTTGCAAGAGCTCGCCTGCATAAGGGAAGGCAAGGTATCTTCGATGACCTTTGTTTATGACGATATGAAAATATTTCTGACTGATATCCAGCTTTCCTGAATAATCGTTCTTCTGCAGAAAATTCGGGACGTTATTCTGGTTTATTAAGCGAAACTTCACAGGTTTCAGAGAAATAGTCATAGATATAGTCACAGCGTGCATTAGCGCATTTGAGGTTCTTGTCGTAAATCTCTCTAAGTTTTCGTATAACAGATGGCGGCTTGGTTACAAACGGTATTGTGTATCCGGAGGGATGTTCTTTGGAACTCCTAGCTTTTCCCATTGCCAAGGAGATTCCACCATTGCCCCCCATGAAACTGTCGATCCCTGCGCTTAGGTAAATTTTGATCCCTTCCAGATCGGTTCCGTTGCTTATTAGAAGGCCTTGAACTTCCCGACAACCGGCGCGCTGCTGACTGGGCTGATGCATTGTGTGATGACCTTGTAGGATGACCGCGCCAGGATTGCTGTCGTCTTCTCGATAGGTGAGAAGGTACAGTTGGTTCCGAAAACCACAGCATAAACAACAGTTTATGGTAGGAAAAAATCTGTGCTAGGCCACCGTTATCCCCCAAAAATGTTCCGGTGGGACGTAATAGTAGGATGCTGTGTAAAACAGCACCAAGCGATTCATTTTAAGATTTATACGCCCTTTGTCTTGCCTCTATAGCTTCTGCACGATGAGCACCAACGAACTGCAGCAAAACATCCGACAAGACCTTAAATTGGGAGTCATCAGCTAATAGCTTACGTAATTCCTCACCAGCACGATAACAAACAGCCTATCAGACAGTGCTTTCCTCTGTAGTAGCAAACCCATGGCTAATAGTGCCGAGCACACCCTCTTGTTTAAAACAGCCAGGAAAAGGGATGGATGATTTATAAGGCATCCAAGCTGTATATTAATCTTGAAAGCACTGAAATAGGGGCAGCCTGAAAGACTTCCTCCCTTGTATCGGATTCGATTCCAACCTTGAGAACCCAGTCTTTGACATTTGATGTCCTCTTTCTTAATCGGTTCAGTAAGCTCCGGTAAAAGCGACCTCTTTTATCCTGGGTCAAAATTCAATTTCATTGGATGACCACATTTCTGGAGCGTTCGAAAAACTATCCATCTTAAGGGCATTCCAAGAGCAACCACCAGATGACTCAGAACCTGATTGATTCTCCGAATCTGAATAAATAATTCTCTTTGTCTGAGTCAGGCTCAAACCGTTGCTGACTTTGAGAAAACATGCTGACTCCGAGAGGCTCCCCGACAGAATCTTATCTGCCTCACAACAGTATGAAGTAAGGGTCGTAAATCTTATACAGATTGTTTGAAAAGCTCAGAGCGAGCTGCTGACCCCCTAATGCGATTCGCAATCGAGGGTGGCCCTAGTATGAGAGCTCGTGCAAAGGCCCAATCTAGTAACGTGCACCTTATTCCCCATAGCCCTTGTCAGATGATCCGCTTCCGGGTCAAAGGCTCGAACTAAGCCTACTATGAGGAGGGTGAACATAAGTTTGTTTAAAACAGTCGGTTCAGGTTTGTCCCCGAAAGCCTCCTTTTAAGGCTTTGATGACCTCCCACTGAGTCCAACCTTAGGTAGAGACGCTTGTGCCAAGAGCTTGACGTACTCCAAAATCACCTCACCTTGTAGAGTTTCTCCACTCTCGTTAAGTAGCTCCCTAGACGTTGTGTTCAATGTTACCTTTGGACATTGACTCAGCACTCTGCCCGGCTGTGGCGCGGCCCAGATAAAATTATGATTAAGTTGCATCTTACACGCATAGGACACATATGTAATAGTGTGTGTTAAGAAAAAGTAGTATAACTGTAACTTATTGTAAATAAATCAGATTTGAATTTTATATTCTTGTCTCATTACCCCTCACTGTGGTGGTGGTATTTGGTAGGGTAGGGCTGTAGGGCTTATAGGGCTGTTAGGCTTGTAGGTCTTAGTAGGTTCCTTAATTTTCCAATTATTATTATTATGTACTGTCGTACCCTTACATTATTGCGGCCTTACGTGACATACTTAAGGGTAGCCGTACACGTTGTGTAGGCAACTCAACACATATATGCAATGTAATTTTAGTTTACTACCTGTATATTACTATATTTGTGTAGCTGTTTGTTTTCCCAAAATAAATAAATAAATAAACTCCCTGCGCCATTTTAAGCAAGCAACGAGATCGTTACCAAGCCGTCAAGCCAGTCAACGTTCGTGTCGAAGCCATAACCGACAGTAGCCGTAGACGCAGGCGTATCATTGAATGGTCTATAAGTTAGTTGCACTGCTCAACAATCAAGCTGCGTAACCCTACATTCGAGCCACACCGCTCAGTAATCGAGCCGCGCGGCTCACCAAATCGAGCCGCGCGGCTCACCATATCGAGCCGCGCCGCTCACCAAATCGAGCCGCGCGGCTCACCGAATCGAGCCGCGCCGCTCACCAAATCGAGCCGCGCGGCTCACCGAATCGAGCCGCGCCTCTCAATATTTGCGCACCGGTCAGTCTACGAGGCATGCGGCTTGTCAGGAGCTTGCTGCGAGGCGAGTACCTGAGTTTTATGACAGTAGCTGTGCAGCTGACGTGTCGTAACTCGTATGGTACAGGTACCTTACGCACCTTGTGGATGGGATGTCCGACAGGGTGGTTAGCATTGGTTGCGATAACGAACGCCGCGTGCGTGCAGTTGACGTGTCGTATAGCATAGGTACCTTACGCACCTTGTGGATGGGATGTCCGACAGGGTGGTTAGCATTGGTTGCGATAGCGAACCGACATGAGTGCATGACGTATCGTATAGTACAGGTACCTTACCCACCTTGTGGATGAGATATCCGACAGGGTGCTCACCGCATTGGTTGCGAAAGCGAACCGACATGCGAACAAATATGCAACTTGGCCATGCGCAGCAAGTATAATTAGGTATATAAACACACAGCAGATTCCTTTTGAAAATTTAAATCACTCACACAAAGAATAAAATAAATATCTTAGAAACTTACCATTTCATTACATTTACTTGTAATCCACTGGAAAGTCACTTAACACTTCACAAACGTTACAACAACGTTACTCTTATCTCGTTTCGCGTATCTTATTCCGTAAAATAGTAGCACGTGCGCACGCTAAGTGTGGAAATAGCGTACTAACATAAGCCCGCTCGCATCTCACGCGCCTGAGTACTTTACACCATTGAGTTTGTATAAGCATTATACATCTTTTTGAAAGAGGAATACGAATTTAATATGCAGTTATTATTAATAATTAAATAAAATTACGAAAACCGATGAGGCCGTATGAGCTTGATGCCTTTGCTTTTCCGACAAAAAAATATTAATCTAGGAATTTGCCGCGTTTTTGTTTTCTATATATTATTACTAGCTGTACCCTGCCACGCTTCGCTGTGGCACATTGTGATTGAATGGTTAAAAAAAAAAGAGAAAATGACGTGTGGCACTCGGAGACTGCCGCGGTAAATCTATTGCATAGCATTTATTATCGACTTCTCTCCCCCTCCCCTCCCCCCTCTCATTCCCTATCCCCCACACCTCCCACGCCCCTCCCCTTATCCCTCCATCCCCCTCCCCTCACCCCTCCCTCACTTTCCCCTCCCTCCCCCACCCGGCTCCTGCCTCTTCCCCTCCCCATTTTCCTTGCCCTCTCACCTCACCCTTCCCCTACCCCTCCCCTCTCTTCCCCCTCTCATTTCCTCCGGCTCCACCCCCTCCCTTTGTCCTGACCTCCCTCCTCTCCCACTCCCCATCCCTCCCCTACTCCCGTACCTATCCCTCCCCCCACTCCCCTCCCCATCCCTCCCACTACCCCTGCCCCTCCCCTCCCTCCCCTCTCACAATCTCCCCCTCCCCTCTCACAATCTCCCCCCCCCTTTCACGATCCCCACTCCGACTCCCCTCCCACTCCCCTACCTCTTCCCTCTCCTCGTGATATTTCAAAAACTCATTAAAAGTTCTGCTATGACTATTAAAAAGCAAGGGTTGGTGATAAAAAAGTGCAAATTTTGAGTCGTATGTAGTTTTTGATGCCACATAATAAAAAAATAAAAAAAATAAAAATTATCAAAAAAATAAAAAAAAATATTTTGGGGTGAACACCCCTTATCACTTACAGGTTAGAAAAATAGATAGTAGCCGATTCTCAGGCTTACTGAATATGCATAAAAAATTTCATGAGAATCGGTCAAGCCGTTTCGGAGGAGTATGGGAACGAACATTGTGACACGAGAATTTTATATATAAGATAAGATATACAAACATTATGTTTATTTTAATTTATTTTTATAAAGAAGTTAATGTTCTAAAAATGCGTTTACTTTTAATTGACATTATTTTTAATAAATTCTTATCTCATATTATTATTGTGTTAATTTTTTCGCAAATGGTACGAAAAGTAGAGTATTTTCCTCAGTGATAAAGCTGTCTTAGTCTTAGGTGAACTTAAATCCCTCGCTACACTCAGGACTCGTCTTAAATCCCTCGCTTCGCTCGTGATTTAAGTTTTTAACACCCTCGCTACGCTCGGGAGTAAACCTCGAGTCCTTCGTTACGCTCGCGATTTAAATTGTCACCCGCGACAGAAGACACTGCTTTATCCCCTTGGTTAGTAATCTACTATTACACTCTCCTGCAACTTTATTACTATAATTAATTTCTTTGAGGTATAAACTATTCTTGTTCTTGTCGTGTGGTTAGTAACTAACCTGGTGTCAGAGTTTTAATGCCGCCCATGGGCCTCTGACTTGGCATCACATGCCCTCGAGAAATATCTCTCAGGCATGCCGGTTAAATGGTATAAACTATTAAAAACCACAATCATTAAGTATTATATTAAATGTTCACCTTAAGCCAAATGGCCCTAACAAACTGAGCAATTCCCTTTGCATGCCTTACGGTAGGTTATGGCTAATGGACACTATAGTTATAAGACCTTTTTCTATTGTACCCATATTCGCAAATGAATAAATGATTTATGATTTATATTTTATTTACAGGAAAAACCATAAGCAATTGGTATTTTAAAATTATTTTTCCTCATGGTTAGCTGTAAAAGGAAACAAAAAAAGGATGTGAGCTCGATAGTCTGTTATCTGTGAGTCACGCGCGCCGATTCGCGCCCCTACGACGCACGAGGCGGTATTGTCCAGTTTGAACCATCCATTAATGTTGATGCCAAATAAAACCATAGGCAGATTAAGTAATGCTGACTAATGTTCCTGACATGACACTGGTAGTACTGGCTATTGACACAATGAAGTCCTCTACCAACCCAGTACCTACTATTATGATACCTTCCTGTAATAAGTATATAAATATTATTTTATTCTCACATCTTAGCAACCTATCACTATCATTGTCCCAGCAACTTGTCATCTACTCTGGGCACACAGCACCCCCGAGTGTGCACATTGATAGTTAGGCTAGGTGACATGCATGCACTCTTTGTCATTATATAAATCAGGTGAAACAGATTTGGAATTAGTCATTAGGGTTTTATGGGATGCCATGTCCTTTCTCAGAAATGAATTTGTACTGATATAAATTGAATCACTCATAAATAATTCAAGTGAATAAAAGACTATTCAATAACCAACCAGTTTAACAAAGGGGTATCATGTTACCCAGTTACTGGGTTGTGGAGGTCAGGCAGGCAGTTGCTACATGTAAAACACTGGTATTCAGGTACAGCTTGTTGCACTGGAAGTCGCTACCAACATAGTTGGGGAAAGGCACGCAGATGATGGTGAAGTGAGTACTTCATTCTGTCACTCATTTTATTGTAGAAAGCTGGGAATTTGATCTCTCCATTGTGTCAAACATCCACAGCTTAATATTACTATTACATACAGGTTACAGTAACAGTTTATACATTTCTTTGACAGCATGCTCTTGCAGTTCCTGCACATGCTGTTGTGTTTTAATGTTACATAGACTTCAACAAAGACACTGGTGTTAGTTTGTTATAACAGCTGTATGTAGGTATTGGTGGTACAAACTGCATGATAATGTATAATGTCAACAATGGCTGGTACTTACTGTTGACGGCAACCCACTCGTTGAGGTCCTCTCCCTCAGGCAGCATGACGGCGAGTCGTAGGTTACCGGAGCCCAGCGTGGCCGCCGCGTGCCGCATCAGGTCGTACTGGTGCGTGCCCTCTGGGATGTTCTTCTTCGGTTTGAATGTCTTGTTTGAACGACTCCCACTGTAACATGGCGTGTTTATAAATTACACATACTTAACAATGATCTACCACAAAGCAAGTTAGGTATACAGTCCAGCCCAGGGGAGCTGCACCCTGTAATGACGGCACTCTAAAAAAATGCAGGGCCTCGATCACTCAGCATGGTCAGACCTACTCTGCTAGGCCTTGGGGAGGCGGCCAAACTCAATATTACCTGAATCATTTAAATATACCAGAAAATTTCACCATAGACGTAAACAAGACGTCAGCGCAGCAGAACGGAAGACGTTTAGTTATAAATAGACACACATGACTGCTATTACCAGCCCTACTATTACTTACAATAAAAAGCTCATTTTGAAAGTGTTCTTTTGCCTTCCGATTATAAGAAGTACTGTTTCCACAAGAATAGCACCGAGTCATTAAAATTAGGTTATATCAATACAATAAAATCTTTTGATGCAGTTGTCAAAAGTTTATTGCATTATTTTTTATTTGATTTGACAGCTGCTTATGGTATTGCCACTAAAAAACCTACTTGGGTACCTAGAGTATATAATTTAAGTTCCTTGTTAGTGGAATAGCTTTGTAATTATTGTTCCCGGATCACAGAGTACATAAACTACCTAATCCTTAGACTATATTATCTAAGACCTAATTCACTACCTTCGGTGCAGTTCAGTGACGACTAGGTACAGCTTGGCAAAAAAGAGTGTGGAATAAATGAGGTCGCTAGTATCGCGCATGTGACCACCCTGAATAGTACGACTTAACGGGTTTGATACTTGTTATTTTTTCCCAAAGCTAAGTGGGTGGTTCTGTCTGTCGGATGCTACGCAAACACCATGGAAGGCTTCAATGTCCAGTATTAACACTGTTAATAGTGGGCAAATGTACACATTTTTACATGTTGTTATATATAACGACATGTAAAAATGTATACGAAGCAAAAGAAGTATGTAAGAATGCATATGCATATGCTACGATTCTTACATACTTCTTTTGCTTCGTATGCGCTCTCTAGTTTCTGCCTACCAGCGTGGGAAAGAGGCGTGAGTTAATATACCTATGTATGTTATAGTGGGCACTGAAGCCTTGCACGAAAGTGATGCATTAGGTATACACAGGCAGATAATAATCATGCCCTCGAGAGCAGTCTAACCGTAAGATTATTAGGAATTAACGACAATAGTTTGTTTACAGGGATAATGAAAGAACACGTTTTTTTAAGTTTTATTTTAATACCAAAAATTTAATCAGACGAATCGAACACACTACCATCAAATATTCGATCCCGGAAAAGCTCACATGTTGGCTAGAGCTTTCTGCAACTTCTGAAACACTAGTATTTTCTAATTCTGATAAATCACTGCTAATGTTATCTGTGAGATTGATTACTGTCATGATATTATTTTTCTATTTTCATTGCAATATCCTTGCATGATTTTTTCCAATCTTAGTAATGTTTGCAAATGCTTGTTCAGCAGCCACCTTTAAAAACAAAAAATAATCATAAACAATGGTTCTAACATAGCAAATTTAAATATGTATAAACTAGGCTACATACCTTTATATCAATGGATCCAACATTGATTGAAGCAATTTAATGTTTTGCAATGCCCCATATTAATTCAATTAGATTCACGTCACAATGATAAGGTGGTAACTTTCTTCAAGCGACCTTTGCAGTTTTCCCGGTGTTTAAAAATATCTTATTTTTTACCTTCCTTAAACATTTTTCTTACTGTGTTGACAGATTTACCTAAAACAAAAAGATACGGTACTTTATTATTAATTCCCTATTCTTTATCTTCAAGTATCAAATATGGGTATACGAGGCTCTTTAAACTACAAAACATAACCTTAAATTTCAATTTCTGTAAACAAGACAAATAGTTACTTAAATCTGTATATCAACAAAACTACGCATTGAATACATTTAGAAAAACTTATTTAATGTACAATGATTTAATTAGGGTAGATAAATACCTGTCCTAGCGGCAGTTCTTCGATAAACATTCCCGATATCGGACAAAACTTGTCCTGCTTCAGATTTGGCCAAACACCACAAGAAGACGAGGTAAATCACTGCTCTGATACAACTACGAATGGTTTTATTAAGTTTTAATCGATAATTTTGCAACGAAACTTAATAATTTTGTTAAATCTATGAAAAACGACGAGGATTTACGCACTTTTGACACATGATGTACTAGCACTAGACAAATAAATCAATGTTGCCACAATCATCCACTTTTAGTTTCAGCTGTCACCGCGTCAGACTCTTTTTTGCCAAGCTGTAAATGCTCTAAGGTGACGACAGACGTTATCACGTTACTGAAAACTGACAGTCAGTCAGTCAATAAAATTAATTACATGTGATTTAAAAGTGAAAATTTAGGCTTAATCAGCCGTTCAATTAACTGCCTAGCCACTTTACTAAACGGCGACGTTGTAATTGAACAGCGGCGGCGCGGCGGATTAGATAGTTTGTTGCGACACATATTCTTGCACCTTCCCATTTTTGCACGGAAGTATATATTCAAATGTATAAATAATTCACAAAAATTTAATTTACGTGCTACTTTCAAATATTGTTTTCTAAAATAATAATTACAGATTATATCCAAATAGTGTATTTTGTTATTTAACCTTAGCATTATTAAAACACTTTTATCGTTAATTATTCTAGGATGGTAACACTTAAACTGAAAGATAATCTGTCAGATTTTTTCAGTCAGCCTATAGAGGATTTGAGGAAAATCTGCACTGCACCAGATCGATTGCTTGTATGTTTTTCTGCCTTTAGGCAAACAGTTGTGATTTTTTAATATTCCAAAAGCCATCAAAATGCAAGGATTATCTCTCGAAAGTTTGAAGAAGCACAAAGCTGTAAGTGGCACTTTTTATTTGTTGATCAACGCTCACTACGTCTCAAGTGTACACTTCTTACATAATTAACCTATAAAAGTGTATATTTTGTTTCAAATGGTTAATTGTTATGGGTACATGTATCTGTAGTTAAATAGAGTAATAAAGTCGTAATCTGTTACTTTTTGTTTAGAAAAATTCTTTGTAAAAAGAGTAAGTTTATCGTATCGTCTTAAGGCTGCCATTTGCAAATCTATTCCAAGTCACAGACACAGACCTGAAAATATTTTAATATTATTTTATTAAACATATTATTCAGTATAATAAGCTACGCACCTAGTTGCTCCTAGTCAGTCTGATAGTTGCAATTACGACAACAAAGCCAGTGATTATCTAGTATTGAGTGGAAACTAGCATAGATTGGTTGTCCTATTTCTTAATCTTTCAATAATCAGGCTCAGACCAATAAAAATATTGGTCTGAGTAATCAGGTATGTGAATCAATAGTGGTACAGCAATAAATAGCTTTTCACAACAAGCACAAAGCACAAAAGGAACATTTATTTGGTTTATATTTGAGAACATTCTGAGCATCCTACGAGAAAATATACATGTGGCCGAGCTCCAACATATACAGTACTGCCCAGCCACAAACAAGTGCTTTTGAAACTAGATGTATTAGAGGTACATTTAATCTATTCATTGGTACTGCAAGAACAATAAAAGAACATTTAATTGATATGTCTATAAATTAAGAAATCAACTGTGGCCGGGCTGCGTCACAACACACCCAAAACTAGGTTTATAGCAGTATAAATGTAGTGGGGTAACTTTTGTGCACTATCCATTCGGTCCATCTGGTAGTCCTTTGTTTTCAAAATACCAGTAGCAATAGGTAATGTAAGAATTGGGAGTCATTGGAATAAACCATTAACTTGCGATTCTACAAAACAATTCTAATCTAAACAATGGAGAAACACCCCTTGCCATTGCACTTTATTATTCTACTAAAAGACATATGACCACAACACTGCAGCTGTTGGAGGATATTGTTATAATTTATATTGATTTTTAAATTTTTAAATGTTATGTCCAGCTGATCCCACTGTATGTGTGCGTGGGTATTGGCTGCGCGGGTGCCGTGTTCTACCTGGGCAGGCTGGCTACGCGCAACCCTGATGTCTCCTGGAACAAGAAGTCTAACCCAGAGCCCTGGGAGGAGTACAGGGCTAAGCAGTACAAGGTATGCAGCACGCCACAATTTCCCTTAGCTTATTAGTTCAACACCATTAGCTTGAAAATAGTGTAGATAATGTTAACATTATTGCATTCATCAACATTGTTCATAAGGAGCGGTGTGTGATTAAATAATAAAGAGGCACTGCACACTGGGCTCACACTGACATTTTTGCTGATTGAAGTACTGTAGGATTTTAAAAATACGAAAATGCTTAAATTAAAATCCTTTAGGAAAATTATTTTTAAGCAGCATTCAGTATTGCTAGCAGGAATAGTCCAACCAGTAGTTGGCGCAGAGTGGTGGCAAGCCCCAACAAAAGAGCCACAAAGGGTGAAAAGACTGCAATCACTAGCAATGACTAGGTACTTCATACTTAAATATGAATAGTATGTGTAGCTCTAGGTAGAAATGTGAAATGTGTATGTTTGGATTTGTTTCAGTTCTACTCACCAATCAGAGACTACTCCAAGGAGGAATCCCCTGCACCCAAGTACTAGACTAGTGCTTACATAATCAAGTGTAATCGCGAACTTTAGATTGTATAACTTAATAAATAGCAACAATTATGTGATAATAATGTTTGTTTAATTTGTTTCTTTTCATTCATTACTACGATTCAGCTGAACGCTGATATAGAATTAGTACTCTTACACATGATGCTCAGCTTCATCAACGGTCATGGTAACTCATGGTCCTGTAACTTATAATAAACTAATTTAAACAGTAAAAGCAATTGTGTCATTTAGCCAACAACACCTCGGATTTAAAATTTAATTCAACTGTAGGCACCACTACACCACCACCACGAGTCCACTTGTGGATTGGCAGATGTTTATCTAATCGGCCACTTATGCGCTGTTCAATATTAGATTATACACGAAACTTATATCAAACAGCGCGCCGTACATTTAGTTCATGTCACATATCGTAAGAAAAACAATCATAAGTGGAGATCATGAATAACTTCCTATCTTTTTGCTTAGATGTCGAGGGACACTTCTCTTCCCTTAGTCTCCAGACTTCATGTTCGTCGCCCGTTGCGAGACACGCACTAGTAGTCAGTCATAGTAATAAATGAATGATATCGTCAAGTTTAACGCATTGTAAGCGCGTGTTGTTTCACCACTATAATTTTCGTGACTACACATTAAGTAGTTCGTTCGAAGTAAAACAGTCGGTTGAATACCAGTTGATTACTTATAATCACTTGGAATCTTAGATAATATACCTCTAGATCGAGCTACCGCGTGGCCGCACATGCGACAGCAATATAAAAGTTCAGTGTTGCTATTCCCTAAAAAAGTCCCAAAATACGACGTATTCAACGTGGTAATAAGAGTGTAGAAGTATCCATGTGTGAGAAAATATAATTTCACGTAAAATACCTACTTTCAATCTTACCTTGATTCTCACAAATAAAATACACTACTACCAGGTGAAGCTTGTTTTGATTTTTTCGCGTGTTATTTATCATTAAAATATATTGAGGTATGGCTGACATCCAGTGTGACATTGACATTGCTGTATAATAACTATTGTCCTTTAGACAAAATCAACTTATTTTGAAAATATCTAATTTTTTGTTTATACTTAACATTTATTTATAAAATGAATTCTTACTTCCAAATATCTTTAAGTACCTACGCGATTGCCTTCAAGAGTAAAACTTAATGATTGTCGAAAGGGCTCTGTTCGTTCGTACACATGTTCACTTAAACTTAAAAATAAGGGTTCGCCCACAAATTTGTGTGTTTAGCCACCATAGATTTATTTGATTATTATGTGTTCCGTTCGACGTCCGAAGTCCATTATGAGAGAGTGCATGCTCCGTTCCATGAACAGCTGCTAGAAAGTCCTTGATTTCCGCCTCGTAATCGCGCCACTAGCGCCTCCAAACGTCATATCTGTGAACTACTTTCAAAAACCGCATACAAGCCGCCATGATGAAGTTTTATGTCATTGTTGCGTCGTTTTCCAAACTGTGCGCAGCTTTGTTAGATTGTCCGTTAAATCGTTGAAAGCGATATATTTTATTCTTAGAACTTTTGAGATTAAAGTAGAAAGTTCATTACATTAGTATTGTAATAACATTAATTTTCCGTCTCGTGAACTGTGTTTATTTGAAACAAAATGGACGGTGAAACTATCACGCCAAACGATACTTCGCGGAAGAGGACACGGAGTTCGAGTTCTTCATCGTCATCGAAAGAAAGTAATGCAGTGTCATCGGAGAGCGATGTAGGCGATCCAACGCCGCGCAAGCGCCCCCGCCAGGTACGCGAGCGCTCCCTCTCGCGAGATTCTGAACTGGATCGCAGGTTTGACAAACTATCCCAGCATTTGGTGAGTCATGTTAATAATATTTTAACAAATTATATGATCGCTAATAGTGCTCCATTAGCACAAAACCTACCCGCCACGCAAAATTATATTGGCATCGCGTTACCTTCAACATCTAATTCTACCCTCAATTTACAAGAAAATTTTATACGTCCGCCGCAGCTTACCCCTTGCCTAGATAATATTGCAAATCTAGACGTTTCTGTTAAGGAACCTAGTGTACCAAAAGCAAACCCAGAACGTGTAACAAAAATAGCAGAAATGCAAAGGTTCGACTCCCCGGATTGGAATGCTGTACGTTACACAGAAGTACAAAAGAAATACGTAGCTTTTCCTAGTTTTATCGAACTGAAAATTAACGAAGAATTGCGGCGTTTTGAAGATCCATTTTCACCATTAAGGTGGTTTCAAATGGAACGCAGTTTTGCGGCGTTATCTAATGCTTTCCTAACTCAAAACGAGCATGTGAACGCGGCATTACAGAAAATAGTTGATTGGTCTGCTACTACGAACGTCGAATTATCTTCAACTACCCTCTTTGAAAAACTAAAAGAGTTGTTCGGTGCCGAGTCATCTTATAAAACAGTATCTCAAGATATTCTCCAAATTATTTGCGGTAAACGAGCTGAGGTCATAGAGACGCGGCGCCGATCGTTATTGAAAAATGTTAAAAGTAAATACATACGCGACGACATAGAAAAAATTCCACCCTCAATCGAATATATTTTCAATCCTCAAAATTTATCACACTACCTACAAAAAATCGGGGGTATAGAAAAATTGGAAAAACAGAATAATAGTGCGGGAACTAGTCGTCCGATATCTTTAGAGCCTTCGAGGTCTTTTCAAGACAACACCTTTCGTTCGCGACAATATAAACAAAAGCGAAACGACAAAAAAGATAAGCGAAATTACGATTTCTCTTCAAAAAAGAAGGGGGGAGGGCGAAAAGATAAGAACGGGAGGCGAGCAGGACAAAAGCATAAATGACTATTTAATACCGAGATTTTGGGGCGGCTGTCTTCAGCGTTATATAGAAATATGGAATCGTTTCAACCCTCCAAAAACCATTTTAAAAATGATATCGGGAGCTCGTATCCCTTTCAATCAGGCACCGCCCTTAATTATACCAACATCGGTCAACCTGTCAAAATTTCAAACCCCTGTTTCGGAAAAAATGTCACTCGAAATTCGCAAGATGATTCAAGAACAAGTGTTAGAGCCTGCTCCTTCGACCCCATCGTTCATTTGCCCCCTCTTCATGATCACAAAGAGCAATGGAAAAACTCGAGTAATATTCAACTTGAAAGCTCTAAATGTATACATGGAGCCAAAGCATTTCCATCTTTTCCACCATCAACAAATGCCTTCGTTCCTGCAACAAGGCGACTGGATGGTCAAGTTGGACCTCAGCCAGGCCTATTATCATCTCCCAATACGCACAGGACACAGGCGCTTTTTACGCATCAGCTACGATGGTCAACTTCTGCAGATGACATGTCTACCATTCGGCCTAGCTGCTGCTCCCAGAATGTTTGCTACTATAACAAACTGGACTGCAGAATACCTTCGCACAAAAGGTCTGCGCCTCGTTGTGTACTTAGACGACTATTTATTAGTCCACCAGAACAAGGAAGTACTCAGCACGCATCTAAACATAGCTGTACGCTTCTTGTCCAGTCTGGGCTGGTGTGTAAATCACGAGAAATCAATCACCAGGCCAACGAGGTCGATCGAATATCTCGGCATCGATTGGGACACCCAAACAAACCGCAAGTCCCTACCACCAGAGAAGGTAAGAAAAATTCAACTGAGCCTCTCGACCAGACTCGCAGCGGGCAGTTGGACCCTCAAGCAGGCACAACGCCTCTTAGGGCTTCTCAACTTTGCGTCCTTCATCACCCACCGGGGAAGGATGCATTGCCGTGCACTGCAATGTCACATCAAGGTACTGCGTCAAAATCCTCTCAGAGCAGTACAGGTGACAGCAGACGTTCGCAAAGAACTCGAGTGGTGGATGGAGAATATAGGTCAAAAGACAGCAATTCACACAAATGTGCTACCCACCAACTTTGTTATCACGGACGCTTCCGACATTCTGTGGGGTGCTTTGGTCAACAACAACAGGGTACAAGGTGCATGGCAACCCGACCAGAAAAAATGGCATTGCAATCTCAAAGAGATGTATGCTGTGATTGCTGTGTTGTCGAAGAAATCCAGAGCCCTCCGGGACTCCAGGATCATTCTACAGACCGACAACAAGACAGTGGTTTCGTACATTCAGAAGGAAGGCGGCACGAAATCACACCAATTGATGAAATTGACGCGGGAATTGTTGACTCTGATAGACAAACTCAATGTAGTACTGATCCCTTACTACCTACCAGGAGTGTACAACACCGAAGCCGACCACTTGTCACGAAATCGTGCCGGCAGCGAGTGGCACCTGCAAGTGGCAGCAACTTCAAAGATTTTTCAGACTTGGGGAAATCCGGAAATAGACTTGTTCGCGTCGCAAACCGCCCACGTCGTGATAAATTACGTTTCTCTAGATTTCTCAGACTCCAACGCCTGCTATCACGACGCGTTCAGCAGATGCTGGAGATATGCCCTCGCTTGGGTGTTCCCACCACCGGCATTGCTTCCACGAGTTCTTCACCATCTCAACTCGGCATCAGGTCGATACATAATAGTAGCACCCAAGTGGAAGAAACCCTTCTGGCGACCAGACCTGAAGAATCGATCCTTGGCCCGACCGCTGAAAATCAGAGACCTGAAGAAGACCTTGGTGGATACGGTGACCGGCCTACCACCAGCCCACGTCAAAGATCTGCAGCTGGAAGCCTGGCTCATTTCGGCTGGGACACCATGACAAGCGATTGGTCTCCACAAGAGAAAGATCTTCTTTTATCTTGCTGGCGACCTTCAACACTCAAAACTTACAAACCTATTTGGGGTAAGTGGTCTTTGTGGTGTAGTCAGAACAATGTAAATTTCCGTACACCAAACCCGACAGATGTTGCGAAATATCTAGCACATCTATTTCTTAGTAAAAAGTTAGCTTACAGAACTATTCTTGTACACAAGTCCGTTATAGCATCTATTTGTGAAACTACTTCAAATATCAAAATTTCTTCTAGTCACATTGTTAAGCACATTTTGAAAGCAATTTCAATTGCAAAACCGTTACCACCTAAGGTGCCCACATGGGACGCTAGGGAATTAATTACTTATTTAAAAGAAAACACTCCCTGCATCAGTAGTTTGTATGAGGTATCTAAGCGAACTGCGACTATTTTATTATTATGTTCGGGACGTCGTGTACACGACCTATCCCTTTTGTATATTGACTGTAATCATTTTGTAGATAATGGAAATTCCATAACTTTACACCCAGTGTTCGGATCAAAGACAGATAGTGCGAATTTTCAGCAATCCAGTTGGGTTTTGTTGGCATCCCAAGATCAAAATACAAATCCATTATATTGGCTTCGCACGTTAAAAAATGTATCAAAGGAAAGACGAGGTTCATTAAGTAATTTGTTCATAACTACTAGGGATCCCGTTAGAGCAGCCACACCAACTATAATCGGTGGTTGGGTAAAACGCGTTTTATCTGACGCTGGAATACAAGCCTCTCCAGGGAGCTTTAGATCGGCAGTCTCGTCATTAAATTGGCTAGAAAATTATCCTATAAATGACATATTATGTAAGGCAAACTGGAGGCATGAATCGACTTTCAGAAAATTTTACCGTAAAGAAATCAGATCTAATAATGAAATGTCCTCGGCGCATTCGCTATCAAGATTATTTCAAGTCCCAAGTTGATTCTAAGTTAACCAAGGTGTCAAATCAAATTGATTCAGGTTACTTACGTTTTTTTCTCTTAATAGTATATACTGCCAGTGTTTAAATGGCTAGATTTTTGTTCACATCTATAACTTGTGTATATAAAGGTACCTAAGGTTTAAAATGGTGATTAAAAATAATATTGGTTTACTACTCACATTGTTGCTTTTCATTCATACAATCCACCAGGAGATAACAAACATATCTCTCATAATGGACTTCGGACGTCGAACGGAACACATAATATTAAAATTTTACCTTCAAATAAAATTTGTATTATGTTTCCTAAGACGTCCGAAGTCCAGGTAAGGTCTTCCTGGTGCATACCTACCTGCCTTTTGCATCATTATGAGCCCAACAATGACATAAAACTTCATCATGGCGGCTTGTATGCGGTTTTTGAAAGTAGTTCACAGATATGACGTTTGGAGGCGCTAGTGGCGCGATTACGAGGCGGAAATCAAGGACTTTCTAGCAGCTGTTCATGGAACGGAGCATGCACTCTCTCATAATGGACTTCGGACGTCTTAGGAAACATAATACAAATTTTATTTGAAGGTAAAATTTTAATATTATGCCTACCTTTTGAACATTAGGCCTGACAGTTAAGGGAAAAGATTTGAAACGTGTAGCAACACTGTAAGTAAGTATTACTAGGTTATGTGATATAAGAAATCAAGTTTATTTTAAGAAATCTTCCATATTTTGGTCTGAAAGCCATAACAATAAAAGCGCACAAATGTATAAATTCAATAATCATACAATAACACAAACAGTATTGAATACTTACGAATGAAAAGAGATTTTGTTATTGGCCTTTTCTGAGCGGCTTTTACAGCCTACTATACTGAATCCTCCCATCGTAGCGCATTCACCATACACTAAACACTTATCTAATGGAGTCTATTTCTCATTAAATGACTTAAACTATTACAAAAATTGCAAAAACCATCCGAAAACTTAAATTAAATCGAGCTTAATAATATACGTGACAGTGACAGCTCTTTGTTTGGCTAACTTTCAAAAGTTAGCCATGCAAAAATCCGGCACGCCGTAAGGGACAGAAGATACGATGCTTTGTCTCAATTTTCCTACGAACTTTGTATTATTGCGTCTCACTTCCACACTTGACACTGTAAATTGGGCTACGTCTAGAGGTATATAGTCTAAGCTTGGAATGAACATAAAGTTAGTTTAACCGAAACATATAGTATCGCGAATCGTTGTGGTCGCGGTGTCACTGATACTGGCTTTGCCGGGATCGGGATTTCGATTTTTTGAAAACAGAAATTTAGTGGTCGCGAATATTTAAATCAACATACAACTTGATACTGAACAGCAAAAAACACAGATAATTTGAATTTCGCGGGCCACCCTGGTGCATCCGCCTTAACACGAAGCTTATTATTTCAGAATAAAACAGAAGCTGTCAGAGACACTGAAATAAAATAAGATTTGACTTATAGATGAGACACTGACAGCAGCCGTTTCGCGCGGAAAACACTGACATTCGACGTTGCATCGAAGAATGCAACATCATTCATAAAAAAATATTGATAATTTTGAAAGTGTAACATCGATGTTTTCCTAGTCTACCGGGCACTGCAATCACAATTAACATCCATGATGGTGGCCAAGCCAGTTTTAATTACACAAAGGGCAAAGATCAAATAAAACAAAAACTAATACTTTCTTTAAAAAATATTTCTACTTTCTATTTCATGAAAATAATAACAAATATACTTTTATACATAGTTACAAATGAGGTTGCTGTAATAATTGCAGTGAGATTTATATTTATAAAGC
The DNA here is from genome assembly GCA_921972225.1 of Euplexia lucipara. Classification (NCBI taxonomy): domain Eukaryota; kingdom Metazoa; phylum Arthropoda; class Insecta; order Lepidoptera; family Noctuidae; genus Euplexia; species Euplexia lucipara. Next base: position 322,765 of record OV179152.1, on the reverse strand, counting down.
ACCAGCGCCCGCGTGACGTTCCATGACGTCACAGGCGCCCCTGTGACGTCCCGTGACATCACTGGCACCCACTGAACTGCCACTTCACCTACATATTTCACAAAATACCAACCAATAACGCCAATGTTATGGCCGAGCACATTCTTATTAATATTATCTTGTCTCCGGTACTCTTTTACAATAGAATAACTTTATTACCAACATCCATACTTTTTTCTTATTTTAAAGTATGGCGTCGTATAATGCGTTTCAAAAGAGAATAGGAATGACTTCGCGCCATGTTGTGACGTCATAGCCGTCAATTCGAATAAGTTGGGTAAGATCAGCAAAACAAGGTTTTTTCTAAATATAATTATTTACGACGAATATTTTTCTAAATCATGCTCTCAAAGTATTGGTTTACATTGGAGATAATCTTTCGAGCCCTCCCATGCAAAACAGCGCCTCGTTCACAAATTTTCGAACAGTCAGGGAGATGAAAACAAAAACAAATATCAACAACAACAGCAAACAACCGTGTAACAAACAGAATTAATAAATAAAACGTAAGCACGCCACAAGACTAATTAATTTAAGACGTTTTTTCACTTTGAATAACTTCGACTCGGTAAAACAAAATAAAATAAAATAATTGATACGCGATTAAGGTTTCTTTGCAGGCCGTACTTTTCAAGCGACATTTGACAGATATAGGTCATTGACGTTCCTATTCTTATTTGAAACGCATTATAAGTGTCGACAGAGATTATAATCATATTTTTTATTTAACAAATGTTCATAATTTATTTTATTTATACATCACATTTTTTTTCAAATTCGTTATAATGCTTTGTTTTATTTTATTTTTTGTTTTGTTTTGGTTTATCTTTAAACAAATAATTAATAATTATCATAAAGCTATAAATATGTCGGTCGTGCGTCCGCGACAGACGAAAGAAATGCAAACACATCATTACAACAGAACCAGTGCGCGGCTAGCAGCGGCCGCGCGCTACTGCTGCGCGTAGGGCGCGGAGTGCTGGTAGGGCTGGTAGGCCTGCGAGGATCCGTGCCGTACGTCCGCGCGCTACTGCTGCGGGTAGGGGTTGTATCCGGCGGGCGGCGGCTGCTGCGCGTAGGGCGCGGGCGCGGGGTACTGGTAGGGCTGGTAGGCCTGCGCCGGCGGCATGCGCGGCGCGTGGTGCGGGTAGGGCAGCGTGGCGTAGGGGTTGTACAGCGCGGGCATGGGCGCCGCGTAGTACGGGTAGGGCGCGCCCGCGCCGTACGGCACCGGCATTCCTGCGCACACGACACGCGTTAGTCGCGCCTCGTCACTACACGTGTGCAGGCCCGCGGGCTGGGTATGCTTACCTTGCGGTTGCTGCGGGTAGGGCAGCGGGGCGGCGGCCGAGCTGCCGGGGGCGGGGGCGGGCGCGGGGGCGCCGGGCGGCGGGGGGCGCGGGGGAGGCTCGCGACGCGCCACGGCTGCCGGCTAGAACGCGACATGTTCACGAGTAGAATCGAGCGAACTAGTAGATTCGAGTTCTACGCCAGTCGTAGTTCCTTGGTTGCACTTGCATAGTGCATACAAGGAAAATTTGCGGTTGGTGCCTAATTTCATTAAAGGTGACAATGGGCCTCTGCGAGTTGGCTTCGCAGTAGGCATTCCAAAGATCCTTGTACTCCGGGGGGTTCCAGGGCCTAGAGAATGAGGACTAGATAACTGTAAGTATTTAAGTATTCAATAGTAAGCCTTCGAACAAAGGTTTATCTTTTTATCCTACCGCAGCGGGTCAGCTAGGTGACGGTGTTATTGCTCTGTTATTATTGAAATATCCTGATAGTCGCAGTTAGCCGAATGCTAAAGAATGATTACTTTCTTGGACTTCATTAAACAAATTTTCTTAGTTGTAAAGAATTTCAAAGTTGTTATTTTTGCAAACATAATATGTATGTTTAGAGAACTGAATCAAACATTCAGTTCTCTTAAGTTCTCGGTCGACATCAGAGCATTTAAAACCAAAGTAACGAAGTGTTGCGCTACGTACCTCGCTGGCGTCGGCGTGGTGCTGCGGCGGCGCGGGCGCAGGCCGCACCGAGCCGCGCGACGCCTCCTGCGTCAGGTCCTTCAGCAGCTCGTCCTTCTCCGTCTTGCGCGCGAAGCAGAAGTCCGACACCTTGTTCTGGAACGCCACCAGCAACTGCAACATGCAACACGCGAGCGGTCACCTGCTGCCCAGCGCCTCGTTCGGCCAGCGGCTGAGGGCGAGGCCGAGGCTCGGGGGCGGGTACCTGCGTGAGGTCGTTGTAGAACTTGATGCCCTCGTTGAGGTTGGCGGTGAGCTCCTGGAAGGCGTCGGCGGCGGCGCACAGCTGGCCCAGCGCCTCGTCGCGGCCGCTGGCGCCGCCGCGCGCCACCATAAGCGCCGCGTGCGCCGCCTGCACGTCGGCCAGCAGCGCGGCCTGGCGCTCCAGCGTGGCGGCCGCGCGGCGCTGCAGCGGCGCCAGCGCGGCGCCCAGCGCGCCGGCCGACAGCGCGGGCTCGTCCACGCAGCCGTCGGCCGCCAGCGCGCGCTCGAACTGCTCGCGCAGGTCCAGCGTGGTGTCCTTGAGCTCGGCCTCGATGGCGTCGCGCTCGGCCTTCAGCGTGTCCACGTCCTGCATGAGGGCGCGCAGCTGGCGGGCCGCGTCCGCGTCGGGCACGTGCGGCGCGTCGGGCGCGTCGGGCGCGTCGGGCACGCCGGCCGTGATGTCGCCCTCGTTGCCGCTGAGCAGCGCGATGTTGTCGCGATGCTGCGCGAACTTCTGCTGCACGATGTTGTCGGCGCGCACGGCGTTGTCGATGATCTGGCGGTACTTGTCGGCGTTGGCGCGGAAGGCCTCGGTGAGCTTGGCGGAGGCCGTGCGCGACCAGCGCGCGCCGAACTGACTGCGCAGCGCCGCGTCGGCCTCCTCCTCCTCGCGCAGCAGCCGCTCCGCCTGCGACACGGCGCAACTTTACTTATTAACTCCGCACTCGACGCTCGAGCAAGGTTACAGGCTATGCGTTTGGTCAAATCTCGGTTTAAGAATCTCGAATGTTAAATGAGGAATGTTATTTCGGGCCTGAGTCGAGTGTTTGTTTCTCGTATTGTTTATAAAAGTGAGCTTTAAGACTGTTGAGAGGCACTTCTTCTAAACACTTTGCCTGTAATATAATCCTCGAAGAGAAAGGTTCAAGGTTACTTGTGTGTACAGCTACACATCCCCAGTTACCTTAAAATCCCATACAATAGGGGGTGACCTTATTGCCAGCAATCGGGCAAATATTCACTCCGGAGACTCGGCTGCTAATGAGAAAATCCAGATGGAATAAGTAAATATCGCTTTGAACTGCTTGCCTGAACCGGAGATAATGTTTTTAACCCTATTTATTATTGTGGAGCTGTAGTTACAAAATATTACAAAAACATATTTTCGGACAGCACATCAGCACGCTCCACACCTGTGCCCGAGGGCTGCGAACATTACCTCGTCCAGGATGTCGCGGTTGCGCTGCAGCAGCTCGGGCAGCTCGGCCATGAGGCGCGCCAGCTCGGGCAGCCCGCCCGCGGCGCGCACGGCGGCGGCGCGCGCGCGGATGCTGGCGGGCAGCCCGCCCGGCGCCGCCTCCAGGCACGCGGGCAGGCTCAGCGACGCCAGGATGCTGTTGAGCAGCTGCGTGGCGTCGCGCAGCTTGCCCACCTCGGCCGACACCAGCTCGGCGCGCCGCGCGCCCGCCGCCGCCAGCGCCTGGTGCAGCGCCAGCGGCTGCAGGCGCGCGAACAGCTCGCGCGCGCCAGCCCAGCGCGGCGGCGGCGCCAGCGGCTTGGCGATGGCGGCGCGCGCCACGGGCTCCAGCTGCGCCGCGTCGGGCACGCGCTCGTGGTAGATGAAGTCGTTGTCCTTGCGCGCCGCCGCCAGCTGGCGCTGCGCGCGCGCGGCGTGCTCGGCGGCGGCGGCGGCGGGCGCGCGGGCCTGCGCCGCCCGCAGCAGCTCGTCCGCCTGCTGCAGGCGCGCGATCTCCTCGCCCACGCTCTTGTTGGCGCGGCACACGCCGGCCTGGTAGAACTGCGTCAGGCCGCGGAACATCATCTGCTTCGACACCATCTGCGACACACACGCTCGTCAGGACCGCACTAATACTAATTATAATATTTAGTGCTAGCGTATAATGAGGTAATAATACTGTCCGTGTGCAGCTCGTCGCAGTGCGCGCACAATGTTAATCACAACACTGCACGGCTCAGCCGCGCGCACGGTAGCAGTGCGGTGTGGGCGCGGACACTCACCACGCTGATCCAGTCGCGCTCCCACAGCGCCTTCAGCTGCTCCTTCTGCATGGCGCGCAGCGCGTCCGTGTACAGCTCGTCGCAGTGCGCGCACACCTTGGCCACCATGCTATCCTTCATCTCGTCTGCAACAAGCGACACGCGCTATTATACTACATGGCGAGTGTGCCTCGCCGGGCATTTTCTCGTATAAATAAAATTTATTTTTGTAAATAGCTTTTAATAAGCCTCTTACACGTTAAATAAAGAAACAATCTGACTATTCTCGGGTGAAACACCGAAACAATCTTAGAGAGCAGGTCAAGATGTGCCTTCTGTAGTCCAGACATGATGTGAACAACACAAAGTCTGACACTCCTGCTGGTGTTTTGAAGAAAGAATGAATCAGATACGAGTGGTCCATGCGTGAGCGGTGCCGCTGTGACTGTGAGCTGTTACCGCGGATGCACTTGTAGGCGATGACCTCCTGCGCCTGCGCCAGCATGAGCTTGGCCAGCGCGTCCAGCGTCTCGGGGTGCAGGTCCGGCGTGGTCTCCTGATGCACCGCCATCATGATGTTCGCCTTCAGGAACGAGAACACGCCGGCCGCTTGCTGCACATACACATTATCTATTAAATGCTTTATTTGCATAACGTAACATCTAATGACTAGAATCCCTTCATCTTTTTCTCTCTTTTACAATAAAAAAAGACGAAATTATAAGAGCTGTAATTAGTAAATAAGCAAGAGATTTCAAATGCAGCACCTCACTTAAAGAGAATAACTAATTCAGCATCTCTTAGTTCTTATCTGTCACCATCCTTTTCTAAAGCTGTAATTCAATAAGATATGTCTATTCTCTGATAAAATCAGTTTAAATTTTGAACAAGAAAACCAATGTTATTGTTGATTGTCATGTACCTACATGATTGTAGTTTGCTAGTATGGATATGTGTACAGACTGTGAGGGTACTTGTGTCTCTTGTTGACATATAAGGTGCAGCGCAGACTATCCGTGACGCACTTTTTAGTCTGTGATAATAAAACCTATGCAATTATATGCAGTAACGCCCACCACGCGCAAAGAGTCCGGCGCACAAAAAATCCGTGTAATTCGGGCAGACCGCAGCGCGCCGCGCCGCTCGGCACAAAAAGTGTGTGAAAAAAATTAAACGTTTTGCTTCAACGCGCGCTAACGCAGACGGCGCACACTTTAGTCGGCAATCTGCATTTGCTAGGGGTGGACGTAACGCACGTGATCTATTATCATGGCGTCAGAGGTCGATTGTTCATTGTTGTTTCTGAATGAGTCAAAGCAGGTCTTAAAATAAATAGCAACTCATCAAATGTAGTAACAGACATTTAATAAAATTTTAAAAAAAATCTGGATTTTGTTCAGAATTGAATGTTTAGTATGGAACTGTCCCTTTAGTAATCTTTCAAAAAGATGTATGGATGTACCCAAAAATCTCTTTTTTTCTTCTTTTTCTGTACTTCAAGTATAAAATAATACTTCGCGATCTCTGCACGATTTCCATAGCGTCTACGTCCCTACAGCTCTGCCGACAGAATAATCGAAGATGTGCGTCGTGTGCGTTGAGTCTGTGAAAAATCCGCGACCGACTTTTTGCGCGCCATGCAGACTTTTTGTGCGCCGCAGACTCGATCGCACAAAAAGTGTGCCGTCAGCGCTGCACCTAAGATGAACTAAGTTGGGGGTAGGTTTGAATCTACACATTGTGTTGCCTAATTTCGTGTTTTAATCATACCTTTGGACATAATAGATGTTCAAAGGTTATGTATTAGTCTAATTGGAAAAAAATATTAAACTACTTGATATTTTCTGTCAGACGAGAGGGTCAAAAGTGGCTGCAAATGGTTCCACTAAAATTACACACGGTTCTGCTCGCTAGTTCTGTAGTTCTGTTAGCTTGAACTTAGCTTCACACCAACGCATGTCTAGATTAAACTTAGGAACAGGAACAGCAACACACAATCAATATAGAGGAACGGTTATCTTTTAGTACCTTGAAAGAGAACCATTCCTCATATTTCTAACAAAAATCTCAATTGAAGTTACAGCATTGCACAAGCATACATAGTGGGTTACAAATAGTAAATCTATCTTGTAGACATGCTGAGGAGCTTTACTCTGAGGGCTGAGTGAGAGTTTGTTTACCTGGAACAGTTTGGCAGCCTGCTTGAGCGAGTCCTCAGTCTCTACGGGCTGCTGCGACGCGATAAGGCTCTGCATGGCGCCGATGTTGAACAGGATGCACATGCGCTCATATGCCAGAGAGCTTATTGCTGTGTGACGCACAAGTACAAACACAATTCAAGGGTGTTTTAATTAATAACATATGAACTTTTTATAACATGTAAATTACATGCAATGGCTAACTAACTTTATGTCTCAACTAGGAATTCTAGTTGAAGTTAGTTAGCCATTAGGCACCACTTGGGGTCCGCAGATGCCAAAGTCTGAAGGTCTGTAGCCAACTTCATGTATGTACCATCAATATTTATCGAATTCACAAATCTTTATTGCATACCATAATGTGTTAAAAGTTGGTGAGAAAAATAATAATAGATACAATTATTATGGACCCTGTCAGGCACAGCATAGATCAAGTAGGAGAGAGGAAGAAGAGCACTGGTGTGAATTTTAGAAATAAATAGGTGCTTATAAACTCAAACAACAACAAGGTGCTTATAATCAATCTTATATATTTGAATATATATATATATATAATCTATATATATAAAAGTAAGTCGTGTTAGTTACACCACTTATAACTCAAGAACGGCTGGATCAATTTGAATGATTTTGGTCTTTTTGGATTTCTCTTTGTCCGGAATAGCATAATAATTAATAAAAAACATGAAAAGTCCCCGAAAAAATAAATATCAAAAATATTCGTTGTCTCAAACATTTTTCAAACGCAGCGCCATCTTGGATGACATGACAGGAGTCAAACTTCCCAGTTCATTATCAGGTGACAATTTGACATTGACAAACTTTAATAATTCTTTGCAAATAGAACTTATTCTACTGTTAAGACTTTAATTAAAGTAGACCGGGAAAACTATAAGTATAAAATGTATGTAACATAGGGGTAATAGTTCAGATTAAAATTATGAATTTAGTATTTTTTAAATCAATGCATTTTAGTAAAGTAGTTAGGTTAGCTATAGGATAGGTATGGTCAGTTAGGTTAGGTTATATACATGTTGTAATTTTAATTCTATCGAACACAAAATGTTTAAATAAGATCACAGTAGAGAATCGCTACATAAAAAGTATAGTAGTAGTTATTATTGGTTTGGATCTATTTGTTGTCGTCTTATTAAACGTATGTATATCTAATATAAAAAAAAATGATAAGAGCAATAAATTGACTCCAAGGCACAACGAAGTTTGCCGGGGCAGCTAGAATAATAATATAATATAAGCCTTTATTGCTGTTAATGGTAACAAACATAAAAAAAAATATTATACAAAAATAAAAATAAAGTAACAAAAGGGGAACTATAACCAAGATTTTCTTTCTTCCTTGTTTGTTCCTAACTATCTAAATCTAAATTCAGTCTTCGGCATTCGGTTCACCCTTCTTAATCGTATACAATAACCCAAATATATAAATATATATTTGGGTTATTGTTTGAACATTCGCAGTGTGCAGACGTGCTCGTTAGCAATATTTAATAATTACCTACTTTAATAATAGTACATACATACATACATACATACATACATAAACTCACGCCTTTTTCCCATGGGGGTAGGCAGAAACTACAGAGCGCCATATGCTACGATTCTTACATACTTCTTTTGCTTCGTTTACATTCATACATGTTGTCATACACACACGCCGGTTGCGAGTACTACGAATAATAGTGATAATAATAATAATAATACTACCTTTAATAATAGTGACTTCCTTTATTGCATTACCGACGTAATGCAATCGTATTTTGCTTAGTGTGTAGTCTTGGTGAATAATGAACACGAACTTGTGAACTTTTAATATTATAAACAATGGATAACAACCCCCTCAATCCAAGGGGGCTAGTGCACCCCTCCGCCTCACCTTCGAAGATGACAACCCCAGCCCTTGAGCCAGTCAATATAGTTTCAACGCACGAGATCCTAAAATGGATGGTAGCCATCGAACAGCATCTTAATGAAATTTGCTCCATTGCCAAGGATGGCAAGCTCAACTCGGGGCAGAAGATGAAAATTTCTACCCTGTGCCGTAAAGTAAGTTCTGGAACCTCACAAATGGCAGTCTATTATCAGTCGCTCAAGCAAAAAACCATTCAAGCTTATAACGCCGTTGAAGACCTTCAAGAAAAGCGTGACCTTTCTGAACAGATTGTGGAGCTCAAGCAGATTATTAACCACTCTGGTTCTGCAGGACATGCTTCTTTTGCCGATATGGTGAAAAAGGGATCAAATAGTTTCGTTCGACCAAATTACTTGAGCTCCGTCGCCATATATCCCGATGATTTGTTTAAATCAAGTGACCAAACAAAGGAACTGGTGAAAAAAATCATACAACCGGAATATACAAATGAAGCTACACGTGCGCGGTGTCCGGAATACAAAAAAAGGCGGCGTTATTATCAGTACCGAAACGAAACATGTCGCTGATAAACTGAAGCACGCCGTCTAGCTCTCTATATCTGGACTTACAGCCGAAGAACCCATCAAGCGAAAACCTCGGATTGTGATTGTCGGAGTGCCGAATTCCTTGACTGAAAATGAGGTCTTTAGATGCATTTTCGAACAAAACGTAGCCGACAAAATACCAGCGCTGTCCTTGGAGTCCTTTTTGGACTTCATTAAATTAAGCCACAAATCAGGGAAGAGAGATGGTCCGACCTGTAACTACATTGTTGTAGTTTCAGCCGAAATAAGAAAAGCTCTAATATCTCAATCAAGGATTTTTATCGTCCTGTCCTGTCAGGGACTTCACATTGGTGACAAGGTGTTATAAATGTCATCAATATGGCAATGCAGCAAAATTTTGCCGAGAGTCTGTTGATACGTGTGGTCACTGTGGGGACGCGGGCCATTCGATGTCTGATTGCGCGAAGAAAGCCATTAGCCCAAAATGTGCATCGTGCACAAGATTCAAAAAACCCAATGACCACAAAACGGGGGACGCTGAATGCCCCGCTAGGAAAATAGCAGAATATAGGAATATAAACTCTATTTATTATGAGGGCATCCAGTGAGTCATACGTGGCCAGTCATTTGTATCGCTTGTTGCTGGCTCTAGAATATACATGGTCGCTGCGCTGTCCTACTTATTTTAGTGCTGTCTAAGCAAAATATCAAGTGTTTTTAATCGAATGTAGTCTTGAAAGTGATTTATGCAATTTTTGTTTTTGAACCTTATTGATAACATTGCTGACTCAATCAAATTCGTGTAACTAAGTGTAAAATTATCTATTTTTGTAAATTATAGCATAACTCATTAACTATGAAACTATTATTCATTCTGTTAAATATTGTAACGAAACCAGATGTCTTAATAGTACTGTAAAATCTTATGTCGCCTGTGATACAGGTTTTTAACCTAGTACAGGCATTATACTTTGTTATACCTATATTATTTCTTAGATTTAATTTGTATTTACCAACTATCGGCACAATGACAGCCGAGTCCACATCGTACATGTCGACAACCTCGCGTGCTAAGTCGAGATATTTGTTTTTTTTTCTCATTCTCAGCTTTCACGAGGTTCTCGTCATGAGGGATGGTAACATCGATTATCATTGTGCGGCGCGCTAATCGATCTATCACCACTATATCAGGCTTATTGGAAACAATGTCCTGTCAGTGATGATAGATCGATCCGAGTACAGTGTGACATGGTCATTCTCAAGAACTGGGTCGGGCACATACCTGTACGTCTACATACGGTACTTCAGAATCCACAAGCTGGTATTTCAAAGCAAGTTGCTGGTGAATAATCCTGGCCACTTGGTTATGTCTGTGCAAGTACTCACTGTTAGCTAGACGAGAACAACCGGAGATAATATGTCTGATAGACTCACCCGGACAGTGACATGCCCGACACACATCAACTGTCCCGTTCTTCATAATATATCTTCGATAGTTCTTCGTTAAGATAACTTCGTCCATAATTGCACATACAAACCCTTCAGTTTCTCCGAAGAGGTTACTTAATCGTATTATTATTATTTCGTGTATTCATTATCTTATCTTATTCAATACATTTTTAAATATTTAAAAATAAAAAAAAAAACATTTAAAAATATAAAAAATAGTAGCCCACCGGTATCGGGAACAGGGTCCAAGCTACCGGCGGTCAGGGCTCCAGGGAGAGGAATCGCCTAACAATGCGAGCCGTGTCCAGTAATACTGCTTTCTGAATCAAACGCTTGATCCAGCCGCCCAACGAGAGCCTCTTCAGGTATTGGTCGAGGCTCTTTGCTATTAAGCCATTGGCAGACACGACTATCGGCACAATGATTGCTGAGTCCACATCCCACATGTCGACAACCTCGCAAGCCAAGTCAATATACTTGATTTTCTTATCTTGTTCGGCTTTCACGAGGTTCCCGTCATGTGGGACCGTTATATCAACAAGCATTGCGCGCCTCTCGGTTCGATCCATCACCACTATATCGGGATTATTAGCCATGATAGTCCTATCAGTGATGATGGATCGATCCCAATACAGTGTGATATGACCATTTTCGAGAACTGGGTCGGGCACATACTTGTAGTACGGCACTTCCGAATCCACGAGGTTGTATTTCAGAGCTAGTTGCTGATGGATAATCCTGGCGACAAGGTTGTGTCTATGCAAGTACTCTTCGTTAGCTAAGCGAGAACACCCAGAGATAATGTGTCGGATTGATTCTCCTGGACGGTGGCATGCCCGACAGATGTCAACCGTGCCATCTTTCACAATAAATCTCCGGTAGTTTCTCGTCATAATAACTTCATCCATAATTGCGCAGACAAAACCTTCGGTTTCCCCAAAGAGGTCACCGAAACGCAGCCAGGACACGGACGCTAATTATTATTATTATTAATCAAGTATTCATAACTATTATATAGTAGCATTTGTTAATTATAAAAAGCTTCTATTTATTGATAAAGATGTTATTTTTATTTAAATTCTTTATTATTTCGGGTAATTTATTGTAGATTCTTATGGACATGACATAGGTACTATTGGAGTGCATTTTAAGTTGCCGTGTTGGTAAGTATAGTCTGTTTGTATGTCTTCTATTTTTATGAAGAATACAGGGTACTTACGTACGAAAAGGTCGCTGGAAAAGGAACTAGGGAACAAATATTGAACGTACAGCTTGGCAAAAAAGTGTAGAAACGGAACTAAATTTTTGTCTGTTGGCAACATTTTCAAAATAATGACATCTCATAATAAACAAAGTTCACGATTTCGTAAAATTTTAATTTCGACCACCAAACGTTGATTAATAAACGTAAAAAGTGAATAAAAACGAATAAAACTATTCGTAGTGCTGGCAGGGAGGTTATTTATAAAGTGTACAGGCGATATCTGGCAGAACATGAGGCCCAAACTATTCTTCCTGAACATAACAATGTTTTCTAGAGTTCCGCTTATAATACAGGTATGTAAGAGTTTGTTTTGTTGATTTTAGATAAATCAAGTGTTAGTTGATGAATACAAAGCTATATTAATTTGCTTGCATAAGGAATAACTAGAAATTTGAAACAATAAATGTCGAGCACATAGGTTATGTTTACATTTTTTCAGCATTCCTCTGGTATAGTGCGCTGAGGTAAATTGATACTTAGGTGACTTGACTTTTAACTGAATGAAAATTCACTTTCTTCGTAAATTATACTTTAAGTGCGATATCAAGGGAGAGAATTATTTGTTCTAGCGTTTGAATTAGAAATGTAAAAGAAATTGTCGTGCCATAGTCTAAATCTATTATTTAATTCAGGGAAGCCTGTTATCGTTCTAAGCAAAATCGTGCTGGAAGGAGATAAACAAAAGGGTATTTTCTACATTCGTCTTTTTAACAGTATGTGATAAAAATGTTTTACTTTTAATATTGTTAGGGATAAATGAAATATTTCGTCTTTACAGGAAGCAGCTGAACGTGCATTACAAGCTATTATCGAGGAGGATTGGAAGAACTCGTGCTAACATGTAATAAAAATAGAAAATGATTACTGGAAAAAAATAACTATGAACGAGGAAATATTGCGATTAGTAATAAATCTAGAAGATGATAGTAGCATCACCTCTGAACCCGAACATGACTCAGATGAGTTTGCGGCCTACGTGTTCGGGGTAGAATATTTAGAGGAAGATTTACTAGAATAAAATATAGAAATTATGTTATACAATGTTATGTTTTCTTTTTTTATAATTCCTAAACAATGTTGTGAACTCAGGAGTATTTACTCAATTTGTTATTTTTAGGTAATCAGTTGCGTGTCGAGAACACGTCCTTGTTCAATTAATTCATTACACCCCAAGAGGACATCGGTGTCCACGCTGTCATTGTCTTTCTATTGTGTCTCTAATTGCCACGATTAAAAGTGATTACTTACTGATTTAAAAAAATAATACATAATTAGATTAATTTGTCTAAAAAACAGCTAAGGATCAAGACTAGGTTGGTACGCTATGCGGTTGCCACGCGGGTTGCCATACGAAGAGCACAGTGGCGCCTCCATTATTTTCTACTCTTTTTTGCCAAGCTGTACGCCTGCTCATTGAGAAATGCAGATAGTTCAATAAACCGTTGGTCTTGTGCTTCATTGACTACGCCAAAGCATTTGACTGCGTGCAGTGGAGTACCATGTTTGATGTGCTTGTGGAGATGGGAGTCCCCTTGCACCTCATTTTCCTTGTGCAGAATCTATACCTTGACGGCACTAGCTTTGTGAAATTAGAAGACCATCAGTCGAAGTCCTTTCACACTGAACGAGGCGTGCGCCAGGGCTGTATTCTTTCGCCTAAAGTATTCAACCTGTACGGCGAATACATAATGAGAAAAGCGCTTGAGGACTGGGGCGGAGGTCTATCAGTAGGTGGCCTACGCATCACTAAACTCAGATATGCTGATGACACGACTATAGTTGCATCGAGTGAAGTAGAGATGGCAACTCTGCTGAAGAAAATAGAAGGTGAGAGCGCCAAACTCGGTCTTAAGATCAACCATTCGAAAACCAAGATCATGGTGGTGGACCGAGCGCAACTTCTACCAAAAACCGATGCACTCAACGGCTACGAAAAAGTCAGTCAATTTGTGTACCTGGGGTCTATGATCACAAATGAAGGCAACTGTACAGATGAATTACGCCGAAGGGCCGGGATGGCCAAAAGCGCTATGGCGAATCTGGACAAAATCTGGAAGAACCGCGGTATTCGCTGGAAAACCAAAGTGCGACTCGTTCGTGCCTTGGTATTTTCCATTTTCCTGTACGGCGCAGAAACCTGGTGCTGCAAGAGCAACGATAGCAAAAAGATCGATGCTTTCGAAATGTGGTGTTGGAGAAGGTTGCTCAGAATTCCATGGACAGCTATGAGAACCAACGAATCCATACTGCAGGAGCTCAACATAACGACGAGGCTCTCAGCAATCTGCCACCAAAAGGCCCTTCGCTTCTTCGGACATATAATGCGGTCTTCTAAGCATAGTCTGGAGAAGCACATCATAGTGGGTCAGATGGAGGGAAGACGAGCCAGGGGCAGAGCACCCTCAAGATGGATGGATGCCATCAGGAAAACTGTGGGGCCGGACATCCAGACGGCAGTCCACAGCTGCAACAACCGTGGCGAATGGAGAGCTCGCTGTTGTGGTCGCGATCCTCAGCATTGAGGGACCGAGAAAGAAGAAGAAGAAGAAGAACTTACGTACGAACTTACATACTTAAAATATATAAAGACATGGTAGGGATAAAATCTTTAGTTCCTGAAAGTGGGACTAACAGCTATCTATGACTTTAATACTCACTGAGGTTCTAATTAGTTTTTTTTGCAAGGTAAAGAGCGTGGGCGCGTCAGTGCAGTTTCCACATAAAATGTATTAAAACCACGCAAAAGCGTAAGTCTAATACGTTACTAGTATAGTTTTAAGGTCTGTTGTTTTTTAATCTCACGGAGAGAGTATTATTTTTTTTTATATTTTTGTGCTCACTTTCTGGATGTGTTTTTTTTTTTTTTTTTTTTTTTAAATATTATAAACTAGTACTTGACTGCAATCCCACCTGATGGTAAGCAGTGATGCAATCGTTGATGGTGAGGCGCACTAGTTTATTAGGAGCCTATTCACTCTTGCCTTGAAGACACCCAAATTACCTTCCAATTTATATACAGGGTGTAAAAAGACCCTTAACGTAAACGAAAACTACGTATTCAACCCATCACTGGGATAGTTTTTTTCTTCTGGGAAATCCTCGTTTTTTTTTCCAAATCGTATTCCAAGTATCATTAGTAAACTTTCTTCCGAGCAAACATCATCAAAATTATCGATTTTTCCAAACAAATTACGCATTTGAAGCTACAAAAATGCAATAGATACAAAACACAAGCGGGCCGGTCGGGTCAACAACCAAGCGCGAGTGGCCGCGGCTGGCCGTACGCTCAGCTGATCGAAAGTTGCGTTGCATTGTCGCGCCTTTCATTGCGCGCAATAAAAAACATCTCTTTTATAAAGAAGAAAAAAAAGTATTTTCCTAGCAATAATTTTATGGTCAAAGTTACTTAATTGTAATTATGTAGAGAACGTGTCGTTATCAGCTCTGTGATCGGTCTTTATACACCCTGTATGTGTCAATGTTAATGCCTAGTTATGTGAATTTATCGACAACTTCCAATTTTTAATGGTTGAAGGTAAAGTTTATGTTTAATGGTATTTTTTGGCGAGGGTGGAATAAAAATATTTTTGTTTTATTGAAGTTAATTTCCAGATTGTGTTCAGTCATCCAATTTATTGTAGAGTTTAGTATAGATAAACTAAACTAGTTTATAATTTTAATTAGTGTTAGTTTTGCATGAGGTAAATATGGATATGTCAGGACACATGGTTCATTTAAGTTTATAGGTATTAACCTATAAACTTAAATGAACCATGTGTCCTGTTTGCAGATGATATGATGATATGATGATGATGATGATAGTTAACAATACAATTCATTACATTACTGGTCCAAAATAGGTACATTTTGTTTGTAATTTTATCATGTTTTTTATACTGGAGTATAAAAAACATAGCGTAGTGTGACAGTTTATCAAGACTAATAAAAATGGAGTTCTTTTTTATCTGTTGGTTACATAATAACGCTGGATGGTTCAATGACAGAATTCAAATTTAGTTAGTGTAGCATGAATGAATCACATTGTCAATGATTACACACTAACTTGACATAGTATATAAGTAAAGTGTATCATTGAACTTTATCCTTCCTTATGTTTGTTTTATTTCATCTAGTTAGTGAAACTATTGAGCACAATCAATGTTCATCTGACTGTCCCATAGCTGGGCGCAGTCAGGCATCAATGCCCTTAAGATGTCACTCTAACCAAAAAACATCAGCAAACTTATTTTTACTAAGATATAAACAATTTTTTAAAATCATCTATGATTATTTGAAACTATATCAAATTAGAGAATCTTCTGACTATTAAATCACATTAATTAAAGGCTTTTAAAATGCACATCTAAATAAATCACAAGAACAATTACATTGCTTTAGAATAGAATAGAATATCATTTATTTGCATAAAACAGGGTTTTCGAGATGGTTAATACAATATGTGGAACATACATGACATGTTTTGCTTCATAAAAAAAGTGTGCAAATTTACATGAAACAATTAAACTACCTACAATAATCATTATATTATTATGTTAGAATTTACACATTTTTTTTAAACATTTATTTACACCGTAAATACATTTTTGGGAGGTGGTGTTGTGACTTACTGAGACTCATCCGACCTCCAAACAAGGAGCCTTTGTCGAAGGCATCCTTCCACTTGAAGGGGATCTGCACCTCCTGCGGCGGAATCTTGGACTCCAGAGATGCCAGCTGATCATGGTAACTGTAAGCACAAATACACAAATACACTCACGCGTTAAGGTGGAGCGCCTAATCGCACGTCGTTTGTTATAATAATTATTATTCCTTTGTTTGTGTGCGTGTTAGGATGACATCATTTTTAACACCTTCGCCTATTAGTAATAAATCTACTAAGATCAGTCATTAAGTATATGTTTGTGGCTTCATTTCTTTAACTTTACAATGATTCAACAGCGAGGGTGACTAATGCTACTTAAATACTGTATTTACTTGTAGATTGCGTCCAGCGATGACTTCTCGAACACCTTCCAAATGGCGTTGGCCCTCAGCCGGCTGAGCTCGTTGAGGGCATCGGTGTAGTCCTCATTGTGGTCGCCGGTGTTATATGTCGAATGTATCAAATTCCTCAACGGTTTCACAATGTCTATATCTGAACCTTTTTTAAACGGTACAAACAACAGCTCCGAAGCCATTTCTGCGACTGAATTGACTGATTGTGACAGGTGACAGCAGCCGTCATTAATATTACTTTCCTATGCGTCATCAAGCAACAGACCTTAGACTCTAACACTCTAACAGACAAACACATTGGCAGAATAGTCGACATCGGCTTTGTTTGCCATAACAAAAAATAGAATAGAATAGAACAGACGAACAATAATTACAAAACCTAAGTACAAAACTCTCTCTTCCTTGTTTAGCTTCCTTGGCTGGCCGTCATCGCCATCGCCGTCACAGATGAGAGATAAATGTTTTGTTTGTTGGCAACTTATAACTACAAGTGGCTCACGAAAAACTTGTGTAAACTATGTTGTATAATTAAGTAAACTATCCTTGCTAATATTACAAACGAGAAAGTAAGTATGTAAGCTTGGCAAAAAAGAGTAGAAAATAATGGAGGCGCCAAAGTGCTCTTCGTATGGTAACCCTTTACAACCGAATATTGTACCTTCCATAGAGGAAAGTAATTAAATATATCGGTACGACCAACCTAATACTCAATATCTTTATTGCTTTCCATAATAATGTATTCTTAGGTGGTATAAATGAGATCAATATGGACCCTGTAGGGCACAGCAAAAATGGTAGGAGAGGGGATATTAAACCTTGTTACTTAGCTGTTATTTTTCTGACGTTTTATTCCCAATCTATTTATGTATTGTTTTTAAAAGTCACTAAGTAATTAGTAGTTTAATTGAACAAGGACATGTTATTGACACGCAACTGATTAGGACTTAATAATAATAATAATAACTGGTAGTTAACTAGTCTTTTATCAGGCGGCAACAAGGTGCGCGCCTTTAATGGTTGGGTCATGCCGGTTTTGATGTACTCTTTCGGCATACTCAAGTGGACTCAGACTGAGATTGACGCCCTGGATAGGAGGGTCCGCACACTGTTGACTGCAAATCGGATGCATCACCCACGTTCATCGGTGATGAGACTGTATATCCCGCGGAAGTGTGGAGGTCGAGGCTTCCTTAATGCCAAGACTTTGCACAACCGCGATGTATGCAGTCACAGGGAATACTTCCTGGAAGCCGACGTGGGGATGCATCGGGATGTGGTTGCAGTACCTAGACAAGGGCCTCACACCGCTCTCCTTGGCTAACGAAAACTGGCGCAAACCTATAGTATTAGATACTTCTAACCGCATGGATGTATGGAAGAGCAAAGAGCTTCATGGACGCTTTTATCGGGCCCTACATGGTCCTGATGTAGACTTTTTAGCGTCCATAGCCTGGTTACGCTTCGGTGACTACTAGAAACTACCGGAGATTTATTGTGAAGGATGGCACGGTTGACATCTGTCGGGCATGCCACCGTCCAGGAGAATCAATCCGACACATAATTTCTGGGTGTTCTCGCTTAGCTAACGAAGAGTACTTGCATAGACACAACGAGGTTGTCAACATGTGGGATGTGGACTCAGCAATCATTGTGCCGATAGTCGTGTCTGCCAATGACTTAATAGCAAAGAGCCTCGACCAATACCTGAAGAGGCTCTCGTTGGGCAGCTGGATCAAGGGTTTGATTCAGAAAGCAGTACTACTGGACACGGCTCGCATTGTTAGGCGATTCCTCTCCCTGGAGCCCTAACCGCCGGTAGCTTGGACCCTGTTCCCGATACCGGCGGGCTACTATTTTTTTATTTTTAAATGTTTTTTTTTTATATTTAAATATTTAAAAATTTATTGAATAAGAAAAGAAAATGAATACACGAAATAATAATAAAGCATTTATTTCCAATCCACAATAATAATTGTTATTACATGCGATTTAATTTTTTTTTTTTTTTACTCGCTATCGGTACTTTTTTCAGTACCATTGATTGGAACCCCTTCTCGGGTAAAGGCCTCGTCCAGCTTCTTCCAAACCTCTCTGTCCATGGCTCTCTAACTCCAATCGCTTCCGGCTATCGCTTTTATATTTTCTATCCACCTTTTTCTAGGGCGCCCTGTTCTCCTACTTTTTCCTCCTGGTCCTTTCCACATAGTTGACTGTAATGTCCATCTTTTATCTGTGCGTCTTGTTATATGTCCTGCCCACTGCCACTTCTGTTTTAGGGCGTATTGTAACGCATCTATAACCTTATATACAAGAACGGAGCCCCCCAAGACATCTCTAACTACCGCCCGATTAGTCTTCTTTCGAGCGTGTACAAATTGTTCACGTCAATCCTACAAAGCCGGCTGAGCCCGAAGATAGATAACTATCAGCCAGTTGAACAAGCAGGGTGTCGTTCCGGATTTTCTACAACGGATCACATACAAGTCCTACAACAAGTAATGGAGAAATACAAGGAATTCAACAAGCCACTTTACATTGCTTTCATCGATTACGCCAAAGCGTTTGACACGATCTCTCATGATGCTATTTGGGAAGCGCTGAATAAATGCTACATAAACGAAAATTAGTCAAGTTAAACTGGAGACGCGGGGGCCGGATATACCGATCTGTAGAGGAGTGAGACAAGGAGAGCCCCTCTCACCCAAGCTGTTCATAATGGTACTACAACACATCTTTGACAACCTTAACTGTTACTGGCAGTCGGAAGGGATTAGAGTAGACAAAGATTACACACCTCAGATTCGCGGACGACATTGTCTTATTTGCTGAAACAAGCAAAGGATTAGAAAGAATGATAAGTAGTTTGAACGAGGAAAGCGAAAAGGTGGGCCTCAAAATGAACGAGAATAAAACTAAAATAGTGACTAACAGCTACGCTAACGCCATATACTTAAACGGAAAGCCGCTTGAATATGTGAACAATTACATATACCTGGGAAAACAACTGTCATTCGATGACAAAAATGAAAAACTAGAGGTCGAGCGGCGTATTAACATGAGCTGGAAAAAGTTTTGGTCCCTGAAGGAAATCTTGAAAGGGGAATTCCCCCTCTACCTAAAGAAAATTGTCCTGGACACCTGTGTTTTACCCACTCTTACATACGGATGCCAAACGTGGACATACAACACAAAAATAAAAACTAAACTAGAAAATAGAACAATTTCTAGAATCCAAGGCTTACTACTCAGTAAAGGAGTTTATGGATGACAAATGTATTGTAAAATAAAATTATTCGCTCACGTTAAATGTAGGAAACCAAATATATATATGAAAAATATTAAATTATAAATACATAAATAGTAAAATAATTTAATAATAATGAAACATAGTTCTAATAATTGCATAAATAATAATTATCTAGATTATTCTAATACAATACACAATTTAAATTATTAAAATAATTTATTATACCTAATACACAGACCTAATAATTTTAAAATATATTGCATAATTATTCATAATTTTTAAATCTAACTTATAATAATATTATTGAATTGCTACTTAGCCCTCTTCCTCTCTCCTAATGTTGTTGTGCCCGACAGGGTCCATATTGATGTCTATTATTTTGATAACACCATCTATGTAATACCTACATATGGAATGCAATAAAGATTTGAGTATTGAGTATTGAGTATTGAAACATGTCAAAGATCAATGGAAAGAAGCGTACTAAAAATAAGAAGAATACAAAAAGTAAAAAGCAAAAAAATTAGAGAAAAAACTAAGGATATAGATGCGTTACAATACGCGTGCCCTAAAACAGAAGTGGCAGTGGGTGGGCAGGACATATAACTGATTACTTACCTACCTAAATATAAATATTTAGGTAAATACTCCTGAGTTCACAACATTGTTTAGGAAAAATAACAATTAAACATCATATTGTTTAACCTAATTCTATATTCCATATTTTATTCTAGTAAATCGTCCTGCAAAATATTTAACCCTAAACGTACCTACATCCATGTCATGGCTAAAGCTGGCTGCAAACTCATCTGAGTCATGTTCGGATTCAGAGGTGCTGCTGTTATCATCTTTTAGATTTATGACTAATCTCTAAAAGGCTCTTTTACCTCGTACCTACATTGTTAGTTTTTTAACATTCATGAAGAACTGTTCAGGCGTTTAAAGATCATCAGCACATTTTCAACTCGAAAATTTTAAGGTGTTGTTAAGATAACTTTAATGTGCGGGACAGGTACGCCACTTCAGCAATGTACAGTGCCCTAAGTGCGAGTTTATTTTACGTTAACGCGATCGACACGTTTATGACGTTCGGCGCTCCGATTGGCCCGCTCCAAGCTTTTCACCAATCAGAGAGCCAAACGCGGTAAACGTTTCGATCGCGTTAGCGTAAAAACAACTCGCACTTAGGGCACAGATGATACCTAGATGGCGTGTTTATGTTCATTAGATTGGTCTCAATGTGTGGCTGTTATTGTAGATCTAAAGGCGAAGTAAATAGGTTCTAAATAATTTACAAAAAATATTTTGTTTGTAAATTATATATTTAGACCCTATTTACTTAGAGATTATTATAACTACTCGTACGCATATTAAAAGATCAAGCCAAACTTCATGCTTCCTGGCGAAACCACATTTTCCTTAACAACTTAAAGTTACGTAAAAACATCTTTGGAATGTCTATAAAATTCTAGTCTTATTAAAAAAAAAGTCTATATCTCTAGTTTCGACGTAAACTTTTATTTAAAGTGGTTGCACTGTAGAGTTTCCTTCCCGGCGGAACCACCATAATATTTCTGTTACTAGATATACATAGTATATGCTAATATATAGTTTAACTAATAATTCTATAACAATTCTATATTGAACTAACACCCCTAAATCCTCAATCTTATTGAAATATACGAAGAAAACAGTGCCTCAAACTTTGTCTTCGAAATCGCCAAGTGCCTAGATTAAAGTTCTTCGCAAATAACGTTTGACATGACTGATGACTATTTGTGTGAGCATCAAGATGGCGGGATCAAACCCCTATTTAAAATTTAGCACATTAAAGCGCGTTTGTACTACATATTATTATGTACTATTTGTATCCTAAACATGTCATTTGTACCTTTAAGGTGCAGCGCAGACGACAGACTATCCGTGACGCACTTTTTAGTCTGTGAAAATAGAACCTATGCAGTAACGCACAGGACGCGCAAAAAGTCCGGCGCACAAAAAATCCGGGCAGACCGCACCGCGTCGCTCGGCAATCTGCATTTGCTAGGGGTGGACGTAACGCACGCGATAGTATTATCATGGCGCCAGAGGTCGATTGTTCATTGTTGTTTCTGAATGAGTCAAAGCAGGTCTTAAAATAAATATAGCAACTCGTCAAATGTAGTAAAAAGATATAAGATAAAAAAGATAAAAGAAAAAACATAAGAAAAAAACATGTCACACAACAACAACAACAACAACAAAACAACAACAACATGTCATGTCTTTTTGTAGTAAAAGACATTTTTATAAAATTTGAAAAAAAAATCCGGATGTTGTTTCAGAATTTAATGTTTAGCATGGAACTGTCCCTTCAGTAATTTCTTTAATAAAATTCTTTCCGAAAGTATAGGATGTACCCAAAATTCTCTATTTCTTCTTCTTTTTCTGTACTTCATGTACAAAATAATACTTGGCGATCTCTGCACGATTTCCATAGCGTCTTCGTCCCTACAGCTCTGCCGACGGAAAGATGTGCGTCGTGTGCGTTGAGTCTGTGAAAAATCCGCGACCGACTTTCTGCGCGCCATGCAGACTTTTTGTGCGCCGCAGACCCGATCGCACAAAAAGTGTGCCGTCTGCGCTGCACCTTAAGGTACAGGATTATTTTATTAATTTATTATTTTTTTAACGTTCTTGACGTAATATTTTTACTATTGTCAACGGACATTTTGACAATTTTGAAGGCCATGGTCAACGCGAGACTGTTGGAAATGAGCGCACAATTTTGAATTGTGCGCTCTTGTCTTGAGGACGTTTTTGAGACGCTGATTGTGTATCTTGGGTTTTTTTATATATTAATGAGTATTAAGAGTACTTTCCCTTCAGGTGGCATTACAAAATCCCAACCTGTATACTTGTACAAATGTAGGTAGTATGTGTAGGTAGGTACTAAGTCTTCGGGCGTAAATTACCTGCCTCTGAGTAGCGCATCCAGGAGGTCCTGCCACATTGACTTCAAAGTTGACATTACTACCTAAGCCAATTCAATGGGAGAGGGCGCTGGCACCTGACACACAGGTATACCTAGTTCAGGAGTCAGAGGCTTCAAACATGTTTCTGTAAATTATTATGTCAATAAAGAAATTATTATTAATTATTATTATTATTAAAGTGGCGAGACCAGGAACGTTTTGACGTAGGTACATCCCTTACCTTTAAAGGTACCTACAAATGTCTTGTTTAGGATACAATAGTACCTACATAATATGTAGGTACTATTGTATCCTAAACATATTATGTAGTACAAACGCGCTTTAATGTGCTACATTTTAAATAGGGGTTTACAATTTATTAGTTTACGTCCTATTCTCAGAGCTACTGAACAGGTGTTATATCTCTATAATATACACACAGATAAGAATCGGCCACAAGGCGTATCGGCGAAGTTCCAATATCCATTTGTTACCTGTTCTTTGAATCCTGAAGTTCTTAATTTAATTAATTTTTCCTCACGTCGCCGTCGCGTCGTCGTGACCTGACATGGTTGGTTTTAAAAATCAGACATCAAAATTGTGACCTATTAATTTTGTATCTATAAAAATTATAAAAAATGGTAAATTCATTGTAGGTAAAGGATAAAAATGGTTGTCCAAACTGTGTCTACATCAAAACCGTGAGTAACTATAATTTATTGGTGTGGAAGCGCAGGATAACTCATGGTTAGGTATTTCTTGTCACACAACGATCAGGTTTCTTTTGTCAGTTAACAATGTACCTACTTAATATTTGTAATTACCTACTACTCGAATATAAGCGGCGGTTGTAAGTAGGTACCTGACAGCACCGAGCAGTAAGGAAGTGAAGTGAAGGAGTATCTTCAAGTGTGCAATATTATACATACCTACCTATATCTGCCGTGAATACGCGACGCTAGCAGAACTGGTAGAACAGTCGATTTTGGCTCAGTTGCCAAAGAGAAAAAAAATCTAACATAAACAGCGGTAAGCGCTACTTACCGACAGTTCATTATGTTATGCTAACAAAGTAGAGATGATAATTTTATTTGATTGTTGTGGGGTATTTAGTCCAATGGGATTATGGCGGTTCGAGCATGCGCGGTCTGTATTCGCAGCCGTGCTCCGCGCTGGCCGGCGCTGTTGCGCGAGGTCGCGAGTCGCGAGTCCGCCGGGAGTGGCACCGCGCGTCGCCCGCATAGTGCTCGAAGCTCCCGGAGCTCTGTGCGTGCCTGCAGCGCCCACAGTCACCGCCCCCGCTATCTGTTGCTCCTTCGATCGATACTGCTCAACATAGTGTGCTTTTGTTTTGGTCATGCTTCCTGATTTTATTTTCCCGAATACTTCCTTGGTGTGGGATGTGATACAGCTCATACAGCTTGTCCGGTCTGGTGCGTAATACCTGCCTACATTCTCGGTAAGTTGTCAACAATCCAACTGCTACTTGCTTGATAGAAAATAATTAGCTACCTACCCAATTAGAAATATGTAGTACAACAGCTTACCAAGGCTTAAAACTTTGTAAGTAGTTGGTAAAACATTCGTGTAAATCCATAGACTATGTTTTGAGTAGGTAAGGAATTATACCAATATCAAGTTTATAAGTGCAAATGAAAATGTCGAGGGTTTCGTAAATGAACGTAGGTATCTTATTATAAAATAGGGACGGCCATCGGCGGCGGCGGCGCGCGGCGCGGACAGAGGTAACTACTGCGTAGTATAGTTAGTCGCTATGGAGACAATGGTGTGAAGCGGCACATCTGTCGGCCTGCAGCGGGTGCAGGGTGCAACGGGGTACCGCTCTGGTCGATAGCCGCCCGCCACCATCTGCGATAACGACTTTTTAAATACTTCTGACACAATGCCTATAGCATTGTGTCAGAAGTATTATAATTTATAACTAAATAAGTGACCCTTCATCTTTTTTCTCTCTCCCTTATTTTGATCCATCCATATCCTTTGGGCTTTACTCTGCATTGTTTGCAAGACTTGCTGGGGTCGCCTGATATATTAAGCTACTTAAACTTTATCCCATCTCCTTTGGGTTCTGCTCTGCATTGTTCACCAGACTTGCTGGGGTTGCCTGAGAGAGCTACTTGAACTTTATCCCATCTTCATTACGCGAATAACAGCTCTGATACCGCGATGTAGGATATCGGTCATTAGTTCGTATGTGGCGAGATATTTGTAGCTATGACGCTACAATCTTAAAGGATCACATACAGATTAACAGATCACAGTGTGACCTATATGTTTAAGGAGAATGTGGGATTGTGGGTTTATGGGCTGGCGTGGCGTGCTGACGAGGCGGCCGCGCCGTCTTGTTGGTACCGCCTGTGCGCGACTTACGTCTCGGTGTTGCAGAGGCCGCGCGCCGCCCGCGCCCGCGCCCGCGTCGCCCGCGCCCGCACCCGCGTCGCCCGCACCCGCGCCCGCGTCGCCCGCGCCCGCGCTCGGCGTGCGCGCCCGCAGCATAAGCGCCGTCGTGCCCCGCCGACTGCACGCACGGTACCACACTAGGGACTGGTCATTATGCCAACAGTATAACAGGCGTCACTTGTAGGTACATGCGTAGTATTATGTCAACCGTCAAATTAATCGAGATCCCTGTTTTTGACAAGTGTTGTTAATTCAAGTGATATTTTCCAAATGTTAAGGCGTAGTAAGAACTAACGAGGCACGTTCGATCATCTCCGGCTAATTTTTTTCTCCGTTCCTTCCAACCGCGCGCCGTGTCTATATGTATATATTTATCAGTGGTTACTGTGGTTAGCGTTTATGACGTACATGTACCTACCTGTGAACAAACTTATAAGTGTACCTACCTATTGGTTTTTCTTCACCGGTAGAACATAGAACACGTCGTCGTTTCTAATAGAGCCTTTTTATATAACTAAATAAAAAAAATTAGGTCCGAGTCAGAGGCCGGAGACGTAATCGACCTGGGCGCGCCGCGGCTTCTGCGCCGACTGGCGACCGAGAGACGCAAGAAAGGCCGAGCTGTACATGCCCGGCCGCTCTACACCCCGAACCCTCGCCTGTGAGTATCTTAACCTGATTCCGCAGCTCACCCGTTCCACCCAGACTAATGATCGCTGTGTCCTAGGTATCCAGACACGCGAACGAAGTCAAAGAAGGCCGTGCACCCGAAACGCTCAGAGGGCCGCGGCAACGACGGGCACGGCCGACGCCACAAGCGAGTGTTCCGGCGCCCGGTGCCCAACTCGCGCCTGTACCGGCCCACGCCTCCGCGACCCTCGCCGCCTCCCGCCGTGCCGCGCACCACCTGGGCACCGCTCCCGCCCCACGCGCGCCTCGAGACCGCCTCGCAAGTCGCGCTGCGCCTAAGCGAACAGCGGCGCGGGACCACGGCACCGCAACGCACGGTGCAAGCGGTGCGGGCGAGTAGCCTGCTGGCGCCGCCCGTGCAGGTCCCGTCTCGGCACCTGGTGGTGACGCTGCCGGAGCCTCGCTACCGGCCCGCCAGCGAGCACTTCCAGCTGCGCTCGCTGGACACGGACTCGGGCGCGACCACGCCGGCGGCGGGTCTGCCGCCCGCCATGGACGCCGGAACCCGCCACTCGACCAGTCCGGAGGACTGTTCCGAGGGCAACGAGCCTCTGTCTGCTCCAAGTGAATTCCTCGCAGAAGTGAGCATTGAATGTGGACGGTATATTAATTGCCGGAGGGCTCTGGGGTTGAGACGGTATAGCTCGCTTGTCTAATTTCAGTTCCTATCGGCCATAATGCGTCGTCAATATGCAGAGGCTCTCAAGTACTGTCGGCTCATCCTGCAGTACGAACCGCAAAACGCCACGGCGCGAGGTTTCTACCCGCTGCTGCAGCACAAGGTGCAAGCGCACAAGCAAGCCGGTGAGTGAGGGGCGGGCGGGGCGGGGTGCCGTCTAGCCGAGGCTGACAGTCCGTGTGTGTTACAGAGGCAGGCGGATGGGCGCGCGGTAGCTCCAGCGAGGAGGCGAGCCTGCAGGCCGACCAGCAGGGTCACGCGGCCTCCGGGGGGGGCCAGGTGCGTCCAAAGTCTCTACTGCTTAAAATAATTGTTCAGTACGAATCGTAGGACTCATGCGTAGACCCCATTTAACGTACAACGCGTCATCATCAGGGATAACGAAATATTTTTCGCATGTCCAAAAAAACACCCGACTCCTTAATAACTCCAGTTTTGGAAGTCGGTGGAACGAAAACCACAGACTTCCAAAACTAGAGTTAGTTTAAGTAGTAGTTTTTTTAAGTACCTAATCGGTTGTTTTTATTTTAAACTCGCAAGTTTAGCTTTGTCTTTGTATAGATAGAATACTCTTTAGCCGCCGTTCAGTTCTGCTTCATTAGAGGTCCGTGTGCTTCAGGAGATGATGGAGCAGGGCGCGGACGAGTCGGAGGGCATGTCGTCGCGCGGCTCGGTCGCGTCGCAGTCGTCGCTGGAGCTGGACTCGTCCGAGGCGCAGTCGTCACCCAGCCTGTCACTCAGCGGCGCGGCCGGGGAAAGCACGGGTTCTGAGCCCGACGACAACGGCAACGCGCCCGCGCCGGCCGCGCGCTCCGCCGACGTGCAGAACGACAACGCGCTGCCCGCGAGTGTGCCCGGGCGGCTGCAGAGCGACGTCGCCGCCGCGCCGCTCACCAGCGTGCCCGGGCGGCTGCAGAGCGATGCCGCGCCACTCACCAGCGTGCCCGGGCGGCTGCAGAGCGACGACGCGCCGCTCGCCAGCTTGCCCGGGCGGCTGCAGAGCGAGTCGGCGTCGCTGCGGCGCCTGCGCGCGCAGTTCACGTGCTCCATCAAGTGAGGCGCACACGTGTCGTCGTCTTGTATTACACGCGTCACTTCCTAGTCTAGAGCGTGCTTTATTTCTTGTTAGGACTGACGCTACACGGTTACATATCTGTGTCGTGCCTCCAAGTAGGACCAACACCAACGGTGGAGCATATCTTTCTTGTACCTAATTGTTGTCGTGTGTCATCCGTAGTATAGTGGAGCGGAATTAGCTCTGCTCACCGAAACTTTCAGTAGATGACTACTCAATAATCCATGCAGTGTAAATCGCCGTATTCAACGGAAACTTGTTCCGCTGCATTGAATATAGCGAGACATGTTATATTGTGCCAGCATGCTACAATATTAGGTATCACTTGACCCGGGCCTGCCATGCCCAACCAGTGCTATGCACCATATTACACACTCTTCGCTGAAGACGCCAAGTCTAGTTAGTTCTATCTATTGTTGGTGACTCATCCGACCGACCCACCTCGTCGCCGCCTGCCGAGCGTCTACAAAGCAACTTCATATCGATTTAAGGGAAACCAAACTCAGGGAGCAGTGCTTACCTACAAGGCCACTGTCTTGCGTCTGGTCGCGACGCGCACTTTGGTGCGCAACTTAGGATTTGAATCATTCAGCTAGCGTGACTTTCTACCCTCACTTTACGATTCAGTGTATTTATTTATTTATTTAGTACCTACATGGAGGACTTACAGCTAATAAAACAAACAAAACAAAAACAGAAACCATAGTCACCAGAAAGCCAATTACAAGTCCTCACGTTTAGTGTTATGTTAAATGTTTAAATGGTGTGAGCACAATACAAAAACACCTTATTCATTACCTACTTATTCGTGTAACCAAAGACATTCAATACTTGTACCTGTAAGAGGGCTAACGTCGTCCAAATATGTAGCTAGTTACATCCGTTCGACTTTCGACACCGTTGTTCGACACGGTTAAACTTTTCCGGGAAGCGAGCGGGCGCGCACGTCGCCTCCGGTCGGTAGTAACAGTTTTTCGAGTAATTTGGATAACACGGGCAACAGGGAAATAGGTCTATATGATGTTGCTTCATGGGGTGGTTTCCCAGGCTTCGCAATCATAATGACTTCAGCAACCTTCCATGACTCAGGTACATGTTCTAAAATAAATGAAGCATTGATAAGCTTGGTCAGCTTTACTATGGCTTTACGCGGGAGGTGTTTTAAAATTTCACCTGTAATGAGGTCGTAACCCGGAGACTTTTTTGAGCTTATGTTATTTTGAATTTCGCTCATGACTTCTTTAGGAGTCACAAGCTTAATTTTTTGGTTTTGTGGCGGTAAACTTTCAATCTCAAGTGTTTCAATCACGCTTTCATTAGGTTGAAAGGTTTCTTCTAAATGTCGAGCAAACTTAAGCGCTTTTTGGTCATTGCTTATAGCCCATTTTCCGTCGCTTTCTCTGATGGGCGGTATTTGTGTAATAAGTAGGTCTTTTTAGATTTCTTGTCGCTTTCCAAAGGGAGTAATCCGTTGATTTGTCATTGCTTAGTTGGAGAAGGTTGGTACTCAAAGATTCATCCTCAAATTGCAGAATTTTCCTCTTTTATCGTTTGGTTAGATTATTTAGAGATGTTTTATCTCGCGGGCACCTTGTTTGTTGCCACTGCTTCCTTTGTTATCTTTTCTCAAAAAGTAAATGCACAATTTCCTTAGGATAGATAAATCCCTTGTATTTGCGTTTTAATTGCGGTGAGTTGTTCCACGCACATTGTTGGATATTAACAATAAATTTGTTTACTTCTGAGTCAAGCTGATCTTGCTTTTTCATCGGACTTTTAAGGTCGATAATACTGTCTAGATCTAGGGTAAAACTTTCCCAATCTATGTAGGTACTTATTAACCAGGGTTAAATGGCTTTCTTTGAGTAGAATTTTTTGACTAAGTCTTAGTATAATTGAAGAGTGGTCCGAGTTCATATGGAAACCTTCCTCCAAACTGATGTAATTGGCGGATATATTTTTGCATACAAAGAAATCTACTTATAAGATCCGGTATTTTCTTGAGGTCAGTGGGCCAGTAGGTACGTTGGTTTACCTGTGCTCATAACTTCAGTATGTATATCTTTAACTGCGCTTAAGAGTTGCCTTCCCTTTGTTGTAGTAAGTCTCGATCCCCAATGCGTATGTTTAGCATTAAAATCGCCGCCTAGGATAAATCTTTGGCCTAATAGTTTAAAGAGGTGTAAATAGCGCTCTTTTCTTATCATGTGCCGTGTAGCTTTTCTAATTCAACGCGTGGAGGACAGTACACGGCTGCGATGGATACGATAAATTTAATATAAAATAGGTTTCATCCATTAAACAGCTCGGTGAAGGTCGTTCTATAGCGGGAAGACTTAATAAAGTGGTCGATTAATTGATATCTGATTAATTCGATTTGGCACAGTAAGTAGGTAGGTACCTACACCATATTATAGTAAAAAAATGTAGTGAACCAATGAACCTACCTGCGAGGCTGCGAATAGGAATCATTGCACACTTAAATCATACCTACTAATTGTGCTCGCCCCGGCTCCGCACAGGTAACGTTTGATTTTATAACTTTTGTTTTCTTAAAAAATTCTATCAAACAAAAAAATAGAGAATTATCCAATTTGATGCAGTCGTTCGGATTTGTGTAGGTACCTACCTACCGAATACATTTCGGCGATTCATTTTTATATACCTACATAGATTTCTGTGGATCTGTCTTAGCAACAATCTGTCCATGACCGAATAAGGGGTATAGGATGAAGGCGTGTGTGTGCGAAGTACATTTAAAGTTAATATTTGGACGCGCGTGCTCCCTCCGATCGATCGCAATGGCGCCCACCGCCTGGCTGCCTCTGCGAACTTTAATTACGCCGCGATTGTACCTAGGCGGCAACAAAATGCTGCTAGTGGACTATGTTAAATACACCTATTATTTGATTTGACTTTACAAACGGACTTGGGCATAATGTCCACTTGAATTTATTGTAAGAAATTTACTATAAGTATTTATCTGTCGTTCCGTATGAGCTGAGTGTAACGAGAAGACTGAATGAAGTGTCGACTAGCGTGTAGTAAGAGTATTATTATCTGACGACTATCCTTTAGGTTCTGTCATGTAACTTATTTGTCGTGTTAGGTATTTATATAGGTGTTTAGCGATAGCGCGCATGCGGCCTGCAGGCACGCCGCGGAGCTGTGTGGCGGCTGTGGCGTATGACAGGACACGCCACCGCCACCACAGCGCGCCGGATCCACGCTGCGCTGCACACTACGCTGCGTGGCTGGACTTCTGTTCAAAATCAAACGACTGTAATCCGACTGCGGACCGCTTGCGAAAAACTGTTCGCACTAAACTATAATATACCTACTTACTTGAAAATATATCTGTTTGTATCGAAATATAAAATTGTTAAAAAGTTAAGCTTTATATTATTTCCCTCTACCCAATTCTCAAACAATTACTGAGACGGGTCTCAGTTATGTAATGGTGACCTATCATAAGAGTGTGTTGCGACGCGGCCCAACACATCAATGTCCGTAAGGATTGAGGAGCCACATTAGATTTTTAATGTCATGCTTCCTGGCGAAACCACCTTTTCCTTTTCCAAGTAAAAGTAACGTAAAAAATTCTATGGAATGTCTATAAAATTCTAGTCATGTTAAAAAAAAAATGTAAAGCTCTAGTTTCGACGTAAACTTTTATTTAAAGTGGATGCGCTGTGGAGTAGCCTTCCCGGCGAAACCACCATAATATTTCTAATAGGGCATGCAAACCGGATACCCGGATAACCGAAAAAACCGGATAACCAACTGATTTGGAACCCCGGTTTTTTAGCTTAACAAAACCGGGTTTTTCTCCTTTGTTATTGATTTAATAATCTACTTTAATTTTCCCGAACAAAATATTAACTTTATCACTGAAAAACGTGAAACGTGGACGGCGAGGCGGCGTAGTTCCCTTTTTAGCCACGTTAATTTAGATTCATGTCACACTACTATTTATATTAACCGACTTTTAAAAAAGGAGAAGGTTCTCCATTCGGATTTTTCTCACTAACGACGGAGTAATGACTCCGTCGTTAGTCAACCGATTTTTAATATTCTTTTTTTTTATCGGGTATACCTACTACCAAATTGGTCCCATTTGTATCAAAACAAAACTCAGGTGTGATGATGAGATCCTTGAGGAATTGAGAGTACTTCTCAAATATGGAACACAGGTAGTACTAATATTTACTTTTATAGTAACAAATCAAGCATTTTCATTAAGAAAGTATCATTTGGTGAAGAAAAACTGATGCAGATGGGCAGGCAACGGAACTCTTTAACGCATACTCGCGATTGCTACAGTCATAAGTCTGTGCACAGTTAATGTATTTCTACAACATAACATTCCGCCTGTCTATTTTAGAAGAAGTGTGCAGAGATTCATGTTTTAAAAGAACTTCTTTTGTTGTTGCAATTGTTAACAGAGCTCAAAGATTCTTTCTACTTTTGAAATTCTTAATAATAGTTCATCCAAAGTTGCAAGAATCATTGACATTGCTACATACGAAACTAGAGTTATTTTACACCTGTCAGTGTTTTTTTAATGAAATCGGTAATATTGCATGAAGTGAATGAATAAATACCGGAAATGTGATTACAGCAGGGAGGTTTTGTTTAAATAATAGCTTTAATTAATTAGGTTGTACCAGCCGCAAGCGGCATCTTGTAAATATGTCATGTCCTTATAAATAAAATCCTATTATTGTTTGAAAAAGTCCAAGCTGGTCAAAAAATATAAAATTAATACATAGGTAAGTAGACTCACAAAGATTGTATTTTGGTAAGTAGGTATAAGTTTTTACCTACTGTAAAAACTTGCTAACAAATGGCTCAAATGTGGCATATTTTTTCCTGTCTTCAATTTAGAATCTTCGTTATTTAGTTTCTGCACCAAAACGGCATTTAACTAGACTAAGTCGCTTAAAACTTCCTTCTAGTTGTGTTTTTTTTTATATACATCAGCAGAACCAACCCCAAACATAAATGCAGTAGACTCATATGTTTTCAAAGATAGTCAAGATACACAAACAGATCCATCAAACGCAAAACATACTAATTTTTTCACAAAATTACATTCTGTTGTATAAGTAGTATCAGGGATGGTGCTTTGGATGGCCACTAATATTTAAAAATACATATTTTGATTAGACTTTAGCATTTTCATTTCTTTACCTACATATTTCTCATTTCTTTAATAAAATTGAAAAAGAAACCGAAAAAACCGATTTGACCGGTTTTGTAAACAAAAAAACCGGTTTGCTTAATCAACCCGGTTTTTGCATGCCCTAATTTCTAATACTATACATAGTTTATGCTAATATATAGTATCTAATAATTCTATAATAACAATTCTATATTGAAGTAACACCCCTAAATTCTCAATCTAATTGAAATATACGAAGAAAACGATGCCTCAAACTAAACGCCCAGAGGACATTGTATGATATTAAAATTTGACGTAAACGTTATTTGCTAAGAACTTTAATGTAGGCACTTAGTGATTATTTCGAAGACAAGGTTTAAAACACCGTTTTCTTCGTATATTTCAATTAGATTGAGAATTTAGGATATATATTTTTTTTTTATTTGAATTTTTATATAATTACAACGTCAGGATTGAGGAGCCAAAAAATGCGTAGGTACAGACGCCAGCACATCAAGCTACCCCAATATATCAAATTTTCCCAATTCAATATGTACCTTATTCTGTTTGACAAAGTTGAAAAACGATCAAAGAAATTTGACTTATTGGGGTAACTTGATGTGCTGGCGTCTGTACATATACAAAATTTACACAACACCTGCTAAATCATCATTATGTCGAATACCTACATATATCTATTAATTGATCGCTCACATCCAATAGGCATTCACTTCTTGAGTTTAGATTGAGGAGCCATATTAAAAGTATTGTATTTTCTTTCATTTTAGCGCTACAGAAGCTAAATTTTTAGACGGTAATAAGCAAAATCGCTTCTAAATGATACAAAATTTTAGATATTCATCTATGACTTAACGAGTTCCAGGTGGCTCCTCAATTCAGACGTTTAGATTGAGAAGCCTCTTTTGCAATAATAAGTGATATATTTTGCTGCTAAATCTAGAATTCCTGCTGCAAAATAAGCTACATTGCTGCTAAAGAACGGTGAGATCAGATTTTTAAAATGTGATGTGGCTCTTTAATCCTTACGGACATACACATCATAAGTTCGAAATAGTTATGTGTGCAACAAGAGAGCTAAGTCTTTTTTCGCTGCGAGTGCTGATTTTGAATCCTGAGCAAGCGAAGGATTCAACGATTGAATCACGAGCGTAGCGAGTGATTCTAAAGTTTAATCCTGAGTGTGGCGAGGGATTCAAAGGCACGAGATGCAAAAAACGTTGCTCAATGTAACACACATAACTTTTCACTTCAGAACACTTTTTGAGAGTAGAAATAAATATTTACTTACAGGTTAAATTTCAGTTTTATTTGCAGTAAAATACTTGTTGTCGTTTAAATACAATAATAAGTTAATACTTCAATCAATTACATTAAAACACATAATTATCTTTTCACTTCAGTAGCTCAAACATGTAGGTTTTGCTGCCTGAAATCAGTGAGCAAAATGCGATTTTGTTCACTGAGTGAGACAAAGTAACTTTTAATTTTTTTAATTAGAAAGCGGCGAATAAGTGTCTTATTCAGCCTTGGAATTCGAAACATTCACACTCTATCTCTTTCCCACCATTAGAAAGAGAGAGAGACAAAGACCAGCCCTTTCGAAGTTCCGATTTTGAATTCGACCTCAAAGACAAACACGTTCGAAATTTCAAACTAACCAAAGAAATTTTTCAAAAAGATAAAATAATTATGTCTTATAATGTACCTAATTTATTGAATTTATAACGTACTGTTGTACTTAAACAGAAATTGGTATTTACTGCATTTATCTGCAGTATCACCCCTTCCGTGAAGGTAGATGTTCCACACATTCGCACGAAGCGCTTTGCCTGTTCCTTCATTATGCGCACAGCCAAGGAGTGGAATTCCCTGCCTGCATCAGTGTTCCCGAGTTCATATGACCCCAATCTGTTTCAGTCGCGAGTTAATAGGCTTCTTAAAGGTAAGCTCGTTCCATCGTCGACCTCATCTCTGACCGCAGGACAAGATTGAGGTCAAGAGTAGACCCATTACATAGGTATATAAAAAAAAGTAAGTAAATAATTATTTCTAGTTTCAAAAACTGTTCTCGCTACTGAAGTCTTAGTGAAAAGTTATGTGTGTTACACGAGAGCAGAGTTTTTTGCATCTTGTGCCTTTGAATCCCTCGCCACACTCAGGATTAAACTTTAGAATTACTCGCTACGCTCGTGATTTAATCGTTGAAACCTTTGCTTGCTCAGGATTCAAAATCAGCAATCGCAGCAAAAAATGACCTTGCTCTCTTGTTGCACAAACAATTATTTCACTTCAGTAGCTCAAACATGTAGGTTTTGCTGCCTGAAATCAGTGAGCAAAATGCCATTTTGCTCACTGAGTGAGACAAAGTAACTTTTTAATTTTTTAATCAGAAAGCCGCGAATACGTATCTAATTCAGCCTTGGGTTAATCATACAATTCGATACATTTACAGGCTATCTCTTTCCCGCAATTAGAAAGAGAGAGATAAAGACCAGCCCTTTCGAAGTTCCGATTTTGAATTCGACCTCAAAGAAAAACACGTTCGGAATTTCAAACTAACAAAAGAAATTTTGCAAAATAGCTATTTGTGCAAGAAGAGAGCAGTCATTTTTTGCTGTGATTGCTGATTTTGAATCCTGAGCAAGCGAAAGATTCAACGATTGAATCACGAGCGCAGCGAGTGATTCTAAAGTTTAATCCTGAGTGTAGCGAGGGATTTAAAGGCACGAGATGCAATAAACTTTGCTCTCGTGGAACATACATATTTAACCGAATTTCATTTCACCCGAGTACTAGTAGGTACCTGTGACTTTGTTCGTTTTTTTTTTCTATTTCATCTTATTAATGGAATCACGTCTGCTACTGTTTCAGTTGACATTATTATCAATTCGATTTGTTCATTGCTCTATGGTAATTTCTTTGTATGTAGGTACCAGCGGGTCAGAGGAAGTCAAATAATGAAGTCTTATTTTTTTTGTATTTTTATTAAAAATGATAAAACTTTTGCACAATTTTATTTCGTCGAAAAACGTAACATTACATTTATTCAACAAAAATGGATTGTTAGTAGAGCATCACCGACTGTCGCAGCTGGCCATTCTCGCGCACAAACAGTGACCAGTTAACAGTTGCAAGACTTCTCTACGACGGCAGCACCAGCCACCACAGTCGGTGCTGCACAAACAGCTTCAACAGCAATATATTTTTGTATTTTATTACAATACAGTTTGTACCTAACACTAGAGCCGCCGGAGGGAGCACGAGTGACGTCATCGTCTGCACAGAGCGAGCAGTGTTGCAATTGTCATTTTCTTAAGGTTCTACCTTTATTTTCTTAGTGATAATAACATCCTACTCAGATATATAAATTACTTCAAACTATTAGTTATGTTTCTACAAGGTAACAGTAGAGAGAACATCGCCGAGGAGCTCGCTCTCGTACTTGTAATGTACTAGTAGTATACAGTATTCTATTCTATGCAGCCGTGGGCCGACACAGGGGCACCTCTTATACCGAGACGGTCTACCGAGGCCGGTTCGATAACTCGAGTTTCGGAAGTCTGGCATTGGTAGGTAGTTTTCTTTCATTCATTATTGGCCAGTACCGACGTTCGAAACTAGAGTTAATTTACTCCTGTTAGTGTTTTTATGTAATCGGTATTTTATGTATTATTTTTCCTTTAAATATTACAACAAAACTACTTATCCGATTTCGATAAAATTTATATTGGACCTGACGGGCAGTATACCCTCTCAAACAAAAATGAATTTTCGAAATCAGTCCATAAATCCAGCGGATTTCTGAGGTGACACACAAAATACATAATACAACCGAATTGAGTAGCTCCTCCTTTATCAACCGACTTACAACAAAAAGGCAATTCTTTTTTGTTAGTCTATAAAAAAATGAAATTAAGATGTTGTTTCGACACAACACGTAATTAGTCAAATCGTCACCGCTCGGTTTAGTAGGTTCCCGGGTGCGCAATAGTAGACTTGCGTCTCGACACCACAACACTGGACGCAGCCGACGCGCGGCGAGGGCTCGGCGCCACTCGCTACATGTCCGCGCACCCGATTCCACTGTTCGGTCGATGGACCATTGGACAATGAAAAGCTGTTCGAAACTTATTAATCCTCAGAAACACTTCCGATTTGCAGGGTTTCGTACATCTTAAACAAAAGCAAGACCGTTGTATATTAGTTGAGTTCTCACAATTTTCGTGAACAAAATACCTCATAAAACAGAGTTATTTGCATGCGCTGCCTAAACTGTTGCTTAAAATTAGAGAACAAAGTATAGCAACACGAATACTTAAAATACTTACACAGTTCTACAGAGAACGCCGCGACAGCGTTGTTCTAAGTTTCATATTCAAATTAGAAATGCAAAGGAATTAACCTTAATACACGGTCTGTATAGTGAGATAAAGAAATAATTATCATTTAATATACCTACTTCTCTAACTAGTATTTGATTGAAACCCCCTTTATATTATAATTGATCATTGACCCGGTAACTACAATCTATTTATACTTTCTAGTAAACTTACAATATTAGGAAAAAAACCATTTTGTGTGATATTCTAGTTGATTCTGTTGAACAAATTATTATTATTTACCTCAAAGTCGTGTCTCTGAGGACAGCTCACCGCTTCATGGAGCATCGCTAGGCAGTATGCGACCGCTTGCAAGTGTCCGCTATGAGGTAGTAAGGCACTGATCAACGCTAACATTGGCACGTCGCGCGTCGGCTGCGTCACCTGCGTCACCGATGTGTCGCCCGCCAGGCGCGCTTGGCACATTATTATCACTTGAGCTCAGAGCGTCTTTAGTGTTGTACGGATTACTAAGTATAAGTGTACTGTGCACCTGCAGTGCTGAGTGCAGACCATCCGCATGACACTAAAACGAACTGCGGGACTAAAGCCCTGTATTCATAGTAAAAATTTGTTTAGCAAAGTTGAATAATCGAGCGAGAGCTGTTATCAACTCTGCAACACGAAGTGTTGCCAGCAACTCCGCAACGCGTTGATTCAACTTTGTTGCTAAACAAATGTTTAACATGAATACCGGGCTTAAAGCAACGAGGCGAGCGGCGCTGGGAGCGAGCAAAGCGATGTCTCGTACAGTCCCAACACAACAGCTCTACAAAAGATGCTCAGACCAACATGAATAAGAAGAAGGCATTCAAAGTGAAGCCACAAAACCGTATTCCTGCAAGTGAATACACGCTCACGCACACACCTTTACTAAAACCATGCTCATCGTTCTTAACACGACGCGAATCGTCGTCTAATTAACATTGTCAAGTAAAATATAATTATGCCTTCCTGTGAAATGAAAACTTGTAAAACCAATAGCAAATCACAGAAAAAGTCTCACAGAATCACTTTTCATCTGTAAGCAAGTAGGTACTTGAAATATCATCGATTTTTTCATTAATTAACTTTGAATTCTAGGTTACATAAATTTGCAGCATAAAGTCAGTTTGATAAAATGTGTTTTGTAAAGTAACTTTTGACTTTGACTTTAGAGTCGAGGATTTTCAATTTTGTTAGTGTGAATTTAATAAAGACGGTTGAAAATAAAATACCCTGTATAAATTGCACAAAGTCTTATACTCATACCTACGACCATTTTATGATTAACGGCTCGACAAGCTTATTAATAATTTGATTTGCAAATAATGTATGAGTAATATAGTTTTATTTTAGTTGTATAAATAATAAATAAATAAATATTCCACAACTTTTTTTTACACAACGCCATGTAGTCCCAAGTTAAGCTTGAGAGCTTGTGTTATGGGTACTAAACAGCTGATAAACATACTTATATATTTCTAAATAAATTACACCCAGACACAGAACAAATGATTGTGCTCATCACACAAACATTTGTCCTGGGTGGGAATCGAACCCACGACCTCCGGCATAGCAGTCAGGGTCACTAACTACTAGACCGACAGGCCAGTCAAAAAGAGCCAGTCATAAAGGAATAGATATCCATTTATACAATTATTAAGGTACAATACATACTATACATTTTCTTACTTGTACAATATTAGCTTCCGCATACAATATTATTCCCCAAGTTATAGGGAGAAAGTTCAACAAATGGCAACCCTTAGAGACGCACATAGATAAAAAGGTGGCTTCACTTTTAATGTTCGCGGCGCGCGTCTTCCTTCTTTTGTTAGTCTGAGACAAGATGCCAACAGCCAAGTAATTGAACTGTAGCATGCCCCCTTTTTTGGCGCTCATGGTGGCCCTCTGAAGAGACCGTGCGTGACTATCGCCGGACCACCTTATAAGTCGAAACCTGCTGAGGTACCAATGTAGTTGTTCGAGTACTATCAAAGTAATTATCTATCAAATATGGAAGTGATTGGCGTCGGTTGGTCCGGAGATTGTTACGGACACTACAATGCGCCATCGCCGAGCACTCACAGTTTGGACGAAACCAGATAATGCGACATCAATTTTTGTAAATCCATTTCATGTTCAGGCGCCAGCACATTAAGCTACCCCGAAGCGTCGAATATTTCCAATTAAATTAATAAAGTTGCAAAACTATCCAAGAAATTGGACACATTGGAATAGCTTGATGTGCTGGCCTCAGTCCACCCACTCTTTCTTTATACTCTATCTTCCTGCGCGAATTTTGGGATAAAGACTTATGTTAGGTAGTTGTAAAGTTTTAGATAGTGAAGCAAAGTGAGGAAGGCATAGAAGATAGGGCTCGGATGAGGTTTACAATGTAGGGAGTACCTTGACAAGTTGCGCAACGACATCATTATTATTACAATACTATAGTAGCCTACGATACGGTACACATACGGTACGTGGGGCCGGGCGGTGCCGATTCCGCCCGAAGCATCACCTTAGTAACTTAACTTATGCAAAGCCCAGGAAATAACGCATTTTCGCACCACCGAACTTGCGGCGAAGAGGAAGGGAACCGGGACTGTCCAATGGTGAGCGTCAAGATGGCGGGATCAAATCCCCAATTTAAAATTTAGATAATTAAACAGGGCCCGGAAACGTTATTTAAAATACCGTTCTTAAAATGTTCCAACAGTTCTTTGTATTACATTTTGTTCGGAACGAAAACGTAATGAGAACATATTGAAAAGACGGAACTATAGGTACCACACGGCCGTGCAATACCAACTGAATGAAATTCATACTTTCGTTCGTATCAATCAAACAAAGAACATTATGGGAAAAACGTTTTAAAACGTTTTATTAACCCAGAACGAAAATGAATTCGAAGAAACGTTATTATTTCGTTCCGTTCAAACGAAACCGAAATAAATCGTTAAAACTAAATATAACGTTTTCCGAGCCTTGTAATTAAAGCGTTTGTACTACATATGTACTATTTGTACCCTAAGCAAGACATTAGTACCTCTAAAGGCAAAAAAAGTACGTCAAACGACCAAGCGCTACTCAGAAACAGGTAATTCACACCCGAAGACTTAGTACTACATTTGTACAAGTATATACTCGATTTTCAATATAATAGGGTACATGCATGTATTTTTTTAATATTTTTAATTCACTGTTTACAACGTAGTAAAAAAATTTAAACATGTTTAAAAATACAGTAATGAAGCTTAAAAAAATAATTAAAATACAGGATAAATTTGAGCTGTTTAAACGCCGCCATTTTCGCGCGCCATTTCGATGACGTCATTTACTATTATCCTAATACTATTACTTTGGGTGCTTTCGTTCTTCTAACCATTTCACTATAAAAAAAGCTCAGAAACCAGATTACAGGTACCTATTGCTTGTACCCAAATGCAAAAACATTATCAGATAGTGCTTTTACAAAACCACTTTCAGTAATTTTCTTAGATGTTTTATAACCTCACTATGAAACTAAAATTACACTTGAACATTAAATTAATTCACAACACACACGGCAATAAATATGTTTTCCAATAAAATAGTATATTTCATTACAAGTGCGGAAAGGTTGTCATTGCATAGAGTTCCGACAAATGTCTACCCGAGCCGAGGCGCAGCCGCAGGATTGACAGTCGGAACAAGTTGCAATGACGGTTTCGCACGTGTACTGAACGACTATTTTTAATACAGTTGCGAAAAAATGAAGCAATTTAATAAAATAATAAAAACACAATAAACTCAACTAACCAAAGTTTTAGGTTGCATATTTACTGTTTGAGACAAACTATATTGTTAATTTCGTATGATTGTTTATGTATACTTGTCATACAATGGCGTTTGCTAGTTGATGGAGTTGAATCTGATGTCATGATATCATTTTGATATCATTTTGTGATATAATTTTGTGACACAAACAACTAAAACTCGCAAAGAAAATTTCTGAATAATGGCGCCAACCGTAGAATATAAGCAGAGATTTTTTTTTCTTCACCCATTCTAGTAGGCAAAGGGAACTATGCCCATACAGCCAAGTCTTTAGTAGATTTTCTTTATTGATATGAAATAAAAATGTTTAATGTGATGAAATGAAATGAAATCTAACCTAACTCATTCAATCAAATCATTAAATCTGATATTGAAACAAATTAGTAAGTAGCTTCTTTTTAGAAAAATACGTATTTGCATGAATCATAAAAACTTCTACGAATTTC
The DNA here is from genome assembly GCA_921972225.1 of Euplexia lucipara. Taxonomy (NCBI): domain Eukaryota; kingdom Metazoa; phylum Arthropoda; class Insecta; order Lepidoptera; family Noctuidae; genus Euplexia; species Euplexia lucipara. Next base: position 281,257 of record OV179152.1, on the reverse strand, counting down.
TTTAGAAAAAACTTCATGGTTGGTTTTTTTTTAATAGACATTATTTTGACAGTTGGGAAAGTGAACGCACGAGTTCGGGAAAGGCAAAAAAAAGGACGAGTAGGTATGTAATAGCCCACATCACGAACGCTAAACGTCCCTACAATACGCCACTTTTTGAGCAACTGTATTAAAAAGTCCATTCCAGTACTGTTTTATAGGCGTAACTTGTCTAGTTGTCGTAGTATTAGACGTCACGTTATAACCAATGGTGATGCGTTTCACAAATTTGAATTTCCCGCGCTTAATTCGCACTTCTATTTTTAATTTTAAATAATTATTGACGCTATTAAAAATAAAATAATGATTTAGTTCATATTTTCTGCCATTAAAGATTGGGAAAAAAATATTTGAACCAAATTTAAATTAAATGCATTTTTTTTTTATTACTGATAGGCACGCGTTTGACCACTATCTCACCTGATGGTAAACGATGATGTGGTCGACGATGAAGCACGCTTGCCTAGAAGCAACCTGTTCACTCTTGACTTGAAGACCCCTAGGTTATAGCTATCAGGAAACACCGACACCGGCAGGGAATTCCACTCTTTGGCTGTTCGCACAATGAATGTGTTTCCATAGCGTTTAGTACGTATGGTTGGGATATCTACCATGTACCGGTGGCGCAGTGCTGCACGTCTGGTGGTCCGATGATGGAAAGGGCTTGGTGGAATTAAATCGTGCAATTGATGCCGATGCCGATGCACACTCTCCGAAATATAACCGATAGAAAACCGACAGGCTAGCAAATCGGCGTCCATGCTCAAGACTTTGAAGTTTTGACTCAACGAGTGCATCATTGCCGATGATCTTCTTGGCTCGTTTCTCAATAGACTCAAGCGCATCAAGCTGGTATTTGGCGGATCCGTCCCAAAGATGAGAGCAGTACTCCATACACGACCGAACTTGCGCTTGACAGAGGTTGAGCAGCTGTTCCGGCGTGAAGTAACGTCTCACCTTTGCTAAGATACCTAACTTTTTTGCAGCTATTTGAGCCTTTGCCTCGATGTAAGAGCTAAAATTGAGAGTGGATGACAACGTTACACCAAGAAGATCAAGATGGTCGGTTATCGGCACGGTTACACCTCGGAAAGATGGAGCCGGGTGAAATAGGCTCCGCTTGGCGGAAAACAGACACGCCTGGGTTTTCGCAGCATTGAACTTGACCAAATTGACATCACCCCACTCGGCGACTGCCTTCAAGGACAAGTTCATGCGCACGACCATAGCTTCTCGGAAAGACTGGATCTGTGACCCACTAGCCCGTGCGTCAGACATGTAGCTCAGGACAACAGTGCTGTCGTCTGCATACCCAAAGGTACCGGGCTTAAGCAGTTCATTAATATGCAGCAAGAACAATGTTGCCCAGAGTACCGACCCCTGAGGGACCCCGGCATTGATGTCTAACTGACCGGATGAACAGCCATCAAATTACAACTCGGATGGACCGACCACTCAAGAAGTCAGCAATCCAGTCACATAGACCAGTGGGCAGACCGAAAGAAGGAAGCTTACCAATGAGACTTTTGTGACAGACCCTGTCAAAAGCCTTCGAGATATCGAGGGAGACGGCAAGCGCTTCCCCATCCTTCTCGATGGCCTTACTCCAGATGTGAATGGCATACGCTAGAAGATCCCCTGTAGACCGATTTCGACGAAAGCCGAATTGCCAATCACTGATGATGTCATTAGCTTCTGGGTATGCCAGGAGCTTAGTGTTAAGCACCCGTTCCATACTCTTACAGAGGATGGATGTTCGAGAGATGGGTCTGTAGTTAGCCGGGTCAGCTCGACTGCCCTTCTTGGGATCGGGCTACACGTTAGCTTGCTTCCAATCAATCGGCACTTTTCCAGTCTCATACGAGAGACGAAATATGCGTGTCAAGATCGGAGACAATTCAGGCGCACAACTTCTAAGAACAATTGCCGGTATCCCGTCAGCTTTATTCACGTCAAGGTTGCGCAGTACCCTACGGACGTCCTTGTGATGGATGCGAATATCCGACATACTCGTCTCGCATTCATCAAGAGATGCAGGGGGCCGCGCGTCCCCAGAATCCAGACGCGAAGATTCCGCAAAAAGAGAAGCAAATAAGTTCGCTTTCTCTTCAGCGTTGTGAGCCAGCGACCCATCGGGTTTCAGCAGTGGTGGTAGTGAAGGGCGGCAGAAGTTTGATTCAACCGACTTAGCCAGGGACCAAAATGCTCTACTACCAGCAGGGTGAGAAGCTAATTTGTTCCCAATTCGGCTGATGTGGTCAAACCGAGACCTCTGCAACACCTTTTTGCAAGACTTGGCAGCCCTGTTAAAGGCTTTCTTCTTCTGACTGACGTCATTTGCTTTACGCATGCGAGCATCAACCCAAGCTCTGTATGCCGTGTGTTTATATATTCCCTATTGTAAGTGCCAAATTAAAGTTACGTGATTAAAACATTGGTCCCGCCAATTTGATGATTAATGTTATCGCTGAATTTATTCATATGAAAATCATTAGAACTCGAACAATACGAATTGTAAAAACTTAGTACGTCCTAAGTACATGAACATAATTAATTTTCATAATTACAACTAATGCACATCTATAGATAGGTTTAAAAATAAATAAGGTTAAGTTGCATGCATTGTCTAAGTAATAATAATTTCTGCATACCCACATGGGGAAAGGGTTTATACAGTAAAAAGACCGATCACATAGCCGATAACTAAACATTCTGTACATATAATTAGGTAAGTAATTTTAACCAAAAATTATTGCTGGGTAAATACTTTTTTTTCAATCATTAAAAAGAGATGCTTTTCATTGCGCGCAATGAAAGACGCGCCAACGCAACGCAACTTTCGATTAGCTGAGCGTACGGCCGGCCGCAGCCACTCGCGCTTGGTCGATGAGCCGACCGGCCCGCTTTTGTTTAGTATCTATTGCATTTTTGTAACTTCAAATGCGTAATTCCTATAATTCCTAAATTCCTATAAAACAAGCTTGACTTAGTTTAGGAGTTAGGGAATTCCATAATTCTATGTGACAGCGTACAACCACTAAAGAAAGATTTAAATTGTTATTAGATTAAGAAACTTTTGTACCTACCTTTATGGAAATAAACATTATTATTATTATTTGTTTAAAAAAAACGATTATTTTCATAATGTTTGTTCGGAAAAAAGTTTACTAATGATACTTGGAATACGATTTTGAAAAAAGTACGTTAGTAAGCTTTCTTCCGAACAAACATTATCGAAATTATCTATTTTTCAAAACAAACTACGCATTTGAAGCTTCAAAAATGCAATAGATACAAAACACAAGCGGGCCGGTCGGGTCAACAACCAAGCGCGAGTGGCCGCGGCTGGCGGTACGCTCAGCTGATCGAAAGTGGCGTTGCGTTGCCGCGTTTCATTGCTTGCAATAAAAAGCATCTATTTTTTAATAGTGGAAAAAAAAGTATTTTCCCAGCAATATTTTTTGGTTAAAGTTACCTAATTATACGTACAGAATGTGTAGTTATCGGCTATGTGATCGGTCTTTTGACACCCTGTATGTGACAATGTTAAATAATTCCAAGGATTTTTTGTTGCACCTAAACAACCAACCAATAAAAACCCAACCAAAATAAATGAGGCCTAGACAGACTGACAAAATAAATGTTTTCAAAAAAAATATTGGTTTAACTCAATACCAACTTGTACAAAAAAATAAAACAAATCGTGTAATATCTTCAGTAGTGAATATCCGGTCAACCCGTAGACAAAGAATACTCAAATGCACGTCCACTCGTGAAATAACATTAAAAACAAATTAATGTATTGAAATAATATAAACAAAAGTATCACGACGTGGTCATTTGAGTATACTCACCGATCTTGTTGAGTATTTTTTTTCTTGTTTACACTATGAACTCAACGATTTTTGCATATTTATTATCACCACTTGGAATATATACAATGGAATGGTATCCACCATTCCATTGTATCATTTACATTCATGTGTTTCTTTTTTATGGACATTGTGGTTTTTGTTTCTAATAGACTCCTATGTAGTACAAACACTTTAATGTTTTAAATTGGGGGTTCGATCCCGCCATCTTGACGCTCACGTTCAATGTGCGCCAGATATGTCTTGGGACCATCGGTGTTACAAGATGTTTTGTGGTATACTACTGTTGTGTGCGGCTCCGTAGCGTACTCAAAACATACTTGATTATATTAGCATACTGTACATTAACATAATTTTATTCATATAACAAGAAGACAAAAGTTTTTTGATGTTTTCGAAGCCCTTGATTTCGAGTCTCATCGCTAGGAATCGCACGCAAACTAAGTTTCACGTCGCTTCACTCCAGTGTTACGCTAGATAGTTTAAAAGAGTGATTTTCACGGACCACACACATTACACAGTGCTTTTGATAACTGAACAAACAATGTTCCCCGGGGCATATAGCACAGGTTTAACTTGAAACTTATTGTCCTGGGCTTACATCATTATTTGTCAAAGTGAGACTTATCTATCTAGTTGGCTAAGTTGTCATAAGAACTAAGTTATCTCTACGTAGAACACGTCGTGGTCCGCCTACACCAGCACGTCCATCCGCGAGCCGCGCCGCAGCAAGCGCGCGCCCCCCGCGCCCCCGCCCGCGCCCCCCGGCCCCCCGCCCGCGCCCACCGCGTGGAACGCCAGCGTCACCAGCTGCTGCCCGAAGTTCGCCTCGAACCTGCACACACGCTCTGCAGCTCGCACTCGCACTCGCACTCGCACCCGCGCCCTCGCGCTCTCCCATACTCACTCGGTGGCGATGTTGACGTGCGGCGGCGCGCCCACCGCGTTCTGCACCACCAGGAACAGCTTCGTGGCCAGCTCCAGCACGTGGCACGTGCGCACCACCACGTCGCCGCGCCGCCGCCACGCGCCCTCGCCCTGCGCACACGCTCGTCACTATGCGCCCGCGCGCCCCGCCCGCGCCCCGCCCGCTACTCACCCCGAACAGGCAGCCCGGCGCGTCCGCCGCGTCGCGCGACGAGCACTGCGACAGCTCCTCCGCGGAGCTCTCGGCCGCGCCCACCGCGCGCACGTGCACCACCAGCAGGTCGTCGGCGTGCGGCGACAGCGACAGGCGGTACACCGTGTGCGCCGGCACGCGCCGCTTGAGGCGCAGCGAGCGCGCCTCCAGCAGCAGCAGCGCGCCCGTGGACACCACGGCCAGGCAGCGCGCCACGCGGCCCGACGAGCGCGCCACCTTGCCCACCACGTCCGCGAACACCACGTAGCGGTCGCCGGCCGCGCCCAGCCCGCGCCGCCACGCCGCCGACGCGCGCAGGCGCACGTAGTCGCCCACGAACGGGTGCGCCACGCTCACGCCGTAGTTGGCCTTGCGGTCCTTGAACAGGATGCTGGCCGTCACCTTCTCGCGCATGCGGTTGCGCGCCGTCTGGTCGAAGGCGTCGCGGTACAGGCGGCAGCGCCACGCGTGGTGCAGGCGGCGCAGCAGCGCGTCGGCGCGGCCCAGCAGGCGCGGCGCCGGGCACGCCGGCCACGCGGCGCACGCGGGCGACAGCTGGCGCGCGGGCAGGCGCCGCCACAGGCGCAGCAGGTAGCGGCGCCGCGCGCCGTTGCACCACGCGCGCCACAGCACGGCGGCGGCGCGCGCCGACGGCGCGGGCGCGGCGGGCGGCGCGGCGGGGCGGCGCGCGCGGTGCGCCCGCCACGCGCGCGCCAGCACGGCGGCGGCGCGGGCCCGCACGCGCGCGCGGTGGCGGCGCCAGGCGCGCTGCGCGAGCACCACGAGCTGCGCCACGCGCGCCGCCCGCAGCGCCTCCAGCTCCCACACGGTGCGCGGGCTGCGCACGAACACGCGCGAGCGGCCGTACGCGAACTCGGCGCTGGGGATGGGCAGCGAGCGCAGCAGCGCGCGGGCGGCGCGCACGGGCTCGTCGGCGCGCGGGAGGGGCGAGGGGCAGGGCGAGGGCGCGGGCGGCCCGCGCGCGCCGGCCAGCAGCCCGTAGCGCGCCAGGGCTGCGCGTGCGCACATGGACTCGCACCAGCCGCTGCGGCGCAGCAGCGCCATGTCCATGATCCTGCGAACGAGGGGGACTTACTATAACGATGGGACAGGTAACTCTGAAACAAATTCAGTTGAGTGCCTCTTGTTCCCATAGACTCGAGTTTGCGTCAAAGCAGTGTTAGTTCACCAAGTTTAGTTGCTATAAGTCCGTAACAGCGTGCACGGCATCTATGTTGATCTTGCGCGGCGGAAACCAAACTAGAGACTAGCTTCGCGACTTACGCTTTTCAAAGGTACAGTATAGTAATAATAGAATTATAATAGCAGCACGATAATTCTAAAAACACCATTGAATTAGAAAAGATATGGAAACTTAATTCTCATACAAATAACGCTTCAATTTTGGTTCCATTTACGCAAACAACTGACACACTCTATTAGACGAAGCTAGTGCGCGATTGGGTGCATCAAGGTCACTGGGCGGAGTCAAGATGTCAGCGAGCCAAGCGTGGATGGTGTTATGCAGTAGATACCAAGCTCAATTAAATTATTTGTGTATATTTAACAACGACTTTTTTGTATGAATTCTGACAGAATATAAATCTAAATTTTCTATACAGGGTGTAACGGAAAGGGTATATACATACAAACAGGGTGAATAGAGTATTTAATAACGAGTCTTTCCTCAAAATTTCAGCTCCCAACTAATAACTTTGAAACTTCACGATATTATTTAATATCGACAGTTTATTAAATTCAAAATCATAACAAACGTGTCACCGCACTATGAGGGTCATAATCCTGTCCGGAAAAGTTCAAGTATATCTATCTCGGGTTCTGCGCGCCTCGTACAGACCTATCGGGCTCTGCCTAACCGACGAAGGCGCGACGGCGCGGGCGGGCTCAACTTTACAATTATGTATGTATATGTATATAAACGTTGCCATGTCGTTTCTTATCACCAAGAGAATCCGTGCCCTTCGTATGTATATACCCTTTCCGTTACACCCTGTATACAATACATACATACAAATTATTACTATTGTTTTTCTTTTAATATTAGTATTTATTTAGCAAATCAACACTTTCACATTAAAAAAAAATAGACCATGTACCTAAATATTACTAATTAAATAACCTACTACAACTATTTTTATAACTAAACTATAACATGATTTAACTATAGTTTTTTATATAGTTCAATAAATAAATAAAATACTTACGACTATTATACTATTATAAATGTGAAAGTGAGTTTATTTATTCGGAAGTCCTCGTCAAAAGGCTGAATGGATTCGGATGAAATTTAGCACATGTATATGTTATCACCTGGATAAGACCGTAAGACACCTTTTATCCCAAAATTCCTTAATCAGGTATCGGTACGAGTAATTAGGCACGAGCAATTAATTTTCAAGATATCACTCTAAAGCGGTCGATGAAGATAAATAAAATTCAAATAAAGTAAAAATACATTTATTGTCAATTTAAGAATTTTAACAATAATAATTATTATTATTATGTGCCTGTTGAGTCCCACTGCAGGGCAAAGGCTTCCCTTCCGTCCTTCCACACATCGCGGTTTATTGCAATGTTAGTTCAAACGAGTATTAACAATAACTGAAAGTGCAAATCATTTATTTCAATTTAATTTACGAAAAACAAGGTAGGTATTTCGAAATTTCAAACAGTAATTAGTAAGAAAGGTGAAGCTCAACGGACAACAGTCCATTCTAAATAGTCGCTTCTTATGGTTCCTCTTTTTCAATAATAATAGGTATGCTTAGGTACAAACATCGTTCTAAAAATGACTGGTAGGTAATGACGTGAGAACCGTGTCACTACAATAAAAAATCCTCGAAATTCAATTAACTTGCTTATGTTTGCGAGCCTTAATATTCACGGAAATATTATTTGTTGATACTCCTGCTTGTCCTTCTTCTGGTTGATATTGATACGTTAAAATTTTATTTAAACATTTAATGATAACCTTGTACTTAGTATACTGGAATTACACGCCTCACCATAGACTTGAACTTTAATACAATGTTAAATCTACTACTAGGTACTTTGTCAACTATTTTCTGATCTAAACAGAAGTTAATAACCATAATTTATTACCATTATTCTGTCTGCGGACGCAACCGTTCCTTCTTCTAAATATATTTTATGAACCATCTAAAAAGACCAAAACTAAGGTAAATGAATACACAAAAATAAAAATAAATAAATAAAATTAAACCTTTGATATGAAAATTATTTACCGTTAAAATAGGGACTGCAGAGTAATTCAACATGCCTATTTTATTTTACCTTTACTCGACAGATACATGTCTTGAGCATCAAAATGTATGGAGCACACCTTACTGAATCTATGTGGTGCCCAATCTTCCTGTCTTCTTTCTAAACGAACAGCTTTTATCCACACCATTCGCTTTAGTTCATTTTTAGGAAAACCGAAAATATTGCAACGACAATAAATCGGTAATTAATGTTTATATAATGTTTGTGTATTCAAAATTAACCACTTATGTTTGTCAAAAAATAAAAGGGGAATGCCCATCGGCCACACAAAAAAATGCCTGAAATGAACAACAATGAAATATACGCCAAATTGCACTATAAATCGTAAGGAACCCATGTCAATTTCAATAATTATCAAAAAACTTGGTAGAAGCCAGTTCCAAACATTTTTTCTAAAATATAGGTTAAGTCAAGGTTAAGGATACTACGTACTTCATCATTTTGCTATGATATGAGATTACATCACATCGTTGCAATATCGAGATAGCAATTAATACAGTGTATGTTTCTATCCATTCTTAAATGTACACGGTGCACAAGTCCAAAACAACAGCAGAGTCGTATCCGTCGTCAAAAAGCCGAGTCGTCGTTTAGGCGGGTCTAATCTAAGTCGTGTTCAAAAATGGGTAACGTGTGCAGAAGTAAAATCAAAATCCTTAAAAAATATCCACAGTCGTCGTTATAATATAATATCCTGAATTTACTCGAGCCGCAAACGCAAAAATCCGCAAAACCATGAATCGAAAAAATGAAAATGCATTCAAGTCAAATTGTCAATAAGGCAAAGGACATGTGATGCATACAGCCTACGATACGATTTATAATTCGAGTTTTTTTATTTTGATAAATATTCATACGCTTATACTATTTTAATCATATTTACGGTATTAATAGGTCGAATAATATTAAATGAATGATAACTATGCAATAATTCCTTAAAATAGTTCGTTAAGGATTATTTGACGATATCAGTTTAAGCTGAATGTCGATTACTCATGTCAAATAAACACTGACCGCCATTATAAATTAAGAATGACTATGACGGATATCAAAATAAATATTTTAATTATCGTTATATTTTCACCCTAGGTAAACAAACTTGAGATACATTTCGTTATATATATTTTATTCTTGATAGAATTAAGGACTATTAGTAGTTTCTGTCTATTTCAGGCATTTTTTGGGCGTTTTCCTTTACTTATTTACAAAAACAAAATCCAAAAAGAATAATAAAATTAATTGGGCTGGTTACGAGCACTTATTGCATAACACCGGCCACAATTTTGCGTTTTAATCATATTAATTGAATTTATTTGTATACATAACAAACTAAGTTTAAATGCTTATATACTCTAACCGCTTATTGGCGAGTTAAATTCCTATTTTTAGGCTGACTAAATAAACATATTTTTGGTTATAGTGTCAATGTCATTCAAATATTTGTTAGAACTGGTAAAACAGAAAAAAAAAGATTTATTTCTACTCACCAATGAAAAGTTATTCCAGTATCACTTTTCCGCCTTTCTTTGCATTTTTTGCACCACTTTACTACACAAGAAGTCATTTTTTTATAATTCCACCAATGTTTTTATCTAAATACCTAAGAAACGTCAAACGCTTTGATCAATGCTACCTTCCGTCACTGAGTGCGCAGTAGACTGGTTCGCAAAAAAATATATTTTTAAAGCCCTGCCTACTTGGACCTACTTTTCGTGGTGCCACTTTTTGAGTGCAATGCTGTTTCCATATCTTTTCTAATTCAATGAAAAACACCATACTCTCACTATTTAAAGTTAAACATATTTCTTTGCTTATCGATAATAATTAGTCGTTATCAGGTGTACTTCGCCTATGATGGTTCGCCGAATCAGCCAATGAAGAACGCCGCGCCGCGGGTCATGTGATGTTTAGTATAAGTTTAGGCAGATATTTTGCACGGAAGGGCAACGTCGTTTTAGGACCAAGTTCATTGAATCATTTACGTAGTAGTTCAATTATACAGATGTTCAAATTTGATCAAAGTTAGAAATCCACTTTTTGACCAAACCACTGGACCGATTTCGCTAATTTTTTCTAAATCTTTAGAAAAGGCGGTAACAAGTGTGTGGTTCCATTTATTGTATATGAGTGGTCTCCATACTGTATAACGTTCAGTTGACCTTTTTTTTAAGGATGGGAAATCATCAAATGACTCCTCCCGCTCTCGGTGAAGCGGAAGGGAGTGTCAGAATCTTACTGACTAAAACCCATCCGTGCTCCTCTTAATGCCTTTTGCGTTCCAGGGCCGCGGTGACTCTTTCGAACAAATTCTGCGACTCCGGCAGGCACAGGCCCTAGCGGGCCCCGTCTTCGGTGCTGACAGCTCTTGGAGGCGCGCGTGGAACACAACGCGCCGTCGACCCGCGCCTGGTTTTGATCAGACGGCGAGCCACCCAAAGCTCGCCGTCCGCAGACCCGCGCCTACGGTGGCCGAGAATCGCCCTGCGACTCTCGACGCCCGGGGCGTGTTCTTCTGTTGCGGCGGCTGGGGCGAGAGGTTTCCCTCTCCCTCATGCGTTCGGCCTCCTCTTTCGCTAGCATTACTGCTTCGCAGAAAGAGGTGACCGCTTCCCATGCCTCCTCGCTCCGGACCATGGATTGAACCAGGGCCGGATGCGAGAGGTTGCCGCCGCCGATCGCCTCGACGAGGACACGGCGGTGCTCCGCCCAAGCAGGTCAGACCTCCACAACGTTCAGTTGACCTAATTTTCATATTTACTCATTTTCTGCCCAAATTCTGTAGTGAATAAGTAAATATCAGAAAACATCATACTGTTATAACCTCATCTAACCCAAATGATTCACCAACAATAGAAGGAACCAGGCGCTCGGCGGCCGCCGCCGCGGCACAACTCCTCTGCTTTATAATATCTGCTTCTGCTTTATAGTATAAACAGTACTGTCTCACCCCTGAGAGCGGATCTGGTGGCGCAGCAGCGCGGCGTCAAAGCGGTGCGGGCGCAGCGCGGCGTCGGCGCGCAGGCAGCGCACCAGGCGCGGCGCGGCCGGCAGGCGCCGCACCAGCGCGCCCACCAGCGCGCGCTGCCGGCACGCCAGCGCGGCCGGGCGGCGCGGCGAGCCGCCCGCGCCCGCGCCCCCGCCGTTCGCGAACAGCGAGCCCAGCAGCGGCGAGCGCGCGGCGCCCAGCACGGCGCAGCAGCGGCGGCACACGGCGTCGCGGTTCTTGTGCACGATGCCGCGCGCCGAGTACACCACCGCGCCGCCGAAGTGCACCACCCTGAACACGAGCGCGTCAGTACCGGCCAGTGCGCCTCGGTAGAGCGTGCGGAGACAGCGGAGACACTGACTGGAAGTGGTCGGGCGGAAGCACGAGCAGGCGCGGGTGGCGGCGCCGCTGCAGGCGCTGCAGGAAGGCCGCGTCGCCGCAGCCGCGCGCCGAGCAGTCGCGCAGCGCGGCCAGCACGCTGTCGGGGCCGGCGTCCAGCAGGTCGGCGTGCAGCTCGTGGTCGGCGTAGGCCAGCGCGCGCCAGGGCAGGCCCTCGCGCGCGTACTCGTCCTGCTCGCGGCGCAGCGTGGCGCCGGTGACGGCGGCCTGCACGCGCTCGGCCGCGTAGTTGATGAGCAGGCGCTCCAGGCCGTTGCGCGCGAGCGACTCGAAGCCGTACACGTCGAGGATGCCGAGCGAGCAGCGCTTGCCCGCCTCGGCCGGCTGCGGCACATGTCAGTACAGTGGGAACCTTTCATGTAGCGGCAACAACGTAGCGCACTGCTTCTCAACTTTGTTTGCAATCGAGTGCAGCGGTGAGCTGTGACCGGGTTAAGAGTGCTACGTGTACTATAATGATGTGGTAGCATAGCAATGGAAGTATTTCACTGACGCATACTGGGTGTGCATAGGACATCAACACTTACACTTACTGGGTTTGAACGAGTGGAATAGTTTTGAGTTAAATAAGAACAAGGAACATAATGACGAGATCCATATATTGGGGAGTCCTGGATCGTGCACTAAAGTCGAGGGATGCAAATACCTTGATGTGGTCGTTGACGGCGTTGATGAGCCACGTGAAGAGGCGCGAGTACAGCACGCTGAGCAGCTGGTCGCGCCGCGCGCCCGCCCACGCGCCGCCGCCCGGCGAGCCGCAGCCCGCGTCCGAGCCCTCCGCGCCCTCTGCGACACAAGCACCGTCACTCGGGCCCGCCCCGCCCCGCGCCCCGCGCCCCCGCGCCACTCACCCGCGTCCAGCGGCGCGTCGTCGTCGGCGGCGCACGCGCCCAGCGCCTCGCCCAGCGCGTCCGCGTCCACGCCCACCAGCGCGCACGCCTCCACCAGCTCTGCACACACGAGGGGCGTCACTCGCGCACTCGCGCACGCGCACGCGCACGCACGCGAGGGAGCGAGTGCGTGGGAGCGTACCGTAGCGGTGCTGCAGGCGCGTGCCGATGGTGCCGTCGATGTTGTGCTGCGGCTCGAACTCCACGTTGCCGAGCTTCAGCAGGAAGGCCAGCAGCCGCAGCACCGCGTCGCACAGCCCGGGCCCGAAGCCCAGCGCGCGCATCGCCGCCTGCACCACTCAAACGTGACTGAGTCAAGCTCTAACAATGTAAATGATGCACTGCAACTATAATTAAAGGCTGATTTTCATTTGGCGATTAGAACACTGCAATCACTGGTGTAATTGCAATGTTCTTATTGCCCTTCTCGCAAATTGGAAAGTGATACTGCGCGCTGCAGCCGCAGCCGCTCTGCGGGAGTACGGACTGAGGCGACACTCACCGTGGTGAAGGCGAAGTGGTCGCGGTCCTGCGCGGCGGCGGGCTCGGCAGTGGGCGGCGCGGCGGGCGGCGCGGTGCGGCGCGGCGAGGCGCGGGGCGCGGCCGGCGCGGCGCCGCGCAGCACGCGGTAGTGCTCCCACGCGCGCTGCAGCCGCAGCCGCTCTGCGGGAGTACGGACTGAGGCGACACTCACCGTGGTGAAGGCGAAGTGGTCGCGGTCCTGCGCGGCGGCGGGCTCGGCAGTGGGCGGCGCGGCGGGCGGCGCGGTGCGGCGCGGCGAGGCGCGGGGCGCGGCCGGCGCGGCGCCGCGCAGCACGCGGTAGTGCTCCCACGCGCGCTGCAGCCGCAGCCGCTCTGCGGGAGTACGGACTGAGGCGACACTCACCGTGGTGAAGGCGAAGTGGTCGCGGTCCTGCGCGGCGGCGGGCTCGGCAGTGGGCGGCGCGGCGGGCGGCGCGGTGCGGCGCGGCGAGGCGCGGGGCGCGGCCGGCGCGGCGCCGCGCAGCACGCGGTAGTGCTCCCACGCGCGCTGCAGCCGCAGCCGCTCTGCGGGAGTACGGACTGAGGCGACACTCACCGTGGTGAAGGCGAAGTGGTCGCGGTCCTGCGCGGCGGCGGGCTCGGCAGTGGGCGGCGCGGCGGGCGGCGCGGTGCGGCGCGGCGAGGCGCGGGGCGCGGCCGGCGCGGCGCCGCGCAGCACGCGGTAGTGCTCCCACGCGCGCTGCAGCCGCAGCCGCTCTGCGGGAGTACGGACTGAGGCGACACTCACCGTGGTGAAGGCGAAGTGGTCGCGGTCCTGCGCGGCGGCGGGCTCGGCAGTGGGCGGCGCGGCGGGCGGCGCGGTGCGGCGCGGCGAGGCGCGGGGCGCGGCCGGCGCGGCGCCGCGCAGCACGCGGTAGTGCTCCCACGCGCGCTGCAGCCGCAGCCGCTCTGCGGGAGTACGGACTGAGGCGACACTCACCGTGGTGAAGGCGAAGTGGTCGCGGTCCTGCGCGGCGGCGGGCTCGGCAGTGGGCGGCGCGGCGGGCGGCGCGGTGCGGCGCGGCGAGGCGCGGGGCGCGGCCGGCGCGGCGCCGCGCAGCACGCGGTAGTGCTCCCACGCGCGCTGCAGCCGCAGCCGCTCTGCGGGAGTACGGACTGAGGCGACACTCACCGTGGTGAAGGCGAAGTGGTCGCGGTCCTGCGCGGCGGCGGGCTCGGCAGTGGGCGGCGCGGCGGGCGGCGCGGTGCGGCGCGGCGAGGCGCGGGGCGCGGCCGGCGCGGCGCCGCGCAGCACGCGGTAGTGCTCCCACGCGCGCTGCAGCCGCAGCCGCTCTGCGGAGGGCGCACACGTCAGTGTCTGGGAGAGGCTCACGTGGCACGCGATGCGCGGGACACTCACTGAGCAGGTGCACGTCGGCGCCGGCCAGCAGCTGGTACAGCACGTGGAAGTTGCGCTCGCCGTCCAGCACGCCGCACACGCGCTCCTGCGACAAGCCTCAGTACAGGACGTGGTGGACCGGCGCACGCGGTCCGAGTCAAGGCAAGGTATAGATGTACAAGCGAGCCACTAGCGAGCAATAATCGAGAAGCCAATATAGAACTAGAAGCTGTTTCTCAGACAAGCGGACAGCTATAATTACAATGCAATCATTTTCCTACATATTTCTAGAATTTTATTTTGCTAGTTTTATAATAAACGCCCTCTATTGCCGAGTAGCTTTACTACTGGCTTGTAGAGATATGATTTTGTTTATCGATTATGTTATCGATAATATTTAATGAGTAAATTAAATAAAAGTAAGTGGAATAACCTAGAAAAGAAGTAATAACCTAGTTATTTTATGTCTCTGTACATTTACTCGTAAGCCCAACCCTATCATTTATTATAAAAACCGGCCAAGAGCGTGTCGGGCTCAGTGTAGGGTTCCGTAGTTTGCCGTCCGTCACAATAAGTATTCCCAGTTTCCCACTTATGAGTATAAAGGTTGGTAATGTTGGTATCCATTAGGTTCGCGCACCAGCAGCGCTCTGCGCTCCTGCAACTTGAATTTCGAATATGTTTAAGTGCAACTTACTTTACCACGGTAGGTCATGAAAGCACGGAAAATCTTAACATCGACTTTTAAAAAAATGACGTCATTACGCAACGCCATCTATCGAACCATTTATGAACTGGTTTTTACCTTAACATTTTGATGGCGTTAAAAAAATGAATTTAGGTTTTGTTCTAAATTGCCTTAGCATGTTCCTGATAGAAGTTTTATGTAGTTATAAGATACCGCCAATGCCAAGGAGAGACCAACCGAACAATTCGATAATATCGGGTATTAATAAGTACCTACAGCGCCATCTCTCGGAGAATTGGTTTACTAATTAATACATAGAAGTTTTCGGTGGTAATTTTGGATTCACTATCGCGTTGTTTTCGTATACGTATACATGACGATGTTCATTGTAATACTTAAGAATGGATGAAGTAGATAATAATTTGCATTCGCGAGCCTCTAGAGGCGGCGAAATAGTGGAGGAAGAATCAGTAATTGAGTGTGAACAACAACTTTGTAACATTTTGGCTAATTATGCGAAGAGGACGAATGAAAAGAGTGAACAACAACTTAATATAACTTCTACTGAAGACACGAATAAAGAAAAAACAAGTGAGCAACGACTGGCAGAGAAGAGAGGTAGACAGGATGATGAAGAGATAATAGAAGAAGACGGATTTGTCACAGTAAGAAGAGGAAATAAAAAGGCTAATCGACAAAATTCAAATAGTGATAAAAGGAACAAGAATAACCACGAGGCAGGAAAGCCTTATGTAAAAGAGTTACATTCGAAGTACAATGAATGGCTTAGCATATTTACAGATGGGTCGAAGAGTGTAGAAGGTCATGGAGCAGCATTTTATGTGCCTAGTGAACCATTGAATTGCCAAAGTAATTGCTTTAAAATAGACAAGGATGTGTCCATTATGACGTTGGAGCTTATTGCTATCTCTGAAGCACTTACGTTTAGTAACAATGGCCAACATAAAGAAATGGTTATTTGCACAGACAGCAAAAGTTCCTTACAACATTTAGCTCGATGCGCCTCTGGCCACAGAGGTGTATCGATAGCTTATGTTATTCTATCTAAGATAGATGAATTAGTGCTTAAAGGTGTTACATTGAGATTGCAATGGATTCCATCGCATATTGGAATACAGGGCAATGAAAAGGCTGACATGCTGGCAAAATATGCAGCTAAACATGGGAAAGGCACTAATATTATTTTGGATTACTCAGAATTCTTACCTAAATTTAAAAATAAGTGTTATGATGATTGGAAGGAATATTTTGACAAGCGCTCTTTGGATAAAGGAATATGGTATAAAACCATGCAAGGTCAGCCTTTTCGTGTGCCCTGGTTTATAGACAATAATCTTAGTCGAAAACTAGTTGTTACGGCTCACAGACTCAGATCTGGACACATTCCATGTAATAAGTTTGCGCACTTGATGAAAAAAACGAACTCGCCTAATTGTGTGGAGTGTGGAGTTGTTGAAGACTTACACCACTTATTGATGGATTGTGTCCGATATGAGTCTGGGAGAAATGAACTGTTAAGGGTAATGAGGTTGAACAGACTTGAAGTAGGCACATTCCACAAAATCCTTACTCAACCAAATGGTGATGATGCGAAGAAGCTGTTTAGGCTCATGGCCCACATTTGATAAATGTATATTTAGGGTACGATGGGACTGACATACGCATTGCGGTTATAAATGTCCCTAAATAAATAAAGAAAAAAAAAAAAAAAAATTTTGGATTGCGAGAACCGATTTTAATAATTCCTGTTCTACTTTTCTGATTTTTTTCATATTTTCTAAACTTATGCTTATGCTTATTGTTTTTTGCTTTTGGAGCGATTATTTCCGAAATTATTGACATTACCAAAAAATGATTTTAGTAAACCCCTATTCATTTTTTAATACCTTTCCAACAATATATCACACGTTAGGGTTTAATTAAAAAAAAAATCACTTCCCACTTTACATTTAGGGGGAGTACCCTGATAAAAAAAACATTTTTTTTCCAATTTTTATTTTACCACTTTGTCGGCGTGATTGATACACATATTGGTACCAAATTTCAGCTTTCTAGTGCTAACGGTCACAGAGATTAAGCGAGGACGGACGGACGGACAGACAGACAGACATGGCGAAACTATAAGGGTTCCTAGTTGACTTCGGAACCCTAAAAATGATTACAAATGATCAGATACTTCAAATGCCAGGCACTGGCTCTAAGCATAAGCCCCCGCAGCTCTGTTTCATATTATTATGAAGCCCCGTGTGCTTACTAGTCAGGTCCGGCTTATTGGCGTATGTGGTGTAGACGGTGTAGTCCTTATCATAGAAATATATATTTTTCATCACATTTGTTCGAAAAATGCATTTACGGAGCCTGTATACATTATTCGAAAGTTAAAAATTACGCACTATACAACGGAACGTACCTACGGTAAAATATGTACTATCACCTAATACCGTGCGGCAAAATAGGTACTCTCATCTAAGTACCTATTTTACAGCACGGTCCATACCCCGTTGTATAATAATAATAAATCTTTTATTTCGAGCACAGTAGCCCATTTGGTTAGTATACACAACGACTTACAAACATGTGTTAGTACTTACATCTACCAGAAACACAAATTATTAATTACTACCTACGCCACAATGGCATGTAGGCGTATCCAATGCCCCAGTATGGGGCTGTCCCATCTGTCAGCTAATGTTTTCAGGATACTGTTGGGGCTTGCACACACCCTGTATAGCACCGTTCGTATTCTTTACGGTTTTTTTTTTATCTCCATAAAAAGTAATACAAGAATTCAACTAAGGAGTTTCACATTACTAGAATAAATAAGCTGACTGAACGGACCTCCTTGGAAGCGTTTTTGTTCAATACGTTTGTCTCACTTTAATACTAAAGAGTAAAAGAGATGAAAGTTGTAGTTCGAATTTTCACCACGTGCATGTGGCGCCATTTGCAAATGCGCGGCATTTTAATATTTTATTTGCCACTAGCTTCTGCCCGCGACTTCGTACGCGGATCCTTTTGCTTATGCCAGCGACAACGGGGTCGTCAAAATCGAAGATCTGAAACATCTGATGTCGAATTCTATAAGCCCGGGGACGGGAAAACAATGGGATGCGCGAGACGATTCAAGATGTTCCAAATTTTTTATTTTTGTTGGTCAACAGGAAATGCCATCAGACTTAACAACTTTTGCTAAGACGCCATTTCTGTTATGTATATGTTATATTGTCTCTAGGCTTTGGAGTTCCCCTACAGGTGCTCCAGATCTTCAAATTTAGCCTCACAGCAGAAAACACTCTTCAAGTGGAATAGTTTTTGCAATGGCACCATTTTTATATCCCTTTTACTTTAGGTGTTCCATTTTCCAAAATAAATTATAGCCTATAATATGTTGCGTGACGTTCACGATCAGCGGTCAGTCGCGCATCTCCTTCCCCCACTTATCTCTAGAGTCGACGCGTATATACGCTGAAAACTCAAGCGTCATGCTTTTTCCGTGAACGTCTCCAACTCGCGAGACAGTGCATGATGTTCACGATCAGCGGTCAGTCGCGCACATATTCTTCACTGGTCTCTAGAGACCTGGATGTAGATGCGTAAATACGCTGAGAATGCAGGCGTGCTTCGCGATCCCAAGAAGTTTCCACGGAGCGAGTTGCAGCCTCATGTTCTCGAACAGCATCAAGTCTCTCCTAACGCTCTTCGGTAGATTGTTGGGATCTTATGGTCTTTAATCATTTAGCACCTTTGGAACATTGGGAAAAATTTGACCTCTTTCTAGGCATGGTTATAGTTTTATTGTGATGATACCTGATCAATTAAAATCTAAGTGGCTGCTCCCCTGCGTTACCGGGTAAGCTACCGTGTAACGAAGATAAATGGAAAAGGAAATGAAACACTCAAATAACATAAGCCCGAAGGCATACGATAAAAAAAATGGGAGTTTTAGCCAGTAGAGTCTAATTTTCAACGATATACCATCGTCATCGAAAATCAGTCCTGAACTGTTCCTTCTTCACCTGAACTTCACCGCGTAGTACCTCCTACTTATGTTATTTTATAATTAAGTATGCAATGAAATTAGTGATAGTTTTAATTTCTATATCAAATGTTTCTGATCTTCGATTTTTATAAGTCAACAGGAAATGCCTATCAGACCGAACAACTTTTGCTAAGACGTCATTCCTATTTGAGTTATGGTGTAGCTGGGCTCTTGGAGTTCCACAACAGGTGTTCCAGATCTTCGATTTTTATACGTCAACAGCGAGTGCTCATAAGGCTGAACAACTCTTGCTAAGACGTCATTCCAATATATGTTATAGTGTAGCTGGGCTCTTGAAGTTCCACATCAGGTGTTCCGGATCTTCAAATTTATTCTCTCAGCAGAAAATGCTCATAACGTGGAACAATTTTTGCTATGGTACCATTTTTGTATCTCCTATAGTTTAGATGGTCTGTTGCGGTTCTGCATCAGGTGTTCCGGATCTTCAAATTTATTCTCTCAGCAGAAAATGCTCATAACGTGGAACAATTTTTGCTATGGTACCATTTTTGTATCTCCTATAGTTTAGATGGTCTGTTGCGGTTCTGCATCAGGTGTTCCGGATCTTCAAATTTATTCTCTCAGCAGAAAATGCTCATCACGTGGAACAATTTTTGCTATGGGACCATTTTTGTATCGCCTATAGTTTAGCTGGTCTGTTGCGGTTCTGCATCAGGTGTTCCGGATCTTCAAATTTATTCTCTCAGCAAAAAATGCTCATCACGTGGAACAATTTTTGCTATGGGGCCATTTTTGTATCGCCTATAGTTTAGCTGGTCTGTTGCGGTTCTGCATCAGGTGTTCCGGATCTTCAAATTTATTCTCTCAGCAGAAAATGCTCATCACGTGGAACAATTTTTGCTATGGGACCATTTTTGTATCACCTATAGTTTAGCTGGTCTGTTGCGGTTCTGCATCAGGTGTTCCAGTTTCCAAGATAAATTATAGCCTATGTGTTGACCAGACTTAATATCTATACAACAAAAAAAAAATCATTCAAATCCGTCCAGTAGTTCCGAAGATTAGCGTGTGCAAACAAACAGACAAACAGACAAACAGACAAACAGACAAACAGACAGACTTTTTTTTTTGGATTCGTGCTCTATTACTGTTTCTAAACCCCCCTCAATTATTATTTTTTAAATATATTCAATGTACAGACACAGTTTTTTTACAGTCTTATTATATGTATAGATTATAAATAGTCTTGAAAAAGTTTGTTTCATTACATAATTGTACTGTTTTCTCGCAAATGTGTTGAAAAACGATGTATGATACACGTGCAGAAATTGGTATTTACAAACTCGTGACTATGGTAAGCCCTCGACATTCGTCTACTCGTTTGTAAAAACCAACTTTCTGCACTAGTATCATAAATAAATATTTGGAGACGTAAATCGCAGTGGCAACCGAAAGGTTCAAATTTTTATCTGAGGATTTTTCTCTACACTGAGATTCGAGGGGGGCAGAAATCCTCCGACCAGACGGCAGTTCTGTCAGGTCTGGTGGGCTACTACTGCCCGACGGTTGTTGCCGGAAATCTGTATAAGTTCAAATCACGCAGATAACTTTAATAGCGCGATGTAGGATGTCAGTCGGTTAGTTCGTATGTGGCGAGATAGATGTCGCTGCAGTGGACATGGCAGACGAGAATCCTCGACAACGCTAACAAAAAAACGGACGACCGGAAGTTTCTTAACAAAAAATATTATGTAGGTACCTATCAGCTTGCACTTGAATACACAAACTAACAAAATGTACATGTATGACCAATGGTTGTGGTTCAAATCCGCAATTTGCAATAGAATTGAAACTTTGTCGTGTATGATAGAGGTTCTGCTCGAAACTTGAAACCATTCGACAAGCAGTCGAGTGATCAGCAAAACAGTTATGTATGTAATACAGAACTAGACAGCTACAACTACGACTACGCGCATGTAAGCGAGCGGGCACGCAAGCCTGTCTACTAGTCCACACGTCATGAACTGACGACGCGTGCGTCTACGATTATCCTACATGTTACCTTTTCCAGAAGATCTGCTTGCAACACAAAAACATATCATATAGTCATTGAGTAACATTTCATAAGCACTTTTAAACAACATTTATAAAAAAAATTGATATTGGCGCCGAATTGAATAAGTAACGGAAAAAACTGGTCACTGGTCAGCGTGCTCACTCAGCCGCCGGAACGAGTGCCCACTACTGCCCACGCGCTGCTGCACTCAGGTGACACGGATTCAAACTAAATGTTCTAAAGTATATCGTTCGTTACTACCTACTGCAAATATTTGTAATCGAAATTCGGTTTCGTGTGATCTACAAATTATCAATTTGTGGATTTTTTCCCAAGGAGACCTGAGGCAGTCACGGGGGGCGGGATTAAACACAAATTAATTAAGAAAAAAAACTTTTGTTACAACACAAATCATAACTAGGGCTTGCAATATCCGTTCGTTTTTACTATCCGGATAATACGGATTTTAAAAAATTGCTATCCGGATTATCCGGATATTTCGGATAATACGGATATTTTTTTGTTTTTATTATAAATTAAATTAATAAGCTTTTGTAACACGTTCTAATTAGTCTCTCAGGCCAAATGACAAGAAATATTAAACTATACCAATATTTCAAGTAACAATTACAAAATTGTTAACTTTCTAAAATTTTGCTTTAAAACACCGATATCGCACTATACAATCAAATGTACTTTTCTCATACTAACAATTCTAATTAAACATGAGATTCTTACATTTATTACAAATCATAACATCGCAATCCACTCGACCTGTATAAAACATTATAATGTGAGTGCTTTTTGTATTTTTTTCTATTTTTTTTTCTGTTATTACCGTGCTTGTTAGTAATCCTAAGATTTCTGTAACATACTTTGTTTCTACCTGTAATTGGCTATGCGTTGCTTATTTAGTTGTTAACCATCTATTACAGCTGTTGCGTACACTTGGATTGTGGAATGAGCTCCCTGCCGAGGTTTTCTCAGAGGGCTACAGTATGGGGTTCTTCAAAAGGGAAGTAGATAGGTTTTTAAAGGGTCGGCAATGCGCCCCTGGTGTTGAAAGAAAGAAAGAAGAAAGATAATAATATATTTTTAAATGATGCTAATGTTTGATCTTGTCTCCCTGACACAGGCAAAGCATTCCATAACCGTATAGCCTCCACTGAGAACAATTTTCCGTAGAAATTAGTGGTATGCATGGGCCTAAAGATTCAAGTTTTTTGATGACCTCAGATATATCATGTGTGTCATGAAGAAACTTGAACATGTTTTGATTGATACGTTTTCAGTTGAAGAAGAGCAACCTTCTTTATATCGTGTATTGTCCGTAGAAGTTATGACTGTTTGATTTGGTTGTTGTGTGTTAAACGTGGATATAATTTTAATAATCGCTAGTCTCACAGATTCGTTGGAAGTTTTTTTGTTCTTAATAAAAATGTGAGAGGTTTTGTAAATGCCACTATAGCGATTGATTTTGAAACTCTGGTCCAGTCTTCTTTTACCGTGCGTGCCGTAAAATACAACACGATCTTGAAAATGCGTGCAGTATGGATGTGTGTCATTTGTTTGATTTAATAAATGAATTGATTGATTGATAAAGTTGGCCAGTGGTCATTAATTTTAATAATAATGTTTGTTAAAAGAAAACTCAGGCATAATATTTGTACAAGTTAAGTTAGGTCGGTCTAATTGGTGAGGAGTGTCCATCTGTAACCAAGCAGAGCTAAGCAAAGCCTGTATTTTGGCTATGTATATAGAATGTTGGAATTAATTATAATCTCTGCCACTAAATTGACTCAATATTATGATGTGTATGACAGCATGTATGAATGTAAACGAAGCAAAAGAATTATGTCAGAATCGTAGCACATGGCACTCTGTACTTTCTCATTTCAACCTACCCTCATGAAAAAAGGCGTGCGTTTATGTATTTATGTATGATTTGGGAAGTAAAAAAACAAAAGCGAGAGTGATTAACTATATTGAAATAATAAATAACGTAATAACAGTAATGCTCATTACAGATGACAGCTTTTTATTTAATATTTCAAAGTGAAATAGAACTATCCGTAATATCCGAAAAAACCGGATTGTCATGCAAGTAAAATCCGGATTTTAAAATCGGCGGATATCCGGATAATACGGATATCCGGATATCCGGATTGCAAGCCCTAATCATAACCTTAAAATAAAATATGTTTTTTAATAGGTATGAATTTTTTATTATTTGTTAATAACAATCTTATTGTTCCGTACAAATTGTCTCGTGATTTCAGGGTTCGTTTCACATTAAAAGTAGATCACAATGAAGGGACATTGCCGCACGACCGAACACCGTCAGTTCTTAACATCTTCCTTTAGATTTTTTTTTTCGGTTTTGTTTTTACGATGTTATTTCTATCGTGTTTTCTGTCTAATCCCTGTTCGAAGCCAGATTTTTTTTATGACAGAAGTGACTTTGTTACTTTTAGGCATTGATATATTATAAAAACCCAAGATATACACTCAGCATCTCAAAAACGTCCGCAAGAAATTGTGCGCTCATTTCTAGCGTTGACCACGTCATTGCACGGTCTTCAAAAATGTCAAAATGTCCGTTGACAAATTGTAAAAATATTACATCAAGAACGTTAAAAAAAACATGGGATATCGTTTTTTCGGTAAGTAAAAGTGTTTATTTATAAGTATTTGTTGTTTTATGACTTAATATACAACAGAAAATTTGATTTTGATTTAATTTGTCTCAAAATTCACTCATCGGTCCAAGTACTTACCTACAATACGGCAAATTTTTATGGCCGCATTGTCAGAGTAGGAATGATGCATAACAGCTTCTTTTTATTTAGTCGCATAATAAAAATGATCCTATTCTAAATAATGGAGTAGTTTTTTTTTTATTATGTTTATTTTTCTTTATTAAGTAAATTAATAAGTCTGAAATTTTGTGTTAAAGTTTTGAACAAATATTTATGTTATCTATTACAATGTAGTTTTTAATCCAATGCAAAAAAAGCCGTCAATTTGACGATTTTATTTAAAATTTTACATTTTAGTTTTCACCCAATACGATGAAGACATTGGGCATCAATCGTCAGCCAACAAAGGCGTGATTTTTTAAGCTGAATAAATCAAGCGGCATAGGTTCAGAGCATTTTTGGATCAAGATATGTATGTCACTGAAAAAGGCATAAAACGACTTCTTAAAACGGCTTTTCCTAGTGTACTGGTAAGTAACTTTCTATAACCAGAAAATAGCATTTGCCAAACTAATATCGTACCTTCATGAAAATAACTATTTTTTTACAAGATATGACACCACAGGACCTCTGTATTGTAAGTTGCTACGATGAAGAACGGACAGATCCTTAGTGCCGCAGTAACACAATATATTACTACTGTCTTGTATATTGGTGTGTGCTAGCTAGCATGTAGCAAATTATTTAATTTAAATGATTAAGTTTATTAATTTCCAATGCTGTTTAAACTGTTCTTCTAACATATCAGACAGACGTGTTGCTGGGGAGTTTGTTCCGCCACTTCTTCTTCCCAGCAAAAACACTAGGGAGTGGCGAAGGGCGGGCGTTTTGGGGGACTGTCTTATGTAATTTTTGACGTTCAAAAAGTGCTGATCCTCAGCCTAATTTGAATAAATGACTTTTGATTTTGATTTTTAATTTTGATTATTTCGTATGCTGATAGATATTTATAATTTTGATGTTGCTTACAGATTGAAATACCGGATGATGGTGCTAATACTGAAGTCTACCCTACTAGTTCAACGTTTGATTTGGAAAATAAGAAGGAATTCAAATCTCTCTCTCTACTACTTCGATAAGTATAGGTTCAATTTTGGATTCACCTCGAAAAGTTATTATAAAAAGCGAACTTTACAATTTTTTATAATTTTAACATATAATTCTACGAGTAAATATTTATCTATATTCATCACATATCGTGCCCAAAACATATTTACACTCAGATAAAAGTATAAATACCGGAAAACGGGGTGAACAGAAACTTAAGGGTGAATAGAAAATAAACTTTGAGGAGGATTTTCACGCTAGTTTAATATTGTTTGATATTATCAAGGTGTCGAAACTATATAACTCAATTATTTAAAAGCATTACAGTCTCGTTTGTTACAAACGAATTTTAACTTACGTGAATAACTTCCTGAAAATGTTGTTTCTATTCACCCTTAAGTATCTATTCACCCCATTTTACCCGGTATGTGTTTAAAATAGAATTTTACAAACTTTCAAAAACTAATTCAATGTCATATAAAAACAAAAAGTATAAAATTATTCGTCTCTACTTCATCTTCTGTCGTAAAATACACACACACTACACCGCTCTGTACACTGCTTTGTAAAATCAACTTTAAACAATCCGCATTAGGTTCAATATGCATAAAATAGTATGACTAAGTACTTATTTAGAATTGTCAAATGTTTGGTGACAGTTTCGAGTGTAACTTTTGTTCGAGACTGTGCATCTTGGGTTTTTCAAAGGGTTCGATAGGAATGATGAGGATTTTTTTCGCGGTTCACAAGTTTTAAGCAATCAGAAACGAAAGTAAAAACTAAGAAATAACCGACGAAAAGTTTCAATGTTGGTCTAGGATCACGAACAGGCGGAGGGCGGACAACGCCCTCTCCAGCCCCCCTGAATGGGTCCAGGGCGACGGACGCGGGGATGTCCGCCGCCCCCACGTACATGGACCGAGGTGGCGGCGCGTCGTGTTCACGCGCGCCCCTCTTAGACGTCGCGAGGGGAGTCCAACACCTCACTCCCCTCGCTGACTTGGCGAGCAGGCACCAGTCGGGGGTCGCGGAAGTATCTTCTGTTCCTGTGACCGCCGGCGCAGGTGTGAGAAGAAACACGGGGTGGTTTTAGTCAGTAAGAGTCTGACAGACCCCTCCGCCTCCCCGGGCGGGGGACATCCATGAGGATTTTCAACCCCTCAAAAAAAAAAAAAAGGATCACGAACAGAACTCATTGTATCAGTATGTGCGACGATGTCACCGTGTACTATTCAAGTGTCTGTAATGTGATGATTGCTTTTTAAAACAAAGACTGCGCCACTCCTTCCCAAATAATGATGAAACTCAGATTGAAGTCAATACACTCATACCAAAAGTATGCCAATCTATAATAGTAAGTAGTCTTTATTATGGATGATACACAATCGGGTTATTAATAAAAACAATATCTATGTAATAGTACATCAACGGTGCTGAAAGTAACAAACACTCACAGTGCGTGATGTGACCTCCCACCGGCTCGCCTTTGAAGTCAAACTCGATCTCCAGTAGCTTCCCCTGGGGAACAATCGGACAGTCAGCTAGAGGAGTGTGACACGCTGCAAGATTGTGGACGCATACGAACATTTCAACAATAGATTAGATTTTGGTCGTTTCTGCTAAAATTTAACGCGGCGATTGGTCTTTTCTAATAAACGGTTGAAAAAAAAACATGATAATTGACGTTACTGTAACTGACTGTACCACTATCCAAGATCTGAGACCGAGCAGTAACCGATAATTTGTAGAATGAGGGGTCTCGTAAAATGTTTGACTGTGTAGGTGCAAGTAATTAGTGTCTGCCCTTACGCGTGTCAATAATGCACCCTCTAAATATAGTGATTTTATTTTTGTGCTCCAATAAGTTTGCCTCTTTGCGCTGCGGTTACGGTTATACTCAATACAGTTAAGATAAATGTAGTAACAAATCTGCTGGCGTTGTGGTTGCGCGCGGTGGCGGCGTTCCCGAAGGCCTCCAGCAGCGTGCCGGCCGCAGTCAGCGCGCCCGCCGCGCCCCCGCCCGTCGCGCCCCTGCCCGCCGCGCCCCCGACCGCCGCGCCCGCGCCCGCATCGCCCGCGCCCGCGCCGCCCCCCTCGCCCGCCACCACGGCGCACTGCAGGCACACGCGCGCCGCTTCCGTCTTGCCCGCGCCGCTCTCTCCTGCAACACGCGCCAACCGTAAATACCACGCATGTCGTCCGCGAGGTTCTCTATTGTGTCACTTTACTTTGCCGGGTGACACTTCAAGAAACTGCGTTACGCTCCGCTCAATGAGAGCGAGTGAGAGGCACGCGTCCCTTCCACTCGGGCATGGTTAGCCCGCCTAAGAGCGAGAGAGACAGACATAAAAAGTGAAAGGCACGCGTCCCTTCCACTCGAGCACAGTTTCATCCTTCTTCCTACTATACGAATGAATATTCACATTAAAATTATTTTACCACTCAAAGTCGTTGTCACGTAAAACTTTCGCCCGTATACCGACTTTACAGGCAACCAATTTTTTTTATCCATAATTTAAAGAGCCATGACTTTTTTTGTCCTAATCATCATTTGTCCGAATGATAACTTACCCGAACTTAATATGACATAGGTCTTAACTTAATATCACATGCCATAAAATTGAAATCCCTAAATATAATATGTCCTAAATCAGTTTGTCATAAATATTACAATCAATAATATACAAAAGACATAAAATCGTTTCCAATAAAAGTTATAAGTCCTAAATTCAAATTACAAACAGATTACTGATTATTAATGAAAATATCTTTAAGTTCTAATCTACCATGCACGCGTGCTTTGCAAAAGAGGGGTATCTGGCGCTCGGCGGCCGCTGGCGCAGCACGTTCGCTTCGCTCGCTCGCCTTCGCGCGTTGCGTGGTCAAAGTTCTAACCTAACCTAACCTAGCAGTTTCCATTTTGAGTTTGATTTTGAGTTTCCGTTTTGCAAGCAAGCATGCAAGCAAGCATGCAACATGCAGCAGGCATGGTTTCTGTCACGGCTCCGGCGCTGCGGGCCTCCGGCGGTCCCACGCAAGTTTAAATTACACTCTAGGGTTAGAGCAGACAAGACTGCGTTGAGTCGGATTTACAGCGATTCGTTTCTGCGAACCTATTTTTTAGCTAATGTTTTAGGACAAAAAAAATATTACAAATGAACATTCGGAATAATACACATTATTTACACAATACTTAGGACAAATGACTTTAGGTCATGTAAAATTAGGGGATTCAATTATTATAGTACTCGATATTATGACAGAATACTTTTAGAATTATATATAATTTTGTTACACAAAATTTCGGGATTTTGAACAATATGGTTACTGTAGTTTATAGCAAACGTGTTATGGATAATGATTTTCGGACAAACAATTTTAGGAGAAGAAAGGGAGTACCCGTCCGCGACGATCCTCCGGCGGACTACTCACCCGTGATAACGATGCACTGGCTCTCGTTCCTGTCGCGCACCCACCGATACGCCGTCGCCGTGATCGCGTACCTGCAACCGAGAGCGACTTAGCAAGTGGCGGCGGGCGCAGAGCGCGCTAGCGGCGGTACCCACAGGTGCGGCGGCAGCTGGTAGGGCGGCCGCGCCAGGTACGCGCGCACCAGCTCGGCCGAGTACAGCGGCAGCGCGCGGCACGGGTTCACCGACACCAGCGCGTTGCCCACGTACGTCTGCAACACACGAGCGGCGTGAGAGTCTGGCGGCGAGTGGCCGCGGCGCGCAGAGTGAGGCACGCACGTATATTATGTCACGTTTGTAGCGGACGTGCAGGTTGTGCAGGAACGTGTCCTCGGACAGCGGCGCCAGCAGCACCGCGTCGGGCTGCCCCGCGCCCTCGCCCTCCGCCATGTCGCCCCGCCCGTCACCGACCCTCGCACGAGTGACCCGTGTGCGCCATCATCGCACCCTCCCCTGATAATTAAAATATCATGATAAATTGTATTATTTTATTTAATTGACAATTGTGTTTTAAAAACACTTCAACTTATCAAACTAGCTAAATAAGTTTTTAAATATTCAAATATAATTGATTCACAAAAGTAAAGACTGAGATCAATGTTCTGCTATGTGAGTAATCAGAAGAAAGTCAAGAGGTTGCAGCATCTTTTAAAGCCTGGACATTAATTTCGTCAGGTCACGTCACGTGATGATGCATTAGTGTCTGAGGATGTTTGATGAACCAATATCCTATATCATGTTAACATCATTGTCAGAGTTCATATTTTTGGCAATGCTGCAGTGCTTCACTTTATTCAAGAAATGACGATGATATTGGCCTTCTGCCAGTCGTTTTACACATGCAGCCTGTGGACTAAGTATACCCAGCGGGCATACAGCGACCTGCGTGTACAGTACAATAACGCATTTAGGGTGCTGTTGAAGTTGCCACGGCGTTGTAGCGCGTGAGGGATGTTCGTGGATGCGTGCGTCGACGGGTTCGCCACGATTATGCGGAAGCGATGCGCTTCCATGTTGGCACGCTTGCGCTCCTCCTCCAATGGTATCCTGAATGTGTTTTCAGACCGGTGGGACTCACCTCTCTTGCGTAATTGGGTAAGTGTTCAGACATGCTTTTCCAAATAATGCAGTGGTGTTTGTTGTTGTAAATTTAATTTAATGCTAACATTAGGCTAAGTTATATTATTATTACTAACAAAATATGGATCTGTGATCTGAAATAAAATGTTTGAATTTGAATTTGAATTAGTCTCCAAGACTGTGCCCTAGGATTTTTTTTTAATGTTTATTCTTGAGGGCACAGTCCCTCGAGAGTAAACAAAAGTACTAAACTATATTTACCAATTTTTATGAATAGCAACATATTTCTTTATTTATCTTATATATATCATATATATCTCATAAAATCTAGACTGCTGTTTTTCCTGATTAACTCTTATTCTGTGGTTGATTTAGTAGTATGATGTTCAGTTGATTAATTCCAAAAGTATGGCTATTATGGGGCTGACATATCTCAAATAAAAGCCATTAAATAAAACAGGTTAAAAAACGCCTGTACTCCCTGATGTGTAAGGCAGAGGGGTATTTATACTTATACATCCAAATGTTGCAGTAATGTTTAATTAAGCCTATTGCCATCATCAGGGGACAGGTCCACCTCCGGCTAGTACTGAGATATTTTAGATGGAAAGCCCAATGATGTTGACTTCAGCAGTAGTGTTGGGAATACTACCATTTTTATAATAATAATTTTGCATGTAATTGAAACCTATGGGACCTATAGGACCTATAGGACCCTATTAAAATAGGGTCCTATAGGTCTCCCTTAAAAACTTATACTTGAGGAGGTTTCTTTAACATTATTGAATTATTTTCTTTTTTGTTGAGTTATACAACAATCTTTAAACTTGTTTATTTATTTATTTATTTATCAACTGTGGATGACTTACAGTTAATGCAAACAGAATAAAAGAATAGCATGTGAGACTGACAGCCAATTAAAAGTCATCACTAATAAAAAACAGGTTGGAAAGAAAGATAGTGCAGTGTAGTGTATCAAATCAATAATCTAGAATTTACTTTAAAAACTTGTAATTGTAACCATAGCACTAAATATTATATACTTTAATTATTGTTACTGGTCATATCTTATAGTCTATTGGTGAATAAGGTTGTTGGCTGCAATATTAATTAACATTATGTTTTGTGTGTTTCTTTTTGCCACATTGTACATTGTAGCTGTTTGATGTTGGTTATGAATAAAAGAAAACTGATAGACCAACAAGACAGTCACTGCCAGAGCAACAAATTAACATGACATTACCACTAGTTATGCTAGGATCATTACATGATCCACACAGTCTGTCTAATGTGTCCAAGTTGACAGCATGTAAGTTTGTATATCCAAAGTAGAGGTAACTACTGCATGCATTACACTAGAGGTGCAAATGGCTAAGTTATCAATATCAAAAAGTAGTAGTATGCCATGCTGCGTGTTTTAGAAAGCTTGCTTTCAGAGTAGCACACTCACCTAAGGTGAGCTGTAAGTCTTCAATTAGATATTTATTAGTTATTTTTATAAAAAAACATACATCTACAAAGTAAAGGAAGGTACATGAGTAGTGCAGTCTGAGAATAGACTATAAGAGAACATGAATTTTACTAAAAGCCATGTGAACATATATTTCATTTTTAATATATAATAACTTTGAATAAGTAATTGGTCAGAGGGTCGTTTATATTTGCCAGACCATCGAAAAAGACACTGGGGAAAAGTAATTGACCAACTAAAAGGCACAGGAATCACTTGAAGGCCAAATAGGAGATATTGTTATATAAAGAACGTATCCTTTACTTTCTGATAAATAAAAATAAAAATGACGTCAAATTGTTCATAAAAATCACAGACAAAATACACAATTAAATGTAAACTTAAAATGACATTCATTATAGCACAAGGCAGCACATACCTTGACATAAATATCCCAGGTTATTATATAGTTCTCAACACTTTATTCTAAATCCAGTAAACATTTTGTTTAGAAAAATATATTTAGGAAATCCGTTTTACAGTCACAACTTGCTGGCTTTTTCCATAAAAAAAACACTATACCAATCACAATAAGCCAATACCAAAACCACCATCAGTTCATAGAGCAAAAACATTGAACTGAAACTTAGATCAAATAGCGTAAAAATTTAATGATTCAAAATGAATTTATTCAATTTTGCTACGAGAAGTGGTACCGAACCATTTAAGTTTTGAGTTTTGACGTTTTAAGTTTTAATAGAGTAAAATCATAGACTCTACCTAGACGTCATAGTCATGAATGACATAGTTCACACCACAGATAATTAGCTAGATTCTTAAACTGGGTACACACAGTTGGTAAAGTGTTACTATGGTGAAATATTGATTGCGAGCAAAAAAAAAAGATTTATGGCACATAAAATGCCGCGAGCAGGAAGCATTGACATACGACATTCTAGCACTACCTGCGTTTGTCCCATTGTATTGCAAATTTGCAATCAAAATCATCAGGTTTGGATGGGTGGGATACATTGTATTGCAACTAAAAAGTTGCAATACAATGTATCCCACCCATCCAAACCTTTTGTCAAAGAAGAAAAAGTGAAGGGTTCGTGGTTGGTTATCATACTTATCAATTTATCATAGAGGAAAGTAATATAGGGTACTTTTATTATAATAGGTTGGGGAAAAAGTTTCTTCGGATTTTTTAAGAAAATTCGAAACATTTTTAAAAGTTTATTGACATTTAACTAAAGTATGTAGGTAGGTACATACATACCATTTTGTTCGATAACTTTTTGCCATCTCGTAGGTAGGGACATGATCCTATTGCTATAGAAATTTTGTAACTTCTGATCAAAATACCGCGATAAGTGGTTTTGGCAGTCCTCTCGCGATGCCAACCTGACACTGCCCAAAGAATTCTGAAGAGACCGAAACAGGTGGAAATCTGAAGGTGCAAGGTCAGGACTATACGGCGTATGCATTAACACCTCCCAGCTAAACTCTCTTAATTTTTGCTGAGTGGCCAAAGATGTGTGAGGTCTAGCGTTATCATGATGAACGGGAGAGGGAGGGAGAGGGGGGAGAGGAAGAGAGAGGGAGAGAGAGGATTAAGACCGGAAGTTGTAACAAAGACTCCCGATTTCGATTTATCTTGAAGGAATTTTACCATTCCTTCACTAATAGTGTCAAGGGACACCCAGATGGAACGAAACTTCGTTCCATATGGGGGAGTGTAGTTATGTAGGTAATGTACGCCACGCTCGCTTTAATTAATTTCAGTTGCTGTTCGCTCGTGGAGGCACTTTATTTGATTGATACAGATTGCCTGCAATAAATCCCTTTTTATACAAGACTTAATGAATTCCGAGAAAGAAATAAATAAAAAATATTGATTGGCAACAGGTTGAAAAACACACGGTAAAACTATGTTGAAACTTAGAAAGCAGCAGTTGAAGGAACTTTAAAAAAAAACTATTTGATGTATAACTGACAGTGGACAGCATACTTTTGTCCTATATTTTTATTCTGAAAATGTTGAAGTCAAAAACGCAGAAAAACCTCTAATTTCACGGTACCTACCTACTACTTCACATGCTAGTGGTATTTATTGATATTGTGTATTTATATAGGTTTGGCTATTCGTAATAAGTTTCAATTAACATTTCAATAGTTACAGACAAAATGTTATGTACCTACCGACCTGCATAAAATAGTTAAGGAAAAATAGCGACGTAAACCAATTTTCCCGTAGCTTAAGCCCTTGTCGGTGCTGGGAAAGCATTTCAAGTTTATGTTACGTATTGGCTATAAACAGAGTAACTAGATAAGTAGATACCAAGGTAGGTACTTATATTAAATTACTTTTTTCGATTTGCAATGGAATCGTTGTCAAATACTGCTAAACGCAAAAAACGCAGAACTCGCAAATGCCTAGACGAAATTAGGAAAAGATCACGTCGTACGGGTCAAATCTTATTTGAAAAAGAAAGCAGTAAAGTGTGTGAATATTCTTCTATTAACCACACTGCAAATAACTGCCTTGTAACAAATAATCGGCTAACATTGAGAATGTTTCCAAAAGCTATTCGTTCCGAAACAATAACAAGGCCTGCGTTGACAGATTTGGAAGAAAAACCATACTTGAATTTGGATGAACTAGTAAAAGGCACTAAAGCCACAAGTACATCGACTTCAACCAATGTTTGGATGCCCGAATTATTGACTGATCCTTACAATTTTAAGTTCTCTAGTAAGAGCGCTCTTGGAAAATCAATGAATTACAAAGAATCCTGTATTCAAAACATGGATAGTCAAGAAAAAAAGTTATCTATCAATTCTGATCTCTTTACCTCAACAAGTTCGGCCGAAGTAACCCATAGATCTCCGCAACAAGCCCAATCGGTTTCTACTCTTACGTCATCGCCAAACCAAAGTCCTCACAATGATATTGGTTATAATTTGTATGGAGAGATTATGTCCGAAATCCCAACATATTTGAGACGAAATGCCACAATCATAGAAGAAGACATTATGAAGAAAACTAAACTATTTTTACAAAATCTTTTTATAGAAAGCTGTTATCAAAACTGTGAAGAAAATGTGTTAAAATGCAAAACAGAGAATACTGCAAACAAAAAAGATTACATCCCTAGTGAGATAATTGTTCATAATCCAATGGACTATATCAAGCTAGGACATGCACAACAACAGAACATGTTTCATCGCCCATCCAGAATAGAAGAGAGCATTGATGGTGGACGTGCCTCTCACTCGCCACTACTAGCTCCTTCTGTAGCATCGCTGGACTCTACGTCGACTGTTATTGTAAATGACTCGCCCGATTACACCTACTATCCTCACAGATTGAATTGACACTTTGTGCGATTCCGCCATGTACCTACCTATTATTATTCTACTGAGAAAAGTAATGCCGGTTCGAACCTTGGTGTTTGACGCAGGTTTCCCCAGTGTCGCTGGTGGTTGGAAAAGGTCTGCACTAAATTAGAAGTGGCCATAATATTATGAATTGAAACAAAATCTGTGTTTTGGTTTTTATTTTTATGTAGGTACATACATGATAGACTATCATTGGTTAATAATTTATTATAAAGCAATGTTTTCCAGCTGTGCTATGAGGTCCATGTGTTTAAATGTATCAGGACTCTTGGTAAAAGCTTCGAGCAGTTGCAACTTCGTAGCATCTTTTCCACTGTAGTACATCTGAAATTGATTTGCTAAACATCGAGCCTCTTGACCATCCAGTACATTCTGTAAAAAAAAACCTATATGAGTGCAAACATAGATAGGTATTCCAAAATGACTCTGATGCTCTACAAGATCATCATTTAGTGGCCGTACCACTTAACTTTTCTTCACAGCCCGAGACGCATAGATAAAGAAGATAATAAGTAGGTAGGTAGCTATTAAGGGGACAGTCCTTGCAAAACGCCAAAACAGGGGTTTACGGTTTGCAATTTTTACCTTATAAATAGATATATTTATAAGGTAAAAATTAAATAATATACGTAATAGATGTATCACCAGTGACACCGTGTGATATTTTTTAAATTATCCTACATTCTAGTATTGAGCGTCCCCCGTTTCATATTTTGTTTTATATTCGAACATGCGTCTGAAAAGAAAACAAATCAATCAGGTGCCGCCCTGGAAACCAAAGTGAGAGCACGTCAGTTTGTCCGCTCCGAGCTCAATAAACGTCATCTCATACATCCACACAAGTCATAGGGTGGGCTGCAAGTTACACGGTGTATTTGCTAATTTTTGCAATAGTATATTGCTCTAGCTATGGAAGTATTGAAATTAATTTGCTTTTAGATATATATGTCGCGGCAAGCGATATTCTTGAATAATAGTCCGGTCTATTTAGACCAAAAAATGAGAGTAAAGTTACATAAAGTCCCAACAAGCTGAATTTCAGTGAAGTTGTTCAAAACATAATTATAAACAATGTCTAGAAGTTCCCCATCATTCCCCTGTAAGGAAAAAAAAATATTCAAGGTCAAAGGTCAAAAAAATGAGTTTTTCGCGATTTTCAGAAAAACGGTAAGTTTTATCATAAAAGTACCTCAGACAAAAATTGTAGATCATAAAATTATCTATAAAAAATGTATCAATACTTTTTTTCTTACGAGCCACCGTTTCTGAGATATAACGATTCAAAAAGTTATAAAAGTCGTTATCGTCATAATATGCACACATTTCCACGCCACCTATGAGGGAGTGTACTTAGCGCGTTTTTTTCAACGTGGTTTCCCCAGTAGGCTTACTCCACGGGTCAGTTGTGATCCTGTTTAATGTAAAACGTTTTTTTTTTTCTTTTTTATATATAAGTAAGAGGATTTGAGGTCAAGAGTAGACCCATCTACTCTTGACCTCAATCTTGTCCTGCGGTCAGAGATGAGGTCGACGATGGAACGAGCTTACCCATAAGAAGCCTATTAACTCGCGACTTAAACAGAAAAACTAGTAAACTAGTAACTAGTAGTAACTATAAAAACTATTGCAAAATAACGGAAATTTTCAAAGATTGGGAAAGATAAAAGCGATGTAAATGAAAAAAAAGTGTTGAAGTTTATTCGTCTTATTCGTAAGTTTCAAATTCTTGTTCTTCTTCTTGATCTTCTTCTTGTTCTTCTTCTCCTGCTTCTTCTTCATCTTCATTTTGGATGCAAGTAAATTGCGTCAATAGCGATGTATCGCATGATACTTCGTCGGAGTCAAACGAATCCTCCATTGTTTGTGATTCAATATTAGAGCACGACCGGCCTTGACAATTTTTGCATGCCAAAGAACAAGACAGTCCGACTTTTTTGCAACCACATTTAGCACTGCATCCCTTTTTGCAGTTGCAAAAAATAGTATTCAGCAGTTTTTCCGGCGCAGGTGGAAGTAAAGTTTGAAGCTCTAATATATTGTTGACCAACTTCCAACCCCAGTCTGTAGGGTCTAGCTGATAACCAAGCCACACTTGAACTTGGTAATATACTCGAAAAAGATGTTGGTGAGCAGCAACTGAGGTTGGAGGAAGACAAGCTAATTGAACTTGTTTTTTATTTTTAGTATTTTAACGAAACATTCCTAACGATGCTTATCTAAACAGGTAGTTTTTTTAGGAGCTCCGTACATAGAAAGAAGAAAGCGGATGCCGTTGGTAATAACTTCTTGTTGAGTTGAATTACTCTTTTTAAAAACTTCAGCGCATTGAATTAAATCTTGTTTTTCTGCTGTTTTACCCCTCCTGTAAAATGCAGATGTCGTATCACAGCCAGTTATTGCGTGTAAAAATAGTACATGATCTTTACACTTTACTAAAGTAAATAAACTTTTTGATGAATATATATATGTATGTATATATATATATATATATATATATATATATATATATGTATATATGTATATATATATATACATACATATATATATTATATAAAATATTAACTCTAGATGTATGTACGTGGCGTACTCATGCATATTATGACGATAACAACTTTTATAACTTTTTGAATCGTTATATCTCAAAACGGGGGCTCGTAAGAAAAAAAGTATTGAGACATTTTTTATAGATAATTTTATGATCTACAATTTTTGTCTGAGGTACTTTTATGATAAAACTTACCGTTTTTCTGAAAATCGCGAAAAACTCATTTTTTTGACCTTTGACGTTGAATATTTTTTTTTCCTTACAGGGGAATGATGGGGAACTTCTAGACATTGTTTATAATTATGTTTTGAACAACTTCACAGAAATTCAGCTTGTTGGGACTTTATGTAACTTCGAATGTCTAATTAGACCGGACTATAATAAGTTGTGAAGTTGATTAACTTAGTAGGTACAGAGTCTATGGTGACCAGCGTGACGTAACTTGTCATTTGAAAATGACGCGAATGTGTTTTCGGATGATAATGTCACGTGGACAGCTGTTGTATATAAGTTGTGCAAGTTTATTGAAATAAACAAAATTAAGATGTAAGAAAAAAAAATACTTTTCATCTTCCGCCTTTTTTTTCTCTCTTACAACACTGAAATATCTGTGCAGAATAAGGTTTTATGTTTTTTTTTTTTTGGTTAAATAAAAATTATCTTTTCACTTTTCTTAGATCAACAATAATTAAGTACTAATTTAATCTCCAGCGTTTGATGGTCTATCATAGTACAGACGCCAGCACATCAAGTTACCCCAATGTGTCAAATTTTCCCAATTGAATATGAACCTTATTCTGTTTGACATAAAGTTGATAAACGTTCAAAGAAATTTGATTCATTGGAGTAACTTGACGTGCTGGCGTCTGTACCTTTACCTACCTACGTGTTATTGGCAAAATTGTGGTGTCTCTCTTCCACAAATGCCATAGAGAAGAGTTGAAATTGAAGTCACGTGGACAGAGTCGTGCTGGTGCGTGGGAGCTGGGCAGAGCTCAGATTAATTTGAGACACTGACGAAGACAAGACACACATCCAGTACGAAACTGTCAGTTAGGTACCTATTTGGAGGTATATAGTCAAAGTATTTGAGTTATGTTTTGTGATTACGAGTGTTAAGTGAGGTTATTACTGCAACGAAGATTGCTATTATACGTTATGAACTCGGTACCACCCTCATCGGTGTCAGCTCATCGCTCAGCCATCGCTGACGCCGACATATACAGTATGGAGTTTACTCTTATACAATAATTCAAACCACGAATAATGCTAGTACATACAAATACGACGAATTTAAAATTTTCATAAAAAACCGTAACACAAAAAAGTGAAATTTTCAAACAAAATAAATATCAAAATAACATCAGTAAAAGTCTACACTCTGTTTAGAAAACGTACCTTGACCCGGGAAGAACGGCAACAACGCGAAGCGGGTTCAGCATGTAGGTAGCTAAGCACAAGCACTGTGTCATTTGATTCGTTTGAAAATGTGCGATGAAATTAAAGTTCACTTAGTAAGTTTGTTTTTATCACCATATTTTTATTCCGCGATAACTAAACTGAGCTAAATAAATTAAATGTTGCACGTTAGTTCCAACAGTGGTTGTTCAAAAGAAGATGGAATAGGTATGACGCGGAACGAGTGTTAGGCACTGTGTTTTTCTCTAATTTGCACTGGTTTTATTTAATCCTTTGGACAGCTCCCAGGGTTGGGTTAACGTAAGTGACGCAACAACTCTCATGAATGCTCCCGGCTCCCGATAAATTGTTAAATTAGATAAAACCACACGCGGCATACACAAACTTTATTATTATCACTGAACAAAAATAAATAATACTTAATTAATTTGAAAACACAATTTACGCACACACACTAAGTAAAGTTGCTATTAACTTAAATGTTCCCATTTCACCGTAACTAAAACAAAATAATAATTGGACCAAATAACATGGCACGCGCGCGAGTTCCGGAAGACGGCGGTGATTGAACTGACAAAAAGGAATTAGGAAGGAAGGAATTAGGGAGTGTAAAAAAGTATCGATAAACTGTCGATCGTAAATCGATCGACAGTTTAGCTATACTTTTTTACACTTAGCAAAACAAGACATTAAAATAGAAGATTTTTTTTTTAATTGGATTGTTTTATTATTAAAAAATATCAACAAATTATTAATTGGATAAATCAAAACTTTATTTTTATTTTATTCTATCGCCAGAGGAAGAAAAAAAACTTTTCAGACGAGTAACTTAGAGAGGTACGAAAGGTTTTTTTAAAAAATCGTTATTATTGACTTCCACTTTATTTATTTTATCTCTAAATCTACTTATTAATATTTAATAAGTACATATTCAAACAAGAAACGCTTGTAGCTTTTCAAAGGTACAGTATAATAATAGTATAATAATAACAGCACGATAATTCTAAAAACACCATGCTCTCACTATTTAAAGTTAAACAGATTTCTTTGTTTATCGATCATTAGTCGACACAGGTGTACCTCCCCTAGTTGCCTATGATAGTTCGCCGAATCAGCCAATGAAGAACGCCGCGCCGCGGGTCATGTGATGTTTAGTATAAGTTTAGGCAGATATTTTGCACGGAAGGGCAACGTCGCTTTAGGAGTTCATTGAATCATTGACCTAGTAGTTCGATTATAGAAATGTTCAAATTTGATCAAAGTTAGAAATCCATTTTTTGACCAAACTACTGGACCGATTTCGTTCATTTTTTCAAAATCGTCAGAAAAGGTGGTAACAAGTATGTGGTTTTATTTATTGTATAAGAGTGGTATCCATACTGTATATAAATAAATACATATTATAATTTTAGAGATTTTTTTTTTACTAATAACTTTGATTCCGTAATTTTTGAAATATGGCATTAGTTTTATTTTCAATGTTTATTAATTGAGGGGGAGGGGCGGGGAGGGGAGGGGGGAGGAGAGAGGGGGAGGAGAGGAATGGGAAGGGGGAGAGGAGAGGAGTTGATAAAAAATGCTATGCAATAGCTTTACCGCGGCAGTCTCCGAGTGCCACACGTCATTTTATTTGATAGGGTATACTACCAGGTTGGTCCCATTAGTATTAAACTTCAGATCTGATGAGGGATCCTCGAGGAATTGAGGGAACTCCTCAAATAATTATAAGAAGGAAAACATGTACCAATTTTTACGTTTTTTTTTGGTGACAAATCAAGCATTTACATTTAGCAAGTATCATTTCGTGAAGAAAAACTGATGACTCCATAACATAACATTACGCCTGTCTATTTTAAAAGGTTTAGAAAGAACTTCTTTTGCAATTGTTAACCGATTTCAATGATTCTTTCAAGTTTTGAAAGACTTTCTTTACATACAAAGAAACTAAAAATAGCAAAATAAAAAAAGTACCTATTACAAAAAAAAAAACAACCGACTTCTTAAAAAAAACACTAACAGGTGAAAAATAATTCCAGTTTCGGAAGTCGGTGGCCACTAATGAACGAAATAAAACCACCAAAGCCACAG
Organism: Euplexia lucipara; assembly: GCA_921972225.1. Taxonomy (NCBI): domain Eukaryota; kingdom Metazoa; phylum Arthropoda; class Insecta; order Lepidoptera; family Noctuidae; genus Euplexia; species Euplexia lucipara. Next base: position 240,759 of record OV179152.1, on the reverse strand, counting down.
ACTTCCGAAACAGGAATTATTTTTCACCTGTTAGTGTTTTTTTAAGAAGTCGGTTGCTTTTTTTTTGGAAAAAAGTTTTTATTACTCTTTTGTATCCTGGAATGTATTCCTGCATTATTTTGTCTATTTCCTTCAGTCACATGGTATGACTGAACTCAGCAGGATTCCCATATAACTCTCTTCATGTAACTTATATTTTAATGCTATTCTAAAGTTGCTTACTTATAATGCTATAGCGACACAGGAATCTTAGGAAGGTATATTTGGTGCTGTAGAACCTTCACGTAGACGACGTCGCGGGCAGCAGCTAGTTATACAGTACAACAGCGTAACCTAACCACATAACAACGTGTTAGTTAAATAAAAAACGTAAAATGCCTGGAATAAATCTAAAAAAAAGAATTTTACACACAAATTGGCTCGGTCAGCGGATTAGTTTGTATGAAAAGTCAATTATTGATGATTTGATTGCAAATTTCTTACATATTTCAGCAAAGGAGATGTTTCTTTTTCGGCCATCAGATGTACGTTTGTCGAAAAAGAGGAAAAAATACCAAGAATAGGGGAAAAATAGTATCTGGTGAATTAGAGTCTGATTTGTTGTGTACAAAAAATAATAGTTTTTCAATTATTGCCATGTTATATTCAACATGGCGTCTCTTTTGCTTGCTTAGACTATAGAGGTATATTATCTAAGTTATTTTAAGAATTAAAAAAAACAGCTTGACTTGAAACTCATTTATGTCACTTGTCAAGTTGTCAGTGAGAGTTTCGTTCGATTTTGGCTTTCGTGGAATTCGTGGTTTTCAGTGTTATTTTGCATTTTCTCAATTTTATACTCTGTATAAATAAATTATTATTATTATTATTATACTGCTACAACTGTCAAATGACTATAACCAGTTCTTAATATGTTAACTATTATGAACTTGTTATCAGTGTAAGTATATATAAGTATGTTTTCAGATTGCTCCTGATGCTGCATTATGCAAGGCATGTTGTAACTCAATTACTAATCTTCTTGAGAGTACTCATAGTAGTACTAAAGTAACGCAGGATAATGGAATAGGACCCATCAGTGAAACATAATGAATCAAATGTATGTGTCTGTGTCATAATATATGAGGTGCCTTTTATCTTTAATCTCAAGGAGGTCGCATAATTTAAAAAGTGGGCCTAAGAGAGATGCAATATCTAATTTAATTGCCCCAAGACAGGTACTTACCTATTATTTGCAAACAGTTCACTTTGCTTTTTTTTTTGGCTTTAACAATAATTTATAGTATCACTAAAATCATGATAATAATTTCAGATACCAGATGGTGCTATTGTTTGCCATTGATGTTAGGTGAGTGCCTGCAGGCTGGTAGATGTATCTATCTACCAGATCTCTCTCTCTCTCAGAGAAGATCACACAGTATTCCACATGGTCCTGAGAGAGATGAAATCACAGCCCGGATAACTCCACAACAGGTCTGTTACCTACTGTATATATGCCTTATGTATGATTTTTATATATGTTAAGATTAAACTTACAATTCTCCTGCAATAGACTGATTCATGCGATAAGAAAGTAATGATTGTCAATTGTATGGGAAAAATACATAATAAAACTATGAAAATGTTTTATCAAGCTAGGTGAAAATCCTAACAAATATTTTATTTTTAGATTAGACCCTCTGGAGGCAGAGTATGTTATTCATGCTGGGTATCTGCTAGAAGAAATGTACAGTGTGCAGCCAATCTTCACCTTAATAGTAGGAATAATTGTGTTGTATGTTCAACATCAACATTGAGACGTCGCACACATTTGTTGCTGAATGGTCCAGAAAGAGATGTCATTTCTAGAAGAATATAACCTAGACAGGTGTGTAAAATAGTTAACTGTAAATCTATGTAGTACTAGCTGCCCCGGCAAACTTTGTTGTGTCAATTTATTGCTCTTATCAATTTTTTTATATATAGATAAACATACGTTTAATAAGATGACAACTAATAGATCCAAACCAATAATAACTACTACTACTTTTATGTAGCGAGTCTCTACTGTGATCTTATTTAAACATTTTTGTGTTCGATAGAATTAAAATTACAACATGTATAATTATAACCTAACCTAACTTACCATACCTATCCTATAGCTAACCTAACTACCTAACCTAACTTCCTGACTGAAATGCATTAATTTAAAGAATACTAAATTCATCATTTTAATCTGAACTATTGCGCTGCGTGCCTCTATGTTACATTACAATTTATAAAGTTTTCCCGGTCTACTTTAATTAAAGTCTTAACAGTAGAATAAGTTTTTTTTGCAAAGAATTATTAAAGTTTGTCTCTGTCGTCATTGTTAATTACGTAAATTGATTTCTGAAATATAAGACTTTTTTATGCTACATAAAACCTCTAAGTTTAGTAACAAAATAAATTTCAGAACGTAGTTACGTATAAATTGACAACCTTACCTTCTTAGGTTTAGCTTAAGACTTGTCAATGTCAAATTGTCACCTCATAAATTAATGAACTGGGAAGTTTGACTCCTGTCATGTCATCCAAGATGGCGCTGCGTTTGAAAAATGTTTGAGACAACGAATATTCTTGATATTTATTTTTTCGAGGACTTTTCATGTTTTTTATTAATTATTATGCTATTCCGGACAAAGAGAAATCCAAAAAGACCAAAATCATTCAAATTGATCCAGCCGTTCTTGAGTTATAAGTGGTGTAACTAACACGACTTTCTTTTATATAAGTATATAGATGTGGTTTTTATCTGTATATGACTTGTAAGAATCCCTTATCAATAAAATACTATGACTATGTATTGATCTGTGAATGTGTGAGTTAATTCTGTATTGTTTTTACAGGTCAGTTATCGTTCATTGGTGTGCAATGTTTGTTGGACTTGGGCTAGAAATGCTGTTTGTCTAGAATATGAACCACATATAGTTGAAGCTGACTCTAATCCAAACTAGCCTCCACAGGTTTAGCCCATTACATATAATTAAACTCGTGCAAAAAAGTTGGTATATCTAGTTCGAGTTGTTTTGTACCAGGTTGTACAAACCTAGAATGACACATAGTGCCTGGGTACTTGATGATGTATCAGTAAGAGAAGAAGAATAAAGTTTTAAATCCTGACTTAAATATTAAAGTAGTAGGCATAATAAAATATGAGCCTATGTTTTAAGTTCATTTTTATAAATTACTTTTTTTGCTTTATCGTTCAGAGGACTCTTTTAAATTGAAATGGCAAATCTGTCGGAATTAGTGGAATACGGGTAATCAAGACATTTTCTCCTTTGGCCCTTCTTTATAATGTTGTGCCCCTTATGTGTAACTTGTAGCCGTGTACAGCTTGGCAAAAAAGAGTCTGACGCGGTGACAGTTGAAACTAAAAATGGATGATTGTGGCAACATTGTTTAATTTGTCAACTGCTAGTACATCATGTGTCAAAAGTGCGTAAATCCTCGTCGTTTTTCATAGATTTAACAAAATTATTAAGTTTCGTTGCAAAATTAACGATTAACAATTAATAAAACCATTCGTAGTTGTATCAGAGCAGTGATTTACTACGTCTTATTGTGGTGTTTGGCCAAATCTGAAGCAAGACAAGTTTTGTCCGATATCGGGAATGTTTATCGAAGAACTGCCGCTAGGACAGGTATTTATCTACCGTAATTAAATCATTGTACATTAAATAAGTTTTTCTAAATGTATATAATTAGGATTTTAACATAAACCAATGTGTTGTTCTGTAAAGAATATATTTTTATAAATTTCAACATTAAATAACATAAAATAAGAAATTGAACTCAAACATAATTATAGGTAACTCACCTGTAAAGAAAAACAACATTTAAAGTTAATATTTCCTAATCCTAATATTTTACAAAAATCATTATTAATTTATTTTATTGACACGAGCAGACGTTTGTTATGTCAGCTCGCTGTCATAATCAATATCTTCTTAAATGAAGTACAACCTTCATTTACATCTCCCCCCCCCCCCCCTTTTTTCGCATTATTTAAGGTCCAAAACAGGTTTATTTCATATAACGAAAATGGTACCACCATTTTCGTTATATGAAATAAATTTGACTCAATTTTTTTATGTCCTGTATTAATTCTATAAATTGAGTTTGAAATCTTTTCTAAAACTTTATACGGTCCAATTTTTAATTCATCTAATTTTCTTCTATTTAAACGATTTCCATTTTCAACATATACATAGTCTCCTACTTTAAACTCCCATTTTTTTCTATTTTTATCAAATTGCTGCTTGTTATAATTGTGAGATTTAATAGTTTTTTCTAACGCAATTTTCCTGTCCTGCAATAAATTACTATGTGTTACATCTTGTTTCAATTCATCCGGTAAAATATTTACAGTTTTTCCTTCCAATAAATATTTTGGAGAAAATCCTGTCACAGTATGCTCTGTCTCATTATATTTTTCCGTACATTCATGGGCAATAGTTGTCCAGGCTAATTTTTCAGTTCGTTCATTTATTTTGCATCTAATTTTATTAACTAATGTTTGATTTAATCGTTCATTCAAACCATTAGAAAAAGGTGCATTTACAGCCGTGAAAATAATGGGTATATTATTTTCATTTAGAAAACATTTAAAGTTAATATTTCCTAATCCTAATATTTTACAAAAATCATTATTAATTTATTTTATTGACACGAGCAGACGTTTGTTATGTCAGCTCGCTGTCATAATCAATATCTTCTTAAATGAAGTACAACCTTCATTTACATCATCAGAATCAATTGTGTACTTTATGAGCATAGAACTATACCAATCGATGCACGTAGTATCTAAAACTAACCGCAGAACTTCAATTTTCTTAGAGTCTTCATTTATTTCCAGGCGTACACATTCCGCCTCAAAAGTTGTGATCCATTGTAACACATTTGATGTTCTTCCACTAAATTTTTGGATGGTAAATTTCTCCGATAATTTACTGATACTATATTGTTTTTCATCTTTCTTCATTTCAGCAAAGTTTTCTATTATCTTCATCAATGTTTCTTGCGAAATTCCAGTAGTGGCCTGTTGATACGTTTCTGGTACGATTTCCTCCAACAAATATCCCTTAAACTGCATATTTCTATCTTCATCTCTATAGGTATCATTTATTTCTTGGGTTACTGATATCCATACATGTCTTCTTTCATGTCTTTTATGGAGTACCATTTTTACTTGTTGAAACGTTTTTGTTTTCATTATTACATCATGTAATTTAATTGGTTGAAGTGAATCCGGTATTAAAAACGTACTTTTGTCGGCATTCATAATTGTGTTTATGCACATGACATTGGTTTTTGAGTCGTCACTTGCTTTTATTACGAATTCAAACCTCAACTTATCCATTTCAGATAAGTAAAACTGCAGTTGCAGTACAAAAAATGTTGTTTTATAATTAGGATTTTAACATAAACCAATGTGTTGTTCTGTAAAGAATATATTTTTATAAATTTCAACATTAAATAACATAAAATAAGAAATTGAACTCAAACATAATTATAGGTAACTCACCTGTAAAGAAAAACAACATTTAAAGTTAATATTTCCTAATCCTAATATTTTACAAAAATCATTATTAATTTATTTTATTGACACGAGCAGACGTTTGTTATGTCAGCTCGCTGTCATAATCAATATCTTCTTAAATGAAGTACAACCTTCATTTACATGTATTCAATGCGTAGTTTTGTTGATATATAGATTTAAGTAACTATTTGTCATGTTTACAGAAATTGAAATTTAAGGCTATGTTTTGTAGTTGGAAGAGCCTAGTATACCCATATTTGATACTTGAAGATAAAGAATAGGGAATTATTAATAAAGTATCGTATCTTTTTTTGTTTTAGGTAAATCTGTCAACACAGTAAGAAAAATGTTTAAGGAAGGTAAAAAATAAGATATAAGATATTTTTTCAACACCGGGAAAACATTTCAAAGGTCGCCCGAAGAAAGTTACCACCTAATCATTGTGACGTGAATCCAATTGAATTAATATGGGAATTGCAAAACATTAAATTGCTTCAGTCAGTGTTGGATCCATTGATATAAAGGTATGGTAGCCTAGTTTATATGTGCATATTTAAAGTTGCTATGTTCGAACCATTGCTAATGATTATTTTTTGTTTTTAAAGGTTGCCGCTGAACAAACATTTGCAAACATTACTAAGATTGGAAAAAATCATGCAAGGATATTGTAATGAAAATAGAAAAATAATATCATGACAGTAATAAATCTCACAGATGACTGTATTAAAATAAAACTTAAAAAAAACGTGTTCTATCATTATCCCTGTAAACAAGCTATTGTCGTTAATTCCCAACAATCTTACGGTTAAACTGCTCTTGTGAGCATGATTATATCTGTCTGTGGATACCTAATTAATGCACCACTTTCGTGCAAGGCTTCAGTGCCCACTATAACATACATAGGTACATTAACTCACGCCTCTTTCCCACGCTGGTGGGCAGAAACAACAGAGCGCCATATGCTACGATTCTTACATACTTATTTTGCTTCGTATACATTTTTACATGTTGTTATACACATTTGCCCACTATTAATAGTGTTAATATTGGACATTGAAGCCTTCCATGGTGTTTGCGTAGCACCCGACAGACAGAACCACCCACTTAGCTTTGGGAAAAAATAACAGGTATCAAACCTGTTAAGTCGTAGTATTCAGGGTGGCCACATGCGCGATGCTAGCGACCTCATTTATTCCACACTCTTTTTTGCCAAGCTGTATCGTTGCACTGGCGCGTCAAGTTGCCCACCCAGGGATCGCCATCATTTCGACCGGTCGCCAACCGGCACGATGGGGCCACCGTGGGATTTTTCGCAGTTGGCGGGGTAGTCATTCATGCGCGGCTGGCACACTTTTTGGGCCCCCAACTACCTGCGGTCGGCCAAATGGAGCTGTTATTCTTTATTCTTCTTACTCATCCTATGACAGCGTGTAATCTAAGGACGCATATTTAAATGTTGTGTTTGAGTAAACTATACTATTATCTAGCTTTACACAATAAAAACTACGCCATTTAAGTAACATTGGCAGAGAAACATAGTTTAATGAATGTTAGTAGTATAAAGACAATTTTAAAATCAGCGCCATCTATGAGAATTCATAAAAATCAAATCAAGTGAGCCATTAAAACTTTTTGAAAATTAATTTAAAGTTTGATCGTGTTGGCGAGGTTAGTAGTTAGTTATTCTTAAAATTCATAGATGGTAATGTGCATTTTCTTCATAAAAGTTGTATCGTATAGTTCGTTTTGACAAATTCAAGTTCCAACAAAACCCTCAAAGTCTTGAGCTGAGTTCGGATCGCATCATATGGGATGAGTGTACGATGGCCAAAAGGAAAGCAGTTGAGGCCGTGGACAGAACCCTGCAGGACATCTGCAGGAACGAACATTTGATGGGTAGTGTCACAGTTCTGTTCAGTGGCGATTTCAGGCAAACGCTTCCCGAGGTGACGCGGGGATCGAGGGCTGACGAGATGAATGCTTCGTTGAGACGTTCTTCGTTGTGATCACGAGTTCGTACGCTGCGCTTGACCATTAATATCAGAGCTCGGCTCAGCGGCATTGCGCGCGCTCAAGAATTCTCCGATGTTCTTCTAAGTCTTGGCAAAGGCACTCTACCAGAAGAGAGAAGTGGACAGGCGGTGCTCTCAGAGCCTCTCGGTAGAGTGGTATCCAGCTTAGAAGAACTAATTCGCTGTGTGTACGGGGACATCAGTCGTATACCGCACCAGCAGAATTCGTGTGAGAGGGCCATTTTGGCGCCCAAAAATGATCATGCTGCCAATTAACGAATGCATTCTCTCGGACATTAAGGGGAATGAAGTGGTCTACACGTCGATAAGCACTGTCGTCGAGCAAGATGACGCCACATATTATCCCGTGGAATTTTTGAACTCCCTGTCAGCAAGTGGACTTCCAGCGCATACCATCAAGCTGAAGGTCGGCGTCCCAATTATGCTTTTTAGGAACAAATCTCCTCCGAAGTTTACGGGTTTTTCAGAATTCTTACGGGTTGTGGCGTCGGCGAGGCAGTATTTATACAACGTTTTCGCCTTATACTTCATAGCTTCCCGATCCAGTTCGAGCGCGTACAGTTCCCCGTGATTGTTTGCTTAGTGATGACATCAATAAGTCGCAGGAGCCGATACTCAGGGCAGCGGGTGTAGATCTCAGGACGAGTTGCTTCTCACACGGGCACCTGTACATCGCTTGCTTCCGCGCCACTAGTCCTGATTCTCTTTACATTTTGGCTCCTGGCAGTTTAACCACCAACGTAGTTTATAGGGAAGTGTTATAAGGTATGATACCTTTATACGTATTTTTACTCTTTTGTATCCTGGAATGTATTACTGCATTATTTTCTCTATTTCCTTCAGTCACATGGTATCCGTATGACTGAACTCAGCAGGATTCCCATATAACTCTCTTCATGTAACTTATATTATAATGCTCTTTTAAAAGTTGTTAAATTATAATGCTATAGCGACACTGGCATTTTATGTATTTTTGGTGCTGTAAAAACTTCACGCAGACGACGTCGCGGGCACCAGCTAGTTATTGATAAACATATGTCTTTGTACAGAGACTAGTACATCAAGCTACCCCTGTGGCAAAACCAACAAAAAAATATTATAAATTTAAAAAATCAACTTTAACGCATACGCAATCCGAAAAGAAAGGAATTTATTTCTTTTGCAGCTGTCAATTTTTTTCTACCATTGTCGCAATAGATGACCTTTGGTTCGCCCCTGCGGGCTATAAATCTTTTTAATGTTAGGACAAATGCATCCATTGTCAAATCACTGAATAATAGGGAATATGCATGTAATTTAAATATGGTTCGAATATTTTTTTTCCGAATCTTCAATGGCAGAAAATATGAACTAAATCAAATAAAAGTGCGAATTAAGCGCGGGAAATTCAAATTTGTGAAACGCATCACCATTGGTTATAACGAAACGTTACGTCAAATACTACGACAACAAGACAAGTAGGTACGCCTACAAAACAGTATTGGAATGGACTTTTTATTGGAAAACATAATTATTGCCGTGTGTGTTGTGCATTAATTTAATGTTCAAGTGTAATTTTAGCTTCATAGTGAGGTTATAAAACATTTAAGAAAAATGTCTGAAAGTGGTTTTGTAAAAGCACAATCTGATAATGTTTAATGCATTCTGGTACAAGCAATACCGGTAAACTGGTTTTTGAGCTTTTTTCACGGTGAAATGGTTAGAAGAACGAAAACACCCAAAGTAATAGTAATAGGATCATAGTAAATGACGCAATCGTAATGCCGCGCGAAAATGGCGGCGTTTAAACAGCTCAGATTTATTCTGTATTTTAAATATTTTTTTTAAGCTTCATTACTGCATTTTTAAATATGTTTATATTTTTTTAATATGTTAAAACGTTGTAAATAGCGATTAAAAATATATAAAAAATACATGCATATTTATATTTATATTATTTATTTATTTATTTTAAAGAAAGCTTACAGACTAATAACCCTAATAAACCCCCCCCCCTATATACCCTATTAATGAACGCATTTGTACCGAAAACAAATAAAAATACACAGATAGCTTTTAGTTATCTTACAGCATCGTCCCTTTCGGTCTGTAATAAGAAATGGACCGGCAAAGTCGGTACCTATCGTGGAGAAAGGAAAATCAGCTTCTACGCGATCTGCAGGTATCCATAGTACGAGCATTGAATCGACGACAGGTAACGCACTCGCACGCTGCACGTCTAGCTAATAGAGCCCAGCCTCCAACGGGCCAATAGCGCTCCCTTATAGATAGAAAAGTATTCTACCATCACTATGTAACCACATTTGGCGGCGTGCAACAAGCGTAGATGTTCCTGTTTAACTTTGTCATGTAATGACTGGAAGACAATAAGATATTGACGTTTGTCGTACTGGCAAGCAGATGAATCGATGCACCCTCTGACTCTAATAAATAATAATAATAATAACTAACTGACTCTAATAATCCCCTTTTTCATCTAAAAATGGATTAAGAGACGAAAGAGCGGCTTTAGAATTTAAAGATTTACCCTTTTGGAGTAGTCTGATTCTATAGGAAAGGAATCTTTCTGGGCTAACTTCATAGAGACGTTGTGAGCCCTTTCTAACTCGGAAACTTCAAGTGGACCTTGTACTCTGTCCGATTTTTTGTGTAACATACTTTGTTATTTCCACAGTGGACTCGGTACTAATATTTTTTACGCCCACCTCGCGTTTGCCACCGGGGTTTGGGCCATCAGCTCTGTTTTTATTTGGCTACAGAACGTGCCTAAGAATTCGAACACACACCCTCGAAAACATTAGTCGGGTTATCCGGTATAAACGGTGGTTAGCCAGCTTAAGTATTACCTTGTCGAATTCGCCGCGCATGAGGATAAGCCCTTTTTCGGCCAGCTCCGTGTAGTGCACCATGGTAAGGCACTCGGGCGCGTTCACATTGTGTACCTGTTGAAACACTAACATATTATTATTATACACTACCCTGCAATCAAAAATACATAGTAGGTAGTAGTAACACGGGCTATTTATTTTTTCCTTCTAACAGCTCAATACTAGAGTAGTAGGAAGGGTAATCAAAATGAACAGCATTACAACTGGTAGTAAGATTGGTAGTAAGTAGTAGTAACTAGGCCAACAAAGGTAATAAGATGACAACAAATAGCTTCAAACCAATAATAACTACTACTTATTGCTTTTTATTTAGTGAGTCACTAATGTGATCTTATTTTAAAAAAATGTGCTCGATAGAATTAAAATGGCAACATGTATAATATACCCTACTAACCTAACCTTTTTTTTTTTTTTTTTAGGGGGTGGAAAATCTTCATGGATGTCCCCCGCCCGGGGAGGCGGAGGGGTCTGTCAGACTCTTACTGACTAAAAACCACCCCGTGTTCCTTCTCACACCTGCGCCGGGGTTCACGGGAACAGAAGATACTTCCGCGACCCCCGCGGGCCTCGCCAAGTCAGCGCGAGGGGAGTGAGGTGTTAGACTCCCCTCGCGACGTCTAAGAGGGGCGCGCGTGATCACGACGCGCCGCCACCTCGGGTCCATGTACGTGGGGGCGGCGGACATCCCCGCGTCCGTCGCCCTGGACCCATTTAGGGGGGCTGGAAGAGGGCGTTGTCCGCCCTCCGCCTGCGCCCGGTGCGTCTGCTGCGGGCCGGGTGAGTGGAAGTAATCTCCCTCTCCCTTTCCGCAGCCTCCTTCTGCGACTACTAACCTAACCTAGCCTAACTTAACTTACCATAGATACTGATTTATTTTGATAAATTTGGGTTTTCGAGGTATAGGATATGCACAGATGTCATTGCGGACGTAAGTACACACTAACCTCTGTACAAAAAATACTTAATTCATAATTTTAAACTGAACTACTGCGCTGCGTGCCTCAATGTTACATACAATTTATTTATTTTTCCCAGTCTACTTTAAAGTCCAAACAGTATAATAATAAAATTATCTTTTTGCAAAGAATTATTGAAGTTCGTCTTTGTCGTCTGAATTAATGATTAATTACGTAAATTGATTTCTGAAATATAAGACTTATATGCTACATAAAACCTCTTTCGAAGTTTAGTAACAAAATAAATTTCAGAACATACGCATGAATTGGTGACCGTCAAGATGGAGGGACCAAGTCTCGGATTTCTGTCTTTCATATATAAAAATTTAATACCATAAATCTACTATTTGCTACCTTTGCTAAAAAAATTGCTACCTCTATATTTGCAGAATTACATCAACAAAATGTTGGTCCCTCCATCATGACGTCAAGATGGAGGGACCAAACTGATAAACTGCTCTCTGGAATATTCCACCTTGCTGGTGTTTTAATACCTTAATTCTACCTAAATAATATTAATTCTGACTGACTAAAAAATTTGTGGTTTTAAAAATATCGAGTAATTTGTTTGGTCCCTCCAAATTGACGATTCAATTATTAAGTGTAGTATATAGATGGTCAGTTTATTTTCAATTTTCGAAGGATAAATATTTAATACCTATTTACTACCTTCAAATGATATTATTTTTTTAAGTTATAGATTTATTTTAAAGAGCCAAAATCTAAAAAATCTATATTGATGAATTATTAAGTGCTTTAACGCAATAGGTATGGTTATATAACTAAGAACGCAGTATAGCTAAGAACCACCGCCAGGAAACTTGTTTACAAATGAAAAAAACCGCATCGAAATCGGTTCATCCGTTTGGGAGCTACGATGCCACAGACAGACACACACACACAGACAAACAGACATCGACGTCAAACTTATAACACCCTCTTATTGCGTCGGGGGCTAAAAAATAATTTTGTTAAAAGTTAAATTAAAAATTTTAAAAACTGCCAACGCAAAAAAGTTAAACATTTTAAAAGTTAAAAAAAATAAAACCGACTTAAAAAAAAACACTAACCGGTGTAAAAAAACTCTAAATTAGGAAGTCGGTGGTGCCATCTATACTAATATATAAAGAGGTTATGTTTGATTGTTTGCTTGCATTGAATAGGCTCCGAAACTACTGGACCGATTTGAAAAATTCTTTCACTGTTGGAAAGCTACACTATCCCCGGGTGACACAGGCTACTTTTTATCCCTGTATACAGGAACGGGAACAACGCGGGTGAAACCACGGGACGTCTGCTAGTAATGATTAAGACAAAAAAAAACACCAAAGCCACAGACTTCCTAATTTAGAGTTATTTTACACCGGTTAGTGTTTTTTTTAAGTCGGTTTTATTTTTTTTTAACTTTTAAAATGCTTATTTTTTTTGCGTTGGCAGTTTTTAAAATTTTTAATTTAACTTTTATCAAAATTATTTTTCTAACACATCTATTCAAAAAGAGCTAGTTTATTCCTCGTAAAGGGACCAAAATAGCTCATTAATCCCTAGGGACCAAAATTGATTTGAATTTGGAATGTGATTATTGTTAGTACAAAACAAGTTGTAAATGTTTCAATCAGCAAAGAGGTGAATCACAAACCATGCGGGAACAATGTATTGAATATGTGACTGGCTGAAAAACTGCGAGCGCGCCAAATTTAAAAAAGTTGATGAAAAATAAACAACGCGCGAAATTAAATGCATTCTGCCAAAGAGTATAATAATTATTCTGCTTTTGTTCGTAGTTGATTCATATTATTATTCAGATTTTAGAATTATAAAAAATAATCACATTCCAAATTCAAATCAATTTTGGTCCCTAGGGATTAATGAGCTATTTTGGTCCCTTTACGAGGAATAAACTAGCTCTTTTTGAATAGATGTGTTAGAAAAATAATTTTGATAAAAGTTAAATTAAAAATTTTAAAAACTGCCAACGCAAAAAAAAATAAGCATTTTAAAAGTTAAAAAAAAATAAAACCGACTTAAAAAAAACACTAACCGGTGTAAAATAACTCTAAATTAGGAAGTCTGTGGCTTTGGTGTTTTTTTTTGTCTTAATCATTACTAGCAGACGTCCCGTGGTTTCACCCGCGTTGTTCCCGTTCCTGTATACAGGGATAAAAAGTAGCCTGTGTCACCCGGGGATAGTGTAGCTTTCCAACAGTGAAAGAATTTTTCAAATCGGTCCAGTAGTTTCGGAGCCTATTCAATGCAAGCAAACAATCAAACATAACCTCTTTATATATTAGTATAGATGGCACCACCGACTTCCTAATTTAGAGTTTTTTTACACCGGTTAGTGTTTTTTTTTAAGTCGGTTTTATTTTTTTTAACTTTTAAAATGTTTAACTTTTTTGCGTTGGCAGTTTTTAAAATTTTTAATTTAACTTTTAACAAAATTATTTTTTAGCCCCCGACGCAATAAGAGGGGTGTTATAAGTTTGACGTCGATGTCTGTTTGTCTGTGTGTGTGTGTCTGTCTGTGGCATCGTAGCTCCCAAACGGATGAACCGATTTCGATGCGGTTTTTTTCATTTGTAAACAAGTTTCCTGGCGGTGGTTCTTAGCTATACTGCGTTCTTAGTTATATAACCATACCTATTGCGTTAAAGCACTTAATAATTCATCAATATAGATTTTTTAGATTTTGGCTCTTTAAAATAAATCTATAACTTAAAAAAATAATATCATTTGAAGGTAGTAAATAGGTATTAAATATTTATCCTTCGAAAATTGAAAATAAACTGACCATCTATATACTACACTTAATAATTGAATCGTCAATTTGGAGGGACCAAACAAATTACTCGATATTTTTAAAACCACAAATTTTTTAGTCAGTCAGAATTAATATTATTTAGGTAGAATTAAGGTATTAAAACACCAGCAAGGTGGAATATTCCAGAGAGCAGTTTATCAGTTTGGTCCCTCCATCTTGACGTCATGATGGAGGGACCAACATTTTGTTGATGTAATTCTGCAAATATAGAGGTAGCAATTTTTTTAGCAAAGGTAGCAAATAGTAGATTTATGGTATTAAATTTTTATATATGAAAGACAGAAATCCGAGACTTGGTCCCTCCATCTTGACGGTCACATGAATTGACAACCAAAAACATTTATGTTGATCCGTTGTCATGGTGACACAATTTATATTTCGTATTTTTTAAATACACAAACTAACGCCTTTTTCCCTTGGGGGTAGGCAGAAACTACAGAGGGCCATATGCTACGATTATTCATATGTACTTCTTTTGCTTCGTTTACATTCATACAATATGTAGTCATATAACACGCGCCGGTTACGTTAGGCCCCTATGTTATTTCGAACGCCGCTGTTGCGAGACACGCTTCCACTGCCTCACAGGTTCGAAAGCTCATGGACTCCAATGAAGTAGTCGCGAAAGACGCTGTTTCTACTATGCACCTGATCTTTCTGAAGAACATCAACAAAAAATAAAGATAAAGTTGATTGTACTTATTTAAATCCAATGTCATGAAAATTATCATGAACCAATGTTATGAAGAATGCTTACTAATCAAAATGTTTTTTTATAATTTATTTGTTTTTAATGTTTATTATCACTTTGTTGCCAATCAATTGAGTTAATTAATTTGAACTTTTAATTTGCATGATGGGACTAATATTTTGTGTGTTTTTTTAAGTCCTGTATTTTTTTTTGTATTATGAATGTGATGTAATTATTATTATTCTTGTTTATTTACTTATTTTTTTATCTAGTGGCACTCATTATCATATTCTTAACTGATAATATGCGGATAATGTAGTGGGCTGCAATATTGTTAATATTTAAACACATAATGTAGCTGTTTAATGTCCCTGAATAAATAAAATAAAATAAATAAAAAGCGAAATTGTTGTTTTTACTATTTTCCAAGCATTTTTTTCATCTTTAACTTTATGGTATGGTATTAAAGTTCAAATTGACTTGTAAGTATTATTACCAATTGTTTGTATGGGAGTAAAGAAAAGTGTCCTCGTACTGCAAGAAAAAAATAATTTGCTAAATCGGGTCAGCTGTTCTCGAGATTTGAGCTTAGCAACACATTTAGCGATTCATTTTTGTATTATAGAGATAATATGGAGATACAACAGACTTCCAAAAACTACTAAAAAAATAACTTATGGTTTCCTTTTAATAAATAATAATCTATCTATAGATCTTTTCAATAACATAATAATTCAATGGATCCAAGGCCCCAGAGGTTTGAGAGAAAGTAATATAAATAATACCAGAAATAGTCACATTTGTACTTGCCCAGATTTGAACCAGAACCCAGTGCATGAGAGGAAGGACCATGGCCATCATGACTTATTATTATTAGAGTAATGCTGCAGATGAACTCACCAGAATAGAGTTCAAGTACCTATGGTTGTGATGAAACCTGAACCAGGTGTACAACTACCCTTCAGCTGTTCTGATAGGGAATTAATACATTGCTATGAAACATGTAAACCAAAGTGTCAGTTGGTTCAGAATAATAATAATATTTGATACAAATATGAACATTGTGAGCATCAGGTTCATTTTCCAAGTGGTTTGGCCCTAAAGAGTTAAATGTAACAAACCTGGTAGGCCAGAAGAGGAGTGAAGTGCACAGTGTGGCCGTGACTCTGGCACATGAAGAACTCATAGCCTTCAGAGCGCGGCAGTGGGAACAGAAATGTGGAGGACTGCTGCATATTCACTTGCAAGCTCCAGTATGTGTCCTTGGGAATGGTTGCTGAAATCACTTCTTTGCTCTTGTGATACTCTTCCCAAATTGTCTGAATTTCTGCTGCATCTTTATTTTGAACAAGATCTAATTTAAATATATCACAGAGTCTTTTGTCCTTGCTGTTAGCTACTTCTTCTACGGCTTTTTTAGGGTTTAATACAGATGAAAATTGTCTAAAAATACACGAATACAGCGATTAATCCATTTGGTGATAAAATTGTATGAAACAGACTGATCGTGGTTCGAATGCGAGTATGCTCACTAACCTGGTATCGACGGAGGCGAATTTCTTCTTCTTCTCCTCCTCCTTAGTCTTCTGCTGACCCTGAACTCTTTGCATAAACTCTTCTGGTGAGGTTTTTTGTAGATCTGCGATTCGTCCTGCGTACTTATCGTAGTAAGGGTTAGTTTTTAAATTTTCTAATGCTTTTTCCATGTTAGTCGAAGTCGTCGTAAAGCTGCGTAAATTCAATGTTATATAAGTTGCACGCCTGATGTTTTTTAACAGACCTTTATTAGCTACCGCCATTAAAAACATATTAATGTTAAATTATATAATAGAGGTACTAGGCGGAAGTTACATTAATATCTTCAACTTCAACTATTCTGAACTCTTCTCTATGGCATTTGTAGAAGAGAGACACCACAATTTTGCCAATAACACGTAGGTACTATGATAGACCATCAAACGCTGGAGATCAATATCTTTAGTCTTATTAATACTTAGACTATATAAGTATATACCCTCTTATTATGTATAATATCTAAGTATTATTAAAATTAGAATTAAAACTGATTTGACATTGACATTTTAACAGAGTCATACACAGAGTACAACACAAGTACAACACTATAGTTTTAGACCATTTTTACACAAAATTTGTCGGCTTATTTCACTTAGTAATTTATAATGCGTAAGACAAAAGGTATATTTTTAGGAAGACAGGACAGATTTGTATTTGTGTAACAAATAAACTCAAAAACTAGTGTACCGATTACAAAAAAAAATGTGAGCCGTCACGGGACGCCTGGCAGAGTGAAACATCGACATTATTTTGTAAAAGTAAACACAGTATAAATATTAATACAGTAGGACGACGCCTTTGATCTCTGGAAAAATTTCGACAATGTCAAAACAATCTCGCAACGGGCGATGGATGCCAGGGTTGTCACACACAAGTAAACAATCTTTACGAAATTATTTTAAGCTTCTACCCATAATTTACATCTGAAATATTAATATACAGCTTGGCAAAAAAGAGTGTGGAATAAATGAGGTCGCTAGTATCGCGCATGTGGCCACCCTGAATACTACGACATAACAGGTTTGATACTAGTTATTTTTTAGTACCTATATAATCCTGAAGCTAAGTGGGTGGTTCTGTCTGTGGGATGCTACGCAAACACCACGGAACGCTTCTATCAACTGTCACCGCGTCAGACTCTTTTTTGCCAAGCTGTACCTACCTAAAACAAATTTATAGATAATATATTGTGCATCTACAAGATGTAACCGAAAGGGTAATCTATAATTATAAAAAAAAGACGTCCGCCATCTTGGATTTAAAAAAGGATGGCTTTTTCGTAACAAGCACCCCACTTACTTATACTCAAAATTGACATCTATATCACAATATAAAAAAATGACATCCGCCATCTTGGATTTCAAAAAGGATGGATTTTTCGTATCAAGCACCCCAAAAAATTGACACCCATATTAAATTATAAAAAAATTACATCCACCATCTTGGATTTAAAAAAGAATCGCTTTTTCGAAACAAGCACCTCAATTACTTATACTCAAAATTAACACCCATTTCAAAATAAAAAAAAATAACGTCTGCCATCTTGGATTTCAAAAAGGATGGCTTTTTCATAACAAGACCTTAAAGGTCACAGCTCATTAGAGCCACCCGGCACCCACTCCGCACCGCCTCGCCTCGTGCGGTTAGTATTCTTGATATAGACTTGTATGGGTATGCGCTCACTACATCAACTCCGTAGCGTCACCGGATCGCCTCTATCGTAAGCCGTCCACGCGCGGACGGCGGGTGGACCACTCGGTGACAACTCGCTGCCCTGCGTTGACTGCGCATCGCCAACGCGCGGGTCCGAAGCGGACCGCGCGCTGCCCGCGAGTGATTCACGCGAGGACGATACGTTGGCAATGCGTAGACCTAATGCCAATTGTTAACAGACTACTCGAAAATTCGTGGACTAAGCGACGTCCACTCGTTGACCACGCGGCGTTCACTCGTTGACCACGCCGTGTTCACTCGTTGACCGCGCGGGGTTATCTGGTTGATCGTGCAACGTTTTGGTGATAACGTGGCGTCCACCCGTGAACCACCTGTCGACAACGAGTGGACGCCGTACGACGAGGCGGTGCGGAGTGGGTGCCGGGTGGCTCTAATGAGCTGTGACCTTTATGCTCAAAATTGACACCCATATCAAATTATGCCATCTTGGATTTAAAATGGCTTTTTCGTAACAAGCACCCGAATTATAGGTACTCAAAACTAACACCCATAGGTATCAAATTTAAACAAAAAACGACCGCCATCTTGGATATCAAAAAGGATGGCTTTTATTGAACTGGCTTTTTTTTAATTTTTTTATATTTAATAGGATAAATCTTCTGATAACGGGACAAACTTTGTAGGTATTTGCAATGAGCTACGTAAGTTTTTAGATGACTCGAATCTCGTGTCTGAAGTTGCTCAACAAGGCATCAAGTTTTCTTTTGCGCCTCCATACTCCCCCCACTTCAACGGCATTGCTGAAGCCGCTGTCAAATCCACTAAACATCACCTAAAAAGACTTTTAGGCTTAACACACTTCTTATACGAGGAGATGGCCACGTGTTTGACTCAAATAGAGGCCGTCTTAAATTCCCGTCCTCTAACCCCTCTTTCCACTGATCCTCTAGACTTTTCCGTTCTCACTCCCTGCGTAGCATGAACACCGAAGAAACGGTCTTTGTCGTGTCTCGGAAGAAAAGAAATTAAGTGTTCATGCTACGCAGGCAGGTGTATTGAAAGAAATTTGACAGATTGAGGTTCCTGTCTATATAATCTTTCACTTTGCCGACTCGTCTGTAGACAAAGGCCGTTTCTTCGGTGTTCAATGTGTTCATGCTACGCATGCTGGTCACTTCATAATTGGACGACCACTAATATCTGTTCCGCATCCACAGGTGACTGATCACAACATCGGGCGACTGGAGCGCTACCAAAGAGTGGAGCAAATAAAGCAGCACTTTTGGAACCGCTTTCAATTAGAATATGTTTCTCTGCTCCAGCTTAAAACTAAATGGACAGCATCAACAGGGCAACTTTCAGTGGGAGCACTAGTCCTCATCAAAGAGAAAGGCCAACCGCCTTTGGTTTGGCCACTGGGGCGCGTCATCAAGGTCTTCCCTGGCTGCGACGGGACAACACGCGTCGTGGAGCTGAAGACAAAGAGAGGAACGGTGGTGCGGGCTTACAACAACGTCTGCCCACTCCCTCTCTCTTGAATTCTTCAACCTGGGGAGGATGTTCGGGCGCCGCGGACCACTCGGCAATCTTCGGCTGCTGTCGGGTGACAGCAGAAGGCGGCGGGCGGCGGCGGCGGTTGCGCGGCGTGCGGGAGGGACGCAGGCCATCGACCCGAGCGAGCCACGGCGACACTTCACTACCGATCTCGGTCACGCGCGCACGCTCCATACTTTTACCAACCAATAACATTGTAAAACCTTCTTGGATATATACTCATAAATTACAGTCCACTGAGTTTGAATTAAGTCCTTAATAAGGTCCCTAACAGTTTTTTATTTATTTATTTAAACAGACACTGTCATTACAGGCTAACCTAATACAACAGTGTAGTTATAGTAAAGTTTACACAAGAGACTTACAATTAACAATCTAAGCAATCTAGACTAATTAACAGACTAAACATCAATACTTAATAACTATAGTAAAAAATAATTCATTAATTAACTCAATTATGAAATCTAAACAAATTTTATAAAATGCGGCCCGTGTGAATTCACTCAGAGTACAATTGAAGCAGTCAATTTGTTGTGACACCATATTGAGTGCACGCAGCGCGCGCGTCAGCGGCGCGTGCTGCAGCAGGTTTGTGCGAGCGGGCGGCACCCACAGCAGCGGTGGCCGCCTTCGCCGCCCCACGTACCCATCAGGTACACACAGACCAACCGTGTTTAGAACTCCTGGGTTGTGTATTTTACCACGCAAAATCTTAAATAGGTAAGTGGCGAGAGCTACTTCCCTTCTTACTTCCAGTTTCTAATATCCTACCATGCCCAGCACAAATAGAGTAGGATACAACAGAGGATACCCTGGATACACCCCATATAGCCGTAAGTACAGCCACAGGAATCTTACAAATTTGTTCTGAATACGTTCTAGCATTAGTTTGTACTTGGCTTCATGTGACGACCAGATGACAGCATTGCACTCCAAATGACTTTTTACCAGCGCTTCGTACAACGATCTCAGAGCACTGATGTTCGTGAACTGGTTTCCTAGCCGTAAGACCAACCCCAAATTACGGTATGCTTTTTTACAAACATCCGTGGTATGCTTACGGAAATTCAGATCATTTGTAAAGCGCACTCCTAAGTCTTTAACCTCTGAGACACGTTGCATTCTGATTCCGTCCAAGCAATATTGATAATGCCTTGGGTCGCGGGCACGGGAAAATGACAACACTGAACATTTGGCCACATTAAAATACAATTTGTTGCTACGGCTCCAGTTAAAACAATAGCAAAACCAAAGCCAGCAAGACGACCAGTTACCACAAGCAGCACTCGTTCACGATTACCCCCCTCGCCATATTAGAGGGAAGGTGGTAACCCGACCCTCGACGCTACCGCAAGCAGTAACATCTGAGGGAGCATGACGAACTTGCTACCGGTTATTTACGTAAAAATTAACCAATAAATAGGAGTCTCTAGTTCACCACATAATGCAAATACATCTCATTTAATACAATGTACTGAGAAGATTATGTCAACAAAAAAACATAATAAAAAATAAAAATGAAAATGAAAAGTGGCACACACAAACAATAAGTTTATAAAAAATAAAAGTTAAAAAAAAATGTAAATATATTTTTTTTCGCGGCTTTCCCACGTCTCGCCTCTCACACCCCGCACGATTGCCCTGTCTAGACAGCTTCGTCGGACGATTGTATGTTTTTAGACTGTGGTAGTAGTCAGTTTATACCTTAGATAACATACCACTTATCTGTGAAACGGTAGTATTTGGAACTAGCATTATGTTAGAGATTTAATGTCGCTTTTGGCGTAATTTTTGGTTCTTGTTGACGAGCAGCGCCACCAATTATTTCAAGGATAAATTGGTACTCTTTGTCAGTTACAGTTCACAGAGCATATAAACCTTAATAAAATAGAACTGTTTTGCATTAAAACAAAACAGATATTATGTTAAATGAAAAACACACAGCGTTGGTTGAAGAAGCTGTCATTAGATTTTGCCTTAAATGCTGTAAATAGTATGAAAACACTTACCAATTTCTGAACGTTACCTGATCTTTCACTATGGCAGTAGTTCGCGGTTATCTCTGGTAGCGGCGAACTGACATCTGTCATTCATAGAAGTCTTCAAAACTCACCAGCAAGCACCTTGCTGCAACGCTGTGTGTTTTTCATTTAACATAATATCTGTTTTGTTTTAATGCAAAACAGTTCTATTATGTTTCCTTCAAAACACACAGCGTTGGTTGAAGACCTGTTTGATATCTGCTGGTGAAAGAATACCTGAAGGATGTAGACGCTATGTGAAATATGTATGGAATGAATGAATATTATGATACCTATATTCATGGAATGTTGAATTAAACAATAAAGTATTCCAATCCAATTTATATATTCTATAAAATGCCAAAATTAACACTACTTCTTTCTTAGATTATTCTATTATTATTAATTAAAGTCTTATTGAGATCAATCATTTTCTTACATAGTTATTACTGATTAATTGTTAGTGAGATCAATCAAATTATTAAATAACACACATAATTTGTGAATCAAATTGACATGAAATGTGTACTATGACCACATAAATATATTTAAATGTTAGAAAAATTATCATGTAATAAATCTTCCTGAGGAACAGAGCTTTCTCTTATCACCTCCCGACAGTAAAATTTCCTGAAAGTATCACTGCTTCTCCAGTTTCCCCGACTTAAAATTTCGTCAAGTGGTCTATTCTCTAGCCAGCTTCTTGAGGCTACAGCAGACCTTATGCTTCCCGGAGTTGCTTCAATATTTACCTGTTTAAAGATGGATCTAATCCATCCTGAAATTATTGTTTTTGATGCTGGCCTGACCACACCTTTTATTGTTGTAAATAAGCTTGTTAACCCACTCACTTGTGCTCTTCTATCATGTGAATATTGCACAAGTTGTTTTATGTGCCTTACTGGACATAGGTTAGGATTAGGATGGGTTTTAAATAACCACCCTGATTGTCTGTGGTTTCCAGTATCTGTTTTTGAGCCAAACTTTGGCCACAATGTTAGGGATTCATCATCTAACACCATATGTTCATTTGATATATGTAACAATGTTAGGTCATGTAAACGTCTGCCAGAGGCTAAAAGTAAAATAAGTGCTGTTCTCCTAGTAATATCAAAAAGTGTGTTAACCTCTGGAGATGATTTAAGCCAATCAAAGAGTAACTTTGTATCCCATACCGGTGATTTTCTAGGCAGTGGTTTTGCTAAAGATATGGCTTTTAAGACTTGGTGTACAAAAAAGTTTTTGGATATAACATCTGTTGGTATGGCACAGTATGTAGAAATTGCAGACTTGTGTAAACGGATGGTGCTAAAAGCTAAATTATCAACTAAGTATAGTTTGGCTAGAAACCTTGCTAAATCTTTGGGATCTGGTGATTTAGGATTTATGCGGTGAGAATCACACCATGATATCCATCTTTGGATAGGAGCTTTATAGGTAACAAGAGTGGATTTTCTCCAACTACTTTGTAAGAGGTCCTTTTCCTCTACTGACCACTGGGCAACCTGACCGCCCCACCCCCAACTTTCCAAGCTAGAAGTTGCAGCTTGTCTATCTGTGGAGGGGTCCTGCCTGTCGTCAGGTCTACGAGGTTCTTGCATAGATTCTGTATCGGCACTGGCTCTCCGAGAGCTCTTGCCTTTAAGTCTGGGAGCCAGGCACACTGGGTCCAGTGTGGGGCTATTAATATGTACGTCCCTTCCGCCGAGTTCAGATGACTGAGCACTCGTGGTATCAAATTGGGCGGAGGGAACACCCATGCTAGTCGATACTGCCATCTTCGACTGAATGCATCGCAGAAGCTTGCCAAGCCATCGTTTGAGTCCCATGTGACGTACTGTCGCACAACGGCCGACTTTTCGGACGCGAATAGGTCCACGTCTGGGACGCCCCACTTTTGAAATATGGCCTCCGAGGCCTGGGGCAGCAGGTGCCATTCCGGCACTGGTCTGTTCCTTGATAAGCGGTCGGCTATGCCGTTGTACCTCCCCGGGAGGTAAGCCGCTGACAGAGTGATGTTCACCTGATCTGCTAACTTCATTAGTTTGCAAGTTAGGTTCAGGAGCGCTAGGGAACGTGTCCCTCCCTCGTTTCTCAAATACGCAACTAGTGTTCTGTTGTCGGATTGAACTGAAATATGTGCACTCTGTAGATTGGCTTTTTGGCTGTTTATTGCTGCGTATACGGCAAACATCTCTTTTAAATTCGAGTGCCATTTTTTTTGGTGTCTTTGCCAAGTTCCTGACAAGAGGAGCCCGTTCATGTGGGCTCCCCACCCTTCGTCCGCAGCATCGGTGGTCAGAAAATGGGTTACTTGCCCTACGTGTAGGGGAACTGAGCTGTGGTCTACGGCTTCTCGCCACCACGTTAGCTCTTGGCAAACCAGCGGAGGGAGCAACTTTTTTTGTCTTGGTCTGCCCTGCCTGAATAATTTCAGAAATATTTGTGTCTGACGACAATGCAGTCGTCCCCTTGGAGTGGTGAGGGTAGCAAAATTTAGAAGTCCTAATAAACTCTGAACTTGTTTTAGGGAACCAAGTTTCTTTTTCAGAAGCATTGAAATGACTAACTTTACCCTTTCTACCTTGTTTGTGGGCAGGGCCTTGTGATTGGAGGCAGTGTTCCAAAGAAGGCCTAAGTATTCTAGTTCCTGAGTGGGTTCTAGAATGGACTTTTGGAAATTTATTTGCCACCCGAGCTTTGTTAGGACCTCCACAGTCTCCGAGACATGGGAATCTAAAGTTGTCTTGTCCTGGTGTGCCAGTAAAAAATCGTCCAAATAAACAAGAATGCGGATACCACGGGCTCGCAAGTTCTCTGCCACCCAGTTGGTTACTGCTGCAAATGTTCTGGGTGCTGACGAAAGGCCAAATGGGAGTGCTGTCAATTGCAATATTTCCTGGTTGTAGATGACTCTCAGGAATCGTTGGTGTGATTTTGAGATCGGCAGATGAAAGTATGCTTGGTGTAAATCTATTTTTACAAGCCAGTCCTTCTGTTGTAGAAACTCTACCACATCTATTTGAGATACAAGTTGAAAATGTTTTGTGGCTACATGCTGGTTCAGCCCTCTCAGGTCGAATATGGGTCTTGAGCTGCCGTCTGACTTTTTCACTAGAAACATCTTGGAATAAAATCCCGCATTTACTTCTTTTGGTTTCTGTAACACACCTTGTTCTTTTAATTTTTCTATTATCTGTGTCATCTCTAAGTTTTTTCTGGTTGAGAACTTTCTTATTATGTGTCTTGTGGGGTATTGCATTGGAGGCTTGGATTTGAAGGGTATTCGACTTCCTGTTATGATTTTTAGTATAAATTGGTTTGCATTCATTAGTTCCCAAGCTTTTACATAGTCCTTTAAGCAACCCCCCTGAAAAGTCTGTACCCTGGCATAGTCATTTTTGCTCTGATCCACGATCGGCAGTGGACTTGGTATCTCTGGTATTTTTAAAACGAAAGGAATTATTTCTTTTGTAACCAGGTTTAAATTTTTTGTTTGTTTTAAATTGCTTATTATTTCGCCCCTTTTTGTCATTGTTAAAGTGACGATCATGACGGTCCTGGTCCCGATGATTACCTTTTTGTTTTAAATAGTCCGGTGTATTAAGCCATGTATGAGACCCTCCTAGTGATTGCACAAGAGGTTGCAAGGCCTCTCGGCTAAAGAGATACTCTGAACTTGGTGGTACATTTAATAAAGACGTCCTTAAGTTTTGACTGTTTATTTCTTTTAGGATTCTACTTCGCCTTATTTCAATGCATTCACTTCTCCTGCCACAAATTATCTGCATATTATTATCAAAGCACTTTTGAATGGGAGAGTTTGGACCAAATAAAGTAGTGACTTTCTCAAAAAGTGTGTTAGGAGACAATTCTTGTGGGTGAGCTGCAGCCCAATTGACTAGATCTTGCAGTCCCTGCTTGAGCAGCCCTCTCTGCTCTAGACCTACATTAGAGAGTCCGGCCAAAACTCCCTCCGCAGAGGCTAAATAGTCCTTGGTTTTGTTCAAGTGACATAATTCCTCATTTACCTTTAATTGTGTAAAACCTGGTGTAGCTGAACAGGTTCGTAAGGTTTCTTTATAACGAATTCCTTTCCACGCTGGAGTGTCAAACTGCTGTAGTCGTTTAAGCTCCTCAAGACGCTCTGTATTAGCTTTAGGAATAACTACCTTATCATTATATTGTACGCTTAAATCCCCAAATTGTAAAGTTTCTGTCTCTTTAGACACGACTGGGTTGTTTAGAAAACTACAGTGCGCTTTAGAAGTACTAGCAACACTAAGGTCAGAACAGTTTACGTTAGTAGTTGGTTGTTGGTGTTTCTGAGTAAAGTTACTGATGTAATGTGGCAATTGTGTCATGTAACCAGATATAAAACTTACTTGATTCATTAAATTGTCAACGCGCGGGTCTGCGTAGGGTAATCGCTTCGATCTCTTTGACCTCTTGTTCGGCGGTGGGGAAGCAGTGCCATCATCCTCCGAGGATGAAGAGCTCTCATCCTCACTCACATAAGAAAACCGTCGCTCGGGTTCACTGGTCTCCCCTGACCGATCTCCGTCCGAAGCAGCGGTAGTAGGAGCACCAGCGACCTTGCGGTGAGAGCTTTCGCCCTCCATTTCGATATCGCGCTCACTCATGATCAAGGATAATATGAAATTACTTATCAAGAGTACTATAATTCTATCTATAAAGCTTTAACTGAAACTTTACAACACTTAACTCAAAATTTTCAAAGAAAATTGACGAGTGAAAAATTTTCCATACGTTGGTGGCAAAATTTTTAGACGCTATGAATGACAGATGTCAGTTCGCCGCTACCAGAGATAACCGCGAACTACTGCCATAGTGAAAGATCAGGTAACGTTCAGAAATTGGTAAGTGTTTTCATACTATTTACAGCATTTAAGGCAAAATCTAATGACAGCTTCTTCAACCAACGCTGTGTGTTTTGAAGGAAACATAATATTACAGTTGTTGTAGTCACATCACAGTCAATGACATAGAGTATAATAATAGATTGGGAAGTCAATGACTGCCACTGGTGTCAGACGTCAGACGTGTCAGTGTCACTCACTACTAGTCAGTCACTAGTAACTATATTATAGTGCTAGATGTAGATTGCCTGTCGGCTGTCTGTGGCGTTGAAATCTAGAAAAGGCTTGCTTTCCAGATGGAAAATTATTCAAAAGTAGAAAAAATAGGAGAAGGTACTTATGGAGTGGTATATAAAGCAAAAGATAGAAAGACCGGACAGGAAATTGCGCTAAAGAAAATAAAACTAGAAAAGTAAGTTTTGGCGCTAAAATATGACAGCAGTTGTCAATTTAACTTGTGCTTGTGGCTCCTGTGTTGACTATTCTAGCAAGCAATATTGGTTTGTAGTTTTGTTCTCTTGAGTAAAATGTTTGTGGTCAGCGAGCCGGAGGGCGTACCGTCGACGGCGTTGCGGGAGATCTCCGTGCAGCGCGAGCTCCGCCACCTCGCGGTGGTGCGTCTGCTTGTGCTGCTCGCCGACAATAAATAATTATTAGTAAAATGTTTGTGGTCACAGTGAGCCGGAGGGCGTACCGTCGACGGCGTTGCGGGAGATCTCCGTGCTGCGCGAGCTCCGCCACCCCGCGGTGGTGCGTCTGCTTGACGTGCTGCTCGCCGACAATAAATTATTCTTAGTCTTCGAATTTCTTCACATGGATTTGAAGCGACTTATGGATATCACCAAAGGACCTCTTCGCTTAGATCTTGTTAAGGTAGACAAATATTATTTAAATAAAATGATTAATAATAACAAAAGGTAAAGGCGCCAAGCTCTCATACACGAGGTTGTTGTTCAAATCCGGGCAATTACCAATGTGACTTTTTCAATTCATATGTACTTTATAAGTTTATCTTAGACATTGGTGAAGAAAAGCATTGTGAGGAAACCTGGACTTTTTATCATTATAAGTTTGAAATCGCCAATCCGCCTTGAGCAAGCGTGGTGATCAATGCTCGAGCCTTCTCTGTATGAGAAGAGGCCTTCACCTTGCAGTGGGAGAGTGACAAGCTGGTATTATTATTTATAATAATAACCCCACGGCGCCAATCTCCCGGCCAGCCAGAGTGAACTCTGATGAAAAAGGGGCTGTCACCTCTTTCTTGCCTTAGTTGGCCAGCTTTATTGGAGATTTGCAAGAGCAATTAATTTGCTTGCAGGAAAGATGCTGGTAAGTAGAGATCTTGACCATACTTGCGGGATTGTCCTGATATCTGTGGAATGCCTCTCCACTTCTCTAGCACCTCAGGACATGTTTTTCTCTTGCTGCTAGGTCACCATATGCTAGCAGCAGTTTTATAGGGCCCATTTTGCCATTTGTCTGTGTAAAACATTGGTGAAGCAGGGGCCATAGTCAGTCCTCCATAGTATTGTTATCCAATTCATTTATGCCACATTTGTTTCTGTTGTCTGCAATACTCATAGGCTTTTTTGGATGCTCTTGCATAGTGCATACAGGGAAGATCTGCAGATGGTGACTCATTTATTTTAAATTGACATCATGCTTCTGCGAGTTGCCTTCGGCCCCTCATACACCACCCAAAGGGTTGGAACTCCAAGTTCTGAAAAGAAAGCATAAAATTAATAATAATCCACAATTTTTGCAGCACAATCTAGATTCAAACTAAGCAGAGCTTGTCCTGACTGCTGAGTACTAGACCACCTTTAACAGTTTAGAAATATACATTTAAGTATGATTATCTTAAATCTATATCTATACTAATCTATACTAATATTATAAAGAGGTAAAATTTGTAAGTTTGTAAGTTTGTAAATTTGTATGTAGGGGGTAATCTCTGGAACTCATAATCTAATTCTAAAATTTTTTTAACTGGCAGAAAGCTACATTATTCCTGAGTGCTATAGGCTATAAATTGTTTCTATAACATGTATATTAACCGAGCTATCACAACTTTTGTCTAGCAAGTCGGAAAAAAATACCTCATAAAACAGAATTATTTGCGTGCGCTGCCTAAACAGTTACTTAAAATTAAAAATAATGTATGGCTACCTGGTTCGTCTTAATTATTTCTACAAAAAAGTCCGCGATACCATATCTCTATCTTTTATATTTTAGCTTTTATACTTCTTTTATTGCATTAAAAAAAATTTTTTTGGGCATACTTACGTTTGGTTGATTATTTGAGCAACAAAATATTAATTCTTATGACAATAAATTATTTCAGTATCACAAGAACATCATACAGATAAGATTTGCCATTTACAGTATATCAATTGGTCATACAGTTTCGGAGATAATATAAAATTACTAAAACGCAAAATGCCCAGGCCCGGCCCTAGCATAACTTTCATTGTGCAGACGTTTTACCTATATGCCCATAGATGGCGTTCTGCAATTACGTCATTTTTTTGAATCGCGGTGTTAAGACTTTCCGTGGATTTATGACCCTCTCGATTTTTTATGCATACGTTGTTGTTAGTTCTGGAGTTCTAAATATTACATGTCTGTTGCTTATTGGTTTCGGTTGTTTCGTTCGTATGGTTGACGGTTGTTGTTGTTGATAGATACTCCATAATCGAAAATATCGTAATTTCGTTGTTTTGTATGTTCGTCTTCGTAGTTTCGTACTTCGTTCTAGAGGTGGGCTGGAACAGATAAAATTAAAAACCTGTTCCACCTGTTTCAGTTCCAAGAAGATAACAGTTTCAAAATCCTGTTCCAAAATAACAGCCTGTTCCTTTGGAAACACATACACAATAAATATTACAATCGTTCTGTTTCTTTCTTAGCGCTTAAATATAATGTTAGGGTTTAAAAAAAAATCATCTAAATTTTGATTAATTATTATTTTAACAAGAGATATTGTAAAATTATAGTAACATTTTTGTTCAACGGTAAGTTTATAATTTGTATGTGTATCCGAAAAGTGCAGCAACAGTGATAGGTAGAGAACAGATGCTACCTCTTTCTAATACAATGAACTAAAGGAGCAAAGAGGTTGTTCCAAAGAACAGATGCTCTCTCTTTCTATAATATCTTCTCAGGGATCAGTCACTTTGGAAATGCCATTTAGTTTAAAAAAAAACACATGTAAAAGTATCTGAGAAGATCTACTTACAGAAATAAATATCATTTCATTTAATTTCATTTCATTTCAATAATAAATCAGAAGAGAAAGGAGCATGTTTCATTTGAAACTGTTCCAAATAGTTTCGTTTGTATCTCTTTCTAACAAAGTAAACATCCTTAGGTTAAATAGAAAGAGCTAATGTTACGGCTGTTTGTTGTAGGTTGGTTGTGGAACAGGCGAAACAGGCAGGAATTGTTGTTTCGGTTCTGAGATATCTGTTTCATGTTGTTACTTTGAAATACCTGTTTTTTTTAACTGTTTCGATAAATACGCCTCACTCCTACTTCGTTCTATCGTAATAATCGATACGAGTTAGTTGATATTACGATTGTTTTGTTTTGTAAAGGCAGACGGTGTTCGAGTCGCTCTCCCTTTGTTAACCGACTTTCAAAAAAGGAGGAGGTTCTATGTTCGTGTGTATGTATTATTTTTTTTTTTTTTTTTATGTATGTTACCTGATTTCTCCCCCATTTGAGGACCGATTCTCGAAATTCTTTTTTTATTCGAAAGAGTATCCTCCCGAGGTGGTCCCATTTAAATTGGTGAAGATCTGGTGCTGATCTTCGGAGATATGCAACGGAACTCTTCAAAAATAGACGGCAAATCTGTCGTGATTGCTGGAATCGCTTGGATGTTTATTGTTTATACAACATCATGACGTATCATCACGCCTGGTATGCTCTGAGGGGTACGCAGATGTGTACAATATACCTAGATTTCGACAGTTAGGTATGTTAATTTTCATTTATTAGGGATAACCCTATTATCATGACATGTACTGTTACAATTAACAATATATATAGCAAATATTTGTATGGGAACCACTAAAAATGGAAAAAATCTTTTTTGCAAAAAATAAAACCGACTTAAAAAAAAACACTAGCCGGTGTAAAATAACTCTAAATTAGGAAGTCTGTGGCTTTGGTGGTTTTGTTTTATTCATGATGGGCCACCGACTTCCGAATTCAGAGTTATTTTACACCGGCTAGTGTTTTTTTTTAAGTCGGTTTTATTTTTTGCAAAAAAGATTTTTATTTTTTCATTTTTATTTGTTCCCATACAAATACTTGCCATGAATTTATGTTTATATTGTTATTTGTTAACAATACATGTCATGGTAATAGGGTTATCCACTTATCCCTAATAAATGAAACTTAACATACCTAACTGTCGAAATCTAGGTATATTGTACACATCTGCATACCCCTCAGAGCATACAGGCGTGATGATACGTCATGATGTTGTATAAACAATAAATATCCAAGCGATTCCAGCAATCACGACAGATTTGCCGTCTATTTTTGAAGAGTTCCATTGTATATCTCCGAAGATCAGCACCAGATCTTCACCAAATTAAAATGGGACCACCTCGGGAGTATACTCTTTCAAATAAAAAAAGAATTTTGAGAATCGGTCCACAAATGGGGGAGAAATCGCGTAACAAACACACAAAAAAAAAAAAAAAAACAAAAAAAACATACCGTCGAATTCCTCCTCCTTTCTCCTCCTTTTTTTGAAGTCGGTTAAAAATAAAAAACTTTTTTGCAAAAAAATTAAACCGACTTCAAAAAAAACACTAAACGGTGTAAAATAACTCTAAATTCGGAAGTCGGTGGCCCATCATGAATAAGACAAAACCACCAAAGCCACAGACTTCCTAATTTAGAGTTATTTTACACCGTTTAGTGTTTTTTTTGAAGTCGGTTAAATTTTTGTGCAAAAAAGTTTTTTCATAATAATGTTTTCAAGTCTGTGCGTAGTTTGTTGAGAGCATGCCTAAAAGGAAATCTCAACTGTCCCGGCAGACATCACAGACAAGAGCCGCTCGAGTACGCCGTACGGAAGAATCTGCCCCTGAAAATGAGCAGCGGGTCTCGAGAAATAGAGAAAATATTTCGCAAGCACGCGCTAGAGAATCTAGCTCCGAGCGCTCACAGCGCCTCGCTGGCCAAAATGTGAGGACGTCGCGGGCCCGTGCTCGAGAAACTGGCGCTGAACGTGCGCACCAGCATGTCTCTGAGACAAGGGATAGGGAGACTAGCGCTGAGCGCTCGCAGCGGCTTGGTAGGCAAAATGTCATAACATCGCAGGCCCATGCTCGGGAATCTAAAATAATCTTGCGCAGCGTCTATCTCATTTAAGGCAGCATGTCTCTGAAACAAGGGATAGGGAGACTAGCGCTGAGCGCTCGCAGCGGCTCGCTAGGCAAAATGCCATAACATCGCAGGCCCGTGCTCAGGAATCTAGCGCTGAACATGCGCAGCGTCTATTTGATTTAAGTCAGCATGTCTCTGAAACAAGGGATACGGAGACTAGCGCTGAGCGCTCGCAGCGGCTCGCAAGGCATAATGCCATAACATTCGGTAATCTTTGAAGTTACTGATCTGATTCAAAAAAATATTTTACTAATAAAATTAAATACAGTAATATCAATCGAGTGTAATCTTATGTTAAAATAAGAAATTTTCCGCGGACGAAGTCGCGGGCAGAAGCTAGTATAATTATAAAAAGGAAAAGTTTGATTGTTTATTTGTTTGCATTGAATAGGCTCGAACCTACTGGACCGATTTGAAAAAATCTTTCTCCATTGGAAAGCTACATTATCCCTGGGTGACATAGGCTACTTTTTATCCCCGTATTCCCACGGGAACTGGAACTACGCGGGTGAAACCGCGTGTCGTCTTATTATAGATAAAATACTCCTACACTGAACAAATGATTCTGCTCATGATACACACATTATGTCTTGGTTGGGAATCGAACCCTCAACCTCCAGCATAGCAGACAGGGCTACTAACAACAGGCCAGTCAAAAATAAATTGTAGAGTTTACAGTTTTTAACAGCGATACTTAAAGGATTGATAAGGCCGCCCATTGTAACACCCTATGTACCCTTAAAGTTAGAATTTGTAAGTTTTTATGGTGTACAATAAAGAGTATTCTATTCTTAGTATACTGATGCCTCACAACAGTAGGTAGTGCTTTTGCATTTCCTCTGTGAGTAACAACAGCAACAATGTTGAGAATGGGTAGACTGTATCTGCATACACTTTGAGAGAGTAATTAGTTTAGAGTGGGTTAAATAATTGTGACATTTGGAGTATTGATCTGAGAAGTTACATTGCTAGTTTACTACCCTACATTTGGATTGAATTGACAAGAAACACTGAATATTTTCCAGCAACGCAAAATGCCTTGGAGTGTTGCAATGGGTCATGTGCAATGGTCATAAACCCAAGTAAAGTTACTTAACTTTACTATTCTCCGATTGTCTTAGAGACCGTAAACAATGTGTTAAAATAAGGCAGTACACAAGTTCTGACACGTAAAACGTTGTTTCGGAATACCGCAAGGTAGTATTTTGGGCCCCTACCTTATTTTTAATTTACATTAATGACCTTTGTAGTTTAATTCTTCGTAATGGGCTAATATTATCGTACGCGGATGACACGGCCCTATTGTTTTCTGCTGAATCCCGAGGTGAAGCATATGAACATGCCCAAAACGGCTTTAATATTGTCTCTAATTGGCTTCATCAGAACCTCCAAAAATAAACATAGATAAAACTAAATACATTTTATTTTCAATGAGAAAATAATAGGTCTTTACCTATGAAATTGCTGTTTTATATGAAAAAATTTAAACGAATTTTTTTCATGTATTTTTTATTTGTCGAAGTAATCGCCCATGCAATCAATGCATCTTTGCCAACTCAGTGGCAGTTTATTGATGCCCTTCTTAAAGAAATCAGCTGGACGGGAGGCAACAAATTCTTCAAAGGCATTTTGTACTGCCTCTCGGGTACCTATTGATTTTTTTTCCCGCCAAGAAGTTATCCAAATTCTGGAAAAAGTACTGTAGTAGTCTGTAGGCGCAAGGTCTGGTGAGTAGGGCGGATGACGGAGAGCTTCCAACCCCAGTTCTTGCAACTTGGAGACCGTCTGCTGTGCAGTATGAGGTCGCGCGTTGTCGTGCAGGAGCAGCGGAGACGAGCGATTGACCAATGCTGGTTGGAGATGCGCCAGCTTCTCCATCATTGTGTTCAGTTCTTCACAGTACACACCTGCAGTAATGCTCACCCCGTTTGGTAAGAAGCTGTGATGAATCACACCGGCGCTAGACCATCAAACAGTGACCATCACTTTTCTAGGGGTAAGTTTTCGTTTAGGGCATTGTTTAGGTGCTGAACCAGGATCCAACCAACTTACTGAGCGCTTGCAGTTATCAAACGGAATCCATTTTTTAACCCCCGACGCCAAAAGAGGGGTGTTATAAGTTTCACCGCTATGTGTGTGTGTGTGTCTGTCTGTCTGTCTGTCTGTCTGTGGCACCGTAGCGCCCAAACGGGTGAACCGATTTAGATGCGGTGTTTTTATTTGAAAGCAGGGTTTCTTGCGATGGTTCTTAGACATGATTCATCAAAATCGGTTCAGCCATTTCAAGGTTATCAGCTCTTTTGTGTTAGCTACCGTTGCTATTTTAGACGTCTATGGGTATTAACTTTACTTACAAACATGTGTGTCTTAAAATTTCAAACACCCATGTGTGTAATATTAATAAGCAACATTATGGTGTATTTGGTCTGATGCAGCCAGGATATCTAGCAGACTAATACACTCATGGGAAAATAACAGCAGATATGTCGTGTTTGGATTCATTTTAACCAGCATTTGATTCTGCACACAATGCACTGATGGCAACAGGATGAGGTGATGCTGCAGCCAGGCTATCCAGCACACCAGTAGGTAGACTCTTGACAAAATAATAGCAGATATGTCGTGTTTGGATTCGTTTTAACCAGCATTTCACTCTACACACAATGCACTGAACAATTCTCATAAACTCATAACTGTATACTCTATAAAAAAAATGAATGCGTTTAAAAATTTTGAAATAAAAATTGAATTTAAAATTTAAAAAACCCCCACCGCAAAAAAGTAAAACATTTAAAAAGTTAAAAATAATACTTTAGCCATGAAATTTTACGTAACGTCGGGGTACCGTTAAAATAAGTACCTACATACCTACAAGTACTAGGAACATTCCTTCCCTTCCTTAAGTGGTACCCCGACGTGAAGTAAAATTTCATGGCTAAAGGATTATTTTTAACTTTTCAAATGTTTTACTTTTTTGCGGTGGGGGTTTTTTAAATTTAAAATTTAATTTTAACTTTTTAAACGTTTTACTTTTTTGCGGTGGGGGTTTTTTAAATTTTTAATTTATGTTTTCATCGCAGGTAACAATGCGGTTCAAAATTCCTTCATTTGTGTGTCTGTTGAGCAGTCTCGACGCGTACCTACTTCGCGCT
This sequence comes from Euplexia lucipara, assembly GCA_921972225.1. Taxonomy (NCBI): domain Eukaryota; kingdom Metazoa; phylum Arthropoda; class Insecta; order Lepidoptera; family Noctuidae; genus Euplexia; species Euplexia lucipara. The sequence continues at coordinate 205,545 of OV179152.1, read as the reverse complement.
GGCGATCATTGAGTTCGTGGGGAAACCATTTGTCAAGCTTTTTTACTTTGCCAATTTGACGCAAATGTACCAATATTGTTTTGACGCTAACGTCGAAAGCTGCTGCTAATTTAGCCGTAGATTGTGTATCATCAGCTTCCACAATCGCCTTTAATTCGTCATTGTCGACCAAAGTCTTCGGATGACCGCGAGGTTCATTTTTCAGGTCGAAGTTTCCAGAACGGAAAAGAGCAAACCAATAACAGGTGGTGCGTTGGTTTGTAGTGTTAGCTCCGTAAACGTCGTTGATGTTGCGTGCCGCTTGTGCCGCGTTGCTGCTACGACGGTAGGTACTCATATTCCATAATTACTCGAATTTTTAACGTATCCATGATGACGAAAAAGATTGAAATGCGATGAAAATGTAACACTAATCAATAAACAAATGACTACTTTTGGAAAAAAAACCATGTTTTTAAAATAAAATTAATTTGAAATTAGAATTCTTAGCCAAACAAAAATTATTTTGATTTGAAATGGCCAGTACTGCAGAACGGCAATTTCATAGGTTAAGACCTAATATTACTCTTCTGCTTACTAACCCAAACATATTCGCACAAAATTGCAAACATGCTGACATTGCTTGTACTTACCCTACATTAGTTAAAGCTGACCACATAGAATACCTAGGTGTTATGATTGACCCAAATCTAAAATTCCGAATATAATTTTCTTAATTATTAATATAATTAATTCGAATTTATAATAATTTAATTCATTTTGATTGTTAAGTTTTACATTTTGTTAATATTATATTAATGTTTCACGTATTTGCATGCCTAGTGGTAAAATATGGCTGAATCAATTTTATTTTTCTGTACTACCAATCATGAAGTACCCATATTTGCAAATGAAATAAAAATCCCACCAAAACATTTCATGTAAAATGTGACCAAGACGAACCACATTAGGTTTGCCCCGTGAAAAAGATATCAGATCTCATGTAGAGCCAAGCTTCTGAATCTACACGGTCTAACTAACCTTCCGACCCTAACTTCACAAATTCTACATATCAGTATAACTCATACGTGGGAAATCTAAAAGGTCGGAAGCAAAGCATGTAAAATACTAACAGTACGTCAAGTATTTATAATGCACGTCACGCAGCACTCTGAGCTTCCTTTAGAGCTAGTACCTTCAACCAGGAGGAGGAAAGATTTGGTTTGCATAGACGAAACATGCATTTGCTCATAAATTTTACGTGTTTTAGGACCTTTTTTGTACAATAAGCTAAACAAGTTAATAGAAATAAATAGCGGAGATGATATACTCCCACATGGGACAACAGCTAGGTACCTCGGCGTACATCTCGACAGAAAACAAACGTGGAGATGCCACATAGAGAAAAACGGGATGAGCTAAATATTTTACTCCGAAAACTGAGCTGGCCCTTAGGAAACACATCACACTTATCTCTAGAAAACAAAGTCCTCATCTACATAACAAAGCAGTATTAAAGTCGGTCTGGACATACGGAGTCGAGCTGTGGGGCTCTGCGAGGAATTCAAATGTGGAAATTCTCCAGCGATTTCAAAATAAAGCCCTCAATATCATATCAAATGCTCCTTGGTTTATGAAAATGTCAGAAATACATGAGCATTTGCATATCAAAACTATAAAAGAGGAAATAGAACACAGGAGACAGTCATACAAATGCTGCATAAAGTCACATACCAACACCTTAGCCACAGCCTTGAGTGTATCAATAGCTATCAAAGGCTCTAACGCCACCACATATGGGACTTTACAAAATAAAGCCCAAAGCAATTTGGAGAGGCAGATTCTTCGTTGGAAGAATGGACCTCAGCAGTCAACTTCCGCACAAAAAATCTGCTAAAAGTTAACTAGTTCTGATTGCAAGATAAACATAGAAAAATAAAAAGATATGTATACGTAAATTATTTATTAAGTGTAGTAAATTGATATCGGAGTATTTTTAGTTTAAAGCTCAATCACACAGACACGGAGAAGAAGTTCTAGTATGATTGTAAGGTTTAGTTCGTAAGTTGTTGTTATTCTATTATTATTCTACAGGGTGTCCCATTCAAATCGGTCAGTATGGGAAAGTCTGAAACTATAAGACATACGAAGATCTGTTCTGAGGAACCATGTCATCGATTTTAATAACAAGAAAAACTGCATTCATACATTTTAAAAAACATCTGTACTTCGTTCGGGAATCGAACCCGGTTATTTTGAAAAAAAAAACCTACACTATTTCTATTTAGATATCGATTGTATAGGTCTTAAGCAGTAAATGTCTGTATGAAACATGATGTCTAAAATGAATAAAATGCATTGTTTCCACATACTTTAATTTATTTTAGTAGGTGCTCGAAGTGACCACCGCCTTTTTCAATACAATATTCAACACGTTTATGTAACAATCTTACAATTGCATTTTGTATCTTCAAGTGGTGAATTTGCGTTGACATTGTCTCTTTGGCTACTTTTAGGTCTACAACGGTGTCATAGCTTGTTTTGTACACTTCATCCTTCACATAACCCCACAAGAAATAGTCCAGAGGCGGTATTGAAAAAGGCGGTGGTCACTTCGAGCACCTACTAAAATAAATTAAAGTATGTGGAAACAATGCATTTTATTCATTTTAGACATCATGTTTCATACAGACATTTACTGCTTAAGACCTACACAATCGATATCTAAATAAAAATAGTGCAGGTTTTTTTTTTCAAAATAACCGGGTTCGATTCCCGAACGGAGTACAGATGTTTTTTAAAATGTATGAATGCAGTGTTTCTTGTTATTAAAATCCGATGACATGGTTCCTCATAACAGATCTTCGTATGTCTTATAGTTTCAGACTTTCCCATACTGACCGATTTGAATGAGACACCCTGTATATGTAACATGTACCCATAATAATTAGTCTTGTTAAGTGATGGCCTGAAACACAGGTTTTATTAACCTAGTTCAGGAAAGTCGCTAATTATATACAATTCTAGGTTTAAATAATTTTTCCGTAAGTCCTGATTGTTAATTTGGTTAATATACACATATTTAGTTATTTGTTTGGTAATAGAATAATTATCTATTTAACATTTATTTTGTGGTCTTTATATGTAACTGAGTATATTGTGTAAAAGATTCAATAAAGATTTGATTTGAACTGGGTAGCCATGCCTTTTGGAAGCGTGTGCAGTCTTACAATCCTACTTAAAACAATTTTTGTGTGTCGCCAGAGCTACCTGCGGCAGCTGCTGGAAGGCGTGGCGTACTGCCACGCGCACCGCGTGCTGCACCGCGACCTGAAGCCGCAGAACCTGCTGGTGGACGCCGACGGCAACATCAAGCTGGCCGACTTCGGGCTGGCGCGCGCCTTCGGCATCCCGGTGCGCGCCTACACGCACGAGGTCGTGACGCTGTGGTACCGCGCGCCCGAGATCCTGCTGGGCGCCAAGTTCTACTCCACCGCCGTGGACGTGTGGAGCCTCGCCTGCATCTACGCCGAGATGGCGAGCGGGCGCACGCTGTTCCCGGGCGACAGCGAGATCGACCAGCTGTTCCGCGTGTTCCGCGCGCTGGGCACGCCGGGCGCGCACGTGTGGCAGGGCGCGCGCCGCCTGCCCGAGTACCGCGCCGCCTTCCCGCGCTGGCCGGCGCGACCGGCGCGCGCGCTGCTGCCCGAGCCCGCGCGCGCCGCGCCGCACGCCGCCGCGCTGTTCGACAGCATGCTGCGCTACGAGCCCAGCCTGCGCGTGCCGGCACGCGCCGCGCTGCAGCACCCCTACCTGGCCGACGCGCGCCGCACGCCGCCCGACCTGCCGGCCTAGCCTTGCTGCGCTGCGAGCCCAGCCTGCGGGTGCCGGCGCGCGCCGCACTGCAGCACCCCTACCTGGCCGACGCGCGCCGCACGCCGCCCGACCTGCCGGCCTAGCCTTGCTGCGCTGCGAGCCCAGCCTGCGGGTGCCGGCGCGCGCCGCACTGCAGCACCCCTACCTGGCCGACGCGCGCCGCACGCCGCCCGACCTGCCGGCCTAGCCTTGCTGCGCTGCGAGCCCAGCCTGCGGGTGCCGGCGCGCGCCGCACTGCAGCACCCCTACCTGGCCGACGCGCGCCGCACGACCTGCCGGCCTAGCCTTGCTGCGCTGCGAGCCCAGCCTGCGGGTGCCGGCGCGCGCCGCACTGCAGCACCCCTACCTGGCCGACGCGCGCCGCACGACCTGCCGGCCTAGCCTTGCTGCGCTGCGAGCCCAGCCTGCGGGTGCCGGCGCGCGCCGCACTGCAGCACCCCTACCTGGCCGACGCGCGCCGCACGACCTGCCGGCCTAGCCTTGCTGCGCTGCGAGCCCAGCCTGCGGGTGCCGGCGCGCGCCGCACTGCAGCACCCCTACCTGGCCGACGCGCGCCGCACGACCTGCCGGCCTAGCCTTGCTGCGCTACGGGCCCAGACAGCGCGCGCCGCGCTGCAGCAGTACCGGGCCGACCTGCAGCCTAGTGTTGCCACCCGACCTGCCGGCCTAGCGTTGCGGCCTACCTGCTGGCCTGGCCCTGCTGTCCTACCCGAACTTTAGCAGTCAGACACTGCCCTCAGCTGGACCTCAAGATTATGCGATGCTATTTAAAAACGGTGCTATCAACGGAAGTGTCAGTAGCAGCATTGCCATAGCCGTATTATTAATCGTTAAATTGCATGCAAGCATATAATATGCATTTCGTCTCTTTATTTCGTCTCCATATTGGGCTTGCAGACAGGAATAATGCCAAGATGAAGCATGTGGTGGGTGCTAAAGTACTGTTTATTAATCTAGGCCCTAGTATTTGTATTCTTATTTTAATATATTTGTTTTGTATTGCCCAAGATATTTGTTAGATTAATTTATTACTAATTAGATAGAATACTCTGATATGTATTAAATTACTATTGTTGTTTATTGTTTGCCTGCCCCGTCGATGAATAGGTCGCATGCACTACTGCTGACCTTGAGCTCCTGACTTAAATTTCGGGTTGGACGAAGTTTTATTGGGTTTTCCGACCTCAAATTTCTCAGTACCTAGCAACCCAGAGTCTGGATTCGTGCCCAGGGTGGCAATAAGCTCTCAGCAATAAAACAATTAGTACCATTCACAAAACGTACCTGCTAATGGAGTTTAAGAAATATACCAACCATCCTATTGGAGAGGTGGCGGTAGTTACAGAGTTTCATTTTCATTTCAAGATGTATTATATATTATATACCTACATATATTCAAATTATAGACAGAATCAGCACTTTGAACATTTGGGGCCCTTTTGGAAAGTAAAAAAAAAACGAATTATAATAGCATATTTTTTCTAAGAATGAGCATTTATTAGAGAATAGAATAGAAAAAAAGGAAAAAAAAGGTTAGTAATCAAATACAGTATGATATAATATATCATCTCATCTATATATATATAAGAAAGTCGTGTTAGTTACACCATTTATAACTCGAGAACGGCTGGACCAATTCAAATGATTTTGGTATTTTTGGATTTGTCTCTGTCTGGAATAGCATAATAATTAATAAAAAACATAAAAGTCTTCGAAAAAATAAAATATCAAGAATATTCGTTTTCTCAAACATTTTTCAAATGCAACGCCATCTTGGAAGACGCATGACAGGAGTCTAACTTCTCAGTTCATTATCAGGCTTAGCTTACGCCCGATATTAATAATCAATCCTGATCCAATTTTTGCCATCTAAGATCGATATTACAATCCATTTTTCGAGAAATGCTTGCCAATAACCTACCTGCAGATTGATTTTATTATCCTCGAAGTCAATCCATCTATGGGAGGGCGGATCACAAATAAAATATTGGCCTCTGTTCGGAAATGACAGTTTTTGCTTGCCAATATCCAATCTGTCCACTTTGACATTTGGTTCGATCGGTGTAAACAATCGCAGAGTTCAATCCAAGAAATTCCGAGGATTGCAAGTACTATCGTTGATACTAATTACGATTTAGAACAAGTAATGGCATTTTCTGTATTTTCAAGTGATAGTGACGATAGTGATATGGAGGTCCTTGCTCTATTATCCGACTTGGACACTGACAGCGACGCTGATGATAGACAACGTGCTTGTCCACGAAGACTCAGAAGGGTGAACTACATGCAAACTCTGGATGACGCCGAGTTTACTTTTAGGTTTAGGTTAACTGAATTTATGCCTGCCATCAGCGTAACCTCATCGAGGTAATTTTTAATAGTATCTTGTGAATGTACTAACACTAGAAATTGTCACCACCTCTAGTATAGGTAGTCAAAATATGGTTGACCGTGACATCCAAACAAGAATATTTATTTAATGTAATCAAATAAAACAATATTATGTGAATAAGGTTTATTTTTTATTTTATCAACATGTTTATGCACAAGTAAAAAACCGGACAAAGGCGGAATGCAATAGGCACTCACATGCCAACAACAGAACCAGTGGCTGTACTCCCTAATAATTCAGCAACACCAGTCCAGGTCCAGTACATTATCAGGGGGTATGTACATACCTACTCGTACTCTGATGTTCCCCCACCAGTCTGCAAAAATATAAAAAAATATTAGGTATTTTTGTTTTTCACTGGCATTGGGCCGTGTGCACAGGCCTCCCGCGAGAGGCTGTGCCCACGGGAGGCATGTGTCTCTTACATTGAATTAAAATTACTGAATGTTGAAAACAACTTACGTGTATGCGGTTCATTCTTATTAAAGTGCTGCATTTACGAGAGTTCCTTTTCACATTCTCCCACTTTAAACGCTGTTGCTGTGGTGTTCGACGATGAAATAGGGTAGTGGCATTAAATCTATGCGCTCATCGAAGCCATTCTTCGTTTTCTTCTTGTTGTTGGTGGCGTTGGTAGTTTTGGATAAAATGATTGTACGGTAGTCTTTTCTATTAGCTCCAACAAAGACTTCGTCTCATCCTTGGATAAGGGAGCCCAAATTATAGAGGAGGTTACCCTCTCAAATAGGTAGGTCAATTCATATTATATAAAGATTACTTTTAGGTACTAACAAAATAAATTTTATTTCGAAAATGAAGTTCAGTTGAAGTTTGAACAATTTGATAGTTGAAGCCACCACAGACTCACACGCGTGCCATCGTAACGCTCCATTTTACCCAATACACCTTTTTTAACTTATACATTTCGATGAATATCGTTCGAAATTATATAGCAAATAGATGATTCGACCTAAACTGTTATCACAATAAATCGTAAAACCTGTTTTCGTAAAGTTATTTTCCAATGACATATAAATGTAAAACAAAAACATTATTAAGTTTTGAATAAAATGAAATGTCCAAGAGGGAATGGATTACCCGATATCTGTAGATTGAGTAAAACTAGGATTGTCTTTTTTCGTTATTGGCACTAGGATTGAAGATCGATCCACAGATCGGTACATATCTGCGATCGATTTATATCTTAGATTATGGATTGATTATTAATTTCGGGCGTTAGACTATATACCTCTAGACGTAGTCCAATTATTTACAGTGTGAAGTGTGGAAGTGAGACGCATTAATACAAAGTTCGTAGGAAAATTGAGACAAAGCATCGTATCTTCTGTCCCTTACGGCGTGCCGTATTTTGCATGGCTAACTTTTGAATGTTAGCCAAACAAAGTGCTGTCACTGTCACGTATATTATTATGGTCGATTTAATTTAAGTCTTCGGATGGTTTTTGCAATTGTTGTAATAGTTTGAGTAATTTAATGAGAAATGGACTCCATTAGTGAAGTGTTTAATGTATGGTGTATGCTCTACGATGGGAGGATGCAGTATAAGAGGCTGTAAAAGCCGCACAGAAAAGGATATTAACGAAATCACTTTTCATTCGAAAGTTTTCAATACTGTTAGTGTTATAGTATGATTATTGAATTTATTCATTTGTGCGCTTTTATTGTCATGGGTTTCAGACCAAAATATGGAAGATTTCTTAAAGTAAACTTGATTTCTTATATCACATAACCTAGGAATACTTACTTACAGTGTTGCTACACGTTTCAAATCTTTTCCCTTAACTGTCAGGCCTAATGTTCAAAAGGTAGGCATAATAATCAAACAAATCTATGGTGTCTAACCACACGCTTGTGGGCGAACCCTTAATTTCCAGTTTAAGTGAACATGTGTACGAACGAACAGAGCCCTTTCGACAATCATTAAGTTTTACTCTTGAAGGCAATCGCGTAGGTACTTATAGATATTTGGAAGTAAGAATTCATTTTATAAATAAATGCTATGTAACAATAAAGATTTAGAATTTAGAAATCAGAAATTTTCATAATAAGTTGGTTTTGTTTAAAGGACAATAGTTATTATACAGCAATTTCAATGTCACACTGGATGTCAGCCTATATCTAAGTATATTCTAATGATACATAAAACGCGAAAAAAAGATGTTGTTTTCTTTTAAAGAGTTCCTTCTATGTACACACATCAAGCTTCACTTGGTAGTAGTACCTAGTGTAAATTATTTGTGAGAATCAAGGTAAGATTGAAAGTTGGTATTTTACGTGAAATGATATTTTCCCACACATTGATACTTCTACACTCATATAAGTTGAATACGTAAATTATGATTTATAATAGTTTTAAAATTGGAACCCGCAGTTAAGTAGAATTTTGGTCGTATTTTGGGACTTTTTTTTAATGAATAGCAACACTGAAATTTTATATTGCTGTCTCATGTGCGGCCACGCGGTGGCTCGATCTAGAGGTATATTATCTAAGGCCACAACTGTAATCTTTCATCCCCATCCGATTTGCGCGGGTGTCCCTCAAGGCTCCGTGCTCTCCCCTCTCCTCTTCTCACTGTTCACCAGTGACATTCCCATCAGTAATAGGTCCCAGTTAGCTCTCTTCGCCGACGATACGGCAATCTACTTCACTGGCACCAATCCAGTCACGATAGCTCGCACTCTCCAATCTTCCGCAAACGCCCTAGGCGATTGGTTCCGGAAATGGAGAATAGAGGTCAACCCCGATAAAAGCCAAGCGGTCCTCTTCACGAGACCGCGTCGCACTGTCCCAACCCCCGATCCAATTACTATGTACGACACCCCCATCCCTTGGGACTCGGAGGCAAAGTACTTAGGAGTTACTCTCGACCATCACCTTACCTTCGCGAAGCACATAAAGATGGCTCGTTCGCGAGCCGCTTTCGCTTCCAGTAGGCTTCATTTCCTCACGACCCCGAGAAGCAAATTGTCACTCAAGTGCAAATTGCGTCTCTACACCGCGGTCATTCGCCCCATCATGACCTATGCTTGCGCAGTTTTCGCACATGCGCACCCTAGGCATATCCATAGGATGCAAACCCTCCAAAACCGTTTCCTACGTAGGATAACGGGAGCCCCCTTCTATGTCCGAAATGAGGTTCTCCACGTAGATCTCAAAATCCCCACAATTCAGCAGTTCATGAAACGCCTCACCAAGCGTTTCATGGACGTAGCTGAAAAACACCCCAACCCCCTCGTGGTGTCGGCCGCCCGATACACTCCGTCCCGCATCTCTAAGATACGGCGACCGAGACACACCCTCACCGTCCCTGATGACGCTATCACCCTCCTCCAGGAGAGCGATAAGTCAACCAGCACAGTTCGCAAGAACGCAGCCCGTTTCCGGCCTCGCCGTCGAGGCCCGTCGCGACGCCCCCGATAATTACCCGTCCTCCCGTCCCTTGCTTGTGTGCCAGCCCGCGAGCTGAGCAGTAGTTATAATAAACTCGCTGCCCCCAAATAATAACCACACAGATCCAGCCGTCCCTTGCTGTCCTCTCCCAGCGACGCCCTAAGCCGAGGCTCGTACCCCGCAGGGGGTGCCCTTAGCGTAGTCGCTTAGTTTTTAAGTTTTTTATACTCTGGCTGGAGGTCTTAACTTTTAAGATATCTCTACAGAGACGCCCGGTTAAGCTATACACGTCCTCTTCAAGGACACGATATGCGATACGCCCCTCAAATAAATAAATAAATGTAATCTTTCATTCAATCTTTGTTCTGTCAATGTCATAGTCAGTCAAGCTGTCAGTCAAGCATGTTACTGAATACTGGAAACAATTTTTATTGTCAGTCAATTCGAATTTAAGTTCGAATTACGGATCCCTTTGTTTAATTTTTTAAACGACAGCGACATTAACGTTTTAATTAATCCCTGGGAAGTTTATGTAGACGTTAATTATAACCACATAATAATGCTATTAGGCTTAAATCCAAGAACATTCGTGAATAAATGATAATTTGCAGAACCTAGTACCTAATTGAAGTATTTGAAACATTCAATAATGTCTATTGAAATAGAATCTGCCGAGTGAGTGTGTGATAAAATTTGCTTTATAATCTACTGTTAATCGAACGAAGCGTTAAATATCTGTTAATTTGCAGTGTCATCCGGCTGATCCAGCAATACTTGAAGGAATCTAACCTTACTAAAACACTTCAAACCCTGCAGGTACACTTTCAAAGTTATAACTAGCAACCATCTGCTACTTCTGAGTATGTATTTGTATAATATTCTCATGTGTGACAAAATCATTATACACATGATTCTGTCAATAGGGTGTATCTCGTTTGTTATATACTGTTGTTATGTACTGTTGTTGTTGTTGTTACTGTTGTTGTTGTTAGTTATTTCCCTTTCCGTGTTCAACAGGCGACACCGGTCTCGCGAAATCCACACGCTTTTGTATTACTACAGAATCCAACTAGCCCATGTTCAATTCGCATCTATTTTGTAAAAACCTCCTAATGATGCTTTATCGCAAAAATGTGCTCAGTTGACGCGAGTTGAGCACGGGTTGGTTGAATCGTGTAGTAATACTAAAGGGTGTGTATTTTGTGAGACCTGTCTTGCCAGTTGGACACAGAAAGGGAAATACGCTCCTGAAGCAAAGCGTAGTGTCACAGTCATAAGTCTTTGACTGACATCCAAAATTTGTGAGTATGGTTGAATAATCAATTTGCTGTGATCAGCTTTTGGGGGCCAACAATATCAAACATTATATTAATTTATTAAACCCCGAGAGGACACTGGTGTCTGTCACAAATTTTAAGAAGGGATTAAATGAAGTTTTCGTTTTGTTACTCAGTTTTTAAGTTCTCATAAATTCTCGGCTCGGAGAACATTCTCGAGAACATCTGCAAAGTTCTCGCTAAGAGAATGTTCTCGGGAATTTCCCATCACTAGTCACGCCACGCCAGATTTCTCGTATAGACGTCTGAATATAATAAATATTCCACAACTTTTCACACAACGCCATTTAGTCCCAAGTTAAGCTTGAGAGCTTGTGTAAGATTGCCTACTTTGCGGTAGGCAATCAGGACCGTCGTCCGGGGCGCATAGATAGATTTATTTATTTGCATAGAATGAATTTACATGGTTATAGATAATATGAGCCATAGGTACACGTAACTCTCTTTCTTAGTAATGCAGTTTTAAATGCACCTGATGATGATCGTAGGGAATACGAGTATGTAGTCTGACTCGCACTTGACGATTTTTAGAGTGGCCGTGGGCCGCGACTAGAACCTTTTTTGAGGCCTGGATCCGCACCTGACGACACGCGGCGCAGCAGCCCATTGCTCAGTCGCACGTTACGCACGACGTGTGTATTGTAGTTAATGCAGCAGGCAATGTCCGCAGGAGGAGACGGGCGTGTCGCTAAACACAGTGGACAGCGTGGACGGGTTCTGCGCAGACATTAACAACGGGCACTGGGACACGGTGCTGAAGGCTACGGCGTCGCTCAAGCTGCCCGACAAGAAGCTCATGGAGCTGTACGAGCAAGTGGTGCTGGAGCTCATCGAGCTGCGCGAGCTGGGCGCGGCGCGCTCGCTGCTGCGCCAGACGCACCCCTGTCTGCTCATGAAGCAGCAGGAGACGGACCGCTACATCCACCTCGGTGAGTGCGCGCCCGTGCGCGGCGGCGCGGCGGCTCGGCGCGTCTGACGTGTGCTGGTGTGTCCGCAGAGAACCTGCTGGCGCGCTCGTACTTCGACCCGCGCGAGGCCTACGGCAGCGGCGGCGGCAAGGAGCGGCGCCGCGCCGCCATCGCGGCCGCGCTGGCCGGCGAGGTGTCCGTGGTGCCCAGCTCGCGGCTGCTGGCGCTGCTGGGCCAGGCGCTCAAGTGGCAGCAGCACCAGGGCCTGCTGCCGCCGGGTGAGTACTGTTCGGGCCGAGCTGCGCGTGTTGACTTGTGTACTGACTGCCGGTCCGCCCGCAGGCACCACCATCGACTTGTTCCGCGGCAAGGCGGCCATCCGCGACGAGGAGGACGACCAGTGCCCCACGCAGCTCTCCAAGATTATTAAGTTCGGTCAAAAATCACACGTGGAATGCGCCAGGTAATTGCTCAGTGCTTATTAATATCTCTGATTGCCGCCTTATTTTGTACACTTAGCCTAAATCTATGTGACTGTATTGATTGGATTGATGATTTTTCAATGTCTTTATTTTTAATACATCCGTTTTACATTACTGCTTACAAACGATCTTATTCTATTTACAAGCAAATCATAATTATTTGTGTCACGCAGGCTATTAACGCCTTTACAAACATCAAAATCATATTATTAACAACTATTACAAGATTACTATTTTATTTAAATACATAAGCTGCTAGATGTAGGTTGATATGTGTGTGTCTTGGTATAGACCCACATAATTTATTTATGAGTGGTACAAAATGTACGTATTATATATTTTAAAATAATAAAATAAGTTAAATATGCGGGTAGATTCGCGCAAAAATCAAATACACAATATTACCGTATGAGCGGCGTCGGCTAGTAAGCGAGCTATCGTCATGATACGTCACGGAGGAAGTAGTGATGGGGGAGTCGATATTAAACTATTACTGTGTAATGGGTTTTTGTACAAATAAAATTTACGTGCAATTTTAAGTATGAAATCTTTTAATAATGGATATTTTATACGGCTGTGTAACATTTTAAGGTTAGTGCGAAATGGTGTACTGTATGAAAGCTTCATAGCTTTGTTTTGGACTGTTTGGAGTTTGTTAAACTTAGTGTCTGTCAGACTTGCCCAGACAGGTGCTGCATAGGTAAGGCAAGGTCTGACCAGCGTAGAGTATATGAGCAATTTGGTCGTGGGGCTAAGGACAGACTTGCGATTAAATGGGTCTTAATGAAATTAAAGCTTTTGTACCTTTCCTTCTTATTGATTCGGTGTTTAGGTTCCAGTGTTTTGTCTAATGTTATACCTAAATATTTCACTGATACACGCCACGTGATCAGGAAACCATCAACTTTGACTGGTCAGTGGTGGGCAGTATTCGTTTTCTAGTAAACAGAATACCTTCAGTTTTTGACGAGTTAATTTTAAGTTTCCACCTTGTAAAAAAGTTACACAGTAGTTCTAGTGAGTATTGTAGTCGTCCAGCTACTACATCAAGGTCTTTGTCAGTCGTGAATGTCGCCGTGTCGGCAGCATAAATGGCAAGGTGAGTGTGGGCCTGTTTGGGTATGTCATTGAGGTAAAGGATAAAGATGTAGGGACCAACAAGGGAGCTATGTGACTGTATTGTTTTTATGTTTTAGTGTAACAAACCAATAAATAAATAAATTAAAACACTACTAGTACACCTTGTCTGTGTTCCTGACTCGTTGCGCTGAGATTTTACTAAAAATAATTAAAATGCCAGCCAAAAAGTTCACGTGTCACAGTGTTTGTTACCAAACTCCTGCGAAACGACTTGACCGATTGTTATGAAATTTTGTGTGTATATTTAGTAGTTTGAGAATTTTTAAAAACGGAACGCATTTTGACATGATGCTAGTAACTACACACATCAAAAAAGTCTAAGCAACATGCATGATATTACAAATTTACCATTTATATTAATTAATTTCTAAGGATTTACTCACTCACTCAAAGTGCGTAGGTAAGTAAACTTTTTTTTTATTGATGACATACTGGTTGGGTGTAAATAAAAACCGATTATGTTTTGTTTATGTTTTGTAATTTTACCAACCATTAAATAAAGTTAGCGACAAAATTGAATTGTAGGATATTCTTTATGTCATGGAGCGGGCATTTGACGGCAGATGAAATGCAAAGAGCTGTAGGGATGTTGCAAGCGGGAAGTAATCAATCTCAAGTATCTCGATATTTTCGCATTCATAGAAGTGTTATTTGTCGTCTTTGGCTACAATAATACAGGGGAACCCGCTGAACAGCATCCAGGCCGTAAATAACAACTGACTGCAAGACGCCAGCCGATGTTAACCGTTCGAGAGATAAGTTTGAGGCTACAAAATTCAAGTGGTGTTGATGAAAGTCCCCAAACTGTGCGAAATCGACTGCATGAGTACGGCCTACGAGCTCGACGCCCAATCAGGTGCCCACCGATACGTCACGGGAATCGCGCTCGTCGAAATGAATGGTGTAGAGAAAGCATAACATGGACCCAGGAACAATGGGATAAAATTATGATTTCCGATGAGTCGCGATGCGGGTTTAGGCCTGATACAAGAAGGGTGCAAGTGTACCGTAGGCCCGGAAATACTGAAAGGCTCAGGTGCGTTCAGGAAGTTCATCCATACAGCGGCTCAACAGTTATGTTATGGGCGGGTATTATGAAGAACAGGCGAACTGAGCTCGTTTTTGTAAATGGAAACATGAACGCTGAAAATTACGTTGAGGATATTCTCAGACCTTATGTCATGTCTATCCATTTGCAGAAACCTATGGTTCCGATTTTACGTTAGTGCATGACAATGCGCGTTCACATACAGCTCGGCGAACCAGTGAATACATCCGGGTATTGCCTGCACAATCTCCAGACCTCAACCCCATCGAGCCCGCATGGGACATGCTCCAGAGACGTGGTTTGAAGGACTTGGACGGAGTGACATCCTAACAGCTGAAGGATTTGCTACAATTCCATAGGGAGCGAGTCTCATTAATTCCACACCAACACTACACAAAACCACACTCCACACTTTCCGTTATCTCCACACAATACTAACCATACTAACACTAACACTATATAGATTTAGAATCATTTTAATAATTGTTAACTGACTCGCGACCACTGTCTGATTTGGAATTTAATGTAACCTAAAGGGTGGAGACCTGGTGTCCTGAAATACAGGCCCCAAGCCTAGTTTAGGCACCAGTCTCCCGCAATATACTTACTCTATCCACCTATTCCCTAAAATATGTACTCAATGTGTATTGTGGCGAGAAAATAAATAAATAATAATAATTATTATTATTGTAACAACAACATTTGCTATTAAGCGCGCGCGCATGGCGTGCCTACTCCGCGGTACCCGAGAGTGCCCGAGAGTGCCCGAGAGTGCCCGAGAGTGCCCGAGAGTGCCCGAGAGTGCCCGAGACAACACCAAGGGGCGGAGCTCGGCCCGCCACGCGCCGGCCGCTTTATAGACCGGCTCAGTGTGTACTGCTCCAACTCACTGGTTGTACAGCTCTGGGAACTTGTGCTCACATTACACCTCCTACTCTCAGTATATATATTTGTGTCTCTGAATTGTACTGTTTAGTTTTACTACGCAAAAATATAGTTGGAAATCGTTATAAGTGTTTTCTTCGTTACATTATTATTTTATTATTAATTCAATGAATAATCGTGGGCGACAAGTTCTGAATAGCAGAGGAGCCATACTTTGTATTAAATTGTCATATTCTTTCACAATAAATTAATTTTTTTTAGAAACATTTTGTAATAATTTTAAAAATTATAATGTTATATCGTTATAATGTGAAGAACCATCCTATTTAAATTAGTACATGTTGCTTAGAATTTTTTGATGAGTGTATTTAAACGGCTTCAAGCACCTTTGTGAGTCCGTACTTAGTCATTCAAGCTTCGCTTCAACCTTCACTAACGCTTAAGTATCGGTCTGCCGACAGGTTCTCACCGGACGGGCAGTACCTAGTGACGGGCTCCGTGGACGGTCTCGTGGAGGTGTGGAACTTTACTACCGGCAAGATCCGCAAGGATCTGCGCTACCAGGCGCACGAGGAGTACATGAGCATGGAGGAGGCCGTGCTCAGCCTCGCGTTCGGCCGCGACAGCGACACGCTCGCCGCCGGCTCCAACGACGGCAAGATCAAGGTGCGCGCCGCCTCTGCGCCCCGCCAGCTCTGCGCCCTCCAGCTCTGCGCCCCTCCCGCTCACCGCGCGTTCTGTGCAGGTGTGGAAGGTGTCGTCCGGCCAGGTGCTGCGCAAGCTGGACCGCGCGCACGCCAAGGGCGTCACCTGTCTGCAGTTCACGCGCGACAACACGCAGATCCTGTCCGCCTCCTTCGACCGCACCATCAGGTGAGTCGGCGCCCCGCGCCCCGCCCCCGCGCCCCGCCCCGCGCCCCGCGCCCGCTGACCCAGCTCTGCTCCGCAGGATCCACGGGCTCAAGTCGGGCAAGGTGCTGAAGGAGTTCCGCGGCCACGCGTCGTTCGTGAACGAGGCGGTGTTCACGCCGGACGGGCACGGCGTGCTGAGCGGCTCGTCGGACGGCAGCGTCAAGGTGTGGTCGGTGCGCACCGGCGAGTGCTCGGCCACGCTCAAGCCGCTCGGCAGCGGCGAGCCGCCCGTCAACTCGCTGCTGCTGACGCCCAAGAACCCCGACCACTTCGTGGTGTGCAACCGCACCAACACCGTGGTCATCATGAACATGCAGGGCCAGATCGTGCGCTCCTTCTCCAGCGGGCGGCGCGAGGAGGAGGGCGGCGCCCTGGTCAGCGCCGCGCTGAGCGCCCGCGGCCGCCTGGTGTACTGCGCCGGGGAGGACCTCGTGCTCTACGCCTTCTGCACCGCCACCGGCAAGCTGGAGCGCACCATCACGGTGAGTGTGTGGCGTGTGTGGGGTGGTGGAGTGGAGCCGTGCGCTGCGGCCGCCTGGTGTACTGCGCCGGGGAGGACCTCGTGCTCTACGCCTTCTGCACCGCCACCGGCAAGCTGGAGCGCACCATCACGGTGAGTGTGTGGCGTGTGTGGGGTGGTGGAGTGGAGCCGTGCGCTGCGGCCGCCTGGTGTACTGCGCCGGGGAGGACCTCGTGCTCTACGCGTTCTGCACCGCCACCGGCAAGCTGGAGCGCACCATCACGGTGAGTGTGTGGCGTGTGTGGGGTGGTGGAGTGGAGCCGTGCGCTGCGGCCGCCTGGTGTACTGCGCCGGGGAGGACCTCGTGCTCTACGCCTTCTGCACCGCCACCGGCAAGCTGGAGCGCACCATCACGGTGAGTGTGTGGCGTGTGTGGGGTGGTGGAGTGGAGCCGTGCGCTGCGGCCGCCTGGTGTACTGCGCCGGGGAGGACCTCGTGCTCTACGCCTTCTGCACCGCCACCGGCAAGCTGGAGCGCACCATCACGGTGAGTGTGTGGCGTGTGTGGGGTGGTGGAGTGGAGCCGTGCGCTGCGGCCGCCTGGTGTACTGCGCCGGGGAGGACCTCGTGCTCTACGCCTTCTGCACCGCCACCGGCAAGCTGGAGCGCACCATCACGGTGAGTGTGTGGCGTGTGTGGGGTGGTGGAGTGGAGCCGTGCGCTGCGGCCGCCTGGTGTACTGCGCCGGGGAGGACCTCGTGCTCTACGCCTTCTGCACCGCCACCGGCAAGCTGGAGCGCACCATCACGGTGAGTGTGTGGCGTGTGTGGGGTGGTGGAGTGGAGCCGTGCGCTGCGGCCGCCTGGTGTACTGCGCCGGGGAGGACCTCGTGCTCTACGCGTTCTGCACCGCCACCGGCAAGCTGGAGCGCACCATCACGGTGAGTGTGTGGCGTGTGTGGGGTGGTGGAGTGGAGCCGTGCGCTGCGGCCGCCTGGTGTACTGCGCCGGGGAGGACCTCGTGCTCTACGCCTTCTGCACCGCCACCGGCAAGCTGGAGCGCACCATCACGGTGAGTGTGTGGCGTGTGTGGGGTGGTGGAGTGGAGCCGTGCGCTGCGGCCGCCTGGTGTACTGCGCCGGGGAGGACCTCGTGCTCTACGCCTTCTGCACCGCCACCGGCAAGCTGGAGCGCACCATCACGGTGAGTGTGTGGCGTGTGTGGGGTGGTGGAGTGGAGCCGTGCGCTGCGGCCGCCTGGTGTACTGCGCCGGGGAGGACCTCGTGCTCTACGCCTTCTGCACCGCCACCGGCAAGCTGGAGCGCACCATCACGGTGAGTGTGTGGCGTGTGTGGGGTGGTGGAGTGGAGCCGTGCGCTGCGGCCGCCTGGTGTACTGCGCCGGGGAGGACCTCGTGCTCTACGCCTTCTGCACCGCCACCGGCAAGCTGGAGCGCACCATCACGGTGAGTGTGTGGCGTGTGTGGGGTGGTGGAGTGGAGCCGTGCGCTGCGGCCGCCTGGTGTACTGCGCCGGGGAGGACCTCGTGCTCTACGCCTTCTGCACCGCCACCGGCAAGCTGGAGCGCACCATCACGGTGAGTGTGTGGCGTGTGTGGGGTGGTGGAGTGGAGCCGTGCGCTGCGGCCGCCTGGTGTACTGCGCCGGGGAGGACCTCGTGCTCTACGCCTTCTGCACCGCCACCGGCAAGCTGGAGCGCACCATCACGGTGAGTGTGTGGCGTGTGTGGGGTGGTGGAGTGGAGCCGTGCGCTGCGGCCGCCTGGTGTACTGCGCCGGGGAGGACCTCGTGCTCTACGCCTTCTGCACCGCCACCGGCAAGCTGGAGCGCACCATCACGGTGAGTGTGTGGCGTGTGTGGGGTGGTGGAGTGGAGCCGTGCGCTGCGGCCGCCTGGTGTACTGCGCCGGGGAGGACCTCGTGCTCTACGCCTTCTGCACCGCCACCGGCAAGCTGGAGCGCACCATCACGGTGAGTGTGTGGCGTGTGTGGGGTGGTGGAGTGGAGCCGTGCGCTGCGGCCGCCTGGTGTACTGCGCCGGGGAGGACCTCGTGCTCTACGCCTTCTGCACCGCCACCGGCAAGCTGGAGCGCACCATCACGGTGAGTGTGTGGCGTGTGTGGGGTGGTGGAGTGGAGCCGTGCGCTGCGGCCGCCTGGTGTACTGCGCCGGGGAGGACCTCGTGCTCTACGCCTTCTGCACCGCCACCGGCAAGCTGGAGCGCACCATCACGGTGAGTGTGTGGCGTGTGTGGGGTGGTGGAGTGGAGCCGTGCGCTGCGGCCGCCTGGTGTACTGCGCCGGGGAGGACCTCGTGCTCTACGCCTTCTGCACCGCCACCGGCAAGCTGGAGCGCACCATCACGGTGAGTGTGTGGCGTGTGTGGGGTGGTGGAGTGGAGCCGTGCGCTGCGGCCGCCTGGTGTACTGCGCCGGGGAGGACCTCGTGCTCTACGCCTTCTGCACCGCCACCGGCAAGCTGGAGCGCACCATCACGGTGAGTGTGTGGCGTGTGTGGGGTGGTGGAGTGGAGCCGTGCGCTGCGGCCGCCTGGTGTACTGCGCCGGGGAGGACCTCGTGCTCTACGCCTTCTGCACCGCCACCGGCAAGCTGGAGCGCACCATCACGGTGAGTGTGTGGCGTGTGTGGGGTGGTGGAGTGGAGCCGTGCGCTGCGGCCGCCTGGTGTACTGCGCCGGGGAGGACCTCGTGCTCTACGCCTTCTGCACCGCCACCGGCAAGCTGGAGCGCACCATCACGGTGAGTGTGTGGCGTGTGTGGGGTGGTGGAGTGGAGCCGTGCGCTGCGGCCGCCTGGTGTACTGCGCCGGGGAGGACCTCGTGCTCTACGCCTTCTGCACCGCCACCGGCAAGCTGGAGCGCACCATCACGGTGAGTGTGTGGCGTGTGTGGGGTGGTGGAGTGGAGCCGTGCGCTGCGGCCGCCTGGTGTACTGCGCCGGGGAGGACCTCGTGCTCTACGCCTTCTGCACCGCCACCGGCAAGCTGGAGCGCACCATCACGGTGAGTGTGTGGCGTGTGTGGGGTGGTGGAGTGGAGCCGTGCGCTGCGGCCGCCTGGTGTACTGCGCCGGGGAGGACCTCGTGCTCTACGCCTTCTGCACCGCCACCGGCAAGCTGGAGCGCACCATCACGGTGAGTGTGTGGCGTGTGTGGGGTGGTGGAGTGGAGCCGTGCGCTGCGGCCGCCTGGTGTACTGCGCCGGGGAGGACCTCGTGCTCTACGCCTTCTGCACCGCCACCGGCAAGCTGGAGCGCACCATCACGGTGAGTGTGTGGCGTGTGTGGGGTGGTGGAGTGGAGCCGTGCGCTGCGGCCGCCTGGTGTACTGCGCCGGGGAGGACCTCGTGCTCTACGCCTTCTGCACCGCCACCGGCAAGCTGGAGCGCACCATCACGGTGAGTGTGTGGCGTGTGTGGGGTGGTGGAGTGGAGCCGTGCACTGCGGCCGCCTGGTGTACTGCGCCGGGGAGGACCTCGTGCTCTACGCCTTCTGCACCGCCACCGGCAAGCTGGAGCGCACCATCACGGTGAGTGTGTGGCGTGTGTGGGGTGGTGGAGTGGAGCCGTGCGCTGCGGCCGCCTGGTGTACTGCGCCGGGGAGGACCTCGTGCTCTACGCCTTCTGCACCGCCACCGGCAAGCTGGAGCGCACCATCACGGTGAGTGTGTGGCGTGTGTGGGGTGGTGGAGTGGAGCCGTGCGCTGCGGCCGCCTGGTGTACTGCGCCGGGGAGGACCTCGTGCTCTACGCCTTCTGCACCGCCACCGGCAAGCTGGAGCGCACCATCACGGTGAGTGTGTGGCGTGTGTGGGGTGGTGGAGTGGAGCCGTGCGCTGCGGCCGCCTGGTGTACTGCGCCGGGGAGGACCTCGTGCTCTACGCCTTCTGCACCGCCACCGGCAAGCTGGAGCGCACCATCACGGTGAGTGTGTGGCGTGTGTGGGGTGGTGGAGTGGAGCCGTGCGCTGCGGCCGCCTGGTGTACTGCGCCGGGGAGGACCTCGTGCTCTACGCCTTCTGCACCGCCACCGGCAAGCTGGAGCGCACCATCACGGTGAGTGTGTGGCGTGTGTGGGGTGGTGGAGTGGAGCCGTGCGCTGCGGCCGCCTGGTGTACTGCGCCGGGGAGGACCTCGTGCTCTACGCCTTCTGCACCGCCACCGGCAAGCTGGAGCGCACCATCACGGTGAGTGTGTGGCGTGTGTGGGGTGGTGGAGTGGAGCCGTGCGCTGCGGCCGCCTGGTGTACTGCGCCGGGGAGGACCTCGTGCTCTACGCCTTCTGCACCGCCACCGGCAAGCTGGAGCGCACCATCACGGTGAGTGTGTGGCGTGTGTGGGGTGGTGGAGTGGAGCCGTGCTTGCCGTGCCAGCCGTGCGTGACGTGCGTGCGAGCCGTGCGTGACTTGCGTGCGAGCCGTTCGTGTCGTGCGTGACTCCAGCTCTTATCACGTTGTGTTTCAGATCCACGAGAAGGCAGTCATCGGGCTGACGCACCACCCGCACCAGAACCTGCTGGCCACTTACGGCGAGGACGGCCTTCTCAAGTTGTGGAAACCGTAGTACACATGGATAGACTGTTACACCGAATTGAAATAATTATTTTAAAAGCGCTAGCTCTAAGTGCAAATAAAAATATTGCGGAAACGGATTTATTTATTGAACCAAAACTAATTTTTACTTCCCACTTCCCACTTTCTACTAATATCCTACTAAAATTATAATCCTACTAATATTATAAATGCGAATGTTTGTTTGGATGTTTGTTACTCTTTTACGCAAAAACTACTGAATGGACTTTCTCTACATTAATAAAACTTATACCTACATTAGAATAGGACATAGTTAACGACATGTTCATAAATAACGTATAGTAATGGATCTAGAGGATGCGGTACATAACTACAAGAGTTTTTAAATCCTCTAAACTCCTTCGTACATATTATTTAAAAATAGTTTCACTACGTAAACGAAGTCCTAAGTTAAAGTAAGCGTTAGCCCAAAGTTAATACCTATTCCACGCGGACGAAGTCGCGGGCAGAAGCTATAATAAAAAAAAAAAAATACCAGCCTGTTACTGTTCAACTGCAGGGCAAAGGCCTCTTCTCATACAGCACTCAATACTTCAATAGTATCTTTATTGCTTTCCAATGTATTCTGAGGTGGTAAGTATATCAATGAGATCATTATGGACCTGAAGCGCTCAGCAAAAAATAATTAAAAATTTAAAAAACCTCCACCTGGTGTACTGCGCCGGGGAGGACCTCGTGCTCTACGCCTTCTGCACCGCCACCGGCAAGCTGGAGCGCACCATCACGGTGAGTGTGTGGCGTGTGTGGGGTGGTGGAGTGGAGCCGTGCGCTGCGGCCGCCTGGTGTACTGCGCCGGGGAGGACCTCGTGCTCTACGCCTTCTGCACCGCCACCGGCAAGCTGGAGCGCACCATCACGGTGAGTGTGTGGCGTGTGTGGGGTGGTGGAGTGGAGCCGTGCGCTGCGGCCGCCTGGTGTACTGCGCCGGGGAGGACCTCGTGCTCTACGCCTTCTGCACCGCCACCGGCAAGCTGGAGCGCACCATCACGGTGAGTGTGTGGCGTGTGTGGGGTGGTGGAGTGGAGCCGTGCGCTGCGGCCGCCTGGTGTACTGCGCCGGGGAGGACCTCGTGCTCTACGCCTTCTGCACCGCCACCGGCAAGCTGGAGCGCACCATCACGGTGAGTGTGTGGCGTGTGTGGGGTGGTGGAGTGGAGCCGTGCGCTGCGGCCGCCTGGTGTACTGCGCCGGGGAGGACCTCGTGCTCTACGCCTTCTGCACCGCCACCGGCAAGCTGGAGCGCACCATCACGGTGAGTGTGTGGCGTGTGTGGGGTGGTGGAGTGGAGCCGTGCGCTGCGGCCGCCTGGTGTACTGCGCCGGGGAGGACCTCGTGCTCTACGCCTTCTGCACCGCCACCGGCAAGCTGGAGCGCACCATCACGGTGAGTGTGTGGCGTGTGTGGGGTGGTGGAGTGGAGCCGTGCGCTGCGGCCGCCTGGTGTACTGCGCCGGGGAGGACCTCGTGCTCTACGCCTTCTGCACCGCCACCGGCAAGCTGGAGCGCACCATCACGGTGAGTGTGTGGCGTGTGTGGGGTGGTGGAGTGGAGCCGTGCGCTGCGGCCGCCTGGTGTACTGCGCCGGGGAGGACCTCGTGCTCTACGCCTTCTGCACCGCCACCGGCAAGCTGGAGCGCACCATCACGGTGAGTGTGTGGCGTGTGTGGGGTGGTGGAGTGGAGCCGTGCTTGCCGTGCCAGCCGTGCGTGACGTGCGTGCGAGCCGTGCGTGACTTGCGTGCGAGCCGTTCGTGTCGTGCGTGACTCCAGCTCTTATCACGTTGTGTTTCAGATCCACGAGAAGGCAGTCATCGGGCTGACGCACCACCCGCACCAGAACCTGCTGGCCACTTACGGCGAGGACGGCCTGCTCAAGTTGTGGAAACCGTAGTACACATGGATAGACTGTTACACCGAATTGAAATAATTATTTTAAAAGCGCTAGCTCTAAGTGCAAATAAAAATATTGCGGAAACGGATTTATTTATTGAACCAAAACTAATTTTTACTTCCCACTTCCCACTTTCTACTAATATCCTACTAAAATTATAATCCTACTAATATTATAAATGCGAATGTTTGTTTGGATGTTTGTTACTCTTTTACGCAAAAACTACTGAATGGACTTTCTCTACATTAATAAAACTTATACCTACATTAGAATAGGACATAGTTAACGACATGTTCATAAATAACGTATAGTAATGGATCTAGAGGATGCGGTACATAACTACAAGAGTTTTTAAATCCTCTAAACTCCTTCGTACATATTATTTAAAAATAGTTTCACTACGTAAACGAAGTCCTAAGTTAAAGTAAGCGTTAGCCCAAAGTTAATACCTATTCCACGCGGACGAAGTCGCGGGCAGAAGCTATAATAAAAAATAAAAAATACCAGCCTGTTACTGTTCAACTGCAGGGCAAAGGCCTCTTCTCATACAGCACTCAATACTTCAATAGTATCTTTATTGCTTTCCAATGTATTCTGAGGTGGTAAGTATATCAATGAGATCATTATGGACCTGAAGCGCTCAGCAAAAAATAATTAAAAATTTAAAAAACCTCCACCGCAAAAAAGTAAAACAATTGAAAAGTTAAAAGTAACACTTTAGCCATGAAATTTTACTTCACGTCGGGGTACCGCTTAAGTAAGGAATGTTCCTAGTACTTGTAGATATGTAGGTACTTATGTCAACGGTACCCCGACGTTACGTAAAATTTCATGGCTAAAGTGTTATTTTTAACTTTTTAAATATTTTACTTTTTTGCGGTGGGGGTTTTTTAAATTTTTAATTTAATTTTTATTTTAATATTTTTAAACGCATTCATTTTGTTTTATAGAGTATACAGTTATGAGAATTGTTCAGTGCATTGTATGTAGAGCCAAATGCTGGTTAAAACGAATCCAAACACGACAAATCTGCTATTATTTTGTCAAGAGTCTACCTACTGGTGTGCTGGATAGCCTGGCTGCAACATCAGCTCATCCTGTTGCCACCAGTGCATTGTGTGCAGAATCAAATGCTGGTTAAAATGAATCCAAACACGACATATCTGCTGTTATTTTCCCAAGAGTGTATTAGTCTGCTAGATATCCTGGCTGCATCAGACCAAATACACCATAATGTTGCTTATTAATATTATACACATGGGTGTTTGAAATTTTAAGACACACATATTATTTTAAGTAAAGTTAAAACCCATAGACGTCTAAAATAGCAACGATAGTTAACACAAATGAGCTGATAACCTTGAAACGGCTGAACCGATTTTGATGAATTATATCTAAGAACCATCGCAAGAAGCCCTGAGATTACACCTATTATTACTTTAACTATAAACCTTTAGTGATTTGTTAATCTGAATATACAAGTAAGGTCCTAAAAAGAAATAAAAACTAAGAGCAAAAGCATGATTAGTCCTAGAGTTAGCACAAACCAAATCATTCCTTCTCCTATCTGCCGTCAGATAGGACCGACCGGTCACCGACTTCGAAGCTTAAACTTTATTTAATTGAAGTCGGTTTTATTTGTTGCAAAAAAGTTTTTTATTTTTCCATTTTTAGTTATTCCCATAAAAATATTAACCATGAATTTACGTTATATTGTTAATTGTTAACAATACATGTCAAGGTAATGTGGTTATCCACTTACGCCCGATATTAATATTCTATCTCAATCCAAATCCCGATCCTTTGTTTTTGACGGCTGCTTCTTATTGGACATCTTTAAGACTCGGATAGGCGAATTCGGTCGTTGATTGGTTACAGACAAAGATCGGGATCAAGATAGCAACCGAGATAGATTATTAATATCCAGCGTTATCCCTAATAAGTGAAACTTAACATACCTAATTGTCGAAATCTAGGTATATTGTACGTATCTGCGTACCCCTCAGAGCATACAGGCGTGATAATAGGTCATGATGTTGTATAAACAATAAGCATCCAAGCGATTCCAGCAATCACGACCGATTTGCCGTCTATTTTTGAAGAGTTCCATTGTATCTCTCCGAAGATCAGCACCAGATCTTCACCAAATTAAAATGGGACCACCTCAGGAGTGTACTCTTTCAAATAAAAAAAGAATTTAGAGAATCGATCCACAAATGGCGGAGAAATCCGGTAACATACATAAAAAAAAAATACATACACACGAACATAGAACCTCCTCCTTTTTGAAGTCGGTTAATAAAAAGATCTAAAACTTTTGTATTTACACTTTTTTTCATCTTCTTCCCGACCTCAGGTCGCCCGTTATATATTTCTTTTCATTTTTATAATGTTCTCCTCCTTTTCCAATGGGTTTCATATTACTATTATTTTTTTTCAATTTTTATTGATATTGAAACTAGTGCATATTAATTATTTATTTAGAAATTCAAATAGGTACTTTAGTATTTACTCTAATTATTTTTGTTCGTCAATTAAATACGGAGAAGACAGGATCGCATTGATCACCACGCTTGCTAAAGGCGAATTGGCGATTTCGAACTTCGTCCAGGTTTCCTCACGATGTTTTCCTTCACAGATGTCAATAAATAAAAATAAAATAAAATGCATTTATTTCGAGCAACAACTACTCATATAGGTACACATCACAAATAGAAATATAAATAAAACTAAAATAAATTAAAAATTTAAAAAGCCCCCACCGCAAAAAAGTCAAACATTCAAAAAGTTAAAAATAACACTTTAGCCATGAAATTTTACTTCACGTCGGGGTACCGCTTAAGTATGGAATGTTCCTAGTACTTGTAGGTATGTAGGTAGGTACTTATTTTAACGGTACCCCGACGTTACGTAAAATTTCATGGCTAAAGTGTTATTTTTAACTTTTTAAATGTTTGACTTTTTTGCGGTGGGGGTTTTTTAAATTTTTAATTTAATTTTTATTTTAACATTTTTAAACGCATTATTTTTGTTTTATAGAGTATACTCTTATGAGATTTTTTCAGTGCATTGTATGTAGAGTCAAATGCTGGTTAAAACGAATCCAAACACGACATATCTGCTATTATTTTGTCAAGAGTCTACCTACTGGTGTGCTAGATAACCTGGCTGCAGCATCAGCTCATCCTGGTGCCATCAGGGCATTGTGTGCAGAATCAAATGCTGGTTGAAACGAATCCAAACACGACATATCTGCTATTATTTTGTCAAGAGTCTACCTACTGGTGTGCTGGATAGCCTGGCTGCAGCATCAGCTCATCCTGTTGCCATCAGTGCATTGTGTTTAAAATCAAATGCTGGTTGAAATGAATCCAAACACAACATATCTGCTATTATTTATTTTGTCAAGAGTCTACCTACTGGTGTGCTGGATAGCCTGGCTGCAGCATCAGCTCACCCTGTTGCCATCAGTGCATTGTGTGCAGAATCAAATGCTGGTTAAAATGAATCCAAACACGACATATCTGCTGTTATTTTCCCAAAAGTGCATTAGTCTGCTAGATATCCTGGCTGCATCAGACCAAATACACCATAACGTTGCTTATTAGTATTACACACATGGGTGTTCGAAATTTTAAGAAACACATATGTTTCTAAGTAAAGTTAATACCCATAGACGTCTAAAATAGCAACGGTAGCTAACACAAAAGAGCTGATAACCTTGAAACGGCTGAACTAATTTTGATGAATTATGTCTAAGAACCATCGCAAGAAACCCTGCTTTCAAATAAAAAAAACCGCATGTAAATCGGTTCACCCGTTTGGGCGCTACGGTGCCACAGACAGACAGACAGACAGACACAGACACACACACATAGCGGTGAAACTTATAACACCCCTCTTTTTGCGTCGGGGGTTAAATACATAACAGCAGAAAGATCTTAAATCTAAACGGCCCTGCTGACGCCTATCACAGCAGTGTCGTATGTATGGGCAGGCCATCCGGTCCGCGATCATAGCCAGGACGGTGTTGGAGCTGCCCCACACCCTCCGCACCAGGACGCGCCCGCTTGCGCATGCTCGCGTAGAAGCAATCGGTGCGTGCCTCAGCCAACATACCTGAGGCGCTGCAGTAGCGAGGCAGCCCCAACAGCCCTGAGTGCGTTGTTGAACTGGACGCTGTCCCGGTGTAAAACTACCTCTACACTACTTTATCCTACCTAACCTAGGCACAGGTATTCCTAGGAGGATATTAAATAAAAAAAATAAATTAAAATTTAATAAACCCCCACCGCAAAAAAGAATTTAAAAAGTTAAAAATAAGACTTTAGCCATGAAATTTTACTTCACGTCGGGGTACCTAGTAAGGAGTGTACTTTCAGGTATGTAGGTACTTATTTTAACGGTACCCCGACGTTACGTAAAATTTCATGGCTAAAGTCTTATTTTTAACTTTTTAAATTCTTTTTTGCGGTGGGGGTTTTTTAAATTTTAATTTAATTTTTATTTTTAAATTTTTAAACACATTAATTTTGTTTTAAAGAGTTTACAGTTATGAGATTTTTTCAGTGCATTAAATTGTATGTAGAGTCAAATGCTGGTTAAAACGAATCCAAACATCACATATCTGCTATTATTTTGTCAAGAGTCTACCTACTGGTGTGTTGGATACCCTGGCTGCAGCATCAGCTCATCCTGTTGCCATCAGTGCATTGTGTTTAGAATCAAATGCTGGTTTGAATGAATCCAAACACGACATATCTGCTATTATTTTGTCAAGAGTCTACCTACTGGTGTGCTGGATAGCCTGGCTGCAGCATCAGCTCATCCTGTTGCCATCAAGGCATTGTGTGCAGAATCAAATGCTGGTTGAAACGAAACCAAACACGACATATCTGCTATTATTTTGTCAAGAGTCTACCTACTGGTGTGCTGGATAGCCTGGCTGCAGCAGCAGCTCATCCTGCTGCCATTAAGGCATTGTGTGCAGAATCAAATGCTGGTTGAAATGAATCCAAACACGACATATCTGCTATTATTTTGTCAAGAGTCTACCTTTGGTTTGCTGGATAGCCTGGCTGCAACATCAGCTCATCCAGTTGGCATCAGTGCATTGTGTGCAGAATCAAATGCTGGTTAAAATGAATCCAAACACGACATATCTGCTGTTATTCTCCCAAGAGTGTATTAGTCTGCTAGATATCCTGGCTGCATCAGACCAAATACACCATAATGTTACTTATTAATATTACACACATGGGTGTTTGAAATTTTAAGACACACATATGTTTGTAAGTAAAGTTAATACCCATAGACGTCTAAAATAGCAACGGTAGCTAACACAAAAGAGCTGATAACCTTGAAACGGCTGAACCAATTTTGATGAATTATGTCTAAGAACCATCGCAAGAAGCCCTGCTTTCAAATAAAAAAAACCGCATTTAAATTGGTTCACCCGTTTGGGCGCTACGGTGCCACAGACAGACAGACAGACAGACAGACAGACAGACAGACAGACAGACAGACAGACACACACACATAGCGGTGAAACTTATAACACCCCTCTTTTTGCGTCGGGGGTTAAAAAGGTAGGTAGGCAGTAAATAGTAACATTTATTATGAATAGCTCGGTAGAAAGGGGTCGATACGTAGGTGTGTTAGGACCTATACAGCGATTCCTCCACACTGGTCTAGCACTCCCCTGACGTCACTGGCCGCTGCCGAAGACTGGTGCTCACGCGTCGAACGCCAGGTCCAGATGATGGTGTAGGGTTCAGGGGTAGTCCTGTTACTGTCCGCTGTTGTCATCAAGGCATTGTGTTTAGAATCAAATGCTGGTTGAAATGAATCCAAACACGACATATCTGCTATTATTTTGTCAAGAGTCTACCTACTGGTGTGCTGGATAGCCTGGCTGCAGCATCAGCTCATCCTGTTGCCATCAAGGCATTGTGTGCAGAATCAAATGCTGGTTGAAACGAAACCAAACACGACATATCTGCTATTATTTTGTCAAGAGTCTACCTACTGGTGTGCTGGATAGCCTGGCTGCAGCAGCAGCTCATCCTGCTGCCATTAAGGCATTGTGTGCAGAATCAAATGCTGGTTGAAATGAATCCAAACACGACATATCTGCTATTATTTTGTCAAGAGTCTACCTTTGGTTTGCTGGATAGCCTGGCTGCAACATCAGCTCATCCAGTTGGCATCAGTGCATTGTGTGCAGAATCAAATGCTGGTTAAAATGAATCCAAACACGACATATCTGCTGTTATTCTCCCAAGAGTGTATTAGTCTGCTAGATATCCTGGCTGCATCAGACCAAATACACCATAATGTTACTTATTAATATTACACACATGGGTGTTTGAAATTTTAAGACACACATATGTTTGTAAGTAAAGTTAATACCCATAGACGTCTAAAATAGCAACGGTAGCTAACACAAAAGAGCTGATAACCTTGAAACGGCTGAACCAATTTTGATGAATTATGTCTAAGAACCATCGCAAGAAGCCCTGCTTTCAAATAAAAAAAACCGCATTTAAATTGGTTCACCCGTTTGGGCGCTACGGTGCCACAGACAGACAGACAGACAGACAGACAGACAGACAGACAGACAGACAGACAGACACACACACATAGCGGTGAAACTTATAACACCCCTCTTTTTGCGTCGGGGGTTAAAAAGGTAGGTAGGCAGTAAATAGTAACATTTATTATGAATAGCTCGGTAGAAAGGGGTCGATACGTAGGTGTGTTAGGACCTATACAGCGATTCCTCCACACTGGTCTAGCACTCCCCTGACGTCACTGGCCGCTGCCGAAGACTGGTGCTCACGCGTCGAACGCCAGGTCCAGATGATGGTGTAGGGTTCAGGGGTAGTCCTGTTACTGTCCGCTGTTGTCATCAAGGCATTGTGTTTAGAATCAAATGCTGGTTGAAATGAATCCAAACACGACATATCTGCTATTATTTTGTCAAGAGTCTACTTACTGGTGTGCTGGATAGCCTGGCTGCAGCATCAGCTCATCCTGTTCTCATCAAGGCATTGTGTGCAGAATCAAATGCTGGTTGAAATGAATCCAAAGACGACATATCTGCTATTATTTTGTCAAGAGTCTACCTACTGGTGTGCTGGATAGCCTGGCTGCAGCATCAGCTCATCCTGTTGTCATCAAGGCATTGTGTGCAGAATCAAATGCTGGTTGAAATGAATCCAAACACGACATATCTGCTATTATTTTGTCAAGAGTCTACCTACTGGTGTGCTGGATAGCCTGGCTGCAGCATCAGCTCATCCAGTTGCCATCAGTGCATTGTGTGCAGAATCAAAAGCTGGTTAAAATGAATCCAAACACGACATATCTGCTGTTATTTTCCCAAGAGTGTATTAGTCTGCTAGATATACTGGCTGCATCAGACCAAATACACCATAATGTTGCTTATTAATATTACACACATGGGTGTTTGAAATTTTAAGACACACATATGTTTGTAAGTAAAGTTAATACCCATAGACGTCTAAAATAGCAACGGTAGCTAACACAAAAGAGCTGATAACCTTGAAACGGCTGAACCGATTTTAAAGAATTATGTCTAAGAACCATTGCAAGAAACCCTGCTTTCAAATAAAAAAAACCGCATCTAAATCGGTTCACCCGTTTGGGCGCTACGGTGCCACAGACAGACAGACAGACACACACACATAGCGGTGAAACTTATAACACCCCTCTTTTTGCGTCGGGGGTTAAAAAAGAGGGTAATGGCGTCTAATAGGAATAAAGATTAGCTATAACACAAATGAAGAGATTAAAGGTGAAAGCAGAGTGAAAGAAACCGTTAGGTACGGTTTACTAAGCTACTGGCTAATTTAAAATTGTGCAACACTTACCCAATCGGGGTTTAATTCACACACACAGAATGTTTAGACGTAATCTATACTTCTATACTTATACTAATATTATAAAGAGGTAAAATTTAATAATAAAAAGAGGTAAAATTTGTAAGTTTGTAAGTTTGTAAATTTGTATGTAGGGGGTAGTCTCTGGAACTCATAATCCAATTCTAAAATTTTTTTAACTGGCAGAAAGCTACATTATTCCTGAGTGCTATAAATTGTTTCTATAACATGTATATTAACCGAGCTATCACAACTTTTGTCTAGCAAGTCGGAAAAAAATACCTAATAAAACAGAATTATTTGCGTGCGCTGCCTATTGTAAACAGTTGCTTAAAATTAAAAACAATGTATGGCTACCTGGTTCGTCTTAATTATTTCTACAAAAAAGTCCGCGATACCATATTTCTATCTTTTATATTTTGTCTTTTATACTTCTTTTAATGCACTAAAAAATATTTTTTTCGGCATACTTATGTTTGGTTGATTATTTGAGCAACAAAATATTAATTATTATGACAATAAATTATTTCAGTATCACAAGAACATCATACAGATAAGATTTGCCATTTACAGTATATCAATTGGTCATACAGTTTCGGAGATAATATAAAATTACTAAAACGCAAAATGCCCCTAGCATAACTTTAATTGTGCAGACGTTTTACCTATGCCCATAGATGGCGTTCTGCAATTACGTCATCTTTCTGAATCGCGGTGTTAAGACTTTTCGTGGATTGATGACCCTCTCGAGGTATTATTATTACAAAATATTACATGACAGTTACTTGGTTATAGTTGTTTCGTTCGTATGGTTGTTGTTGTAGATAGATACCTTAGAAGCGAAAATATCGTAATTTCGTTGTATGTACGTTAGTTTTGAATGTTCGTAGTTTCGTACTTTGTTTTAAGAGTAACGTAATAATCGATACGAGTTATTCGATAATTCGATATTACGATTGTTTTGTTTTGTAAAGGCAGACGGTGTTCGAGTCAAACTCCCTTTGTTCATAATTGTTTTCAAGTCTGTGCGTAGTTTGTTGAGAGTGTGCCTAAAAGGAAATCTCAACTGTGGGAGGCAGACATCACAGACAAGCCCCCCTAGCCAAGTTGACAATCTACAATCGTAAACGCGACTAGAAAACTAGCAATGTATGGGAATGACATCACCTCTGGTCAAAACAAAGGGATTTGAACAGAATAGATACGAATCGTTTGTAACTCGGCTAGGGGGGAAGAGCCGCTCGAGTACGCCGTACGGAAGAATCTGCCCCTGAAAATGAGCAGCGCCTCTCGAGAAATAGAGAATATATTTCGCAAGCACGCGCTAGAGAATCTAGCTCCGAGCGCTCACAGCGCCTCGCTGGCCAAAATGTGAGGACGTTGCGGGCCCGTGCTCGAGAAACTAGCGCTGAACGTGCGCACCGTCTATCTGAGTTAAGGCAGCATGTCTCTGAGACAAGGGATAGGTAGACTAGCGCTGAGCGCTGGCAGCAGCTCGCTAGGCAAAAGCCATAACATTCGGTAATCTTTGAAGTCTGATCTGACTCTCTCTGTCTGGTTTGAGTTGGATCTGATTCCAAAAAATATATTTTACTAATAAAATTAAAAAACAGTAATATCAATCTAATGTAATCTTATGTTAAAACAAGAAAGTTTCCGCGGACGAAGTCGCGGGCAGAAGCTAGTATTATTATATTGTAAGAGTGTTTCTTACAAGTTAAAGGAAAAACTCGGGGAACGGTAGTGACGCCTTGAAAAGTCTTAAAATCACGATTACGACAGAGTTAATTCGTATTAGAGACCGTGAAAAGACTGGGTGTGTAACGATTGTCATAATAACAAAATATCTAACGTTCATTTGACATAATTACAGTTAACATAATTTTGTTTAACATAACGATCAGTTGACATAATGAATTGTTGATATTATTTCATTTTACCTAATTTCATATGACATAATGAACATTTCCTATAATGCACATTTCACATAATATTCATTTAGCATATTATTCATTTACTATAATATTTATAATCTCTAAGTAACTTTAACGCGCGAAGGCGAGCGAGCGAAGCGAGTGTGCCGCGGCAGCGGCCGCCAAGCGCCAGATCCCTTCTATATTTGGAGAATCATGTGGGTTAGGTTAGGTTAGAAACATGACCATTAGCGCGCGAAGGCGAGCGAGCGAAGCGAGCGTGCCGCGGCAGCGGCCGCCAAGCGCCAGATGGCTTCTATTGTTGGTGAATCATGTTGGTTAGGTTAGAACCATGACCATTAGCGCGCGAAGGCGAGCGAGCGAAGCGAGCGTGCCGCGGCAGCGGCCGCCAAGCGCCAGATGGCTTCTATTGTTGGTGAATCATGTTGGTTAGGTTAGGTTAGAACCATTTCCATTAGCGCGCGAAGGCGAGCGAGCGAAGCGAGCGTGCCGCGGCAGCGGCTGCCAAGCGCCAGATGGCTTCTATTGTTGGGAATCATGTTGGTTAGGTGAGGTTATTACAGTATGATGTTTTCTGATATTTACTTATTCACTACATAGTTTGGGCAGAAAATGAGTTAATATGAAAATTAGGTCAACTGAACGTTATTTTATAAGAATATTATACATATTGAAAATTATACAAATCTAACGTTATACTAAATGTTATTATGTTAAATGAATATTATATGATGTGAAACATTAGGTCATATGAATTTATGTCATTTGATATTATGTCATATGAAAATTATGTCATGTGAACGTTAGTTCAAGTGAAATTAGAGCATTTGTTATTATGCCAAACATTACACACCCGAAAAGACTGGCTTGCGTTCGCTTCGACAACAGAAATCGTTCGCCGGCAAACAAAGAAACTCGTTTCTGGGTGCCTTATATGACGCTTGTTTTAATACGAACGTGGTGATAAATTATTATTGTAGCTAGCAGAAATCTGATTTGATGCGTTCATTATTAATTTATTTAAATTGTAAATAATTACATTTATATAATTAATTATGACATGTAACAAATAATGTTACAACGCGGAGGGCTACGTCCTACGATGCGCGCGTGTACCTACTCTGTCCAATCCAAAGGCATACAGGGTGGCAGGGACATCGACGCGCAAACGTCGTGAAAAGGTGACACCTGATGCCATAAATGAAATTACGAAGGTCATTCATCTCGGAAATGGCTGGTTTAAAAAATTGACATTTTTGAGAGCGCAATGTATGCAAACAACGCGATTAAAACGCTCTGCGGAAGGCGCGCGCGCGTGTGTTACCTTTTACCTAACCTACACCTCAGACCAATAAAAAAGTATTGGTCTGAGACCTACACAACATACGTCGGCAGCGGGGCCCCCCGCCGCCGCCGCGTGCCTCCGCTGCCGGACGAACGTGAACTTACCTACGAAATATCGCTGAACGACAACAATGATTAGGTACTTATCACATAAATTCATGTTTAATTAGTCTTGATAACTAATAAAACTAACAATAGCTAAGCCTCAGACAAATAATTGGTCTGAGACCTAAGCTTATTCTCATAAAAAACCCCCACCGCAAAAAAGTTAAACATTTAAAAAGTTAAAAATAACACTTTAGCCATGAAATTTTACTTCACGTCGGGGTACCGCTTAAGTAAGGAATGTTCCTAGTACTTGTAGGTATGTAGGTACTTATTTAAACGGTACCCCGACGTTACGTAAAATTTCATGGCTAAAGTGTTATTTTTAACTTTTTAAATGTTTTACTTTTTTGCGGTGGGGGTTTTTAAATTTTTTAATTTAATTTTTATTTTATAATTTTTAAACGGATTAATTTTGTTTTATAGAGTTTACAATTATGAGAATTTTTCAGTGCATTGTATGAAGAGTCAAATGATGGTTAAAACGAATCCAAACACGACATATCTGCTATAATTTTGTCAAGTGTCTACCTACTGGTGTGCTGGATAGCCTGGCCGCAGCATCAGCTCATCCTGTTGCCATCAGTGCATTGTGTTTAGAATCAAATGCAGGTTGAAATGAATCCAAACACGACATAACTGGTATTATTTTGTCAAGAGTCTACCTACTGGTGTGCTGGATAGCCTGGCTGCAGCATCAGCTCATCCTGTTGCCATCAAGGCATTATGCGCAGAATCAAATGCTGGTTGAAATGAATCCAAACACGACATATCTGCTATTATTTTGTCAAGAGTCTACCTGCTGGTGTGCTGGGTAGTCTGGCTGCAGCATCAGTTCTCCCAGTTGCCATCAGTGCATTGTGTGCAGAATCAAATGCTGGTTAAAATGAATCCAAACACGACATATCTGCTGTTATTTTCCCAAAAGTGCATTAATCTGCTAGATATCCTGGCTGCATCAGACCAAATACACCATAACGTTGCTTATTAGTATTACACACATGGGTGTTCGAAATTTTAAGAAACACATATGTTTCTAAGTAAAGTTAATACCCATAGACGTCTAAAATAGCAACGGTAGCTAACACAAAAGAGCTGATAACCTTGAAACGGCTGAACTAATTTTGATGAATTATGTCTAAGAACCATCGCAAGAAACCCTGCTTTCAAATAAAAAAAACCGCATGTAAATCGGTTCACCCGTTTGGGCGCTACGGTGCAACAGACAGACAGACAGACAGACACAGACACACACACATAGCGGTGAAACTTATAACACCCCTCTTTTTGCGTCGGGGGTTAAATACATAACAGCAGAAAGATCTTAAATCTAAACGGCCCTGCTGACGCCTATCACAGCAGTGTCGTATGTATGGGCAGGCCATCCGGTCCGCGATCATAGCCAGGACGGTGTTGGAGCTGCCCCACACCCTCCGCACCAGGACGCGCCCGCTTGCGCATGCTCGCGTAGAAGCAATCGGCGCGTGCCTCAGCCAACATACCTGAGGCGCTGCAGTAGCGAGGCAGCCCCAACAGCCCTGAGTGCGTTGTTGAACTGGACGCTGTCCCGGTGTAAAACTACCTCTACACTACTTTATCCTACCTAACCTAGGCACAGGTATTCCTAGGAGGATATTAAATAAAAAGGTAGGTAGGCAGTAAATAGTAACATTTATTATGAATAGCTCGGTAGAAAGGGGTCGATACGTAGGTGTGTTAGGACCTATACAGCGATTCCTCCACACTGGTCTAGCACTCCCCTGACGTCACAGGCCGCTGCCGAAGACTGGTGCTCACGCGTCGAACGCCAGGTCCAGATGATGGTGTAGGGTTCAGGGGTAGTCCTGTTACTGTCCGCTGTTGTCATCAAGGCATTGTGTTTAGAATCAAATGCTGGTTGAAATGAATCCAAACACGACATATCTGCTATTATTTTGTCAAGAGTCTACTTACTGGTGTGCTGGATAGCCTGGCTGCAGCATCAGCTCATCCTGTTCTCATCAAGGCATTGTGTGCAGAATCAAATGCTGGTTGAAATGAATCCAAAGACGACATATCTGCTATTATTTTGTCAAGAGTCTACCTACTGGTGTGCTGGATAGCCTGGCTGCAGCATCAGCTCATCCTGTTGTCATCAAGGCATTGTGTGCAGAATCAAATGCTGGTTGAAATGAATCCAAACACGACATATCTGCTATTATTTTGTCAAGAGTCTACCTACTGGTGTGCTGGATAGCCTGGCTGCAGCATCAGCTCATCCAGTTGCCATCAGTGCATTGTGTGCAGAATCAAAAGCTGGTTAAAATGAATCCAAACACGACATATCTGCTGTTATTTTCCCAAGAGTGTATTAGTCTGCTAGATATACTGGCTGCATCAGACCAAATACACCATAATGTTGCTTATTAATATTACACACATGGGTGTTTGAAATTTTAAGACACACATATGTTTGTAAGTAAAGTTAATACCCATAGACGTCTAAAATAGCAACGGTAGCTAACACAAAAGAGCTGATAACCTTGAAACGGCTGAACCGATTTTAAAGAATTATGTCTAAGAACCATTGCAAGAAACCCTGCTTTCAAATAAAAAAAACCGCATCTAAATCGGTTCACCCGTTTGGGCGCTACGGTGCCACAGACAGACAGACAGACACACACACATAGCGGTGAAACTTATAACACCCCTCTTTTTGCGTCGGGGGTTAAAAAAGAGGGTAATGGCGTCTAATAGGAATAAAGATTAGCTATAACACAAATGAAGAGATTAAAGGTGAAAGCAGAGTGAAAGAAACCGTTAGGTACGGTTTACTAAGCTACTGGCTAATTTAAAATTGTGCAACACTTACCCAATCGGGGTTTAATTCACACACACAGAATGTTTAGACGTAATCTATACTTCTATACTTATACTAATATTATAAAGAGGTAAAATTTAATAATAAAAAGAGGTAAAATTTGTAAGTTTGTAAGTTTGTAAATTTGTATGTAGGGGGTAGTCTCTGGAACTCATAATCCAATTCTAAAATTTTTTTAACTGGCAGAAAGCTACATTATTCCTGAGTGCTATAAATTGTTTCTATAACATGTATATTAACCGAGCTATCACAACTTTTGTCTAGCAAGTCGGAAAAAAATACCTAATAAAACAGAATTATTTGCGTGCGCTGCCTATTGTAAACAGTTGCTTAAAATTAAAAACAATGTATGGCTACCTGGTTCGTCTTAATTATTTCTACAAAAAAGTCCGCGATACCATATTTCTATCTTTTATATTTTGTCTTTTATACTTCTTTTAATGCACTAAAAAATATTTTTTTCGGCATACTTATGTTTGGTTGATTATTTGAGCAACAAAATATTAATTATTATGACAATAAATTATTTCAGTATCACAAGAACATCATACAGATAAGATTTGCCATTTACAGTATATCAATTGGTCATACAGTTTCGGAGATAATATAAAATTACTAAAACGCAAAATGCCCCTAGCATAACTTTAATTGTGCAGACGTTTTACCTATGCCCATAGATGGCGTTCTGCAATTACGTCATCTTTCTGAATCGCGGTGTTAAGACTTTTCGTGGATTGATGACCCTCTCGAGGTATTATTATTACAAAATATTACATGACAGTTACTTGGTTATAGTTGTTTCGTTCGTATGGTTGTTGTTGTAGATAGATACCTTAGAAGCGAAAATATCGTAATTTCGTTGTATGTACGTTAGTTTTGAATGTTCGTAGTTTCGTACTTTGTTTTAAGAGTAACGTAATAATCGATACGAGTTATTCGATAATTCGATATTACGATTGTTTTGTTTTGTAAAGGCAGACGGTGTTCGAGTCAAACTCCCTTTGTTCATAATTGTTTTCAAGTCTGTGCGTAGTTTGTTGAGAGTGTGCCTAAAAGGAAATCTCAACTGTGGGAGGCAGACATCACAGACAAGCCCCCCTAGCCAAGTTGACAATCTACAATCGTAAACGCGACTAGAAAACTAGCAATGTATGGGAATGACATCACCTCTGGTCAAAACAAAGGGATTTGAACAGAATAGATACGAATCGTTTGTAACTCGGCTAGGGGGGAAGAGCCGCTCGAGTACGCCGTACGGAAGAATCTGCCCCTGAAAATGAGCAGCGCCTCTCGAGAAATAGAGAATATATTTCGCAAGCACGCGCTAGAGAATCTAGCTCCGAGCGCTCACAGCGCCTCGCTGGCCAAAATGTGAGGACGTTGCGGGCCCGTGCTCGAGAAACTAGCGCTGAACGTGCGCACCGTCTATCTGAGTTAAGGCAGCATGTCTCTGAGACAAGGGATAGGTAGACTAGCGCTGAGCGCTGGCAGCAGCTCGCTAGGCAAAAGCCATAACATTCGGTAATCTTTGAAGTCTGATCTGACTCTCTCTGTCTGGTTTGAGTTGGATCTGATTCCAAAAAATATATTTTACTAATAAAATTAAAAAACAGTAATATCAATCTAATGTAATCTTATGTTAAAACAAGAAAGTTTCCGCGGACGAAGTCGCGGGCAGAAGCTAGTATTATTATATTGTAAGAGTGTTTCTTACAAGTTAAAGGAAAAACTCGGGGAACGGTAGTGACGCCTTGAAAAGTCTTAAAATCACGATTACGACAGAGTTAATTCGTATTAGAGACCGTGAAAAGACTGGGTGTGTAACGATTGTCATAATAACAAAATATCTAACGTTCATTTGACATAATTACAGTTAACATAATTTTGTTTAACATAACGATCAGTTGACATAATGAATTGTTGATAAAAAATAAAAAAAATATATATAAACCTGCGGATGGTCTCTCCTTTCCTGATCCACCCAACCCTCTCGATGTAGATTGTTTACACTTTTCAACTTCCCATTTAACTGCAGCCGTGGGATCCTTCCGAAGCGGTTCTGCCGGTGGCCTCGACGGCCTGACTCCACAACATTTAAAAGACCTTTTGAGTCCAGGCACCGGGGAAGCCGGTGAGTCGCTTCTGAAGGAGCTTGGAGCTCTTATCAGACTAATGCTCACCGGCGGTGTGAACGTTGCCGTCGTCGATATTTTGTATGGTGCCAATCTATGTGCCCTACGCAAGAAAGACGGCGGCATTCGTCCAATTGCCGTTGGTAGCACCTACAGGCGTACGGCAGCCAAAATATGTTGCAATAAAATTTATACTGCCAAAAACTTACAACTAAGTTCCAGCCCCTACAGCTCGGTTTTGGTTCCAAAGGTGGCTGCGAGGCTGCCGTACATGCCCTTTCCACCTTTATGAACTCTGGTAAAGGAGAGGTCATCCTCAAGGTTGACATAAAAAACGCCTTCAATTCTGTAAACAGGGACACTTTGTTGGCTGAAGTCAAAAAGGAATTACCCGAAATTTATGGTTTTATTTGGCAATGTTACAGGCACCCTTCAAAATTATTATACAAGGACAATGTTTTGGAATCTGCAGTCGGCTGCCAACAAGGTGACCCTCTCGGGCCTGTCATTTTCAGCTTGGCTATTCACCCAATCATCCAACAACTAAATTCAAAATTTAATGTATGGTATTTAGATGACGGTACACTAGGAGGTGATGTTGACACAGTTTTAAAAGACCTGGAATTCCTCAAACAGCAATTTAAATCAATTGGCCTGGACCTTAACCCTTCGAAATGCGAAGTCTACGTTGCTGATGTTAACCAAACACAAAAAACTTTTCAGAAATTCAATGAAATAGCCCCACAAATAAAATTGTCTGAAAAGAGCTCGCTGCACCTCCTAGGTTCCCCAATTTTTGAAGATAGCTTTTCCAATTTCATTGACGATAAAATTCAAAATTTTAACGATATTTCGGAAAGACTTTCTAAAATTAATTTACATTCCGCATTCACCCTTATTAGGTACTGTTGTTTTGGTCCAAATTTTATGTATTATCTACGCTGCTCCCCATTGTGGACACAGCCACATCTTTTGGAAAAAATTGACCAGATTATTCACTCTACATTGACATCCATTTTGAATGTGGCCTTGGACGACCGAGCGTGGATGCAAGCCACTTTACCTATTCGATTTGGTGGTCTCGGCGTTCGTAAAATTACCAGTATAAGCTTACCGGCGTTCTTGTCCTCGGTCCACAGCACTGAGAAGTTGACTAGCATAATTTTAGCCTCCTCTCTGGTCCACTTTAAGGTGCCGTGTTTGTCCGATGCGGTGAACGCTTGGAAAGTGGCTTGCCCGGATACAGATCTGCCCGTGAACCCATGTTCCCAGAGACAGTGGGACGAGCCGCTCTGCAGTTTGATACAGAATAATCTTATTAATACGTCGATCAAACCTGCTGAGCGTGCTCGCCTGCTGGCTGTGGGTGAGTGGGAGTCGGGCCTTTGGCTTCAGGCTTTACCGTCACCCAACATTGGCACCATGCTGGGTAACACTACCTTCCGGCTCGCTACATGCCTGCGTCTGGGCGCTCCTTGCGGAGCTCCGCATCGCTGTCAATGCGGTGAAGCAGTCGACTGCTTCGGACACCACGGCCTGTCTTGCAGCAGAAGTGCAGGTCGCATAGCACGTCACGTTAGCATTAATGACATCATTCGTCGTGCTCTTGTCACCGCCGGGGTGCCCGCTATTTTAGAACCTAATGGCTTGGCACGCGACGATGGGAAGAGACCAGACGGTGTAACCATAATGCCTTGGAAGTTGGGTAGGCCTTTGGTGTGGGATGCAACATGTGTCGATACCCTTGCGCCATCCCATCTTCCTAGTACGACGTGTTGTGCTGGTGCGGCTGCTGCAGGTGCTGAAAACCTCAAACGGCGAAAATATAACAACCTTATCGGAAGTTATATATTTGAACCGTTTGGGGTTGAAACACTCGGGCCGTGGGGTCCGAATGCCCATATAGTTTTCCGTGACATCGCCAAGCGGTTGATCGACTCTTCGCGTGACCAGAAGGCTGGCCTTTATTTAGGTCAGAGAATCAGCATTGCCATTCAACGTGGCAATGCGGCCAGTCTTTTGGGCACGTTTCCCGTTGAGAGCGATGCGGATGAATTTTTTGATGCCTTATAATTTTCTTTTCTTTTAGTTTTTATTAAGTATGTAATAAATGTATTATTGTTGATATTATTTCATTTTACCTAATTTCATATGACATAATGAACATTTCCTATAATGCACATTTCACATAATATTCATTTAGCATATTATTCATTTACTATAATATTTATAATCTCTAAGTAACTTTAACGCGCGAAGGCGAGCGAGCGAAGCGAGTGTGCCGCGG
The DNA here is from genome assembly GCA_921972225.1 of Euplexia lucipara. Taxonomy (NCBI): domain Eukaryota; kingdom Metazoa; phylum Arthropoda; class Insecta; order Lepidoptera; family Noctuidae; genus Euplexia; species Euplexia lucipara. The sequence continues at coordinate 163,643 of OV179152.1, read as the reverse complement.
CAGCGGCCGCCAAGCGCCAGATCCCTTCTATATTTGGAGAATCATGTGGGTTAGGTTAGGTTAGAAACATGACCATTAGCGCGCGAAGGCGAGCGAGCGAAGCGAGCGTGCCGCGGCAGCGGCCGCCAAGCGCCAGATGGCTTCTATTGTTGGTGAATCATGTTGGTTAGGTTAGAACCATGACCATTAGCGCGCGAAGGCGAGCGAGCGAAGCGAGCGTGCCGCGGCAGCGGCCGCCAAGCGCCAGATGGCTTCTATTGTTGGTGAATCATGTTGGTTAGATTAGGTTAGAACCATTTCCATTAGCGCGCGAAGGCGAGCGAGCGAAGCGAGCGTGCCGCGGCAGCGGCTGCCAAGCGCCAGATGGCTTCTATTGTTGGGAATCATGTTGGTTAGGTGAGGTTATTACAGTATGATGTTTTCTGATATTTACTTATTCACTACATAGTTTGGGCAGAAAATGAGTTAATATGAAAATTAGGTCAACTGAACGTTATTTTATAAGAATATTATACATATTGAAAATTATACAAATCTAACGTTATACTAAATGTTATTATGTTAAATGAATATTATATGATGTGAAACATTAGGTCATATGAATTTATGTCATTTGATATTATGTCATATGAAAATTATGTCATGTGAACGTTAGTTCAAGTGAAATTAGAGCATTTGTTATTATGCCAAACATTACACACCCGAAAAGACTGGCTTGCGTTCGCTTCGACAACAGAAATCGTTCGCCGGCAAACAAAGAAACTCGTTTCTGGGTGCCTAATATGACGCTTGTTTTAATACGAACGTGGTGATAAATTATTATTGTAGCTAGCAGAAATCTGATTTGATGCGTTCATTATTAATTTATTTAAATTGTAAATAATTACATTTATATAATTAATTAAGACATGTAACAAATAATGTTACAACGCGGAGGGCTACGTCCTACGATGCGCGCGTGTACCTACTCTGTCCAATCCAAAGGCATACAGGGTGGCAAGGACATCGACGCGCAAACGTCGTGAAAAGGTGACACCTGATGCCATAAATGAAATTACGAAGGTCATTCATCTCGGAAATGGCTGGTTTAAAAAATTGACATTTTTGAGAGCGCAATGTATGCAAACAACGCGATTAAAACGCTCTGCGGAAGGCGCGCGCGCGTGTGTTACCTTTTACCTAACCTACACCTCAGACCAATAAAAAAGTATTTGTCTGAGACCTACACAACATACGTCGGCAGCGGGGCCCCCCGCCGCCGCCGCGTGCCTCCGCTGCCGGACGAACGTGAACTTACCTACGAAATATCGCTGAACGACAACAATGATTAGGTACTTATCACATAAATTCATGTTTAATTAGTCTTGATAACTGATGGTAGTTACTTAAAAAGTACCTACCAATGGAAATAAAACTAACAATAGCTAAGCCTCAGACAAATAATTGGTCTGAGACCTAAGCTTATTCTCATAAAAAAACCCCACCGCAAAAAAGTTAAACATTTAAAAAGTTAAAAATAACACTTTAGCCATGAAATTTTACTTCACGTCGGGGTACCGCTTAAGTATGGAATGTTCCTAGTACTTGTAGGTATGTAGGTACTTATTTTAACGGTACCCCGACGTTACGTAAAATTTCATGGCTAAAGTGTTATTTTTAACTTTTTTGCGGTGGGGGTTTTTTAAATTTTTAATTTAATTTTTATTTAAAAATTTTTAAATGCATTAATTTTGTTTTATAGAGTATACAGTTATGACATTATTTCAGTGCATTGTATGTAGAGTCAAATACTGGTTAAAACGAATCCATACACGACATTTGCTATTATTTTGTCTGGTGTGCTGGATAGCCTGGCTGCAGCATCAGCTCATCCTGTTGCCATCAGTGCATTGTGTGCAGAATCAAATGCTGGTTAAAATGAATCCAAACACGACATATCTGCTATTATTTTGTCAAGAGTCTACCTACTGGTGTTCTGGATAGCCTGGCTGCAGCATCAGCTGATCCTGTTGCCACCAGTGCATTGTGTGCAGAATCAAATGCTGGTTAAAATGAACCAAACACGACATATCTGCTATTATTTTGTCAAGAGTCTACCTACTGGTGTGCTGGATAGCCTGGCTGCAGCATCAGCTGATCCTGTTGCCATCAGTGCATTGTGTGCAGAATCAAATGCTGGTTAAAATGAATCTAAACACGACATATCGGCTGTTATTTTCCCAAGAGTGTATAGTTCTGCTAGATATCCTGGCTGCATCAGATCAAATACACCATAATGTTGCTTATTAATATTACAAACATGAGTGCTCAGACCAATAAAAAAGTATAGACGGAGCCGTCGTGAACAATCGCGACTAAAAAAGTGAGGACTACTTTTGGCGTTGTGTGCGTAACTTGGTGTATGACATCACAGATTTGCGCATGTGTGCTAGTGAAAAATGTTGCAAGCGTTGCGCGGCGACTCCCAAGTGCGAGAGATACTTTGGTTAAGTTTTATTATTATGTATGTAGTATAGTGTTTATCTTGATTGTATGAAATGAAAGATATTTTTGTTTAATTACAATAATTAACTTTCTGAATAAGTGAAATTATTAATGCCCCTTATGTTGTGTCATCTTTTTATAATATGTCTGATGTTTTGAGTCATAACTTTTGAGTAAAGTTTCTTGTTTCGCAACATGATGGAACCTTATATTTATGTACGAGTTGCGAGTTGCATAGACATAATTTGTAGATTATCTCCATATTTGTTTGCTTTAAAACTCGGGTATTTATGTTAAAATGAATACTTTTATATAATAGTACATAAAGCGTAGTCTATAAAAAAAAAGACTTATTTTGTTTCAACTTGAGACGGATTTCCATACTTCGTTGGTCATGATCCTACTAAATTTTGAAGGGAGCCACTCGTTATTATTTCTGTTGTCCCGTATAGTTTTAATTCATTTTTCTTTCCACGTTGTATGAGCTGAGAACCTAAAAATATCGTATCAAACATACTATTATTTGATTATATTTGACTGTGTCCAATAGTAAAATTATAAAAAAAATGCTGTGAAGTGTCCGTAAAACATTACGTTTTTCCTTATTTTTTGGTAAAAAATAATGTTCTTAACTTGCAACACCGACACAATGGCGTGTTCCGAGAAATTATTTCTGATATTTTTACGATTTTATTTAAACAAACGTTACTTTCTTGTAAAAAATAATTCCAGAAGCTTTATTTTGGAAACAGGAATTGTTCTTGCAGCAGTTTATGATGCGGGGCGGCATAATTTCGTAGTTATGATTAAAACAAAACAACGTCACGCGCTCTCGCTTGCTAGCGGCAGACTACCGAGCGGCCGTCTTCATATTGCGAATCGTCTTCATATTACGTGCCACACTTTTAGGAGCGCAATGCTCTGTCTATACTTTTTTATTGGTCTGAGCATGAGTGTTTGAAATTTTAAGACACACATATGTTTTTGAGTAAAGTTAATACCCATAGACGTCTAAAATAGCAACGGCAGCTAACACAAAAGAGCTGATAACCTTGAAACGGCTGAACCGATTTTGATGAATTATGTCTAAGAACCATCGCAAGAAACCCTGCTTTCAAATGAAAAAAACCGCATCCAAATCGGTTCACCTGTTTGGGCGCTTCGGTGCCACAGACAGACAGACAGACAGACAGACAGACAGACAGACAGACACACACACGCACATAGCGGTGAAACTTATAACACCCCTCTTTTTGCGTCGGGGGTTAAAAATAGCGATACCGATGAGGATTGATAATTAAAAATTTAAAAAACCCCCACCGCAAAAAAGTAAAACATTTAAAAAGTTAAAAATAACACTTTAGCCATGAAATTTTACTTCACGTCGGGGTACCGCTTAAGTAAGGAATGTTCCTAGTACTTGTAGGTATGTAGGTACTTATTTAAACGGTACCCCGACGTTACGTAAAATTTCATGGCTAAAGTGTTATTTTTAACTTTTTAAATGTTTTACTTTTTTGCGGTGGGGGTTTTTTAAATTTTTAATTTAATTTTTATTTTAAAATTTTTAAACGCCTTAAGTTTGTTTTAAAGACTTTACAGTTATGAAATGAAATGAAATGAAATGAAATGAAATGAAATGAAATGAAATGAAATGAAATGAAATGAAATGAAATGAAATGAAATGAAATGAAATGAAATGAAATGAAATGAAATGAAATGAAATGAAATGAAATGAAATGAAATGAAATGAAATGAAATGAAATGAAATGAAATGAAATGAAATGAAATGAAATGAAATGAAATGAAATGAAATGAAATGAAATGAAATGAAATGAAATGAAATGAAATGAAATGAAATGAAATGAAATGAAATGAAATGAAATGAAATGAAATGAAATGAAATGAAATGAAATGAAATGAAATGAAATGAAATGAAATGAAATGAAATGAAATGAAATGAAATGAAATGAAATGAAATGAAATGAAATGAAATGAAATGAAATGAAATGAAATGAAATGAAATGAAATGAAATGAAATGAAATGAAATGAAATGAAATGAAATGAAATGAAATGAAATGAAATGAAATGAAATGAAATGAAATGAAATGAAATGAAATGAAATGAAATGAAATGAAATGAAATGAAATGAAATGAAATGAAATGAAATGAAATGAAATGAAATGAAATGAAATGAAATGAAATGAAATGAAATGAAATGAAATGAAATGAAATGAAATGAAATGAAATGAAATGAAATGAAATGAAATGAAATGAAATGAAATGAAATGAAATGAAATGAAATGAAATGAAATGAAATGAAATGAAATGAAATGAAATGAAATGAAATGAAATGAAATGAAATGAAATGAAATGAAATGAAATGAAATGAAATGAAATGAAATGAAATGAAATGAAATGAAATGAAATGAAATGAAATGAAATGAAATGAAATGAAATGAAATGAAATGAAATGAAATGAAATGAAATGAAATGAAATGAAATGAAAAAAATTTAAAAAACCCCCTTCGCAAAAACGTAAAACATTTAAAAAGTTAAAAATAACACTTTAGCCATGAAATTTTACTTCACGTCGGGGTACCGCTTAAGTAAGGAATGTTCCTAGTACTTGTAGGTATGTAGATACTTATTTTAACGGTACCCTAAAATTTCATGGCTAAAGTGTTATTTTTAACTTTTTAAATGTTTTACGTTTTTGCGAAGGGGGTTTTTTAAATTTTTAATTTAATTTTTATTTTAATTTTTTTAAACGTATTAATTTTGTTTTATAGAGTTTACAGTTATGAGAATTTTTCAGTGCATTGTATGTAGAGTCAAATGCTATTTAAGACGAATCCAAACACGATATATCTGCTATTATTTTGTCAAGGGTCTACCTACTGGTGTGCTGGATAGCCTGGCTGCAGCATCAGCTCATCCTGTTGCCATCAAGGCAATGTGTGCAGAATCAAATGCTGGTTGAAATTAATCCAAACACGACATATCTGCTATTATTTTGTCAAGAGCCTACCTACTGGTGTGCTGGACAGCCTGGCTGCAGCATCAGCTCATCCAGTTGCCATCAGTGCATTGTGTGCAGAATCAAATGCAGGTTAAAATGAATCCAAACACGACATATCTGCTGTTATTTTTCCAAGAGTGTATTTGTCTGCTAGATATCCTGGCTGCATCAGACCAAATACACCACAATGTTGCTTATTAATATTACACACGTGGGTGTTTGAAATTTTAAGACACACATATGTTTGTAAGTAAATTTAATACCCATAGACGTCTAAAATAGCAACGGTAGCTAACACAAAAGAGCTGATTACCTTGAAACGGCTGAACCGATTTTGATGAATTATGTCTAAGAACCATCGCAAGAAACCCTGCTTTTAAATAAAAAAAACCGCATCTAAATCGGTTCACCCGTTTGGGCGCTACGGTGCCACAGACAGACAGACAGACAGACAGACACACACACACACATAGCGGTGAAACTTATAACACCCCTCTTTTTGCGTCGGGGGTTAATGAAATGAAATGAAATGAAATGAAATGAAATGAATGAAATGAAATGAAATTATTTATTATGCAATTAGGATATGGAAATCACTTTTACACGTCATTTTTACCTAAAAAGCTAGTTAAAGTCGACATTTTCTAACTGACTACCCCTGAGAAGAAAAGCCGAAAGAATTTCAGGTATCATCGTCTCTTTTCAAGTCCACACATAAATAAATACATTAATAAATTAATCAAATAAAAATATTTTAGCTTCGGATAATGACGTGACTAACTTCGGATTATTGTGACGAACTCCGGATAGTGACGTCACAAAATTTGGATAATTAAGGCGAACTTCGGATTATTGTGACGAATTTCGGAAAGTGACGTGAAGAAGTTTAGATAATTGTGACGAAATTCGGATAGTGACGTAACGATTATTGGATTCTTGTGACGAACTTTGGATGGTGACGTGACGAAATTCGGTAAATTGTAACGAAATTCGGATAGTGACGTGACGAACTTCGGATTATTGTGACGAACTTCGGATTATGACGTGACAAACTTCGGATTATTGTGACGAACTTCGGATAGTGACGTGACGAAATTCGGATAAATGTGACGAACTTCGGATTGTTAAGACGAACTTCAGATAGTGACGTGACGCAATTCGGATAATTGTGACGAATTTCGGATAGTGACGTGACAAATTTCGGATAAATGTGACGAACTTCGGATTGTTAAGACGAACTTCGGATAGTAACGTGATTCGTCACGTTACTATCCGAAGTTCGTCTTAACAATCCGAAGTTCGTGAATGAAATGAAATAAAATGTAATGTAATGTAATGTAATGTAATAAAATGTAATGTAATGTAATGTAATGTAATGTAATGTAATGTAATGTAATGTAATGTAATGTAATGTAATGTAATGTAATGTAATGTAATGTAATGTAATGTAATGTAATGTGTGAAATAAAATTAAATTGTGACAAACTTCGGATTATCGTGACGAACTTCGGATAGTGACGTGACGAACTTCGGATTATTGTGACGAACTTCGGATTACTGTGGCGAACTTCGGATACTGACGTGACAAAATTCGGATAATTGTGACGAAATTCGGATTATTGTGACGAACTTCAGACAGTGACATGACGAACTTCGGATTATGTAATGTAATGTAATGTAATGTAATGTAATGTAATGTAATGTAATGTAATGTAATGTAATGTAATGTAATGTAATGTAATGTAATGTAATGTAATGTAATGTAATGTAATGTAATGTAATGTAATGTAATGTAATGTAATGTAATGTAATGTAATGAAATGTAATGTAATGTAATGTAATGTAATGTAATGTAATGTAATGTAATGTAATGTAATGTAATGTAATGTAATGTAATGTAATGTAATGCAATGTAATGTAATGTAATGTAATGTAATGTAATGTAATGAAATTGTGACAAACTTCGGATTATTGTAACAAACTTCGGATTACTGTGGCGAACTTCGGATAGTGACGTGACGAAATTCGGATAATTTTGACGAAATTCGGATTATTGTGACGAACTTCAGATAGTGACATGACGAACTTCGGATTATTGTGATGATTTTCGGATAACTGTGACGAACTTCGGATAGTGACGTGACGAACTTCGGATTATTGAGACGAACTTCGGATAGTGACGTGACGAACTTCGGATTATTGTGACGAACTTTGGAAAGAGACGTGACGAAGTTCGGATAATTGTGACGAAATTCGGACAATGACGAGACAAACTTCGGATTATGACGTGACGAAATTCGGATAATTGTGACGAACTTCGGATAGTGACGTGACGAAATTCGGATAAATGTGACGAACTTCGGATTGTTAAGACGAACTTCGGATAGTGACGTGACGCAATTCGGATAATTGTGACGAATTTCGGATAGTGACGTGACGAAATTCGGATAATTGTGACGAAATTCGGATTATTGTGACAAACTTCGGATAGTGACGTGACGAACTTCGGATTATTGTGACGAACTTTGGATTACTGTGACGAACTTCGGATAGTGACGTGACGAACTTGAGATTATTGTGACGAACTTCGGATAGTGACGTGACGAACTTCGGATTATTGTGACGAACTTTGGATTACTGTGACGATCTTCGGATAGTAACGTGACGAACTTCGGATTATTGTGACGAACTTCGGATAGTGACGTGACGAACTTTGGATTATTGTGACGAAATTCGGATAATGACGTGACAAACTTCGGATTATGACGTGACGAAATTCAGATAATTGTGACGAACTTCGAATAGTGACGTGACGAAATTCGGATAAATGTGACGAACTTCGGATTGTTAAGACGAACTTCGGATAGTGACGTGACGCAATTTGGATAATTGTGACGAATTTCGGATAGTGACGTGACAAATTTCGGATAATTGTGACGAAATTCGGATTATTGTGACGAACTTCGGATAGTGACGTGACGAACTACGGATTATTGTGACGAACTTCGGATTACTGTGACGAACTTCGGATAGTGACGTGACGAACTTCGGATAATTGTGACGAACTTCGGATAGTGACGTGACGAAATTCGGATAATTGTGACGAACTTCGGATAGTAACGTGACGAACGTGAATGAAATGAAATGTAATGTAATGTAATGTAATGTAATGTAATGTAATGTAATGTAATGTAATGTAATGTAATGTGTGAAATAAAATTAAATTGTGACAAACTTCGGATTATCGTGACGAACTTCGGATAGTGACGTGACGAACTTCGGATTATTGTGACGAACCTCGGATAGTGTAGTTACGAAATTCGGATAATTGTGACGAACTTCGGATTATTGTGGCGATTTTCGGAAAGTGACGTGACGAAGTTCGGATAATTGTGATGAACTTCGGATAGTGACGTGACGAAATTCGGATAAATGTGACGAACTTCGGATTGTTAAGACGAACTTCGGATAGTGACGTGACGCAATTCGGATAATTGTGACGAATTTCGGATAGTGACGTGACGAAATTCGGATAATTGTGACGAAATTCGGATTATTGTGACGAACTTCGGATAGTGACGTGACGAACTTCGGATTATTGTGACGAACTTTGGATTACTGTGACGAACTTCGGATAGTGACGTGACGAACTTGAGATTATTGTGACGAACTTCGGATAGTGACGTGACGAACTTCGGATTATTGTGACGAACTTTGGATTACTGTGACGAACTTCGGATAGTGACGTGACGAACTTCGGATTAATATGACGAACTTTGGATTACTGTGACGATATTCGGATAAAGACGTGACGAACTTCGGATTATTGTGACGAACTTCGGAAAGAGACGTGACGAAGTTCGGATAATTGTGACGAAATTCGGATAATGACGTGACAAACTTCGGATTATGACTCGACGAAATTCGGATAATAAGACGAACTTCGGATAGTGACGTGACGAAATTCGGATAAATGTGATGAAATTCGGATTGTTAAGACGAACTTCGGATAGTGAAATGAAATGAAATGAAATTAAATGAAATGAAATAAAATTAAATTAAATTAAATTAAATAAAATAAAATTAAATTAAATAAAATAAAATAAAATAAAATAAAATAAAATAAAATAAAATAAAATAAAATAAAATAAAATAAAATAAAATAAAATAAAATAAAATAAAATAAAATAAAATAAAATATAATATAATATAATATAATATAATATAATATAATATAATAAAATAAAATGAAATTAAATTAAATTAAATTAAATTAAATTAAATTAAATTAAATTAAATTAAATTAAATTAAATTGTGACGAACTTTGGATAGTGACGTGACGATTTACTGATAATTGTGACGAAATTCGGTAAGTGACGTGACGAACTTCGGATTATGACGTGACGAACTTCGGATAGTGCTGTGACGAATTTCGGATAGTGACGTGACGAACTTCGGATAGTGACGTGACGAACTTCGGATTATTGTGACAAAATTCGGTAAGTGACATGACGAACTTCGGATTATGACGTGACGAACTTCGGATTATTGTGACGAACTCCAGATAGTGACGTTACGAAATTCGGATTATTGTGACGAACTTCGGATAACTGTGATGAACTTCGGATAGTGACGTGACGAACTTCGGATTATTGTGACGAACTTTGGAAAAAGACGTGACGAAGTTTGGATAATTGTGACGAAATTCGGATAATGACGTGACAAACTTCGGATTATGACGTGACGAAATTCGGATAATTGTGACGAACTTCGAATAGTGACGTGACGAAATTCGGATAAATGTGACGAACTTCGGATTGTTAAGACGAACTTCGGATAGTGACGTGACGCAATTCGGATAATATTGTGACGAATTTCGGATAGTGACGTGAAGAAATTCGGATAATTGTGACGAAATTCGGATTATTGTGACGAACTTCGGATAGTGACGTGACGAACTTCGGATTATTGTGACGAACTTTGGATTACTGTGACGAAATTCGGATAGTGACGTGACGAACTTCGGATTATTGTGACGATATTCGGAAAGAGACGTGACGAAGTTCAGATAATTGTGACGAAATTCGGATAATGACGTGACAAACTTCGGATTATTGTGACGAACTCCGGATAGTGACGTCACAAAATTCGGATAATTAAGGCGAACTTCGGATTATTGTGACGAATTTCGGAAAGTGACGTGACGAAGTTTAGATAATTGTGACGAAATTCGGATAGTGACGTAACGATTATTGGATTCTTGTGACGAACTTTGGATGGTGACGTGACGAAATTCGGTAAATTAAAACGAAATTCGGATAGTGACGTGACGAACTTCGGATTATTGTGACGAACTTCGGATAATGACGTGACAAACTTCGGATTATTGTGACGAACTTCGGATAGTGACGTGACGGTAATCGGATTATTGTGACGAACTTCGGATTACTGTGGCGAACTTCGGATACTGACGTGACGAAATTCGGATAATTGTGACGAAATTCGGATTATTGTGACGAACTTCAGACAGTGACATGACGAACTTCGGATTATGTAATGTAATGTAGTGTAATGTAATGTAATGTAATGTAATGTAATGTAATGTAATGTAATGTAATGTAATGCAATGTAATGTAATGTAATGTAATGTAATGTAATGTAATGTAATGAAATTGTGATAAACTTCGGATTATTGTGACGAACTTCGGATTACTGTGGCGAACTTCGGATAGTGACGTGACGAAATTCGGATAATTTTGACGAAATTCGGATAATTTTGACGAAATTCGGATTATTGTGACGAACTTCAGATAGTGACATGACGAACTTCGGATTATTGTGATGATTTTCGGATAACTGTGACGAACTTCGGATAGTGACGTGACGAACTTCGGATTATTGTGACGAACTTCGGATAGTGACGTGACGAACTTCGGATTATTGTGACGAACTTTGGAAAGAGACGTGACGAAGTTCGGATAATTGTGACGAAATTCGGACAATGACGTGACAAACTTCGGATTATGACGTGACGAAATTCGGATAATTTGACGAACTTCGGATAGTGACGTAACGAAATTCGGATAAATGTGACGAATTTCGGATTGTTAAGACGAACTTTAGATAGTGACGTGACGCAATTCGGATAATTGAGACGAATTTCGGATAGTGACGTGACGAAATTCGGATAATTGTGACGAAATTCGGATTATTGTGACGAACTTCGGATAGTGACGTGACGAACTTCGGATTATTGTGACGAACTTTGGATTACTGTGACGATCTTCGGATAGTGACGTGACGAACTTCGGATTATTGTGACGAACTTCAGATAGTGACATGACGAACTTCGGATTATTGTGATGAACTTCGGATAACTGTGACGAACTTCGGATAGTGACGTGACGAACTTCGGATTATTGTGACGAACTTCGGATAGTGACGTGACTAACTTCGGATTATTGTGACGAACTTTGGAAAGAGACATGACGAAAATCGGATAATTGTGACGAAATTCGGATAATGATGTGACAAACTTCGGATTATGACGTGACGAAATTCGGATAATTGTGACGAACTTCGAATAGTGACGTGACGAAATTCGGATAAATGTGACGAACTTCGGATTGTTAAGACGAACTTCGGATAGTGACGTGACGAACTTCGGATTATTGTGACGAACTTTGGAAAGAGACGTGACAAAGTTCGGATAATTATGACGAAATTCGGATAATGACGTGACAAACATCGGATTATGACGTGACGAAATTTGGATTATTGTGACGAACTTCGAATAGTGACGTGACGAAATTCGGATAAATGTGACGAACTTCGGATTGTTAAGACGAACTTCGGATAGTGACGTTACGAAATTCGGATTATTGTGACGAACTTCGGATAACTGTGATGAACTTCGGATAGTGACGTGACGAACTTCGGATTATTGTGACGAACTTTGGAAAAAGACGTGACGAAGTTTGGATAATTGTGACGAAATTCGGATAATGACGTGACAAACTTCGGATTATGACGTGACGAAATTCGGATAATTGTGACGAACTTCGAATAGTGACGTAACGAAATTCGGATAAATGTGACGAACTTCGGATTGTTAAGACGAACTTCGGATAGTGACGTGACGCAATTCGGATAATTGTGACGAATTTCGGATAGTGACGTGAAGAAATTCGGATAATTGTGACGAAATTCGGATTATTGTGACGAACTTCGGATAGTGACGTGACGAACTTCGGATTATTGTGACGAACTTTGGATTACTGTGACGAAATTCGGATAGTGACGTGACGAACTTCGGATTATTGTGACGATATTCGGAAAGAGACGTGACGAAGTTCAGATAATTGTGACGAAATTCGGATAATGACGTGACAAACTTCGGATTATTGTGACGAACTCCGGATAGTGACGTCACAAAATTCGGATAATTAAGGCGAACTTCGGATTATTGTGACGAATTTCGGAAAGTGACGTGACGAAGTTTAGATAATTGTGACGAAATTCGGATAGTGACGTAACGATTATTGGATTCTTGTGACGAACTTTGGATGGTGACGTGACGAAATTCGGTAAATTAAAACGAAATTCGGATAGTGACGTGACGAACTTCGGATTATTGTGACGAACTTCGAATTATGACGTGGCAAACTTCGGATTATTGTGACGAACTTCGGATAGTGACGTGACGAAAATTGAATTATTGTGACGAACTTCGGATTACTGTGGCGAACTTCGGATACTGACGTGACGAAATTCGGATAATTGTGACGAAATTCGGATTATTGTAACGAACTTCAGACAGTGACATGACGAACTTCGGATTATGTAATGTAATGTAGTGTAATGTAATGTAATGTAATGTAATGTAATGTAATGTAATGTAATGTAATGTAATGCAATGTAATGTAATGTAATGTAATGTAATGTAATGTAATGTAATGTAATGTAATGAAATTGTGACAAACTTCGGATTATTGTGACGAACTTCGGATTACTGTGGCGAACTTCGGATAGTGACGTGACGAAATTCGGATAATTTTGACGAAATTCGGATAATTTTGACGAAATTCGGATTATTGTGACGAACTTCAGATAGTGACATGACGAACTTCGGATTATTGTGACGAACTTCGGATAGTGACGTGACGAACTTCGGATTATTGTGACGAACTTTGGAAAGAGACGTGACGAAGTTCGGATAATTGTGACGAAATTCGGACAATGACGTGACAAACTTCGGATTATGACGTGACGAAATTCGGATAATTGTGACGAACTTCGGATAGTGACGTGACGAAATTCGGATAAATGTGACAAATTTCGGATTGTTAAGACGAACTTTAGATAGTGACGTGACGCAATTCGGATAATTGTGACGAATTTCGGATAGTGACGTGACGAAATTCGGATAATTGTGACGAAATTCGGATTATTGTGACGAACTTCGGATAGTGACGTGACGAACTTCGGATTATTGTGACGAACTTTGGATTACTGTGACGATCTTCGGATAGTGACGTGACGAACTTCGGATTATTGTGACGAACTTCGGATAGTGACGTGACGAACTTTGGATTATTGTGACGAACTTTGGATTACTGTGACGAACTTCGGATAGTGACGTGACGAACTTCGGATTATTGTGACGAACTTTGGATTACTGTGACGAAATTCGGATAGTGACGTGACGAACTTCGGATTATTGTGACGAACTTCGGAAAGAGACGTGACGAAGTTCGGATAATTGTGACGAAATTCGGTTAATGACGTGACAAACTTCGGATTATGACGTGACGAAATTCGGATAATTGTGACGAACTTCGAATAGTGACGTGACGAAATTCGGATAAATGTGACGAACTTCGGATTGTTAAGACGAACTTCGGATAGTGACGTGACGCAATTTGGATAATTGTGACGAATTTCGGATAGTAACGTGACGAACGTGAATGAAATGTAATGTAATATAATGTAATGTAATGTAATGTAATGTAATGTAATGTAATGTAATGTAATGTAATGTAATGTAATGTAATGTAATGTAATGTAATGTAATGTAATGTAATGTAATGTAATGTAATGTAATGTAATGTAATGTAATGTAATGTAATGTAATGTAATGTAATGTAATGTAATGTAATGTAATGTAATGTAATGTAATGTAATGTAATGTAATGTAATGTAATGTAATGTAATGTAATGTAATGTAATGTAATGTAATGTAATGTAATGTAATGTAATGTAATGAAATTGTGACATACTTCGGATTATTGTGACGAACTTCGGAAAGAAACGTGACGAAGTTCGGATAATTGTGACGTAATTCGGATAATGACGTGACAAACTTCGGATTATGACTTGACGAAATTCGGATAATTGTGACGAACTTCGGATAGTGACGTGACGAAATTCGGATAAATGTGACGAATTTCGGATTGTTAAGACGAACTTTAGATAGTGACGTGACGAAATTCGGATAATTGTGACGAACTTCGGATAGTGCTGTGGCGAACGTGAATGAAATGTTATGTAATGTAATGTAATGTAATGTAATGAAATAAAATGAAATTGTGACAAACTTCGGATTATTGTGACGAACTTCGAATAGTGACGTGACGAATTTCGGATTATTGTGACGAACTTCGAATTACTGTGGCGAACTGCGGATAGTGACGTGACGAAATTCGGATAATTGTGACGAGATTCAGATTATTGTGACGAACTTCAGATAGTGACATGACGAACTTCGGATTATTGTGATGAACTTCGGATAACTGTGACGAACTTCGGATAGTGACGTGACGAACTTCGGATTATTGTGACGAACTTCGGATAGTGACGTGACTAACTTCGGATTATTGTGACGAACTTTGGAAAGAGACGTGACGAAGTTCGGATAATTGTGACGAAATTCGGATAATGATGTGACAAACTTCGGATTATGACGTGACGAAATTCGGAAAATTGTGACGAACTTCGGATAGTGACGTGACGAAATTCGGATAAATGTGACGAACTTCGGATTGTTAAGACGAACTTCGGATAGTGACGTGACGCAATTCGGATAATTGTGACGAATTTCGGATAGTGACGTGACGAAATTCGGATAATTGTGATGAAATTCGGATTATTGTGACGAACTTCGGATAGTGACGTGACGAACTTCAGATTATTGTGACGAACTTTGGATTACTGTGACGAACTTCGGATAGTGACGTGACGAACTTCGGATTATTGTGACGAACTTCGGAAAGAGACGTGACGAAGTTCGGATAATTATGACGAAATTCGGATAATGACGTGACAAACTTCGGATTATGACGTGACGAAATTCGGATAATTGTGACGAACTTCGAATAGTGACGTGACGAAATTCGGATAAATGTGACGAACTTCGGATTGTTAAGACGAACTTCGGATAGTGACGTGACGAACTTCGGATTATTGTGACGAACTTCGGAAAGAGACGTGACGAAGTTCGGATAATTATGACGAAATTCGGATAATGACGTGACAAACATCGGATTATGACGTGACGAAATTCGGATTATTGTGACGAACTTCGAATAGTGACGTGACGAAATTCGGATAAATGTGACGAACTTCGGATTGTTAAGACGAACTTCAGATAGTGACGTGACGCAATTCGGATAATTGTGACGAATTTCGGATAGTGACTTGACAAATTTCGGATAAATGTGACGAACTTCGGATTGTTAAGACGAACTTCGGATAGTGACGTGACGCAATTCGGATAAATGTGACGAACTTCGGATTGTTAAGACGAACTTCGGATAGTGACGTTACGAAATTCGGATTATTGTGACGAACTTCGGATAACTGTGATGAACTTCGGATAGTGACGTGACGAACTTCGGATTATTGTGACGAACTTTGGAAAAAGACGTGACGAAGTTTGGATAATTGTGACGAAATTCGGATAATGACGTGACAAACTTCGGATTATGACGTGACGAAATTCGGATAATTGTGACGAACTTCGAATAGTGACGTGACGAAATTCGGATAAATGTGACGACGTTCGGATTGTTAAGACGAACTTCGAAAAGTGACGTGACGCAATTCGGATAATTGTGACGAATTTCGGATAGTGACGTGAAGAAATTCGGATAATTGTGACGAAATTCGGATTATTGTGACGAACTTCGGATAGTGACGTGACGAACTTCGGATTATTGTGACGAACTTTGGATAACTGTGACGAAATTCGGATAGTGACGTGACGAACTTCGGATTATTGTGACGATATTCGGAAAGAGACGTGACGAAGTTCAGATAATTGTGACGAAATTCGAATAATGACGTGACAAACTTCGGATTATTGTGACGAACTCCGGATAGTGACGTCACAAAATTCGGATAATTAAGGCGAACTTCGGATTATTGTGACGAATTTCGGAAAGTGACGTGACGAAGTTTAGATAATTGTGACGAAATTCGGATAGTGACGTAACGATTATTGGATTCTTGTGACGAACTTTGGATGGTGACGTGACGAAATTCGGTAAATTAAAACGAAATTCGGATAGTGACGTGACGAACTTCGGATTATTGTGACGAACTTCGGATTATGACGTGACAAACTTCGGATTATTGTGACGAACTTCGGATAGTGACGTGACGAAAATCGGATTATTGTGACGAACTTCGGATTACTGTGGCGAACTTCGGATACTGACGTGACGAAATTCGGATAATTGTGACGAAATTCGGATTATTGTGACGAACTTCAGACAGTGACATGACGAACTTCGGATTATGTAATGTAATGTAGTGTAATGTAATGTAATGTAATGTAATGTAATGTAATGTAATGTAATGTAATGTAATGTAATGCAATGTAATGTAATGTAATGTAATGTAATGTAATGTAATGAAATTGTGACAAACTTCGGATTATTGTGACGAACTTCGGATTACTGTGGCGAACTTCGGATAGTGACGTGACGAAATTCGGATAATTTTGACGAAATTCGGATAATTTTGACGAAATTCGGATTATTGTGACGAACTTCAGATAGTGACATGACGAACTTCGGATTATTGTGATGATTTTCGGATAACTGTGACGAACTTCGGATAGTGACGTGACGAACTTCGGATTATTGTGACGAACTTCGGATAGTGACGTGACGAACTTCGGATTATTTTGACGAACTTTGGAAAGAGACGTGACGAAGTTCGGATAATTGTGACGAAATTCGGACAATGACGTGACAAACTTCGGATTATGACGTGACGAAATTCGGATAATTGTGACGAACTTCGGATAGTGACGTGACGAAATTCGGATAAATGTGACGAATTTCGGATTGTTAAGACGAACTTTAGATAGTGACGTGACGCAATTCGGATAATTGTGACGAATTTCGGATAGTGACGTGACGAAATTCGGATAATTGTGACGAAATTCGGATTATTGTGACGAAATTCGGATAGTGACGTGACGAACTTCGGATTATTGTGACGAACTTTGGATTACTGTGACGATCTTCGAATAGTGACGTGACGAACTTCGGATTATTGTGACGAACTTCGGATAGTGACGTGACGAACTTCGGATTGTTGTGACGAACTTCGGATTATTGTGACGAACTTCGGATTATGACGTGACAAACTTCGGATTATTGTGACGAACTTCGGATAGTGACGTGACGCAATTCGGATAATTGTGACGAATTTTGGATAGTGACGTGACGAAATTCGGATAATTGTGATGAAATTCGGATTATTGTGACGAACTTCGGATAGTGACGTGACGAACTTCAGATTATTTTGACGAACTTTGGATTACTGTGACGAACTTCGGATAGTGACGTGACGAACTTCGGATTATTGTGACGAACTTCGGAAAGAGACGTGACGAAGTTCGGATAATTATGACGAAATTCGGATAATGACGTGACAAACTTCGGATTATGACGTGACGAAATTCGGATAATTGTGACGAACTTCGAATAGTGACGTGACGAAATTCGGATAAATGTGACGAACTTCGGATTGTTAAGACGAACTTCGGATAGTGACGTGACGAACTTCGGATTATTGTGACGAACTTCGGAAAGAGACGTGACGAAGTTCGGATAATTATGACGAAATTCGGATAATGACGTGACAAACATCGGATTATGACGTGACGAAATTCGGATTATTGTGACGAACTTCGAATAGTGACGTGACGAAATTCGGATAAATGTGACGAACTTCGGATTGTTAAGACGAACTTCAGATAGTGACGTGACGCAATTCGGATAATTGTGACGAATTTCGGATAGTGACTTGACAAATTTCGGATAAATGTGACGAACTTCGGATTGTTAAGACGAACTTCGGATAGTGACGTGACGCAATTCGGATTAATGTGACGAACTTCGGATTGTTAAGACGAACTTCGGATAGTGACGTTACGAAATTCGGATTATTGTGACGAACTTCGGATAACTGTGATGAACTTCGGATAGTGACGTGACGAACTTCGGATTATTGTGACGAACTTTGGAAAAAGACGTGACGAAGTTTGGATAATTGTGACGAAATTCGGATAATGACGTGACAAACTTCGGATTATGACGTGACGAAATTCGGATAATTGTGACGAACTTCGAATAGTGACGTGACGAAATTCGGATAAATGTGACGAACTTCGGATTGTTAAGACGAACTTCGGATAGTGACGTGACGCAATTCGGATAATTGTGACGAATTTCGGATAGTGACGTGAAGAAATTCGGATAATTGTGACGAAATTCGGATTATTGTGACGAACTTCGGATAGTGACGTGACGAACTTCGGATTATTGTGACGAACTTTGGATTACTGTGACGAAATTCGGATAGTGACGTGACGAACTTCGGATTATTGTGACGATATTCGGAAAGAGACGTGACGAAGTTCAGATAATTGTGACGAAATTCGGATAATGACGTGACAAACTTCGGATTATTGTGACGAACTCCGGATAGTGACGTCACAAAATTCGGATAATTAAGGCGAACTTCGGATTATTGTGACGAATTTCGGAAAGTGACGTGACGAAGTTTAGATAATTGTGACGAAATTCGGATAGTGACGTAACGATTATTGGATTCTTGTGACGAACTTTGGATGGTGACGTGACGAAATTCGGTAAATTAAAACGAAATTCGGATAGTGACGTGACGAACTTCGGATTATTGTGACGAACTTCGGATTATGACGTGACAAACTTCGGATTATTGTGACGAACTTCGGATAGTGACGTGACGAAAATCGGATTATTGTGACGAACTTCGGATTACTGTGGCGAACTTCGGATACTGACGTGACGAAATTCGGATAATTGTGACGAAATTCGGATTATTGTGACGAACTTCAGACAGTGACATGACGAACTTCGGATTATGTAATGTAATGTAGTGTAATGTAATGTAATGTAATGTAATGTAATGTAATGTAATGTAATGTAATGTAATGTAATGCAATGTAATGTAATGTAATGTAATGTAATGTAATGTAATGTAATGAAATTGTGACAAACTTCGGATTATTGTGACGAACTTCGGATTACTGTGGCGAACTTCGGATAGTGACGTGACAAAATTCGGATAATTTTGACGAAATTCGGATAATTTTGACGAAATTCGGATTATTGTGACGAACTTCAGATAGTGACATGACGAACTTCGGATTATTGTGATGATTTTCGGATAACTGTGACGAACTTCGGATAGT
Source organism: Euplexia lucipara (assembly GCA_921972225.1). Lineage (NCBI taxonomy): Eukaryota > Metazoa > Arthropoda > Insecta > Lepidoptera > Noctuidae > Euplexia > Euplexia lucipara. The sequence continues at coordinate 143,386 of OV179152.1, read as the reverse complement.
GACGTGACGAACTTCGGATTATTGTGACGAACTTCGGATAGTGACGTGACGAACTTCGGATTATTGTGACGAACTTTGGAAAGAGACGTGACGAAGTTCGGATAATTGTGACGAAATTCGGACAATGACGTGACAAACTTCGGATTATGACGTGACGAAATTCGGATAATTGTGACGAACTTCGGATAGTGACGTGACGAAATTCGGATAAATGTGACGAATTTCGGATTGTTAAGACGAACTTTAGATAGTGACGTGACGCAATTCGGATAATTGTGACGAATTTCGGATAGTGACGTGACGAAATTCGGATAATTGTGACGAAATTCGGATTATTGTGACGAACTTCGGATAGTGACGTGACGAACTTCGGATTGTTGTGACGAACTTTGGATTACTGTGACGATCTTCGGATAGTGACGTGACGAACTTCGGATTATTGTGACGAACTTCGGATAGTGACGTGACGAACTTTGGATTATTGTGACGAACTTTGGATTACTGTGACGAACTTCGGATAGTGACGTGACGAACTTCGGATTATTGTGACGAACTTTGGATTACTGTGACGAAATCCGGATAGTGACGTGACGAACTTCGGATTATTGTGACGAACTTCGGAAAGAGACGTGACGAAGTTCGGATAATTGTGACGAAATTCGGACAATGACGTGACAAACTTCGGATTATGACGTGACGAAATTCGGATAATTGTGACGAACTTCGAATAGTGACGTGACGAAATTCGGATAAATGTGACGAAATTCGGATAATGATGTGACAAACTTCGGATTATGACGTGACGAAATTCGGAAAATTGTGACGAACTTCGGATAGTGACGTGACGAAATTCGGATAAATGTGACGAACTTCGGATTGTTAAGACGAACTTCGGATAGTGACGTGACGCAATTCGAAAAATTGTGACGAATTTCGGATAGTGACGTGACGAAATTCGGATAATTGTGATGAAATTCGGATTATTGTGACGAACTTCGGATAGTGACGTGACGAACTTCAGATTATTGTGACGAACTTTGGATTACTGTGACGAACTTCGGATAGTGACGTGACGAACTTCGGATTATTGTGACGAACTTCGGAAAGAGACGTGACGAAGTTCGGATAATTATGACGAAATTCGGATAATGACGTGACAAACTTCGGATTATGACGTGACGAAATTCGGATAATTGTGACGAACTTCGAATAGTGACGTGACGAAATTCGGATAAATGTGACGAACTTCGGATTGTTAAGACGAACTTCGGATAGTGACGTGACGAACTTCGGATTATTGTGACGAACTTTGGAAAGAGACGTGACGAAGTTCGGATAATTATGACGAAATTCGGATAATGACGTGACAAACATCGGATTATGACGTGACGAAATTCGGATTATTGTGACGAACTTCGAATAGTGACGTGACGAAATTCGGATAAATGTGACGAACTTCGGATTGTTAAGACGAACTTCGGATAGTGACGTTACGAAATTCGGATTATTGTGACGAACTTCGGATAACTGTGATGAACTTCGGATAGTGACGTGACGAACTTCGGATTATTGTGACGAACTTTGGAAAAAGACGTGACGAAGTTTGGATAATTGTGACGAAATTCGGATAATGACGTGATAAACTTCGGATTATGACGTGACGAAATTCGGATAATTGTGACGAACTTCGAATAGTGACGTGACGAAATTCGGATAAATGTGACGAACTTCGGATTGTTAAGACGAACTTCGGATAGTGACGTGACGCAATTCGGATAATTGTGACGAATTTCGGATAGTGACGTGAAGAAATTCGGATAATTGTGACGAAATTTTGATTATTGTGACGAACTTCGGATAGTGACGTGACGAACTTCGGATTATTGTGACGAACTTTGGATTACTGTGACGAAATTCGGATAGTGACGTGACGAACTTCGGATTATTGTGACGATATTCGGAAAGAGACGTGACGAAGTTCAGATAATTGTGACGAAATTCGGATAATGACGTGACAAACTTCGGATTATTGTGACGAACTCCGGATAGTGACGTCACAAAATTCGGATAATTAAGGCGAACTTCGGATTATTGTGACGAATTTCGGAAAGTGACGTGACGAAGTTTAGATAATTGTGACGAAATTCGGATAGTGACGTAACGATTATTGGATTCTTGTGACGAACTTTGGATGGTGACGTGACGAAATTCGGTAAATTAAAACGAAATTCGGATAGTGACGTGACGAACTTCGGATTATTGTGACGAACTTCGAATTATGACGTGACAAACTTCGGATTATTGTGACGAACTTCGGATAGTGACGTGACGAAAATCGGATTATTGTGACGAACTTCGGATAACTGTGGCGAACTTCGGATACTGACGTGACGAAATTCGGATAATTGTGACGAAATTCGGATTATTGTAACGAACTTCAGACAGTGACATGACGAACTTCGGATTATGTAATGTAATGTAGTGTAATGTAATGTAATGTAATGTAATGTAATGTAATGTAATGTAATGTAATGTAATGCAATGTAATGTAATGTAATGTAATGTAATGTAATGTAATGTAATGTAATGTAATGTAATGAAATTGTGACAAACTTCGGATTATTGTGACGAACTTCGGATTACTGTGGCGAACTTCGGATAGTGACGTGACGAAATTCGGATAATTTTGACGAAATTCGGATAATTTTGACGAAATTCGGATTATTGTGACGAACTTCAGATAGTGACATGACGAACTTCGGATTATTGTGACGAACTTCGGATAGTGACGTGACGAACTTCGGATTGTTGTGACGAACTTTGGATTACTGTGACGATCTTCGGATAGTGACGTGACGAACTTCGGATTATTGTGACGAACTTCGGATAGTGACGTGACGAACTTTGGATTATTGTGACGAACTTTGGATTACTGTGACGAACTTCGGATAGTGACGTGACGAACTTCGGATTATTGTGACGAACTTTGGATTACTGTGACGAAATTCGGATAGTGACGTGACGAACTTCGGATTATTGTGACGAACTTCGGAAAGAGACGTGACGAAGTTCGGATAATTGTGACGAAATTCGGATAATGACGTGACAAACTTCGGATTATGACGTGACGAAATTCGGATAATTGTGACGAACTTCGAATAGTGACGTGACGAAATTCGGATAAATGTGACGAACTTCGGATTGTTAAGACGAACTTCGGATAGTGACGTGACGCAATTTGGATAATTGTGACGAATTTCGGATAGTAACGTGACGAACGTGAATGAAATGTAATATAATGTAATGTAATGTAATGTAATGTAATGTAATGTAATGTAATGTAATGTAATGTAATGTAATGTAATGTAATGTAATGTAATGTAATGTAATGTAATGTAATGTAATGTAATGTAATGTAATGTAATGTAATGTAATGTAATGTAATGTAATGTAATGTAATGTAATGTAATGTAATGTAATGTAATGTAATGTAATGTAATGTAATGTAATGTAATGTAATGTAATGTAATGTAATGTAATGTAATGTAATGTAATGTAATGTAATGTAATGTAATGTAATGTAATGTAATGTAATGTAATGTAATGTAATGTAATGTAATGTAATGTAATGTAATGTAATGAAATAAAATGAAATTGTGACAAACTTCGGATTATTGTGACGAACTTCGGATAACTGTGACGAAATTCGGATAGTGACGTGACGAACTTCGGATTATTGTGACGAACTTCGGATAGTGACGTGACGAACTTCGGATTATTGTGACGAACTTTGGAAAGAGACGTGACGAAGTTCGGATAATTGTGACGAAATTCGGACAATGACGTGACAAACTTCGGATTATGACGTGACGAAATTCGTATAATTGTGACGAACTTCGGATAGTGACGTGACGAAATTCGGATAAATGTGACGAATTTCGGATTGTTAAGACGAACTTTAGATAGATAGTGACGTGACGCAATTCGGATAATTGTGACGAATTTCGGATAGTGACGTGACGAAATTCGGATTATTGTGACGAAATTCGGATTATTGTGACGAACTTCGGATAGTGACGTGACGAACTTCGGATTATTGTGACGAACTTTGGATTACTGTGACGATCTTCGGATAGTGACGTGACGAACTTCGGATTATTGTGACGAACTTCGGATAGTGACGTGACGAACTTCGGATTATTGTGACGAACTTTGGATTACTGTGACGAAATTCGGATAGTGACGTGACGAACTTTGGATTATTGTGACGAACTTTGGATTACTGTGACGAACTTCGGATAGTGACGTGGCGAACTTCGGATTATTGTGACGAACTTCGGAAAGAGACGTGACGAAGTTCGGATAATTGTGACGAAATTCGGATAATGACGTGACAAACTTCGGATTATGACGTGACGAAATTCGGATAATTGTGACGAACTTCGAATAGTGACGTGACGAAATTCGGATAAATGTGACGAACTTCGGATTATTAAGACGAACTTCGGATAGTGACGTGACGCAATTTGGATAATTGTGACGAATTTCGGATAGTAACGTGACGAACGTGAATGAAATGTAATGTAATGTAATGTAATGTAATGTAATGTAATGTAATGTAATGTAATGTAATGTAATGTAATGTAATGTAATGTAATGTAATGTAATGTAATGTAATGTAATGTAATGTAATGTAATGTAATGTAATGTAATGTAATGTAATGTAATGTAATGTAATGTAATGTAATGTAATGTAATGTAATGTAATGTAATGTAATGTAATGTAATGTAATGTAATGTAATGTAATGTAATGTAATGTAATGTAATGTAATGTAATGTAATGTAATGAAATTGTGACAATTTTCGGATTATTGTGACGAACTTCGGAAAGAAACGTGACGAAGTTCGGATAATTGTGACGTAATTCGGATAATGACGTGACAAACTTCGGATTATGACTTGACGAAATTCGGATAATTGTGACGAACTTCGGATAGTGACGTGACGAAATTCGGATAAATGTGACGAATTTCGGATTGTTAAGACGAACTTTAGATAGTGACGTGACGAAATTCGGATAATTGTGACGAACTTCGGATAGTGCTGTGGCGGACGTGAATGAAATGTAATGTAATGTAATGTAATGTAATGTAATAATATGTAATGTAATGTAATGTAATGTAATGTAATGTAATGTAATGTAATGTAATGTAATGTAATGTAATGTAATGTAATGTAATGTAATGTAATGTAATGTAATGTAATGTAATGTAATGTAATGTAATGTAATGTAATGTAATGTAATGTAATGTAATGTAATGTAATGTAATGTAATGTAATGTAATGTAATGTAATGTAATGTAATGTAATGTAATGTAATGTAATGTAATGTAATGTAATGTAATGAAATTGTGACAATTTTCGGATTATTGTGACGAACTTCGGAAAGAAACGTGACGAAGTTCGGATAATTGTGACGTAATTCGGATAATGACGTGACAAACTTCGGATTATGACGTGACGAAATTCGGATAATTGTGACGAACTTCGGATAGTGACGTGACGAAATTCGGATAAATGTGACGAATTTCGGATTGTTAAGACGAACTTTAGATAGTGACGTGACGAAATTCGGATAATTGTGACGAACTTCGGATAGTGCTGTGGCGGACGTGAATGAAATGTAATGTAATGTAATGTAATGTAATGTAATGTAATGAAATGTAATGAAATAAAATGAAATTGTGACAAACTTCGGATTATTGTGACGAACTTCGGATAGTGACGTGACGAATTTCGGATTATTGTGACGAACTTCGAATTACTGTGGCGAACTGCGGATAGTGACATGACGAACTTCGGATTATTGTGATGAGATTCGGATTCTTGTGACGAACTTTGGATGGTGACGTGACGAAATTCGGTAAATTAAAACGAAATTCGGATAGTGACGTGACGAACTTCGGATTATTGTGACGAACTTCGGATTATGACGTGACAAACTTCGGATTATTGTGACGAACTTCGGATTACTGTGGCGAACTTCGGATACTGACGTGACGAAATTCGGATAATTGTGACGAAATTCGGATTATTGTAACGAACTTCAGACAGTGACATGACGAACTTCGGATTATGTAATGTAATGTAATGTAATGTAATGTAATGCAATGTAATGTAATGTAATGTAATGTAATGTAATGTAATGCAATGTAATGTAATGTAATGTAATGTAATGTAATGAAATTGTGACAAACTTCGGATTATTGTGACGAACTTCGGATTACTGTGGCGAACTTCGGATAGTGACGTGACGAAATTCGGATAATTTTGACGAAATTCGGATAATTTTGACGAAATTCGGATTATTGTGACGAACTTCAGATAGTGACATGACGAACTTCGGATTATTGTGATGATTTTCGGATAACTGTGACGAACTTCGGATAGTGACGTGACGAACTTCGGATTATTGTGACGAACTTCGGATAGTGACGTGACGAACTTCGGATTATTGTGACGAACTTTGGAAAGAGACGTGACGAAGTTCGGATAATTGTGACGAAATTCGGACAATGACGTGACAAACTTCGGATTATGACGTGACGAAATTCGGATAATTGTGACGAACTTCGGATAGTGACGTGACGAAATTCGGATAAATGTGACAAATTTTGGATTGTTAAGACGAACTTTAGATAGTGACGTGACGCAATTCGGATAATTGTGACGAATTTCGGATAGTGACGTGACGAAATTCGGATAATTGTGACGAAATTCGGATTATTGTGACGAACTTCGGATAGTGACGTGACGAACTTCGGATTATTGTGACGAACTTTGGATTACTGTGACGATCTTCGGATAGTGACGTGACGAACTTCGGATTATTGTGACGAACTTCGGATAGTGACGTGACGAACTTTGGATTATTGTGACGAACTTTGGATTACTGTGACGAACTTCGGATAGTGACGTGACGAACTTCGGATTATTGTGACGAACTTTGGATTACTGTGACGAAATTCGGATAATGACGTGACGAACTTCGGATTATTGTGACGAACTTCGGAAAGAGACGTGACGAAGTTCGGATAATTGTGACGAAATTCGGTTAATGACGTGACAAACTTCGGATTATGACGTGACGAAATTCGGATAATTGTGACGAACTTTGAATAGTGACGTGACGAAATTCGGATAAATGTGACGAACTTCGGATTGTTAAGACGAACTTCGGATAGTGACGTGACGCAATTTGGATAATTGTGACGAATTTCGGATAGTAACGTGACGAACGTGAATGAAATGTAATGTAATATAATGTAATGTAATGTAATGTAATGTAATGTAATGTAATGTAATGTAATGTAATGTAATGTAATGTAATGTAATGTAATGTAATGTAATGTAATGTAATGTAATGTAATGTAATGTAATGTAATGTAATGTAATGTAATGTAATGTAATGTAATGTAATGTAATGTAATGTAATGTAATGTAATGTAATGTAATGTAATGCAATGTAATGTAATGTAATGTAATGTAATGTAATGTAATGTAATGAAATTGTGACAAACTTCGGATTATTGTGACGAACTTCGGATTACTGTGGCGAACTTCGGATAGTGACGTGACGAAATTCGGATAATTTTGACGAAATTCGGATAATTTTGACGAAATTCGGATTATTGTGACGAACTTCAGATAGTGACATGACGAACTTCGGATTATTGTGATGATTTTCGGATAACTGTGACGAACTTCGGATAGTGACGTGACGAACTTCGGATTATTGTGACGAACTTCGGATAGTGACGTGACGAACTTCGGATTATTGTGACGAACTTTGGAAAGAGACGTGACGAAGTTCGGATAATTGTGACGAAATTCGGACAATGACGTGACAAACTTCGGATTATGACGTGACGAAATTCGGATAATTGTGACGAACTTCGGATAGTGACGTGACGAAATTCGGATAAATGTGACGAATTTCGGATTGTTAAGACGAACTTTAGATAGTGACGTGACGCAATTCGGATAATTGTGACGAATTTCGGATAGTGACGTGACGAAATTCGGATAATTGTGACGAAATTCGGATTATTGTGACGAACTTCGGATAGTGACGTGACGAACTTCGGATTATTGTGACGAACTTTGGATTACTGTGACGATCTTCGGATAGTGACGTGACGAACTTCGGATTATTGTGACGAACTTCGGATAGTGACGTGACGAACTTTGGATTATTGTGACGAACTTTGGATTACTGTGACGAACTTCGGATAGTGACGTGACGAACTTCGGATTATTGTGACGAACTTTGGATTACTGTGACGAAATTCGGATTGTGACGTGACGAACTTCGGATTATTGTGACGAACTTCGGAAAGAGACGTGACGAAGTTCGGATAATTGTGACGAAATTCGGATAATGACGTGACAAACTTCGGATTATGACGTGACGAAATTCGGATAATTGTGACGAACTTCGAATAGTGACGTGACGAAATTCGGATAAATGTGACGAACTTCGGATTGTTAAGACGAACTTCGGATAGTGACGTGACGCAATTTGGATAATTGTGACGAATTTCGGATAGTAACGTGACGAACGTGAATGAAATGTAATGTAATATAATGTAATGTAATGTAATGTAATGTAATGTAATGTAATGTAATGTAATGTAATGTAATGTAATGTAATGTAATGTAATGTAATGTAATGTAATGTAATGTAATGTAATGTAATGTAATGTAATGTAATGTAATGTAATGTAATGTAATGTAATGTAATGTAATGTAATGTAATGTAATGTAATGTAATGTAATGTAATGTAATGTAATGTAATGTAATGTAATGTAATGTAATGTAATGTAATGTAATGTAATGTAATGTAATGTAATGTAATGTAATGTAATGTAATGTAATGTAATGTAATGTAATGTAATGTAATGTAATGTAATGTAATGTAATGTAATGTAATGTAATGTAATGTAATGTAATGTAATGTAATGTAATGTAATGTAATGTAATGTAATGTAATGTAATGTAATGAAATGAAATTGTGACATACTTCGGATTATTGTGACGAACTTCGGAAAGAAACGTGACGAAGTTCGGATAATTGTGACGTAATTCGGATAATGACGTGACAAACTTCGGATTATGACTTGACGAAATTCGGATAATTGTGACGAACTTCGGATAGTGACGTGACGAAATTCGGATAAATGTGACGAATTTCGGATTGTTAAGACGAACTTTAGATAGTGACGTGACGAAATTCGGATAATTGTGACGAACTTCGGATAGTGCTGTGGCGAACATGAATGAAATGTTATGTAATGTAATGTAATGTAATGTAATGAAATAAAATGAAATTGTGACAAACTTCGGATTATTGTGACGAACTTCGGATAGTGACGTGACGAATTTCGGATTATTGTGACGAACTTCGAATTACTGTGGCGAACTGCGGATAGTGACGTGACGAAATTCGGATAATTGTGACGAGATTCGGATTATTGTGACGAACATCAGATAGTGACATGACGAACTTCGGATTATTGTGATGAACTTCGGATAACTGTGACGAACTTCGGATAGTGACGTGACGAACTTCGGATTATTGTGACGAACTTCGGATAGTGACGTGACTAACTTCGGATTATTGTGACGAACTTTGGAAAGAGACGTGACGAAGTTCGGATAATTGTGACGAAATTCGGATAATGATGTGACAAACTTCGGATTATGACGTGACGAAATTCGGAAAATTGTGACGAACTTCGGATAGTGACGTGACGAAATTCGGATAAATGTGACGAACTTCGGATTGTTAAGACGAACTTCGGATAGTGACGTGACGCAATTCGGATAATTGTGACGAATTTCGGATAGTGACGTGACAAAATTCGGATAATTGTGACGAAATTCGGATTATTGTGACGAACTTCGGATAGTGACGTGACGAACTTCAGATTATTGTGACGAACTTTGGATTACTGTGACGAACTTCGGATAGTGACGTGACGAACTTCGGATTATTGTGACGAACTTCGGAAAGAGACGTGACGAAGTTCGGATAATTATGACGAAATTCGGATAATGACGTGACAAACTTCGGATTATGACGTGACGAAATTCGGATAATTGTGACGAACTTCGAATAGTGACGTGACGAAATTCGGATAAATGTGACGAACTTCGGATTGTTAAGACGAACTTCGGATAGTGACGTGACGAACTTCGGATTATTGTGACGAACTTCGGAAAGAGACGTGACGAAGTTCGGATAATTATGACGAAATTCGGATGAAATGAAATGAAATGAAATGAAATGAAATGAAATTAAATTAAGACGAAATTCGGATAGCGACGTGACGAACTTCTGATAATTGTGACGAAATTCGGATTATTGTGACGAACTTCGGATAACTGTGACGAACTTCGAATAGTGACGTGACGAACTTCGGATTATTGTGACGAACTTCGGATAGTGACGTGACGAAATTCGGATAATTAAGACGAACTTCGGATAGTGCTGTGACGAACGTGAATGTAATGTAATGTAATGTAATGTAATGTAATGTAATGTAATGCAATGCAATGCAATGCAATGTAATGTAATGTAATGTAATGTAATGTAATGTAATGTAATGTAATGTAATGTAATGTAATGTAATGTAATGTAATGTAATGTAATGTAATGTAATGTAATGTAATGTAATGTAATGTAATGTAATGTAATGTAATGTAATGTAATGTAATGTTATGTAATGTAATGCAATGTAATGTAATGTAATGTAATGTAATGTAATGTAATGTAATGAAATTGTGACAAACTTCGGATTATTGTGACGAACTTCGGATTACTGTGGCGAACTTCGGATAGTGACGTGACGAAATTCGGATAATTTTGACGAAATTCGGATAATTTTGACGAAATTCGGATTATTGTGACGAACTTCAGATAGTGACATGACGAACTTCGGATTATTGTGATGATTTTCGGATAACTGTGACGAACCTCGGATAGTGACGTGACGAACTTCGAAATACTGTGACGAACTTCGGATAGTGACGTGACGAACTTCGGATTATTGTGACGAACTTTGGAAAGAGACGTGACGAAGTTCGGATAATTGTGACGAAATTCGGACAATGACGTGACAAACTTCGGATTATGACGTGACGAAATTCGGATAATTGTGACGAACTTCGGATAGTGACGTGACGAAATTCGGATAAATGTGACGAATTTCGGATTGTTAAGACGAACTTTAGATAGTGACGTGACGAACTTCGGATTATTGTGACGAACCTCGGATAGTGTAGTGACGAAATTCGGATAATTGTGACGAACTTCGGATTATTGTGACGATTTTCGGAAAGTGACGTGACGAAGTTCGGATAATTGTGATGAAATTCGGATAATGACGTGATGAACTTCGGATATTTATGACGAACTTCGGATAGTGACGTGACGAAATCCGGTTAATTGTGATGAAATTCGGATAGTGACGTGACGAACTTCGGATTATGCTGTGACGAACTTCGAATACTGACTTTACGAAATACGGATTATTGTGACGATCTTCGGATTATTGTGACGAACTTCGGATTATTGTGACGAACTTCGGATAGTGTAGTGACGAAATTCGGAAAATTGTGACGAACTTCGGATTATTGTGACGAACTTCGTAAAGTGACCTGACGAAGTTCGGATAATTGTGATTAAATTCGGATAGTGACGTGACGAACTTCGGATTATGCTGTGACGAACTTCAAATAGTGACGTGACGAACGTCGGATTATTGTGACGAATTTCGGATAATGTAGTGACGAAATACGGATAATTGTGACGAACTTCGGATTATTGTGACGAACTTCGGAAAGTGACGTGACGAAGTTCGGATAGTGACGTGACGAAATTCGGATAATTGTGACAAACTTCGGATTATTGTGAGGAACTTCGGATAGTGTAGTGACGAAATTCGGATAATTGTGACGAACTTTTGATAGTGACGTGACGAACTTTGGAATATTGTGACGAACTTCGGATAGTGACGTGACGAACTTCGGATTATTGTGACGAACTCCGGAAAGTGACGTGACGAAATTCGGAAAATTGTGACAAAATTCCGATTATTGTGACGATTTTCGGAAAATGACGTGATGAAATTCGGATAATTGTGACGAAATTCGGTTAGTGACGTGACGATTTTTGGATAATTACGAGACGAATTTCGGATTACTGTGGCGAACTTCGGATAGTGACGTGACGAAATTCGGATAATTGTGACGAAATTCGGATTATTGTGACGAACTTCAGATAGTGACGTGACGAACTTCGTATTATTGTGACGAACTTTGGAAAGAGACGTGACGAAGTTCGGATAATTGTGACGAAATTCGGATAATGACGTGACAAACTTTGGATTATGACGTGACGAAATTCGGATAATTGTGACGAACTTCGGATAGTGACGTGACGAAATTCGGATAAATGTGATGAACTTCGGATTGTTAAGACGAACTTTGGATAGTGAAATGAAATGAAATTAAATTAAATGAAATGAAATGAAATGAAATGAAATGAAATGAAATGAAATTAAATTATATTAAATTAAATTAAATTAAATAAAATTAAATAAAATTAAATAAAATTAAATAAAATTAAATAAATTTAAATAAAATTAAATAAAATTAAATAAAATTAAATAAAATTAAATAAAATTAAATTAAATTAAATTAAATTAAATTAAATTAAATTAAATTAAATTGTGACGAACTTTGGATAGTGACGTGACGATTTACTGATAATTGTGACGAAATTCGGTAAGTGACGTGACGAACTTCGGATTATGACGTGACGAACTTCGGATAGTGCTGTGACGAATTTCGGATAGTGACGTGACGAACTTCGGATTATTGTGACAAACTTCGGATAGTGACGTGACGAACTTCGGATTATTGTGACGAACTTTAGATAGTGACGTGACGAACTTCTGATAATTGTTACAAAATTCGGTAAGTGACATGACGAACTTCGGATTATGACGTGACGAACTTCGGATTATTGTGACGAACTCCAGATAGTGACGTTACGAAATTCGGATTATTGTGACGAACTTCGGATAACTGTGATGAACTTCGGATAGTGACGTGACAAACTTCGGATTATTGTGACGAACTTCGGATTACTGTGGCGAACTTCGGATAGTGACGTGACGAAATTCGGATAATTTTGACGAAATTCGGATAATTTTGACGAAATTCGGATTATTGTGACGAACTTCAGATAGTGACATGACGAACTTCGGATTATTGTGATGATTTTCGGATAACTGTGACGAACTTCGGATAGTGACGTGACGAACTTCGGATTATTGTGACGAACTTCGGATAGTGACGTGACGAACTTCGGATTATTGTGACGAACTTTGGAAAGAGACGTGACGAAGTTCGGATAATTGTGACGAAATTCGGACAATGACGTGACAAACTTCGGATTATGACGTGACGAAATTCGGATAATTGTGACGAACTTCGGATAGTGACGTGACGAAATTCGGATAAATGTGACGAATTTCGGATTGTTAAGACGAACTTTAGATAGTGACGTGACGCAATTCGGATAATTGTGACGAATTTCGGATAGTGACGTGACGAAATTCGGATAATTGTGACGAAATTCGGATTATTGTGACGAACTTCGGATAGTGACGTGACGAACTTCGGATTATTGTGACGAACTTTGGATTACTGTGACAAACTTCGGATAGTGACGTGACGAACTTCGGATTATTGTGACGAACTTCGGATAGTGACGTGACGAACTTCGGATTATTGTGACGAACTTTGGATTACTGTGACGAACTTCGGATAGTGACGTGACGAACTTCGGATTATTGTGACGAACTTTGGATTACTGTGACGAAATTCGGATAGTGACGTGACGAACTTCGGATAATTGTGACGAACTTCGGAAAGAGACGTGACGAAGTTCGGATAATTGTGACGAAATTCGGATAATGACGTGACAAACTTCGGATTATGACGTGACGAAATTCGGATAATTGTGACGAACTTCGAATAGTGACGTGACGAAATTCGGATAAATGTGACGAACTTCGGATTGTTAAGACGAACTTCGGATAGTGACGTGACGAACTTCGGATTATGCTGTGACGAACTTCAAATAGTGACGTGACGAACGTCGGATTATTGTGACGAATTTCGGATAATGTAGTGACGAAATACGGATAATTGTGACGAACTTCGGATTATTGTGACGAACTTCGGAAAGTGACGTGACGAACTTCGGATTTAGCTGTGACGAACTTCGAATACTGACTTTACGAAATACGGATTATTGTGACGATCTTCGGATTATTGTGACGAACTTCGGATTATTGTGACGAACTTCGGATAGTGTAGTGACGAAATTCGGAAAATTGTGACGAACTTCGGATTATTGTGACGAACTTCGTAAAGTGACCTGACGAAGTTCGGATAATTGTGATTAAATTCGGATAGTGACGTGACGAACTTCGGATTATGCTGTGACGAACTTCAAATAGTGACGTGACGAACGTCGGATTATTGTGACGAATTTCGGATAATGTAGTGACGAAATACGGATAATTGTGACGAACTTCGGATTATTGTGACGAACTTCGGAAAGTGACGTGACGAAGTTCGGATAGTGACGTGACGAAATTCGGATAATTGTGACAAACTTCGGATTATTGTGAGGAACTTCGGATAGTGTAGTGACGAAATTCGGATAATTGTGACGAACTTTTGATAGTGACGTGACGAACTTTGGAATATTGTGACGAACTTCGGATAGTGACGTGACGAACTTCGGATTATTGTGACGAACTCCGGAAAGTGACGTGACGAAATTCGGAAAATTGTGACAAAATTCGGATTATTGTGACGATTTTCGGAAAATGACGTGATGAAATTCGGATAATTGTGACGAAATTCGGTTAGTGACGTGACGATTTTTGGATAATTACGAGACGAATTTCGGATTACTGTGGCGAACTTCGGATAGTGACGTGACGAAATTCGGATAATTGTGACGAAATTTGGATTATTGTGACGAACTTCAGATTATTGTGACGAACTTCGGATAGTGTAGTGACGAAATTCGGAAAATTGTGACGAACTTCGGATTATTGTGACGAACTTCGTAAAGTGACCTGACGAAGTTCGGATAATTGTGATTAAATTCGGATAGTGACGTGACGAACTTCGGATTATGCTGTGACGAACTTCAAATAGTGACGTGACGAACGTCGGATTATTGTGACGAATTTCGGATAATGTAGTGACGAAATACGGATAATTGTGACGAACTTCGGATTATTGTGACGAACTTCGGAAAGTGACGTGACGAACTTCGGATTTAGCTGTGACGAACTTCGAATACTGACTTTACGAAATACGGATTATTGTGACGATTCATTCATAAAGCGACAACTATGTCAAAAGGCTTATTATACTGTTAATGATTACCTTGAGGATAAAAAGGCTTGGGAATGAGCTGCTCCAATTGCGTTAAAACCATGATTTCATTTTTTATCCTGTTTTATACCTTCTTAATTTTTTTTTTAAATGTAAGTTATAAAATAAGTTCTTTATGGGACCAACCCAAATGTTCTTTCTTTGGTATTGTTCGTCAGCACGTGGAGCTCCTCAAGTTACGAGTTGAGCTCACGATTACTGACAAATGCTTGCACTGACTGATCTTGTCCCCTCACTCTGTGTGGTTCTTTCCTCAAAAGACCATCTCAGACAAATCTGCATGGATCTTATACGATTTGACCAAGATTATGTATCAAATGTTTTTTTTTATTTTTTTATTTCTACACTGTTGACATATAATGTATATTGACATGTATTTTTACTTTATAAGTAAATTATGTATTTTATTTTTGATTTTTTTTTATTGTGAATGTAAGGACTACGTGGATTCTTTTTTTTTTTTATATGTTCTTTTCTAAATCTTTTAGGTTCTTTTTATTTAGTCTATGTTTTGTCTGGCAGTTTGAGTTCTTTATGGGACCAACCCAAATGTTCTTTCCTTGGTATTGTTCGTCAGCACGTGGAGCTCCTCAAGTTCCGAGTTGAGCTCACGATTACTGACAAATGCTTGCACTGACTGATCTGGTCCCCTCATTCTGTGTGGTTCTTTCCTCAAAAGACCATCTCAGACACTAATCTGCGTGGATCTTACATGATTTGACCAAGATTTTCTATCAAATGTTTTTATGTTATTATTTACACTGTTGACATATTTGAATGTATATTGACATGTATTTTTACTTTGAAAGTATGTTATATTTTTATATATTTTTTTTATTGTGAATGTAAGGACTATGTGGATTCTGTTTTTATTTTTTTTTTAGATTGTCGTTTCTAAATCTTTTTAAGTTCTTTAATTTATTTATTTTACATTTTGTCTGGCAGTTTGAGTTCTTTATGGGACCAACCCAAATGTTCTTTCTTTGGTATTGTTCGTCGGCACGTGGAGCTCCTCAAGTTCCGAGTTGAGCTCACGATTACTGACAAATGCTTGCACTGACTGATCTGGTCCCCTCATTCTGTGTGGTTCTTTCCTCAAAAGACCATCTCAGACACTAATCTGCATGGATCTTACATGATTTGACCAAGATAATGTCTGGACTTTAAAAGAGACTATGACCTCTGAGTTTCTTTCGGTGTTTCTTCTCAGAGTAGTCAAATAGTGAAATACCGATCCCATTTATTAAAAAAGGCGACGTGTAAAAGTGTTTGTAAACCTATTTACAAAATAAATATCATTTATCATTTATCATTTATCATTAGTGACGTGACGAACTTCGGATTATTGTGACGAACTTTGGAAAGAGACGTGACGAAGTTCGGATAATTGTGACGAAATTCGGATAATGACGTGACAAACTTTGGATTATGACGTGACGAAATTCGGATAATTGTGACGAACTTCGGATAGTGACGTGACGAAATTCGGATAAATGTGATGAACTTCGGATTGTTAAGACGAACTTTGGATAGTGAAATGAAATGAAATGAAATGAAATGAAATGAAATGAAATGAAATGAAATGAAATTAAATTAAATTAAATTATATTAAATTAAATAAAATTAAATTAAATAAAATTAAATAAAATTAAATAAAATTAAATAAAATTAAATAAAATTAAATAAAATTAAATTAAATTAAATTAAATTAAATTAAATTGTGACGAACTTTGGATAGTGACGTGACGATTTACTGATAATTGTGACGAAATTCGGTAAGTGACGTGACGAACTTCGGATTATGACGTGACGAACTTCGGATAGTGCTGTGACGAATTTCGGATAGTGACGTGACGAACTTCGGATTATTGTGACGAACTTCGGATAGTGACGTGACGAACTTCGGATTATTGTGACGAACTTTAGATAGTGACGTGACGAACTTCTGATAATTGTGACAAAATTCGGTAAGTGACATGACGAACTTCGGATTATTGTGACGAACTTCGGATAGTGACGTGACGAACTTCGGATTATTGTGACGAACTTTGGAAAGAGGCGTGACGAAGTTCGGAAAATTTTGACGAAATTCGGATAATCACGTGACAAACTTCGGATTATGACGTGACGAAATTCGGATAATTGTGACGAACTTTGGATAGTGACGTGACGAAATTCGGATAAATGTGACGAATTTCGGATTGTTAAGACGAACTTCGGATAGTGACGTGACGCAATTTGGATAATTGTGACGAATTTCGGATAGTGAAATGAAATGAAATGAAATGAAATGAAATGAAATTAAATTGTGACGAAATTCGGATAGCGACGTGACGAACTTCTGATAATTGTGACGAAATTCGGATTATTGTGACGAACTTCGGATAACTGTGACGAACTTCGAATAGTGACGTGACGAACTTCTGATAATTGTGACGAACTTCGGATAGTGACGTGACGAAATTCGGATAATTAAGACGAACTTCGGATAGTGCTGTGACGAACGTGAATGTAATGTAATGTATTGTAATGTAATGTAATGCAATGCAATGCAATGCAATGTAATGTAATGTAATGTAATGTAATGTAATGTAATGTAATGTAATGTTATGTAATGTAATGCAATGTAATGTAATGTAATGTAATGTAATGTAATGTAATGTAATGTAATGTAATGAAATTGTGACAAACTTTGGATTATTGATACGAACTTCGGATTACTGTGGCGAACTTCGGATAGTGACGTGACGAAATTCGGATAATTTTGACGAAATTCGGATAATTTTGACGAAATTCGGATTATTGTGACGAACTTCAGATAGTGACATGACGAACTTCGGATTATTGTGATGATTTTCGGATAACTGTGACGAACTTCGGATAGTGACGTGACGAACTTCGGATTATTGTGACGAACTTCGGATAGTGACGTGACGAACTTCGGATTATTGTGACGAACTTTGGAAAGAGACGTGACGAAGTTCGGAAAATTGTGACGAAATTCGGACAATGACGTGACAAACTTCGGATTATGACGTGACGAAATTCGGATAATTGTGACGAATTTCGGATAGTGACGTGACGAAATTCGGATAAATGTGACGAATTCCGGATTGTTAAGACGAACTTTAGATAGTGACGTGACGCAATTCGGATAATTGTGACGAATTTCGGATAGTGACGTGACGAAATTCGGATAATTGTGACGAAATTCGGATTATTGTGACGAACTTCGGATAGTGACGTGACGAACTTCGGATTATTGTGACGAACTTTGGATAACTGTGACGAACTTCGGATAGTGACGTGACGAACTTCGGATTATTGTGACGAACTTCGGATAGTGACGTGACGAACTTCGGATTATTGTGACGAACTTTGGATAACTGTGACGAACTTCGGATAGTGACGTGACGAACTTCGGATTATTGTGACGAACTTTGGATTACTGTGACGAAATTCGGATAGTGACGTGACGAACTTCGGATTATTGTGACGAACTTCGGAAAGAGACGTGACGAAGTTCGGATAATTGTGACGAAATTCGGATAATGACGTGACAAACTTCGGATAATGACGTGACGAAATTCGGATAATTGTGACGAACTTCGAATAGTGACGTGACGAAATTCGGATAAATGTGACGAACTTCGGATTGTTAAGACGAACTTCGGATAGTGACGTGACGCAATTTGGATAATTGTGACGAATTTCGGATAGTAACGTGACGAACGTGAATGAAATGTAATGTTATGTAATGTAATGTAATGTAATGTAATAAAATGTAATGTAATGTAATGTAATGTAATGTAATGTAATGTAATGTAATGTAATGTAATGTAATGTAATGTAATGTAATGTAATGTAATGTAATGTAATGTAATGTAATGTAATGTAATGTAATGTAATTGTGACAAACTTCGGATTATTGTGACGAACTTCGGAAAGAAACGTGACGAAGTTCGGATAAAAGTGACGTAATTCGGATAATTGTGACGAACTTCGGATAGTGACGTGACGAAATTCGGATAAATGTGACGAATTTCGGATTGTTAAGACGAACTTTAGATAGTGACGTGACGAAATTCGGATAATTGTGACGAACTTCGGATAGTGCTGTGGCGAACGTGAATGAAATGTAATGTAATGTAATGTAATGTAATGTAATGTAATGAAATAAAATGAAATTGTGACAAACTTCGGATTATTGTGACGAACTTCGGATAGTGACGTGACGAATTTCGGATTATTGTGACGAACTTCGAATTACTGTGGCGAACTGCGGATAGTGACGTGACGAAATTCGGATAATTGTGACGAGATTCGGATTATTGTGACGAACTTCAGATAGTGACATGACGAACTTCGGATTATTGTGATGAACTTCGGATAACTGTGACGAACTTCGGATAGTGACGTGACGAACTTCGGATTATTGTGACGAACTTCGGATAGTGACGTGACTAACTTCGGATTATTGTGACGAACTTTGGAAAGAGACGTGACGAAGTTCGGATAATTGTGACGAAATTCGGATAATGATGTGACAAACTTCGGATTATGACGTGACGAAATTCGGAAAATTGTGACGAACTTCGGATAGTGACGTGACGAAATTCGGATAAATGTGACGAACTTCGGATTGTTAAGACGAACTTCGGATAGTGACGTGACGCAATTCGGATAATTGTGACGAATTTCGGATAGTGACGTGACGAAATTCGGATAATTGTGACGAAATTCGGATTATTGTGACGAACTTCGGATAGTGACGTGACGAACTTCAGATTATTGTGACGAACTTTGGATTACTGTGACGAACTTCGGATAGTGACGTGACGAACTTCGGATTATTGTGACGAACTTCGGAAAGAGACGTGACGAAGTTCGGATAATTATGACGAAATTCGGATAATGACGTGACAAACTTCGGATTATGACGTGACGAAATTTGGATAATTGTGACGAACTTCGAATAGTGACGTGACGAAATTCGGATAAATGTGACGAACTTCGGATTGTTAAGACGAACTTCGGATAGTGACGTGACGAACTTCGGATTATTGTGACGAACTTCGGAAAGAGACGTGACGAAGTTCGGATAATTATGACGAAATTCGGATAATGACGTGACAAACATCGGATTATGACGTGACGAAATTCGGATAATTGTGACGAACTTCGAATAGTGACGTGACGAAATTCGGATAAATGTGACGAACTTCGGATTGTTAAGACGAACTTCAGATAGTGACGTGACGCAATTCGGATAATTGTGACGAATTTCGGATAGTGACGTGACAAATTTCGGATAAATGTGACGAACTTCGGATTGTTAAGACGAACTTCGGATAGTGACGTGACGCAATTCGGATAAATGTGACGAACTTCGGATTGTTAAGACGAACTTCAGATAGTGACGTGACGCAATTCGAATAATTGTGACGAATTTCGGATAGTGACGTGACAAATTTCGGATAAATGGGACGAACTTCGGATTGTTAAGACGAACTTCGGATAGTAACGTGATTCGTCACGTTACTATCCGAAGTTCGTCTTAACAATCCGAAATTCGTGAATGAAATGTAATGTAATGTAATGTAATGTAATGTAATGTAATGTAATGTAATGTAATGTAATGTAATGTAATGTAATGTAATGTAATGTAATGTAATGTAATGTAATGTAATGTAATGTAATGTAATGTAATGTAATGTAATGTAATGTAATGTAATGTAATGTAATGTAATGTAATGTAATGTAATGTAATGTAATGTAATGTAATGTAATGTAATGTAATGTAATGTAATGTAATGTAATGTAATGTAATGTAATGTAATGTAATGTAATGTAATGTAATGTAATGTAATGTAATGTAATGTAATGTAATGTAATGTAATGTAATGTAATGTAATGTAATGTAATGTAATGTAATGTAATGTAATGTAATGTAATGTAATGTAATGTAATGTAATGTAATGTAATGTAATGTAATGTAATGTAATGTAATGTAATGTAATGTAATGTAATGTAATGTAATGTAATGTAATGTAATGTAATGTAATGTAATGTAATGTAATGTAATGTAATGTAATGTAATGTAATGTAATGTAATGTAATGTAATGAAATAAAATGAAATTGTGACAAACTTCGGATTATTGTGACAAACTTCGGATAACTGTGACGAACTTCGGATAGTGACGTGACGAACTTCGGATTATTGTGACGAACTTCGGATAGTGACGTGACGAACTTCGGATTATTGTGACGAACTTTGGAAAGAGGCGTGACGAAGTTCGGATAATTTTGACGAAATTCGGATAATCACGTGACAAACTTCGAATTATGACGTGACGAAATTCGGATAATTGTGACGAACTTTGGATATTGACGTGACGAAATTCGGATAAATGTGACGAATTTCGGATTGTTAAGACGAACTTCGGATAGTGACGTGACGCAATTTGGATAATTGTGACGAATTTCGGATAGTGAAATGAAATGAAATGAAATGAAATGAAATGAAATTAAATTGTGACGAAATTCGGATAGCGACGTGACGAACTTCTGATAATTGTGACGAAATTCGGATTATTGTGACGAACTTCGGATTACTGTGACGAACTTCGAATAGTGACGTGACGAACTTCGGATTATTGTGACGAACTTCGGATAGTGACGTGACGAGATTCGGATAATTAAGACGAACTTCGGATAGTGCTGTGACGAACGTGAATGTAATGTAATGTAATGTAATGTAATGTAATGTAATGTAATGTAATGTAATGTAATGCAATGCAATGCAATGCAATGCAATGTAATGTAATGTAATGTAATGTAATGTAATGTAATGTAATGTAATGTAATGTAATGTAATGTAATGTAATGAAATGTTATGTTATGTTATGTTATGTTATGTTATGTTATGTTATGTTATGTTATGTTATGTTATGTTATGTTATGTTATGTTATGTTATGTTATGTTATGTTATGTTATGTTATGTTATGTTATGTTATGTTATGTTATGTTATGTTATGTTATGTTATGTTATGTTATGTTATGTTATGTTATGTTATGTTATGTTATGTTATGTTATGTTATGTTATGTTATGTTATGTTATGTTATGTTATGTTATGTTATGTTATGTTATGTTATGTTATGTTATGTTATGTTATGTTATGTTATGTTATGTTATGTTATGTTATGTTATGTTATGTTATGTTATGTTATGTTATGTTATGTTATGTTATGTTATGTTATGTTATGTTATGTTATGTTATGTTATGTTATGTTATGTTATGTTATGTTATGTTATGTTATGTTATGTTATGTTATGTTATGTTATGTTATGTTATGTTATGTTATGTTATGTTATGTTATGTTATGTAATGTAATGTAATGTAATGTAATGTAATGTAATGTAATGTAATGTGTGAAATAAAATTAAATTGTGACGAACTTCGGATTATTGTGGCGATTTTCGGAAAGTGACGTGACGAAGTTCGGATAATTGTGATGAAATTCGGATAATGACGTGATGAACTTCGGATATTTATGACGAACTTCGGATAGTGACGTGACGAAATCCGGTTAATTGTGATGAAATTCGGATAGTGACGTGACGAACTTCGGATTATGCTGTGACGAACTTCGAATACTGACTTTACGAAATACGGATTATTGTGACGATCTTCGGATTATTGTGACGAACTTCGGATTATTGTGACGAACTTCGGATAGTGTAGTGACGAAATTCAGAAAATTGTGACGAACTTCGGATTATCGTGACGAACTTCGTAAAGTGACCTGACGAAGTTCGGATAATTGTGATTAAATTCGGATAGTGACGTGACGAACGTCGGATTATTGTGACGAATTTCGGATAATGTAGTGACGAAATACGGATAATTGTGACGAACTTCGGATTATTGTGACGAACTTCGGAAAGTGACGTGACGAAGTTCGGATAGTGACGTGACGAAATTCGGATAATTGTGACAAACTTCGGATTATTGTGAGGAACTTCGGATAGTGTAGTGACGAAATTCGGATAATTGTGACGAACTTTTGATAGTGACGTGACGAACTTTGGAATATTGTGACGAACTTCGGATAGTGACGTGACGAACTTCGGATTATTGTGACGAACTCCGGAAAGTGACGTGACGAAATTCGGAAAATTGTGACAAAATTCGGATTATTGTGACGATTTTCGGAAAATGACGTGATGAAATTCGGATAATTGTGACGAAATTCGGTTAGTGACGTGACGATTTTTGGATAATTACGAGACGAATTTCGGATTACTGTAGCGAACTTCGGATAGTGACGTGACGAAATTCGGATAATTGTGACGAAATTCGGATTATTGTGACGAACTTCAGATAGTGACGTGACGAACTTCGTATTATTGTGACGAACTTTGGAAAGAGACGTGACGAAGTTCGGATAATTGTGACGAAATTCGGATAATGACGTGACAAACTTTGGATTATGACGTGACGAAATTCGGATAATTGTGACGAACTTCGGATAGTGACGTGACGAAATTCGGATAAATGTGATGAACTTCGGATTGTTAAGACGAACTTTGGATAGTGAAATGAAATGAAATGAAATTAAATGAAATGAAATGAAATGAAATGAAATGAAATTAAATTAAATTAAATTATATTAAATTAAATAAAATTAAATAAAATTAAATAAAATTAAATAAAATTAAATAAAATTAAATAAAATTAAATAAAATTAAATAAAATTAAATAAAATTAAATTAAATTAAATTAAATTAAATTAAATTGTGACGAACTTTGGATAGTGACGTGACGATTTACTGATAATTGTGACGAAATTCGGTAAGTGACGTGACGAACTTCGGATTATGACGTGACGAACTTCGGATAGTGCTGTGACGAATTTCGGATAGTGACGTGACGAACTTCGGATTATTGTGACAAAGTTCGGATAGTGACGTGACGAACTTCGGATTATTGTGACGATCTTTAGATAGTGACGTGACGAACTTCTGATAATTGTGACAAAATTCGGTAAGTGACATGACGAACTTCGGATTATGACGTGACGAACTTCGGATTATTGTGACGAACTCCAGATAGTGACGTTACGAAATTCGGATTATTGTGACGAACTTCGGATAACTGTGATGAACTTCGGATAGTGACGTGACAAACTTCGGATTATTGTGACGAACTTCGGATTACTGTGGCGAACTTCGGATAGTGACGTGACGAAATTCGGATAATTTTGACGAAATTCGGATAATTTTGACGAAATTCGGATTATTGTGACGAACTTCAGATAGTGACATGACGAACTTCGGATTATTGTGATGATTTTCGGATAACTGTGACGAACTTCGGATAGTGACGTGACGAACTTCGGATTATTGTGACGAACTTCGGATAGTGACGTGACGAACTTCGGATTATTGTGACGAACTTTGGAAAGAGACGTGACGAAGTTCGGATAATTGTGACGAAATTCGGACAATTACGTGACAAACTTCGGATTATGACGTGACGAAATTCGGATAATTGTGACGAACTTCGGATAGTGACGTGACGAAATTCGGATAAATGTGACGAATTTCGGATTGTTAAGACGAACTTTAGATAGTGACGTGACGCAATTCGGATAATTGTGACGAATTTCGGATAGTGACGTGACGAAATTCGGATAATTGTGACGAAATTCGGATTATTGTGACGAACTTCGGATAGTGACGTGACGAACTTCGGATTATTGTGACGAACTTTGGATTACTGTGACAAACTTCGGATAGTGACGTGACGAACTTCGGATTATTGTGACGAACTTCGGATAGTGACGTGACGAACTTCGGATTATTGTGACGAACTTTGGATTACTGTGACGAACTTCGGATAGTGACGTGACGAACTTCGGATTATTGTGACGAACTTTGGATTACTGTGACGAAATTCGGATAGTGACGTGACGAACTTCGGATTATTGTGACGAACTTCGGAAAGAGACGTGACGAAGTTCGGATAATTGTGACGAAATTCGGATAATGACGTGACAAACTTCGGATTATGACGTGACGAAATTCGGATAATTGTGACGAACTTCGAATAGTGACGTGACGAAATTCGGATAATTGTGACGAACTTCGGATACTGCTGTGACGAACTTCGGATAGTAAAGTGACGAACGTGAATGAAATGAAATGTAATGTAATGTAATAAAATGTAATGTAATGTAATGTAATGTAATGTAATGTAATGTAATGTAATGTAATGTAATGTAATGTAATGTAATGTAATGTTATGTAATGTAATGTAATGTAATGTAATGTAATGTTATGTAATGTAATGTAATGTAATGTAATGTAATGTAATGTAATGTAATGTAATGTAATGTAATGTAATGTAATGTAATGTAATGTAATGTAATGTAATGTAATGTAATGTAATGTAATGTAATGTAATGTAATGTAATGTAATGTAATGTAATGTAATGTAATGTAATGTAATGTAATGTAATGTAATGTAATGTAATGTAATGTAATGTAATGTAATGTAATGTAATGTAATAAAATGTAATGTAATGTAATGTAATGTAATGTAATGTAATGTAATGAAATTGTGACAAACTTCGGATTATTGTGACGAACTTCGGAAAGAAACGTGACGAAGTTCGGATAATTGTGACGTAATTCGGATAATGACGTGACAAACTTCGGATTATGACGTGACGAAATTCGGATAATTGTGACGAACTTCGGATAGTGACGTGACGAAATTCGGATAAATGTGACAAAATTCGGTAAGTGACGTGACGAACTTCGGATAGTGACGTGACGAACTTCGGATTATTGTGACGAACTTCGGATTACTGTGACGAACTTCGAATAGTGACGTGACGAACTTCGGATTATTGTGACGAACTTAGGATAGTGACGTGACGAAATTCGGATAATTGTGACGAACGTGAATGAAATGTAATGTAATGTAATGATATGTAATGATATGTAATGATATGTAATGATATGTAATGTAATGTAATGTAATGTAATGTAATGTAATGTAATGTAATGTAATGTAATGTAATGTAATGTAATGTAATGTAATGTAATAAAATGTAATGTGTGAAATAAAATTAAATTGTGACAAACTTCGGATTATCGTGACGAACTTCGGATAGTGACGTGACGAAATTCGGATAATTGTGACGAACTTCGGATTATTGTGGCGATTTTCGGAAAGTGACGTGACGAAGTTTGGAAAATTGTGATGAAATTCGGATAATGACGTGATGAACTTCGGATATTTATGACGAACTTCGGATAGTGACGTGACGAAATCCGGTTAATTGTGATGAAATTCGGATAGTGACGTGACGAACTTCGGATTTAGCTGTGACGAACTTCGAATACTGACTTTACGAAATACGGATTATTGTGACGATCTTCGGATTATTGTGACGAACTTCGGATTATTGTGACGAACTTCGGATAGTGTAGTGACGAAATTCGGAAAATTGTGACGAACTTCGGATTATTGTGACGAACTTCGTAAAGTGACCTGACGAAGTTCGGATAATTGTGATTAAATTCGGATAGTGACGTGACGAACTTCGGATTATGCTGTGACGAACTTCAAATAGTGACGTGACGAACGTCGGATAATTGTGATGAAATTCGGATAATGACGTGATGAACTTCGGATATTTATGACGAACTTCGGATAGTGACGTGACGAAATCCGGTTAATTGTGATGAAATTCGGATAGTGACGTGACGAACTTCGGATTATGCTGTGACGAACTTCGAATACTGACTTTACGAAATACGGATTATTGTGACGATCATCGGATTATTGTGACGAACTTCGGATTATTGTGACGAACTTCGGATAGTGTAGTGACGAAATTCGGAAAATTGTGACGAACTTCGGATTATTGTGACGAACTTCGTAAAGTGACCTGACGAAGTTCGGATAATTGTGATTAAATTCGGATAGTGACGTGACGAACTTCGGACAGTGACGTGACGAATTTCGGATTATTGTGACGAACTTTGGATTATTGTGACGAACTTCGTATAGTGACGTGACGAAATTCGGATAATTGTGACGAACTTCGGATAGTGCTGTGACGAACTTCGGATAGTAACGTGACGAACGTGAATGAAATGAAATGTAATGTAATGTAATGTAATGTAATGTAATGTAATGTAATGTAATGTAATGTAATGTAATGTAATGTAATGTAATGTAATGTAATGTAATGAAATTGTGACAAACTTCGGATTATTGTGACGAACTTCGGAAAGAAACGTGACGAAGTTCGGATAATTGTGACGTAATTCGGATAATGACGTGACAAACTTCGGATTATGACGTGACGAAATTCGGATAATTGTGACGAACTTCGGATAGTGACGTGACGAAATTCGGATAAATGTGACAAAATTCGGTAAGTGACGTGACGAACTTCGGATAGTGACGTGACGAACTTCGGATTAGTGTGACGAACTTCGGATTACTGTGACGAACTTCGAATAGTGACGTGACGAACTTCGGATTATTGTGACGAACTTAGGATAGTGACTTGACGAAATTCGGATAATTGTGACGAACGTGAATGAAATGTAATGTAATGTAATGATATGTAATGATATGTAATGTAAAGTTATGTAATGTAATGTAATGTAATGTAATGTAATGTAATGTAATGTAATGTAATGTAATGTAATGTAATGTAATGCAATAAAATGCAATGCAATGCAATGCAATGCAATGTAATGTAATGTAATGTAATGTAATGTAATGTAATGTAATGTAATGTAATGTAATGTAATGTAATGTAATGTAATGTAATGTAATGTAATGTAATGTAATGTAATGTAATGTAATGTAATGTAATGTAATGTAATGTAATGTAATGTAATGTAATGTAATGTAATGTAATGTAATGTAATGTAATGTAATGTAATGTAATGTAATGTAATGTAATGTAATGTAATGTAATGTAATGTAATGTAATGTAATGTAATGTAATGTAATGTAATGTAATAAAATGTAATGTGTGAAATAAAATTAAATTAAGACAAACTTCGGATTATCGTGACGAACTTCGGATAGTGACGTGACGAAATTCGGATAATTGTGACGAACTTCGGATTATTGTGGCGATTTTCGGAAAGTGACGTGACGAAGTTCGGATAATTGTGATGAAATTCGGATAATGACGTGATGAACTTCGGATATTTATGACGAACTTCGGATAGTGACGTGACGAAATCCGGTTAATTGTGATGAAATTCGGATAGTGACGTGACGAACTTCGGATTTAGCTGTGACGAACTTCGAATACTGACTTTACGAAATACGGATTATTGTGACGATCTTCGGATTATTGTGACGAACTTCGGATTATTGTGACGAACTTCGGATAGTGTAGTGACGAAATTCGGAAAATTGTGACGAACTTCGGATTATTGTGACGAACTTCGGATAATGTAGTGACGAAATACGGATAATTGTGACGAACTTCGGATTATTGTGACGAACTTCGGAAAGTGACGTGACGAAGTTCGGATAGTGACGTGACGAAATTCGGATTGTTAAGAAAAACTTAAGATAGTGACGTGACGCAATTCGGATAATTGTGACGAATTTCGGATAGTGACGTGACGAAATTCGGATAATTGTGACGAAATTCGGATTATTTTGACGAACTTCGGATAGTGACGTTACGAACTTCGGATTATTGTGACGAACTTTGGATTACTGTGACGAACTTCGGATAGTGACGTGACGAACTTCAGATTATTGTGACGAACTTCGGATAGTGACGTGACGAACTTCGGATTATTGTGACGAACTTTGGATAACTGTGACGAACTTCGGATAGTGACGTAACGAACTTCGGATTATTGTGACGAACTTTGGATTACTGTGACGAAATTCGGATAGTGACGTGACGAACTTCGGATTATTGTGACGAACTTCGGAAAGAGACGTGACGAAGTTCGGATAATTGTGACGAAATTCGGATAATGACGTGACAAACTTCGGATTATGACGTGACGAAATTCGGATAATTGTGACGAACTTCGAATAGTGACGTGACGTGAGGAACTTCGGATTATTGTGACGATTTTCGGATAGTGACGTGACGAAATTCGGATAATTGTGACGAACTTCGGATAGTAACGTGACGAACGTGAATGAAATGAAATGTAATGAAATGAAATGTAATGTAATGTAATGTGATGTAATGAAATGTTATGTCATGTAATGTAATGTAATGTAATGTAATGTAATGTAATGTAATGTAATGTAATGTAATGTAATGTAATGTAATGTAATGTAATGTAATGTAATGTAATGTAATGTAATGTAATGTAATGTAATGTAATGTAATGTAATGTAATGTAATGTAATGTAATGTAATGTAATGTAATGTAATGTAATGAAATTGTGACAAACTTCGGATTATTGTGACGCACTTCGGAAAGAAACGTGACGAAGTTCGGATAATTGTGACGTAATTCGGATAATGACGTGACAAACTTCGGATTATGACGTGACGAAATTCGGATAATTGTGACGAACTTCGGATAGTGACGTGACGAAATTCGGTTAAATGTGACGAATTTCGGATTGTTAAGACGAACTTTAGATAGTGACGTGACGAAATTCGGATAATTGTGACGAACTTCGGATAGTGCTGTGGCGAACGTGAATGAAATGTAATGTAATGTAATGTAATGTAATGTAATGAAATAAAATGAAATTGTGACAAACTTCGGATTATTGTGACGAACTTCGGATAGTGACGTGACGAATTTCGGAAAATTGTGACGAACTTCGAATTACTGTGGCGAACTGCGGAAAGTGACGTGACGAAATTCGGATAATTGTGACGAGATTCGGATTATTGTGACGAACTTCAGATAGTGACATGACGAACTTCGGATTATTGTGATGAACTTCGGATAACTGTGACGAACTTCGGATAGTGACGTGACGAACTTCGGATTATTGTGACGAACTTCGGATAGTGACGTGACTAACTTCGGATTATTGTGACGAACTTTGGAAAGAGACGTGACGAAGTTCGGATAATTGTGACGAAATTCGGATAATGATGTGACAAACTTCGGATTATGACGTGACGAAATTCGGAAAATTGTGACGAACTTCGGATAGTGACGTGACGAAATTCGGATAAATGTGACGAACTTCGGATTGTTAAGACGAACTTCGGATAGTGACGTGACGCAATTCGGATAATTGTGACGAATTTCGGATAGTGACGTGACGAAATTCGGATAATTGTGACGAAATTCGGATTATTGTGACGAACTTCGGATAGTGACGTGACGAACTTCAGATTATTGTGACGAACTTTGGATTACTGTGACGAACTTCGGATAGTTACGTGACGAACTTCGGATTATTGTGACGAACTTCGGATAGTGACGTGACTAACTTCGGATTATTGTGACGAACTTTGGAAAGAGACGTGACGAAGTTCGGATAATTGTGACGAAATTCGGATAATGATGTGACAAACTTCGGATTATGACGTGACGAAATTCGGAAAATTGTGACGAACTTCGGATAGTGACGTGACGAAATTCGGATAAATGTGACGAACTTCGGATTGTTAAGACGAACTTCGGATAGTGACGTGACGCAATTCGGATAATTGTGACGAATTTCGGATAGTGACGTGACGAAATTCGGATAATTGTGACGAAATTCGGATTATTGTGACGAACTTCGGATAGTGACGTGACGAACTTCAGATTATTGTGACGAACTTTGGATTACTGTGACGAACTTCGGATAGTTACGTGACGAACTTCGGATTATTGTGACGAACTTCGGAAAGAGACGTGACGAAGTTCGGATAATTATGACGAAATTCGGATAATGACGTGACAAACTTCGGATTATGACGTGACGAAATTCGGATAATTGTGACGAACTTCGAATAGTGACGTGACGAAATTCGGATAAATGTGACGAACTTCGGATTGTTAAGACGAACTTCGGATAGTGACGTGACGAACTTTGGATTATTGTGACGAACTTCGGAAAGAGACGTGACGAAGTTCGGATAATTATGACGAAATTCGGATAATGACGTGACTAACATCGGATTATGACGTGACGAAATTCGGATAATTGTGACGAACTTCGAATAGTGACGTGACGAAATTCGGATTAATGTGACGAACTTCGGATTGTTAAGACGAACTTCGGATAGTGACGTGACGCAATTCGGATAAATGTGACGAACTTCGGATTGTTAAGACGAACTTCAGATAGTGACGTGACGCAATTCGGATAATTGTGACGAATTTCGGATAGTGACGTGACAAATTTCGGATAAATGTGACGAACTTCGGATTGTTAAGACGAACTTCGGATAGTAACGTGATTCGTCACGTTACTATCCGAAGTTCGTCTTAACAATCCGAAGTTCGTGAATGAAATGTAATGTAATGTTATGTAATGTAATGTAATGTAATGTAATGTAATGTAATGTAATGTAATGTAATGTAATGTAATGTAATGTAATGTAATGTAATGTAATGTAATGTAATGTAATGTAATGTAATGTAATGGAATGTAATGTAATGTAATGTAATGTAATGTAATGTTATGTAATGTTATGTAATGTAATGTGTGAAATAAAATTAAATTGTGACAAACTTCGGATTATCGTGACGAACTTCGGATAGTGACGTGACGAACTTCGGATTATTGTGACGAACCTCGGATAGTGTAGTGACGAAATTCGGATAATTGTGACGAACTTCGGATTATTGTGGCGATTTTCGGAAAGTGACGTGACGAAGTTCGGATAATTGTGATGAAATTCGGATAATGACGTGATGAACTTCGGATATTTATGACGAACTTCGGATAGTGACGTGACGAAATCCGGTTAATTGTGATGAAATTCGGATAGTGACGTGACGAACTTCGGATTATGCTGTGACGAACTTCGAATACTGACTTTACGAAATACGGATTATTGTGACGATCTTCGGATTATTGTGACGAACTTCGGATTATTGTGACGAACTTCGGATAGTGTAGTGACGAAATTCGAAAAATTGTGACGAACTTCGGATTATTGTGACGAACTTCGTAAAGTGACCTGACGAAGTTCGGATAATTGTGATTAAATTCGGATAGTGACGTGACGAACTTCGGATTATGCTGTGACGAACTTCAAATAGTGACGTGACGAACGTCGGATTATTGTGACGAATTTCGGATAATGTAGTGACGAAATACGGATAATTGTGACGAACTTCGGATTATTGTGACGAACTTCGGAAAGTGACGTGACGAAGTTCGGATAGTGACGTGACGAAATTCGGATAATTGTGACAAACTTCGGATTATTGTGAGGAACTTCGGATAGTGTAGTGACGAAATTCGGATAATTGTGACGAACTTTTGATAGTGACGTGACGAACTTTGGAATATTGTGACAAACTTCGGATAGTGACGTGACGAACTTCGGATTATTGTGACGAACTCCGGAAAGTGACGTGACGAAATTCGGAAAATTGTGACAAAATTCGGATTATTGTGACGATTTTCGGAAAATGACGTGATGAAATTCGGATAATTGTGACGAAATTCGGTTAGTGACGTGACGATTTTTGGATAATTACGAGACGAATTTCGGATTACTGTGGCGAACTTCGGATAGTGACGTGACGAAATTCGGATAAATGTGACGAAATTTGGATTATTGTGACGAACTTCAGATAGTGACGTGACGAACTTCGGATTATTAAGACGAACTTTGGAAAGAGACGTGACGAAGTTCGGATAATTGTGACGAAATTCGGATAATGACGTGACAAACTTTGGATTATGACGTGACGAAATTCGGATAATTGTGACGAACTTCGGATAGTGACGTGACGAAATTCGGATAAATGTGATGAACTTCGGATTGTTAAGACGAACTTTGGATAGTGAAATGAAATGAAATTAAATGAAATGAAATGAAATGAAATGAAATGAAATTAAATTAAATTAAATTATATTAAATTAAATTAAATTAAATTAAATTAAATAAAATTAAATAAAATTAAATAAAATTAAATAAAATTAAATAAAATTAAATAAAATTAAATAAAATTAAATTAAATTAAATTAAATTAAATTAAATTAAATTAAATTAAATTAAATTAAATTGTGACGAACTTTGGATAGTGACGTGACGATTTACTGATAATTTTGACGAAATTCGGTAAGTGACGTGACGAACTTCGGATTATGACGTGACGAACTTCGGATAGTGCTGTGACGAATTTCGGATAGTGACGTGACGAACTTCGGATTATTGTGACGAACTTCGGATAGTGACGTGACGAACTTCGGATTATTGTGACGAACTTTAGATAGTGACGTGACGAACTTCTGATAATTGTGACAAAATTCGGTAAGTGACATGACGAACTTCGGATTATGACGTGACGAACTTCGGATTATTGTGACGAACTCCAGATAGTGACGTTACGAAATTCGGATTATTGTGACGAACTTCGGATAACTGTGATGAACTTCGGATAGTGACGTGACAAACTTCGGATTATTGTGACGAACTTCGGATTACTGTGGCGAACTTCGGATAGTGACGTGACGAAATTCGGATAATTTTGACGAAATTCGGATAATTTTGACGAAATTCGGATAATTGTGACGAATTTCGGATAGTGACGTGACGAAATTCGGATAATTGTGACGAAATTCGGATTATTGTGACGAACTTCGGATAGTGACGTTACGAACTTCGGATTATTGTGACGAACTTTGGATTACTGTGACGAACTTCGGATAGTGACGTGACGAACTTCGGATCATTGTGACGAACTTCGGATAGTGACGTGACGAACTTCGGATTATTGTGACGAACTTTGGATTACTGTGACGAACTTCGGATAGTGACGTGACGAACTTCGGATTATTGTGACGAACTTTGGATTACTGTGACGAAATTCGGATAGTGACGTGACGAACTTCGGATTATTGTGACGAACTTCGGAAAGAGACGTGACGAAGTTCGGATAATTGTGACGAAATTCGGATAATGACGTGACAAACTTCGGATTATGACGTGACGAAATTCGGAAAATTGTGACGAACTTCGAATAGTGACGTGACGAACTTCGGATTATTGTGACGATTTTCGGATAGTGACGTGACGAAATTCGGATAATTGTGACGAACTTCGGATAGTAACGTGACGAACGTGAATGAAATGAAATGTAATGAAATGAAATGTAATGAAATGTAATGTAATGTAATGTAATGTAATGTAATGAAATGTTATGTCATGTAATGTAATGTAATGTTATGTAATGTAATGTAATGTAATGTAATGTAATGTAATGTAATGTAATGTAATGTAATGTAATGTAATGAAATTGTGACAAACTTCGGATTATTGTGACGCACTTCGGAAAGAAACGTGACGAAGTTCGGATAATTGTGACGTAATTCGGATAATGACGTGACAAACTTCGGATTATGACGTGACGAAATTCGGATAATTGTGACGAACTTCGGATAGTGACGTGACGAAATTCGGATAAATGTGACGAATTTCGGATTGTTAAGACGAACTTTAGATAGTGACGTGACGAAATTCGGATAATTGTGACGAACTTCGGATAGTGCTGTGGCGAACGTGAATGAAATGTAATGTAATGTAATGTAATGTAATGTAATGAAATAAAATGAAATTGTGACAAACTTCGGATTATTGTGACGAACTTCGGATAGTGACGTGACGAATTTCGGATTATTGTGACGAACTTCGAATTACTGTGGCGAACTGCGGATAGTGACGTGACGAAATTCGGATAATTGTGACGAGATTCGGATTATTGTGACGAACTTCAGATAGTGACATGACGAACTTCGGATTATTGTGATGAACTTCGGATAACTGTGACGAACTTCGGATAGTGACGTGACGAACTTCGGATTAATGTGACGAACTTCGGATAGTGACGTGACTATTTTCGGATTATTGTGACGAACTTTGGAAAGAGACGTGACGAAGTTCGGATAATTATGACGAAATTCGGATAATGACGTGACAAACTTCGGATTATGACGTGACGAAATTCGGATAATGTGACGAACTTCGAATAGTGACGTGACGAAATTCGGATAAATGTGACGAACTTCGGATTGTTAAGACGAACTTCGGATAGTGACGTGACGAACTTCGGATTATTGTGACGAACTTCGGAAAGAGACGTGACGAAGTTCGGATAATTATGACGAAATTCGGATAATGACGTGACTAACATCGGATTATGACGTGACGAAATTCGGATAATTGTGACGAACTTCGAATAGTGACGTGACGAAATTCGGATTAATGTGACGAACTTCGGATTGTTAAGACGAACTTCAGATAGTGACGTGACGCAATTCGGATAATTGTGACGAATTTCGGATAGTGACGTGACAAATTTCGGATAAATGTGACGAACTTCGGATTGTTAAGACGAACTTCGGATAGTGACGTGACGCAATTCGGATAAATGTGACGAACTTCGGATTGTTAAGACGAACTTCAGATAGTGACGTGACGCAATTCGGATAATTGTGACGAATTTCGGATAGTGACGTGACAAATTTCGGATAAATGTGACGAACTTCGGATTGTTAAGACGAACTTCGGATAGTAACGTGATTCGTCACGTTACTATCCGAAGTTCGTCTTAACAATCCGAAGTTCGTGAATGTAATGTAATGTAATGTAATGTAATGTAATGTAATGTAATGTAATGTAATGTAATGTAATGTAATGTAATGTAATGTAATGTAATGTAATGTAATGTAATGTAATGTAATGTAATGTAATGTAATGTAATGTAATGTAATGTAATGTAATGTAATGTAATGTAATGTAATGTAATGTAATGTAATGTAATGTAATGTAATGTAATGTAATGTAATGTAATGTAATGTAATGTAATGTAATGTAATGTAATGTAATGTAATGTAATGTAATGTAATGTAATGTAATGTTATGTAATGTAATGTGTGAAATAAAATTAAATTGTGACAAACTTCGGATTATCGTGACGAACTTCGGATAGTGACGTGACGAACTTCGGATTATTGTGACGAACCTCGGATAGTGTAGTGACGAAATTCGGATAATTGTGACGAACTTCGGATTATTGTGGCGATTTTCGGAAAGTAACGTGACGAAATTCGGATAATTGTGATGAAATTCGGATAATGACGTGATGAACTTCGGATATTTATGACGAACTTCGGATAGTGACGTGACGAAATCCGGTTAATTGTGATGAAATTCGGATAGTGACGTGACGAACTTCGGATTATGCTGTGACGAACTTCGAATACTGACTTTACGAAATACGGATTATTGTGACGATCTTCGGATTATTGTGACGAACTTCGGATTATTGTGACGAACTTCGGATAGTGTAGTGACGAAATTCGGAAAATTGTGACGAACTTCGGATTATTGTGACGAATTTCGGATAATGTAGTGACGAAATACGGATAATTGTGACGAACTTCGGATTATTGTGACGAACTTCGGAAAGTGACGTGACGAAGTTCGGATAGTGACGTGACGAAATTCGGATAATTGTGACAAACTTCGGATTATTGTGAGGAACTTCGGATAGTGTAGTGACGAAATTCGGATAATTGTGACGAACTTTTGATAGTGACGTGACGAACTTTGGAATATTGTGACGAACTTCGGATAGTGACGTGACGAACTTCGGATTACTGTGACGAACTCCGGAAAGTGACGTGACGAAATTCGGAAAATTGTGACAAAATTCCGATTATTGTGACGATTTTCGGAAAATGACGTGATGAAATTCGGATAATTGTGACGAAATTCGGTTAGTGACGTGACGATTTTTGGATAATTACGAGACGAATTTCGGATTACTGTGGCGAACTTCGGATAGTGACGTGACGAAATTCGGATAATTGTGACGAAATTCGGATTATTGTGACGAACTTCAGATAGTGACGTGACGAACTTCGGATTATTGTGACGAACTTTGGAAAGAGACGTGACGAAGTTCGGATAATTGTGACGAAATTCGGATAATGACGTGACAAACTTTGGATTATGACGTGACGAAATTCGGATAATTGTGACGAACTTCGGATAGTGACGTGACGAAATTCGGATAAATGTGATGAACTTCGGATTGTTAAGACGAACTTTGGATAGTGAAATGAAATGAAATTAAATGAAATGAAATGAAATGAAATGAAATGAAATTAAATTAAATTAAATTAAATTAAATTAAATTAAAATAAATTAAATTAAATTAAATTAAATTAAATTAAATTAAATAAAATTAAATTAAATTAAATTAAATTAAATTAAATTAAATTAAATTAAATTGTGACGAACTTTGGATAGTGACGTGACGATTTACTGATAATTGTGACGAAATTCGGGAAGTGACGTGACGAACTTCGGATTATGACGTGACGAACTTCGGATAGTGCTGTGACGAATTTCGGATAGTGACGTGACGAACTTCGGATTATTGTGACGAACTTCGGATAGTGACGTGACGAACTTCGGATTATTGTTACGAACTTTAGATAGTGACGTGACGAACTTCTGATAATTGTGACAAAATTCGGTAAGTGACATGACGAACTTCGGATTATGACGTGACGAACTTCGGATTATTGTGACGAACTCCAGATAGTGACGTTACGAAATTCGGATTATTGTGACGAACTTCGGATAACTGTGATGAACTTCGGATAGTGACGTGACGAACTTCCGATTATTGTGACGAACTTTGGAAAAAGACGTGACGAAGTTTGGATAATTGTGACGAAATTCGGATAATGACGTGATAAACTTCGGATTATGACGTGACGAAATTCGGATAATTGTGACGAGCTTCGGATAGTGACGTGACGAAATTCGGATAAATGTGACGAACATCAGATTGTTAAGACGAACTTCGGATAGTGACGTGACGAACTTCGGATTATTGTGACGAACTTTGGATTACTGTGACGAACTTCGGATAGTGACGTGACGAACTTCGGATTATTGTGAAGAACTTCGGTAAGAGACGTGACGAAGTTCGGATAATTGTGACGAAATTCGGATAATGACGTGACAAACTTCGGATTATGACGTGACGAAATTCGGATAATTGTGACGAACTTCGAATAGTGACGTGACGAAATTCGGATAAATGTGACGAACTTCGGATTGATAGGACGAACTTCGGATAGTGACGTGACGCAATTTGGATAATTGTGACGAATTTCGGATAGTGACGTGACAAATTTCGGATAATTGTGACGAAATTCGGATTATTGTGACGAACTTCGGATAGTGACGTGACGAACTACGGATTATTGTGACGAACTTCGGATTACTGTGACGAACTTCGGATAGTGACGTGACGAACTTCGGATTATTGTGACGAACTTCGGATAGTGACGTGACGAAATTCGGATAATTGTGACGAAATTCGGATACTGCTGTGACGAACTTCGGATAGTAAAGTGACGAACGTGAATGAAATGAAATGTAATGTAATGTAATGTAATGTAATACAATGTAATGTAATGTAATGTAATGTAATGTAATGTAATGTAATGTAATGTAATGTAATGTAATGTAATGTAATGTAATGTAATGTAATGTAATGTAATGTAATGTAATGTAATGTAATGTAATGTAATGTAATGTAATGTAATGTAATGTAATGTAATGTAATGTAATGTAATGTAATGTAATGTAATGAAATGTAATGTAATGTAATGAAATTGTGACAAACTTCGGATTATTGTGACGAACTTCGGAAAGAAACGTGACGAAGTTCGGATAATTGTGACGTAATTCGGATAATGACGTGACAAACTTCGGATTATGACGTGACGAAATTCGGATAATTGTGACGAACTTTGGATAGTGCTGTGACAAACTTCGGATAGTAACGTGACGAACGTGAATGAAATGAAATGAAATGTAATGTAATGTAATGTAATGTAATGTAATGTAATGTAATGTAATGTAATGTAATGTAATGTAATGTAATGTAATGTAATGTAATGTAATGTAATGTAATGTAATGTAATGTAATGTAATGTAATGTAATGTAATGTAATGTAATGTAATGTAATGTAATGTAATGTAATGTAATGTAATGTAATGTAATGTAATGTAATGTAATGTAATGTAATGTAATGTAATGTAATGTAATGTAATGTAATGTAATGTTATGAAATTGTGACAAACTTCGGATTATTGTGACGAACTTCGGATTACTGTGGCGAACTTCGGATAGTGACGTGACGAAATTCGGATAATTTTGACGAAATTCGGATTATTGTGACGAACTTCAGATAGTGACATGACGAACTTCGGATTATTGTGATGATTTTCGGATAACTGTGACGAACTTCGGATAGTGACGTGACGAACTTCGGATTATTGTGACGAACTTCGGATAGTGACGTGACGAACTTCGGATAATTGTGACGAAATTCGGACAATGACGTGACAAACTTCGGATTATGACGTGACGAAACTCAGATAATTGTGACGAACTTCGTATAGTGACGTGACGAAATTCGGATAAATGTGACGAATTTCGGATTGTTAAGACGAACTTTAGATAGTGACGTGACGCAATTCGGATAATTGTGACGAATTTCGGATAGTGACGTGACGAAATTCGGATAATTGTGACGAAATCAGGATTATTGTGACGAACTTCGGATAGTGACGTGACGAACTTCGGATTATTGTGACGAACTTTGGATTACTGTGACAAACTTCGGATAGTGACGTGACGAACTTCGGATTATTGTGACGAACTTCGGATAGTGACGTGACGAACTTCGGATTATTGTGACGAACTTTGGATTACTGTGACGAACTTCGGATAGTGACGTGACGAACTTCGGATTATTGTGACGAACTTTGGATTACTGTGACGAAATTCGGATAGTGACGTGACGAACTTCGGATTATTGTGACGAACTTCGGAAAGAGACGTGACGAAGTTCGGATAATTGTGACGAAATTCGGATAATGACGTGACAAACTTCGGATTATGACGTGACGAAATTCGGATAATTGTGACGAACTTCGAATAGTGACGTGACGAAATTCGGATAATTGTGACGAACTTCGGATACTGCTGTGACGAACTTCGGATAGTAAAGTGACGAACGTGAATGAAATGAAATGTAATGTAATGTAATAAAATGTAATGTAATGTAATGTAATGTAATGTAATGTAATGTAATGTAATGTAATGTAATGTAATGTAATGTAATGTAATGTAATGTAATGTAATGTAATGTAATGTAATGTAATGTAATGTAATGTAATGTAATGTAATGTAATGTAATGTAATGTAATGTAATGTAATGTAATGTAATGTAATGTAATGTAATGTAATGTAATGTAATGTAATGTAATGTAATGTAATGTAATGTAATGTAATGTAATGTAATGTAATGTAATGTAATGTAATGTAATGTAATGTAATGTAATGTAATGTAATGTAATGTAATGTAATGTAATAAAATGTAATAAAATGTAATGTAATGTAATGTAATGTAATGTAATAAAATGTAATAAAATGTAATGTAATGTAATGTAATGTAATGTAATGTAATGTAATGAAATTGTGACAAACTTCGGATTATTGTGACGAACTTCGGAAAGAAACGTGACGAAGTTCGGATAATTGTGACGTAATTCGGATAATGACGTGACAAACTTCGGATTATGACGTGACGAAATTCGGATAATTGTGACGAACTTCGGATAGTGACGTGACGAAATTCGGATAAATGTGACAAAATTCGGTAAGTGACGTGACGAACTTCGGATAGTGACGTGACGAACTTCGGATTATTGTGACGAACTTCGGATTACTGTGACGAACTTCGAATAGTGACGTGACGAACTTCGGATTATTGTGACGAACTTAGGATAGTGACGTGACGAAATTCGGATAATTGTGACGAACGTGAATGAAATGTAATGTAATGTAATGATATGTAATGATATGTAATGATATGTAATGATATGTAATGTAATGTAATGTAATGTAATGTAATGTAATGTAATGTAATGTAATGTAATGTAATGTAATGTAATGTAATGTAATGTAATAAAATGTAATGTGTGAAATAAAATTAAATTGTGACAAACTTCGGATTATCGTGACGAACTTCGGATAGTGACGTGACGAAATTCGGATAATTGTGACGAACTTCGGATTATTGTGGCGATTTTCGGAAAGTGACGTGACGAAGTTTGGAAAATTGTGATGAAATTCGGATAATGACGTGATGAACTTCGGATATTTATGACGAACTTCGGATAGTGACGTGACGAAATCCGGTTAATTGTGATGAAATTCGGATAGTGACGTGACGAACTTCGGATTTAGCTGTGACGAACTTCGAATACTGACTTTACGAAATACGGATTATTGTGACGATCTTCGGATTATTGTGACGAACTTCGGATTATTGTGACGAACTTCGGATAGTGTAGTGACGAAATTCGGAAAATTGTGACGAACTTCGGATTATTGTGACGAACTTCGTAAAGTGACCTGACGAAGTTCGGATAATTGTGATTAAATTCGGATAGTGACGTGACGAACTTCGGATTATGCTGTGACGAACTTCAAATAGTGACGTGACGAACGTCGGATAATTGTGATGAAATTCGGATAATGACGTGATGAACTTCGGATATTTATGACGAACTTCGGATAGTGACGTGACGAAATCCGGTTAATTGTGATGAAATTCGGATAGTGACGTGACGAACTTCGGATTATGCTGTGACGAACTTCGAATACTGACTTTACGAAATACGGATTATTGTGACGATCATCGGATTATTGTGACGAACTTCGGATTATTGTGACGAACTTCGGATAGTGTAGTGACGAAATTCGGAAAATTGTGACGAACTTCGGATTATTGTGACGAACTTCGTAAAGTGACCTGACGAAGTTCGGATAATTGTGATTAAATTCGGATAGTGACGTGACGAACTTCGGACAGTGACGTGACGAATTTCGGATTATTGTGACGAACTTTGGATTATTGTGACGAACTTCGTATAGTGACGTGACGAAATTCGGATAATTGTGACGAACTTCGGATAGTGCTGTGACGAACTTCGGATAGTAACGTGACGAACGTGAATGAAATGAAATGTAATGTAATGTAATGTAATGTAATGTAATGTAATGTAATGTAATGTAATGTAATGTAATGTAATGTAATGTAATGTAATGTAATGTAATGAAATTGTGACAAACTTCGGATTATTGTGACGAACTTCGGAAAGAAACGTGACGAAGTTCGGATAATTGTGACGTAATTCGGATAATGACGTGACAAACTTCGGATTATGACGTGACGAAATTCGGATAATTGTGACGAACTTCGGATAGTGACGTGACGAAATTCGGATAAATGTGACAAAATTCGGTAAGTGACGTGACGAACTTCGGATAGTGACGTGACGAACTTCGGATTAGTGTGACGAACTTCGGATTACTGTGACGAACTTCGAATAGTGACGTGACGAACTTCGGATTATTGTGACGAACTTAGGATAGTGACTTGACGAAATTCGGATAATTGTGACGAACGTGAATGAAATGTAATGTAATGTAATGATATGTAATGATATGTAATGTAAAGTTATGTAATGTAATGTAATGTAATGTAATGTAATGTAATGTAATGTAATGTAATGTAATGTAATGTAATGTAATGCAATAAAATGCAATGCAATGCAATGCAATGCAATGTAATGTAATGTAATGTAATGTAATGTAATGTAATGTAATGTAATGTAATGTAATGTAATGTAATGTAATGTAATGTAATGTAATGTAATGTAATGTAATGTAATGTAATGTAATGTAATGTAATGTAATGTAATGTAATGTAATGTAATGTAATGTAATGTAATGTAATGTAATGTAATGTAATGTAAT
Source organism: Euplexia lucipara (assembly GCA_921972225.1). Taxonomy (NCBI): domain Eukaryota; kingdom Metazoa; phylum Arthropoda; class Insecta; order Lepidoptera; family Noctuidae; genus Euplexia; species Euplexia lucipara. The sequence continues at coordinate 99,760 of OV179152.1, read as the reverse complement.
GTAATGTAATGTAATGTAATGTAATGTAATGTAATGTAATGTAATGTAATGTAATGTAATGTAATGTAATGTAATGTAATGTAATGTAATGTAATGTAATGTAATAAAATGTAATGTGTGAAATAAAATTAAATTAAGACAAACTTCGGATTATCGTGACGAACTTCGGATAGTGACGTGACGAAATTCGGATAATTGTGACGAACTTCGGATTATTGTGGCGATTTTCGGAAAGTGACGTGACGAAGTTCGGATAATTGTGATGAAATTCGGATAATGACGTGATGAACTTCGGATATTTATGACGAACTTCGGATAGTGACGTGACGAAATCCGGTTAATTGTGATGAAATTCGGATAGTGACGTGACGAACTTCGGATTTAGCTGTGACGAACTTCGAATACTGACTTTACGAAATACGGATTATTGTGACGATCTTCGGATTATTGTGACGAACTTCGGATTATTGTGACGAACTTCGGATAGTGTAGTGACGAAATTCGGAAAATTGTGACGAACTTCGGATTATTGTGACGAACTTCGGATAATGTAGTGACGAAATACGGATAATTGTGACGAACTTCGGATTATTGTGACGAACTTCGGAAAGTGACGTGACGAAGTTCGGATAGTGACGTGACGAAATTCGGATTGTTAAGAAAAACTTAAGATAGTGACGTGACGCAATTCGGATAATTGTGACGAATTTCGGATAGTGACGTGACGAAATTCGGATAATTGTGACGAAATTCGGATTATTTTGACGAACTTCGGATAGTGACGTTACGAACTTCGGATTATTGTGACGAACTTTGGATTACTGTGACGAACTTCGGATAGTGACGTGACGAACTTCAGATTATTGTGACGAACTTCGGATAGTGACGTGACGAACTTCGGATTATTGTGACGAACTTTGGATAACTGTGACGAACTTCGGATAGTGACGTAACGAACTTCGGATTATTGTGACGAACTTTGGATTACTGTGACGAAATTCGGATAGTGACGTGACGAACTTCGGATTATTGTGACGAACTTCGGAAAGAGACGTGACGAAGTTCGGATAATTGTGACGAAATTCGGATAATGACGTGACAAACTTCGGATTATGACGTGACGAAATTCGGATAATTGTGACGAACTTCGAATAGTGACGTGACGTGAGGAACTTCGGATTATTGTGACGATTTTCGGATAGTGACGTGACGAAATTCGGATAATTGTGACGAACTTCGGATAGTAACGTGACGAACGTGAATGAAATGAAATGTAATGAAATGAAATGTAATGTAATGTAATGTGATGTAATGAAATGTTATGTCATGTAATGTAATGTAATGTAATGTAATGTAATGTAATGTAATGTAATGTAATGTAATGTAATGTAATGTAATGTAATGTAATGTAATGTAATGTAATGTAATGTAATGTAATGTAATGTAATGTAATGTAATGTAATGTAATGTAATGTAATGTAATGTAATGTAATGAAATTGTGACAAACTTCGGATTATTGTGACGCACTTCGGAAAGAAACGTGACGAAGTTCGGATAATTGTGACGTAATTCGGATAATGACGTGACAAACTTCGGATTATGACGTGACGAAATTCGGATAATTGTGACGAACTTCGGATAGTGACGTGACGAAATTCGGTTAAATGTGACGAATTTCGGATTGTTAAGACGAACTTTAGATAGTGACGTGACGAAATTCGGATAATTGTGACGAACTTCGGATAGTGCTGTGGCGAACGTGAATGAAATGTAATGTAATGTAATGTAATGTAATGTAATGAAATAAAATGAAATTGTGACAAACTTCGGATTATTGTGACGAACTTCGGATAGTGACGTGACGAATTTCGGAAAATTGTGACGAACTTCGAATTACTGTGGCGAACTGCGGAAAGTGACGTGACGAAATTCGGATAATTGTGACGAGATTCGGATTATTGTGACGAACTTCAGATAGTGACATGACGAACTTCGGATTATTGTGATGAACTTCGGATAACTGTGACGAACTTCGGATAGTGACGTGACGAACTTCGGATTATTGTGACGAACTTCGGATAGTGACGTGACTAACTTCGGATTATTGTGACGAACTTTGGAAAGAGACGTGACGAAGTTCGGATAATTGTGACGAAATTCGGATAATGATGTGACAAACTTCGGATTATGACGTGACGAAATTCGGAAAATTGTGACGAACTTCGGATAGTGACGTGACGAAATTCGGATAAATGTGACGAACTTCGGATTGTTAAGACGAACTTCGGATAGTGACGTGACGCAATTCGGATAATTGTGACGAATTTCGGATAGTGACGTGACGAAATTCGGATAATTGTGACGAAATTCGGATTATTGTGACGAACTTCGGATAGTGACGTGACGAACTTCAGATTATTGTGACGAACTTTGGATTACTGTGACGAACTTCGGATAGTTACGTGACGAACTTCGGATTATTGTGACGAACTTCGGATAGTGACGTGACTAACTTCGGATTATTGTGACGAACTTTGGAAAGAGACGTGACGAAGTTCGGATAATTGTGACGAAATTCGGATAATGATGTGACAAACTTCGGATTATGACGTGACGAAATTCGGAAAATTGTGACGAACTTCGGATAGTGACGTGACGAAATTCGGATAAATGTGACGAACTTCGGATTGTTAAGACGAACTTCGGATAGTGACGTGACGCAATTCGGATAATTGTGACGAATTTCGGATAGTGACGTGACGAAATTCGGATAATTGTGACGAAATTCGGATTATTGTGACGAACTTCGGATAGTGACGTGACGAACTTCAGATTATTGTGACGAACTTTGGATTACTGTGACGAACTTCGGATAGTTACGTGACGAACTTCGGATTATTGTGACGAACTTCGGAAAGAGACGTGACGAAGTTCGGATAATTATGACGAAATTCGGATAATGACGTGACAAACTTCGGATTATGACGTGACGAAATTCGGATAATTGTGACGAACTTCGAATAGTGACGTGACGAAATTCGGATAAATGTGACGAACTTCGGATTGTTAAGACGAACTTCGGATAGTGACGTGACGAACTTTGGATTATTGTGACGAACTTCGGAAAGAGACGTGACGAAGTTCGGATAATTATGACGAAATTCGGATAATGACGTGACTAACATCGGATTATGACGTGACGAAATTCGGATAATTGTGACGAACTTCGAATAGTGACGTGACGAAATTCGGATTAATGTGACGAACTTCGGATTGTTAAGACGAACTTCGGATAGTGACGTGACGCAATTCGGATAAATGTGACGAACTTCGGATTGTTAAGACGAACTTCAGATAGTGACGTGACGCAATTCGGATAATTGTGACGAATTTCGGATAGTGACGTGACAAATTTCGGATAAATGTGACGAACTTCGGATTGTTAAGACGAACTTCGGATAGTAACGTGATTCGTCACGTTACTATCCGAAGTTCGTCTTAACAATCCGAAGTTCGTGAATGAAATGTAATGTAATGTTATGTAATGTAATGTAATGTAATGTAATGTAATGTAATGTAATGTAATGTAATGTAATGTAATGTAATGTAATGTAATGTAATGTAATGTAATGTAATGTAATGTAATGTAATGGAATGTAATGTAATGTAATGTAATGTAATGTAATGTTATGTAATGTTATGTAATGTAATGTGTGAAATAAAATTAAATTGTGACAAACTTCGGATTATCGTGACGAACTTCGGATAGTGACGTGACGAACTTCGGATTATTGTGACGAACCTCGGATAGTGTAGTGACGAAATTCGGATAATTGTGACGAACTTCGGATTATTGTGGCGATTTTCGGAAAGTGACGTGACGAAGTTCGGATAATTGTGATGAAATTCGGATAATGACGTGATGAACTTCGGATATTTATGACGAACTTCGGATAGTGACGTGACGAAATCCGGTTAATTGTGATGAAATTCGGATAGTGACGTGACGAACTTCGGATTATGCTGTGACGAACTTCGAATACTGACTTTACGAAATACGGATTATTGTGACGATCTTCGGATTATTGTGACGAACTTCGGATTATTGTGACGAACTTCGGATAGTGTAGTGACGAAATTCGAAAAATTGTGACGAACTTCGGATTATTGTGACGAACTTCGTAAAGTGACCTGACGAAGTTCGGATAATTGTGATTAAATTCGGATAGTGACGTGACGAACTTCGGATTATGCTGTGACGAACTTCAAATAGTGACGTGACGAACGTCGGATTATTGTGACGAATTTCGGATAATGTAGTGACGAAATACGGATAATTGTGACGAACTTCGGATTATTGTGACGAACTTCGGAAAGTGACGTGACGAAGTTCGGATAGTGACGTGACGAAATTCGGATAATTGTGACAAACTTCGGATTATTGTGAGGAACTTCGGATAGTGTAGTGACGAAATTCGGATAATTGTGACGAACTTTTGATAGTGACGTGACGAACTTTGGAATATTGTGACAAACTTCGGATAGTGACGTGACGAACTTCGGATTATTGTGACGAACTCCGGAAAGTGACGTGACGAAATTCGGAAAATTGTGACAAAATTCGGATTATTGTGACGATTTTCGGAAAATGACGTGATGAAATTCGGATAATTGTGACGAAATTCGGTTAGTGACGTGACGATTTTTGGATAATTACGAGACGAATTTCGGATTACTGTGGCGAACTTCGGATAGTGACGTGACGAAATTCGGATAATTGTGACGAAATTTGGATTATTGTGACGAACTTCAGATAGTGACGTGACGAACTTCGGATTATTAAGACGAACTTTGGAAAGAGACGTGACGAAGTTCGGATAATTGTGACGAAATTCGGATAATGACGTGACAAACTTTGGATTATGACGTGACGAAATTCGGATAATTGTGACGAACTTCGGATAGTGACGTGACGAAATTCGGATAAATGTGATGAACTTCGGATTGTTAAGACGAACTTTGGATAGTGAAATGAAATGAAATTAAATGAAATGAAATGAAATGAAATGAAATGAAATTAAATTAAATTAAATTATATTAAATTAAATTAAATTAAATTAAATTAAATAAAATTAAATAAAATTAAATAAAATTAAATAAAATTAAATAAAATTAAATAAAATTAAATAAAATTAAATTAAATTAAATTAAATTAAATTAAATTAAATTAAATTAAATTAAATTGTGACGAACTTTGGATAGTGACGTGACGATTTACTGATAATTTTGACGAAATTCGGTAAGTGACGTGACGAACTTCGGATTATGACGTGACGAACTTCGGATAGTGCTGTGACGAATTTCGGATAGTGACGTGACGAACTTCGGATTATTGTGACGAACTTCGGATAGTGACGTGACGAACTTCGGATTATTGTGACGAACTTCAGATAGTGACGTGACGAACTTCTGATAATTGTGACAAAATTCGGTAAGTGACATGACGAACTTCGGATTATGACGTGACGAACTTCGGATTATTGTGACGAACTCCAGATAGTGACGTTACGAAATTCGGATTATTGTGACGAACTTCGGATAACTGTGATGAACTTCGGATAGTGACGTGACGAACTTCGGATTATTGTGACGAACTTCGGATTACTGTGACGAACTTCGGATAGTGACGTGACGAAATTCGGATAATTTTGACGAAATTCGGATAATTTTGACGAAATTCGGATAATTGTGACGAATTTCGGATAGTGACGTGACGAAATTCGGATAATTGTGACGAAATTCGGATTATTGTGACGAACTTCGGATAGTGACGTTACGAACTTCGGATTATTGTGACGAACTTTGGATTACTGTGACGAACTTCGGATAGTGACGTGACGAACTTCGGATCATTGTGACGAACTTCGGATAGTGACGTGACGAACTTCGGATTATTGTGACGAACTTTGGATTACTGTGACGAACTTCGGATAGTGACGTGACGAACTTCGGATTATTGTGACGAACTTTGGATTACTGTGACGAAATTCGGATAGTGACGTGACGAACTTCGGATTATTGTGACGAACTTCGGAAAGAGACGTGACGAAGTTCGGATAATTGTGACGAAATTCGGATAATGACGTGACAAACTTCGGATTATGACGTGACGAAATTCGGAAAATTGTGACGAACTTCGAATAGTGACGTGACGAACTTCGGATTATTGTGACGATTTTCGGATAGTGACGTGACGAAATTCGGATAATTGTGACGAACTTCGGATAGTAACGTGACGAACGTGAATGAAATGAAATGTAATGAAATGAAATGTAATGAAATGTAATGTAATGTAATGTAATGTAATGTAATGAAATGTTATGTCATGTAATGTAATGTAATGTTATGTAATGTAATGTAATGTAATGTAATGTAATGTAATGTAATGTAATGTAATGTAATGTAATGTAATGAAATTGTGACAAACTTCGGATTATTGTGACGCACTTCGGAAAGAAACGTGACGAAGTTCGGATAATTGTGACGTAATTCGGATAATGACGTGACAAACTTCGGATTATGACGTGACGAAATTCGGATAATTGTGACGAACTTCGGATAGTGACGTGACGAAATTCGGATAAATGTGACGAATTTCGGATTGTTAAGACGAACTTTAGATAGTGACGTGACGAAATTCGGATAATTGTGACGAACTTCGGATAGTGCTGTGGCGAACGTGAATGAAATGTAATGTAATGTAATGTAATGTAATGTAATGAAATAAAATGAAATTGTGACAAACTTCGGATTATTGTGACGAACTTCGGATAGTGACGTGACGAATTTCGGATTATTGTGACGAACTTCGAATTACTGTGGCGAACTGCGGATAGTGACGTGACGAAATTCGGATAATTGTGACGAGATTCGGATTATTGTGACGAACTTCAGATAGTGACATGACGAACTTCGGATTATTGTGATGAACTTCGGATAACTGTGACGAACTTCGGATAGTGACGTGACGAACTTCGGATTATTGTGACGAACTTCGGATAGTGACGTGACTATTTTCGGATTATTGTGACGAACTTTGGAAAGAGACGTGACGAAGTTCGGATAATTATGACGAAATTCGGATAATGACGTGACAAACTTCGGATTATGACGTGACGAAATTCGGATAATGTGACGAACTTCGAATAGTGACGTGACGAAATTCGGATAAATGTGACGAACTTCGGATTGTTAAGACGAACTTCGGATAGTGACGTGACGAACTTCGGATTATTGTGACGAACTTCGGAAAGAGACGTGACGAAGTTCGGATAATTATGACGAAATTCGGATAATGACGTGACTAACATCGGATTATGACGTGACGAAATTCGGATAATTGTGACGAACTTCGAATAGTGACGTGACGAAATTCGGATTAATGTGACGAACTTCGGATTGTTAAGACGAACTTCAGATAGTGACGTGACGCAATTCGGATAATTGTGACGAATTTCGGATAGTGACGTGACAAATTTCGGATAAATGTGACGAACTTCGGATTGTTAAGACGAACTTCGGATAGTGACGTGACGCAATTCGGATAAATGTGACGAACTTCGGATTGTTAAGACGAACTTCAGATAGTGACGTGACGCAATTCGGATAATTGTGACGAATTTCGGATAGTGACGTGACAAATTTCGGATAAATGTGACGAACTTCGGATTGTTAAGACGAACTTCGGATAGTAACGTGATTCGTCACGTTACTATCCGAAGTTCGTCTTAACAATCCGAAGTTCGTGAATGTAATGTAATGTAATGTAATGTAATGTAATGTAATGTAATGTAATGTAATGTAATGTAATGTAATGTAATGTAATGTAATGTAATGTAATGTAATGTAATGTAATGTAATGTAATGTAATGTAATGTAATGTAATGTAATGTAATGTAATGTAATGTAATGTAATGTAATGTAATGTAATGTAATGTAATGTAATGTAATGTAATGTAATGTAATGTAATGTAATGTAATGTAATGTAATGTAATGTAATGTAATGTAATGTAATGTAATGTAATGTTATGTAATGTAATGTGTGAAATAAAATTAAATTGTGACAAACTTCGGATTATCGTGACGAACTTCGGATAGTGACGTGACGAACTTCGGATTATTGTGACGAACCTCGGATAGTGTAGTGACGAAATTCGGATAATTGTGACGAACTTCGGATTATTGTGGCGATTTTCGGAAAGTAACGTGACGAAATTCGGATAATTGTGATGAAATTCGGATAATGACGTGATGAACTTCGGATATTTATGACGAACTTCGGATAGTGACGTGACGAAATCCGGTTAATTGTGATGAAATTCGGATAGTGACGTGACGAACTTCGGATTATGCTGTGACGAACTTCGAATACTGACTTTACGAAATACGGATTATTGTGACGATCTTCGGATTATTGTGACGAACTTCGGATTATTGTGACGAACTTCGGATAGTGTAGTGACGAAATTCGGAAAATTGTGACGAACTTCGGATTATTGTGACGAATTTCGGATAATGTAGTGACGAAATACGGATAATTGTGACGAACTTCGGATTATTGTGACGAACTTCGGAAAGTGACGTGACGAAGTTCGGATAGTGACGTGACGAAATTCGGATAATTGTGACAAACTTCGGATTATTGTGAGGAACTTCGGATAGTGTAGTGACGAAATTCGGATAATTGTGACGAACTTTTGATAGTGACGTGACGAACTTTGGAATATTGTGACGAACTTCGGATAGTGACGTGACGAACTTCGGATTACTGTGACGAACTCCGGAAAGTGACGTGACGAAATTCGGAAAATTGTGACAAAATTCCGATTATTGTGACGATTTTCGGAAAATGACGTGATGAAATTCGGATAATTGTGACGAAATTCGGTTAGTGACGTGACGATTTTTGGATAATTACGAGACGAATTTCGGATTACTGTGGCGAACTTCGGATAGTGACGTGACGAAATTCGGATAATTGTGACGAAATTCGGATTATTGTGACGAACTTCAGATAGTGACGTGACGAACTTCGGATTATTGTGACGAACTTTGGAAAGAGACGTGACGAAGTTCGGATAATTGTGACGAAATTCGGATAATGACGTGACAAACTTTGGATTATGACGTGACGAAATTCGGATAATTGTGACGAACTTCGGATAGTGACGTGACGAAATTCGGATAAATGTGATGAACTTCGGATTGTTAAGACGAACTTTGGATAGTGAAATGAAATGAAATTAAATGAAATGAAATGAAATGAAATGAAATGAAATTAAATTAAATTAAATTAAATTAAATTAAATTAAAATAAATTAAATTAAATTAAATTAAATTAAATTAAATTAAATAAAATTAAATTAAATTAAATTAAATTAAATTAAATTAAATTAAATTAAATTGTGACGAACTTTGGATAGTGACGTGACGATTTACTGATAATTGTGACGAAATTCGGGAAGTGACGTGACGAACTTCGGATTATGACGTGACGAACTTCGGATAGTGCTGTGACGAATTTCGGATAGTGACGTGACGAACTTCGGATTATTGTGACGAACTTCGGATAGTGACGTGACGAACTTCGGATTATTGTTACGAACTTTAGATAGTGACGTGACGAACTTCTGATAATTGTGACAAAATTCGGTAAGTGACATGACGAACTTCGGATTATGACGTGACGAACTTCGGATTATTGTGACGAACTCCAGATAGTGACGTTACGAAATTCGGATTATTGTGACGAACTTCGGATAACTGTGATGAACTTCGGATAGTGACGTGACGAACTTCCGATTATTGTGACGAACTTTGGAAAAAGACGTGACGAAGTTTGGATAATTGTGACGAAATTCGGATAATGACGTGATAAACTTCGGATTATGACGTGACGAAATTCGGATAATTGTGACGAGCTTCGGATAGTGACGTGACGAAATTCGGATAAATGTGACGAACTTCGGATTGTTAAGACGAACTTCGGATAGTGACGTGACGAACTTCGGATTATTGTGACGAACTTTGGATTACTGTGACGAAATTCGGATAGTGACGTGACGAACTTCGGATTATTGTGACGAACTTCGGAAAGAGACGTGACGAAGTTCGGATAATTGTGACGAAATTCGGATAATGACGTGACAAACTTCGGATTATGACGTGACGAAATTCGGATAATTGTGACGAACTTCGAATAGTGACGTGACGAAATTCGGATAAATGTGACGAACTTCGGATTGATAGGACGAACTTCGGATAGTGACGTGACGCAATTTGGATAATTGTGACGAATTTCGGATAGTGACGTGACAAATTTCGGATAATTGTGACGAAATTCGGATTATTGTGACGAACTTCGGATAGTGACGTGACGAACTACGGATTATTGTGACGAACTTCGGATTACTGTGACGAACTTCGGATAGTGACGTGACGAACTTCGGATTATTGTGACGAACTTCGGATAGTGACGTGACGAAATTCGGATAATTGTGACGAAATTCGGATACTGCTGTGACGAACTTCGGATAGTAAAGTGACGAACGTGAATGAAATGAAATGTAATGTAATGTAATGTAATGTAATACAATGTAATGTAATGTAATGTAATGTAATGTAATGTAATGTAATGTAATGTAATGTAATGTAATGTAATGTAATGTAATGTAATGTAATGTAATGTAATGTAATGTAATGTAATGTAATGTAATGTAATGTAATGTAATGTAATGTAATGTAATGTAATGTAATGTAATGTAATGTAATGTAATGTAATGTAATGTAATGTAATGAAATGTAATGTAATGTAATGAAATTGTGACAAACTTCGGATTATTGTGACGAACTTCGGAAAGAAACGTGACGAAGTTCGGATAATTGTGACGTAATTCGGATAATGACGTGACAAACTTCGGATTATGACGTGACGAAATTCGGATAATTGTGACGAACTTTGGATAGTGCTGTGACAAACTTCGGATAGTAACGTGACGAACGTGAATGAAATGAAATGAAATGTAATGTAATGTAATGTAATGTAATGTAATGTAATGTAATGTAATGTAATGTAATGTAATGTAATGTAATGTAATGTAATGTAATGTAATGTAATGTAATGTAATGTAATGTAATGTAATGTAATGTAATGTAATGTAATGTAATGTAATGTAATGTAATGTAATGTAATGTAATGTAATGTAATGTAATGTAATGTAATGTAATGTAATGTAATGTAATGTAATGTAATGTAATGTAATGTAATGTTATGAAATTGTGACAAACTTCGGATTATTGTGACGAACTTCGGATTACTGTGGCGAACTTCGGATAGTGACGTGACGAAATTCGGATAATTTTGACGAAATTCGGATTATTGTGACGAACTTCAGATAGTGACATGACGAACTTCGGATTATTGTGATGATTTTCGGATAACTGTGACGAACTTCGGATAGTGACGTGACGAACTTCGGATTATTGTGACGAACTTCGGATAGTGACGTGACGAACTTCGGATAATTGTGACGAAATTCGGACAATGACGTGACAAACTTCGGATTATGACGTGACGAAATTCAGATAATTGTGACGAACTTCGTATAGTGACGTGACGAAATTCGGATAAATGTGACGAATTTCGGATTGTTAAGACGAACTTTAGATAGTGACGTGACGCAATTCGGATAATTGTGACGAATTTCGGATAGTGACGTGACGAAATTCGGATAATTGTGACGAAATCAGGATTATTGTGACGAACTTCGGATAGTGACGTGACGAACTTCGGATTATTGTGACGAACTTTGGATTACTGTGACGAACTTCGGATAGTGACGTGACGAACTTCGGATTATTGTGACGAACTTCGGATAGTGACGTGACGAACTTTGGATTATTGTGACGAACTTTGGATTACTGTGACGAACTTCGGATAGTGACGTGACGAACTTCGGATTATTGTGACGAACTTTGGATTACTGTGACGAAATTCGGATAGTGACGTGACGAACTTCGGATTATTGTGACGAACTTCGGAAAGAGACGTGACGAAGTTCGAATAATTGTGACGAAATTCGGATAATGACGTGACAAACTTCGGATTATGACGTGACGAAATTCGGATAATTGTGACGAACTTCGAATAGTGACGTGACGAAATTCGGATAAATGTGACGAACTTCGGATTGTTAAGACGAACTTCGGATAGTGACGTGATGTAATTTGGATAATTGTGACGAATTTCGGATAGTGACGTGACAAATTTCGGATAATTGTGACGAAATTCGGATTATTGTGACGAACTTCGGATAGTGACGTGACGAACTACGGATTATTGTGACGAACTTCGGATTACTGTGACGAACTTCGGATAGTGACGTGACGAACTTCGGATTATTATGACGATTTTCGGATAGTGACGTGACGAAATTCGGATAATTGTGACGAACTTCGGATAGTAACGTGACGAACGTGAATGAAATGAAATGTAATGTAATGTAATGTAATGTAATGTAATGGAATGTAATGTAATGTAATGTAATGGAATGTAATGTAATGTAATGTAATGTAATGTAATGTTATGTAATGTAATGTAATGTTATGTAATGTAATGTAATGTAATGTAATGTAATGTAATGTAATGTAATGTAATGTAATGTAATGTAATGTAATGATATGTAATGTAATGAAATTGTGACAAACTTCGGATTATTGTGACGAACTTCGGATAGTGACGTGACAAACTTTGGATTATTGTGACGATTTTCGGATAGTGACGTGACGAAATTCGGATAATTGTGACGAACTTCGGATAGTAACGTGACGAACGTGAATGAAATGAAATGTAATGAAATGTAATGTAATGTAATGTAATTTAATGAAATGTTATGTCATGTAATGTAATGTTATGTAATGTAATGTAATGTAATGTAATGTAATGTAATGTAATGTAATGTAATTTAATGTAATGTAATGTAATGTAATGTAATGTAATGAAATTGTGACAAACTTCGGATTATTGTGACGCACTTCGGAAAGAAACGTGACGAAGTTCGGATAATTGTGACGTAATTCGGATAATGACGTGACAAACTTCGGATTATGACGTGACGAAATTCGGATAATTGTGACGAACTTCGAATAGTGACGTGACAAAATTCGGATAAATGTGACGAATTTCGGATTGTTAAGACGAACTTTAGATAGTGACGTGACGAAATTCGGATAATTGTGACGAACTTCGGAAAGTGCTGTGGCGAACGTGAATGAAATGTAATGTAATGTAATGTAATGTAATGTAATGAAATAAAATGAAATTGTGACAAACTTCGGATTATTGTGACGAACTTCGGATAGTGACGTGACGAATTTCGGATTATTGTGACGAACTTCGAATTACTGTGGCGAACTGCGGATAGTGACGTGAGGAAATTCGGATAATTGTGACGAGATTCGGATTATTGTGACGAACTTCAGATAGTGACATGACGAACTTCGGATTATTGTGATGAACTTCGGATAACTGTGACGAACTTCGGATAGTGACGTGACGAACTTCGGATTATTGTGACGAACTTCGGATAGTGACGTGACTAATTTCGGATTATTGTGACGAACTTTGGGAAGAGACGTGACAAAGTTCGGATAATTGTGACGAAATTCGGATAATGATGTGACAAACTTCGGATTATGACGTGACGAAATTCGGATAATTGTGACGAATTTCGGATAGTGACGTGACGAAATTCGGATAAATGTGATGAACTTCGGATTGTTAAGACGAACTTTGGATAGTGAAATGAAATGAAATTAAATTAAATGAAATGAAATGAAATGAAATGAAAAGAAATTAAATTAAATTAAATTAAATTAAATTAAAATAAATTAAATTAAATTAAATAAAATTAAATTAAATAAAATTAAATAAAATTAAATTAAATTAAATTAAATTAAATTAAATTAAATTGTGACGAACTTTGGATAGTGACGTGACGATTTACTGATAATTGTGACGAAATTCGGTAAGTGACGTGACGAACTTCGGATTATGTCGTGACGAACTTCGGATAGTAGTGTGACGAATTTCGGATAGTGACGTGACGAACTTCGGATTATTGTGACGAACTTCGGATAGTGACGTGACAAACTTCGGATTATTGTTACGATTTTTAGATAGTGACGTGACGAACTTCTGATAATTGTGACAAAATTCGGTAAGTGACATGATGAACTTCGGAAAAAGACGTGACGAAGTTCGGATAATTGTGACGAACTTCGAATAGTGACGTGACGAAATTCGGATAAATGTGACGAACTTCGGATTGTTAGGACGAACTTCGGATAGTGACGTGACGCAATTTGGATAATTGTGACGAATTTCGGATAGTGACGTGACAAATTTCGGATAATTGTGACGAAATTCGGATTATTGTGACGAACTTCGGATAGTGACGTGACGAACTACGGATTATTGTGACGAACTTCGGATTACTGTGACGAACTTCGGATAGTGACGTGACGAACTTCGGATTATTGTGACGAACTTCGGAAAGAGACGTGACGAAGTTCGGATAATTGTGACGAAATTCGGATAATGACGTGACAAACTTCGGATTATGACGTGACGAAATTCGGATAATTGTGACGAACTTCGAATAGTGACGTGACGAAATTCGGATAAATGTGACGAACTTCGGATTGTTAAGACGAACTTCGGATAGTGACGTGATGTAATTTGGATAATTGTGACGAATTTCGGATAGTGACGTGACAAATTTCGGATAATTGTGACGAAATTCGGATTATTGTGACGAACTTCGGATAGTGACGTGACGAACTACGGATTATTGTGACGAACTTCGGATTACTGTGACGAACTTCGGATAGTGACGTGACGAACTTCGGATTATTGTGACGATTTTCGGATAGTGACGTGACGAAATTCGGATAATTGTGACGAACTTCGGATAGTAACGTGACGAACGTGAATGAAATGAAATGTAATGTAATGTAATGTAATGTAATGTAATGGAATGTAATGTAATGTAATGTAATGGAATGTAATGTAATGTAATGTAATGTAATGTAATGTTATGTAATGTAATGTTATGTAATGTAATGTAATGTAATGTAATGTAATGTAATGTAATGTAATGTAATGTAATGTAATGTAATGAAATTGTGACAAACTTCGGATTATTGTGACGAACTTCGGATAGTGACGTGACAAACTTTGGATTATTGTGACGATTTTCGGATAGTGACGTGACGAAATTCGGATAATTGTGACGAACTTCGGATAGTAACGTGACGAACGTGAATGAAATGAAATGTAATGAAATGTAATGTAATGTAATGTAATGTAATGAAATGTTATGTCATGTAATGTAATGTTATGTAATGTAATGTAATGTAATGTAATGTAATGTAATGTAATGTAATGTAATTTAATGTAATGTAATGTAATGTAATGTAATGAAATTGTGACAAACTTCGGATTATTGTGACGCACTTCGTAAAGAAACGTGACGAAGTTCGGATAATTGTGACGTAATTCGGATAATGACGTGACAAACTTCGGATTATGACGTGACGAAATTCGGATAATTGTGACGAACTTCGAATAGTGACGTGACAAAATTCGGATAAATGTGACGAATTTCGGATTGTTAAGACGAACTTTAGATAGTGACGTGACGAAATTCGGATAATTGTGACGAACTTCGGAAAGTGCTGTGGCGAACGTGAATGAAATGTAATGTAATGTAATGTAATGTAATGTAATGAAATAAAATGAAATTGTGACAAACTTCGGATTATTGTGACGAACTTCGGATAGTGACGTGACGAATTTCGGATTATTGTGACGAACTTCGAATTACTGTGGCGAACTGCGGATAGTGACGTGAGGAAATTCGGATAATTGTGACGAGATTCGGATTATTGTGACGAACTTCAGATAGTGACATGACGAACTTCGGATTATTGTGATGAACTTCGGATAACTGTGACGAACTTCGGATAGTGACGTGACGAACTTCGGATTATTGTGACGAACTTCGGATAGTGACGTGACTAATTTCGGATTATTGTGACGAACTTTGGGAAGAGACGTGACAAAGTTCGGATAATTGTGACGAAATTCGGATAATGATGTGACAAACTTCGGATTATGACGTGACGAAATTCGGATAATTGTGACGAATTTCGGATAGTGACGTGACGAAATTCGGATAAATGTGATGAACTTCGGATTGTTAAGACGAACTTTGGATAGTGAAATGAAATGAAATTAAATTAAATGAAATGAAATGAAATGAAATGAAAAGAAATTAAATTAAATTAAATTAAATTAAAATAAATTAAATTAAATAAATAAAATTAAATTAAATAAAATTAAATAAAATTAAATTAAATTAAATTAAATTAAATTAAATTAAATTGTGACGAACTTTGGATAGTGACGTGACGATTTACTGATAATTGTGACGAAATTCGGTAAGTGACGTGACGAACTTCGGATTATGTCGTGACGAACTTCGGATAGTGCTGTGACGAATTTCGGATAGTGACGTGACGAACTTCGGATTATTGTGACGAACTTCGGATAGTGACGTGACAAACTTCGGATTATTGTTACGATTTTTAGATAGTGACGTGACGAACTTCTGATAATTGTGACAAAATTCGGTAAGTGACATGACGAACTTCGGAAAAAGACGTGACGAAGTTCGGATAATTGTGACGAACTTCGAATAGTGACGTGACGAAATTCGGATAAATGTGACGAACTTCGGATTGTTAGGACGAACTTCGGATAGTGACGTGACGCAATTTGGATAATTGTGACGAATTTCGGATAGTGACGTGACAAATTTCGGATAATTGTGACGAAATTCGGATTATTGTGACGAACTTCGGATAGTGACGTGACGAACTACGGATTATTGTGACGAACTTCGGATTACTGTGACGAACTTCGGATAGTGACGTGACGAACTTCGGATTATTGTGACGAACTTCGGATAGTGACGTGACGAAATTCGGATAATTGTGACGAACTTCGGATACTGCTGTGACGAACTTCGGATAGTAAAGTGACGAACGTGAATGAAATGAAATGTAATGTAATGTAATGTAATGTAATACCATGTAATGTAATGTAATGTAATGTAATGTAATGTAATGTAATGTAATGTAATGTAATGTAATGAAATGAAATTGTGACAAACTTCGGATTATTGTGACGAACTTCGGAAAGAAACGTGACGAAGTTCGGATAATTGTGACGTAATTCGGATAATGACGTGACAAACTTCGGATTATGACGTGACGAAATTCGGATAATTGTGACGAACTTCGGATAGTGACGTGACGAAATTCGGATAATTGTGACGAACTTCGGATAGTGCTGTGACGAACTTCGGACAGTAACGTGACGAACGTGAATGAAATGAAATGTAATGTTATGTAATGTAATGTAATGTAATGTAATGTAATGTAATGTAATGTAATGTAATGTAATGTAATGTAATGTAATGTAATGTAATGTAACGTAATGTAATGTAATGTAATGTAATGTAATGTAATGTAATGTAATGTAATGTAATGTAATGTAATGTAATGTAATGTAATGTAATGTAATGTAATGTAATGTAATGTAATGTAATGTAATGCAATGTAATGTAATGTAATGTAATGTAATGTAATGTAATGTAATGAAATTGTGACAAACTTCGGACTATTGTGACGAACTTCGGATTACTGTGGCGAACTTCGGATAGTGACGTGACGAAATTAGGATAATTTTGACGAAATTCGGATTATTGTGACGAACTTCAGATAGTGACATGACGAACTTCGGATTATTGTGATGATTTTCGGATAACTGTGACGAACTTCGGATAGTGACGTGACGAACGTCGGATTATTGTGACGAACTTCGGATAGTGACGTGACGAACTTCGGATTATTGTGACGAACTTTGGAAAGAGACGTGACGAAGTTCGGATAATTGTGACGAAATTCGGACAATGACGTGACAAACTTCGGATTATGACGTGACGAAATTCGGATAATTGTGACGAACTTCGGATAGTGACGTGACGAAATTCGGATAAATGTGACGAATTTCGGATTGTTAAGACGAACTTTAGATAGTGACGTGACGCAATTCGGATAATTGTGACGAATTTCGGATAGTGACGTGACGAAATTCGGATAATTGTGTCGAAATCCGGATTATTGTGACGAACTTCGGATAGTGACGTGACGAACTTCGGATAATTGTGACGAACTACGGATTACTGTGACGAACTTCGGATAGTGACGTGACGAACTTCGGATTATTGTGACGAACTTCGGATAGTGACGTGACGAACTTTGGATTATTGTGACGAACTTTGGATTACTGTGACGAACTTCGGATAGTGACGTGACGAACTTCGGATTATTGTGACGAACTTTGGATTACTGTGACGAAATTCGGATAGTGACGTGACGAACTTCGGATTATTGTGACGAACTTCGGAAAGAGACGTGACGAAGTTCGGATAATTGTGACGAAATTCGGATAATGACGTGACAAACTTCGGATATGACGTGACGAAATTCGGATAATTGTTACGAACTTCGAATAGTGACGTGACGAAATTCGGATAAATGTGACGAACTTCGGATTGTTAAGACGAACTTCGGATAATGACGTGACGCAATTTGGATAATTGTGACGAATTTCGGATTATTGTTACGAACTTTAGATAGTGACGTGACGAACTTCTGATAATTGTGACAAAATTCGGTAAGTGACATGACGAACTTCGGATTATGACGTGACGAACTTCGGATTATTGTGACGAACTCCAGATAGTGACGTTACGAAATTCGGATTATTGTGACAAACTTCGGATAACTGTGATGAACTTCGGATAGTGACGTGACGAACTTCCGATTATTGTGACGAACTTTGGAAAAAGACGTGATGAAGTTTGGATAATTGTGACGAAATTCGGATAATGACGTGACAAACTTCGGATTATGACGTGACGAAATTCGGATAATTGTGACGAGCTTCGGATAGTGACGTGACGAAATTCGGATAAATGTGACGAACTTCGGATTACTGTGACGAAATTCGGATAGTGACGTGACGAACTTCGGATTATTGTGACGAACTTCGGAAAGAGACGTGACGAAGTTCGGATAATTGTGACGAAATTCGGATAATGACGTGACAAACTTCGGATTATGACGTGACGAAATTCGGATAATTGTGACGAACTTCGAATAGTGACGTGACGAAATTCGGATAAATGTGACGAACTTCGGATTGTTAGGACGAACTTCGGATAGTGACGTGACGCAATTTGGATAATTGTGACGAATTTCGGATAGTGACGTGACAAATTTCGGATAATTGTGACGAAATTCGGATTATTGTAACGAACTTCGGATAGTGACGTGACGAACTACGGATTATTGTGACGAACTTCGGATTACTGTGACGAACTTCGGATAGTGACGTGACGGACTTCGGATTATTGTGACGAACTTCGGATAGTGACGTGACGAAATTCGGATAATTGTGACGAACTTCGGATACTGCTGTGACGAACTTCGGATAGTAAAGTGACGAACGTGAATGAAATGAAATGTAATGTAATGTAATGTAATGTAATGTAATGTAATGTAATGTAATGTAATGTAATGTAATGTTATGTAATGTAATGTAATGTAATGTAATGTAATGTAATGTAATGTAATGTAATTTAATGTAATGTAATTTAATGTAATGTAATGTAATGTAATGTAATGAAATTGTGACAAACTTCGGATTATTGTGACGCACTTCGGAAAGAAACGTGACGAAGTTCGGATAATTGTGACGTAATTCGGATAATGACGTGACAAACTTCGGATTATGACGTGACGAAATTCGGATAATTGTGACGAACTTCGGATAGTGACGTGACGAAATTCGGATAAATGTGACGAACTTCGGATAGTGCTGTGGCGAACGTGAATGAAATGTAATGTAATGTAATGTAATGTAATGTAATGTAATGTAATGAAATAAAATGAAATTGTGACAAACTTCGGATTATTGTGACGAACTTCGGATAGTGACGTGACGAATTTCGGATTATTGTGACGAACTTCGAATTACTGTGGCGAACTGCGGATAGTGACGTGAGGAAATTCGGATAATTGTGACGAGATTCGGATTATTGTGACGAACTTCAGATAGTGACATGACTACCTTCGGATTATTGTGATGAACTTCGGATAACTGTGACGAACTTCGGATAGTGACGTGACGAACTTCGGATTATTGTGACGAACTTCGGATAGTGACGTGACTAATTTCGGATTATTGTGACGAACTTTGGGAAGAGACGTGACAAAGTTCGGATAATTGTGACGAAATTCGGATAATGATGTGACAAACTTCGGATTATGACGTGACGAAATTCGGATAATTGTGACGAATTTCGGATAGTGACGTGACGAAATTCGGATAAATGTGATGAACTTCGGATTGTTAAGACGAACTTTGGATAGTAAAATGAAATGAAATTAAATTAATTGAAATGAAATGAAATGAAATGAAAAGAAATTAAATTAAATTAAATTAAATTAAATTAAATTAAATTAAATTAAATTAAAATAAATTAAATTAAATTAAATCAAATTAAATTAAATTAAATCAAATTAAATTAAATTAAATTAAATTAAATTAAATTAAATTGTGACGAACTTTGGATAGTGACGTGACGATTTACTGATAATTGTGACGAAATTCGGTAAGTGACGTGACGAACTTCGGATTATGTCATGACGAACTTCGGATAGTGCTGTGACGAATTTCGGATAGTGACGTGACGAACTTCGGATTATTGTGACGAACTTCGGATAGTGACGTGACGAACTTCGGATTATTGTGACGATTTTCGGATAGTGACGTGACGAAATTCGGATGATTGTGACGAACTTCGGATAGTAACGTGACGAACGTGAATGAAATGAAATGTAATGAAATGTAATGTAATGTAATGTAATGTAATGTAATGAAATGTTATGTCATGTAATGTAATGTTATGTAATGTAATGTAATGTAATGTAATGTAATGTAATGTAATGTAATGTAATGTAATGTAATGTAATGTAATGTAATTTAATGTAATGTAATGTAATGTAATGTAATGTAATGTAATGTAATGTAATGTAATGTAATGTAATGTAATGTAATTTAATGTAATGTAATTTAATGTAATGTAATGTAATGTAATGTAATGAAATTGTGACAAACTTCGGATTATTGTGACGCACTTCGGAAAGAAACGTGACGAAGTTCGGATAATTGTGACGTAATTCGGATAATGACGTGACAAACTTCGGATTATGACGTGACGAAATTCGGATAATTGTGACGAACTTCGGATAGTGACGTGACGAAATTCGGATAAATGTGACGAACTTCGGATAGTGCTGTGGCGAACGTGAATGAAATGTAATGTAATGTAATGTAATGTAATGTAATGTAATGTAATGAAATAAAATGAAATTGTGACAAACTTCGGATTATTGTGACGAACTTCGGATAGTGACGTGACGAATTTCGGATTATTGTGACGAACTTCGAATAACTGTGGCGAACTGCGGATAGTGACGTGAGGAAATTCGGATAATTGTGACGAGATTCGGATTATTGTGACGAACTTCAGATAGTGACATGACTACCTTCGGATTATTGTGATGAACTTCGGATAACTGTGACGAACTTCGGATAGTGACGTGACGAACTTCGGATTATTGTGACGAACTTCGGATAGTGACGTGACTAATTTCGGATTATTGTGACGAACTTTGGGAAGAGACGTGACAAAGTTCGGATAATTGTGACGAAATTCGGATAATGATGTGACAAACTTCGGATTATGACGTGACGAAATTCGGATAATTGTGACGAATTTCGGATAGTGACGTGACGAAATTCGGATAAATGTGATGAACTTCGGATTGTTAAGACGAACTTTGGATAGTAAAATGAAATGAAATTAAATTAATTGAAATGAAATGAAATGAAATGAAAAGAAATTAAATTAAATTAAATTAAATTAAATTAAATTAAATTAAATTAAATTAAAATAAATTAAATTAAATTAAATCAAATTAAATTAAATAAAATTAAATTAAATTAAATTAAATTAAATTAAATTAAATTGTGACGAACTTTGGATAGTGACGTGACGATTTACTGATAATTGTGACGAAATTCGGTAAGTGACGTGACGAACTTCGGATTATGTCATGACGAACTTCGGATAGTGCTGTGACGAATTTCGGATAGTGACGTGACGAACTTCGGATTATTGTGACGAACTTCGGATAGTGACGTGACGAACTTCGGATTATTGTGACGATTTTCGGATAGTGACGTGACGAAATTCGGATAATTGTGACGAACTTCGGATAGTAACGTGACGAACGTGAATGAAATGAAATGTAATGAAATGTAATGTAATGTAATGTAATGTAATGAAATGTTATGTCATGTAATGTAATGTAATGTAATTTAATGTAATTTAATGTAATGTAATGTAATGTAATGTAATGAAATTGTGACAAACTTCGGATTATTGTGACGCACTTCGGAAAGAAACGTGACGAAGTTCGGATAATTGTGACGTAATTCGGATAATGACGTGACAAACTTCGGATTATGACGTGACGAAATTCGGATAATTGTGACGAACTTCGGATAGTGACGTGACGAAATTCGGATAAATGTGACGAATTTCGGATTGTTAAGACGAACTTTAGATAGTGACGTGACGAAATTCGGATAATTGTGACGAACTTCGGATAGTGCTGTGGCGAACGTGAATGAAATGTAATGTAATGTAATGTAATGTAATGTAATGAAATAAAATGAAATTGTGACAAACTTCGGATTATTGTGACGAACTTCGGATAGTGACGTGACGAATTTCGGATTATTGTGACGAACTTCGAATTACTGTGGCGAACTGCGGATAGTGACGTGAGGAAATTCGGATAATTGTGACGAGATTCGGATTATTGTGACGAACTTCAGATAGTGACATGACGAACTTCGGATTATTGTGATGAACTTCGGATAACTGTGACGAACTTCGGATAGTGACGTGACGAACTTCGGATTATTGTGACGAACTTCGGATAGTGACGTGACTAATTTCGGATTATTGTGACGAACTTTGGGTAGAGACGTGACAAAGTTCGGATAATTGTGACGAAATTCGGATAATGATGTGACAAACTTCGGATTATGACATGACGAAATTCGGATAATTGTGACGAATTTCGGATAGTGACGTGACGAAATTCGGATAAATGTGATGAACTTCGGATTGTTAAGACGAACTTTGGATAGTGAAATGAAATGAAATTAAATTAAATGAAATGAAATGAAATGAAATAAAAAGAAATTAAATTAAATTAAATTAAATTAAAATAAATTAAATTAAATTAAATTAAATTAAATTAAATAAAATTAAATTAAATTAAATTAAATTAAATTAAATTAAATTAAATTAAATTAAATTAAATTGTGACGAACTTTGGATAGTGACGTGACGATTTACTGATAATTGTGACGAAATTCGGTAAGTGACGTGACGAACTTCGGATTATGTCGTGACGAACTTCGGATAGTGCTGTGACGAATTTCGGATAGTGACGTGACGAATTTCGGATTATTGTGACGAACTTCGGATAGTGACGTGACGAACTTCGGATTATTGTTACGAACTTTAGATAGTGACGTGACGAACTTCTGATAATTGTGACAAAATTCGGTAAGTGACATGACGAACTTCGGATTATGACGTGACGAACTTCGGATTATTGTGACGAACTCCAGATAGTGACGTTACGAAATTCGGATTATTGTGACGAACTTCGGAAAGAGACGTGACGAAGTTCGGATAATTGTGACGAAATTCGGATAATGACGTGACAAATTTCGGATAATTGTGACGAAATTCGGATTATTGTGACGAACTTCGGATAGTGACGTGACGAACTACGGATTATTGTGACGAACTTCGGATTACTGTGACGAACTTCGGATAGTGACGTGACGAACTTCGGATTATTGTGACGAACTTCGGATAGTGACGTGACGAAATTCGGATAATTGTGACGAACTTCGGATACTGCTGTGACGAACTTCGGATAGTAAAGTGACGAACGTGAATGAAATGAAATGTAATGTAATGTAATACCATGTAATGTAATGTAATGTAATGTAATGTAATGTAATGTAATGTAATGTAATGTAATGTAATGTAATGTAATGTAATGTAATGTAATGTAATGTAATGTAATTTAATGTAATGTAATGTAATGTAATGTAATGAAATTGTGACAAACTTCGGATTATTGTGACGAACTTCGGATAGTTACGTGACGAACTTCGGATTATTGTGACGAACTTCGGAAAGAGACGTGACGAAGTTCGGATAATTATGACGAAATTCGGATAATGACGTGACAAACTTCGGATTATGACGTGACGAAATTCGGATAATTGTGACGAAATTCGGATTATTGTGACGAACTTCGGATAGTGACGTGACGAACTTCAGATTATTGTGACGAACTTTGGATTACTGTGACGAACTTCGGATAGTTACGTGACGAACTTCGGATTATTGTGACGAACTTCGGAAAGAGACGTGACGAAGTTCGGATAATTATGACGAAATTCGGATAATGACGTGACAAACTTCGGATTATGACGTGACGAAATTCGGATAATGTGACGAACTTCGAATAGTGACGTGACGAAATTCGGATAAATGTGACGAACTTCGGATTGTTAAGACGAACTTCGGATAGTGACGTGACGAACTTCGGATTATTGTGACGAACTTCGGAAAGAGACGTGACGAAGTTCGGATAATTATGACGAAATTCGGATAATGACGTGACTAACATCGGATTATGACGTGACGAAATTCGGATAATTGTGACGAACTTCGAATAGTGACGTGACGAAATTCGGATTAATGTGACGAACTTCGGATTGTTAAGACGAACTTCAGATAGTGACGTGACGCAATTCGGATAATTGTGACGAATTTCGGATAGTGACGTGACAAATTTCGGATAAATGTGACGAACTTCGGATTGTTAAGACGAACTTCGGATAGTGACGTGACGCAATTCGGATAAATGTGACGAACTTCGGATTGTTAAGACGAACTTCAGATAGTGACGTGACGCAATTCGGATAATTGTGACGAATTTCGGATAGTGACGTGACAAATTTCGGATAAATGTGACGAACTTCGGATTGTTAAGACGAACTTCGGATAGTAACGTGACGAATCACGTTACTATCCGAAGTTCGTCTTAACAATCCGAAGTTCGTGAATGTAATGTAATGTAATGTAATGTAATGTAATGTAATGTAATGTAATGTAATGTAATGTAATGTAATGTAATGTAATGTAATGTAATGTAATGTAATGTAATGTAATGTAATGTAATGTAATGTAATGTAATGTAATGTAATGTAATGTAATGTAATGTAATGTTATGTAATGTAATGTGTGAAATAAAATTAAATTGTGACAAACTTCGGATTATCGTGACGAACTTCGGATAGTGACGTGACGAACTTCGGATTATTGTGACGAACCTCGGATAGTGTAGTGACGAAATTCGGATAATTGTGACGAACTTCGGATTATTGTTGCGATTTTCGGAAAGTAACGTGACGAAATTCGGATAATTGTGATGAAATTCGGATAATGACGTGATGAACTTCGGATATTTATGACGAACTTCGGATAGTGACGTGACGAAATCCGGTTAATTGTGATGAAATTCGGATAGTGACGTGACGAACTTCGGATTATGCTGTGACGAACTTCGAATACTGACTTTACGAAATACGGATTATTGTGACGATCTTCGGATTATTGTGACGAACTTCGGATTATTGTGACGAACTTCGGATAGTGTAGTGACGAAATTCGGAAAATTGTGACGAACTTCGGATTATTGTGACGAATTTCGGATAATGTAGTGATGAAATACGGATAATTGTGACGAACTTCGGATTATTGTGACGAACTTCGGAAAGTGACGTGACGAAGTTCGGATAGTGACGTGACGAAATTCGGATAATTGTGACAAACTTCGGATTATTGTGAGGAACTTCGGATAGTGTAGTGACGAAATTCGGATAATTGTGACGAACTTTTGATAGTGACGTGACGAACTTTGGAATATTGTGACGAACTTCGGATAGTGACGTGACGAACTTCGGATTACTGTGACGAACTCCGGAAAGTGACGTGACGAAATTCGGAAAATTGTGACAAAATTCCGATTATTGTGACGATTTTCGGAAAATGACGTGATGAAATTCGGATAATTGTGACGAAATTCGGTTAGTGACGTGACGATTTTTGGATAATTACGAGACGAATTTCGGATTACTGTGGCGAACTTCGGATAGTGACGTGACGAAATTCGGATAATTGTGACGAAATTCGGATTATTGTGACGAACTTCAGATAGTGACGTGACGAACTTCGGATTATTGTGACGAACTTTGGAAAGAGACGTGACGAAGTTCGGATAATTGTGACGAAATTCGGATAATGACGTGACAAACTTTGGATTATGACGTGACGAAATTCGGATAATTGTGACGAACTTCGGATAGTGACGTGACGAAATTCGGATAAATGTGATGAACTTCGGATTGTTAAGACGAACTTTGGATAGTGAAATGAAATGAAATTAAATGAAATGAAATGAAATGAAATGAAATGAAATTAAATTAAATTAAATTAAATTAAATTAAATTAAAATAAATTAAATTAAATTAAATTAAATTAAATTAAATAAAATTAAATTAAATTAAATTAAATTAAATTAAATTAAATTAAATTAAATTGTGACGAACTTTGGATAGTGACGTGACGATTTACTGATAATTGTGACGAAATTCGGGAAGTGACGTGACGAACTTCGGATTATGACGTGACGAACTTCGGATAGTGCTGTGACGAATTTCGGATAGTGACGTGACGAACTTCGGATTATTGTGACGAACTTCGGATAGTGACGTGACGAACTTCGGATTATTGTTACGAACTTTAGATAGTGACGTGACGAACTTCTGATAATTGTGACAAAATTCGGTAAGTGACATGACGAACTTCGGATTATGACGTGACGAACTTCGGATTATTGTGACGAACTCCAGATAGTGACGTTACGAAATTCGGATTATTGTGACGAACTTCGGATAACTGTGATGAACTTCGGATAGTGACGTGACGAACTTCCGATTATTGTGACGAACTTTGGAAAAAGACGTGACGAAGTTTGGATAATTGTGACGAAATTCGGATAATGACGTGACAAACTTCGGATTATGACGTGACGAAATTCGGATAATTGTGACGAGCTTCGGATAGTGACGTGACGAAATTCGGATAAATGTGACGAACTTCGGATTGTTAAGACGAACTTCGGATAGTGACGTGACGAACTGCGGATTATTGTGACGAACTTTGGATTACTGTGACGAAATTCGGATAGTGACGTGACGAACTTCGGATTATTGTGACGAACTTCGGAAAGAGACGTGACGAAGTTCGGATAATTGTGACGAAATTCGGATAATGACGTGACAAACTTCGGATTATGACGTGACGAAATTCGGATAATTGTGACGAACTTCGAATAGTGACGTGACGAAATTCGGATAAATGTGACGAACTTCGGATTGATAGGACGAACTTCGGATAGTGACGTGACGCAATTTGGATAATTGTGACGAATTTCGGATAGTGACGTGACAAATTTCGGATAATTGTGACGAAATTCGGATTATTGTGACGAACTTCGGATAGTGACGTGACGAACTACGGATTATTGTGACGAACTTCGGATTACTGTGACGAACTTCGGATAGTGACGTGACGAACTTCGGATTATTGTGACGAACTTCGGATAGTGACGTGACGAAATTCGGATACTGCTGTGACGAACTTCGGATAGTAAAGTGACG
Source organism: Euplexia lucipara (assembly GCA_921972225.1). Lineage (NCBI taxonomy): Eukaryota > Metazoa > Arthropoda > Insecta > Lepidoptera > Noctuidae > Euplexia > Euplexia lucipara. The sequence continues at coordinate 71,617 of OV179152.1, read as the reverse complement.
AACGTGAATGAAATGAAATGTAATGTAATGTAATGTAATGTAATACAATGTAATGTAATGTAATGTAATGTAATGTAATGTAATGTAATGTAATGTAATGTAATGTAATGTAATGTAATGTAATGTAATGTAATGTAATGTAATGTAATGTAATGTAATGTAATGTAATGTAATGTAATGTAATGAAATTGTGACAAACTTCGGATTATTGTGACGAACTTCGGAAAGAAACGTGACGAAGTTCGGATAATTGTGACGTAATTCGGATAATGACGTGACAAACTTCGGATTATGACGTGACGAAATTCGGATAATTGTGACGAACTTTGGATAGTGCTGTGACAAACTTCGGATAGTAACGTGACGAACGTGAATGAAATGAAATGAAATGTAATGTAATGTAATGTAATGTAATGTAATGTAATGTAATGTAATGTAATGTAATGTAATGTAATGTAATGTAATGTAATGTAATGTAATGTAATGTAATGTAATGTAATGTAATGTAATGTAATGTAATGTAATGTAATGTAATGTAATGTAATGTAATGTAATGTAATGTTATGAAATTGTGACAAACTTCGGATTATTGTGACGAACTTCGGATTACTGTGGCGAACTTCGGATAGTGACGTGACGAAATTCGGATAATTTTGACGAAATTCGGATTATTGTGACGAACTTCAGATAGTGACATGACGAACTTCGGATTATTGTGATGATTTTCGGATAACTGTGACGAACTTCGGATAGTGACGTGACGAACTTCGGATTATTGTGACGAACTTCGGATAGTGACGTGACGAACTTCGGATAATTGTGACGAAATTCGGACAATGACGTGACAAACTTCGGATTATGACGTAACGAAATTCGGATAATTGTGACGAACTTCGTATAGTGACGTGACGAAATTCGGATAAATGTGACGAATTTTGGATTGTTAAGACGAACTTTAGATAGTGACGTGACGCAATTCGGATAATTGTGACGAATTTCGGATAGTGACGTGACGAAATTCGGATAATTGTGACGAAATCAGGATTATTGTGACGAACTTCGGATAGTGACGTGACGAACTTCGGATTATTGTGACGAACTTTGGATTACTGTGACGAACTTCGGATAGTGACGTGACGAACTTCGGATTATTGTGACGAACTTCGGATAGTGACGTGACGAACTTTGGATTATTGTGACGAACTTTGGATTACTGTGACGAACTTCGGATAGTGACGTGACGAACTTCGGATTATTGTGACGAACTTTGGATTACTGTGACGAAATTCGGATAGTGACGTGACGAACTTCGGATTATTGTGACGAACTTCGGAAAGAGACGTGACGAAGTTCGAATAATTGTGACGAAATTCGGATAATGACGTGACAAACTTCGGATTATGACGTGACGAAATTCGGATAATTGTGACGAACTTCGAATAGTGACGTGACGAAATTCGGATAAATGTGACGAACTTCGGATTGTTAAGACGAACTTCGGATAGTGACGTGATGTAATTTGGATAATTGTGACGAATTTCGGATAGTGACGTGACAAATTTCGGATAATTGTGACGAAATTCGGATTATTGTGACGAACTTCGGATAGTGACGTGACGAACTACGGATTATTGTGACGAACTTCGGATTACTGTGACGAACTTCGGATAGTGACGTGACGAACTTCGGATTATTGTGACGATTTTCGGATAGTGACGTGACGAAATTCGGATAATTGTGACGAACTTCGGATAGTAACGTGACGAACGTGAATGAAATGAAATGTAATGTAATGTAATGTAATGTAATGTAATGGAATGTAATGTAATGTAATGTAATGTAATGGAATGTAATGTAATGTAATGTAATGTAATGTAATGTTATGTAATGTAATGTTATGTAATGTAATGTAATGTAATGTAATGTAATGTAATGTAATGTAATGTAATGTAATGAAATTGTGACAAACTTCGGATTATTGTGACGAACTTCGGATAGTGACGTGACAAACTTTGGATTATTGTGACGATTTTCGGATAGTGACGTGACGAAATTCGGATAATTGTGACGAACTTCGGATAGTAACGTGACGAACGTGAATGAAATGAAATGTAATGAAATGTAATGTAATGTAATGTAATGTAATGAAATGTTATGTCATGTAATGTAATGTTATGTAATGTAATGTAATGTAATGTAATGTAATGTAATGTAATGTAATGTAATGTAATGTAATGTAATGTAATGTAATGTAATGTAATTTAATGTAATGTAATGTAATGTAATGTAATGAAATTGTGACAAACTTCGGATTATTGTGACGCACTTCGGAAAGAAACGTGACGAAGTTCGGATAATTGTGACGTAATTCGGATAATGACGTGACAAACTTCGTATTATGACGTGACGAAATTCGGATAATTGTGACGAACTTCGAATAGTGACGTGACAAAATTCGGATAAATGTGACGAATTTCGGATTGTTAAGACGAACTTTAGATAGTGACGTGACGAAATTCGGATAATTGTGACGAACTTCGGAAAGTGCTGTGGCGAACGTGAATGAAATGTAATGTAATGTAATGTAATGTAATGTAATGAAATAAAATGAAATTGTGACAAACTTCGGATTATTGTGACGAACTTCGGATAGTGACGTGACGAATTTCGGATTATTGTGACGAACTTCGAATTACTGTGGCGAACTGCGGATAGTGACGTGAGGAAATTCGGATAATTGTGACGAGATTCGGATTATTGTGACGAACTTCAGATAGTGACATGACGAACTTCGGATTATTGTGATGAACTTCGGATAACTGTGACGAACTTCGGATAGTGACGTGACGAACTTCGGATTATTGTGACGAACTTCGGATAGTGACGTGACTAATTTCGGATTATTGTGACGAACTTTGGGAAGAGACGTGACAAAGTTCGGATAATTGTGACGAAATTCGGATAATGATGTGACAAACTTCGGATTATGACGTGACGAAATTCGGATAATTGTGACGAATTTCGGATAGTGACGTGACGAAATTCGGATAAATGTGATGAACTTCGGATTGTTAAGACGAACTTTGGATAGTGAAATGAAATGAAATTAAATTAAATGAAATGAAATGAAATGAAATGAAAAGAAATTAAATTAAATTAAATTAAATTAAAATAAATTAAATTAAATTAAATAAAATTAAATTAAATAAAATTAAATAAAATTAAATTAAATTAAATTAAATTAAATTAAATTAAATTGTGACGAACTTTGGATAGTGACGTGACGATTTACTGATAATTGTGACGAAATTCGGTAAGTGACGTGACGAACTTCGGATTATGTCGTGACGAACTTCGGATAGTGCTGTGACGAATTTCGGATAGTGACGTGACGAACTTCGGATTATTGTGACGAACTTCGGATAGTGACGTGACAAACTTCGGATTATTGTTACGATTTTTAGATAGTGACGTGACGAACTTCTGATAATTGTGACAAAATTCGGTAAGTGACATGACGAACTTCGGAAAAAGACGTGACGAAGTTCGGATAATTGTGACGAACTTCGAATAGTGACGTGACGAAATTCGGATAAATGTGACGAACTTCGGATTGTTAGGACGAACTTCGGATAGTGACGTGACGCAATTTGGATAATTGTGACGAATTTCGGATAGTGACGTGACAAATTTCGGATAATTGTGACGAAATTCGGATTATTGTGACGAACTTCGGATAGTGACGTGACGAACTACGGATTATTGTGACGAACTTCGGATTACTGTGACGAACTTCGGATAGTGACGTGACGAACTTCGGATTATTGTGACGAACTTCGGAAAGAGACGTGACGAAGTTCGGATAATTGTGACGAAATTCGGATAATGACGTGACAAACTTCGGATTATGACGTGACGAAATTCGGATAATTGTGACGAACTTCGAATAGTGACGTGACGAAATTCGGATAAATGTGACGAACTTCGGATTGTTAAGACGAACTTCGGATAGTGACGTGATGTAATTTGGATAATTGTGACGAATTTCGGATAGTGACGTGACAAATTTCGGATAATTGTGACGAAATTCGGATTATTGTGACGAACTTCGGATAGTGACGTGACGAACTACGGATTATTGTGACGAACTTCGGATTACTGTGACGAACTTCGGATAGTGACGTGACGAACTTCGGATTATTGTGACGATTTTCGGATAGTGACGTGACGAAATTCGGATAATTGTGACGAACTTCGGATAGTAACGTGACGAACGTGAATGAAATGAAATGTAATGTAATGTAATGTAATGTAATGTAATGGAATGTAATGTAATGTAATGTAATGTAATGGAATGTAATGTAATGTAATGTAATGTAATGTAATGTTATGTAATGTAATGTAATGTTATGTAATGTAATGTAATGTAATGTAATGTAATGTAATGTAATGTAATGTAATGTAATGTAATGTAATGTAATGAAATTGTGACAAACTTCGGATTATTGTGACGAACTTCGGATAGTGACGTGACAAACTTTGGATTATTGTGACGATTTTCGGATAGTGACGTGACGAAATTCGGATAATTGTGACGAACTTCGGATAGTAACGTGACGAACGTGAATGAAATGAAATGTAATGAAATGTAATGAAATGTAATGTAATGTAATGTAATGTAATGAAATGTTATGTCATGTAATGTAATGTTATGTAATGTAATGTAATGTAATGTAATGTAATGTAATGTAATGTAATGTAATTTAATGTAATGTAATGTAATGTAATGTAATGAAATTGTGACAAACTTCGGATTATTGTGACGCACTTCGGAAAGAAACGTGACGAAGTTCGGATAATTGTGACGTAATTCGGATAATGACGTGACAAACTTCGGATTATGACGTGACGAAATTCGGATAATTGTGACGAACTTCGAATAGTGACGTGACAAAATTCGGATAAATGTGACGAATTTCGGATTGTTAAGACGAACTTTAGATAGTGACGTGACGAAATTCGGATAATTGTGACGAACTTCGGAAAGTGCTGTGGCGAACGTGAATGAAATGTAATGTAATGTAATGTAATGTAATGTAATGAAATAAAATGAAATTGTGACAAACTTCGGATTATTGTGACGAACTTCGGATAGTGACGTGACGAATTTCGGATTATTGTGACGAACTTCGAATTACTGTGGCGAACTGCGGATAGTGACGTGAGGAAATTCGGATAATTGTGACGAGATTCGGATTATTGTGACGAACTTCAGATAGTGACATGACGAACTTCGGATTATTGTGATGAACTTCGGATAACTGTGACGAACTTCGGATAGTGACGTGACGAACTTCGGATTATTGTGACGAACTTCGGATAGTGACGTGACTAATTTCGGATTATTGTGACGAACTTTGGGAAGAGACGTGACAAAGTTCGGATAATTGTGACGAAATTCGGATAATGATGTGACAAACTTCGGATTATGACGTGACGAAATTCGGATAATTGTGACGAATTTCGGATAGTGACGTGACGAAATTCGGATAAATGTGATGAACTTCGGATTGTTAAGACGAACTTTGGATAGTGAAATGAAATGAAATTAAATTAAATGAAATGAAATGAAATGAAATGAAAAGAAATTAAATTAAATTAAATTAAATTAAAATAAATTAAATTAAATTAAATAAAATTAAATTAAATAAAATTAAATAAAATTAAATTAAATTAAATTAAATTAAATTAAATTAAATTGTGACGAACTTTGGATAGTGACGTGACGATTTACTGATAATTGTGACGAAATTCGGTAAGTGACGTGACGAACTTCGGATTATGTCGTGACGAACTTCGGATAGTGCTGTGACGAATTTCGGATAGTGACGTGACGAACTTCGGATTATTGTGACGAACTTCGGATAGTGACGTGACAAACTTCGGATTATTGTTACGATTTTTAGATAGTGACGTGACGAACTTCTGATAATTGTGACAAAATTCGGTAAGTGACATGACGAACTTCGGAAAAAGACGTGACGAAGTTCGGATAATTGTGACGAACTTCGAATAGTGACGTGACGAAATTCGGATAAATGTGACGAACTTCGGATTGTTAGGACGAACTTCGGATAGTGACGTGACGCAATTTGGATAATTGTGACGAATTTCGGATAGTGACGTGACAAATTTCGGATAATTGTGACGAAATTCGGATTATTGTGACGAACTTCGGATAGTGACGTGACGAACTACGGATTATTGTGACGAACTTCGGATTACTGTGACGAACTTCGGATAGTGACGTGACGAACTTCGGATTATTGTGACGAACTTCGGATAGTGACGTGACGAAATTCGGATAATTGTGACGAACTTCGGATACTGCTGTGACGAACTTCGGATAGTAAAGTGACGAACGTGAATGAAATGAAATGTAATGTAATGTAATGTAATGTAATACCATGTAATGTAATGTAATGTAATGTAATGTAATGTAATGTAATGTAATGTAATGTAATGTAATGTAATGAAATGAAATTGTGACAAACTTCGGATTATTGTGACGAACTTCGGAAAGAAACGTGACGAAGTTCGGATAATTGTGACGTAATTCGGATAATGACGTGACAAACTTCGGATTATGACGTGACGAAATTCGGATAATTGTGACGAACTTCGGATAGTGACGTGACGAAATTCGGATAATTGTGACGAACTTCGGATAGTGCTGTGACGAACTTCGGACAGTAACGTGACGAACGTGAATGAAATGAAATGTAATGTTATGTAATGTAATGTAATGTAATGTAATGTAATGTAATGTAATGTAATGTAATGTAACGTAATGTAATGTAATGTAATGTAATGTAATGTAATGTAATGTAATGTAATGTAATGTAATGTAATGTAATGTAATGTAATGTAATGTAATGTAATGTAATGTAATGTAATGTAATGCAATGTAATGTAATGTAATGTAATGTAATGTAATGTAATGAAATTGTGACAAACTTCGGACTATTGTGACGAACTTCGGATTACTGTGGCGAACTTCGGATAGTGACGTGACGAAATTAGGATAATTTTGACGAAATTCGGATTATTGTGACGAACTTCAGATAGTGACATGACGAACTTCGGATTATTGTGATGATTTTCGGATAACTGTGACGAACTTCGGATAGTGACGTGACGAACTTCGGATTATTGTGACGAACTTCGGATAGTGACGTGACGAACTTCGGATTATTGTGACGAACTTTGGAAAGAGACGTGACGAAGTTCGGATAATTGTGACGAAATTCGGACAATGACGTGACAAACTTCGGATTATGACGTGACGAAATTCGGATAATTGTGACGAACTTCGGATAGTGACGTGACGAAATTCGGATAAATGTGACGAATTTCGGATTGTTAAGACGAACTTTAGATAGTGACGTGACGCAATTCGGATAATTGTGACGAATTTCGGATAGTGACGTGACGAAATTCGGATAATTGTGTCGAAATCCGGATTATTGTGACGAACTTCGGATAGTGACGTGACGAACTTCGGATAATTGTGACGAACTTTGGATTACTGTGACGAACTTCGGATAGTGACGTGACGAACTTCGGATTATTGTGACGAACTTCGGATAGTGACGTGACGAACTTTGGATTATTGTGACGAACTTTGGATTACTGTGACGAACTTCGGATAGTGACGTGACGAACTTCGGATTATTGTGACGAACTTTGGATTACTGTGACGAAATTCGGATAGTGACGTGACGAACTTCGGATTATTGTGACGAACTTCGGAAAGAGACGTGACGAAGTTCGGATAATTGTGACGAAATTCGGATAATGACGTGACAAACTTCGGATATGACGTGACGAAATTCGGATAATTGTTACGAACTTCGAATAGTGACGTGACGAAATTCGGATAAATGTGACGAACTTCGGATTGTTAAGACGAACTTCGGATAGTGACGTGACGCAATTTGGATAATTGTGACGAATTTCGGATTATTGTTACGAACTTTAGATAGTGACGTGACGAACTTCTGATAATTGTGACAAAATTCGGTAAGTGACATGACGAACTTCGGATTATGACGTGACGAACTTCGGATTATTGTGACGAACTCCAGATAGTGACGTTACGAAATTCGGATTATTGTGACAAACTTCGGATAACTGTGATGAACTTCGGATAGTGACGTGACGAACTTCCGATTATTGTGACGAACTTTGGAAAAAGACGTGATGAAGTTTGGATAATTGTGACGAAATTCGGATAATGACGTGACAAACTTCGGATTATGACGTGACGAAATTCGGATAATTGTGACGAGCTTCGGATAGTGACGTGACGAAATTCGGATAAATGTGACGAACTTCGGATTACTGTGACGAAATTCGGATAGTGACGTGACGAACTTCGGATTATTGTGACGAACTTCGGAAAGAGACGTGACGAAGTTCGGATAATTGTGACGAAATTCGGATAATGACGTGACAAACTTCGGATTATGACGTGACGAAATTCGGATAATTGTGACGAACTTCGAATAGTGACGTGACGAAATTCGGATAAATGTGACGAACTTCGGATTGTTAGGACGAACTTCGGATAGTGACGTGACGCAATTTGGATAATTGTGACGAATTTCGGATAGTGACGTGACAAATTTCGGATAATTGTGACGAAATTCGGATTATTGTAACGAACTTCGGATAGTGACGTGACGAACTACGGATTATTGTGACGAACTTCGGATTACTGTGACGAACTTCGGATAGTGACGTGACGGACTTCGGATTATTGTGACGAACTTCGGATAGTGACGTGACGAAATTCGGATAATTGTGACGAACTTCGGATACTGCTGTGACGAACTTCGGATAGTAAAGTGACGAACGTGAATGAAATGAAATGTAATGTAATGTAATGTAATGTAATGTAATGTAATGTAATGTAATGTAATGTAATGTAATGTAATGTAATGTAATGTAATGTAATGTAATGTAATGTAATGTAATGTAATGTAATGTAATGTAATGTAATGTAATGTAATGTAATGTAATGTAATTTAATGTAATGTAATTTAATGTAATGTAATGTAATGTAATGTAATGAAATTGTGACAAACTTCGGATTATTGTGACGCACTTCGGAAAGAAACGTGACGAAGTTCGGATAATTGTGACGTAATTCGGATAATGACGTGACAAACTTCGGATTATGACGTGACGAAATTCGGATAATTGTGACGAACTTCGGATAGTGACGTGACGAAATTCGGATAAATGTGACGAACTTCGGATAGTGCTGTGGCGAACGTGAATGAAATGTAATGTAATGTAATGTAATGTAATGTAATGAAATAAAATGAAATTGTGACAAACTTCGGATTATTGTGACGAACTTCGGATAGTGACGTGACGAATTTCGGATTATTGTGACGAACTTCGAATTACTGTGGCGAACTGCGGATAGTGACGTGAGGAAATTCGGATAATTGTGACGAGATTCGGATTATTGTGACGAACTTCAGATAGTGACATGACTACCTTCGGATTATTGTGATGAACTTCGGATAACTGTGACGAACTTCGGATAGTGACGTGACGAACTTCGGATTATTGTGACGAACTTCGGATAGTGACGTGACTAATTTCGGATTATTGTGACGAACTTTGGGAAGAGACGTGACAAAGTTCGGATAATTGTGACGAAATTCGGATAATGATGTGACAAACTTCGGATTATGACGTGACGAAATTCGGATAATTGTGACGAATTTCGGATAGTGACGTGACGAAATTCGGATAAATGTGATGAACTTCGGATTGTTAAGACGAACTTTGGATAGTAAAATGAAATGAAATTAAATTAATTGAAATGAAATGAAATGAAATGAAAAGAAATTAAATTAAATTAAATTAAATTAAATTAAATTAAATTAAATTAAATTAAAATAAATTAAATTAAATTAAATAAAATTAAATTAAATTAAATAAAATTAAATTAAATTAAATTAAATTAAATTAAATTAAATTGTGACGAACTTTGGATAGTGACGTGACGATTTACTGATAATTGTGACGAAATTCGGTAAGTGACGTGACGAACTTCGGATTATGTCGTGACGAACTTCGGATAGTGCTGTGACGAATTTCGGATAGTGACGTGACGAACTTCGGATTATTGTGACGAACTTCGGATAGTGACGTGACGAACTTCGGATTATTGTGACGATTTTCGGATAGTGACGTGACGAAATTCGGATAATTGTGACGAACTTCGGATAGTAACGTGACGAACGTGAATGAAATGAAATGTAATGAAATGTAATGTAATGTAATGTAATGTAATGAAATGTTATGTCATGTAATGTAATGTTATGTAATGTAATGTAATGTAATGTAATGTAATGTAATGTAATGTAATGTAATGTAATGTAATGTAATGTAATGTAATTTAATGTAATTTAATGTAATGTAATGTAATGTAATGTAATGAAATTGTGACAAACTTCGGATTATTGTGACGCACTTCGGAAAGAAACGTGACGAAGTTCGGATAATTGTGACGTAATTCGGATAATGACGTGACAAACTTCGGATTATGACGTGACGAAATTCGGATAATTGTGACGAACTTCGGATAGTGACGTGACGAAATTCGGATAAATGTGACGAATTTCGGATTGTTAAGACGAACTTTAGATAGTGACGTGACGAAATTCGGATAATTGTGACGAACTTCGGATAGTGCTGTGGCGAACGTGAATGAAATGTAATGTAATGTAATGTAATGTAATGTAATGAAATAAAATGAAATTGTGACAAACTTCGGATTATTGTGACGAACTTCGGATAGTGACGTGACGAATTTCGGATTATTGTGACGAACTTCGAATTACTGTGGCGAACTGCGGATAGTGACGTGAGGAAATTCGGATAATTGTGACGAGATTCGGATTATTGTGACGAACTTCAGATAGTGACATGACGAACTTCGGATTATTGTGATGAACTTCGGATAACTGTGACGAACTTCGGATAGTGACGTGACGAACTTCGGATTATTGTGACGAACTTCGGATAGTGACGTGACTAATTTCGGATTATTGTGACGAACTTTGGGTAGAGACGTGACAAAGTTCGGATAATTGTGACGAAATTCGGATAATGATGTGACAAACTTCGGATTATGACATGACGAAATTCGGATAATTGTGACGAATTTCGGATAGTGACGTGACGAAATTCGGATAAATGTGATGAACTTCGGATTGTTAAGACGAACTTTGGATAGTGAAATGAAATGAAATTAAATTAAATGAAATGAAATGAAATGAAATAAAAAGAAATTAAATTAAATTAAATTAAATTAAAATAAATTAAATTAAATTAAATTAAATTAAATTAAATAAAATTAAATAAAATTAAATTAAATTAAATTAAATTAAATTAAATTAAATTAAATTAAATTGTGACGAACTTTGGATAGTGACGTGACGATTTACTGATAATTGTGACGAAATTCGGTAAGTGACGTGACGAACTTCGGATTATGTCGTGACGAACTTCGGATAGTGCTGTGACGAATTTCGGATAGTGACGTGACGAATTTCGGATTATTGTGACGAACTTCGGATAGTGACGTGACGAACTTCGGATTATTGTTACGAACTTTAGATAGTGACGTGACGAACTTCTGATAATTGTGACAAAATTCGGTAAGTGACATGACGAACTTCGGATTATGACGTGACGAACTTCGGATTATTGTGACGAACTCCAGATAGTGACGTTACGAAATTCGGATTATTGTGACGAACTTCGGAAAGAGACGTGACGAAGTTCGGATAATTGTGACGAAATTCGGATAATGACGTGACAAACTTCGGATTATGACGTGACGAAATTCGGATAATTGTGACGAACTTCGAATAGTGACGTGACGAAATTCGGATAAATGTGACGAACTTCGGATTGTTAGGACGAACTTCGGATAGTGACGTGACGCAATTTGGATAATTGTGACGAATTTCGGATAGTGACGTGACAAATTTCGGATAATTGTGACGAAATTCGGATTATTGTGACGAACTTCGGATAGTGACGTGACGAACTACGGATTATTGTGACGAACTTCGGATTACTGTGACGAACTTCGGATAGTGACGTGACGAACTTCGGATTATTGTGACGAACTTCGGATAGTGACGTGACGAAATTCGGATAATTGTGACGAACTTCGGATACTGCTGTGACGAACTTCGGATAGTAAAGTGACGAACGTGAATGAAATGAAATGTAATGTAATGTAATACCATGTAATGTAATGTAATGTAATGTAATGTAATGTAATGTAATGTAATGTAATGTAATGTAATGTAATGTAATGTAATGTAATGTAATGTAATGTAATGTAATGTAATTTAATGTAATGTAATGTAATGTAATGTAATGTAATGTAATGTAATGAAATTGTGACAAACTTCGGATTATTGTGACGAACTTCGGAAAGAAACGTGACGAAGTTCGGATAATTGTGACGTAATTCGGATAATGACGTGACAAACTTCGGATTATGACGTGACGAAATTCGGATAATTGTGACAAACTTCGGATAGTGACGTAACGAAATTCGGATAATTGTGCGAACTTCGGATAGTGCTGTGACGAACTTCGGATAGTAACGTGACGAACGTGAATGAAATGAAATGTAATGTAATGTAATGTAATGTAATGTAATGTAATGTAATGTAATGTAATGTAATGTAATGTAATGTTATGTAATGTAATGTAATGTAATGTAATGTAATGTAATGTAATGTAATGTAATGTAATGTAATGTAATGTAATGTAATGTAATGTAATGTAATGTAATGTAATGTAATGTAATGTAATGTAATGTAATGTAATGAAATGTAATGTAATGTAATGTAATGTAATGTAATGTAATGTAATGTAATGTAATGTAATGTAATGTAATGCAATGTAATGTAATGTAATGTAATGTAATGTAATGAAATTGTGACAAACTTCGGACTATTGTGACGAACTTCGGATTACTGTGGCGAACTTCGGATAGTGACGTGACGAAATTCGGATAATTTTGACGAAATTCGGATTATTGTGACGAACTTCAGATAGTGACATGACGAACTTCGGATTATTGTGATGATTTTCGGATAACTGTGACGAACTTCGGATAGTGACGTGACGAACTTCGGATTATTGTGACGAACTTCGGATAGTGACGTGACGAACTTCGGATTATTGTGACGAACTTTGGAAAGAGACGTGACGAAGTTCGGATTATTGTGACGCACTTCGGAAAGAAACGTGACGAAGTTCGGATAATTGTGACGTAATTCGGATAATGACGTGACAAACTTCGGATTATGACGTGACGAAATTCGGATAATTGTGACGAACTTCGGATAGTGACGTGACGAAATTCGGATAAATGTGACGAATTTCGGATTGTTAAGACGAACTTTAGATAGTGACGTGACGAAATTCGGATAATTGTGACGAACTTCGGATAGTGCTGTGGCGAACGTGAATGAAATGTAATGTAATGTAATGTAATGTAATGTAATGAAATAAAATGAAATTGTGACAAACTTCGGATTATTGTGACGAACTTCGGATAGTGACGTGACGAATTTCGGATTATTGTGACGAACTTCGAATTACTGTGGCGAACTGCGGATAGTGACGTGAGGAAATTCGGATAATTGTGACGAGATTCGGATTATTGTGACGAACTTCAGATAGTGACATGACGAACTTCGGATTATTGTGATGAACTTCGGATAACTGTGACGAACTTCGGATAGTGACGTGACGAACTTCGGATTATTGTGACGAACTTCGGATAGTGACGTGACTAATTTCGGATTATTGTGACGAACTTTGGGTAGAGACGTGACAAAGTTCGGATAATTGTGACGAAATTCGGATAATGATGTGACAAACTTCGGATTATGACATGACGAAATTCGGATAATTGTGACGAATTTCGGATAGTGACGTGACGAAATTCGGATAAATGTGATGAACTTCGGATTGTTAAGACGAACTTTGGATAGTGAAATGAAATGAAATTAAATTAAATGAAATGAAATGAAATGAAATGAAATGAAATAAAAAGAAATTAAATTAAATTAAATTAAATTAAAATAAATTAAATTAAATTAAATTAAATTAAATTAAATAAAATTAAATAAAATTAAATTAAATTAAATTAAATTAAATTAAATTAAATTAAATTAAATTGTGACGAACTTTGGATAGTGACGTGACGATTTACTGATAATTGTGACGAAATTCGGTAAGTGACGTGACGAACTTCGGATTATGTCGTGACGAACTTCGGATAGTGCTGTGACGAATTTCGGATAGTGACGTGACGAATTTCGGATTATTGTGACGAACTTCGGATAGTGACGTGACGAACTTCGGATTATTGTTACGAACTTTAGATAGTGACGTGACGAACTTCTGATAATTGTGACAAAATTCGGTAAGTGACATGACGAACTTCGGATTATGACGTGACGAACTTCGGATTATTGTGACGAACTCCAGATAGTGACGTTACGAAATTCGGATTATTGTGACGAACTTCGGAAAGAGACGTGACGAAGTTCGGATAATTGTGACGAAATTCGGATAATGACGTGACAAACTTCGGATTATGACGTGACGAAATTCGGATAATTGTGACGAACTTCGAATAGTGACGTGACGAAATTCGGATAAATGTGACGAACTTCGGATTGTTAGGACGAACTTCGGATAGTGACGTGACGCAATTTGGATAATTGTGACGAATTTCGGATAGTGACGTGACAAATTTCGGATAATTGTGACGAAATTCGGATTATTGTGACGAACTTCGGATAGTGACGTGACGAACTACGGATTATTGTGACGAACTTCGGATTACTGTGACGAACTTCGGATAGTGACGTGACGAACTTCGGATTATTGTGACGAACTTCGGATAGTGACGTGACGAAATTCGGATAATTGTGACGAACTTCGGATACTGCTGTGACGAACTTCGGATAGTAAAGTGACGAACGTGAATGAAATGAAATGTAATGTAATGTAATACCATGTAATGTAATGTAATGTAATGTAATGTAATGTAATGTAATGTAATGTAATGTAATGTAATGTAATGTAATGTAATGTAATGTAATGTAATGTAATGTAATGTAATGTAATTTAATGTAATGTAATGTAATGTAATGTAATGTAATGTAATGTAATGAAATTGTGACAAACTTCGGATTATTGTGACGAACTTCGGAAAGAAACGTGACGAAGTTCGGATAATTGTGACGTAATTCGGATAATGACGTGACAAACTTCGGATTATGACGTGACGAAATTCGGATAATTGTGACAAACTTCGGATAGTGACGTAACGAAATTCGGATAATTGTGCGAACTTCGGATAGTGCTGTGACGAACTTCGGATAGTAACGTGACGAACGTGAATGAAATGAAATGTAATGTAATGTAATGTAATGTAATGTAATGTAATGTAATGTAATGTAATGTAATGTAATGTAATGTTATGTAATGTTATGTAATGTAATGTAATGTAATGTAATGTAATGTAATGTAATGTAATGTAATGTAATGTAATGTAATGTAATGTAATGTAATGTAATGTAATGTAATGTAATGTAATGTAATGAAATGAAATGTAATGTAATGTAATGTAATGTAATGTAATGTAATGTAATGTAATGTAATGTAATGCAATGTAATGTAATGTAATGTAATGTAATGTAATGAAATTGTGACAAACTTCGGACTATTGTGACGAACTTCGGATTACTGTGGCGAACTTCGGATAGTGACGTGACGAAATTCGGATAATTGTGACGAAATTCGGATTATTGTGACGAACTTCAGATAGTGACATGACGAACTTCGGATTATTGTGATGATTTTCGGATAACTGTGACGAACTTCGGATAGTGACGTGACGAACTTCGGATTATTGTGACGAACTTCGGATAGTGACGTGACGAACTTCGGATTATTGTGACGAACTTTGGAAAGAGACGTGACGAAGTTCGGATAATTGTGACGAAATTCGGACAATGACGTGACAAACTTCGGATTATGACGTGACGAAATTCGGATAATTGTGACGAACTTCGGATAGTGACGTGACGAAATTCGGATAAATGTGACGAATTTCGGATTGTTAAGACGAACTTTAGATAGTGACGTGACGAACTTCGGATAATTGTGACGAACTTCGGATAGTGACGTGACGAAATTCGGATAATTGTGACGAAATCCGGATTATTGTGACGAACTTCGGATAGTGACGTGACGAACTTCGGATTATTGTGACGAACTTTGGATTACTGTGACGAACTTCGGATAGTGACGTGACGAACTTCGGATTATTGTGACGAACTTCGGATAGTGACGTGACGAACTTTGGATTATTGTGACGAACTTTGGATTACTGTGACGAACTTCGGATAGTGACGTGACGAACTTCGGATTATTGTGACGAACTTTGGATTACTGTGACGAAATTCGGATAGTGACGTGACGAACTTCGGATTATTGTGACGAACTTCGGATAATGACGTGACAAACTTCGGATTATGACGTGACGAAATTCGGATAATTGTGACGAACTTCGAATAGTGACGTGACGAAATTCGGATAATTGTGACGAGATTCGGATTATTGTGACGAACTTCAGATAGTGACATGACGAACTTCGGATTATTGTGATGAACTTCGGATAACTGTGACGAACTTCGGATAGTGACGTGACGAACTTCGGATTATTGTGACGAACTTCGGATAGTGACGTGACTAATTTCGGATTATTGTGACGAACTTTGGGTAGAGACGTGACAAAGTTCGGATAATTGTGACGAAATTCGGATAATGATGTGACAAACTTCGGATTATGACATGACGAAATTCGGATAATTGTGACGAATTTCGGATAGTGACGTGACGAAATTCGGATAAATGTGATGAACTTCGGATTGTTAAGACGAACTTTGGATAGTGAAATGAAATGAAATTAAATTAAATGAAATGAAATGAAATGAAATAAAAAGAAATTAAATTAAATTAAATTAAATTAAAATAAATTAAATTAAATTAAATTAAATTAAATTAAATAAAATTAAATAAAATTAAATTAAATTAAATTAAATTAAATTAAATTAAATTAAATTAAATTGTGACGAACTTTGGATAGTGACGTGACGATTTACTGATAATTGTGACGAAATTCGGTAAGTGACGTGACGAACTTCGGATTATGTCGTGACGAACTTCGGATAGTGCTGTGACGAATTTCGGATAGTGACGTGACGAATTTCGGATTATTGTGACGAACTTCGGATAGTGACGTGACGAACTTCGGATTATTGTTACGAACTTTAGATAGTGACGTGACGAACTTCTGATAATTGTGACAAAATTCGGTAAGTGACATGACGAACTTCGGATTATGACGTGACGAACTTCGGATTATTGTGACGAACTCCAGATAGTGACGTTACGAAATTCGGATTATTGTGACGAACTTCGGAAAGAGACGTGACGAAGTTCGGATAATTGTGACGAAATTCGGATAATGACGTGACAAACTTCGGATTATGACGTGACGAAATTCGGATAATTGTGACGAACTTCGAATAGTGACGTGACGAAATTCGGATAAATGTGACGAACTTCGGATTGTTAGGACGAACTTCGGATAGTGACGTGACGCAATTTGGATAATTGTGACGAATTTCGGATAGTGACGTGACAAATTTCGGATAATTGTGACGAAATTCGGATTATTGTGACGAACTTCGGATAGTGACGTGACGAACTACGGATTATTGTGACGAACTTCGGATTACTGTGACGAACTTCGGATAGTGACGTGACGAACTTCGGATTATTGTGACGAACTTCGGATAGTGACGTGACGAAATTCGGATAATTGTGACGAACTTCGGATACTGCTGTGACGAACTTCGGATAGTAAAGTGACGAACGTGAATGAAATGAAATGTAATGTAATGTAATACCATGTAATGTAATGTAATGTAATGTAATGTAATGTAATGTAATGTAATGTAATGTAATGTAATGTAATGTAATGTAATGTAATGTAATGTAATGTAATGTAATGTAATGTAATGTAATGTAATTTAATGTAATGTAATGTAATGTAATGTAATGTAATGTAATGAAATTGTGACAAACTTCGGATTATTGTGACGAACTTCGGAAAGAAACGTGACGAAGTTCGGATAATTGTGACGTAATTCGGATAATGACGTGACAAACTTCGGATTATGACGTGACGAAATTCGGATAATTGTGACAAACTTCGGATAGTGACGTAACGAAATTCGGATAATTGTGCGAACTTCGGATAGTGCTGTGACGAACTTCGGATAGTAACGTGACGAACGTGAATGAAATGAAATGTAATGTAATGTAATGTAATGTAATGTAATGTAATGTAATGTAATGTAATGTAATGTAATGTAATGTTATGTAATGTAATGTAATGTAATGTAATGTAATGTAATGTAATGTAATGTAATGTAATGTAATGTAATGTAATGTAATGTAATGTAATGTAATGTAATGAAATGTAATGTAATGTAATGTAATGTAATGTAATGTAATGTAATGTAATGCAATGTAATGTAATGTAATGTAATGTAATGTAATGAAATTGTGACAAACTTCGGACTATTGTGACGAACTTCGGATTACTGTGGCGAACTTCGGATAGTGACGTGACGAAATTCGGATAATTTTGACGAAATTCGGATTATTGTGACGAACTTCAGATAGTGACATGACGAACTTCGGATTATTGTGATGATTTTCGGATAACTGTGACGAACTTCGGATAGTGACGTGACGAACTTCGGATTATTGTGACGAACTTCGGATAGTGACGTGACGAACTTCGGATTATTGTGACGAACTTTGGAAAGAGACGTGACGAAGTTCGGATAATTGTGACGAAATTCGGACAATGACGTGACAAACTTCGGATTATGACGTGACGAAATTCGGATAATTGTGACGAACTTCGGATAGTGACGTGACGAAATTCGGATAAATGTGACGAATTTCGGATTGTTAAGACGAACTTTAGATAGTGACGTGACGAAATTCGGATAATTGTGACGAATTTCGGATAGTGACGTGACGAAATTCGGATAATTGTGACGAAATCCGGATTATTGTGACGAACTTCGGATAGTGACGTGACGAACTTCGGATTATTGTGACGAACTTTGGATTACTGTGACGAACTTCGGATAGTGACGTGACGAACTTCGGATTATTGTGACGAACTTCGGATAGTGACGTGACGAACTTTGGATTATTGTGACGAACTTTGGATTACTGTGACGAACTTCGGATAGTGACGTGACGAACTTCGGATTATTGTGACGAACTTTGGATTACTGTGACGAAATTCGGATAGTGACGTGACGAACTTCGGATTATTGTGACGAACTTCGGATAATGACGTGACAAACTTCGGATTATGACGTGACGAAATTCGGATAATTGTGACGAACTTCGAATAGTGACGTGACGAAATTCGGATAAATGTGACGAACTTCGGATTGTTAAGACGAACTTCGGATAGTGACGTGACGCAATTTGGATAATTGTGACGAATTTCGGATTATTGTTACGAACTCCAGATAGTGACGTTACGAAATTCGGATTATTGTGACAAACTTCGGATAACTGTGATGAACTTCGGATAGTGACGTGACGAACTTCCGATTATTGTGACGAACTTTGGAAAAGACGTGACGAAGTTTGGATAATTGTGACGAAATTCGGATAATGACGTGACAAACTTCGGATTATGACGTGACGAAATTCGGATAATTGTGACGAGCTTCGAATAGTGACGTGACGAAATTCGGATAAATGTGACGAACTTCGGATTGTTAAGACGAACTTCGGATAGTGACGTGACGCAATTCAGATAATTATGACGAATTTCGGATAGTGACGTGACGAAATTCGGATAATTGTGACGAAATTCGGATTATTGTGACGAACTTCGGATAGTGACGTGACGAACTTCGGATTATTGTAACGAACTTTGGATTACTGTGACGAAATTCGGATAGTGACGTGACGAACTTCGGATTATTGTGACGAACTTCGGAAAGAGACGTGACGAAGTTCGGATAATTGTGACGAAATTCGGATAATGACGTGACAAACTTCGGATTATGACGTGACGAAATTCGGATAATTGTGACGAACTTCGAATAGTGACGTGACGAAATTCGGATAAATGTGACGAACTTCGGATTGTTAGGACGAACTTCGGATAGTGACGTGACGCAATTTGGATAATTATGACGAATTTCGGATAGTGACGTGACAAATTTCGGATAATTGTGACGAAATTCGGATTATTGTGACGAACTTCGGATAGTGACGTGACGAACTACGGATTATTGTGACGAACTTCGGATTACTGTGACGAACTTCGGATAGTGACGTGACGAACTTCGGATTATTGTGACGAACTTCGGATAGTGACGTGACGAAATTCGGATAATTGTGACGAACTTCGGATACTGCTGTGACGAACTTCGGATAGTAAAGTGACGAACGTGAATGAAATGAAATGTAATGTAATGTAATGTAATGTAATGTAATGTAATGTAATGTAATGTAATGTAATGTAATGTAATGTAATGTAATGTAATGTAATGTAATGTAATGTAATGTAATGTAATGTAATGTAATGTAATGTAATGTAATGTAATGTAATGTAATGTAATGTAATGTAATGTAATGTAATGTAATGTAATGTAATTAAATGTAATGTAATGTAATTTAATGTAATGTAATGTAATGTAATGTAATGAAATTGTGACAATTTTCGGATTATTGTGACGCACTTCGGAAAGAAACGTGACGAAGTTCGGATAATTGTGACGTAATTCGGATAATGACGTGACAAACTTCGGATTATGACGTGACGAAATTCGGATTATTGTGACGAACTTCGGATAGTGACGTGACGAAATTCGGATAAATGTGACGAATTTCGGATTGTTAAGACGAACTTTAGATAGTGACGTGACGAAATTCGGATAATTGTGACAAACTTCGGATAGTGCTGTGGCGAACTTCGGATAGTAAAGTGACGAACGTGAATGAAATGAAATGTAATGTAATGTAATGTAATGTAATGTAATGTAATGTAATGTAATGAAATTGTGACAAACTTCGGATTATTGTGACGCACTTCGGAAAGAAACGTGACGAAGTTCGGATAATTGTGACGTAATTCGGATAATGACGTGACAAACTTCGGATTATGACGTGACGAAATTCGGATAATTGTGACGAACTTCGGATAGTGACGTGACGAAATTCGGATAAATGTGACGAACTTCGGATAGTGCTGTGGCGAACGTGAATGAAATGTAATGTAATGTAATGTAATGTAATGTAATGAAATAAAATGAAATTGTGACAAACTTCGGATTATTGTGACGAACTTCGGATAGTGACGTGACGAATTTCGGATTATTGTGACGAACTTCGAATTACTGTGGCGAACTGCGGATAGTGACGTGAGGAAATTCGGATAATTGTGACGAGATTCGGATTATTGTGACGAACTTCAGATAGTGACATGACTACCTTCGGATTATTGTGATGAACTTCGGATAACTGTGACGAACTTCGGATAGTGACGTGACGAACTTCGGATTATTGTGACGAACTTCGGATAGTGACGTGACTAATTTCGGATTATTGTGACGAACTTTGGGAAGAGACGTGACAAAGTTCGGATAATTGTGACGAAATTCGGATAATGATGTGACAAACTTCGGATTATGACGTGACGAAATTCGGATAATTGTGACGAATTTCGGATAGTGACGTGACGAAATTCGGATAAATGTGATGAACTTCGGATTGTTAAGACGAACTTTGGATAGTAAAATGAAATGAAATTAAATTAATTGAAATGAAATGAAATGAAATGAAAAGAAATTAAATTAAATTAAATTAAATTAAATTAAATTAAATTAAAATAAATTAAATTAAATTAAATCAAATTAAATTAAATAAAATTAAATTAAATTAAATTAAATTAAATTAAATTAAATTGTGACGAACTTTGGATAGTGACGTGACGATTTACTGATAATTGTGACGAAATTCGGTAAGTGACGTGACGAACTTCGGATTATGTCGTGACGAACTTCGGATAGTGCTGTGACGAATTTCGGATAGTGACGTGACGAACTTCGGATTATTGTGACGAACTTCGGATAGTGACGTGACGAACTTCGGATTATTGTGACGATTTTCGGATAGTGAAGTGACGAAATTCGGATAATTGTGACGAACTTCGGATAGTAAAGTGACGAACGTGAATGAAATAAAATGTAATGAAATGTAATGTAATGTAATGTAATGTAATGAAATGTTATGTCATGTAATGTAATGTTATGTAATGTAATGTAATGTAATGTAATGTAATGTAATGTAATGTAATGTAATGTAATGTAATGTAATGTAATGTAATGTAATGTAATGTAATGTAATGTAATTTAATGTAATTTAATGTTATGTAATGTAATGTAATGTAATGAAATTGTGACAAACTTCGGATTATTGTGACGCACTTCGGAAAGAAACGTGACGAAGTTCGGATAATTGTGACGTAATTCGGATAATGACGTGACAAACTTCGGATTATGACGTGACGAAATTCGGATAATTGTGACGAACTTCGGATAGTGACGTGACGAAATTCGGATAAATGTGACGAATTTCGGATTGTTAAGACGAACTTTAGATAGTGACGTGACGAAATTCGGATAATTGTGACGAACTTCGGATAGTGCTGTGGCGAACGTGAATGAAATGTAATGTAATGTAATGTAATGTAATGTAATGAAATAAAATGAAATTGTGACAAACTTCGGATTATTGTGACGAACTTCGGATAGTGACGTGACGAATTTCGGATTATTGTGACGAACTTCGAATTACTGTGGCGAACTGCGGATAGTGACGTGAGGAAATTCGGATAATTGTGACGAGATTCGGATTATTGTGACGAACTTCAGATAGTGACATGACGAACTTCGGATTATTGTGATGAACTTCGGATAACTGTGACGAACTTCGGATAGTGACGTGACGAACTTCGGATTATTGTGACGAACTTCGGATAGTGACGTGACTAATTTCGGATTATTGTGACGAACTTTGGGTAGAGACGTGACAAAGTTCGGATAATTGTGACGAATTTCGGATAGTGACGTGACGAAATTCGGATAAATGTGATGAACTTCGGATTGTTAAGACGAACTTTGGATAGTGAAATAAAATGAAATTAAATGAAATGAAATGAAATGAAATGAAATGAAAAGAAATTAAATTAAATTAAATTAAATTAAAATAAATTAAATTAAATTAAATTAAATTAAATTAAATAAAATTAAATTAAATTAAATTAAATTAAATTAAATTAAATTAAATTAAATTAAATTGTGACGAACTTTGGATAGTGACGTGACGATTTACTGATAATTGTGACGAAATTCGGTAAGTGACGTGACGAACTTCGGATTATGTCGTGACGAACTTCGGATAGTGCTGTGACGAATTTCGGATAGTGACGTGACGAACTTCGGATTATTGTGACGAACTTCGGATAGTGACGTGACGAACTTCGGATTATTGTTACGAACTTTAGATAGTGACGTGACGAACTTCTGATAATTGTGACAAAATTCGGTAAGTGACATGACGAACTTCGGATTATGACGTGACGAACTTCGGATTATTGTGACGAACTCCAGATAGTGACGTTACGAAATTCGGATTATTGTGACGAACTTCGGAAAGAGACGTGACGAAGTTCGGATAATTGTGACGAAATTCGGATAATGACGTGACAAACTTCGGATTATGACGTGACGAAATTCGGATAATTGTGACGAACTTCGAATAGTGACGTGACGAAATTCGGATAAATGTGACGAACTTCGGATTGTTAGGACGAACTTCGGATAGTGACGTGACGCAATTTGGATAATTGTGACGAATTTCGGATAGTGACGTGACAAATTTCGGATAATTGTGACGAAATTCGGATTATTGTGACGAACTTCGGATAGTGACGTGACGAACTACGGATTATTGTGACGAACTTCGGATTACTGTGACGAACTTCGGATAGTGACGTGACGAACTTCGGATTATTGTGACGAACTTCGGATAGTGACGTGACGAAATTCGGATAATTGTGACGAACTTCGGATACTGCTGTGACGAACTTCGGATAGTAAAGTGACGAACGTGAATGAAATGAAATGTAATGTAATGTAATACCATGTAATGTAATGTAATGTAATGTAATGTAATGTAATGTAATGTAATGTAATGTAATGTAATGTAATGTAATGTAATGTAATGTAATGTAATGTAATGTAATGTAATGTAATTTAATGTAATGTAATGTAATGTAATGTAATGTAATGTAATGAAATTGTGACAAACTTCGGATTATTGTGACGAACTTCGGAAAGAAACGTGACGAAGTTCGGATAATTGTGACGTAATTCGGATAATGACGTGACAAACTTCGGATTATGACGTGACGAAATTCGGATAATTGTGACGAACTTCGGATAGTGACGTAACGAAATTCGGATAATTGTGCGAACTTCGGATAGTGCTGTGACGAACTTCGGATAGTAACGTGACGAACGTGAATGAAATGAAATGTAATGTAATGTAATGTAATGTAATGTAATGTAATGTAATGTAATGTAATGTAATGTAATGTAATGTAATGTTATGTAATGTAATGTAATGTAATGTAATGTAATGTAATGTAATGTAATGTAATGTAATGTAATGTAATGTAATGTAATGTAATGTAATGTAATGTAATGTAATGTAATGTAATGTAATGTAATGTAATGTAATGTAATGTAATGTAATGTAATGCAATGTAATGTAATGTAATGTAATGTAATGAAATTGTGACAAACTTCGGACTATTGTGACGAACTTCGGATAACTGTGGCGAACTTCGGATAGTGACGTGACGAAATTCGGATAATTTTGACGAAATTCGGATTATTGTGACGAACTTCAGATAGTGACATGACGAACTTCGGATTATTGTGATGATTTTCGGATAACTGTGACGAACTTCGGATAGTGACGTGACGAACTTCGGATTATTGTGACGAACTTCGGATAGTGACGTGACGAACTTCGGATTATTGTGACGAACTTTGGAAAGAGACGTGACGAAGTTCGGATAATTGTGACGAAATTCGGACAATGACGTGACAAACTTCGGATTATGACGTGACGAAATTCGGATAATTGTGACGAACTTCGGATAGTGACGTGACGAAATTCGGATAAATGTGACGAATTTCGGATTGTTAAGACGAACTTTAGATAGTGACGTGACGAAATTCGGATAATTGTGACGAAATTCGGATAGTGACGTGACGAATTCCGGATAATAGTGACGAAATCCGGATTATTGTGACGAACTTCGGATAGTGACGTGACGAACTTCGGATTATTGTGACGAACTACGGATAACTGTGACGAACTTCGGATAGTGACGTGACGAACTTCGGATTATTGTGACGAACTTCGGATAGTGACGTGACGAACTTTGGATTATTGTGACGAACTTTGGATTACTGTGACGAACTTCGGATAGTGACGTGACGAACTTCGGATTATTGTGACGAACTTTGGATTACTGTGACGAAATTCGGATAGTGACGTGACGAACTTCGGATTATTGTGACGAACTTCGGAAAGAGACGTGACGAAGTTCGGATAATTGTGACGAAATTCGGATAATGACGTGACAAACTTCGGATTATGACGTGACGAAATTCGGATAATTGTGACGAACTTCGAATAGTGACGTGACGAAATTCGGATAAATGTGACGAACTTCGGATTGTTAAGACGAACTTCGGATAGTGACGTGACGCAATTTGGATAATTGTGACGAATTTCGGATTATTGTTACGAACTTTAGATAGTGACGTGACGAACTTCTGATAATTGTGACAAAATTCGGTAAGTGACATGACGAACTTCGGATTATGACGTGACGAACTTCGGATTATTGTGACGAACTCCAGATAGTGACGTTACGAAATTCGGATTATTGTGACAAACTTCGGATAACTGTGATGAACTTCGGATAGTGACGTGACGAACTTCCGATTATTGTGACGAACTTTGGAAAAAGACGTGACGAAGTTTGGATAATTGTGACGAAATTCGGATAATGACGTGACAAACTTCGGATTATGACGTGACGAAATTCGGATAATTGTGACGAGCTTCGGATAGTGACGTGACGAAATTCGGATAAATGTGATGATTTTCGGATTGTTAAGACGAACTTCGGATAGTGACGTGACGCAATTCGGATAATTATGACGAATTTCGGATAGTGACGTGACGAAATTCGGATAATTGTGACGAAATTCGGATTATTGTGACGAACTTCGGATAGTGACGTGACGAACTTCGGATTATTGTGACGAACTTTGGATTACTGTGACGAAATTCGGATAGTGACGTGACGAACTTCGGATTATTGTGACGAACTTCGGAAAGAGACGTGACGAAGTTCGGATAATTGTGACGAAATTCGGATAATGACGTGACAAACTTCGGATTATGACGTGACGAAATTCGGATAATTGTGACGAACTTCGAATAGTGACGTGACGAAATTCGGATAAATGTGACGAACTTCGGATTGTTAGGACGAACTTCGGATAGTGACGTGACGCAATTTGGATAATTATGACGAATTTCGGATAGTGACGTGACAAATTTCGGATAATTGTGACGAAATTCGGATTATTGTGACGAACTTCGGATAGTGACGTGACGAACTACGGATTATTGTGACGAACTTCGGATTACTGTGACGAACTTCGGATAGTGACGTGACGAACTTCGGATTATTGTGACGAACTTCGGATAGTGACGTGACGAAATTCGGATAATTGTGACGAACTTCGGATACTGCTGTGACGAACTTCGGATAGTAAAGTGACGAACGTGAATGAAATGAAATGTAATGTAATGTAATGTAATGTAATGTAATGTAATGTAATGTAATGTAATGTAATGTAATAAAATGTAATGTAATGTAATGTAATGTAATTAAATGTAATGTAATGTAATTTAATGTAATGTAATGTAATGTAATGTAATGAAATTGTGACAATTTTCGGATTATTGTGACGCACTTCGGAAAGAAACGTGACGAAGTTCGGATAATTGTGACGTAATTCGGATAATGACGTGACAAACTTCGGATTATGACGTGACGAAATTCGGATAATTGTGACGAACTTCGGATAGTGACGTGACGAAATTCGGATAAATGTGACGAATTTCGGATTGTTAAGACGAACTTTAGATAGTGACGTGACGAAATTCGGATAATTGTGACGAACTTCGGATAGTGCTGTGGCGAACGTGAATGAAATGTAATGTAATGTAATGTAATGTAATGTAATGAAATAAAATGAAATTGTGACAAACTTCGGATTATTGTGACGAACTTCGGATAGTGACGTGACGAATTTCGGATTATTGTGACGAACTTCGAATTACTGTGGCGAACTGCGGATAGTGACGTGACGAAATTCGGATAATTGTGACGAGATTCGGATTATTGTGACGAACTTCAGATAGTGACATGATGAACTTCGGATTATTGTGATGAACTTCGGATAACTGTGACGAACTTCGGATAGTGACGTGACGAACTTCGGATTATTGTGACGAACTTCGGATAGTGACGTGACTAATTTCGGATTATTGTGACGAACTTTGGAAAGAGACGTGACAAAGTTCGGATAATTGTGACGAAATTCGGATAATGATGTGACAAACTTCGGTTTATGACGTGACGAAATTCGGAAAATTGTGACGAACTTCGGATAGTGACGTGACGAAATTCGGATAAATGTGACGAACTTCGGATTGTTAAGACGAACTTCGGATAGTGACGTGACGCAATTCGGATAATTGTGACGAATTTCGGATAGTGACGTGACGAAATTCGGATAATTGTGACGAAATTCGGATTATTGTGACGAACTTCGGATAGTGACCTGACGAACTTCAGATTATTGTGACGAACTTTGGATTACTGTGACGAACTTCGGATAGTGACGTGACGAACTTCGGATTATTGTGACGAACTACGGAAAGAGACGTGACGAAGTTCGGATAATTATGACGAAATTCGGATAATGACGTGACAAACTTCGGATTATGACATGACGAAATTCGGATAATTGTGACGAACTTCGAATAGTGACGTGACGAAATTCGGATAAATGTGACGAACTTCGGATTGTTAAGACGAACTTCGGATAGTGACGTGACGAACTTCGGATTATTGTGACGAACTTCGGAAAGAGACGTGACGAAGTTCGGATAATTATGACGAAATTCGGATAATGACGTGACAAACATCGGATTATGACGTGACGAAATTCGGATAATTGTGACGAACTTCGAATAGTGACGTGACGAAATTCGGATAAATGTGACGAACTTCGGATTGTTAAGACGAACTTCAGATAGTGACGTGACGCAATTCGGATAATTGTGACGAATTTCGGATAGTGACGTGACAAATTTCGGATAAATGTGACGAACTTCGGATTGTTAAGACGAACTTCGGATAGTGACGTGACGCAATTCGGATAAATGTGACGAACTTCGGATTGTTAAGACGAACTTCAGATAGTGACGTGACGCAATTCGGATAAATGTGATGAACTTCGGATTGTTAAGACGAACTTCGGATAGTAACGTGATTCGTCACGTTACTATCCGAAGTTCGTCTTAACAATCCGAATTTCGTGAATGTAATGTAATGTAATGTAATGTAATGTAATGTAATGTAATGAAATGTTATGTCATGTAATGTAATGTAATGTAATGTAATGTAATGTAATGTAATGTAATGTAATGTAATGTAATGTAATGTAATGTAATGTAATGTAATGTAATGTAATGTAATGTAATGTAATGTAATGTAATGTAATGTAATGTAATGTAATGTAATGTAATGTAATGTAATGTAATGTAATGTAATGTAATGTAATGTAATGAAATAAAATGAAATTGTGACAAACTTCGGATTATTGTGACGAACTTAAGATAACTGTGACGAACTTCGGATAGTGACGTGACGAACTTCGGATTATTGTGACGAACTTCGGATAGTGACGTGACGAACTTCGGATTATTGTGACGAACTTTGGAAAGAGGCGTGACGAAGTTCGGATAATTTTGACGAAATTCGGATAATCACGTGACAAACTTCGGATTATGACGTGATGAAATTCGGATAATTGTGACGAACTTTGGATAGTGACGTGACGAAATTCGGATAAATGTGACGAATTTCGGATTGTTAAGACGAACTTCGGATAGTGACGTAACGCAATTTCGATAATTGTGACGAATTTCGGATAGTGAAATGAAATGAAATGAAATGAAATGAAATTAAATTGTGACGAAATTCGGATAGCAACGTGACGAACTTCTGATAATTGTGACGAAATTCGGATTATTGTGACGAACTTCGGATTACTGTGACGAACTTCGAATAGTGACGTGACGAACTTCGGATTATTGTGACGAACTTCGGATAGTGACGTGACGAAATTCGGATAATTAAGACGAACTTCGGATAGTGCTGTGACGAACGTGAATGTAATGTAATGTAATGTAATGTAATGCAATGCAATGTAATGTAATGTAATGTAATGAAATAAAATGAAATTGTGACAAACTTCGGATTATTGTGACGAACTTAAGATAACTGTGACGAACTTCGGATAGTGACGTGACGAACTTCGGATTATTGTGACGAACTTCGGATAGTGACGTGACGAACTTCGGATTATTGTGACGAACTTTGGAAAGAGGCGTGACGAAGTTCGGATAATTGTGACGAAATTCGGACAATGACGAGACAAACTTCGGATTATGACGTGAC
This sequence comes from Euplexia lucipara, assembly GCA_921972225.1. Classification (NCBI taxonomy): domain Eukaryota; kingdom Metazoa; phylum Arthropoda; class Insecta; order Lepidoptera; family Noctuidae; genus Euplexia; species Euplexia lucipara. The sequence continues at coordinate 41,466 of OV179152.1, read as the reverse complement.
GAAATTCGGATAATTGTGACGAACTTCGGATAGTGACGTGACGAAATTCGGATAAATGTGACGAACTTCGGATTGTTAAGACGAACTTCGGATAGTGACGTGACGCAATTCGGATAATTGTGACGATATTCGGATAGTGACGTGACGAAATTCGGATAATTGTGACGAAATTCGGATTATTGTGACGAACTTCGGATAGTGACGTGACGAACTTCGGATTATTGTGACGAACTTTGGATTACTGTGACGAACTTCGGATAGTGACGTGACGAACTTGAGATTATTGTGACGAACTTCGGATAGTGACGTGACGAACTTCGGATTATTGTGACGAACTTTGGATTACTGTGACGAACTTCGGATAGTGACGTGACGAACTTCGGATTATTGTGACGAACTTTGGATTACTGTGACGATATTCGGATAAAGACGTGACGAACTTCGGATTATTGTGACGAACTTCGGAAAGAGACGTGACGAAGTTCGGATAATTGTGACGAAATTCGGATAATGACGTGACAAACTTCGGATTATGACGTGACGAAATTCGGATAATTGTGACGAACTTCGAATATTGACGTGACGAAATTCGGATAAATGTGACGAACTTCGGATTGTTAAGACGAACTTCGGATAGTGACGTGACGCAATTTGGATAATTGTGACGAATTTCGGATAGTGACGTGACAAATTTCGGATAATTGTGACGAAATTCGGATTATTGTGACGAACTTCGGATAGTGACGTGACGAACTACGGATTATTGTGACGAACTTCGGATTACTGTGACGAACTTCGGATAGTGACGTGACGAACTTCGGATAATTGTGACGAACTTCGGATAGTGACGTGACGAAATTCGGATAATTGTGACGAACTTCGGATAGTAACGTGACGAACGTGAATGAAATGTAATGTAATGTAATGTAATGTTATGTAATGTAATGTAATGTAATGTAATGTGTGAAATAAAATTAAATTGTGACAAACTTCGGATTATCGTGACGAACTTCGGATAGTGACGTGACGAACTTCGGATTATTGTGACGAACCTCGGATAGTGTAGTGACGAAATTCGGATAATTGTGACGAACTTCGGATTATTGTGGCGATTTTCGGAAACTGACGTGACGAAGTTCGGATAATTGTGATGAAATTCGGATAATGACGTGATGAACTTCGGATATTTATGACGAACTTCGGATAGTGACGTGACGAAATCCGGTTAATTGTGATGAAATTCGGATAGTGACGTGACGAACTTCGGATTATGCTGTGACGAACTTCGAATACTGACTTTACGAAATACGGATTATTGTGACGATCTTCGGATTATTGTGACGAACTTCGGATTATTGTGACGAACTTCGGATAGTGTAGTGACGAAATTCGGAAAATTGTGACGAACTTCGGATTATTGTGACGAACTTCGTAAAGTGACCTGACGAAGTTCGGATAATTGTGATTAAATTCGGATAGTGACGTGACGAACTTCGGATTATGCTGTGACGAACTTCAAATAGTGTCGTGACGAACGTCGGATTATTGTGACGAATTTCGGATAATGTAGTGACGAAATACGGATAATTGTGACGAACTTCGGATTATTGTGACGAACTTCGGAAAGTGACGTGACGAAGTTCGGATAGTGACGTGACGAAATTCGGATAATTGTGACAAACTTCGGATTATTGTGAGGAACTTCGGAAAGTGTAGTGACGAAATTCGGATAATTGTGACGAACTTTTGATAGTGACGTGACGAACTTTGGAATATTGTGACGAATTTCGGATAGTGACGTGACAAATTTCGGATAATTGTGATGAAATTCGGATTATTGTGACGAACTTCGGATAGTGTAGTGACGAAATTCGGAAAATTGTGACGAACTTCGGATTATTGTGACGAACTTCGTAAAGTGACCTGACGAAGTTCGGATAATTGTGATTAAATTCGGATAGTGACGTGACGAACTTCGGATTATGCTGTGACGAACTTCAAATAGTGACGTGACGAACGTCGGATTATTGTGACGAATTTCGGATAATGTAGTGACGAAATACGGATAATTGTGACGAACTTCGGATTATTGTGACGAACTTCGGAAAGTGACGTGACGAAGTTCGGATAGTGACGTGACGAAATTCGGATAATTGTGACAAACTTCGGATTATTGTGAGGAACTTCGGAAAGTGTAGTGACGAAATTCGGATAATTGTGACGAACTTTTGATAGTGACGTGACGAACTTTGGAATATTGTGACGAATTTCGGATAGTGACGTGACAAATTTCGGATAATTGTGATGAAATTCTGATTATTGTGACGAACTTCGGATAGTGACGTGACGAACTACGGATTATTGTGACGAACTTCGGATTACTGTGACGAACTTCGGATAGTGACGTGACGAACTTCGGTAAATTGTGACGAAATTCGGATGGTGACGTGACGAACTTCGGATATCGACGTGACGAACTTGGGATTATTGTGACGAACTTCGGATTATGACGTGACGAACTTCGGATAGTGACGTGACGAACTTCGGATCATGACATGACAAAGTTCGTTTTATGCTGTGACGAATTTCGGATAATGCCGTTATGAACTTCAGATCATGACTAGGATGGCAACGCTTGACTTGTAAAACCTAAGATCTGTGACAGGTTAGCTAAGAGTTAGGTTAGCTCAGAAGTAGGTTAGCTCAGAAGTAGGTTAGTTCAGAGTTAGGTTAGCTCAGAGTTAGGTTAGCTCAGAGTTAGGTTAGCTCAGAGTTAGGTTAGCTCAGAGTTAGGTTAGCTCAGAGTTAGGTTAGCTCAGAGTTAGGTTAGCTCAGAGTTAGGTTAGCTCAGAGTTAGGTAAGCTCAGAGTTAGGTTAGCTCAGAGTTAGGTTAGGTTAGGTTAGGTTAGGTTAGGTTAGGTTAGGTTAGGTTAGGTTTTTTTTTTTTTTTTTTTTTTTTTTTTTTTTGGCGCCTACCTCTCCACGCTAGGTGGAGCCTGCGAGCTAAGTTCCTCTAACATGATTAGAGACCTTTTCATGCGTAGTTTTTATTTATTTATTTGAGTTTCTTATTAAAAATTTACATTAAAGGTTGTAGACATAGTTTTCATTACATTATTTCTTAAAATTATGATTCTTATTTTCTAACATAGATTATTTTAGTCTTAAATTTATTTAGGAGACCAAGGTCCCGCAGGGCAGTTTACTGAGCTCTGGGGATCGAAATCCCTCCGGTCAGCTCACCGCGCACTGGGAGCCTTAGATCCGGCTGAACATTTCGATACATTAGTTATGGGAACTTGAGTTCCCACGTAGTAATCAACAGGTTTATATTCTTTGTATTACTTAAACTTCTATAATTCTTATTATAACTTATATTTATTAATACTTAATTATGTTACAACTTAATGGTATTACAACCAGTTTACTTCGTTAATTTATAACAGTAGTTCCTGTGCGGCCATATAAATGTTGCTACAGTTTTGTACATGTAAATTATGTTCTGGCATTTCTACAGGCAGTATTGTTTTAGTTACCTTTTTCAGGACAAAGTTTTTCCTTGCTTAAGACTCGGTTTTGTAGGGTTGGGTTTAGGAGTTTGGGCTGGGGATTTTTTGGCTATTTACCTACTTTCATAAACAGTATTGTATTTTAATATACATTTATGCGTATATACGTGTTTATTTTTCAGTGCCATTCCAGTTTGGTGTTTGTGTTGCTTGTGTATGTTTTCTGCTTGTCATGTTGTTTGTCTAGTTTTATTTTGTGGCAATAATATATATATATACATTCACGTTATATTTATTTATTGCCATTTCTTGTACTTCTGTTTCTTATTCTTGCTGGTGTTATTTGTGGTGTATGTTGCGTGTGTGTTGATATGTCTGTATATATTTACTATATATTTATATATCATTGTTTTTTGTTGTTGTCTGGTTTCCGTGTGTCTGTTTATTCCAGCGTTGTGGTCCAGTTTTACGTACTCCCAGTTTGTGTTACTGCATTGGTGTGTTACTGCGTGTATTTTGTGTGTTGTGTGAACCCTAAGGAGCAGTTCAAGCGTACGCCGTTGTCGTCCGAGCCAGGTAGTCCCATTTTTTCCGGACCGGGCATTCCACGCTGAAGGCGTTATGGTCGGTCTTTGTAAACTTTGAGTGCAGGCAGTTGCAGCACTGCGGTTCATTCCCAGCAACGTGTTCCACGCACTTCTCACGAAGGTGCGGTCCACCACAGTGGCTGCACTTGTCTGCACTCTCAGTGCAAAATTTACGGCCATGCCCGAAAGCGAGGCATCTTGTGCACTGGATGAGCGGAGACTGATCCTCCACCCTTACCCTTTGCAGGTCCAGGTACAGAGCACCAGCCTCCGTCATCCTTTGCCAAACCCTGGGCCTGACTTGAACGACAACGTGCGCCGTTTTGGGGTTTTTAGTCCTTTTCTTGTACTTTATCGCCATTTCTTTCTCTTCCTCTTCTAGGTCTCTAAACATGTCTTCATTCTGTGAATAGAGCGCTTTCACCAGCTCGTCGTCTTCACTGTCCAAAAAGACGTCTTTTAGGACAACGAGCGGGTTTTTATTTTTCATAGGCGCTACTATTAGCCCTTTCCCTTGGGTCTCGATTCTTTTCAAAACTTTCCTAAGCTCCTCCTCGGTGTCGCACCCCAGTATGACCGTCTGATTTTTTGCTTTACGGACTTTGTTTATTTTGAGGCCAGTTTCCCTGGCATCGACCGCCTTTTTCACTCTGGCCAACACCTCGTCGGCGGTATCCTGACCGCCTTCGAATGTGACGGCCATCGAGTGAAGTGCCGGTCGATGCCCGGGTCTGGCTGCTGCGACGCTGGCGTACGTCTGGGGGGCGGGTCTGGGCTCGCTGGCCGCTTCCCGTAGGGCCTCTTTGACCACTATAGCGGTCCCGGCGGCTATCTCCCCGGCAGCGTCAAGGACCCTTCTGTCGATGTCAGCGGCAGCCTCGGCGACGGTCTTCATCTCTGCCCTCGCTTGTCCTATGCTGGTCTGGACTGCCTCGATCCTGCCGCTGACCTCGACAACCCTTTCGGTGACGGCTTCCGCGTTTGATACGACGTTATCGGCGGTCTCCGTGATTGCTTCTTTGATGCCCGCTGTAACCTTCTCTTCGAGGTCGTTTAGCCGCATCCCTATGCCTTCCTCCATTTTCTCCAGCCTTTTCAGTAGTGCCTCCGATAGATCGGGTGACATAGGCGTGGTGTTGTTTAGTCTAGGCGGGAGTGTTTTGGACGCCGACTCCAGGTCCTTTACCCGTTTGCTCAGCTCAAAGAGGACCCGCAGACTTTTGTCCGACTGGGACTCCAGGAAGGCCTTAATGTCCTTCCTCATCTGAGGGTAGTCCTTAACCCTGGCTGGTATTTCCTCAAAGGCCTGCATGACCTCCTGGAGTAGCCTGTCGTTGGTGTGGGCGGCGTAAATGTCGCTAGTCCGTCGGTAGGCCTCCATGTTGTCCACGGATCTCCTCTTCCGCTCCGGCCTCCGGATAAAGGTCCTGGCTGCGTCCTGCGCCTGTCCAGGCGGGCCTGAGGGGCTGGGGGTGGTGATAGCAGCAGCGGCTCCAGAGGTTCCTGCCGACGTTGACCGTGAGGTCCCGGCGGCCGGTTCCCTTGATCCACTGGTGCTAGCTCCTGGCTCCTTCCTTGTCACTGGGGTGCGGATTCCGAGCCCCATTTTGTGTCTAGCGTGTGTAGTGTGTGTTGTGTGTAAAGGGCACAACGAGAGGTAGGAATGCGTCTGTGTCAATATAAGATAAAATATATACTATAATATTGTGTGTAAACCCTGTATAGGGGGGTGAGTAATTTGACCCTGTAAAGGGGGGTCAAAGTGTCGCTGTCAATGTATATCCAAAGAAAAAACAAAAAAAATTTTTTAACAAAAATTTTTCGTCGAAATTTTCTAAGTCCCTATAATATAAAAGGGGTGGGAACGGGTCAAATTTGGGGGGGGAGGGTACCTCTTATAAGGTTTATGCCGTGGTGTCTTCGACACCACAAAGGCCGAATTTGAGGTCGAAAATTTGCTATCTCCCCTCGTTCCGAAGATATAAGTATTTTAAGGTGGAAGGGGTGGGGGAAGATCCAAACCGGGTGGAGAGGGTACCTTTTGTGCGACTTTCACCGTGGTGTCTACGACACCACAGAGGCTGGATTTAAGGTCTAAAACGCTCTATCTCCTCTCGTTCCGGAGTTATGGCAGGGTAAAGTTTTGTGAAAAACCTAACCCTCCTTTATGTGCAGTCGGGTAGATATTCCAGTTGGCCTAGCTGGGTCTACACTGCTCCGATTTCGGCGTGAGTGGGCTCTTTTGTTTGGCCTTGTTGAGCTCTTTCCGAATTTCTAGGTCCCAAAATAGGGGGTGGGGGTGGGGGTGGGGGTGGGGGTGGGGGTAGGTGGAGGGGCTTGTCCCGAGATGTAAGTTTGTACTGCTGGTGTGGCTACAGCCAACTGTTTTCTGACTTTTTGAGGGGGGGGTGGGGGGGTGGGGGGTTGGAGAGGGGGGTTATCCCAAAAGAAGTTTGGGGTATGGTTTCGGCTGAGGGCCAATGACTTATAAGAAAATATAAAAAAAAATTTAAAAATTTAAAAATGGATTACTACTCGAATTTTTCTATGTTAATATTAATTTTGAAAGGGGTGGGGGAGGGTCCAGTTGGAGGGGAGAGGGTGCGTCTTACTCGACTTTCACCGTGGTGTCTTCGACACCACAGAGGCTGGATTTGAGGTCGGTTTCGCTCTATCTCCTCTCGTTCCTGAGATATTTACCGATGTTCAAAAATTTGTTCGACTAAGTTACCAAATATACTTAAATTTTGACTAGGTTTCCGAATATACTCTAAAAGCAACTTTTGTAGTTTGTTTTGGTTTTTCGGGTAAACTTCCAGGTGGCCTGGCTGGGTCGACCCTGAACCGATTTTGGCGTGGGAGGGCTCTTTTGTTTGGCCTTGTTGAGCTCTTGCTGGTAGGTCAGATTTAAAGTTAGGGGTGGGGGTGGGGGGTAGGGGGTGGTTGAGAGGGTTTGTACCTGGTGTTGTGTGGGTTGTAATCGCAGTACGGCTAAGGGCCGTTTTAAGATTTTTGGAGGGGGGAGGGGGTGGTAAGTTAGGGGTGGGGGTGGGTTTATCCTGGAGATGTAGGTTGTTCTACCACCGTGGCTAGGCTACTTGTTGTTCGACTAAGTTTAGGGTGAGGGTGGTTTTGAGGTAAGGGGGGGGGGGCGGGGGGGGGGGGGCAAGTCCCAAAGATAAATAAATAGTTATGGTTTAACGGCTGAAGGCCCTTGTTAGCTATTTGTTGACAAAAACTTTACTCTAATTTTTCTAAGTCCTAGGGGATGCAATTTTAAAGTTAGCCCTAGGGGGTTGATACTTCGTCCAGATGTTCGGGATGGCCCAGGATGGTTGAGTATTCAACCAGGGGGGGGGGGGTTAGGGGGGGGGGCTTCGAAAAAAGTGTTATTTTTGAGCTAGGACGCACCGTTTCAGAGTTACGGGCTTTTTTCAGTTTTGGTGCGGTTTGTAAACTGTTTTCCTTTTCCTGAAAGTTAATTAGCGCTGGTAGTACAGGTCCTAAAATTATTTTCAAAGTGGCTTGTTGGAGGGAAAGGCACTGCCAACGTTTGCCGCTCTTTAAAACTGGGACGTCTTCAATAAAATGGAAGCGGTGGCGTCCTGAAGGATATTTTTTAATGCCAAAAACCGCAAATGCGTGTTTTTTTGTCGTCGCGAAAACACTTGCTTCGGGCTCTGTAACCCTGAAACGGGTTGCTTCCAGAGTCTGGTTCTTAATTTTAATCTTAAACAATAAACTAATCTATGAACTTAACTAGGTGGCTTCGTCCGGCTGCTGGTCCTCGCTGCTGCAGTGCCGTCCGAAAACTTCCCGGGGGTGCTGGATCTAGAGGGTGGTGGTGACAGGGTGGTGACCTATGTCGGGTTGTAGGGCTGGTGCTCTTCCAACTGCTGGCACCGTTGGTGTTCCTGTGGCTGATCCCGGAAAAAAGATATTCCCCTGGGAAGAAAATATTTTGACCCTGGCGAGCTGGTCAGGTTTTGTCTGGGGTGCTCACCCTTGGGAACTCATCTCGTAAGAGATACAGGATTTCGTCAGAATTTTGATCCGACGCTCCGTTCCAGGGTTACCACCTCGACAACGATAACTGGTAATGCCGTCCTTGGTAAACAACTTCGTAAATAATTCGCTGAAGGGCCCGCTGGTGTCCGATCTTTCTACGGTCTTCGGCTATCGGAAGATGGTTAGACGTCGCTGTTGGTTTTTTGGGGCTTGTATTTTTCCCGTGTCCTGTTTATTTTCTGCGGGTGCTGACAGTTTTTTCCGAGAAAACAAATACCGCAAATAGGGTTTTCTAGCGGTTCCAGGTGGGTAACGTTGTAATGACCACCGGATTTCTATTTGTCTCGGTCAAACAAACCCAGTTAAATTTATCCCGATTTTGTTACCCCTGCGGATCACTGATTTTATAGGGGTGGGAATTTTTTAAAACTTTTTAAATTTATTTTAACTAATTATTTACAAGTCCGAAAATTCTGAATTTTCACTTATGTGTTCTTGACAGTATGCACTTTAACTTAGAGTTCAAAAAATAATATGTTAGCGATTTAGTTTAAGAGTTACAGGGGTAGGAATTTTGAAAAAATTTATTGCTATTTAAAAACCTTGTAACTTCCGCAGGGGGTGTCCGATTTTAATGATCTGGGTGTCATGTGAAAGGGGACGGCTTTCTGCGCCTGTCTCCGTACTCAGATTTCTCCTCCGGCTGTCCAGGTTCGACCTCGTGTCCACGTGTAAATTTTGAAAAGTCTTGTATCTCGGCGAGTTCCAACGGGAAAAATCCCGGACTCAGCCAAGATGTGCAGTAGGTCAAGGGGTCGCGATGGGCAGTCCAAAAAAGATAGGTCACCGATCAAAATCGCGC